>JASPKZ010008348.1:0-1337500 GCA_030220185.1 Diploptera punctata
GTCATAATTCGATAAAAACAACATGTTGGGAAATTTGGAATGAAATGCAGATCATTGGCAAACAAGCTGCAACAAAACCAGCGTACCGTAGAATATACAAAATACCTAATCATCAATAGTTGCCCAAGTAAAAGAAGAAGGAACCATTAAATGGCAGAACGAATGGGACAACGCAGATAAAGGAAGCCACATGTAAGAAGTTCTTCCCATCAGTCAGAGACAGATTAAAACTTAAATGTGAAATAACTCTAGAATTTTCTGAAATGGTAACTGGTCATGGAAAATAAATCACATCTTATCGCATTGGAATATTAAACAACGCAACCTGTCCATGTAGAAAAGCATTCAAAATGTAGAACATCTCCTTTATAAATGTGAATTGCAGACAGCAGTTCTAGAAATAAGTTTGAAAGAAGAAATCAACAAAGAAGGAGGAACATGGCCTGTGACGGAGAAAGACCTAATACACAAAATTTAAGACATTTCAAAAAATATATAAAAACAATAGTGTACGAAAAGAGTGATTAACAAGTGACGAAGATAAAAAAAAAACCATGTAAACAAAACCAATATGTGATGTTATGTAATGTTTATGTAATCTGATTTTATGTTTGTTATGTTATGCATGTAATATTACTACGGTAATGGGGCATGCTGAAAAAAAAATAAATAAAAAAAAATATATAATATAATATAATATAATATAATATAATATAATATAATATAATAAAATATAATATAAATATGATATAATATAATAATAATATAATATAATCTAATATAATATAATATAATATGATATGAATATAATATAGATATAATATATATAATATAATATGATATGATATGATATAATATAATATAATATAATATAATATAATATCAATAATAATATAATATAATATAATATAATAAAATAATATCACAATAAACATAATACCGATATACATATACGAATAAACATAATACCGATAACATAATATCGATAAAATAAAATCGCATAAATATAATACAATAAACTATAATTCCTATAATATCATATACTATAATATAATATAATATAATCCCTATATCTATAATCTACTCTCATCTCATCTAATCTCACTCCTCATCTCCTATCTCCATCTCCTATACATACTCCTCTCCTCGTCCTCTCCGTCTCACGATCACTCTCCTGTCCTCTCACTAACACTCCTCTCCTCTCCACTCCTCTCCTGCTCACTCATCCTCTGCTCTCCTCCTCCCTCCTTCTCCTCCTCCCCCTCCCCCTCCTCCTCTAACACGACCTTTGGAGATTTTACCAATGTTTTGTCATTAGTTATTTCGTTAAATATGGATTCACATAGAAATAATATCCATAAAGGTGATGCATTGTGTTGGTAACAGAGTTGCGTGATTTTAAATGTAAGTGACCTTCCTAACAGAAACTGCAAGTTCAAGGGCAGTTAACATTCATCAAGTCAACAGATCGGAGAGAATATAACTATTTCTGTAAAATAACAATTACACTTCCTTCAGTACAACTTTCATCCTTAGATTTTAAAGAAAACACGGCTATTCTCTGCGATGTATCAGTCTGTGACTCTTGCAATAAGTGACTAACTATATCGATACTTATCGGTTAACATCGATTACAAATCGTGCTAGCGACATGTTTACCAATATATTTATTCATGCTTCCGCTATAGTCAATTGCCATCATATATTCAGGTTAGATAGCAGGTCAGATTAAGTAAGGTTAGGTTAATTTAGATATGTATATTAGTTTATTACATACTTGATGACCTTCATATTTTGTTAGCGTGTTCCTCATAAGTTGGCTATACTGTTTAAGAAATGGCTAAAGTCTATCATTGTTAATATGGAGTATTTTAGGTTATTTTTACCTCAACATCTCGTTAAATTTTCAGGTATTTTTCGTATTTTTTAAAATACAAATATATTTTCTTCGTGTAATTATTCTCATACATAAACATACTGATGCAATTTTTTCATTGCGTTTTTTTATTTGGATTTATATCTATATTTATTCCGAGCTAAGTTCCAAACAAACTTCCGTAAGGTATTACTCCGTCTATTGGTGGAACTGCGGTGCTACTTTTACGCGCCATGTGACTGAATTGTGTACGATAGAATCATTGTTCTTAGGCAACATCGTATTTTACGGGAAATAAGACTGAATACAGGGTAAGATGGTATTTTAATAATTAGGAATTTCCTCCATTTCTTACTTATTTATGACAAAAATTATATATGAGCATATCTAATCAGACGTTTACGATTTTTTTCATGATTTCGATATATATCCTTTATTAACAATTTAATTACGAACAAAATATTTGCTATATGCTGACTCACTTGTAAATTCTACTGTTAATTTCACCACATTCTCACTGTCTAATGTAGGATATTTTAACATTAAACTGTTTGAAAACATTCAATTATTTTTCTCTTCACTTTTCAAATCATTTCTTATCCAATGTTTTAAGAAATTCTATCTACCGGCAAAAATTCTGAGATTGATGAGGAATATCGTTTGAGTGATTTGGTGTAAGGAACCAATGGTTGAATACATAATTGCAATTATTACCTACCACAGACAGGTTGGGAAAGGGGAAGGACATGTGCTACGAATGGGGAATGGAAGAGGGACATAGAAATTCCTTGTACAAAAACCAGAGGGAAACCGCCCAGTAGTCAGACCAAGAATGAGGTGGGAGAATGACATTAATCACGATTTAAAGGAAGTATAAAGGAACCAATATTCCGGGTTCAAACCCGGGGTCGATGGATTTTTAGGATGGAAAAAATCTATGGAGCAAGTCCTCCGGGAGAGACTTTAAGCCGTGGATCTCGAGTCTGAAGATTTTCAAGCTCTTAAAAAATCCTTAAGCCCGAATAAAGAGGTCTCTAAGCAAAATTTAACCCTTAAATTCGCAATGTATCCTATAGGATACATCAATTAGTATATTTTATTTAATATTTTTAATAAAACAGAAGAAAACGAACGATAAGAAATTACTTAAATATGCGTAGAATTACACAATATACCAAATTATTAGTCATTAAAAATATCTCTGCAGGCGGAAGAATTACGAAGCTCTATCTGTTGCTACACGTGACGTCATATAAGACAGTGTATACTGTCAGCGTCCCGCGTCCCATTCCCCTCTGCACTCATAGATAGCAGTGTCACGTGTTCTATTCCTGCATAAACACGATTGCAGTGCCCTCCGTCAACAACTGCACTTACTCCTTAAACGGGTAATAATAATAATAATAGCTATGTCTTTGTATGCAGATACAAAAAAGAAAGCTAAACAGTGTATAATGCTGAGTTTGCAGTGAAAGATCTGCTCTTGAGCAGAACACTATGAATGAATGAATAGCTATGTATGATATCGTTTTCATTGCGGTGCGTAATATAACTGACACAAGAAATTAGTGCTTCGCCAATTTAAGGGTTAACGACATCAACGTCCTAGTAACACCTAGTAATAGTTGCCTGTTATATGTCTCATTGGGTCGGTGTGTTGACCGCATGCTATCCATGACATCTATGAGTAAATAAGGTAACTAAAAATTAACTTGGTCTAGTAACTCCTTACAAAGAAGAGGCAATGGCTCAACAATGGGCTACGCCATTATAGATAGATATTATGTAGAGGATGATTGGAAACAATTCGATCAGGATAGGGATGCATGGATAACTTATATCCGCGCGGGCATGAACCTACGGGTTCGATAGTGTCAGAGAGATAGTTAGTGGTAGGTAAAGAGTCTTGTAGAACGACACTTCGTTGCTAGAATGCGCAGTACACGGGCGTGGTTAGATGTGTTATATATTTAACTTTCACTTCAGTAATCTACTTAATATTTAAGCACTATGAGCGAGCTGGCTCGTTGGTCTAGGGGTATGATTCTCGCTTAGGGTGCGAGAGGTCCCGGGTTCAAATCCCGGACGAGCCCAATTTTTTTATATAGAATATAAGTTGAAGAATCCTATGTACTGTTTAAAATTAACATCCATTATTGAATTTCATGAAACCAGAATCAAAATATAAGATTTAAAAATATACAATTTTATTTGTTACTAGCTAATTCCCGGTGTGCGCTGCTACGCATAAATAAGTTTTTAAGAGTTATTAAATTATATGGTATATATTGCAACGAACCAAACAGTCGGTTGCTAGAGTCAATATTTAATTTCAAATTTCGAGTAAACCGCCACTTCTAATGATCGGAGTTCGTTAATTTTTGTAGAATACCTTCCTGGGTTTATTTCAATAGGATATCGTGGGTTTATTTTTTGGATCATCAAATATTGCAGTGCATTTTACAATTTCGTTTTAGGTGAACTATACACATAATGGGTTTAGTACATAATAAGTAGAATAAAAACTATCTCCCTGAAAATAAAATATATATGTGCGAAGTTTGAAGCCAATCGCATCCGAGCACAAACATACGCAGCCTAATTTTATATATATATATATATATATATGTCCACGGCTGTGGTCTCGAGGTAGCGTACTGCCTTGTCACGTAGCGGGCCCGGGTTCGATCCCCGCTCGGGACAGTTTTTCTGGGTGAGGTTTTTATTGGGGTTTTTCCTCACCTGTAAGACAAATGTCAGGAAAACTTTAAGGCCAAACGGTCCCCGAAATCATATGGTCATCACGATCATCATCATCATCATCATTATCATCATCATCATCATTCTTCATCGGCGTGGAAAGCAACGGGAAACTACCACACCTAAAATTCCCTAGTAAAGCTGCAAAGCATAGCATGAAAATGCTATGATTGCAGTGAAAGACCTGCCTTCGGGGAGAATTAATAATTCAACGGCAAAATTTCAGGAATGAGTTCCTCATATGAAGAGAATAAAAAAAAGTGTATGGGTCCGGAAATTGATAATTACAGAGTTATTCGAACTTTTATGAATGATGGGTTATTAAGGTTTACAGTAGTTATTGACAGTTTGTTTTCTGTTGATTGTAGGCTGCTATGATGTACACAAATGAAGAATATGCCTGTATTGAGGCACAAGGAGGTCACTTTGAACATTTCATCTGACAGAACAGAACGCTCCAACAAGTCCCTTGCATTTTTGTTGCCATGTACTAACATTCATAAAAGTTCGAATAACTCTGTAATTATGAATTTCTGGACCCATGTTGTAATACACTTTTTTTATTCTCTCCATTATGAGGGACTCATTCCTGAAATTTTGCCGTTGAGTTATGTTACACCCTGCATATACTAGCGGACCCGGCAAACGATGTCCTGCCCGAATGTTCATTCTCGTGTCATGGCCGGACGATAAGTTACTTTTTTACAACAAAATTCACTAATTAAGATCATCATCATCATCATCACTCCAGGGATTAGGCAATTGCCCGTTCCGACTTCATATTGCATCAGCCCAACGTCTTCTAGGTCTTCCAACATCACGCCTTCCTCTTGCTTGATAATTTCTGGCTAACAATGGATATCTCTCCTTACTCATTCCATCCATGTGATCAATCCATTTCTGTCTGTAATTCGTGACTTTATCCAATAAAGGCTGTACTTTCAATTCTTCTCTTATATCCTCATTTCTTATTCTATCAAGTCTTGTACATCCTTTTACTTGTCTTAGGAACCGCATCTCTGCCGTCTGTATTCTATCCCTCTGTCTTTTCACTGGAGCCCAAGTTTCACATCCATACAATATTGTGGGGACCGCCATACTAATTAAGATGTAATTGCATATTATTAAATAAGTTCTCAAGAAAACTCCTCACTGCCATCTGCTGTAACTGAAGAAACGTGCATGATGACGTCACATTGTTGTCGCGCGGAATATGTCGATAATGCAAATTACTACATATCTGGAAAAATATCCTATAACGCGATCGCAGCGCCACCTACCGAGTCCAATTGTGAATCTGAACCATCCAGTGACCCACTCAAACACACGGAAAAAATTCATCAAAATAATTCCAGTCGTTTAGCAGTTTTTAATTTCGGGTTTCAAGTAAACCTCCTCTTCTAATTGCCGGATTTTGCTCATTTGACAGTACTTATGTCGGTTTATTTTAATAGGATATACTGAGTTTCGTTGTGAATCATCGAAAAATGTGACCTTTAGAACGATTTTTAAATTTTCACTTCAGGTGAACTCCTACACCTAATGGTTTTAGAGGGTCCAATTATGAATCTAAACCATTCGGTGACCCAATCAGACACACACAAAAAAGTCATAAAATCGGTCCAGTCGTTTAGGAGTTCAGTGACAAACACACGTACAGAAAAAAAAATTATATATAAAATTTCATCTCCATGATTTATTACTCAAGCAATTACTATAATATAAAGCCACATCGTAATAATTTTTAGATACAACGTGCTGATTACTCGGCATTGCTCGAGAATCTACGTATCCCGAAGTACTTGGCATAAATGAGCTGAAAGACAAAATACGTTATAAAAGAATACCAGCCGTACGCTGCCATGCTTGCCCGGGAACCTACTTATCCAGATCTTCTTGGCATCAATGAAAAGACAAAAATGGTTATTGTGAGTTATCCGTAAAAGATAAACATATGCTGTCCCGGCCTTTTTTTGTAGAGTTTTTTGAGTAATTCAATTCTGTGTACATTAATTTGGTGTACTGGTTATGGTTTAGGCAGCGTAAGCCATTTAAATGACAAAATAGGGACTTTGTTTCACGTTTTTCACTATAAAGGATGATTTTAAGGGTGAAGGGTTTGAGTATTACAACTATCTTATAGCCTATGTTTATCCCTTGAATCTCTTGAACATTTTGCAAAAAGCCCCATCACAATCGGATGAACGGTATGGCAGCGCATAAATTACGAACAAACAAACAAACAAACACAAACATTAATTTTTCTATATTAGACTAGCTAATACCCGGCATGAGCTGCTACGCCAAAATAAATGAACATTAATGTGCTTTTATGTTTAGTTGAATGGAAAAATAATTATACATTTATATTTTTTTAGATACCCCGTACGATTACCCGGCGTTGCCTGGAAATCTACTTATCCCGACCTTCTTGGCATAAATGAGCTAAAATACGAACGTTAATGTGTTTTATGTTTAGTTAGATAAGTAAGAAGAAAGATTTATATCGTAATTATTTTTAGATACCCCGTGCTGTTTACTCGGCGTTGTCCTGGAATCTACTCATTCCGATCTTTTTGGCATAAATGAGCTGAAAGACGAAAACTAATGTACTTCTTATGATTAGTTGAATAAGTGGAATGGAAAATAATTATAAATGTATATCGTAATTATTTTAAGATTCCCCGTGCTGAATACCCGGTGTTGCCCGGGAATCTACTTATCTCGATCTTCTTGGCATAAATGAGCTAAAAGACAAAATTCGTTATTGTGAGTTATCCGCGGTGGACTAGTGATTATGCTCCTTGCCTCTGGTCCCGAGGGTCGCGGGTTGAAACCCGGCCGGGGTCGATGGATTTTTAAGGATGGAAAAATCCAAGGAGCAAGTCCTACGGGAGGGACTTTAAGCCGTGGGTCCCGAGTCTGAAGATTTTCAGGCTCGTAAAAGATCCTTAAGCCTGAATGAAAAGGCCTCTAAGCAGAATTTACCGAATTTTCCCGTCCTAATACTACCTTGGTTTTCTAGATGTCAGTATGAGGCGGAACGCTGACCACGGACCACTCAAGTGACATCTATAAGAAAACAAGTGTAACCAAATTAGTATGGTTCAAATTCTTCCCTGTAGGGGGAGAGCTCCTAAATCTCTGTTAAGGGAAAATATGGGCTTACAAGAAGAAGAGTTATCCGTAAAAGAATACTTCCATGTGCTGCTATGCTTGCACAGGAATAGGCCTATACGTCTCGATCTTCTTGGCATCAATGAGAAACAAAAATGGTTATTATGAGTTATCCGTAAGAGTTTAAACATATGCTGTCGCGGATTTTTTGTAGAGCTTTTTGAGATATCCAATTCTGTGTACATTAATATTATGTATTTGTTATGGTTTAGACAGCGCAAGCCATTTAAGCGTCAAAAGAACTACTTTTTTCACGTTTTGCACTACAAAGGGCGAATTTTAAGGGTGTAGGAGATGAGTATTACAACTCTCTTATAGCCTATGTTCATCCCGGGAATCTCCTGAACATTTTGCAAAAACCCCCTTCATAATCGAATCAACGGTATGGCCGCGCATAAAGTACAAACAAACAAACAAACATTCATTTTTATATATTGGATATGATGATATATGCTTACGAGTATTTGAGAATAAAGTTATTAGGAAAATTTTGGACCAAAAAGAGATGAACAGACAGGTGAATGGAGAAAACTACATTATAGTGAGCTACATGATATATAACGTATAAGAAGCCGATATAATAAGAACAGTTAAATCACGTATTATACCACCAAGTTAACTCTGCACGGACGGAGCGAGCTAGTGTTGCCGAACTATTGAATCTATGAAAGGGATGTAGAGGACGACCATACATCCGATAGGTACTGAAATGGTTCAACTTTAAGTGAGCGGAGAATCCCTAAACACGTGTGATGGATCTTAACATGGTTGTCAAAATATTCTTTTAAGCACGGAATGCTGAAGCGGTGGGATCATTTAAAATGACGTATTTGTCTTCTCTCCGTTACCAGCCTCACAGTGGCAACATTTAATGAGAAGGGACAGCTCATTTCTACATGTAACCCCAATAGTAACAGGGTTGTCAAATTAGACATTTTGCCAATGACCGCGTAGAAGGACGGACCATTAAAATGCATAGTATTTGTCAGCTCTCTACCTGCCAGACAAAGAACATATACAGAGGACAGGAAGTGGCAACATAGTAAGGAAGAGAAAGAGAAGGACAGCATGTTGGTTAACATATTTTTCGCCTGCGCAGATTACTTAGTGGAGTAGTAGACTGTGATGGGCAGGATATATGGCACGAATGGGGGATAAAATATGTGCATGGAAGCTTCTTGTAGGAAAACCGGAGGGAAAACGTCCAGTTGGTAGACTAAGAATGAGGTGGGAGAATAACATGAACTATGAAAGATTATACAGGGGATGATTGGAAAACATTAGCTCAGGATGGGGCTGCATGGAGATCATATGTCTTATGTCCACGCGGGGATGAACCTACGGTTTCGATGTGCCAGTGAGTTAGTTAAGGGTACGTAAAGAACCTTTTAGAACCACATTTGGTCGCTAGAATGCGCAGTACACCGGCGTGGTTACACGTTATATTTATAACTTTCACTTCAATAGTGTACTTAATACATTAAACGTAACGAACGAGCTGGCTCGTTGGTATAGGGGTATGATTCTCGCTTAGGGTGCGAGAGGTCCCGGGTTCAAATCCCGGACGAGCCCAATTTTTTTATAGAATATAAGTTGAAGAATTCTATGTACTGTTTAAAATTAACATCCATTATTGAATTTCATGAAACCAGAATCAAAATATAAGATTTAAAAATATATTATTTTATTTGATACTAGCTAATTCCCGGCGTGCGCTGCTACGCGCAAAATAAAATGATTAAGCATTCATTAAATTGTAGGCTATACATTGCGACGAACCAAATATGTCGGTAATTTAAAATTTCAGGTATTATCGCCTCACTGTGATGGTTGTCCGTTTATATAAAAGCGGGTGCCGCGTGACAATGCTTAACATGCGGAATTATTATAGTGGCGGTAGTCGGCATCTTTGTATTTAATTATATATATAACAGCTGCGGGGAATCAAAGCGAGCCGCTGAACAATCATCATAGTGAGTCTACTATATGGTCGGATTTCGCTGATTTTTGGATAGACTAATACCTACCCTGTTTATTTTTATAGCATACTAGCTAATGCCCGGCGTGTGCTGCTACACCTAAATAAATACGATATAAATCGTAATAATGTGTTTTTACGTTTAGTTGAATAAGTAAAAGGAAAATGATTATAAATTTATATCACTATTATTTTTAGATACCTCGTGCTGATTACCCGGCATTGCCCGGGAATCTACGTATCCCAATGTATTTGGCATAAATGAGCTGAAAGACAAAATTCGTTATTTCGAGTTATTCGTGCTCTGCTCTGCTTGCCTGGAAATCTACTTATCCCAATCTTTTTGGTATCAATGAAAAACAAAAATGGTTATTGTGAGTTATCCATAAAAGATAAACATATGCTGTCGCGGGCTTTTTTGTAGAGTTTTTTTTTAAGTTAATCAATTCTGTGTATATTAATTTGGTATATTTGTTATGGTTTAGGCAGCGCAAGCCATTTAAGCGTACAAAAAGCCACTTTTATTTTACTTTTTCACTATAAAGGGTGATTTTTAAGGATGAATAGCTTAAGCATTAAAGCTTTCTTATTCCCGGGAATCTCCTGAACATTTTGCAAAAAAACTCCATCACAATCGGATCATCGGTATGGCCGCGCATAAAGTACGAACAAACAAACATTAATTTTTATATATTAGATAAGTTATCCAAAACACATAACAAAATACAAACCTAAAGGCACCCGAGATGTGGGCAGACCTAGAAAGAGATGGGCTGAAGTCGGAACGGGTCAACAGACCTAATCCATGAATGCAGATGATGATGATGATGATGATATTAGTTAAGGTGAGTTTCGTTGTGAAACATCGAAAAAAGCGACCTCTAGAGCGATTTTAAAAATGTTCGTTTCAGGAGAACTCCTACACCTGATGTATTTAGAACATAATAGATAACATAAAAATCCTCTTCTTGATAAAATACACACATGTGTTAAGTTTCAAATATTCCAGGTTTGCGAGCACAAACGTGTGTACGCTAATTATATATATATATATATATTAATGTTTGTCATGATTATTTTCGGTGTGTTACTAGATGAAGGTACATAATTTTTATCTAAATTCTTTTCGGAGAACAACCTCAATACCTTCATTTCTTCGGAAATGAGGCTGATAAATAGTGCTCAACCTTATGTCAGACAAGTCGACAACATAAGACACTGCTACTCATTTGTTGTTTCATTGGGAGTGCACCTGTATGCTGGTAGTGAGCACTGTTTAATAGCCCTGCTCATGAGGCTTAATCAGTGAAGCTGGTGATGATGAAAAATACGACATTGTACTTGCAGCTGTAAGTCCCTTCTCAAGGACGCAATGTCCAGGATTTTTACATCCTTAAAAATCCATTGACCCCTGTCGGGTTTGAAACATGAAAACTTTACTCGAAGACAATCACTTCTGGTATAAACTGACAAGGGAACTATCAACCATTGCATGCTGAAACTTGCCTTTAAATGTCTTCCAGAGAAGCGTTGTGATGTACCAAGTTTGTGTCCAAAACATGGCCTGCTGTTTTTAACTGCAAGACACTAAAATCCAGCGTCAAATCTCTCATTTAAACTACAGAGAAGTAATATATTCCCTGAATTGGTAGTTTGGATAAGCCTCACTACCCGCCTCATGCCACTCCGCTCTTACTCATCCAGGAAGTCCATCTGTTCCGTACAGTGGTTGCTATGTTGGATTCTGGCTTCCATTCCTGTGCCTTGCAGTTAGAAACGGTAGACATATTTTTGAACACGGCCCTGGTAGAACACAACGCTTCTCTGGGAGAAATTTCAAGGTATATTTCGGTATGTAGTGGTTGGCAGTTCCCTTGTTAGTATAAATAAATAACAATTATCGTAAAATATCTTGGAAAAAAAATAATGATAATGAACGAACATTCACTTGTATTTTAATTCTGTAACAGCCGACCTTGGCTGGAATCTGCGCACTGAATTAATTTGTTTGAATTGGTCTAGAAACCAACGGGCCGTGATGCCATAAACTGTTCCACTTCGTGACTGCGACAATAATACACTAACTACTTGCAAATTACGATTTCATAGTGCGCGCATTAAAACATGCTATCAAATTCAGTGCAGATTTGTTTCGTGTTTTGTCACTGGAATTTATTGACTTTTGTTTTCGTAAAAATACACAGCTTATATTTAAATAACACTGCACAGGAGCCTGGTTATGTTTGTTGAAAGTTTAGTCAGTGTTCATCCGTAGGGACTAAGGTGCTGCCTATCGGGAGTTACTTAAACAAGCTAATTTAAAGGCTCTTAAAGTGATCCTCATCAAAACAAAACCATATGATGTGCTCACTTTTCATTGGTTATGGACACCGACGTACGATGTAGAAGCAATAAGTACGCAAAAAAGTAGTTCCCTTCATTAAATTAAAAATATGTCCTCTGAATATACTTGTTATTCTTCGTGAATTAAAATAATATTATTCAAAACATACAATATTCTAAAATATACCTAATCAATAATTACAACTTAAAATGGTTTATTGCATATGGATGATGCATTTGAGTCGTGCTTCAATCGATTCTGATGCAACAAAGTGGCTGAAAGTGTCAAGACTTTTGTTGCTGTGTTTTAAAACACAAGTCTGACGAACCTTTGACTAATGGCCAAAAAAGGTCATTTTAAATGCATTTCACAAGTTCAGTGAAAACTCTCACCAGCTTTCATGTAATCCACCCCATTTAAAAATCATATGTATTATATACTTCACACGTGCTCCCTGTCAGTGTGACAGTATTTGTGGCGCGAATGATAGAAGTATACAATTGGCTATTGTTTATGTTAAGATCGCTATAAGAGCGAATAAGGTATAGTTATTGGCATTTTAGGAATTAATACATTTAGGTGTTATTTATTTTAAAAAAATTGTATCACCTCACCTCATATATTTCTTATTATTATACCAGTTGCGGGGTAGATTCCATCCTCAGTATTTTCACGACCATTGTTATGTCGTCTTGAAGAGCCGCCTCCTGCTCCCTCTGTTGGTAGACTCAAGAACCTCCAAATCAAATCATTTTCCCCAAGAATTTCAAAGTTAATTTTTTTCTTGCAGTAGTACAAGGTTACGGCTCTCACCGTGAAGATTTATCTTAAGAAGAATGTGTCATGGCTGGAAGATAAAAATATCATATACTTTTTTTTTTTTTCCAAATGCCACAGGTTGTCATTTCGGCATTTCTGGTGTTCTCTCCTCGCATGGCGTACTTGTAACCCAGTTCTGAGGTTGGGGCGCCTGGAAGGCGTGGTTACGCTGCCCCAATGATATGAGAGTTGATGATGATGGTAATGATGCGCCAGGAGAGACCTTAAACTAAACTTAAGCTAATTAGGCGAATATGATATTGATGATAATGATGGCCAGATGGTGTTCTGGTACCGTTTGGGCCTTAAAGTTTCCTGTCATTTATCTTACAGGTGAGGAAAAACCCCGAAAAGAAACCTCACCCAGGAAACTAGTCCCGACCGGGGATCGAACCCGGGCCCACTGCATGACAAGGCAGCACGCTACCTCGAGATAAAATATAAATCACTTTTTACCACAAAATGCATTAATAAAATGTATTAAATATATTCGCAAGAAAAAATCCTTATTGCAATCTGTTAAGCGTGCATGATGACGTCACATTGTTGTCGCTCAGAATATGTCGGTGATGCAGTTGACTAGACATCTGACATAAAAAAAAATCCTGTAACACGATCGCAGCGCCACCTATCGAGTCAAATTGGGAATATAAACCATCCAGGGACCCACTCAAACACACTCAAAAAATTTTCATCAAAATAGGTCCAGTCGTTTAGGCAGTTTTTAATTTCGGATTTCAGGTAAACCTCTACTTGTAATTGTCGGATTTCACTCATTTTTAGATGATACCCACTTCGGTTTATATTAATATGATATACTGTTGTGAAACATCGAAAAAATGTGACCGCTAGAGCGATTTTTCAATTTTCACTTCAGGTAAGATGCTAGATCTAATTATTTTAAAGGGTCCAATTGTGAATCTAAACAACCCAGGGACCCAATCAGATACACACACAACATATTTTAATCAAAATCGAACCAGTCGTTTAGGAGGAGTTGAGTAACAAACACACGTACAGAAGAATTGTACCAGGTTGCAAATTGTGTTAATAATCCCTGAAGTCAGGACCACGACACGTTGTAGACCCGTTACGGGTCCTTGATAACGAGTTAAGCGACATTTCTAAGCAACCGGCCGTATCCGTTCTGCATCTATGGTTACAGACCCGGTCTTAAATCCGTGGGCAGTTTGACACTTGAGATTGAAATTAGAAACTAGTGCAGCATCCAAGTTCTAAGTTATGTGCAGTTTTCATGATATTTTATTTCTATACTTCAAAGCAATTCATGCACCAAGGAGAATTGACTAAGCACTATTACCCGCCCAAGTTAAGTCTGCACGGCTAAATTATATGTGTGTTAGTGCTAGAGTCGCCAAACTATGTCTCTATAGAAGAGAGAATCTCTAAACACGTGTGAAATACGGGGTGTCCACAAAGTCCTGCTACCAATACAATGTAACTTAGGTAGTAAACTATTTGAGATAGAAACATGCGGTTTTTTGCAACGTATTGTACATCTCTCAAAGTAGTGTTTACATGTGTTGCAGATTGTGATTTAAACGAAAATGACGACATCACAGGAAAAGGCTCAATGTGTATGGTCGTATGCTGAGTCTGGTAAATCACCAGTAACTGTTCAGCGAAATATCCGCCGGCAATATGGAAGAGATCCTCCATCCAAAACATCCATAATTACATCGGCCGAGAAATTTCTAGCGACTGGCAGTGTAATGGACTTGCCACGGAGTGGACGACCAGGTGTGAGCCAAGAAACTATCAACAATGGGCAACTTGCATTTCAACTCAGACCTCAAAAATCGGTTCATGCTTCACGGGAACTGCATTTACCAAAATCAACCATTCATAAAGTCCTCCATAAGCGGCTGCAAATTACGCAAGCGTCGCTGCCAACTGACTTCTCTCGAAGTGCTCAATTTGCTGATGCCATGGTGAACGCAATTGAAGAAGACAATGAGTACCTGCAGAGGGTGATGTTCTCTGATGAAGCGAATTTCTTTGTATCTGGACATGTTAACCGCCATAACATTCGGATATGTGGGTACTGGTGATTTACCGGACTCAGCATATCACCGGGTATTTTCCTGTGGTGCCGTCATTGTCGTTTAAATCACAATCTGCAACAAATGTAAACAAAAGTTTGAGAGATGTAGAATACGTTGTAAAAACTGCACGTCTCTATCTCAAATAGTTTACGAGCTAAGTTACATTGTTTTGGTAGCAGGACTTTATGGACACCTGTATAACTACTTGGTTGTCAGATAGTCATTTAGTTGACGACTGCTGAAGGGGTCGGACCATTTAAAACATTGAAAAAAAGTCCACTATTTGTCGATCATTTACTCCAAGTTCTATAGAATCACAGTGCGCATGCTTAATGTAACTTCTGTTAGATGGCTCTGAAATCGGAGTCACCAAATTTCGGAAAAAATTCCCAAAGGTATATAAAAAATGGACGTAAACTAACTTCCCATTTCCTAACCTAACAAAACAAATTACATGTATATCATTTAATTAACTATAAACTAATCTTACGTACACTAACTTGTCCCATTGGAATCTAATAAAATGAAGTTAATTTCTTCAAATTAATGGTTTGGAATTAATTGCGAATGTTGGTAATACAAATTGCAGAGCCATCTACCGGAAGTCACATTAATCATTTGTACGTCTGTATAACTCGATTCACAATAGGAATTTTTCCTTAAAGGTTATTCCTGTGGTTGCCCATGGTCTGGAATTTAGGTTAAGGTTAAGAACTCTCCTGGCACTTCATTATCATTTATCACCCATCATATCATTCAGTTCATAAATTTGTAAGTTTGTCACAAATACGTCATTATGCATTAATTATCGATTTATTTTAAAAATACGAACGATACGAAATATGTGGTATAGCTTGGCTAAGCCATATTTAAAAACAACAACGCGTCATTTGATATTTGTATACTATTTATACTATTTAAATTTGCATTTGGCCTTTTATTATGTGCACGGGAATATATATCCCTTCTTCTTTGTCTCTCACTCCGACCCGTCGATGTTCTATGTCGAGGTATAGTGGAAGTAGATACGAATATGTAATTATATAAAAAAATATGTAATGAAATTACTGAAACAAAGATTAGACAGGGTTTAATTTAAATGTAACTAACAAAATGTACTCACTTTTTTAAATCACTAATAATAAATACGCGAGAGTAAGTAAATTCACATTGCTGCTGCACAATTTTCTTTCAATGCACTTTCAGTATGAACGTAAACAAATGAATGAGTACACAAATTAATTAGTAATACACATAAACCCCTTAGAGACTATTTATTTTATTTTGTTTAATTTAATTTATTTGTAACACATATTACACATACATTTTAATTTTCTGCACTCCTTCTCTATATGAACTTTAATTATGCCAAATATCACACTACTCCGTGCGTGCAATGTGCTTAAAAACGGGTACAAAGTATTTTCTAAACGTATTAGTATATAGATATTTAAAAATCGTAAGAAATGTTTATAGAATCGTTCCACGAAACATTATTACAAATGGCAAAAGTGTACAGTGCAACAGTGGCATAACAACGTTGTATGGAAAATCGTGATCGGCAATTACCTCAGCCAAAAATAATTGTCATCTCTCTATTACCAGCCTCACAACACAATTCAGGAGACGGGAATTGGCAACATAGTAAGATACAGACATACATACATCGTGTTCTGCCCAAGAGCAGGTCTTTCACTGCAAACTCAGTATTCTCCACTCTTTCCTTAACTCAGCTTTCCTCCTTGTATCCGCATACAAACCATTTGTTTTAACATTGTCCATCATTTGATGTATTTTTCTGTCTCTAACCTTCTTTCCGTTGACCATTCCTTCTAAGGCATCCATCAGCAGGCAGTTTCTTCTTAGCCAGTGGCCAATCCAATTTCTTTTCCTCTTCTTTATGAGTTTTGCCATTATTCTTCCTTCACCCACTCTGTCTAGCAAATCTTTTTTTTTTTATTTTGTCTGTCCATTTTATACTCTCCATCATTGCCCATATCCACATCTCAAAAGCTTCCAGTCGCTTTTCCTCATTCCGACGTAATGTCCAAGTCTCCGCAGAGTTACAGAAGAGGCTACTGAAGTGCTTTGTGTGGAGTGCAGAATTGTAAGGTAAGGAATTTAATGGATTTTTTTATAGTTGAGGAAAAATGCTTCACAGGGCACAAAATCAACTCCACAGGGAATTGAACCTTGGCCCTTTGTATGAGAAACAACCCCTTGACCACAGTGGGTTATGTGTCGTGGGAAAGGACGCTGCATCTGCCCTTGTAATAAATGAATGGATATGAAACAGATGAACGCGGCAGGGGGTACGCGCAAGTGGGCCCATGTTGAGCAAGAACTACGGGGGGCGCACAGGCAGAGGTCATTCCGTGACCTTTACAAAAATGAGCACCAACACAAGTGTACAGGCTGGTTTTCACGCCACTGCACTCGTACAAAAGTCTTCGTTATAACTAACTCACTGACACTATCCAACCTGTAGGTACATGGACACTTAATAGCAAATGAGGGAAATTTTGAAGAAGTGGCTGAATTCAAATACCTAGGAACAATAATTACAAATAGGAATGAGATGCAAAAAGAAATTAAACATAGGCTCAATTCTGGAAATGTATGTTATTATGTATTACAGGGACTCTTGTCGTTCCAACTTCTCTAAAAAAAAGCATTAAACTGAAAATATATAAAACTGTTATTCACCCAGTTATATTATATGGAAGTGAAACATTGACTCTTTGGGGGTTTATGCTGTGGGCCAGCTCACCACACACACAAAAAAAAAATGCTAAAAGACCAAATCAGTCAAAGTTAAAATTAGAACATGTCACAAATAAGGAAATTAGAAACACAATGGAAGCAGAAGAAAGCATAATTGAAAGAATTGAGGAGAAGGAATTAAAGTGGTTAGGACATGTTTTAAGAATGGAAGATGAGCGATGGCCAAAACAACCATATCAATGGCATTCGACCAGAAAGAAGAGAAGAGGGAGACCAAAGTTAACATGGAAAGAAAACATGAAGATAGTAATGCAAGCAAGAGGGCTAAGCATTGAAGATGCCCGAGATCGTAGGCTTTGGAGGTTTGACACGGGAAGACGGCAGCAGCTGTAAAAACCCGAAGATAGATAGATAGATAGATAGATAGATAGATAGATAGAAAAGATGACGAGTATTTGAGAATAAAGTTCTTAAGAAAAACTTTGGATCAAAGGGAGATGAACAGACAAGTGAATGGAGAAGACTGAATAATAGTGAGCTACATAATCTTTATAGGAAACCAGATACAATAAGAACAGTTAAGTCTCGTAGACTGCAATGGACAGGGCATGTGACACGAAGGGGAATGGAAGAGGGACATGGAAGCTTCTTGTAGTAAAAACGCCCAGTAGGTAGATCAATCCAAAGCTACCAGGTTGTCCTTTATGATATTTTTGGCTTTCTCCCTGGTATTGGCGGAATTGTAATCCATTTCTCTGGTGGGGCACATGGGAGGTAGAGTTACGTTACCCCGATGATATGATGAATGATAAATGATAATGAAGCGCCAGGAGAGTTCTTAACCTGAACTTAACCTAAATTATAGACCACAGTATAATTCCTGGTAGACCAATAATGAGGTGAGAGAATAACATGAACCATGATTTGAGGGAAGGAGGATATACAGGGGATGATTGGAAAATATTAGCTCAGGATATTGTTACATACATACATGCATACATACATAGTGTTCTGCCCAAGATCAGGTTTTTCACTGCAAACTGAGCATTCTCCCCTCCACTCTTTCTTGAATTCAGCCTTCCTTTTTGTATCCGCATACAAACAATTTATTTTAGGACTCATCACTAGGGATATATAGGTGCGATAGCTTCCCGTTTCTTTCCACACCCCACTCTCTCTCTCTCTCTTTTGCATCTTAAAATCTTAAAAGATCTTAAGAAGGTACCGGGAGGCCCCGACTTAGAGGTGAGTATAATGGATTTGGCTAAGTTAAATCCTCCGGACTTCGCCGAAACTTACCCCAGAAGTTAAAACTAAGAGTTCCATTAGGTTTTTGACCAGATCAGAGATCTCAATTAGCCTCTGCCCCCCGGATAGGGATTATGTCCTCGCGGCCATGTACTTACGGGTTCGATAGTGCCAGTGGGTATGTGCAGTTCACTATCATTTGTTTATCGAAAATGCTGTTTAAAGATGATCACTAGCTGTCTGACAAGTGGCAGAGCCATGTGTTGGAAACGTTATAATTACTTGTGTTCCTTGTCTGTTCACAAACAAGACACCTACAATCTGTAGTTTATAACATTTACAATTTTTTCTTGTACTTTTTTTACTCTTAAATTGGCAATGTATCCTGCAAGATACACTTTTGCACGATGGTGCGTTCTGTCGTACTTACAGCAATGGCGGCCACGATTGAAAGTTAAATTTCCTAAATTTCGAGATTGACAACCTATAAATAACTATATTGTAATATTACAAATTGTCTACCTAGGGCGGGAAGTAAAACCATTGCCCTTTATGTATACTACGTACAATGTATATACAAAAAGTAGTAGTTTTTTTTTTCTCCAATGCCCCAGGTTGTCATTTTCGACATTTTCTGGTGTTCTCTCCTGGCATTGGCTTTATTGTAACTCACTTCTGAAGTTGGGGCGCCTGGAAGGCGGAGTTACGTTACCCCGATGATATGATGGTTAATTCCAGACCATGAGCAACCACAGGAAAATTCCTATGGGTTGACCGGAAATCGAACCCGCGACCTCATGAACAGTAGTCAGGAACGCTGACCACTAGCCTATGAGGCTGGTCAATCCAAAAAGTAGTGTTAATATACATCATACGAAGCAAATCGCTTCATTTTAAATGAATTATTAAAGCGGTAACAACTCACTAATATTACTTTTTTAACTATTAATATATTTTTTTTCATTATTTAATAAAAACAGTATTAAGATTTATCAATATATTTACCTAATGTCTTATATAAGCGATAGATTAGTTCATTATAGTTTATTACTTTCTTTGTACTTTTTTTCCTTTCTTTTGTGTTTAGTAGATTGGAGCTGTTATTCCTTTGTGTGCCGATTCTTTCATTATATTGGTTTAATTTTAATTGTATTTAATTTAATTTTAATTATATTAGGCATTAGACATTATTTTGATTATTGTTCAGTTTGACCAAATAATTAATTGTTTAGTACGTACTCTTATTGTAGTATTTTTTAATGCCCCAGGTTTGTCCTTTTGGACATTTCTGGTGTTCTCTCTTGGCATTTGCGTAATTGTAACCCACTTCTGAGATTGGGGCACCTGGAAGGCGGGGTTACGTTTCCCCGATGATATGATGGGTGAAGATGATGATAGTGGTGCGCCAAGAGAGTTCTTAATCCTAAGCTTAATCTATGATGAATATGAATGATGATGATTGCGATGGCCATATGATGTTCGGGGACCGTTTGGGCCTTAACGTTTGCTGACATTTGTCTTACAAGTGAGCAAAACCTCACCCAGGAAACTGTCCCGACCGCGGATCGAACCCGGGCCCGCTGCGTGACAAGGCAGCACGCTACCTCGAAACCACAGCGGTGGACATTATTGTAATTTTTTTGTCTTTATATGTAAC
Source organism: Diploptera punctata (assembly GCA_030220185.1). Lineage (NCBI taxonomy): Eukaryota > Metazoa > Arthropoda > Insecta > Blattodea > Blaberidae > Diploptera > Diploptera punctata. The sequence goes on from JASPKZ010008348.1 coordinate 20,650, forward strand.
ATATATTTGTCCTGGTGAGTGAAAGAGAAGGCCACATGGTCTTAACTCCATCAGGATAAATAAATATATTCTAATAATATGCCCTGTTAACCAGATATGTTCTTCACTCTTTAGCATGATATCTAGATATTGTGATATAAAGGCGGTGCAGATAAAGGATCGATAGTTATTTTTATGTTGAACGTGTGATGTGTTATTCTTGTGCGCATACAAATTGCCTAACCCTCCTTATATCGTATGGCCGTAACGATTCAAAGAAAACGCCATCTCTATGACGTAACTTCACAGTGTTAATCAATCAAGACTTACACCATAATATTTTTTTCTCATAACTTGAAAACATATTATTATTATTATTATTATTATTATTATTATTATTATTATTATTATTATTATTATTGTGTTTATTATTATTAAACTAACTAAAACTAACTCACTAGGTCTATCGAACCCGTAGGTTCGTGGCCGCGTGGACATAAGCTCTCTACACATACCTATCCTGAGCTAATGTTTTCCAATCATTCCCTGTATAATCTACTTCCCTCAAATCATGGTTAATGTTATTCTCCCACCTCATTCTTGGACCACACCCTGGGCGATTCCCCTCTGCTTTTCCTACAAAAAGCTTCCATGCACTTCTATCGTTGGCCATTCGTGTCACATGTCCTGCCTATCGCAGTCTACGAGACTTCACTGTTCTTATTATATCTGTTTTCTTCATAAAGACCATGTAATTTCCCCATTCACCTGTCTGTTCATCTCTCTATAGTCCATATATGTTCCTAGGAACTTTATTCTCAAATACTAGTAACATTCTCTCCTCCCTTAAAGTAAGAGTCCATGTTTCACATTCATATAATATAACTGGGTGAATAACAGTTTTATACATTTTCAGTTTAACGTTTTATGAAAGGAGTTGGGACGTTAAGAGTCCCTATAATACATAATAGCACGCATTTCCAGAATTGAGCCTAAATTTAATTCCTTTGTGCATCTCATTCCTGTTTGTAACTATTGTTCCTGGGTATTTGAATTCAGCCACTTGTTCAAAATTTCCCTTATTTGTCATTATACTTATAATTATAGTTATTATTATTATTATTATTATTATTATTATTATTATTATTATTATTATTATTATTATTATTATTATTATATCGATGGAGATGAATTTCTTGAAGAGAGCAGCAAGATGTTCAAAGTAGGAAAAAAATAAGTAAAGTAATTTATTGAAATGAATATTAGATTTCAATAGTAGATTATATGATATAAGCAGTTAAGTTAGTATGAGCACGCATGGCGAAAGCAAGAAAAAAGGTTACCCAGCAAAACATTCGAATGGTGTCCATCTGGAAGAATAAAGAAAGGAAGACCTCAAAACTCGTGGATGCAAGAAATAAGAACTGGAATGAGAACAAGAGAACTGAAGGACATGTAGTGTATGGATAGATACGAGTGGAGAAGGAAAATAAAACTTTACACACAGAAATATGTGTAAACATTGAAAATATGTATATAAATACAAATTATTGTTTAAATTATAACATTTATTTCTAAAAGTATAATAATACATTAAAATAGGGTCATTACCATATAAAGAAACAATATATATTTAAAAAATGTATTTAAAATTCCCAAAATATTTTTTTTATCATTATCATGAGAAAATATTCATTACTTGTAACTAAATGTAAGAATCATTTTTGTATTTTTTTTAACCTGGGTGAGTGATAGACTAAGACCTTAAGGCCTTAACTCTGCCAGGTAAAATAAAGCTATCATTATTATTATTATTATTATTATTATTATTATTATTATTATTATTATTATTATTTCTGTACTTGTAGCAAATGTTAAGTTGCATGCACTATACAGTCACGCAAATGTGTGTTCCATCTGCTGTTCCTCAAGCTTAGCTATGCAAAGGTCATTTAGATCTGGCAGAGATAACCAATAAGAATGTGTCCAGTGACAGCTGATTTATCAGATCACATGTTTAACGACGTCATTAAATATAACAAATTAAGTTAATAGTTTCTACATTCCTGTTGGATTTGTCTTTCGGGATAAATGGCCATTTAGCCCGAAAGACAAAGCCAAACAGTATCAATCATGGAATATGTAAAAAAAATACAGAAACAACTGGAAATCTCACGTAAGAAGAATGAGCAGAACAAGAATGCCGCGTCAAATCTTAATTTACCAGCCACCAGGCAAGAGATCTTTGGGCAGACCCTTCAAACGTTGGATTGAGGCCGTAACAGACCACTAGGTCTATCACATGAAAGGAAGAAGAAGAAGAAGACGTCAAACCCAACAGGAATCAAGATACCTGCCTTGAAAGCCTACAATTTTACAGTTTCTACATTCTTATGTTAGTTTTTTTTTGTGAGAAATTGAAGAATGATTTGCGTTTCACAAAAATATTTCTGGTTTGTTTTAGGTTTTGTTCGGGATTAAGTTAGGTTAATTGCGATAAAGGTGGATTTTCTTCTTAGGGGTCGGAAGTTGGTACAGGTGACGCTTCATGAAATAAAACATTGTTTCCTGTAGAAATTATGAGAATTTATTCCAAGTCTTGAATTCCCGGCAGATCAAGTAAATTCCGGTGGTAAAATTCTTCACCGTCTGTTTAAAATCACGTCTTCTTATTCATAATGTTGATTATTTTACTTTTATAGTAGGCTATAACATCTCTCTCCTAGTATTGGGGAGAATATTAAATTATATCTGAAGTGCTGCTTGATTCTATGCAGAACGAAAGTTTTATACATAATGAATACATTTTAACATGTTATTTTAAGTCCATTATTACGTCACATGACATTATTCATAATTTATCTTATTTTATTCTTTTTCACTTCCTGGTTTAGGCATTAGTTGCCTGTTTCGTCTTCACTAATAGATCTAAGATCATTTCTTCCGAGGACGTCCGACATCTCGTCTTCCTCTCGGAAAATAATGTGAGATTTTATTTGGAATCTACTTTCTTCCATTCTTTCTACATGTTCTTTCCATTGAATCTTGTTGTTAAATATATTTTCTTTTATGGAGTATTTCTGCAGTTCTTCACGGATATCTTCATTTCTTGTCTGGTCCATTCTAGTGCATCCTTTTACTCTTCTTAAAAATTTCATCTCGGCTGCTTGGATTTTACTTTCTTGTTTGGTAGTGATAATCTGATAATCCATAATTCTTAATTTACATGGGTAGTAATTATTCAAACATAAGGTTAAATCTGATTGGTGATACTAGAAAGATATGTGATTTTAATTCCAATGACAATTTAGTTTACTTTTATTTAGAGAGTTTAATGTACTCCGATTTTTTATTAAAGTTTAATATAAATATTTCGAATAAATTCTTACAACAATGAATTAAAACAATTTTTAAAAGCATTATTTAATAAAATCTTTGTCATAAGTAATGCCACGAATGATACCAATTTATCTAGAAAATTTGGAAATCAAGTGTGGCATTTATTAGGACTATTTAACGAATAAAATTAAGCTGTTTACTCAAAAGTCATTATTTAAATATAGTTATTTTAAAATATTTTTATATTTAATGTAAACGACAATGTTTGAAAACAAATGAGAAACATTATGTTTCGTTTGTTCATCACTGCAACCAGATTATATTTATTGCCAAATAGAATCGCAATATTGTAAGAATGCACCCTAGTGGAGAAAAAATGAAACGCTTCATTATAGGTTATTAATTAATTTCTGATGTCATATGATGTAAATTATATTTTTCTGGAACGTAAATTCCTGGGAAATAATACGTTTTAGGAAAGTGCAAACAGTGTTTTTTTTGTAGTATAATCAGTTGCTACGAATGTTTTTCTATTAGGTTATATCTCGCAAGCAGAATCCGGTTACATTCGTGCACTATATATACAATCTGGAAGCCACTTCGTGGAATGAAACTGATAAAATCGAGATGAAAAACGACTGTGATTGGTTGTAAATAAAATTCATTGAAATGTGTTTGGCCATTGACTGTCATTTGGGACATGAGTTAATTAGTCTAGTAAAAATAATTTTATTATTAAGAGATTTTTTATTCTCATATAGGGCCTAATAATAACGAACAATGAAATGTTTTGATTTTTATTTAAAGTTATATTTAGGTACGAAAATAACCTCCAATTAGAATTGGTATTACCATAAAGAAAATTATGATAAAGGCATGGGCAGTTACAATAACATTATAAATTTGATCATCTCCAATAAGAGATCCTGGTTGATTTAATTCTGCTCGGATTAGTATACTTAATGATGTTCCTACTATTCCCGCTCATTTAAAAATACAAAATGATTAACTTTAATATTTAGGTAATGTTAAAATCTTACTTTAGAATGCAGCGATACTACAAATTTGCGCTTGGTAAATTTTACTTATAGCTTTTTTATTCAGGCTTAAGGATCTTTTTTGAACCTGAAAATTTTCAGACTTGTGACGCGAATTTTTTTTCTAAGTTCCAATCATACATCATGCGCATGCGCCAACAAACGCGATGCGGTTTACACTATGGAATCACGGGATGCAGCCAATATATACACGATATTTAACGAATCTAAAAGCTAACCTAACGCTATTTAAGCACTATAACCTGTGAAAGAATGCAACGCCCAAAAATAAATAGCAAGTTCTGCAATTCTGAAGTATATGTGTACAGTTGTACACTGCTGTGGTCTCGAGGTGGCGTGCTGCCTTGTCACGCAGTGGGCCCGAGTTCGATTCCCGGTCGGGACAAGCTTACTGGGTGAAGTTTTTTCTGGGCTTTTCCTTACCTGTAAGAAAAATGTCAGGAAGCTTTGAGTCCCAAACGGTTCCCGAACATCATCTGCCCATCGTCATCATCATCATCATCATTATTATCATCTTCATATTCATCACGGTGTGGAAAGCAACGGGAAGCTACCACACCTATAATTACCTAGTAGTGCTGCAAAGCATAGCACGTAAATACTATGATTGCAGTGAAGGACCTGTCCTCGGGCAGAACTCTATAGAATAGAATGTAAAATTAATTAATACATACTCTATGGTGCATTGGAACACGTCTTTGTTGTTGCATAGAATATTCGTTAAACTCAATATGACTACCACGTCTTCATGCTTTGTGTGTAGTTAAACATAGAAAATATATTGAAATAATCGTTAGAAAAAATGTAAAAATCATTGTTAATGGTGGGAAATAATTTGAAAATGAAACCCTAAGAATAAAATTTGACATGAGTTAATGAAGGAATAAAAAAAGTCGCGTCACGTGTTATAAAGTTTAGCCAGAATTTGTTCTAATTATCCAATTTCCTTTCTCCATTTATTAATCCTTGAGATTTTTATTTGCAAAACAATAGTTTTAAAATATGATAGTGAAGTTACTGTGAAGGGACTGTACATGTGACTGGCTCCAGGGGCTTGTGAAGCCGTCAAGTGTAAATCTCGGGCGCCTGATGTCTCTCTGCCGATCGATTCCCGGGCTCACTCGTGGATTATTTCCAGCTCGTCTACCGCAACTCTTTAGTTCCATCCAAAATTCCTACTTGTGATAGGCGCATTGAATATTTTAAATCCAAGCGCAATAGAAGCTACTACCTAACTCACTGACACTATCGAACACGTAGGTTCATGGCCGCGCATGCATCCCTGTCCTGAGCTAATGTTTCGAAGTCTTACCCTATGTAATTTATTTCCTTAAATCATGCTTAATACTATTTCCCCGCCTCATTCTTGGTCTACCAACTGAGAATTTTCCCTCTGACTTTCCTATAAGCAACTTCCATGTTCCATGTCCCTTTTTGAATTCCCCATTCGTGCCACTTGTCCTGCTCATTGCAGTCTACGAGACTTAACTGTTCTCATTATATCTGGTTTCTTATAAAGATCAGGTAGCGCACTGTTATGTAGTATTTTGCATTCATCTGCCCATATTTACATAATTTTCCTAAGAATTGTATTCTCAAATACACGTAACATTTTTTCCTCTTAAAGTAAGAGTCCATGTTTCACATCTACAAATGGTATGTGGAACAATATAGAGAACGCTCAAAAATAAAATTAAAAAAAAGTAAAAATGTATAAAGTAATGACAATACCCACAATATTGTATGGGTGTGAAACTTGGGCTCCAACGAAAAAACAGAAAGATAGAATACAGACGGCGGAGATGAGGTTCCCCAGAGAAGTTAAAGGATATACAAAACTTGATAGAATTAGAAGTGAAGATATAAGAGAAGAATTAAAAGTGCAGTCTTTATTGGATAAAGTGGATTGATCACATGAATGAAATGAGTAAGGAGAGATATCCATTGTTAGCAATAACTTATCAAACAAGAGGAAGACGTGATGTCGGAAGACCTAAAAACATTGGGCTGATGCATTATGAAGTTGGAACGGGTAATTTCCTAATCCTTGGAGTGATGATGATAATGATGATTACCCTACTTTACCCTAGAGAGCTTTGCGGGGTAATATTTAACCATATCGGGGTAATATTTGACCATATGGATATTTTAACTGTGTTACTTAAATGAACTTTTGCTCTATGAAGGTTCAAAATGAATTAGCTTGACTTAGTTTGGTTAGACCTGCCACATGTGTTGTTACTATTGTAAGCAGAGATAACGTATTGTTCCAATGAATTGCCTCTCGAATGTGTTTGAATTATGAACTTCAATAAAGCACTTATTTAAAATGCAAACGAATTTATCTGACAGTGAAATCGTTCAAATTTCGTAACCAAATCCTGCTATTGCCAACTTATATAATGAATGGCTAACTAACTCACTGGCACTATCGAACCTGCAGGTTCACGGCCGCACAGACATAACCTCTGCACATCCCTATCCTGTGCTGTTTTGTAATCATCCCATGTATGATCTAGTTCCCTCAAATCATAGTTGATGTTAATCTCCTACCTTATTCTTGGTCTATCAACTGAGCGTTTTCCCTCTGATTTTCTTACAAGAAGTTCCCATGCTCATCTTTCAGTCCCCATCCATACCGCATGTCCTGTCAATCGCAGCCTATGGGAATAAACTGTTCTTGTTATATCTGTTTTCCTATAAATATCATATAGCTCACTACTTGTAGTCTTCTCCATTCGCCTGTCTGTTCATCTCTCTTTGGTCCAAATTTGTTTTAAGAACTTTATTCTCAAATACTTGTAATATTTTCTCCTCCCTTGATGCAAGAGTTCATGTTCACATCCATATAATATAACCAGGAGAATAGCAGTTTTATATATTTTCAGTTTAACGTTTTTTTTTTTCTTGAGAGAAGTTGCAACAAAAAGAGTCCTTGTAACGTATAACATACATTTCCAGAATTGAGCCTATGTTTAATTTCTTTGTGCACCTCATTTCTATTTGTAATTATTGTTCCTAGGTATTTGAATTCGTCACTTCTTCAAACTTTCCCTCATTTGTCATTAATTGTCCATTTCCATTACATAATGCATTTTTATGTGTGAACATATATTTAGTTTTATTGATGTTTACTTCCAGTTCCAATTTCTTAGTGTTACTCAATAGTGTGTGCGTGTTGGCCCTTACTATCTCCTTTTTTTTAATTTCATTTTACGAATAATATTACAGTTATTCAACTATTTGCTAAATTGATCTACAGGGTGGACCGCTCGAATGGACCTAATTTCAATTGCTTGTTACTGGCAAACGGTTGAAGATAGAAACTTAAAACAACGTTCATAGTACAGAAAAACTCACCAAGTTTCGAATCCTGTCGGTAGATGGCACAAAGATACGTTTCTCGTTCTTAGATTTAATTGTTTGTGAAAATGGCGACTCCGCAGATGAAAGCGCAAGCTGTTTTGTGGTATGCGGAGTTTAAATCAATCATTAGAGTTCAAAGGGAGTTCCGGCGTGTGTTTAACCGTGATGCTCCAACTGCTAGAAGCATAAAGAAGTGGCGTGATACATTATTAGCTACAGGATCTGTGTTGAAGAAGCATGGTGGTGGTCGCAGAGCATCCGATGAAATGGTAGCAAATGTTCAAGCCGCATTTGAGCGAAGCCCCCGGAAGTCATTAAGAAGAGCTTCGCGGGAACTTCAAATACCAAAATCGACATTACAACGGATTGTCCACAAACGCCTCAAACTGCACGCATATAAAGTGCAGTTAGTGCAACGTCTGGAGCCGAATGACATGCCGAAACGAGTGGAATTCGCCAATACGATGCTGGACCGTCTCGGCGCTGATCCTGACTTCATGACCAAGATTTTCTTCTCGGACGAAGCCACTTTCCATTTGTCAGGCAAGGTAAACCGGCATAATGTGCGGATCTGGGGATCGGAGAATCCTCACGCTATTCAAGAGCATGTTCGTGATAGTCCGAAGATGAATGTTTGGTGCAGTTTGTCACATAATAAGGTCATTGGACCGTTTTTCTTCGCCGAGAAAACTGTTCGTGGTACCACATATCTTGACATGCTGGAGCAGTTCTTCTTTCCACAAATTGAACAACTGCAGCCTAACATCGTTTTCCAGCAAGATGGTGCTCCTCCCCACTGGTCCAATGAAGTTCGTACGACTTTGGACAACATTTTCCCTGGCCGTTGGATTGGTAGGGGAGGACCAATCGCGTGGCCCCCGAGATCTCCCGATTTAACACCACTGGATTTCTTTCTCTGGGGCTATGTCAAAGATAAAGTTTACACCACCCCAGTCAAAGACCTTCGTGATCTTCGTGAGCGCATCATAGAGGCTATTGAGAACATTCCAGAAGACATACTCCAACGTACTTGGCAAGAAATTGTTCATCGCTTTGATATCGTCACAGTGACTGCTGGGGCTCATATAGAGATGTGGTGATCTGGATATCAAAACTTGGTGAGTTTTTCTGTAATATGAACGTTGTTTTAAGTTTCTATCTTCAACCGTTTGCCAGTAACAAGCAATTGAAATTAGGTCCATTCGAGCGGTCCACCCTGTATATTAGGCCTACCTCACATCACCCTACAGAGCATTGCGGGGAAATTTTAATTATGTTGCTTAATTGAACTTTTGTTCTTTGCAGGTTCAAAATGAATTATCTTGACTAAGGTTGGTTAAACTGCCATATGTTGATATATGCAGAGATAACGTATTGTTAAAATAAATTGCCACTCGCATGTGTTTGAATTATGAACTTCGAGAACGAAAAAAAAAAAACTTATTTAAAATGCAAACGAATTTATCTGATAGTGAAATCGTCCAAATTTCGTAACAAAAACCTGCTATTGCCAACTTAACTTCCTTACAGAATGAATGGCTATTCCTATACAATTTAAGATTAGTGTAAAGTTGCGAAATTGTATTATTATTTTTTTCAAGTTGATCCGGCAGTCAGGTTATGCAACAAGGAGGCCGTGTTCCTAAACAGTTTGGAATTCCTGTGGAAACACATGTTACGTGCTTTGAAAGTAAAAGCATGAAATTGTATAAGTCGCCATAACCCCAAGTAGCGACATCTGTAATGAAAGTGAAAATTAACCATCTGGTATCACGATTTTAACAAAACACTGTAATGAACGCGTAATATGACTGTCTAGTCCTCTGCATTCAACCAGCTGGCGGTCTAGTGGTTAGAATGCTTGCTTCTGAATTCTAGATACGCGGGTTCAAATCCAGGCAGAATAAATTACCTTCAACTATTCATTATGTTACACGAGCAGCGCCTGTTATTTATTAATTCCGAGCTAAATTCCAGTTGTACTGTAAACAAACTTACATAAGGTATATTTGTGGAACTGTGGTGCTACTTTTACCCGCCATATGACTGAATTGTGTGCGATAGAAACATTTTTCTTAGGTAATATTGTGTTTTACGGGAAATAAGACTGAATACAAGGTAAGATGGTACCAATAATTAAGACTTTCCTCCATTTCTCATTTATTTATCTATGACAATATATATAGGCCTACATAATCAGACGTTTACGCTTTTTCCATGGTGTAGATATTATTTCTTTATTTGAAATTTTATTATGAGCAGAATTATACTCCATGCTGACTCACCTGTAAATTCTGCTGTTATTTTCACCACATTCTAAATGGTTAAATATATATTGTTTCACTAAACTATTTGCAAATATTCAAAATAATTTGTTTCTCTCCACTTTTCAAAAGTTTTCCTTTGTGATTCTTTAAAAATTGTATAGCAGAATCATCTATTTTTAAATAATTTAAATTCCGATGTATTCTGCATTGCGCATGATTTGAATTAAGAAATGAAATTCTGATTTATTTAATGTATTAAAATTGTAATTATTTATTTTAAGATTCTCCCATATAACTTATATAGACATGTGCTAGATAATATATTTTTTTATTTCCTTTATTTTGAGTGTTAGAGAGCAAACTACATTTTCTTACACGCTTAAAGGTAAGAGAAACATTATTAGACCAATGAAAATGCGGTCATACATCTGGTTTGTTTACATTACAACTGGAACTTAGCTCGGTAGAAGAGGTATAGTAGTGCAAAGTCTAGGTCTATGCACCACGGAGATCCCATAAAAATCACACTGTTATAAGTAGTCTTCTCCATTCACCTGTATTTGGTAGAAAATTTGTTCGAAGAACTTTATTCTGAAATGCTGGTAATACTTTTCCTCCATTAAAGTAAGAGTCCATATTTCACATCTATATAATATAACTGATAGAATAACAGTTTTATATATTTTCAGTTTAATGTTTTTTGAGAGAAGTTGGGACGACAAGAGTCCCTGTAATGCATAACAACATGCATTTCCAGAATTGAACCTACGTTTAATTTCTTTATTTGTCTCATTCCTGTTTGTAATTATTGTTCCTAGGTATATGAAATATCAATAAAACTAAATATATGGTCACACATAGAAATACAATATATAATGGAAATGGACAAATGAGGGAAATTTTGAGGAAGTGGCTGAATTCAAATACCTAGGAACAATAATCACAAATAGGAATGAGATGCACAAGGAAATTAAACATAGGCTCAGTTATGGAAATACGTGCTATTATGTAGCCTATTACAGGGACTTTTGACGTCCCAACTCCTTTCAAAACATGTTAAACTGAAAATATATAATTCTACCAGTTATATTATATGGATGTGAAACATGGACTCTTACATTAAGGGAGGAGAAAATATAACGAGTATTTCAAAATAAAGTTCTTAGGAAAAAATTTGGACCATAGAGAGATGAACAGACAGGTGAATGGAGAAGACTACATAACAATGAACTACATGGTCTTTATAAGAAACCAGATATAATAAGAACAGTTAAGTCTTGTAGACTGCGATAGGCAGGGCATGTGGCACGTATGGGGAATGAAATACGTGCATGAAAGCTTCTTGTAGGAAAACCAGAGGGAAAACGCCCAGTTGGTAAACCAAGAATGAGATGATAGAATAACATTAACTATGATTTGACGGAAATAGATTATACAGGGAATGATTGGAAAACATTAGCTCAGGATATAGATGTATGGAGAACTTATGTCCGCGCGGCCATGAACCTAGGGGTTCGATAGTGCCAGTGAGTTAGTTAGATATTTGAATTCGTTCTGTATATTGTGCTGACATCTGTATTGTGTTGTGAGAGTAATTAAACATATGTGAATGGGAAGTTGAATAGAAACTCATGTCGTCTGTAAAGGAGCCATTGATCGGAAATGAGTTAAATGACTTCTATATGGAGAGCGATACACATCTGTGTTATAATAAGGTGCGTTTATGTGACAGATGTATGCATTACACGCACTTTCACTAACACAGTTTCACTTTCCCCCTCTGAACACAACCTACAGGAAACAACTATACTAATTCCGAACTAAGTAAGCAGATGTATGACTGCATTTTCATTGGTCGATTAATAGTTTTAGCTTTAAGTGTGTAAGAAAATGTAGTTCGCTCTCTAATACCTGAAATAAAGGAAATAAAAAAAATATATATTATCTAGTACATGTCTATATAAGTTATATGGTAGAATTTTAAAATGTATAATTACAATTTTGATACATTAAATAAACTTGTTTTATTCTTACACACGCGTAATGCAGAATTCGTTGGGATTTCTATTATTTCAAAATTATCGCTTTCTTTAGAATGTCTTACAACATTGGAATGGAAACCATTTTAAAAAGTGGAGAGAAACAAATTATTTTGAATCTTTTCAGACAGTTTAGTGAAAAAATATCCTACATAACTATTGAGGATGTGTTGAAAATAACAGAAGAACTTACAGGTGAGTCAGCATGGGGCATAAATTCTGCTTGTAATGAGATTGTATATAAAGGATATCTATTGACATAATGGAAAAAGCATAAACGTCTAATAGGTTGGACCATCTATAATTTTTGTCATAAATAAATAAGAAATGGAGAAAGTTCCTAATTATCGGTACCATCTTACCTTGCATTCAGTCTTATTTCCTGTAAAATACGATGTTAGCTAAGAACAATATTTGTATCGTACACAATTCAGTCATATGGCGGGTAAAAGTAGCACCACGGTTCCACCAATAGACGGAGCAATGCCTTATGTAAGTTTGTTTACTGTACAATTGGAGCTTAGCTCGGATATAGTATAATGATGATCACAAAAGCTGTATGTCTAGGAAGAATTAGAAGAAAATAAATAGAATTCCAGTCTGTATATAAGATTCATTCTTCAAGAAGTGGACAATGAACAGTATTTTTTTGAAAGGGAAATTTTGAAGCAGACATAAGGTCAAAAGGGGAACTGAATTATTAGAATTCGTTCCAAAGTTGGGACATTTTAGAGTATAATGGCGGCATGTGTATGTCATAAAATTCCAAAAATAGTTGTAGCAACATCGTTTGTAGAAATAAATAGCTGCTGAGATGTCCTATAAAACATAAATGTTATGGAGAATCTCCCAGAAAGGAAACAAAAGATAATGTTCTCTCTTAAGAAAGGCTCCTCCATTCTCATATCTTATGAGTAAACCTGGGACTTTTACCTTCTAAAAAACCGTATTTTAGGCGCCTGAAACAAACTCTGATCACATGCAAAACACATTCTAAAAATATATTTTAGGCAGATTCACGTTTATTAATTTTAGTTCACATTTATCAATTAAAAAAATATTATTTTTTATTATTAACTGATAAAGTTTCAAATTTATTTGTTATCATATTAAATTAAATGTAGTAAACTGTAAAATAATTATAAAATATTGATTTTTATTCTTGCTTTAGTGTATTTAAAATTGTAAACACAAAAATAGTAGGTCAACATCATCATAGTACATTCACGAATTTAGGCCATTTGTTGACCTGTTTCGGTCTCAACAGAAACACCATCCAAAAATCTTTTGAGTGGATATCCTGATCTTCTTCTTCCTGCAGGTTGATAGCTTAGCATTTGTTCGGGTATCCTGTGACCCTCCATTCGATGAACATGTGCATCCATCTTGATTTATAATCAGGAATTTTGTTTTCTAAAGGTTCCATGTGCAATTCTTCTAAGATGTCTTAATTTTTTATGATCTTGTAGTGTGTATCTCATTTCAGCAGATCAAAGTCTGTATATCCTTCTGTTTCAATGTCCATACTTCGCTACCATACAAAACAGCCGGCGTTTTATATATTATAATTATCTGATAACTAACTCACTGGCACTATCCAAAACGTAGGTTCATGGCCGCGCGGACATAAGCTTGAACTAATGTTTTCCAATCATTCCCTGTATAATCTACTTCCCTAAAATCATGGTTAATGTTATTCTCCCACCTCATTCTTGGGTATCAACTGGGCGTTTTCCCTCTGGTTTTCCTACAAGAAGCTTCCATGTCCCTCTTACGTTCCCTATTCGTGCTATATGTCCTGCCCATCGCAGTCTACGAGACTTTACTGTTCTTATAATAGTAATAATAATAATAATAATAGTAATAATAATAGTTTTATTTTACCTACTAGAGTTAAGGTCAGTTGGTAGACCAAGAAAGAGGTGAGCGAATAACATTAACCATGATTTGATGGAGATGGATTGTAAAGGGGATGAATAGAAAATATTAGGTCAGAATAGGGATGTAAGGAGGGCTTGTGTTCGCTCGGGCATGAACCTACGAGTTCGATGGTGCCAGTGAGTTAGTTTATCTGTATTATTACCTATATTATTATTATTATTATTATTATTATTATTATTATTATTATTATTATTATTATTATTATTATTATTATATTATTATCATTGTTATTGATATTATCATTATTATTAATATTGTTATTGTTATTATTATTATTATTATTATTATTTATTATTATTATTATTATTATTATTATTATTATTATTATTATTATTATTATTATTATTATTATATTCCACCGCTGTGGTCTCGAGGTAGCGTGCTGCCTTGTCACGCAGCGAGCCCGGGTTCGATCCCCGGTCGGGGCAGTTTTTCTGGGTGAGGTTTTAATCGGGGATTTTCCTCACCTGTAAAACAAATGTCAGAAAAACTTTAAGGCCCAAACGGTCCCCGAAATCATATGACCATCATCATCATCCTTATCATTATCATCATCATCCTTCACCGGTGTGGAAAGCAACGGGAAGCTACCACACCTACAATTCCCTAGTAAAGCTGAAAACATAGCATAAAAATGCTATGATTGCAGTGAAAGACCTGCCCTCGGGCAGAATTACTATGCATGGATTATTATTATTATTATTGTTGTTATCATCATCATAACAACAATGCTGCGTGTGATGCACCAGTGACCTGAATGCGCGACAAGTTGCCATTGTCCTCTGTCTTATCAAGTCACACACGAGTTTCCAATTAAATCACCGCACCGCCTGCTTAAAATAAAATTGTGCAACGTAATGCACGCTAATGGCCATCCTTTACCCAATTAATGTACCGCTAACTCACTGCAACAGTGGCACAAGGCACGCAGTTAGATTGTATTCTTATTTATCATCGCTATTCGAGTCTAGGATTGAAGGCGGTCTAGTCCCGAGGGTCACGGGTTCAAATCACGGGTGGATTTGTTTTACGATGGAAAAGTCCAAGAAACAAGTCCTCCTCAATAGTTTCATTCCTTGGAATTTTGCTAAAAATATACCGTAACTGTCTAAATCAGTTTTGGGCTCACATATTTACCTCAAAATTTGTAGTTTAAGAACAACTTTTATTTCAAAATTAATTTTACTTCCACTCTATGTCAAAGATTGTCAAAGTATAACATAATTCAAAAACAAACTGAAGAGTTATTTAATAGCAAACTAACTTATACACCTCACTGATACTATTTTATTAAAGACAACAACAACAACAACAACAATAATAATAATAATAATAATAATAATAATAATAATGATAATTTTATTTATTTTATGGAAATAGTATTAAGATATAGACACGCAAGACCGGGAAATGTGGAAGAAAAAAAATAGTTTGGTTGAAATTAAAAGAAAGTATTAAGATTAACTAATATTTTCAGTTGTTTGTTTTAAATATTGTATAACCGACAAATGAGTTTATTATTATTACTGTTATTATTATTGTTATTATTATTAATTATTATTAAGATTACAGTGGTATGGCCATGTCAAAAGAATGCCAGAGCAAAGATTGCCTAAAATTGTTATGGAATGGACCCCAATGGAAAGGAGGAAGAGAGGAAGACCGAAGAAAACTTGGATGGAAGGGGTACAAGCGGCTATGAATATCATAGGATTGGAGGAAGATCAATGGATGGACAGAGAGAAATGGCGTTTGGTTTCCGAAAGACGGCGGCAGCTACCATAGTACCGGATGATGATTATTATTATTATATCTCATTATTTATCTTTGTTTTTGTTTTCGTGTACATTAGATAGGGACACTCTACAAAGCAATTTTTATTTATCTTGCTTGTGTACATTTTATTACTAGTTTGAATTATCATTAACATTATTATGTTATCGTTCTTCATTTTATATAATTTACATTATTGATAACATTTTCATTTAGTATTTCATTAACAGTTAACTGAGGCGGTGAGAGGCCAAGGGGTACAAGTGACAAAGAAATAGTTTGGAAAAAATTAAGTTTAAACAATGAGAACATAAAATTCCAGAAATATCTGACAAATCTCAAATTGTGTTTGTGTTCCTTATACAGGGTGGACCGCTCGAATGGACCTAATTTCAATTGCTTGTTACTGGCAAACGGTTGAAGATAGAAACTTAAAACAACGTTCATATTACAGAAAAACTCACCAAGTTTTGATATTCAGATCACCACATCTCTATATGAGCCCCAGCAGTCACTGTGACGATATCAAAGCGATGAACAATTTCTTGCCAAGTACGTTGGAGTATGTCTTCTGGAATGTTCTCAATAGCCTCTATGATGCGCTCACGAAGATCACGAAGGTCTTTGACTGGGGTGGTGTAAACTTTATCTTTGACATAGCCCCAGAGAAAGAAATCCAGTGGTGTTAAATCGGGAGATCTCGGGGGCCACGCGATTGGTCCTCCCCTACCAATCCAACGGCCAGGGAAAATGTTGTCCAAAGTCGTACGAACTTCATTGGACCAGTGGGGAGGAGCACCATCTTGCTGGAAAACGATGTTAGCTGCAGTTGTTCAATTTGTGGAAAGAAGAACTGCTCCAGCATGTCAAGATATGTGGTACCACGAACAGTTTTCTCGGCGAAGAAAAACGGTCCAATGACCTTATTATGTGACAAACTGCACCAAACATTCATCTTCGGACTATCACGAACATGCTCTTGAATAGCGTGAGGATTCTCCGATCCCCAGATCCGCACATTATGCCGGTTTACTTGCCTGACAAATGGAAAGTGTCTTCGTCCGAGAAGAAAATCTTGGTCATGAAGTCAGGATCAGCGCCGAGACGGTCCAGCATCGTATTGGCGAATTCCACTCGTTTCGGCATGTCATTCGGCTCCAGACGTTGCACTAACTGCACTTTATATGCGTGCAGTTTGAGGCGTTTGTGGACAATCCGTTGTAATGTCGATTTTGGTATTTGAAGTTCCCGCGAAGCTCTTCTTAATGACTTCCGGGGGCTTCGCTCAAATGCGGCTTGAACATTTGCTACCATTTCATCGGATGCTCTGCGACCACCACCATGCTTCTTCAACACAGATCCTGTAGCTAATAATGTATCACGCCACTTCTTTATGCTTCTAGCAGTTGGAGCATCACGGTTAAACACACGCCGGAACTCCCTTTGAACTCTAATGATTGATTTAAACTCCGCATACCACAAAACAGCTTGCGCTTTCATCTGCGGAGTCGCCATTTTCACAAACAATTAAATCTAAGAACGAAAAGCGTATCTTTGTGCCATCTACCGACAGGATTCGAAACTTGGTGAGTTTTTCTGTACTATGAACGTTGTTTTAAGTTTCTATCTTCAACCGTTTTCCAGTAACAAGCAATTGAAATTAGGTCCATTCGAGCGGTCCACCCTGTATATGCGTCCATTTATCCGTAAAATATGAACACATTCAATATATACATTAGCCCAGACTGTATATTTTCTTTGCATTAAGATTCACTTATATCCCTTGTCCTCCAAGTAATATTCTGAAATAAATTATCCAAGAAAAGTAGATTCATACCAAAGTTTTTATACGTACTTATCCAAAGAGTTACATATTACGACAATATTAATTGAAAAATCGGTCTTAAAGTTCATTGCACTTAAACCTGCATTCATGGATACATTCTCTTACCCGACTCTGCACATACATATTTCCCTTTTCTCCCTGTATACTGTTTGCCTTCATTCCTTCCTCTTTTTTTTTTTTTTTTTTTTTTTTTGCTATATATTTACCCAATTTTCTGATTTACTAATCCTATTTGAAGAAGTATTTTAGTAAGATATTCATTATGCTCCACGTTGTGGCGACAATTTTGAAGAAGTAATTCTTTTCCCATGTTGTGGTGACATCTTGAAGCAGCTAACTCTCTTCATGCCCGATGTTGTTGTAACATTTTGAAGGATTAGTGTCCCAAAAAGAATTACTGGCTCAGGTTGGGTTTGATTTTCGGTAGAGCTGGATTCTATTCTCAAGGTCGAAGTTGGTACACAAGATAGGAAAACACTTTAAAAATCACTAATAACTGATTCTTGTAGAAATAGTTGTAAATTTATTTACTATTTAATTTCCCAGCAGATCAAGTAAATATAGGTGGTATTATTATTCACCGTCAATTAAAATTAAATTATTGTCTTTTCTTGAATCAACTATTCTTCTTGTATTAAATATCACATTTTGTCAGGAGAGCTGTTATTGCTTCTATCCTTGATGAAAGTTATATGCTGACTGACTATGTAATTCTGTTATAATCTTAAAGAACATTATTACATCACATGATTTTATATTTAAATTCTATTGGTTAATATAATGTTTAAATTTGATTTGTTAAATCAAAAAGTTAATTGTTTCAACTTCCAATCAGAGTTTAGTATACTTTTATTTAAAAATATTAAGTTAAGCAGGTGTTCTTATTACAGTTATAACTTACTTACTTACTTACTCACTGGCACTATCGAACCCGAAGGTTCATGGCCGCGCGGACATAAGCTCTCCATACATCCCTATCCTGAGCTAATGCTTTCCAATCATTCCCTGTATAATCTACTTCCCTCAAATCATAGTTAATGTTGTTCTCCCACCTCATTCTTGGTCTACCAACTGGGCGTTTTCCCTCTGGCTTTCCTACAAGAAGCTTCCATGCACGTCTTTCATTCCCCATACGCGCAACATGTCCTGCCCATCGCAGTCTACGAGACTTAACTGTTCTTATTATATCTGGCTTCCTATAAAGACCATGTAGTTCATTGTTATGTAGTCTTCTCCATTCACCTGTCTGTTCATCTCTCTTTGGTCCAAAAATTTTCCTAAGAACTTTATTCTCAAATACTCGTAATCTCCTTTCCTCCCTTAAAGTAAGAGTCCATGTTTCGCACCCATATAATATAACTGGTAGAATAATAGTTTTATATATTTTCAGCTTAACGTTTTTTGAAAGGAGTTGGGACATCAAAAGTCTCTGCAATGCATAATAGCATGCATTTCCAGAATTGAGCCTATGTTTAATTTCTTTGTGCATCTCATTCCTATTTGTGATTATTGTTCCTAGGTATTTGAATTCAGCCACTTCCTCAAAATTTCCCTCATTTTTCATTAGCTGTCCATTTCCATTATATACTGAATTTCTACGTGTGACCATATATTTAGTTTTACTGATATTTACTTCCAGTCCTAATTTCTTAGTGTTACTCAATAGTGTGTGCGTGTTGGCCTTTAGTATCTCCTCGCTATCGGCCAGTAGTACTACATCATCAGCATAAACTAACAGCTTATTAATACCATTGAGTTGTAAGCCTTCCTCATTCTCTAAAGATTTAATGGCATGCTCTAGTACAAAATTAAATAGTAGAGGAGATAGTGCATCTCCTTGCTTCAACCCATTCTGGATTTCAAAAGTGTCTGAAAACTGTTTGCCTACACGCACCCTACTCTTTGAGCCATTTAGACACATTCGTATAAGTCTAACTAACTTTTTAGGAATTCCGAACTCCAGCAGTATACTATATAACTTCTCCCTCTTAATTGAATCATATGCTTTTTTGAAGTCTACATATAGTTGATGTACAGTATCATTATATTCCCATTTCTTCTCTAAAATCTGTCTTATACTGAAAATCTGATCTGTTGTAGACCTGTTTCTTCTAAATGCACATTGATGATCTCCTAGAATGTCATCAATATAGGGAGTAAGTCTGCTTACTAATATATTTGTTAGAATTTTGTACGAAGTTGAAAGTAATGAGATGCCCCTGTAGTTGTTGCAATCAGTTTTATCTCCTTTCTTATAAATTGGTACGATAATTGATTCCTTCCATTCATCTGGAAGAGCTTCTTTTTCCCAAATCATACTAAGCAACCAGCGTATCTTGTCCATCAATTTTTCTCCCCCTGATTTTATCAGTTCTGCTGGGATCTCATCTGAACCTGATGCTTTATACATCTTCAATTTTTCAATCGCCATTTCAACCTCTAATGCACTTGGCTCTGCGACTAGCATTTCTGCTGTCTGTAACTTATCCTCCTCAATGTCCTGTTCTGTATGTACATTTAATAGCTGATTAAAGTAACCTTTCCATCTATTTAATATACTCCTAGAATCTGCAATCATATCCCCATTTTCATTCCGAATTATGTTTGTTCTAGCCTGAAACCCCTTCTTCTCTATACTAATTCCCTGATATAATTCTCTAATGTTCCTATTTTTTGCATTCATTTCAAGATCATTAATCTTCTCTCTCAAATATTCCCTCTTTTTACTCTTTAGTAACTTGGTGGTTTCCCGTCTAACACTACCCAATTGCTCTAAATTTACCTCATTTGGCTCGTGTAACCATTTCATTTTTGCTAGCTTTCTTTTCTTTACAATGTCGGCACATTCCTCATCAAACCATTTCTTGTTTTGCCTCTTTTTTTAAACAACCAATGCTTTCTGATGCTGACAATTTAATAGTATCTCTTATAGCCTCCCATTCTTTATTTATATCAGTTTCTTCTTCGTTTGCCACATTGTCATCTGAAGATTCCAGTACTTCAAATCTATTAGCTATTTTGATTTGGTATTCTTGCCGCATTTCATCATTTTTCAAGTTTTTTAATTCATATTTTACAGAATCATCTTTAGCGTTCGTTCCTCTCATAAGCGATAGCCGTTGTCTGATTTTCACTCTGACCAGATGATGATCCGAATTGCAGTCTGTCCCTCTAACTGATCTAACATCAATGATGCTACTGTGCCAGCGTTTATCCACTAATACATGATCTATCTGGTTCCGAGTTTCTCCATCTGGGGACGTCCAGGTGTATTTATGAATATCCTTATGCTGAAATGTTGTGCTCTTAAGAATGAGATTCTTTGATGTGGCAAATGTGACTAATCTAACCCCGTTGTCGTTACTATCTTCATGAAGACTGAATTTGCCTATTGTTGGTTTGAATATATCTTCCCGCCCCACTTTTGCATTAAAATCTCCTAAGACAATTTTCATATGATATCGTGAAAGGCTATCAAATAAGCATTCTAATTCTTCATAGAACTCATCCTTGATCTTGTCATCTTTATCTTCTGTGGGGGCATGTACATTTACAATTATAAAATCATGTCGTTTACCCTTTAGAATTATGTATGATATCCTATCACTAACAAATTTAATATCTCGGATAGCGGATAGGATCCTCCTTCTGACTAAAAAACCCGTTCCAAATGCAGGTCTTTCTGCACCCCCATAGTATAATGCAAAGCTTCCTGATTCCTGACTACCTTCTCCTGGCCACCTAACTTCCTGTAAAGCGACTATATCCAAGGGCGATTTATCCAATTCCCGCGTTAATATCTCTAGTGCCCCGCTATTGTATAAAGTCCTAACATTCCATGTTCCTAGGAACATGTCCCTGTGTTTGAGCCTTTGGCATGGGTTCCCTGAAGTAGTCCCCGCCCGGAGAACCGAATGGGGGACTATTTGACCTCCGGAAAATTTTACCCCAGATGAACCCATGTCCGCATTTCTTGACGGTTGTATTTTTACGGTGAAAGATCGTCACTCTTTCGCCCAAGGTACTTTTTTCGTCTGGTTTATCACCTTCGACCAGTCCGGCATGGGTAACCCTATCGGCAGCAATGCTACCGCCGGCATAGCTCTCAGGATCATTTAAGCACGCAAGCCACTCCACCACGACAAGGTAAAGATACCATGGAGGGTATTACAGTATAACAGAAAGCTTTTATAATTCAGACAACAATAACTTAAAACAGTTTTAAAATCATTATTTAGAAAGACTTATGTAATACAATTTGTTTAATTGTTACTGAGACATTTTTATTCAACAATGAACAACAATTAATTATTTAGATGTTTTTCTTTTTTAAGTCATATTTAAATATTAAAAGAATTTTAAAGTATAAAATTATTAACTTTAACTTTCATATTTATTATGATATTAAAATCCTGCTATATATTTCTGTCAACGTGCAATATTGGAACATCTTCTCCTTCTTCTGTAGGTCGTGAAATGCCAGGTTCTTCAATGTCATCTTCTTTGGAATGAGTCAAGAAAACAGAAACAACACCAATGATTAATCTTCATATTTTAAAAATCATACCTTTATTATAAACATTATTAAATTGCAAATCCTGTAGATCTAAATCATATCTTTAGATTGTTAAATAATTTCCAATTATCTCAAAATGTATTGGAAAAAACTATTATTTTATAATATAGACCTACAATTGTGAAAATATAAACAAAGAAGTTAAAATATTTTACTTACCATGAAGGCTGAGCTTAAGTCCATGCTCGTGTTCATCAGATTCTGATTCAGACATAATAATATTTGATAAATCAATAAACCTCGAAGAATCACCAGCACTATATTAAACACTAATAATACAAAAATAATCTTCACGTAAAATTTGTTGGAAACATTAACAAATACAACGCTCTATAAGCTTGAGTCCACCTAGCTGTTGGAAGCCAAGGAATACAATTACAGACGAATCCCTTGTCATCCAAGTTGAAGAGCTGTTTCTCTGAGTGATTTTCTAAGATTGCACTGTATGTCAGAATCTGTTAAACTCGCGCATATATCGGGCACCAAACAGTTTGTCACATTAGCTATTTCTGCACTTAATTCATTTTTTAAAAAATGTCACTTGTACCCCTTGTCCTCTGACCGCCTCAGTTGTGATTGTTATATCATCATCATCATCATCATCACTCCAGGGATTAGTCAATTGCCCGTTCCGACTTCATAATGCATCAGCCCAACGTCTTCTAGGTCTTCCAACATCACGTCTTCCTCTTGCTTGATAATTTCTTGCTACCAATGGATATCTCTCCTTACTCATTCCATCCATGTGATCAATCCATTTCTGTCTGTAATTCGTGACTTTATCCAATAACGGCTGTACTTTCAATTCTTCTCTTATATCCTCATTTTTGTATATTATGTAACATATATTTGTCTTGGTGAGTAGAAGAGAAGGCCACGTGGACTTAATTCCACCAGGATAAATATTTTTTTTTTCTATAGCGTTCTGCCATAGGGCTAAGTTATGCTTTGCAGCTTTACTAGGGAATTATAGGTGTGGTAGCTACCCGTTGCTTTCCACACCGGTGAAGGATGATGTCAAAAGACCACAGCGGTATACTATAAATAAAATAAAAAATCCATGAAAAAAAAAGATCAATTTATTTCATTGTAGTGGTTAACAACGCTGAAATCATAACTAAAAACTAACTCACTGGCACTATCAAACACGTCGGTCCATGGCGAACTGACATAAGCTCTCCATACATCCCTATCCTGAGCTAATGTTTTCCAAACATCCTCTTATAATCAATTTCCCCCAAATCATGGTTAATGTTATCCTCCCACCTCATTCTCGGTCTGCCAACTGGGCGTTTTCCCCTCTCGTTTTCCAACAACATACCAACTCTTTCATTCCCATTCGTGCTACATGTCCTGCCCAACACAGCCTACAAGACTTAACTGTTCTTATTATATCTGGTTTCCTATAAAGATCATGTAGCTCACTGTTATGTAGTCTTCTTTATTCGCCTGCCTCTTTATCTCTCTTTGGTCCTAAAATGTTCCTAATAACTTTATTCTCAAATACTCGTAATATTTTCTCCTCTCTTAAAGTAAGAGTCCATGTTTCACATCCATATAATATAACTGGTAGAATGACAGTTTTATATATTTTTCAGTTTAGTGTTTTTTTTTTAGAAAAGTTGGGACAAGAGTCTCTGTAATGCAAAATAACATGCATTTCCAGAATTGAGCAATTATGTTATACATGTTTGACATAGGTCATTAGCGTCGTAATTCTAATCTGGACGTTAAATGGGCGACAGATTTTGCTGAAGGGGATCTTATTTTATACTTGATCAACATTTTGTGCGCACGACAAGTCTGTCTTGAAGGAAGTATAGCTTGCGGGTAAAATGAACAGAGACTTGGCTTTTGCGTGATTGTAATGATCGTAAACAAGAGAACTGATGCGTCTTGTAATTCAACAAAGTATAGCGATGTGTTTTGCGAAGTTTGAAGTCTGCCATTGATCTTGACCGACCTTGATCTTCTGCAAAGATGTTGTGTCAGTTGCGCTGCTGATGAATTACCAGCTCTGTTCCCACCCACGTCATGATGTCATGCATTTAAATAAAATCTTACATTAACCTTTATATTAATTCTATGGTACTGTAACACCAACATAAATAGATAGATAGATCATCGGTTGATTAATGTCTTTGACATCGTCCGATTCCTAATAGCCAATTTTGTCGGTCCATCCAATCTCCTGGTTGTAGATGTTTTTCCTTCGTGTAGGCTATAAATATATTCCCTGACTCCAGGGGGTTTTTGGTCTTCCTCTGCCTCGTCTTCCCTCAGGTTTCCATTCCAAAACACATTTTGGTAGCCGATTCTCTTCCATTCGCTGGACATGTCCGTAGCATCTTAATTGCTGAGTTTAAATATAATCTAAAATAGTGTCTTCAATCTTCATGTTCTCCCTTATAACTGAGTTTCTAATTTTTTCTCTTCTTGAAATTCTTGCTGCCCTTCGTGTAAAATCCATTTCCGTTGCCAGAAGATACTTATTTGTTTTTGTTGTTAATGGCCAAAGTTCTGCTCCATAAGTAATGATGCTTTTAACAATTGTATTATATATATTATTTTTAAAATTAATATAAAATTATAGAATATTCAGCTGAAAGGTCTGTCTCCTCAACTTAATTATCATTTAACTGTAGCGCTTTCGGGACTTGTCCCATCATCGGCAGGATTCAAAACTGGTGTTTCACTGAAGATCTGGTAGAGGGGGTTACATGTATTGGGTTCGTTTTCGTTTATCAGGCTGTCGTTGTGAGCTGCTTTCATGATTTCCATTTCTTCGAGTACGTTTATCTTCGCTGGATTATTTTCTCTGTGCATTACTGTTAGGGTGTTTTCAATATTTAACATGCGATGTCCTTCATGGATAACGTGTTTTGTATAGCTTGATAGCGAAGATAAACGTACTCGAAGAGATGGAAATCATGAAAGCAGCTCACAACGACAGCCTGATAAACGAAAACGAACCCAATACATGTAACCCCCTCTACCAGATCTTCAGTGAAACACCAGTTTTGAATCCTGCCGATGATGGGACAAGTCCCGAAAGCGCTACAGTTAAATGATAATTAAGTTGAGGAGACGGACCTTTCAGGTGAATATTCTATAATTTTATATTAATTTTGAATACACCTCAACGGAACACATCATGAATCTTATAAAAGTTGATATATTATTTTTATTACTTATATTTTTATCCCACAATATTCCATTGAGGCAAGGAATTGCAATTTTTTCTTTATTGTTTCTATTTCTTATTTCCTCTTCATAACTTCCATTTTTTTTAATTTTAATCCATCATAAATCCAAATAAAAAAACGGAATAACACAATTTATTCGGAACATGCTAATTGCAAAGATAAAATTCCGACGAAAGTCAAATAAAAGAGTCCGCAAAAGCTTTAATTTGCCTCTTCAGCGACTGGCGCTCTACGGAAATACGCTTTTGCAGACTCTTGTCTTTGACTTTCCACCAGGATAAATATTTTTTTTTTATATAGCGTTCTGCCATAGGGCTAAGTTATGCTTTGCAGCGTTACTAGGGAATTATAGGTGTGGTAGCTGACCGTTGCTTTCCACACCGGTGAAGGATGATGATGTCAAGAGACCACAGAGGTAAACTATAAATAAAATAAAAAATCCATGAAACAAAAAAAAATCTATTTATTTCACTCAAGTGGTTAACAACGCTAAAGTCATAACTAAAAACTAACTCACTGGCACTATCAAACCCGTCGGTCCATGGCGAACTGACATAAGTTCTCCATACATCCCTATCCTGAGCTAATATTTTCCAAACATCCTCTTATAATCAATTTCCCTCAAATCATGGTTAATGTAATCCTCCCACCTCATTCTCGGTCTGCCAACTGGGCGTTTTCCCCTCTCGTTGTCTTTGCAATTAGCAAGTTCCAAATTTGCGATACTACTTCATTTAAAATGGAAAATCTTGTTCCAAGGCTTCTTCGTCTTGCTGATGAGGACCAGAAGTCCGAAAACAACAGACGAACGATTGTAAGAACGACAAACTGGAAAAGAATATCCATGTCCATTTTGTGCATCAAACTGATAAACGTCGGAGACCCGTCGGTCACCGCCCAAATGCAGAATTTACTCAAACTTTGAGCTTTGCACGGGTTTGGTGTCCGACAAAAGTTTTTCCTTCGAATTGAGAAATATAGCACAAACATGTAAGAATAAACGAATTTGTCTTACCCTTTGTTGTTCCATCTCTGTTTCGGCTTCACAATTTGCCTCTTCAGCTGGGAGTTTGCGACTAACAGCATGGTCAGTGCTACCTTAGACCAGAGTAGAGTTTGATAAACAATAAGCCACAATTTATTGTGAATAAGAGAGAAATATATATGTTGATTTCAAAGTGTAGATCCTGTCATAAGTAAAATTTGTACTTGACAATAAAATTTTGCATATCTGGGATGCAATATGAAGAAGAAGAGGATGTAATTGCAAAAATATAAAAGTTTTAAAGAATTTTAAGGTTAATAAATTCTATCTTCAAGCCACAGTTAGTCCAAAAAAAACATTCAAGACTAAAAATGTATGGTAGGGGCAAAGTATGGATGAAACAGAAGGATATATAGAGACTTAAATCTGCTGAAATGAGATACACACTACTAGATCATAAAAAATGAAGACAACTTAGAATAATTTCACACGGATCCTTTAGAAAACAAAATTTCTTATTATAAGTCAAGATGGATTCAACATGTTTATCGAATGCAGGATCACAGGATACCCAAGCAGATGTTAATCTATCACCCTGCAGGAAGAAGAAGAAGGACGTCCACTAAAAATACTTTTGGATGGTGTTTCTATTCAGGCCGAAACAGGTCAACAAATAACTTAAATTCGTGAATAGACTATGATGATGATGAAATATATTGATTTAAAAAATGTGAGAAATGCCTTAAAATGAAGTGAGAAGTTGAGCTCAAAGTACCTAAAATTACCATATTTATAACGTAAAATAAGTCCTTGTTCAGACGGTATAATCAACATATCACAAAAACTCGCTAACAAACAAATAAATGCTACACTAATCTGGTGTACACTAACGTTCCCATTTTCTCACCCTAACTTACACAAACTTGCCCATCTATCACTAACTTGCCCATTTTCTCACCCTAACTTGCCCATCTTCTCACCCTAACTTACCCACTAATGTAGATGGACCCTTGGGATAGAATCCCCTTATATGTGAGTAAGCATGTTGTCAATTGCCTTTAGCTGTAACCTGTGTTATTACACTGGCCAATATGACGGTATGGATGTATGAAAGGACATGCGTGCTTTCCTAGTGAGAGGTTTCTCAACCAGACGAATTTAGTTACACTTATTTCCCTTCAGATGTCATGAATGGTATGTAGTCAACACACCGAGACATCTAACAGGCAACTAAGGTATTACTGGGATGATGAGGTCGGTAAATATTGCTTACAGGGCACTTTATTCAGGCTTAACGTTCTTTTATGACTCGAGACCCACGGCTTAAAACCCCTCCCGAAGGACTTGTTCCTTGATTTTTTTTCATCCTAAAAAAGTCCATCGACCCTGGCCGGGTTTAAACTCGCGACCCTCGGGACCAGAGGCGAGGAACATAACCACTAGACCACCGCAGCGGTTTTTAAATAAGTCTTATAAATCTATATATCGTACATCCCCATGGTGCTCCCTTATAGGAGTTACTTTACCAAACTAATTCAGTCACTTATTTATTTACTCATAGTGTGAGCACTACTCATTCGCGTGCGAGTGGCCGAATTCAAATATGTAAGAACTGGAATGAGGTGCACAAAGAAATTAAACATAGGCTCAATTCTGGAAATGCATGTTATTATGTATTACAGCGACTCTTGACGTCCCAACTCCTTACATTAAACTGAAAATATATAAAACTGCTATTCTACCAGTTATATTATATGGATGTGAAACATGCACTCTTATTTTAAGGGAGGAGAAAGCATTACTCGTTTTTTATAACAAAGTTCTTACGTAAATTTTTGGACCAAAGAGATATGAACAGACAGATGAATGGAGAAGACTACATAACAGTGAGCTACAAGATATTTATAGGAAACCAGATATAATAAGAACAGTTAAGTCTCGGAATGAAAGATTCGACAAAATAAATACTGTCTTATTTTAATATAGGCCTAATTAAATTTAATAATTAAGTAAAAAAGCTTAATTTAATTAATTGGACGAAAATACTCTATAATGTTAATTTTATTAGTATGTTATGTCAGACTGCGATGGGCAGGACATGTGGCACGAATTCGGAATGAAAGAGGTGCAAAGGAGCTTCTTATACGGAAAACGCCCTGTTGGTAGACAAAGAATGAGGTGGCAGAATAATATTAACTATGATTTGAGGTAAGTAGATTATACATGATAGATTGGAAAACAATAACTCCGGATACGGATGTATGGAGAGAATTTGTCCGCGCGGTCATGAATCTAAGGGTTCGATTGTGTCAGTGAGTTAGTTATAGTTTAAAATCCCTCTCCCGACGTATCGTGACGCTGTAGGGCTCAGATCGGCTTGTAGCATGTAAAAAAGTACCTATAGGAAGAGAGGTTAAACCAAATTAATGGAATAATAATAAAATATTGTATCTCAAGTGGCAACTGCGTTTTGTTAATTTCTTTTGTTTGTGACTGTACTTTTTATGAGATCGATGTGGAGCGCTAGTAACTAAAAAATATATATATACATATATACTGTATTGTGGAACATTTTGGTTGAAACTGGGAAATAATTATATTAAAACGCAATAAAAAAGACAATATTTCGTGATTTAATCATTTCATTTACTCAATATAATTAAAAAAGTCTAGATTCTATATGATGTTTTATTTCGCGCATGCTTCCTTCAATTTCCAAAGTTGGTAGCTCCTTTCCGCTTATACCAGGGGAGTGAAGACCTAGCTGTGTAGCGGGTTGCATCAGGGAGCACGGAGGAGCAGCGATTTTCGGCAATTTAAGTCATTGTAATGCTTGGTTGTGTATTATGAATGCATATAATGTGCAAATACGAAATTAAACATGGCCGATAGTTTAATAATCTGCGTGTATTCTTATTTGTCATACGTGATAAGTATTTTTAAATTTTATTGAACTGGGTTACCCAGGAATACGACCTAATGACCTTATATGCATTTCAATGTCAACCGCTAAATTTAAAGTTGCCGGTACTTAAAATGAAGTGTCGTGGAGAATAAAATGGCATTTACACTAGCAAAATGTTGTTTCGATTCTGAACTTCCAGACGTGTTGGATTCTGTGGTACAAAAATGCACAGACCCTGGTTGTAAGTTTAGTTCAATATTAATTCATTTAAATGTTATTGTAAAAATACCCATACTTATTTGTCATAGATGTCAAGTAAAAAACGTACGAGATATTCTTAATGCATAAGTTGACATTAGTGACACACTTCTTTCACTGCATATTAGATCTTATCATGTTCTTTACAGTTTCGAAAAATTAAGAATATTGCATTGGATAGTGGATTTAGTTGTTTCGGGATTAAAATATTCTGGATATAAGTGTTTGGCCAACATTATTTTATTTTAATCGTAGGGAATTTTATTTCAAACCTTGTAATTTTATTAATTCTCTGTATGTGAAATCAAAACGTGAGACATTTTAATGCGTTGGTTTGGTTATACTGGACTCAGTGCTTATTAGATCCTATGAACAGTTTCTAAACATTATAGTATAGGATCACTGTATCGAATCATAAAACATATGAATCATATAAAAACTCCATGTGACCGACGACTC
The DNA here is from genome assembly GCA_030220185.1 of Diploptera punctata. Taxonomy (NCBI): domain Eukaryota; kingdom Metazoa; phylum Arthropoda; class Insecta; order Blattodea; family Blaberidae; genus Diploptera; species Diploptera punctata. Next base: position 50,647 of record JASPKZ010008348.1, read on the forward strand.
ATTACAACCGGCGGTATTATGTTGAATTGTGGATGATTCTATTGCATCATACTTAATAAACACAAAACATTGATTTGAATTAAACACTTAAATAATGTAAACTTTATAGGAAAAATAATATTAATTATTTTATTCTCGTCCCCGGACTGAGTCGCTACACTATGTTAATGTGTCAAAACACATTACAAGTTCGTATATTTCGAATCACGTATCAAGGCAATGAATCGTAACATTCTATGAGAAATGGTTATGATATGAATAGTGTGGGGAACATTTAATGAGTTTAACCTTGATATTTATATATAATCATTCATAATTTTGATTTGTTTTATATTATAGTCATTTAATTTATTATCAACGCTATCTTTTGTTCTCTTTTTGTGGCGGTAATGTGTACAAGTAAGTAAATTTGACAGAATGGGTGGGGACATTTTAACAATTTTGGAATGTTTTCTTATTATTCTGCAATGATATTATATTTTTTAAATAATACAATACTCTAAATTACAGGTTGTTGTGGATGTTGCTCGGCTTTACGTCCCCGTTACAAACGTCTAGTGGATAATATATTCCCAGTAAATCCACAGGTAAATTGAAATTTGATTTCGCTTGTTAGAATATGACCCTAATGAAAATAGCTCATAATTATATTCTGTGCCGGTATATTATTATTATTAATGTTATAATAATAAAGGTTATATGCGTTAAAGAATTTGATAGAATATTTAGTTGTGGTGCATTTTACTTTTTTGTAATTGTACCTAATAAAAAAAGTTCCAGTCTCATTTGTGGTAAGTTACTAAATGGGATATCGTATGTATAAATCATTGTCAACAACCTTCTATGTATTTCCTCATAATCGTAAACTTTATACAGAGTTTAGAATACCTTTACATATGATTTCCCATATTACATTCTGATAATACTGTTGCTCTATGTACTTTTCCCATCTTTAATAATATTTAGCAATATTTTAAATGTTTTGTAACGATACTTATAAGTTTTTTTGTGCAATTATTAAATATTTATCTATGTACCCAATGATTTCTTCAAACTTCTTCAGAACTGTTGTGTGCATGCGTGAACACGTAAAGAAACTTCCACTAGATGGTGGAGATATCTGTGAAATTGGAATGACCAACATTTGAAAATGTATTTTAAAAATTGGATGTTGCCACACTTCATTTTGTTAAGGTTCCACTGTGACAAGTTAGTGTACATCAGATTAGTGTACACTTCAGTAAACAATATGCATGTAATTTATTTTGTTAGGTTAGGAAGGGAGAAGTTGGTGTACATCCATTTCTTATAAACATGTTTGGGAATTTATTGCAAAGTTTGGTCATACCGATTTCATTCATATGTCTGCCATCTAGAGGAAGTTTAAGAGTTCATGCATGAACACTATGCACCTGTAGTACTTAGAACAATTCAGTTCAACAGTACATTACCTTTTTCTTCATTTTCCATAGTATATTCTTGTAATACTGTTACTCTATGTACTTCTTCTGTCTTTACTAACATTTTGTAATATTTTAAACTTTTTCAACAATACTTTAACATTTTTTTACCATTTTTAGGTATTTATTTATGAGAAACACGGTAACATTATGACATTTTTAGACAATATTATGATACTCACTAGCTATTTTCTCTCCTCTTCCAATGTTGCCACCATCAACAACTCAATTACACTATTTTTGTTAGGTTAGTGCACATCAGATTAGTGTACAATTTAGTAAATATTATGCATGTAATTTATTTTAAGTTAGGAAGGGAGAAGTTAGTGTACATCCATTTCTATTAAACGTTTGGGAATTTATTTCGAAGGTTGGTGATACCGCACGTGCAGTCATCTAGTGGCACCTCTATAAAGTGTCTGTCGGACTTCAAAGATATGTGGTTCCACTTAGTGACAGGTGTATAAACTCATGCGCATGCATATTGTTATTATGTAGAACTTAAGAAAATATATTGGGAAAGGTAAAGTACTGTTTTTCCACTTACTGTTTACCAACCACAATTTGGAAGAAGTTTAGATTACGTCAACCAATGAATTTTTCGAAAAAACAGTACTTACCTTATATTATTTTTAGTCTGGACATCTTAATATTAATATTGAGGTAAGATGTCCAGACTAAAAATAATATAATTAAAATAACCTCAAAATATAACTTCCTAAAATTAAATATTAGTACTTACCTTTCCCATTATATTTTCTAAGTCCTACAGAATAACAGTGCACATGCACATGAGTTTATAGAGCTGTCGCTAGGTGGAACCACATATCTTTGAAGTCCTACAGAAAGTTTATAGAGTTGTTGCTAGATGGCAGCATATGCAGTATAAACAACCTTCAAAATTAATTTGCAAATGTATATTATAAGTGGATTTATACTAACTTCTTCCTTCCTAACCTAACAAAATAAATTACATGCATATTATTTAGTGAAGTGTACACTAATCTGATGTACACTAACCTAACAAAAATAGTGTAATTGAGTTGTTGGTTGCAACATTAGAAGAGGAGGGAAATAGCTAGTGGGTTTCAAATTATTGTCTAAAAATGTAATGTTACCATGTTTCTCATAAATAAATAAATATATAAAAATTGTAAAATAATGTTATAAGCATCGTTGAAAAAGTTTAAAATATTACAAAATGTTAGTAAAGACAGAAGAAGTACACAGAGTAACAACATCACAAAAATATACTATGGAAAATGAAGGGAAAGGTAATGTACTGTTGAACCTAGTAAGCAAACCTCTCCAGGCACTGTTGGTCATTTATTTTAGTTTGAAATGTCACCTTGTGTCATGTTTTAGGATGGGTTAGTGAAAAACAACATGGAGAAGCTAACATTTTACTCTCTGTCTTCTCCTGAGAAATTAGATAGAATCGGAGAGTATTTGTTTCAACGAGCAAGTAGAGACATCTACAGGCGAAGAAATGGGTAAGTTTATTACATTTTAGTAAATTAGAAGAAATGAAATATGACGAACTTACAACAGTTGGTAGATAAAGTGATCTCACTACAGGCCTCAGGAGACCCTTGGGATAGTAGAAGGTTAAGGCTCTCACTTTTTCTAGACAATTGACACTTGATGTCAGCTGGGTTATCAGCCCTGCGTGACGGCCGTTTTTACCCCAGAACATGTGTCTACTACTCATTTCAGTTAGAGGCTGAGTCGACCCCAAGGCCATGGTGTCACCAGAAGGTTTGGGTCAGTTTCAAAATCCTGACCCCATTGGGACTCGAACCCTTGACCTCCTGGTTTGTTACGCACTGCCTTAACCACTGCGCTGCAGTGTACCCCCAGTTCATAGGTACCCAATATAAATATTAACTATTACTGAAGTAAAATTTAAAATAAAATTCTTTCCACCTCACCTCATATCCTGTCTTCTAATTAGACCGGTTTCGTAACCTTAGTAGTTACATCTTCAGTAGTTACATGACTAATGTTCTGTTGTCCAGGAGAAAACTGCTTCTTACTCCATCTGTTAGTGGACCGATGAATCTCCTAATCAAATCAACTTCCCCGGGAATTTCTAAATTGATTTGTTTTTCTTTCTTAGTTTTTTTGAACGTGGATTTTTTTCCCAAACAGTGAGCTCCTTAGGTTTCTCTACTTCTTTTATTAAACTAGCCCTTTTTTTCAGTTTGATGTTTTTCTACTGCTAATTTTTCCAATTCACCATTTTTGACATTCCTAAGATGTTCCTTTGTTGTGGTAAAATTTACTTAGGTGAAGAAAAAAAAATTAAAAACCAGAGTGAAGGAACATCTTAAGAACATAAAATTGTGATACAGGAGATTGAAATATGTTCCAGGTTTGTTGTGATAGCAATGGAAGCGATGGATCAGCTGCTGGTAGCGTGTCACGCCCAAACATTGAATCTTTTTGTAGAGAGCTTCCTGAAAATGGTGCAGAAACTTTTAGAATCCGTTGATCCACAGTTGCAGATTCTGGCAACTCAGTCGGTACGTCAATTTGTCTTCCTTTATTTAAAACCTCTAAAATATTAAAATAAAATCTTTCAACAAGCCTTTTCTAGATTTTCTTTCTACCTTGTAAATTGGATTATAATGTTTTTGTATCAAATGACAATATACAAGAAAAATTAAATATATACAACCTAAGTGAGAAAATAGAAGAGTATAAAGATGTCTGCGTTGCATGAATAACGAAAGAATCCTAGCTCTCATGAGAAACTACCATCTTGAAGGGATGTGGCATGCCTGAGGAAAAGATCGTCGGTGTGCAAATATGATAATTAAGGCTCGGATGTTGAGTACCTATAAAAGACATTTAAAAAGACCTAAAAATACTTATTTTAGGAATTCTCACTATGAGGTATATTCATTAAGGTAGAATTTTTTTATCACTCACCTCATATTGTTGTTCTTATTTGACTAAAACTAGTTTTGGAACATAGTTTATGTTCCATCCTCAGCATCGTCATGACCGTTGTTCTGTCATCTTGAAGAGCTGTCCTTCGCTCCTTCCATTGGCCAACTGAAAAACCTCGAAACCAGGTCATTCTCACCAGGAATTTCTAAGTTCATCAATTTCTTCTTTTCGCTCTTTTGAATGTAGATCTTTTCCAAAACAGTAAGTTCTTTTGGTTTTTCTATTTGTTTTAATAATTTAGCTTCTTTCTCGATAAGATGTTTTTCAGACCATGCATGGGCAACCACTGCAGATTTTTCTACTTTCCCTTTCTTGACTTTCCTGAGATGTTCTTTCACTCTAGTTTTCAAATTTCTCTTAGTTTTTTCTATGTAGAATTTCTCACATTCTTCACATTTAATCTCATAAATCCTACATAGCAAAAACTAAGACAAATTTAAAAACTACTGTGAAAGAACATCTCAGGAATGTCAAGAAAGGCAAAGTAGAAAAATCTGCAGTGGCTGCCCATGCATGGTCTGAAAAACATCTTATCGAAAAAAGAAGCTAAATTATTAAAACAAATAGAAAAACGAAAAGAACTTACTGTTTGGGAAAAGATCTACATTCAAAAGAGTGAAAAGAACAAATTGATGAACTTTGAAATTCCCGGTGAGAATGACCTGGTTTCGAGGCTTTTCAGTCGGCCAATGGAAGGAGCGAAGGACAGCTCTTCAAGATGGCAGAACAACGGTCGTTCGATACTGAGGATGGAACAGAAACTATGTTATGAAACTAGTTTATAGTCAACTAAGAAGAACAATATGAGGTGAGTGATAAAAAAAATTCTATCCTAACCTAAGAATATCCTAAAAAAGACCTAAAAACTGGAAAGGACATAAAAAATGTTGCTGTTGCTAACAAATGAATAAGGACAAAAGACAACCTTGCTGCCTTTACCCTCTGCTCGAGGTAATTTTCACAAAGTGGCAACTTCTTAGAAAATTTGAAGTTGAAATACAATAGTTCAGGCGGTCAGTAGGCTGGTGGTTAAAAATAATGTGCTATTTTGTGAGGATTAAATAGTTCTCACAGAACAAAAGTGTTTGGAATGTGAAAAGTCTTTAGAAATTAAAACTAGATAGTGCTTTCAAAAGAAGTTGGAATTGAGACTAGACTCTGTGAATTCTTGAATTATACAAATGGTATAAATGTAGTCAAAAGAAGGTAAAGTTGCAAACAAAAATTCTGAAAAAAGGTCTCATCATCATCCTCCTTTCACAAGACCCCAGCTTCCATGCTTTCTTTCTCTTTAGTTCTTCCCAGTCGTATCCTCTCTCTTGTGAACTTTTCGTTACTTGGTTAATACATCTTTCTTGTGGTCGTTTTCCTTGTATCTTGAGATTTAACCGTATTTGTGGTAGTCTTTCCTTTTCCATTCTTTTTAAATGTCCAAAACATTTTAGTCTATTTTTTTCTATGTCCGTTTTTTAATTTTTCTTCACTTAATATTTCACTTAATTTGTCATTCCTTATTCTATCTCTCCTTGTTTTATGTACTATTCCATGTAAGAATTTTGTTTCTGTAGCTTGGATTCCGCTCAATTCCTTCTTTGTGTATGCCCAAGTCTCAGCTGCATATGTTAGAACTGGTTTGAAATAAGTAATAACCAAAAAAAAAGCCAATGGCCTATAATGACCCAAAAAGTAAATATATTATGTTGGCCTTCTCTTCAGACATAAAATAAAAATATGATTTTTCCTCAACTTCTGAGCGCTAATGATAATGTTTCATTTTTCATGTTACAGTTTGTCAGGTTTGCCAACATTGAAGAGGACACCCCGTCTTACCACAGACGATATGATTTCTTTGTATCAAAATTTTCCTCCATGTGTCATAGCAATTATAATGAAGAGGAACTCCGAGATAAAATCCGAGAAGCAGGAATCAAAGGATTACAGGTGGGTTATATTTTTGTTTAATAAAATTAAAATGAGTTGTACAACATAAACTGTGTGTTCTTCACAGCACAGGACCACAGTTGTTCCTATCTTCAGCCATCTTTTCAACTGTTGGATTTTTGCCTTCACCATCATCTTCTCAACTGCTGATTTGATGAACATAGTTTCGTAGAGAATCATAAAATTGAAAAAGAAACTAAACTTTCGAATCATTTGGCAAACTCCTTGCAATTAACAGTTTGGAAAAAAAAATTACATTGAGAAGAACAAATTTAGATTCATGAATTTTGAAATTCCCAGTGAGCAAGGTTTGATCTCAAAGTTCATCAAATCAACACTAGATGGCAGTTTAGAAGACAATGGTGAAGACAAAAATTCAACATAAGTTAAATATGGGAAATAACATTATGTGTTTCTTAATTCAATGAATGAATAAGTCACTTCTTATCTTACCTCCTATGTTTTTTTAAACACGGGAACTGCAGTTTTCTAGACGAGTCTCTCTTATCTTCAGCCGATATTATGACTACTGGATTTTCATTAGAATTAAGTTATGTAGTAGGAAATAACACTATGAGGCTTATTTTAATTAATTTTGAGTTGTTTTTATGAAGTGAGTCAAAAAAACAACCCAAAATTAATTTCGTTAGAATCTTCATCTATAACATTGCCATCTGGTATTGATTCGATGAACTTTGAGATCAAGTTCTGTTCATCGGGAGTTTCAAAATTCATGGATCTAAATTTGTTCTTCTGAATATATACCTTTGCCCTCAGGAGTCCCCATCTAGGGGATATGTGGATGATGACCACAAGGTGCCCAAGCTGAGCAAAATATTGTTTCCACTTGTGTTTTGCTCTTTACTTTTATCTTTTTTTATATAGCCTCTCTTGTCTAATTCATGTTTTTTCGACTCTGATGATATTAGAGCATTCGAGGCGTAGGAGATATTTTCCAACTTTCATACCTCTCCATCGATACATCTAATTCTTACAACCTCATGGGCACTCACCTTCAGTTAACCTTGTTATTGACACATTAGGTAAACAAGGAACCAAAAAAATGCCCACATAAGCTGCATTACATCAATGCAGCCCCATTGCAACGTATACACAATATGGATTCTTCTAAAGTGAAATAAGCATAAGTATGCAATGGATTTGTATCATCAGCTACAGCTGGATACATGCAATGAAGAATGAATGAATGTGTATCTTTTCCCAAACTGTCAATTCTAAAGGTTTTTCAAAATGTTTTAAAAGTCTGGCCTCTTTTTCAATTGTATGACTCTCCAACAAACTATGTTTCAAATTAGATATATGTGCTGCAATAGCTGATTTTTCAATTTCAGTATTTGGTTGCATTGACAGCAGCTGCCCATGTGTGGTTGGAAAAAATGTTATCGAAAGGCTAAATTATTAAAACAAATAGAAAAACCCAAAAAAACTCACTGTTTGGGAAAAAATCTACATTAAAAAAAACAAAAAAAAGAGAAATTAATTATCATAAGTAATGCCACGAGTGATTTCCAAATTATCGATAAATTCACGACTCACGAAGTGAGGAGTGAATTTATCTAGAGAATTTGGAAATCAAGAGTGGCATTTGTTAGGACTATTTAACGAATAAAATTAAGCTGTTTACTCACAAACCATTAATTAACTATAGTTATTTTAAAATATTTATATATTTAATGTAAACGGCGATGTTTGAAAACAAATGAGAAACGATAGGTTCGCTTCATCTGCTTCTTTTGTTTATCACTGCAACCAGATCATACTATTTATTGCCAAAGGAACGCAATATTGTAAGAATGCTCTCTAGTGGAGAAAAAATGAAACACATCAAACTGTATATTAATTCATTTGTGATGTCGTATGATGTAAATATGACAATTATATTTTTTCTGGATTATTACCTGGGAAAAAATACATTTAAGAAAGTGCAAACAGTGGTTTCTTTTTTTGGTGGTATAATCAATTGCTACAAATGTTGACATGTATGCACTATATATACAATCTGGTAGCCGTATTTCTTATAGGCTCAGTCACTGCAAAATAACGGTCAGACCTGTTCAGAATATTAAAAAGGAGGAGCTATGTTTAATATATGGTAATTATAACACTGATAAATATTTCGTGAAACACGACTCTGATTGGTTGTAAAACAGAAATCATTGAAACGTGATTGGTCATTGATTCCCATTTGGGGCATGAGTTAAATAGTCTTTGAAATTCCCGCGGAAAAATTATTTGGTTTGGCAGTTGTTCAGTCTACCAATGGAGGGAACAAAAGACAGTTCTTCAAAATGACAGAACAATGGTCATCAAAATACCGATGATGGAACTGATTAAAGTTTTAAAACTAGTTTTAAAAGAAGAAGAATGTGAGGAGAGTGATAAAAGTTTGCCTAAAATAAATTCCTAAAAAGGTAATTCCAATTCTGTTCAAATGTTTTGAGAGACAGTGATTACCTGTGGTCAAATCTAAAAGGTGCAGCAGCACTTTTTCTTGGATATTCAGGGGTTTTAAATAATTGTATTGTACATTCTCGTATAAGACTTGAAAGCATAATAATAGTTCCTTCGATTGGTTGCTGGCCAAAGGAAGGTAAGACCAGTCAGGAAAAATTTTCTATAGGATCGTAACAGGCCTTGGCCTAATACTTGGAAGGAAGGAGAAGAAGTATTGTACATTGAGGCACTCCCGTCTTTTATTTCTTGAAACTTCGTTAAAATAATTACACAATATAATTTTAAGTTCTGAAGTGATTACTCTCTTACTTAAGATAAAATCAAATATTTCATACCTCTCCTCATATTAATCTGCTAAGTAGATCGCGATTTTATTTCTATAAAAGTTCAATCTCTTATTAAGAATAGTAAACATCAATAAAACTAAATATATGGTCACACATAGAAATACATTATATGATGGAAATGGACAGTTAATGACAAATGAGGGCAATTTTGAAGAAGTGGCTGAATTCAAATACCTAGGAACAATACTTTTTTTTTTATTCAGTACCCCAGGTTGTCATTTCGACACTTCTGGTGTTCTCTCCTGGCATTGGCATAATTGTAACCCACTTCTGTAGTTGGGGCGCCTAGAAGGCAGAGTTATGCTCCCCGATGATATGATGGATGATGATGATAGTGGTGTGCCAGTAGAGTCCTTAATCCTAAACTTAACCTAAATTCCAGACCATGGGCAACCACAGGAATAATTCCCTTTAAGGAAAAATTCCTATGGTTTGACTGGAAATCGAAACCAGAACCTCATGAACAGTAGTCAGAAACACTGACCACTAGCCCATGAGGCTGGTAATAGGAACAATAATTACAAACAGAAATGAGATGCACAAGCAAATTAAACAGACTCAATTGAAAAAATGTATACTCTTATGTATTACAGAGAAAGAAAAAGGTGAAACCTGATGCTGGCACATAGCCTTTTCTTATTGAAAAGCACCAAGCGGGCCACCAGGCTTAACGTCCCTATCCAACGGACGAATCGCTATCAACAATACCACAAGCCTGTGGAGGGATTTGCAATTTAATGCAGGAATCTGGTGCACAATCTAGTGATTAAAAATTGTACACCACCACCTCTCCTGGTCCGAGATTGAAAATTTTGCAATTAAATTAATTTGCTTATTAAAATTTTCAACCCTGCTGGACAGGAAGCAGGCAGCCAGCACAGCAGACATTTATTTAAGTATATAAATGCAGGGAATTATATGAGATTGAAGTATGTAATGTTATTTCAGGGTGTCGTGAGGAAAACAGTGAGCGATGATTTGGTGGAGAACATCTGGGAAGCCGTCCACATGGATAAAATTGTTCCTTCACTTTTGTACAACATGCAGAACTCTAGGTAAACAATCTTTTAATATGTTCTTCCTCTTTTCCCTTCTGTTGTTGCAGCTTCTATCCAGTTCCTCTGTCTTTTACCATTATCTTCAATTTCCAACCCCCTTTCTCACTTCTTTTTGCTATATTCTCATTACCCTTCACTTGTGCCCTTGCTTGCATTATCTGTTCTACATGTCCACACTACCTCAATATTAATAAATTTGGTCTGTTTAATTCTTACCTCATTCATTATTTCTGTTAAATGTATGTTTCAAGGCTTTTTTGCCTCATCTTCAGTAGTTACAAACTCACATACAACGATATGAGATAATTAAACAGATCAAATTTATTATTAACTAAAACCTCATAATTTAACTTTTATAGCAAAGAATCACTTTGAGGTTTAGTTTAAGATTTAAATTAAAATGTTTTATACCTCACCTCATATCCTGTTTTCTAATTATACCAGTTTCGAAGCTTGGCAGCTACATCTTCAGTAATATCTTGTTGACTGATGTTATGTCGATCAGGAGAACTGCTTCTTCCTCCCTCTGTTGGTGGACCAATGAACAAGGCTGAAAGAACATCTTAGAAATGTCAAAAATGGTGAAGTGGAAAAGTCAGCAGTAGCTTCTCATGCTCGGTCTGAAAAACATATAATTGAATCGAAAGCCAATCTAATTAAACAAATAGAAAAACAAAAAGAACTCACGGTTTGCAAAAAAATCAACATTAAAAAAAAAGATAGAAAAACTTATGAACTTTGAAATTCCAACTGGATCCAGAGGTTTATCAGTCTACCAACAGATGGAGTAAGAAGCAGTTCTTCTGGATGACAGAACATCGGTCATGAAATTATCGATGATGAAACACCTAGGTTTCGAAAGTAGTTTAATTAGAAGACTGGATGTGAGGTAAAAAGAATTTTATTATAAATTTTAAATGATTTATTATGATGTATATAAAAGATTTATTAAACACACTGTATACATTAGGATACAATTATTAAAAGTTATTATCATGTATGATGTATGTGCAGGTATTATGTGACAGAAACACACATGCCAGAGGCTCCACAAGAAGAACGTGTGGATCCCCCGACGCTTGCAGAGACATGTATGAGGGAGCTTGTAGGCAGGGCTTCTTTTGGTCACATCCGCTGTGTGCTGAGGCCTGTTCTCAGGTCAGTTATTTTTATGTCATTCAAGAATTTATACAAAAAATTAATAGTTAATAGAGAATTTAAAAAATAGGTGAATTTTAAAATACAATAGGAGGTAACATTATGAGGTTTTTTAATAATAAGTTTTATCCCTATTAGGTTCGTCTTCCGGGCATATAGGCCGTGGTCCAGTCGTTCTTCTACTCGACGTTTCGTCTACTGCTGCGGTAGACATCTTCAGGAGATACTGCGTGCTCTCTGTGAACTCCTCAACAGTCGGCTGCAGACTGGCTGGTCGTTGGAAACTCCCTCCCTATTTATAGGCACGCCCCTGGTGGAGAGGCGGTTTTCTGCGCGGTCCGTGTTGCGTGCTGTTTTGTCCAGGCTGTCGCTAGCAGAAGTCATAGGCTTCGTTGTCGTATTGTGCAGTGCCGGGATCCAGATTTTGTTTATCTTCATGGTTTCTTCTTTTTTGTTAAAGGAATTTTTGTGTTTATATATTTCAATGGCTTCTCTGTACAGTCTGGTGTAATAATGTGATGTTTGGCAGCCAGTCTGCAGCCGACTGTTGAGGAGTTCACAGAGAGCACGCAGTATCTCCTGAAGATGTCTACCGCAGCAGTAGACGAAACGTCGAGTAGAAGAACGACTGGACCACGGCCTATATGCCCGGAAGACGAACCTAATAGGGATCAAGACGCCGGCCGTGAAAGCCTACAGTTATAAATAAGTTTTATTCTTATCTCATATTGTTGTTTATGTTAGCCTCATCTTCAGTAGTTACAGACTGATTAACCTAATTAAGGATATTTTTAGGTCTTTTCAAAGGTCTTTTATAGGCATTTTATAGGTCCTCTACTTCCAAGCCCTAGTGATGACATTTGAAACTTTTGTATGTTTGTAGACATCTCGATCTGCATGAACTTTGGGTGCCAAACCAGTTTGCCATCCACACCTTCAGAATCATCATGTTTTCCATTCAGGTAACTATTTCAAACTTTAAAAATAATTAGATAGATAGATCATCGGTTGATTAATGTCTTTGACATCATCCGATTCCTAATAGCCAATTTTGTCGGTCCATCCAATCTCCTGGTTGTAGATGTTTCTCCTTCATGTATAAACATATTCCCTGACTTCAGGAGGTTTTAGGTCTTCCTCTGCCTCATCTTCCCTCAGGTTTCCATTCCAAAACAGATTTTGGTAGTCGATCCTTTTCCATTCGCCGGATATGTCCTTACCATCTTAATTGCTGAGTTTTAATATAATCTAAAATAGTGTCTTCAATCTTCATTTTCTCCCTTATAACTGAGTTCCTAATTTTTTCTCTTCTTGAAATTCTTGCTGCCCTTCGTATAAAATCCATTTTTATTGTTAATGGCCAAAGTTCTGTAATAACTAATAAATAGTGAGTAGTGAAATTTTACCTCATAACTTCATGACTGTTGAAGCACAGGACTGCATCCCTCTCATCTTCAGCCTTCTTTACAACTTTACACCTTCATCTTCAAAGTTGGCATCCGGTGTTGATTTGATGAACTATGCTTGTCTGAAATTTCAAAATTCATGGATCTAAATTTGTTCTTCTGAATCTGTATCTTTTCCGCAACTGTCAATTCCAACAGTTCACCAAATGTTTCAAAAGTTTATTCAATTTTATGATTCTTTAGCAAACTATGTGCTGCAATAGCTGATTTCTCAATTTCACCATTTTTAAATGTTTTTATTATTCATTTCATACATCTTCATGTACGATTCACCATTTTTAATATTTCTAAAATGGCTGTCATACTCTCTGATTCTAAGGCAGCAATATATGCAATAAATTCACACAAAATGAAGTCAGTCCAAATTAAAGAGTGCTACAAAATGATATAATAACTTCAAATACTACAGAAACAAATTCAATTGCAATGGATATCTGCACATTGTGGAATTCCTGGAAATGACATTGCTGATTTTCTTGCCAAAAAAGGCTCCAATTTAATTCAGAATACAATTAAAAGCTTACCTTTCACATCCATAAAAGACTAATTAAAAAGATATGTAAGATAAAACAAAACCAAGAACTATATAATAAAGCCAAATACAGAAAATGGAATATTTGAATAAAGAAGCCGGATATTATTCTAGAAATTCCACATAAAACTGCAGTAGCAAAATTTAGACTGCTTACAGAACATGATTATTTGGCCAAACACTTGTATAAAATAGGAATTTATACGAATCCAAATTGTCCTCTATGCAACAAAGATGAAGAAATGAATGAAGAACATCTACAAACCTGTGAAGTATTACCTGTTGGATCCACCATGGAGAAATATTGGAGAGCAAGAACGATACTGGCTTCATTGCCAAGGCCCAACATTTGATAACAGCATATTTCTAAAATGTCCTTTTGTGTCTAAATTCCTTTTTTGTTATTCCTGTATATACTTTACTACAGTCATCAACATTCACGGATTAAGCCCATGTGGCTTGTTCCGGTCTCATAGATTCGCATTCAAAAAGTTGAATCCATCTCTTTTTTGACCTACCAACATTCCTGTCTCCTTTTGGTTTGTAATTAAATATAATTTTTTATATGTGTTCATATTTCATTCTTTGAACATGTTCTTTCCAGTTTTTTCTATTCTTTTATTCTAGCTAAATGTTTAAAAATATTCAACTCATTTCTGATATCTTCACTTCTTCTTTTATCTAGAAGTTTGCAGCCAGAACACTTCTCAGAAATCTCATTTCAGCTGCTTTTATGATCTTCTCTTCTGTTTTATTTAAAACGCAACATTCACTATCTTACAATAGTAAGGGAACTGCCACTGCTTTATAAAATTTTAGTTTTGTATTTTTCAATATTCTCTTAATTGTGCAACATATGTAATTAAATTTATTAAGTGTGTTAAAAAGACTTTACAACTAATTTGAAAAATTCCAGATTTTTTTCAAAAAATGTATGTTAGGAATTAACATTATCAGGTTTTGAAATTAATAAAATTAAAATGAGTTGTACATCATCTCACCTCTGTGTTCTTCACAACACAAGACCACAGTTGTTACTATCTTCAGCCATCTTTATGACTGTTGAATTTTTGCTTTCACCATCATCTTTTAAATTGGTTGATTTGGAATTTGGATTTCTCTTGGAAACAGCAATTCCTGTGCTTGAAGAACACAAAGAATGAGGTGAGATACAACAACTCACTCAATTAATTTTTATTAACTGAAAACCTCATAATGTTATTTTTTCCCATAATTAATTTATTAACATTTTATCCACCTCAATTATAAATTGGAAATTGCCTCATAATGTTACTTCCCACAGTAATTTTGATTCTTATTTATTCTTTATTTGTAGGATGTTCATCCTGTTTATTTCCCAAATCACTCCTCGGAGGAAGATGTATTGGATGTGCATCCACTGTCTATCCATCTCTTGGCTGCTCTTCCTCTTGTTCTTCTCCCGTCAACTTGCCTACTTTCTTTAGCTCTTTTTTGCAAGTCTGTTGTCTTTCATTCTTTCTATATGATTTTTCCAATATTTTTGTCTGTCTATAATAAATTTGGTTATGTCTTGAATTTGACATTTGTCCCTAATTTCTGTGTTGTGTATCCTATCAAATAATGATCTTGTAGAAGATTTCCAGGCTGTTGGCCGTGGTCTTGAGGCTTGTAGTTCCCCGATGTTTCACCAGAGACTGCGTCCGGCATCCTGTATAAATAGGGCAGGTAGTTGACAAAATTGCCAGTCTCAAGACAACCCTTGAGGATGCCGGATGCAGTCTCTGGCGAAACGTCTGGGAACTACAAGCCTCAAGACCACGGTCAACAGCCCGGAAATCTTCTACAAGATCATCATAAGAACTTACGGCCGTGAAAGCCTAAGTCAATATACTATCAAATAATGTTTTCCGCTGAATAGTTCTTAAGATTTTCATTTCATATGTGCTTATTATTTGTTTAGTTTTTGTTGTATCAGCCCTAGTTTCTGCACCATATATGATGACTTGTCGAACTATCATTTTGTACGTGCGGATTTTGCTTTCTATTGACATATGTTTGTTGTGCCAAATTAAATAATTTTGATTACAAGTATATATTATAAATAAAACAAGTACACATGTTTCAGGCACAATATTCCTACACCGTTGTAGAAACATTGATGTCTCATTTAGATGAGAATTCTAAATCAAATCCCAAGATCCGAACCAGCATAGCAGACGTGTTGTCCAAGATAATTGCTATAGCAGCGGGCGAGAGTGTCGGTAAGTACCTGTGTGTCAAGTTACCGATTAAATTCATATTAAAATTCCATTGAGGTAAATAGTCACAAAGTGAAATTTTAAAATACAGTATTACCCCGCTTTTACATTCCCGCATTTTACGTTATCCTGCCTTTTACAACATTCTTTAAAGGTCCCTTCAGTTTCCCTATATTCATAATGTATTAAAAACCTCGCTTTTACGTTTCTGAAATTTTGTTTTCCCGCAATATACGTCACATCACGTTGATCTTCAGCATTAAAGATCGAAGATATTCAATTTATTTGATCGATTATCTCGCTTCTGTACAGTGGATATATAGCAGAGCAAGTTCATTGAGCCAACGAAGCTGGCTGCCATACAATCAATAAGGAGCAAAGGTTTAATGAGTCAATGAAGCTAGCTTTTGTATAATTGATAAAGAGCAGAGCATGTTCATCGAGCCAATGAAGTTGGCTCAGAACTTTCAAACATTTCTGAAATTTAACCCATGTACTTCTATGGCAAAACAAATTTTTTTAATCTCTCAATAAAGATTCATAGTGCTGCTTGCTGATCCTCTCATTATTATTTATTGTTTAAACGATGAAAGTAAAGGAAATAAAGTAATCTTATGTTTACAGCAGTTCAGAACACACATTACATTGAACCATTATAGGAATATCACTATGAGGTTTAATTTAAAGTAAAATTCTTTGCACCTCACCTGATATCTTGTCTTCTAAATAAATAAAAGACAGGATATGAGATGAGGTGTAAAGAATTCTATTTTTTTGCGGGATAGTGTGTTTTGTCATACTTACCAGCAATGGCGACCATGATTAAAAGTTCAACTTCCTACATTTCGGGGTTGCCAACCTAATTAACTATACTGTAATATTACATATTACTACCCATGTGCGGGAAGTAAAACCACTGCCTTTAAGTATATATAAAAATATATCCAAAAGGTAGTGTTAATATACATTATATGAAAGAAATCACTGCATATTAAATGAACTGAACTTTATTTGAAACAATATTGAAAGTTGACTTAACAAAATTCTACTGAAAACTTTTAGACTTTTTAGCTTTATTTCCAATATTCTTCTTTTTGAGGAAGCTAACTAGTGTAACAAAATCTGTAATATTGATACCTTCTTTTAAATTTAACATCATCATCAGCATTGAATATTCTGACCACAAACTTGCTGGAGACTTCAATGTTTCGCACCTAAGCACAAAATAAGCAACCATACTTTTTTTTCACTTGCAGCACAATTCTTCTCCTCCAGCCACTTTCTGAATGAAATGTATGTTTTTTCATATCTTAATTTAGATTTCTATGGCACTAAAGAAGCACACCCAACTTCCCATGCTTCTTCAACTTCATCGTTTTGATTACAGTCATTCATTTTAATTAAAATGACAGTGGGAGGAAACACTATGAGGTATGTATATACAATCATTCGTACTTGCAACCATTTTATGCAAGATTGCTATCAAGGCCTGCTGTAATCTCAACAATTATTTTCAGCATTTAGCATATATACATTGGCCAGATTGCTAACGTCAGTCAATTGTTTATAATGAATACAAATATTTCCAACAAAGATATTATTTTACTATTATTTATTATTTTGAAAACACCATCGCGCAAAAATAATGTACAACACACGTTTGCAAAGTGTTTTACAGAATTTTGGAAATTAAAAATTTAAACAATTTCCTCAATTCTGTAAAAACCACTTTCCAACCTCGTATTGTAATATACTATTAAATTAAAAGAAACATTCAAAACCGGATATTTATCCCCATATAATAATAATAATAATAATAATAATAAGGGTTTTTGTTTTGTTTATTTAATATTTAAATATAATTTATATGAAGAATGGACATAAGATTGATTTAGAGAATTCAAATTTTTTATAAGTATGTACAAAAATTCAAACTGGTCAATATAAACTGTTAATACAGTTAGATGCTTTTCTAACTGATTTAATAACTTATATGTAAAAATACTTTAAATATTCAAATTTATATTTTTTATAAACAAATAAATGGGATTGGACGAATTGGATGAGTACTCCTTCCTTTTCAGTTGGACCAATCAGAACTTCCAGGTTATAACAGAAATAACAAGATGGCTACAATACTTGAAGGAGGTCAGACATGTTAAGCAATGGCTCCTCAAGAAATGAGAGAATAGTGATTTATTTTCTTGATATTAGTTGAAAGAATGGTGTCGGGGTTATGGAAGGTCATATTAAAATACAAATTCCATTAATATTGAATACAAATAGTCCATAAGTGGAAATGAAATGTTGGTAAAGGATTGACCATTAGAATTCGTCATCCATTATATATATAAAATAGTAATCTTCTCCAAGTGAAATTTATTAACCTAAGACGGAATCTTCTAAATTATTGATCTACAAGATTCATCTAAACTGAAGTGAGAGTTTTAATAAAATAACTCTTAGTTTAACGCAATGTTTATTGATTTCCAAGGAGCATATGACTCTATTTGGAGATATAAATTATTAGAAAAAATGCAAACTTTAGGCATTCAAGGGAATATGCTACTCTGGATCAGCAATTTTCTCGTCCAACGGTTCATTGCTACAAAGTATAATAATCACCTTTCTAAATACCAACAAACACATCGAGGTTTACCACAAGGTTCTGTACTCAGTACCACTCTCTTCAATATCTACATTAATGATCTACCTAAGCATATAGAAAAGCTCCAAACAAAAACCCTACTTTTTGCTGATGACGTAATATGGGTCTCCAAGCCAAAAAACCAAAGTCAACAATTCATAACCATAGCCCAACAATCACTAATACAGTTAGAGAATTGGACATCCCAGAACTTAATGAAAATAAATATACAGAAGACAAATTATCAACTATTTACATTAAGAAAGAAACCACTACCCATCACTCTGAAATTGGAGGGTGAATTATTAACTCAAACACATGAAGCAAAATATTTAGGAATAATTCTGGACACAAAATTAACATGGAAGAAACATATAGAGAATATATGTACAAAGATAGAAACAAGGTTACCGTTATTAAAATGATTAGCAGGGAAAAAGTGGGGCTGCAACACACAAACTCTAAACACCTTCTACCAAATGTACATAAAACCTATACTTCATTATTGTAAAGAAATCCTAGTAACTACAAAAGTGGAAAAACTTAATAAATTGCAGAACCAAATCCTCCATCTGATAACAGGAGCCGTTAAAACAACACCAATCACTGCCATGCAAATCTTAACAAATAACCCAAACATAACATTTGAAATTGAGAAAACAGCAATCACACAGTATGAAAAATTTTTAAGGCTACCCCATAATAACTGGACCCAAAGAAAACCACAAGTATGTTTAAAATCTCAGCGAAGCTTCTTAAGCATAGTACAAGAAATCAAACAGAAATTGCAACTTCCACATTCAAAAGAAAATGTGCAGATGAGAAACAACCCTTTAGAATTTTTGGAAATTGAATATAACCTTCATTTGACAGAAGACATCAAGAAATCTGAAACTCCCCCATATAGTTTAAAACAAATGTCATTGGAAATAATAAATCTAAGATACCCTGCTCCTGAATGGATACATATTTTTACAGATGGCTCCAGCCTACCAAATGACGGTGGCACTGGTGCTGGTGCAGTATGTCCACTTTTTTCCTTTTATCGTAAACTAAACACAAATTCAACAAACTTTGATGGCGAAATTCTAGCAATTTTCTTAAGTTTACAAAATCTTTTATATCACATCCAAAAATTTACAAAAGTTGTAATTCTATGTGACTCCAAAGCAGCCATTCTCGCTATAACACGAGACACAACACCCAAAAGCATAAAAATTATCGAATGTCACAAAATGATAAAACAGTTATCCCGTCTACATAAAGAAGTTGTACTTCAATGGATTCCGGCCCATTGTGGAGTGACAGGCAATGAAATAGCCGATTTTCTGGGCAAGAAGGGTAGCAAAATTGTTTCAAACCCAACTTCTACTCCAGTTTCCTTTCACTCTATCAAAAGAATTATCTCAAATAAATATATCAATAAACTTAGAGAAGAATACACCACCAAAACATCTGGAAAGGAATGGGAAAATCTACAAGCTTATGACATTACTACATTACAAAGAAAATCTGCAGTAGCAACATTCAGACTGCTAACGGGACATGACTGCCTGCATAAACACCTACACAGACTTGGCATAACAGATTCACCTAAATGCCCTTTTTGCAATTTAAATGAAGATATGGAAAGAAACCATCTCCTCCGTTGTCCAGCTTTTGTAGAAGAGACCAGCCTTTCTGCTAAATATTGGAGTGCAAGAGAGCGAATGATTTCATTATCAAGTGCTCAACATTAGATACCAACCAACATTTAGTTTAACTGTTAACAAAGTGTCGTTGTTTGTATAGGTAAGTAACTTTTCCTCATTCCCCTGACGGGAGTTATTAGTGTCGTGGCAAAATTACAGTGATTCAAATTATTACAATCACAAATCTACAACTTGGGACATCACACCCAACAACCCACCTTTATTGTTTATTTTTTATTATTTCACTCACCTCATACTTCATAATTCATAGCAGACCCTGGGTTTCTTCACATAATTTGTGACATTCTCAATGCTGCGTCACGTTCACAACTGACGTCCAACGGCCTTCTATCCTGCAGACTGACCTCCGCGCCATCTGGTGGCCGACCGAAGAATTTCCAAATCAGTCCTCTTTCTTTATAACCGGGTATTTCAAAATTCATAGTTGTATTTTCATTCTTGCATATGTAAATTTTTTCCCAAATTGTGAGTTCCTTCGGTTTTTCCAATTGTTTAAGTAATTTTGTTTTGGTTTCTGTTCTATGTTTTTCTGACCAGGCATGTGCAGCTAAAAACATAGAATAGAAACCAAAACAAAATTACTTAAACAATTGGAAAAACCGAAGGAACTCACAATTTGGGAAAAAATTTACATATGCAAGAATGAAAATACAACTATGAATTTTGAAATACCCGGTTATAAAGAAAGAGGACTGATTTGGAAATTCTTCGGTCAGCCACCAGATGGCGCGGAGGTCAGTCTGCAGGATAGAAGGCCGTTGGACGTCAGTTGTGAACGTGACGCAGCATTGACAATGTCACAAATTATGTGAAGAAACCCAGGGTCTGCTATGAATTATGAAGTATGAGGTGAGTGAAATAATAAAAAATAAACAATATTAAAGAACCTCATAGTGTTATTTCCTATCTACATAACTTAACCCACCTTTACATTACATTATTTAGCCAATATTGTATATTACCCCAGTCAGTGCTTTTTTGCATGTTCTAGAATGGTTGAAGAATATGAGGAGCTCCTCCTTGTTTCCCATAATTTACGCTTTCCCTCTGGTCCCTTGAAAAGTGTAAAAGAGGGGTAATACTGTATTCAAAAATAAGCATCACTGGCTCTAAATGTGGTGTTAATTCCCAATAAAGTCTTCTTGTTGAAGTAGCCATGCACTGCATGTAGAATAAAAAATTCATATAAACAAAAGAAATAATGTGCGTTTGAATCTGAATGCCTGGTCAACTTGTTTCCCACTCAGGGTCGGGTCAAGGGATGAGATGAGATGAAGCTCCTATATTTATAGAGGTCTGTGCATAAGAAGTGTGCCAGTCGACCACTCCTGATACACCATCACAGGGGTGGATGAACAAAATGAAACAAAATGGATGAGATGAGTATGGAGAAATGGTGGAATGAAATTGTGGCAGGGGGAAAATGGGAGAAACCCCGAGAAAAACCTGTCCAAGCTCTGTTTCATCAACCACAAAACCCACATGGAGTGACCGAGACTCGATCTCAGGACCCCAACAGTGAGAGGCAAGTGTCTAACTGCTTGCACCATGGAGCCAAACCTTCTCAGTTCAGGCAAAAATGTTTCCCTTTACCATTAATTACAATAGTTTAATTGTTATATTATTTTTGGTCTGGAAAGTCTGGGAAAGCTGACGATAAAACAGAATTGTTTTGAAACATTGTCCAAGAACAAATCAACATTAACATTGAGGTAAGATGTCCAGACCAAAAATAATATAATTAAAATAACCTCAAAATATAACTTCCTAAAATTAAATATTAGTTTAATTGTGTTGATTAATTTACTTATTTCAATCATAGTAATAACTTTAGCTTCTTAATACTAATTTAATATTTTTTCTCTTCAAATAAAATTAAAATATATACACTCAATGATTGATTTCGAGTTGTATTTTGACTCACCTCATATTTCTTGACTCCCATGCAGACCCGGATTTCGCCACTGCATTTTTGACATTCTCAATGCAACATCACGATTACTGATGTTGCATCGAGAATGTCACAAATGCAGTGATGAAATCCAGGTCTGCAGGGGAGTCAAGAAATATGAGGTGAGTCAAAATATAACTCGAAATCAATTAAAATAAACCCCATAGCGTATTTCCTACCTACATAACTTAATATACACACATTTTTATATATGAGATTTTAAAAGAAGCGTGTTATATAAATATTTTATAATGTATTTAGGTTTTGTATTAAATGATCCATCCATAGTAATTCTGCTCAAAGGCAGGTCCTTCACTGCAATCATAGCATTTAATGCTATACTTGCAGCTTTACTAGGGAATTGTAGGTGTGGTAGCTTCCCGTTGCTTTCCACACCAGTGAAGGATGATGATGATGATGATGATGGCCATATGATTTTGGGGACCGTTTGGGCCTTAAAAGTTTTCCTGACATTTGTCTTACAGGTGAGGAAAAACCCCGATAAAAACCTCACCCAGAAAAACTGCCCCGACTGGGGATCGAACCCGGGCCCGCTGCGTGACAAGGCAGCACGCTTCCTCGAGACCACAGCGGTGGACTATTAAATGATATTGCAAGATAATGTTTTCAATGTATATGTTATGAAGTGATCGCGTGTCTTTTCTAAATGCTACAAAAAATATTTTTTAATTTAAAACATTTTTTATTTGAAAAAAAAATATTATTACTTATTTTTATTTAACTTAGTTGAGGACGACAGCACCTGCCAGATCTCTCTTTTATTTTTTTTATGAAATATTTTAAATTAAACACTTTACAATACTGGATAATAATATTTTGAAAAGAAAAATTAATGCTTGAACCGGGATTTGAACCCTGGATCTAGTGTTCATTTTTCTTTTCAAAATAATGTTATCCAGTATTGGAAAGTGTCACATTTAAAATATTTCATGGAAACGTGATTGGACATTGACTCTCATTTGGGGCAGGAGTTACATAGTCATTCAAAATATTTGTTTAATAGAAGCCAATTATTGGCTACTGGTAGTGCCGTCTATCTGCCTTCGGATGATTTGAGAATTGTATATACGGAAAGAAATGTTAACATTTGTATTGTTGTTTGAATGGTGAAATGGACAGCGCACTTGTGCAGAGAACGAGAGGACCACGGTTCAAGTCCCAGTTCAAGAGTTAATTTTTCTTTTAAAAAATCTATTTTAATATTTTACTTATTGAAGCCTAGTTCCTTCCTTTCTTCCTATTAGGCACTACAACCCATTGTGAGTTTTGGCCTCCTTCACAATTTTCCTCCATTCATCTCGATCCTGTACTTTTCCTTTCCATCCTCTTATTCCCATCTTTCTCAAATCTTGTTCCACATCCTGCAGCCACCTCTTTCTCGGTCTTCTTCTCCTTGTTACTCCTATTATGTCGTCATGTATTAATCATTTTGGTATTCTTGCATCTTCCATTCTTTCAACGTGTCCTACCCATCACAGTCTCAATGACTTGATGTATCTTACAAGATCCTCTCCTCTGAGTATATGATCATTTTCAGAATTTGATCTGATTCTCCATGTATTGTTTTCCAATACTGGTCCGCCGCTTCATCAGACTATCCGACACACATAATCTTGACACTCGATCCCATCAGCACATTGTCCTTTATATCCCGCCTCATCACACTGTATATTATTCATTATCTTTTACGGTGTCACTTACCAAAACATGGAATTCCCTTCCGCCCTATGTCAGAGACTGTCAAACTATAACATCCTTCAAAAATAAACTAAAGAATTATTTAATAACAAACTAACTTATACACCTCACTGATAGTATTCTTTTAGCAATATTAGTATATTTAATTATTTATGAAAATAATATTAAGAATAACAAATATTTTTATTTGTTTTGTTTTAAATAATATTATATAATCGTAAAATTAGTTTTCTATATCTCATTATTTTCCTGTTTTTTATATACACTAGACAGGGACAATTTAATATGCCTTGCTTGTATACATTTTATTATTAGTTTTAGTCTTAATTTTAACTAATATTAACTGGTTGTATTATAGATCGTAATACGTATATTAGATATTATCTTTTGATCAAATTTTTACTTAGTGTTTAATATTAGAGTTAATTAAGATTGTTATATTCTGATGTAATATATGTTTGTCCTGGTGAGTGGAAGAGAAGGCCACATGGCCTTAACTCCACCAGGCTAAATAAATCTAATCTAATCTAATCATATATTCATCTAAAAATCATCGGAGAACATATTGTTTAAATAACTCACCTCATAGGATTCATGCTTCCATGATATCGCGATTTCAAACATAATCATGTTCATCGTCAGCCATAACTCCGACTGTTGAAATTCTTCGGCCGGAGTTATGGCTGACGATGAACATGATTATGTTTGAAATCGCGATATCATGGAAGCATGAATCCTATGAGGTGAGTTATTTAAACAATATGTTCTCCGATGATTTTTAATGATTATACCTCATAATGTTTACTTCCCAACATTAATTAAATATATATTCATCTTATTATCTTTCTTTCGAATATATGTAAAGCATTTTTATCTTCCATAAATTAATGAGTCATTTTTTACATCTTACCTCATATTTCATATTTTATTTAACTATGAATATTTTCATCTTCTTTATTTAGCACCCATGTTTCAGCAGATTATATTATCACGGGTCTAATCAAGGTTTTACATATTTTTAATTTTGTTGTTCTAGTTAACAGTTTTGATTTTATTAAACTGAGATTCACAAAATGTGCTTTGTTTCCTGTTAATATTCTGTGGTTTCTTTGTTCTGTTATTAACCCTTTACTATTTATCTTCGTTCCTAAATATGTAAAAGTAGTAACTTTTTCAAAATTATAATTTCCTATGTTAATTCTTTGTATTGTATTATTGATTGGATTTACTTCCATCTTCATATATTTAGTTTTATCTTCATTTATCTCCAGTCCAGCTGACTTTCCACCCATTTCAATTGTATATAACATTTCTTGTAAGGCGGGTAAGTTTCTAAATTGAAACCTAGTTGAGAATGTAAAAAAGCAAATTTATTTTAGGATGTGACGTGTATATGTAATATTTTTGTTTGCAGGTCCATCAGTGTTAGAGATAATAAACTCTCTATTGAGCCACCTGCGTGTATCAGTGACTCGCGAGGCCCCATCAGATGATCTTCAGGCTCAACGCGATGAGAAACTCTATCAGGAAGCTCTGATCAATGCTCTCGGAGAGTTTGCTAATCACCTTCCTGATTATCAGAAGATTGAGATCATGATGTTCATCATGAGTAAAGTTCCGTACCCATCGCTCGACCATCTTCGTGGATTTAACGGACCTGGAGACGTGCTTCTACAGAACATCCTACTCAAGTCTCTCCTAAAGGTAGGAGATGCACTGTACCATGGTGCTCCTCTGGACCTCGAGTTAACTCCATTTGGGGCTTGTGATAAACAAATTCCTAAGATTAAATTAATATTGAGAATAATTAAGACATTTTGTCGGTACATTCTTACCTCTTATGGTTGTTTTTATTGAACATATGTTTCAAGGCTTCTGAGCCTCTTCATCAGCGATTACAGACTGAATTTTCTCAAGTTGTCGGCCCTGATTCTTGATTCATGTTCTCTCTGGTCCAATGAATTTACTAATGAGGTTCCTTTCTCCGGGAATCACAAAATTCATTGGACCAGAGGCAGAGAGAACAGGAATCAAGAATCAGGGCCGACAACTTGAGAAAAATCAGTCTGTAGTCGCTGACGATGGGGCTCAGAAGCCTTGAAATATATGTTTGACAAAAACAACCATAAGAGGTAAGAATGTACAGACAAAATATCCTAATTATTAAACAAACTTCTTAATGTTACTTCCTATTGTATTTTAAAATAATATTGAGAAGCTAAATAAATAGAAATAAATAAATAAGAAATAAGTAAATTAATGTACACAATTTCTCTTTATCATTGATTACAATAATTAAGTTGTGTACATTAATTTACTTATTTCTATCATAGTAACAGCTTTAGCTTCTTAATATTAATTCAATAAATAATGTTATAGCTATGTGGAGTCCCTTCATGTCTTCTTAATGTAGAAGCCATTCATTGTGTATTTGTGAATGATGATTCATTGCATTTGAATGTGGGACCAAGAGAGTAAGGTAAAGGAATGATTTATGCTTGGATGGGAATATAGCCTGAATTAGCTCAGTGGTCAGAGCATCAGCATGGAAAGCTGAAGATTCGGGGTTTGATTCCCAGTTCAGGCAAATATTTTTCTCTTTACCATTTATTACAATAATTAATTGAATACCTAAGATGTTCATTCAAAAATGGGGAATTAGAAAAATCAGCAGTAACTGCTCAAGTGCACATGCTTGGTCAGAACTGGATAACAGAAGGTTGGTCGTGAAACTACTGAAGATGTGACCACTAAGGTTACAAAATTGGTCTAATATAGGATATGAGATGAGGTGTAAATAAATTAAACTTCATAGTGATTTTTCCTGATCATCATCATCCTCTTATTGTGTTCTCCTTTCAGAAGGTCGATTCCAAATATGAATGCAACCATCTCTATCTTCCCATGCTTTGCTTCTTTTTAGTTCTTACAGGTCGTATCCTTTCTCTTGTAGACTTTTCTTCACTTGGTTAATCCATCTTTCTCGTGGTCGTTTTCCTTGTATCTTGAGATTTAACAGTCTTTGTGGTAGTCTTTCCTTTGTCATTCTTTTTTAATGTCCAAACAATTTTAGACTACTTTTTTCTTGTCTCCCTGATTTTGTCGTTTCCTATTCTATCTCTCCTTGTTTTATGTACCATTCCATGTAAGAATTTAATTTCTGTAGCTTGGATTCTGCTCAAGTCCTCCTTGGTATATGTCCAAGTCTCAGCTGCATACGTTAGAACTGGTTTGAAGTAAGTTTTATACATTGCCATTTTACTCTTGGTGGTATATCTTTATTCCAGGTTAATTGTTTTGTTAAATTGTAGACTTTTAAACTTTTCTCTATTTTTCTACTGATTTCAGTCTGTATTTTCCCATTTGCATTTATCATCATCATCATCACTCTAGGGATTAGGCAATTGCCCGTTCCGACTTCCTAATGCATCAGCCCAACGTCTTCTAGGTCTTCCAACATCACGTCTTAACTTAAAATGTTCCTAGAATATGTACGTAATTATTATAATATTCATAAAGGTTCCGGTTGCTCTAGAATTTCTAACTCTTGCTTGATAATTTCTTGCTAACAATGGATATCTCTCCTTACTCATTCCATCCATATGATCAATCCATTTCTGTCTGTAATTCGTGACCTTATCCAATAAAGGCTGTACTTTCAATTCTTCTCTTATATCCTCATTTCTTATTCTATCAAGTCTTGTACATCCTTTAACTTGTCTTAGGCACCTCATCTCCGCCGTCTGTATTCTATCCTTCTGTTTTTTTCAGTGGAGCCCAAGTTTCACATCCATACAATATTGTGGGAACCGCCATAACATTATACATTTTTATCTTGGTTTCTTTTCTAATTTTATTTTTGAATGTTTTCTGTATTGTTCATACATTTATCACCATTCCTAAATGTGTAAATTTTTCCACTTTTTGTAGATTTGTGTCTGATAACTTAATATTCCAATCATCGTTCTGGTTGATTTTTCCTTTAATAGTTAAATTATTTTATCATCTTAGATAATAACTATTTATGTATAAATTTTAATTGAGTTAGTACATCTTACCTTTCTGACAGGGTCAGGCATACTGAAACATATTCTTAAGAATTCTAACAAAATATGAGGTCAAGTGTATTAAAGTTTTAAGAATAATAAAACAGTACCTGATATCTCAGTCATCCTCAATAATTTGCAGTGTTGTTTTATAGGAGGCCTTTCGATAACTCAAGTATCATCTGCTTTCATTTTGGTACTGACTGTTGTTGGTAATTATTTTGTACAAGTCAGTACCAAAATGAAAACAGAAGATGATACTCAAAAGTTATCAAAAGGCCTCCTATAAAACAATACTGCAAATTATTGAGGACAATTGAGATATCAGGTACTGTTTTATAATTCTTAAAACTTTAACACAGTGACCTCAACAGAGTTTCGTAATGTATCTTAAAAATTGTGAGGTGTATTGACTGAATTAAATGTAGTTAAATGAACTTCATAACAATTGGTGTGTGTTTGCAGGTTGGAACAAAATACCAGACAATACATTTCAACACAACATTCCCGATGTCTTTCCTAGAACCTCTGTTACGCATGTCTCTAGCTACAGATCCAGACATGAGGCTGCTGGTGCAGAAAATATTACACACACTCATTGATCGACACCACAACTTGGAGAAACTTCTCAAGCCCAGGTAAAAGCATCCCACATTCTCATATACTCTATATTCTTTTCTATTTGTGCTGTTGTTGGGCAAATGTGCACACCTTCCATGTTAGAATAAACTATAAGTTATGAACTATACACCTATAAGTTTCAAACTATTGTAAATACTAGTTACTTTGATCCTATGATATTACTTTGTCCTAAAATAAAAATAACTGATAGAACTATATCTCCTTTTGATGGAGATTCCAATGAAAATCTGATAGTCATAATGTCGGTTAAAAATGAGAGAGATCCTTCTCTTGAAAACTAGTTCCCGTGTTTAAAGAAACATAAAATATGAGGTAAGATGTAAAAATATGACTCATTAATTTAAGAACTATATCTATTGATTAAATTTGAGTTGTTTTTTGACTCACCTCATATTTCTTGATTTTTATTCAGACTTGAGTTTCGTCACTGAATTTGTGACATTGTCGATACATCACAACTGTCTTCTTGCGGTTGTCCCTTCTGCAAATTGATTTCTGCGCTCACTGTTGGCTGACCAATGAACTTCCAAAACAATCCCCTTTCATTTTCACCGGGTATTTCAAAATTCATAGTTTTTTAAACAGTTAGAAAAATCAAAGGAACTCGCAATTTGGGAGAAAATTTTCATATGCAAGAATAAAAGAAAACTTTGAATTTTGAAATATCTGATGAAAATGAGAGGGGATTGATTTGGAAGTTCATCGGTCAGCCAACAGGGAGCGCAGAAATCAATTTGCAGGAGAGACAACTGCAAGATGGCAGTTGTGATGTATTGACAATATCACAAATTCAGTGACAAAACCTGAGTCTGCATAAAAATCAAGAAATATGAGGTGAGTCAAAAAACAATTCAAATTTATTTAAAATAAATCTCATAGTGTTATTTCCTATCTACGTATATTTAAGAACTATATTTGCTGATTTCTTAAAGATTACATAGATATTGGCGATTCAGCCAGACCATAGCACTGTATCTCTTCCGATCTAAGTTCCAGTTGTAATGTAAACAAACCAGATGTATGACTGCATTTTCATTGATCGAATAATGTTTCACCTTAAATGTGTAAAAAATGAATGTAGTACGCTTTCTAACACTCAAAATAAAGTAAATAAAAATATGTATTATCTAGCACATGTCTATATAAGTTATATGGGACATTAAGTTATGTAGATAGGAAATAACACTATGAGGTTCTTTAATATTGTTTATTTTTTATTATTTCACTCACCTCATACTTCATAAATCATAGCAGACCCTGGGTTTCTTCACGTAATTTGTGACATTGTCAATGCTGCGTCACGTTCACAACTGACGTCCAACGGCCTTCTATCCTGCAGACTGACCTCCGCGCCATCTGGTGGCCGACCGAAGAATTTCCAAATCAGTCCTCTTTCTTTATAACCGGGTATTAGATGGCGCGGAGGTCAGTCTGCAGGATAGAAGGCCGTTGGACGTCAGTTGTGAACGTGACGCAGCATTGACAATGTCACAAATTACGTGAAGAAACCCAGGGTCTGCTATGATTTATGAAGTATGAGGTGAGTGAAATAATAAAAAATAAACAATATATGGGACATCTTAAAATATATAATTACAATCTTTATATAGGCCCTATATAATTCTTCTGTACGTGCGTTTTTCACTGAACTCCTCCTAAACAACTGGACCAATTTTGATGAAATTTTGTGTGTCTTTGAAGAGAAAAATTATATACTCAGACTGGGGTTTGAACCCAGGATCTTTGGCTTTCTAGGCCAATGCTCTATCCACGGAGCTACCTGAGAAACTCTAATCTAAACACGAATTTTCTTAAAATTCATGGGAGAACATTTTGTTTAAACAATTTACCTTGTAGGATTCATGCTTCCATGATACCGCGGTTTGAAACATGACTGTGAGTGTGCTATAAGCATTTGTCCGATCACGCAAATGGCAGCTTCTTATTTAAGAATACATTTATTGGGAATTTAAACACTACTTTATAAAGCCAGTAGGGCTTCTTTTGATTTTTTTATTATTAAATTAACACTTCTCACTGAAGGATAAATTATATTTCAAGAGAAAAATTATACGTTCAGACTGGGGTTTGAACCCAGGACCTTTGGCTTTCTAGGCCAATGCTCTACCACTGAGTTACCTGAGAATATTTTTTTTGTGTGTGTCTGATTGGGTCCCTCGATGGTTTACATTCACCATTAGATCCTCTAAAACCATTAGGTGTAGGAGTGCACCTGAAGTGAAAATTGAAAAATTGCTCTAGCGGTCACAATTTTTAATGTTTCACAACGAAACTCAGTATATCCTATTAAAATAAACCGAGGTAGGTATTATCAAAAAATTAGCATCCAACAAGTGGAGGTTTACTTGAAACCTGAAATTAGAAACTGTCTAAACGACTGGACCAATCTTGATGAAATTTTTTGTGTGTATTTTAGCGGGTCTCTGGATGGTTTAGATTCACAATAGGACCCTCTAAAACCATTAGATGTAGGAGTTCACCTGAAGTGAAAATTTAAAATCGCTCTAGTGGTCACAATTTTCGATGTTTCACAATGAAACTCAGTATATCCTATTAAAATAAACCGAGGTAGGTATTATCAAAAAATGAGCAAAATATGACAATTAGAAGTGGGGGTTTACGTGAAATCCAAAATCGCCATGTTTGGTTTGTCTCAGCATATACCATACAATTTAATTAACCTTTAATATATAATTTATTTAGGCATAACAACACACGCTGGTTATTAGCTAGTATAAATATATATAAGCATTTTATTTTAATAATGAAGTTATGAAAAACATTCAATTGTTTTAATTCTTATGGATGTGCAATGCGGAATACTTCAGAATTATAATTATTTCAAATAGCTACTTCTCCTATACAAGTTTTGAAGCATCAAAAAGGAAAACCTTTCAAAAGTGGAAAGAGACAAATTGTTTTGAATATTTTCAAACAGTTTAGTGAAAAATATCCTACATTAGCCATTGAGGATATGGTGGAAATAACAAAATTTACAGGTGAGTCAGCATGGAGCATAAATTGTGCTCATAATGAAATTGCAGATAAAGGATATCTATCGAAATTATGGAAAAAGCGTAAATTCTGATTAGTAGGTCCATATATAATTTTTGTCATAAATAAATAAGAAATGCAGGAAGTTACTAATTATTGGTACCGTCTTATCTTGTATCCAGTCTTATTTCCTGTAAAATACAATGTTACCTAAGAACAATGTTTGTATCATACACAATTCAGTCATATGGTGGGTAAAAGTATCACCACGGTTCCACCAATAGACGGAGTAATACCTTATACAAGTTTGTTTACAGTACAACTGGAACTTAGCTCAGTGTACTTTGTAGTGGTCTACTTTAGTCCAAAAAAGAAAAAAAATTGTGAAAGTACAATAACCTTATTGTATGGATTTGTTATAATAACATTACAGCGTGCACATCCCTGACTTGGAGTTGGTGCTGGAAAAGAGTTCTCGTCCAGATATAATATTCATCCGTAAACATGGCCCTGAGATATACCGCAGTCTGTACGAGAGTCTGGAACAGGCCAACAACACGGTTGAAAACATTGAAGCCGTGTACACAACACTTGCACTGCTGTGTGTTGAATTATCTTCAGAAGAAACCATCATGGAGATGCTGCGCCTGGTCATCAGCATACAGGTGAGTCACCTTGAAGCTTAAATATTATTTGTTTATTGTTGATAAATACCAAACATATGAAGGGTCCAGGGGAAAAACGATGAATGTCACATTAAACTCAAACTGAGATAAATGAATTTTAAGTTTTGAAACGCTTATATCATTTCCTTGTACACATTATTTTCAAAGCCTTATAAAACGTAACCCATAGCTTCTTTAAACAGTTTTCGTCTTTTAAATGTTACTAGGGAACAGTACAAACACTAAGAATATGAAACCTCAGTTTTTGTGATTTTGTGACATTCTTCGTTTTTCCCCTGGACCCTTCATATATTTATTATCAAATTAATTAAATATGTCAATACCATAACATCCTGCATTTACTCACATAATTCATACACCAGGATATTTTTTGTATTAATAACATCAATAATTAATTGTTATATCAGTCAAATATCTAATTTATTCAAGTTGACATTTCAATCTCCTTGTGTGAGATCATTTTCAAGACAGGTTGTCTTTTATGACATTTCTGGCTTTCTTCCCTGGCATTGGCAGAATTGTAATCCATTACTTAGGTTGGGGAGTTATGTTAACCTGATGATATGATGGGTCATAAATGATAATGAAGCACCAGGAGAGTCCTTAACCTAAATTCCAGACCATGGGCAACCACAGGAATAATTCTCTTTAAGGAAAAATTCCTGGTTTGACTGGGAATCAAACCTGGGATCTCATGAACAGTAGTCAGAAACGCTGACCACTAGCCCATGAGGCTGGTCACTTTTTTGACACGGTTGTTTATAATACATAGTTACCATCACCAAGACAATATTGTGTGTTTTTTTTTTACAAATTTAAATGAACAAATTCAAAATTGCAATTTATGATTAAAAATTAAAGATCTTTTTTATTAAATTAAAAAAAAAAGATTGTATATTTCATGCATGTATGACACTACAATTTTTGCTGATGATGATGATGTAGTATTATTAAGCGATAGCGAGGAGATACTAAGGGACAACACACACACTCTATTCAGTAACACTAAGAAATTGGGACTGGAAGTAAACATCAATAAAACCAGATATATGTTCACACATGGAAATACATTATATAATGGAAATTGAGAGTTAATGTCAAATGCCCTCTCATTTCCTATTCATTCCATGTCCTGTCCACCGCAGTCTACAAGACTTAACTATTCTTATTATATCTGGTTTCCTTATAAAGATCATGTAGTTCACTGTTATGTAGTCTTCTCCATTCACCTGTCTGTTCATCTCTCTTTGGTCCAAAAATATCCCTAACTAACTAACTCACTGGCTGTATCGAACTCATAGGTTCATGGCTGCAAGGACATGAGCTCTCCATACATTCCTATCCTGAGGTAATGTTTTCCAGTCATCCCCTGTATAATCTACTTCCCTCAAATCATGGATGATGTTATTCTCCCACCTCATTCTTGGTCTACCAACTGGGTGTTTTCCCTCTGATTTTCCTATCAGAAGCTTTCATGCACGTCTTTCATCCCCCATACATGCCACATGTCCTTCCTATCACAGTCTACGAGACTTAACTGTTATTATATCTGGCTTCCTATACATATCATGTAGCTCACTATTATGTAGTTTTCTCCATTCACCTGTCTGTTCATCTCTTTTTGGCCCAAAAATGTTCCTAAGAACTTTATTCTCAAATACTCGTAATCTCCTTTCCTCCCCTAAAGTAAGAGTCCATGTTTCGTATCCATACAATATAACCAGGAAAATAACAGTTTTATATATTTTCAGTTTAAAGTGTTTTTTTGAAAGAAGTTGGTACGACAAGAGTTCCTGCAATGTGTAATAACATGCATTTCCAGAATTGAACCTACAGATAGTTCCATGAGTTTCTTTTTTTACATTTTAAGGATGCAGCACTGACGAATGCTTCATTAACTGCTGCGCAGAAGTACAATCTGCATGCTGTAGTGGCGTGCCTGCTGATACTGATACCGAACGTTGTCTCCATATCTCCACTCATGGAGTACGCAGAAAAGGTAATGTTTACATGAAAATCTGCAAACCTCTCTATAAAGACATTGACTTTATGTTATAAATCTAAATTCTTTGTATCTTCATATAATGAAGTTGGGAATTTTTACATTATGAGGTTTTCTTAATAAGAATCAAATGAATTGTGAATTCTTCTTACCTCATACATTTATGTTTTTTCTACACAGAACTGCAGTATCTGGAAACATCATTTCCATCGTCAGCTATTGTCACGACTGTCAATTTTTCATTATGCTGGTAATTGTCTACACTGCCATCTGGTGTACTTTTGAAGAATTTTGTAATCAAATTTGGTTTGTCCGGAAACTCAAAATTCATGGCTCTAGTATGGTTTTTTGAATGTATATCTTTTCCCAATCTGTTAATTCCAAATATTTAGGCTCATAGTGTTATTTCCTATCTACATAACTTAATTTAGATAGATGTTTCAAAAGTTTTGCTTCTTTTTCAATTCTATGATTCTGTAATAAACTATGTGCTGCTATAGCTGATTTTTCAATTTCACCATTTTGTGTTTCTAAAGTGTTCTTTTTTGTGAGTGTCTAAATTCCTTTTTGTTTTTCCTGTATATACTTTATTGCAATATTTGCAATTAATTTGTTAAATTCCAGATTCAAAGAACGATACTTGAACGATGAATTTTGAGTTTCTGGACGAACCAAACTTGATTACAAAGTTCTTCAATTCAACACCGGATGGCAGTTTAGAAAATTACTGGCGTAATGAAAAATTGATAGTCATGACAACAGCTCACAATGGGAATGATGTTTGCCGATACTGCAGTTCTGTGTTAAAAAACATAGATGTGTGAGATAAGAAGAATTCATGATTCTTATTTTTGTATCTTACTGCCTTTAGTATCTTTGATTTAATATTTCCCTGGAGAAAGTTATAAGAACTGCACGGCAGTCACCATCAGTGTTTTTAAAAGGCTTGCAGGAATCTGCTTTGCCTTACAAAACAGTGGCTTGGTGGGTACTCTGTTTCTGATGTCTGTACAGCAATGTTGTCCTGCACTGTAGCCAAGTGGTTAAGGCAAGAAGCCTTGGCACAGAGCTACGCGACTTGCACTGGTTCGAGTCCCCATGGGGGAAAAAATTTTTCATGGAATTTCTGCCAATATAGGACCGATGCCCACCCAGCATTGTGAGGCATTTGGGTAGCTACAATAAGTAGCGACTCCAGGTTGAGAAAACCAGCTATAATGGCTGGGGGACCCAACATGTTGACCACATGTCACCTCTACACTGGTTAGATGATCGTCCACCTCTGTCATAATACATGTGGATGTGAGGACAGGAGTCGGATGGTAGGCCAAGGGCCTTCTGGACCTGTTAAGCTTGGAGTTTTTTGGAGTACAGCAGTGTTGCCACTATTAAAGTTCCAAGCCTTGTACTTTATTATCATTGTGTTACAGTAAGAGATTAAGTTTTTTTGTTATTGTTTTAGGTTCTGGAAGCTCGGCGGAAAACTGGGGCTACACACATGTTACCAGACTTGCTGGTACATTACGATCCAGAAGTTTGTGTATCCCCGACGCAGCTTGGACCAGATGTTCTGGTGGATCAGCTCGCCGTGACTGAATGCTTGAAAGGAGCAGGTTTTGATGTAGCAAGACTCCAGTCAGTGACTCCATATGGAGTTGGAGGGCCTCCTGGAATGAATATGGGACACAGACACTCGTGGGTCGAGACAGGCATGAGAGCCAGCGCTGCTGACTTGAACAACATACAGATGGACGTCGACAGTGTTAATTCTTCACCAGGAGTTCAAAGGGTACGTTGTTTTTTTTAAATCTCCAAGTTTTGGAAAGAAATGTTGGTATTTTTACTGTGTTAATAAATAAATAGACTATGATTTTCTATGTTTTTATTTAAAATAACATTATCCAATCCTGGATAGAATTTAATTTAAGAAAGAAAAATTAATATTTGAACTCAGGACCTCTCGTTCTCCATACGAGTGTGCTGTTCATTACATCATTGAAATGACAATACAATCATTAATATTTCTTTCAACTTATACAATTCTCATTCGTCTGAAGGCTGATAAAGAACAAGAGGTCAAGGGTTCAAAACCCGGTTCAAGCATTAATTTTTCTTTCTTAAATTAGATTCGATCCAGGATTGGAAAATGTTAATTCAAATAAAAATGTTACTTATTTAATATATGTAGGAAATAACACTATGAGGTTTCTTTTAATTATATTTGAGTTGAATATGTTGACTCACCTCATATTTCATGATTTTTATGCAGACCAGTTTCGTCGCTTCTGCATGACATTGTCGATACTTCCAACTGTTGTTTTACGGTTGTCCATCCTGTAAGTTGATTACTGCTCCATCTGCTGGCTGACTGATTAACTACCAAATCAATTTTTTTTCTCTCTTTCTCCGGGAATTAAAAAATTCATGGTTTTCTTTTTTTGTTCTTGCAAATGTAAATTTTCTCCCAAATTGTGAGCTTCTTAGATTTTTCTAACTGTTTTAGTAATTACTAAATTACTGAATTATTCAAAGTACAATTAATTACTAAATTACTCAAATTACTAAAACTGTTAGAAAAATCAAAGGAAGTCACAATTTGGAAGAAAATTACATCTGCAAGAATAAAAAGAAAACCATGAATTTTGAAATCCCCGGAGAAAGAGAAAAAAATTTGATTTGGAAGTTAATCGGTCAGCCAGCAGAGGGAGCAGAAATCAACTTACAGGATGGACAACCGTAAAACAATAGTTGGAAGTGATGAAACCAGGTCTGCATAAAAAATCAAGAAATATGAGGTGAGTCAAAATATTCAACTCAAATATAATTAAAAATGTTACTCTTTAAAAAAATAATTTATCGCTGAGAATGAGTGTAAAAATATGTAAATTTTGTTGTTAGTTTATAGATGAAGAGTGTAACTTTAGATGGAGATTTGAACCTGTGCCTGAGCCCGATCCCATCCAACCTCCTCCTCCTCAACCTCCATCCCTGCATGTAAGTGTGCTGTGTGATGTATTTCAATTAAATTACAGGAACGTGCACTATACAATAACTGTACTTGATTAAAAAAATATACTAGTTAAATTGAACTTTTATAGAAAAATCACTATGAGATTTAATTTAGGATTTACATTAAAATTATGAGGGTCCCTAGCCAGGAACACCAACGGCGGATGCAGAAGAGTAGATGACCTATGGTATGGTACAGACTGCGGATGAGACAATAAAGGATGGATGAGACTCTTAGCTGCAATGAAAGTAACTGATGTATGGTAGACTCCAGAAAAAGTGTCTGGTCCTCCAGGTTGGGGGTTGATGCTATGGGCCAGGTTCCCATACATTGTAAAAAAAATGCTAAAAAACCGAAGGATACTTCCTGGACAAAGAAGTATTGAAATGGATACCTCCTGGAATAGGGAAATGTGGTAGACCAAAGCAAACGTGGATAAAGGAAATTCAAGACAAAATGAAGAAGAGAAATATGACAGAAGCAGACATGCAAGACTAGGAAGTGTGGATGAAAAAAAATTGTATATTTTGGTTGAGGATACCTGTGTAAATAACAAACAATCCTGAAATTAAAAAAAAAAAATTAAATAATTAAAATTCTTCATACCTCACCTCACCTCACATCCAGTGTTCTAATTAAACCATTTTCAAAATCTTTGTGTTCATCTGAATGGCATAACACCAATTGTGATATTACTGAAGATGAGAACATCAGATTTTGAAACCGATATAGTTATAAGACTAGATATGAGATGAGGTATAAATAGTTTTAATTTAAATCTTAAATTAAACCTCATAGTGATTTTTCCTAAAATGTTCTTCAATTGAGTTACAATTTAACACCTCACCTCATAATTGTAGATTTCTACAGGACATGTTTCAATACTTCTTTGCATCATCTTCAGCTCTATCTAATTGTTGAATTGGTGGTTGGCGATTCTGTAGGTTGCTTCTTACTCCCTCTGGTAACCGGCAAATTTCCAAATTAAATATTTTTCTCTGGGAATTTCAAAATTCATAATTTTCCTTTCATTTTTATGGATGTAAATTTCTTCTCAAATATATATTTAACTTTCACAGGGAAAGAACACTATGAGGTTTAATTTAATAATTAAATTAATGTTTTTATTACCTCACCCCATATCCTTTTTCTTCTATACTGCAGTTTCGGAGCTTATCTCCATCGTCAGTAGCCTCTGGTCGACCGGTGTTATGTCGTTTCTTGGCGGTTTCCTTCTTACTTCTGTCGGTGGACCGATGAACCTCTGGATCAGGTCAAAATTTGCGGGAGTTTCAAAATTCATGAGCCTAATCAAACAAACAGATAAACTAAAGGAACTCACAATCTGGGAAAAAATCCACATCCAAAAAAACAAAAAAGAAAAACTCATGAATTTTGAAACTCCCGCAAATTTTGACCTGATCCAGAGGTTCATCGGTCCACCGACAGAAGTAAGAAGGAAACCGCCAAGAAACGACATAACACCGGTCGACCAGAGGCTACTGACGATGGAGATAAGCTCCGAAACTGCAGTATAGAAGAAAAAGGATATGAGGTGAGGTAATAAAAACATTAATTTAATTATTCTTCTCAAATGTTAGTTCCTTAGATTTATTTAACTGTTTCAATAATTTGGCCTTAGTTTCGGTTCTGACCATGCATGTGCAGCTATTGTCAATTTTTCTAATTCCCCATTTTTAACATTTCTAAGGTGTTCTTTCAGTCTTGTATTCAAGTTCCTTTTTTTTTTTTTTTCCCCTATATATATTTTTTTGTCCACAATCTTTACAATCAATTTGATAAATCCCTGATTTGTTGCATTCATTAATCTTTTCATTTTTGTTGGTTTTAATTAATCTATTCAGGCTGTAATAATTTTTCGGTGCTAATTTAATGTTAAATTTGCTGAAAATTTGTTTGAAACTTATTTATTGTATGCCAAAGGATGGTATGTAAATTTCCTGAATTTCTTATTAGTGTCTTTATCAGTCTGAAGATTATTTTCATTTATAATTTTTTTTTTTGACTATATGAGGTGAGGTGTTAAATTGTAACCCAATTATTAATTAGGAGAATATATGCATAGATTGGGGTTTAACCCCACGACCTTTAGCTTTATATGCCAATGATCTGCCAGTGAGCTATCCAAGGCCTCCAATCTAAATGCAAATTTTTCTCTTATACATTTAAATTCCCGAGAATGCCAAGTGCTATGAGCAATTTTAGTGAAAATTTTAAAATTACTTTATAAAGCCAGAGGAGCTTCTTTCTATGTTTCTATTATAAATTTAACATTTCTCACTGAAGGACAAATTATATTTGTTGGGAAATGAAATGTATGAGAAAAATTTGCATCCAGATTGGAGGCCTAGAATAGCTCAGTGGCAGAACATTAGCTTATAAAGCTAAAGATCCTGGGTTCAAACTCCGGTCTTGGCATATATTCTTCTCTTTAAAGATGATGACCTTCAATGAGAAATGTTAAATTTATAATAAAAACATTTATGCCATGTGCTTTGTTTTTTATCAAATGTTCTGCTACAAACATAAAATTCACTTAAAAAGAAAGAAGAAACTATGAAAATGATAAATACGAGGGCGGATCAGAAAGTAACGCACAATAATTTTTTTTTAAAAAGTTTAATAGTAAAAAAAAGGAAAAAAATCACAAATGAACTTACATCTTTTACCTACTTTTCGACATAGTCACCAACTTTCTCAACACATTTTTCCCATCGTGTTACCCAGTTTCAATATGCCCTGTTCGTAGAAGTCCGTTTGGTTGGAGTGTAGCCATCTGCACACTGCTGATTTCACTTCCACATCTGTCTCAAAACGTTTGCCGGCCAGGAATTTCTTCATGGGACCAAACAGATGAAAGTCCGATGGTGCAAGATCCGGACTGTATGGTGGATGCTGGAGCACCTCCCAACCAAATTCGGCGATTTTCTGATGAACGACAGCAGCAACATGGGGGCGAGCATTGTCATGAAGAAGTTTAACGTTAATGTTGTGACGTTTGTCACGAATGGCATGACGCAACTTCACCAAAGTTTTAATGTAGGCCGCAGTATTCACAGTGGTCCCGTGTTCAGCAAAGTCCACCAATAAAACACCATGCATATCCCAGAACACTGTCACAAGCACTTTCCTGGCAGATTGAGTCACTTTGAATTTTTTCTTTACTGGAGAACCAGCATGTTTCCACTCCATTGATGCCTGCTTTGTTTCGGGCGTGTAGTGGTACGCCCACGACTTATCACCTGTGACGATTCCTTCCAGAAAGTCATGTCCTTGTGCGGTGTACCGCGTTAAGTGGTCCAAGCTTGCCATCATTCGCTGGCCCTTGTGGTCGTCTGTCAGGTTCTTAGGCACCCAGCGAGCACTAACTTTACGGAATTTCAAATTTTCATGAACAATATCGTACACCGCACCATAGCAAATGTTGAACTTCTGCGATAAGGCTCGCAGTTGCACATGCCGGTCGTTCAGAATTGCCGCCTCAATGCCTCTGACATTCTGCAGGATTGCTGCTGTTGTCGACCGGCCGGAGCGTGGCGAATCACTAAGGTTCACGCGTCCCTCTTGGAAGAATGTGCACCACCTGGAGACATTGCTAAGGTCCATACAATCATCCCCATACACGCCATGCATGTCCCTGTGAATTTCACTGGGTTTATGCCCTTTGGCCCACAAAAATCGAACAACACTTCTCTGTTCCT
Organism: Diploptera punctata; assembly: GCA_030220185.1. Lineage (NCBI taxonomy): Eukaryota > Metazoa > Arthropoda > Insecta > Blattodea > Blaberidae > Diploptera > Diploptera punctata. The sequence continues at coordinate 91,431 of JASPKZ010008348.1, forward strand.
CACAGGTGGACGACTGTAGCATGCACGCCATCTTTGTTGCATAGTTCAAGCTTCTCTCGCAAGAGGTGCACCTGAGAAAAAAATACCATCTGTAGTGAAAACTTCAAACTATATCTCTGTGAAATTTCAACATTCTAGCTGCAATACCAAGGCAGAAAAAAATTATTGTGCGTTACTTTCCGATCCGCCCTCGTATTTGAGGTGAGGTGTTAAGAACTTAATTTTAAATCTTAAATTAAACCTCATAATGATGTTTCCTATAATAGTTCAGGAAAAATATTGTAATATTTCATATGATGTGTTTTTATTGCAGAAGTTCCTGGCCGAGGAGGAACTGACTTTTGAATCAATGAAGAAGATCCTCACGGAACCAGCGGAGAAAGCTAAAGAAGTTGAAGAAGAACGTCGTTTACGGCTGAATGAAAAATTCCGTACAGCTAATTTCCAGGAGTTGATTGAATTTACTCATCGCAATGTAAGTATTGTTACCTATCTATAATGGCGTAACTAATTGTTGAGCTATAGCCTGTCCTTTTGTAAGGAGTTACTAGACCAAGTTAATTTTTAGTGATCTTATTTGCTTGTAGATGTCATGGATGGCATGTGGTCAACACACCGACCCAATGAGACATTTAACAGGCAACTAAGTTTATAGGAGCCGCCATTTGCAAACATAGAAGCAAAGGTTTCATAGCGTTTGGTGGGCGGGAATTACAATGTATATAGAGAAAAATTTGCCTTTAGATTATTACTTGCTCAGATAGCTCAGATGGTAGAGCACTTGGTCCAGAGAACCAAGGGTCCTGGGTTCAAGTCCTGGTCTGAGCATATAATTTTTCTCTTCAAATATGATTTATTACTAGGACGTTGATGTCGGTAAATTTTGCTTAGAGACCTCTTTATTCAGACTTAAGGATCTTTTACGAGCCTGAAAATCTTCAGACTCGGGACCCACAGCTTAAAGCCTCTCCTGGAGGATTTGCTCCTTGGGTTTTTTCCATCCTAAAAAAAAATCCATCGACCCTGGCCAGGTTTGAACCCATGACTCTCAGAATCAGAGGCAAGCAGCATAACCACTAGTCCACCGTAACTTATTATAAATTGGATTAGAGAAATATTTTTACATTTTACCCCATTAAACTCTTGATTTTTGCAGGACCAGTTTCAAGGGCCATTGTCCATATCCTCAGCCAAAACTCTAATACTTGAAATTCTGCCATTTCTATCAACTTACGAATTGCCAGTTTTCACAGAACTGGTTTCAACGGCCATATATGTTATACTAATTCCAAGCTAAGTTCCAGTTGTACTGTAAACAAACTTACATAAGGTATTACTCCGTCTATTGGTGGAACCGTGGTGCTACTTTTACCTGCCGTATGACTGAATTGTGTGCGATACAAACATTGTTCTTAGGTAACATTGTATTTTACAGGAAATAAGACTGAATACAAGGTAAGATGGTACCAACAACTAAGATCTTCCTCCATTTCTTATTTACTTATAACAAAAAATATATGGGTGTACCTAATTATACGTTAAGAATTTTCATGATGTCGATAGATATCGTTTATTTACAATTTTATTACAAGCAGAATTTATGCTCTGAATTGAGTAGCAAAATAATATCATTGTTTAATTCCATATGGTGGGATAAGCATATTTGGAAAGACACAAAAAATATATTGGTAAAACATGGGTGGAATCTGTTGCAATGTATGGAATTGAGGTATGGATAATCAATAAGTACAGTACTACAAAAATAGACTAATAGCTCTAGAAATTGATTATTTACACAGAAGTGTCAAAAAGTCAAAATTAGTATATGTCACAAATAGGAAAATTAGAAACATAATGGAATCAGAAGAAAGCGCAATTGAAAGAATTGAAGAGAAGGAATTAAAATGGTTACGACATATTTTAAGAATGGAAGATGAGTGATGGCCGAAACTACTGTATCAATGGCAACCAAGCAGAAAGAAGAAAAGAGGGAGACCAAAGCATGAAGATAGTAATGCAAGCAAGAGGGCTAAGCATTGAAGATGCCCAAGATCGTAGGCTTTGGAGGTTTGGCATGGGAAGATGACAGTAGCTGTAAAAAAACCCGATGATAGATAGATAGATAGATAGAATTTATGCTCCATGCTGACTCACCTGTAAATTCTGCTATTATTTCCACCACATCCTAAATGGTTAATGTGGGATATTTTTCACTGAACTGTTCAAAAACAACAGCTGATGTTGGGAGCAATGGCTCTCAAAACCATGATTCTGTGTTGAAGAACATAGATATATGAGGTAAGAATATTCATGACTCAATATTCAATTCAATAGTAATTCTGCCCTAGAGCAGGTCTTTTACTGCAATCATAGCATTTTCATGCTATGCTTTGCAGCTTTACTAGGGAATTATAGGTGTGGTAGCTTCCTGTTGCTTTCCACACCGATGAAGAATGTTGATGATAGCAAGATGATTTTGATTTTTATTAATTCTCCAAGCCCGATAGGCCTAGAAGGCCCTTGGCATACCAGCCAGCTGCTGGCCTCACATCCACTTGTGTTAATCACAGAGGTAGATGATCATAAGCCAGTGTAAGGGTGACATGTGGTCAGCATATCGGGTCCTCCAGTCGTTATAGCTGGTTTTCTCAATCTGGAGCTGCTACTTATTGTAGCTACCCAAATGCCTCACGATACTGAGTGGGCATCAGTCCTGTACTGGCCGAAATTCCATGAGAAGAATGCTTCCTCCATGGAGACTCGAACCAGTGCAAGTCCTGTAGTTCTGCGCCAAGGCTTCTTGCTTTAACCATTTTATTAATTCAAAACCTTATAATGTAAAATTAGCAACATTAATATATGAAGAACCTTATAATGTTACCTCCTATTGTATTTTCATAATGGAGCATAAATTCTGCTCATAATGAAATTGTAAATAAAGGATATCTATTGACATCATGGAAAATTCTTAAATATCTGATTAGATAGGTCCATATATAATTTTTTGTCGTAAATAAATAAGAAATGGAGGAAGTTTTGAATTATTGGTACCATCTTACCTTGTATTCAGTCTTATTTCCCAATAGCTAACACCCGGCGTGCGCTGCTACACTTAAAATTAAATGTGTTTTTATGTTTAGTTGGATAAGTAAAAAGAAAAATAATTATACATTTATATCGTAATTATTTTTAGATACCCCATGCTGATTACCCAGCGTTGCCCAGGAATCTATTTATCCCGATCTTCTTGGCATCAATTAGTTGAAAGAAAAATAGGTTATTAAGAGTTATCCATAAAAGATAGACATGTGCTGTTGTGGACTTTTCGTAGATTTTATTGAGATATTCAGTTCTGTGTACAATAATTTGTTGTACAGTATATGTTATGGTTTAGGCAGCGTAAGCCATTTAAGTATACAAAAAGTTCTGAAAAACACATTTTTCACTACAAAGGGTGATTTTTAAGGGTGAAGGGATTGAATATTACAACTCTCTTATAATAAAATCAAATGTTTCCTACCTCTCCTCATATAAATCTTCTAAGTAGATTGCGATTTCGAGACCATAATGGTCTCATCATCTTCTTATCGACATAACATCAGTCACCAAGATTGTACTAAAGATGAGATCATTATGGTCTCGAAATCGTGATCTACTTAGAAGATTTATATGAGGAGAGGTAGGAAACATTTGATTTTATCATAAATTAAGCCTCATAGTGATTAATTCTTGTAAAAGTTAAAAAAAAACTCTCTTATAGCCTATAACCTTCCCGGGAAACTCCTGAACAATTTGCAAAAACCTCCATCACAATTGAATGAATGGTGTAGTAATGCATAAACAGACAGACATACATTCATGTTTTTATTATTGGTTTAACATTTCTCACTGAAAGATAAATTAAATTTGAAGAGAAACATTTTTCACCTAGACCGAGACTCGAACCCGGGACCTTTGGTTTGCCGGGCCAAATGCTCTATCAACTGAGCTACCGAGGCGAGTTATGATCTAGATGCAAATTTTTCTCTTATATACGTTGTAATTCCCTCTCGCCAAATGCTTTTGAAACCATTGCTTCTATCTTTCTATCCCGGGTTCAAGTCTCGGTCTAGGTGAAAAATTGTTCTCTTCAAATTTAATTTATCTTTCAGTGAGAAATGTTAAAGCAATAATAAAAACATCATTAGAAGCCTTACTAGCTTTAAAAAGTAATGTTAAATTCCCAATAAATGTCTTCTTAACTAAGAAGCCGCCATTTGCAAAGGTAGAAGCAATGGTTTCAAAAGCATTTGGCACGAGGGAATTACAACGTATATAAGAGAAAAATTTGCGTCTAGATCGTAACTTGCCTCGGTAGCTCAGTTGGTAGAGCATTTGGCCCGGCAAGCCAAAGGTCCTGGGTTCGAGTCTCGGTCTAGGCGAAAAATTTTCTCTTCAAATTTAGACATACATTCGTTTATATGTATAGATAATATACAATGTTGCCTAAGAACAAAATTTGTATCAGTCATATGGCAGGTAAAAGTAGCACCACGGTTCCCCCAATAAACGAAGTAATACCTTATGTAAGTTTGTTTACAGTACAACTGGAATTTAGTTTAGATCTCCATTGTACAGTGCTTTGTATATGAAGTCTTCTTTTTTATTTTTCTTTTCAGAATGATGGACTTCAAAATAAATTGAATGAAATATTCAGCAAGTTGTCCAGTGGACTCTCAGATGGAGTTCGTCCACCGGCAACTCCTACACCTGTAACAAAACAGGAGAATGACGCCCAGCGCCCCAACAAACCTCCCATTTACGAAGTTCTCTTCCCAGAACTGTTTGATATTTGACTACATTATAAGTTTGTTGTTTTTGACTATTAATATTATTGTAACCAGCAGGATTAGGTTATTTCTGACGAGACATCGTTGAATACTTTCTTCATTGTACTTCAATTCAGCTATGATTGGTTAGCAGAAAGTTGTCATCTAAGCCAGTGAAATATAACCACAGTATTGTATCTATTTAATTACATACATTGAAACATATAACAAATATATTGAATATATGATATTCATTCTTCCATAATTGCAGAGCTTATTTCCAAAGTGTCTTAAATCCATGAAATAATGAACTTGGGAAATCATCTTACTATATTATATTTGTCACTTCTCCCGAAAAACAATTTGGCTATTCTTTACAACCTGTGATGTGACTTTTTCAATTCCTTCATAAACTCCTGTCAAATTGTATTTGTAGGGTTTCATTTTTAATTTCATATAATAAAATTGGGAATTTTTACATTATGAGGTTCAACACTTTTAAAATTCATATTAAAGCACTGCTGAGGTTATGTAATAAGATATTAAATATAAAAATTGGTACCTGGTAAGTCAGTTGTCCTCAACTAAATTATTAAACTTCATCAAGTAATTGCAAAATGGAGGCGTTTCAAAAACAATGAATCTCTATTCTAAAAGAAGCAAAGAATACAGACCTACTCAATGAAAACACACCCGCAGACATAAACCATTGTACAATGTGTACAACAACATCATCAGTACCAACATTGTTTTTGATAGGCCTCCATATTGGAACTACTTGATGAAGTTTAATAATTTTGTTAAGGACAACTGACTTACCGGCTACCAATTTTATATTTAATATCTTATTATGAGATTTTCACGACTCGTGAAAACATCTGAAGATGGGAATGATGTTTCCCGATACTGCAGTTCTGTGTTAAAAAACATAGATGTATGAGGTAAGAAGAATTCATGATTCATTTGATTATATCATTTTTTAAATTGTATTGACGTAGACTTTCATGGCTGGAGTTGCTATGATGATCTTGAAGATTTTCGGGCTGTAGGCCGTGGTCGTGAAGCTTGTAGTTCCCCGACGTTTTGCCAGAGACTACGTCCGGCATCCTCAAGGGTTGTCTCAGCCCGAAAATCTTCTTCAAGATAATTTTTTTAATTATTTCTCACCATTTACAATGATTTTTGCATTTTTCTAAAGATTATTTCAGTATATTTTTATGATATTTAACTACTTACATAGCATGAAGACGTGGCAGCCATATTGATTTTAACGAATATTCTATGCAACAACAAAATCATGTTCCAGAGCAGCCAACATAGAGTATATACTAATTAACTGTACTGAAGAGTACTTACATTTTTCACTTTTTGTTTATTGAATTTATTTATTTTCTTATGAATCATCTTTTTCTGAAAACCATTCCCTTTTGCTATTTTTATAATTTTTTTTTTCTCTTTCTTAAAATTTAAAATGAAAGTACTCTTCAGGTAGATAAAGAAATTGGTAAAATATTCAAGAAATTTATATACCGTCCTTTAGTATTTAATAAGTTTCAAAAATTTTTCAGCAAATTTAACATTAAATTAGTACAGAAAAATGATTACAGTTTGAATAAATTAATCAAAACCAACAAAAATGAAAAAAATTGAAGATGGCAACAAATCAAGGATTTATCAAATTGATTGTGAATATTGTGAAAAAAATATACGTAGGAAAAACAAAAAGGAACTTAAATACAAGATTGAAAGAACACCTTAGAAATGTTAAAAATGGAGAAATAGAAAAATCTGCAAGGTCAGAAAAACACAGAATTGAAACTAAGGCAAAATTACTAAAACAGTTAGAAAAATCTAAGGAACTCACAATTTGGGAGAAAATTTACATCTGCAAGAATAAAAAGAAAATCAAAAATTGATTTGAAAGTTCATTGGTCAGCCAGCAGAGGGAGCAGAAATCAACTTGCAGGATGGACAACCTGGTCAGCCAGCAGAGGGAGCAGAAATCAACTTGCAGGAAGGACAACCATAAAGCAACAGTTGTAATGCATCGAGAATGTCACACAGAAGTGACAAAACTAGTCTGCATAAAAATGAAGAAATATGAGATGAGTCAAAATATACACCCATTAATAATCAAACAGAACAAACTTATTTATGAATATTTTCATGTCAAAAAATAAAAATTAACAATTTTGGATATAAGACATTTTAAAAATAAGCTTTTCAATTATGTTAGTTCTTGATCTGAATAAAACACTTGTATATCTTCCTCAGGATCTCTTGTCCTGTGGGTGATAAGGATCTTTGTTCCAGGCATTCTGCCAATTTCTCTGGTGTTCATGAATGTTGTTTAAGACTGGTTAAATGAAAATAAAAATAATATCTAGTTTGAACTGTTATAGGAAATATCACTAAATATGAGGTTCAATTTAAAATAAAATTCTCTACACCTCACCTCATATCCCGTCTTCTAATTAAACCAGTTTCATAACCTTAATGGTTACATCTTCAGTAGTTACATGACTGATGTTCTGTCATCCAGGAGCTCTGTTCCTTACTCCATCTGTTGGTGGACCGATGAACCTCTCAATCAAATCAACTTTCCAGAAATTTTTTAATGAATTCATTTTTCTTTTTTAGTTTTTTGAATGTGGATTTTTTCCCAAACAGTGAGCTCCTTAGGTTTTTCTGTTTGTTTTATTAAACTAGCCTTTCTTTCGATTTGGGTTTTTCTGACCAAGTATGAGCAGCTACTGCTGACTTTTCCACTTCCCCATTTTTGACATTCCTAAGATATTCCTTCATTCTGGTTTTCAAATTTCTTTTTGTTTTTCCTGTGTAAATTTTATGACAATCTTTGCATTTAATCTGGTTAAATTCCTGACTTGTTTTCTTCTTCAATTTTATTATTTTTGTTGGTTTTAATTATCCTATTGAGGCTGTATTCATTACTTGGTGCCAATCTTATGATAAACTTCTTAAAAAAATATTCTGGACGACAGAACATTCATCATATAACCATTAAGGTTATGAAACTGGTCTAAATTAAAAACAGGATTTAATAATAATAATAATTTATTTATTCTGGCAGAGTTAAGGCCATAAGGCCTTCTCTTCCACTCAATCAGTACAAATTACAAGTACATATTTGACAATATAGATTATGTATACACTATACTAATTATAAAGAATTTAAAATATATTAAATGTTGCAAGGAAAATTTCATGAACATACAACATTTTATATATTATTTATTTTTTATTTCACTTAACATTTTATATGATGATAATAATAATAATAATAATACTTATGATGATAATAATAATAGTAATAGTAGTAATAATAATAATTATAGTATAAATATGATAAATTATACGAGAAACACCAATTAATATATGTACCTTACGCTGGGTATGAGGTGAGGTGAGGCAAAAAGAATTTTAATGTTTTTATTATAAATGTAACACATCTCAATGAAGGAGATATTATATTTGAAGAGAAATAACAGAAAAATATACACCTAGACTGGGGCTTGAACTCTTCAAATATATGTAAATACAATGACATTAAGAGATTCTACTTAACTAAATTCCAGCACCAAAACTCTCATTTAAACTATAGGAAAATAATAAAACTCATGAATTGGTAGATTGGGTAATCGTAACTACCTGCCATCTGCGCTGCATCCTGCCTCCACTCCACTCAACTCTCTCATTCAAGCAGGGAGTTCATCTGCTTCGTTCAGCAGATTGCCATTTCTGGATTCTAGCTTCAATTTCTGTGCCTTGCAGTTAAAAAGATATGTATATGAGAAAAATTTGTGTTTAGATTGGAGGCCTGGGATAGCTCAGTGGCAGAGCATTAGCATATAAAGTTAAAGGTCCTTAGTTCAAACCCCGGTCTAGGTGTATATTTTTCTCTTCAAATATAAAAATAATTTTATTTAAAATTCTAATTTTAAAGTTATTTTCAAAATATTAACTGAATTAATCGTGGTATATATTTATTTATGGTGGAATATAGGTTCTCAACTTTATATTGAATATTCCATTCTTTGTCCAAATAAATGCAAAAGTTATTAATGTGAAATTTTATAATTTGAAGTGAATAGTTAACAAAGATAGTTTGAGAGAAGTTCTAGGAATTGAAACACAATTCCTAAAGTTTGTTGGAAATTAGGAAAGATATTAAATAAATAAAAAAATGAATTGTTTTTGTTAACCCCTGGTTTTATTACCACAAACCTTGTAAATTTCCTGGTGTTTCTTCCCTGGGCCAAGTTTAGAATACCTGTACCTATATTCTTGTAATACTGTTGCCCTACGTATTTTTTCCATCTTAACTAACATTTCATACTATTTTAAACATTTTGCAACGAACTTATAACATTTTTATTTTCATTCATTTTGAGAATTTTTGTCATCTTAATAATTAGCATGAGTTTTAAAAAATACATAAATGACCCAGACTTATAGACTATCAGTTTGTATTGCACATATTTTTTAAATTTTTTTTGGACCATAGAGAAATGAAGAGACACGTGGAGAAAACTACATAACAGTGAACTACATGATCTTTATAGGAAGCCAGATATAATAAGAACAGTTAAGTCTTGTAGACTGTGATGGGCAATACATGTGGCACGAATGGGGAATGAAAGACGTGCATGGAAGCTTCTTGTAGGAAAACCAGAGGGAAGATGCCCAGTTGGTAGACGAAGAATGAGGTGGGAGAATAACATTAACTATGATTTGAGGGAAGTAGATTATACAGGGAATAATTGGAAAACATTAGTTCAGAATAGGAATGTATGGAGAGCTTATGTCTGTATGGCCATGACCCTATGGGCTTGATAGTGCCAGTGATTTAGTCAGTTATTAAATATTTATCTATGTATGCTAATTGTCACAATTATCTAAAATGATTTTTTCCGAGTTCTACAGAATTGTTGTGCTCATGCATGAATGCTTTAAGTAACTTCTGCTACACAGCGAAGATATCTGTGAAATTGAAATTACCAACATTTGAAAATATATTTTAAAAAATGGATGTTGGTTGGTTGGTATGTAATGTTGAGCACTTGACAATGAAATCATTCACTCTTTTGCACTCCAATATTTAGCAGGAAGGCTGGTCTCTTCTACAAAAGTTGGACAATGGAGGAAATGGTTTTGTTTCATATCTTTATTTAAATTGCAAAAGGAACATTTTTGTTCACTTTCATTTTTGTTTCAATGGATGTTCACTCCATTTTGTTAGCTTCTATTTGGATAAGTGTACATCAGAAAGAGAAAAATGGGTTTGAACCCAGGTCCTTTTGCTTTATATGCTAATGCTCTGCCACTGAGCTATTCAAGGCCTCCAATCTAAACGCAAGTTTTTCTAATATAATTTGTTCTTCAATGAGAAAAATGTTAAATTTGTAATAAAAACATTAAATATGCTTGTAATTTTTTGTTAGTTTTAGGAAGGGGAAGTTGATGTACATCCATTTCTTATAAACATGTTTGGGAATTTATTGTGAAGGTTGGTCATACTGATTTTACAAATATGTCTGCCATCTATCAGAAGTTTCTTTAACCGCTCGTGCATCTGCACTGTGATTCTGAAAAACTTGAAAAATTCATTGGTCATGGAAAGTCTAAACTTTTTCCTGCAAACGTTATTGAAGTGAAATTTAAAAATTTGAAGTGAATAACACATAGTTCAGAGAATAGTTAATCAGTTAACAAAGTAAAATTTGAAGATAGTACGAGAGAAGTTATTAGAACTGAGACGTAATTCCTAAAGTTTATTAAAAATTAGAAAATAAGTTAAATGAATAAAAATTAATTGTTTTTTGAACCCCAGATTTTATAACCACAAACCTTGTGAATTTCCTCATGTTTCTTCCCTGGGAAGAGATTCTGCTTTACCCTAAGTGAATCCTATCTCTTATGGAGAAAATATGATTAACACTAAGAAATTGGGACTGGAAATAAACATCAAAATTTAATATATGTTCACACATAGAAATACATTATATAATGGAAATGGACAGTTAATGACAAATGAGGGACTTTTGAAGAAGTGGTTGAATTCAAATACCTAGGAACTATAATTACAAATACTGTAGGAATGAGATGCACAAAGAAATTAAACATAGGTTTAATTCTGGAAATGCATGTTAGTATGTATTACAGGAACTGAATTTTATTTTAAATTTACTTTAACTTAAAAAAACACAAACATAAACACATATCACTTCTCATTAGACCAGGCTCGTCAGATGGTGCTGCCATGCATTATCCAGATCCTGTTTCATAATGGAAATAACACCAGAAATGTTACTTTGTAAACAGTTTTGAATTTTACAATTATTTTTTTGAATATTCCACAATACAGTGTTTCTCCTTCAACCCAAAGTGATTTGTCGCCAGAGGTTCCTGTCTAAAGCATCTTCTTCCCTCAAATCTCTAGCTTCCATATTTCTTCTTCTTCTTCCTTCCAAGTATTAGGCCAAGGCCTGTTACGATCCTATAGAAAATTTTTCCTCCAGCATTTCATAGGACGGCCCAGTGATTTTCGTCCTCTTGGTATATAATTATAAACAGCTTCTCCTCACTCCATCTATCCAATGTTCTCTAGGTCTGCCTCTTCCACTTGTTCCATTAACTTTCCAATCAAGGATTTTCTTTGGTATTCCATCTTCTTCCATTCGTATGAGGTGTCCATACCATTTCAGACATTTTTCTTCTATTTTTTCTAATATATATTTTTTAACTTGCATAATATCCTTTATTGTGCTGTTTCTGTCTTCTTGAAATTCTTGCCAGTCGCCTCCAAAAATCATTTTCTGCTGCTAACAGCTTGTTGTCTACTTATTGTCCAGGTTTCAGACCAATTTAATAAATGTTTTGTAACATGGCTTGAAATATAGTTTTCTTTGTTTTGTAAATATATTTCTATTCAAAAGTACTGAGTTCAACATTACCAATGGTTCTTTATCCATCAGTTATTCTTTCAATTTCTGTAGTTGAATTCTCATTTTTATCTAAAATAGCTCCAAAATATTTGAAACTTTAAACATTTTTTATCCTTTTTATAAATATTACAAAAATTTTGCCAATATTTTTGTTGTATAGTATTTTCAATTACTACCCAATTTTTTTATTACATAAAACTTTGCTCATTAGAGGATTGCCACAAGGACAAAGTGATACAATTAATTTTCGAAATAATACTGTTTTTGACTGAAAGTGGAATTATTTTGAAATTATCTGAAACTGGAATTGTTTCTCTTAGGAAATTGTGTAAATTATTTTTTTTAGTCAACTTATTAATCCATAAATTTTGAAAAAAAATAAAAATGATTTATAGTAAAAGACATCCAACAAGTTGACAAAATCCTTGTATTTTTTTTGAAAAGAGTAAGAATATAAACTTGCAAAAATTATTCATAAAATAGCATTTCTTGTGTTGGGCTTTCAATTTTATTTTTAAATCTGTGAGGACGGATTCATGAGATAGGGCAACCGTAACCGGCCGTAATAGTTGAAATTTCGCGCAAGTAAAAAATTAACTGAAATGCACCACTTTTCGTTTCTCTATGTTTATGGTATATTCTCTATACAGTTATTTTAAGTTGGTGAACTTGCAATTAATTTATGTTAAGGTTGGTGAACTTGCAATTGTTTTGATTTTTAAATTGTATTAAGAATAAAAGTCGCGCGTATGTTAGGATTTGATGGAACCATATAGGAACGTACACAAAATGTATAAAATGTTTATTATACTACTATAATCAAGTCCTCATGAATATCAGGAAACGATTTATATATACGTCGATATAGGATTCAATTTATTAGGTAGTATGTGTATTTTACATATCAAGGTTAATGTTTTCTTTTAAATTTTTAAAATCATTGGATATTATTGGTTATCGATGCTTCCAAAGAAATAAAGTTGATAGTCTACGTAAAAATAATAATTTTATCATTGAAGCTGGCATGAAAATTTTAAATGTTGCCGAAAAGAATGATGTCGCCAAAAATTTGGCAGGCTATCTTTCTGGAGGAAGTGCTAGAAGAGTAAGTATTTATTTATTTGTTCTTATTACCCGTTTTACTGCAGTAATGTATCATATAAGACTAGTATTTATTTCTACAATTCTAAAGAATCTATTGGTAAACGATTTATTTCGTTAATTTTTAAGGAAGGTAGAATCTTGTCTTTTTTTTTTTTTTGGTCATGCAGTCACAAAATCAACAGTTCACTGAAATGAACTACGAAGTGAAGTTTCTTGGGGTGAGGTAGGTTTTATGCTCGTCACAATTTTACACTCGCATTCTTATGCCACTGATGCACTAAACACTTGTAAATACGTTTCGTACTGTTTTAAACATTTTGCAATGACTCCTAGTTCAAGTTGTTTTTATGTAAATAGAAGTATTAAAATGCAGCCAACCCAATCTTATAGTAGGTTACAGTTAAAAAAAAAGATATTTAATGTACATTGTACAATTGGATAAGCTTTAGAATATGACGTTCTATGATGTTCTATACAACATTCATATGACACTGTTGCATTACTATTTTTAATAACATTTTGCATTGATTCTTGAAACATATTTTGCATTTATTATATGTTTATCTATGACACAAATTGTGGTAATTGTCTCAATTTTTTCTAAGTTCTACAAAATTGCAGTGCATATGCATGAATGCTTAATGTAACTTTCACCAGATGGAAGGACATCTGTGAAATTGGTGTTACCAACATTCACAATTAATTCCAAACCATAGGCCTATTTAAAGAAATTTGCTTAATTGTGTTATGTTCCGATGGGACAAGTTAGTGTCCTCAAGATTAGTTTATTAAATAACATGCATATAATATATTTTGTTAGGTTAGGAAAAGGAAATTAGTGTACATGAATTTCTAATAAACGTTTGGTAATTTAATGCAAAGGTTGGTCATATTGATTTCACAGATATATAGCCTACTGTCGTCTGGTGAAAATTACATAAAGCATTCATGCATGCACACTGTGATTTTATAGAACTTAGAACAATTCATTGAGTAAATTAACAATAAATTTGATTGTATTCGCAGAGAGATGGTTATTCAAAATACAATAAAATTTACGAATTTGAATGCAACGTGTTCAATCAGCGCTGTCAGATGATAATGACATCAGTTTCTGGACATCTTCTGGGACTAGAATTTGTTGGAACTTACCGGAACTGGCGAGGATGTAACCCAATAAGTTTATTTGATGCTCCAGTCACTAAAGTCTGTCCACCCGACTATCAGCCAATTAAGGTAAATAATATTAATTAAATTTCATCTGGATCTATGATGTTGCAACAGGCCTGGTCTGCTGGCTTCCTTGTATATCAAATACTTTAATAATATATTCTTTATCTCACCTCATCCCTCTACCTGGCATTATAGCAGAAACAAGTAGAGGATATAGGCTGAACTTTAGAGAAGTTTGTTCTCCAATGTGAAAAAAATAGCTATAACAGCTGGAGAACCTGACATGCTGACCACATGTCACCCCTACACTCACTGGCTCTATTGAACCCATAGGTTCATGGCCAGGCAGACATAAGCTCTCCATACATCCCTATCCTGAGCTAATGTTTTTCCAATCATTCACTGCATAATCTACTTCCCTCACATAATAGATAATGTAATTCTCCCACCTCATTCTTGGTCTACCAACTGGACATTTTCCCCTCTGGTTTTCCTACAAGAAGCTTCTATGCACCTCTTTCATTCCCAATTTGTGCCACATGTCCTGCCCATCACTATCTATGAGACTTAACTGTTCTTATTATATCTGGCTTCCTATGAAGATCATGTAGTTCACTGTTATGTAGTTTTCTCCATTTGCCTGTCCATCTTTTTGGGCCAAAAATGTTCCTAAGAACTTGATTCTCAAATACTCTTAGGGTCGTATGCAAATACATTAGTCTCTACTCAAATTACTTCCAATCACTGGTGAGCTGAGATCGAATTAACGGCCGCCTTAACCGGTCATGCATGAATGTTGACGTTTTCGTAATATTGGCAATGAATTACCCAGAATTCTCAGCGATAAAACCACTTCCGTTATTTTCGTCTGCTATAGAGGAATGCATTTATGCTTGCATCCCGCAAATAATACCGTATACAAACACGTCTGCGACGTGCAATATTATGCCGATTCTCCTGTTCTTCCAGTTGAATTCTTTGGTAGACTCTATCAAATTCCTCTTCTCCGCGTATACCGAAAACATGATCAAAGTCTTCAAGGTCCGACATCTTGGATAAGTTTCAAACTACATCGTTTACCATCGGTTCCCTTCGGGATTTTCACATAAGTTTATATCTTGAGCTACGATCTTAAGATACCTTGTCAGGTAGCTTTACAATTATTACCGCGTGATTATATTTCTGAGTAAGAAAAATGTGTTTGAATAAAAATTATCAGCAGAGAACGCCTTTTACTGTCTAATGCATTCAAACATTCGACCCATAATCTTCTCCTCCCTTAAAGTAAGAGTCCATGTTTCGCATCCATATAATATAACTGGGAGAATAATAGTTTTATATTTTCAGTTTAATGTTTTTTGAAAGGAGTTGGGACGTCAAGCGTCTCTGTAATACATAATAGCGTGCATTTCCAGAATTGAGCCTGTGTTTAATTTCTTTGTGCATCTCTTCCTGTGTGTAATTATTGTTCCAAGATACTTGAAATTAGCCACTTCTTCAAAATTTCCCTCATTTGTCATTAGTTGTTGTCCATTTCCATTATATAATGTATTTCTATGTGTGAATATATATATTTAGTTTTATTGATGTTTACTTCCAGTCCCAATTTTTTAGTGTTATGCAATAGAGTGTATGTATTGCCCCATGGTATCTCCTTGCTATCGCCCAATAGTACTACATCGTCAGCATAAACTAACAGCTTATTAATACCATTGTGTTGTAGGCCTATATATAGCACATAATTTAATTCTTCTTCTTCTTCTTCCTTCCAAGTATTAGGCCAAGGCCTGTTACGATCCTATAGAAAATTTTCCCTCCAGCGTTTTGATCCTTCCGGGAAATTCTCGTATAAGACTTGAAAGCATAATAATAGTCCCTTCGATTGGTTGCTGGCCAAAGGAAATAGCACATAATTTAATTAATTTATAATATTTAATTTATTTAGGCTTAGCAGCGCATGCCGTATATTAGTTAGTTAATCACAGTTGAGAAAGTAAGTAATCTAAAAGTGAACTAAAATTTAAAACAAATTCTTTATCACCACACCTCATATCCTGTCTTCTAATTAGACCGGTTTCAAAACCTTATTGGTTCCATCTCCAAAATTTTGCGACCGTTATTCTATTAAGTTATGTAGGTAGGAAATAACACTATGAGGTTTATTTTAATTTATGTTGAGTTGTTTTTGACTCACCTCATACTTCTTAACTCTCTCGCAGACCCGGGTTTCTTCACTGCATTTGTGACATTCTCAATGCTGTATCACATTCACAATTGACGTCCAACGGCAGGAGAGGAGGCCATTGGACGTCAATTGTGAATGTGATACAGCATTGAGAATGTCACAAATGCAGTGAAGAAACCCGGGTCTGAGAGGGAGTTAAGAAGTGTGAGGTGAGACAAAAACAACTGAACATAAATTAAAAATGTTGTTCTATTGTCTAGAAGCACTGCTTCTTACTCCATCTGTTGATCAACCGATGAACATTCAAATCAAATCAACTTTCACAGAAATTTCAAAATTCACTAATTTTTCTTTCTTAGTTTTTTTTGAATGTGGATTTTTTCCCAAACAGTGAGCTCCTTAGGTTTTTCTACTTGTTCTATTAAATTAATGTTTAAGAATCAATTAAACCTCATAATGATTTTTTCCTATAAAAGTTCAAACTAATCTTTCTTTCAATTTGATATTTTTCTGATCTTGTTATTTTTTTTAAAATCTAAAAGTGAATGAAGATATGATAAATTTATTGTTATTTTGAGAGTTGGTGTTAGAAGATGAAGGCAAAAATAAGCCTTTGAAACTGGTATCATGAAAACACGGAACTTTATGAGGTGAGATGTATAAACATTTTTATTTATGTATAATTTTATCACTCGCCTCATATTTTCTTATTAGATTAGTTTCTACACCTTGTTTGGTACTAACGTCAGTGTTTCCACAACCATTGTTTTATCGTCCTGAAGAGCCATCTTTTGCTCCCTCTGTTGGTAAACTGAGAAAACCTCTAAATTAAGTAATTTTCCCCGGCAGTTTCAAAGTTAATTAACTTCTCCTTTTAGTTTTTTTAATGTAGTTTTTTTTTTTTCCATACACTCAGTTCTTTGGGTTTTTCTATTTGTTTTAATAATTTGACCTTTCTTTCGATAAGATGTTTTTCTGACCATGCATGGGCTGCCACTGCTGACTTTGAAATTCCCACGGAAAATTACTTGAATTTGAGGTTTTTCAGTCTACCAACAGAGGGAGCAAAACAATGGTCATGGAAGTAAATGATGATAGTACCAAAAAAGATGCCGAAACTAGAAGAAAAATATGAGGTGAGGTGATAAAATTATACATATATAAATAATACCTCATTAGTGTAAATTCCTTAAAAAAATTAATATAAAAAATATGTTTGCGCGATAGTGCATTTTGTCGTACTTACAGCAATGACAACCATAATTGAAAGTTCAACTTCCTCCATTTTGGAGTTGCCAACCTAAATATCTATACTGTAATATTACATATTATAAACTTTATGCGGGAAGTAAAATCACTGCCCTAAATGTATACTACATACAATGTATATACAAAAAATATCCAAAAAATAGTGTTAATATACATTATATGAAGCATATCACTGCATTTTAAATGAACTGAACTTTATTTGAAACAATATAATACAATAAATATGTACTTGCCACCATTTTATTCCTGATTGGTGTCACAGCCTGCTGTAGTCTGAAATAAATTATTTTCGACATTTACTGTATAAACATTGGCCAGACTGTTAACGTTAGTCAGTTGTTTATAATGAATGCAAATATTTCCAAAAAAGATATTATTTTACTTTTATTTATTATTTTGAAAACACCATCGCGCAAAAAGTAATGTACAATGCACGTTTGTGAAGTGTTTTACAGAATTTTGGAAATTAAAAATCTCGCTTTTGCTCGGTGTTTAAACATATCCTTGCTTCTGTAAAAACCACTTCGCAACCTCACATCATAATATACTATTTATCCAACTAATTTATGAATTAAAAAATGATAGTTATTTTGTTTGTGATGCAGAGGACACTGGAGAAGGAGGTGCGACCATGTGGATCACTTATAATTTGGACAGATTGTGACAGAGAAGGAGAGAATATTGGGTTTGAAATTATCCAGGTGTGTCTTGCTGTCAAACAGAACCTTCGAGTGTATAGGTAAGTTACTAGATTAAGTTAATTTACTTACATTTCGTTAATATTTAAAGGAAGTGACACTATGAGGTCTCTTTTAATTAATAGTAGAATTAGTATTTAACACCTCACCTCATAAACTCCAAGTGCGACAGGTCTAGAAGGCCCTTGCCCTACCATCCGGCTGCTGGCCTCACACCCACTTGTGTTAATCACAGAGGTAGATGATCATAAGCCTCACCTCATAATTGTAGATTTCTCTAAGACTAGTTTCTATGCTTCTGTGTGTCATCTTGAGCTCCATCTAACTGTTGAATTGGTGGTTGGCTGAAGATAACACACAGAAGTATTGAAACTAGTCTTTGAGGAATCTACAATTATGAGGGGAGGTGTTAAATTGTAATTTTTATTTATAAACAGATTTGTAATGTAATAAAACAACTTCCTATGCCCAAAGGTTCTCAAATTAAAAAAAAAATTAAATTTTAACTCATTGATTATTTATGCATATTTCCCTATAGATGTCATGAATGGCATGCGACCCAATGATACATCTATCAGACAACTAAGGTATTAGTAGGATGATGAGATTGGTAAATTTTGCTTAGAGGCCTCTTTATTGTGGTTTAAGGATGTTTTACGAGCCTGAAAATCTTCAGATTCTGGACCCACTGCTTAAAGTCGCTCCCTGAGGACATGTTCCTTGGATTTTTCCATCCTAAAAAATCCATTAATTATGGCCGGGTTTGAACCCATGACCCTTGGGACCAGTGACAAGGAGCATGACTACTAGTCCACTGCGGCCGACAATAATTAATCATATTTCATTAATGATGCTCATAAATACATCATCATCATATATTGCATGACAGTCCTAGCCTTCCTCAGAATGTGCTTCCAGACTTCTCTATTTGCTGCTAAATTCTTCCAATTTCTAATTTTACTAATTCTAATATCCTGGTCAGTCGCGGTGGACTAGTGGTTATGCTCCTTGCCTCTGGTCCCGAGGGTCACGGGTTCAAACCCGGCCAGGGTCAATGGATTTTTTAGAATGGAAAACTCCAAGGAGTAAGTCCTCCGGGACGGACTTTAAGCCATGGGTCCTGAGTCTGAAGATTTTCAGGCTCATAAAAAATCCTTAAGCCTGATTGAAAGGCCTCTAAGCAAAATTTACCGAATTTTCTCGTCCTAGTACTACCTTGGTTTCCTAGATGTCAATATGAGGCGGAACGCTGACCACGGACCACTCAAGTGACATCTATACGAAAACAAGTGTAACTAAATTAGTATGGTTCAAATTCTTCCATGTAGGGGGAGAGCGCCTAAATCTCTGTTAAGGGAAACATGGGCTTACAAGTACAAGTAGTAATATCCTGCAAGACATCATCCTTCCATCTTAATTTTGGTCTGCCAACTTTTCCGGTTTGTAATGGTTGTGCCATATACATCTTTTTAACAGTAATCATAAATATAGTGGAATACCTTCATAATGTCTTCCTAATGCGGATGTTCAAAAGGCGGCTCCAAACATGAAACAAATGACAGTATTTCAAATTATATAAGAAAGAATAAAATTAAATAGTTAGTAAACAATATGAGTTAGAAAATATACATCTCACCTCATATTTGTACTAAAATTTGTTTCTTTTTTGTTTGAGTTTCAAATATATTTTAATCTCATCCTTAGCTCCTGAAAAATTGATGTTGAATTCAAGGTTATGTTTTGATACCACCATTTTGTCTAACAGTTATTCAACCGTTGTTAACAACTTTTGTTATTGTGGAATGCAGGCTTTCACGGCCGGTAATCATGGTATTAAAAGATTCTGGGCTATGTGGCTGTGGTCTATAGCTGGCGTTTCTTCCAGACGTTTCTCCCTCAACTGCGGAGGGCATCTTCAGTGGCGAGCGCTTCCAGCTGTTGTTTCCCTGTCGTACACTCGACTGGGAGAAATGTCCGGAAGAAACGCCAGTTATAGACCACGGCCACATAGCCCGGAATCTTTTAATACCAACTTTTGTTATTTTTCATCTTCCTTATGACTTGAGTAGTCAAACTTATTTTATGTTTAATACAAATATGAAATGATTAATGTATTTTCTAACTCATATTATTAAAAATAAACCTCATAGTGTCACTTCCTTTAAATGTTAAATAAAATAATAAGATTTAAACATTAATAAATACAATAGGTCGTAATTATCTCACCTCATACACTCTATGTTCTTCACAGCACAGGACCACAGTTGTTCCTATCTTCAGTCACCTTTACGACTGTTTAATTTATAAAGTTGAAAGCATTATAATGTTATTTCTCATAATAAGTTATATGTAATTTTAGCATGAAACTTTTTTTCAGAGCAAAATTCTCGGAAATTACAGCGCAGTCGGTGTACCGAGCAATTCAGACTCTTGGTGAACCGAACAGGAACATCAGCAACGCTGTGGATGTGAGACAGGAGCTGGATCTCAGGATAGGTGAGTTGTTAATTAACATACATATAAATTGAATTTATTTTTACACCTCACCTCTCTCTTGGACAGGTTTCACCTCCATTGTTTTATAAAACACCTCATACTGTGAATTCCTGTAGATTTTTTATGTTAAATACATACTTGGAGTTGCATGGAATAGTGAAGTTCATTCTAAAACCTCTCCTATCCAAAACCTAACCTCAACCTGCCTGTAGTGCAACCTGCATATAACAGATGAGGCTCTAGGGACCAAGTATTGGCGGTATAACCATTACATCACTTACAGAGTAAATACTGCATAAAACCCCATCACTTTACCCCTTGAGGCTAGCAATCTGTCGGGTAGTACTTTAGAATTGCTTTCAATTTTCACATCAAGCCTCGGATGGACTGGAGAGATAATTCTGTTGACAAAAATGACCAGAACAACTGGATGAATCATTTGTGACGAATGAGTTCAGATAGAGTTACCAAGGCCATGCTTCATTATTTTCCAACAGGGAAGAGATCCCTGGGCCGTCCAAGGATACACTGGATACAAAATTCATTAGTGAGATCGTAACAGGCCTATAGGCCTAAGACTTGGTTGGATGAAGAAAAAGAAGAAGAAATACTTGTGTTTTATCTCAAGTAATTGCACAGAAAAGTCTTAAATTAATCAAGATAAAAGGGGGAAAAAATATTGCCAGAGAAAGGGAATTGAAAAAAAAGCATGTTTTAATAATAGGAAATTACACTTATATTTAAAGAGAAAAATTATATGCTCAAACTGGGGTTTAAACCCAGGACCTTTGGCTTTTAGGCCAATGCTCTACCACTGAGCTTCCTGAGAATTCCAATCTAAACACTTTATAAAGTAGTGTTTAAATTTGCAATAAATGTCTTCTTAAACAAGAAACTGCCATTTGCATGATCGAGCAAATGCTTGTAGCATTCGGTGATCAGGAATTAATAATATATAAGAGAAAAATTTGCGTTTAGATTGGAGTTTTCAGGTAGCTCAGTGGTAGAGCATTGGCCTAGAAAGCAAAAGGTCCTGAGTTCAAACCCCAGTCTGAGCTTATAATTTTTCTCTTCAAATATAATTTATCTTTCAGTGAGAAGTATTAAATTAATAATAAAAACATATAGAGAGTTACAGTTTTAACGACTCACCTCATGATTGTCGATTTCTTGAAGACTATAGTTTCGACACATCTATGTATCATTATTAATTCCATCTAACTCTTGAATTGGTGGTTGCTGATCCTCTAGGTTACTTCCCACTCCCTCTGTTGGCTGCCTGATGAACTCCCAAATTAAATCTTTTTCTCCAGAAGTTCCAAAATTCATGATTTTGCTTATATTTATGTGGATGTTAATTTTCTCCCAAACTGTGAGTTCCTTAGATTTATCTAATTGTTTCAGTAATTTGACCTTTGTTTTGATTCTGTGTTTTTCTGACCATGCATGTGCAGCTATTACAGTTTTTACTATTTCTCCATTTTTTAACATTTCTAAGGTGTTCTTTCATTCTTGTATATAAGTTCCTTTTTGTTTTTCCTATGTATATTTTTTCATTTGATAAATCCCTGATTTGTTGCATTCATTAATATTTTCAGTTTTGTTGGTTTTAATTAATGTATTCAAACTGTAATCATTCTGTTAATTAAAATAAACCTCATAGTGTCATATTTGAAGAGCAAAATTTTCGCCTAGACCGAGACATGAACCCGGGACCTTTGGTTTTCTGGGTCAAATGCTCTACCAACTGAGCTACCGAGGCGAGTTGCGATCTAGATGCAAAATTTTTTTTTTCTTATATATATTGTAATTCCCTCGTGCCAAATGCTATGAAATCTTTGCTTCTATCTTTGCAAATGGTGGCTTCTTAGTTAAGAAGACTTTTATTGGGAATTTAAACACTACTTTATAAAGCCAGTAGGGCTTCTATTGATGTTTTTTATTATTATTAATTTAACACTTCTCACTGAAGGATAAATTATATTTGAAGAGAAAAATTTTCGCCCATCTCGGTCTAGGCGAACATCTTTCTCTTCAAATATAATTTATCCTTCAGTGAGAAGTGTTAAATTAATAGTAATAAAAACATCTCATAGTGTCATTTCCTTTTAATATTAAGAAATCGTAAGAATGAAATGAATGGTGAATTCTTCTTACCTCATACATCTATGTTTTTTTTAACACAGAACTGCAGTATTGGGAAACATCATTCCCATTCTCAAATAATGTTGTCACAACTGTTATTTCCCGATACTGAAGTTCTGTGTTAAAAAACATAGATGTGTGAGGTAAGAAGAATTCATGATTCATTTGATTCTTATTAAGAAAACCTCATGAAGTAAAAATTCCCAACTTTATTATATGAAATTAAGGAAGCATATTTATTTAATATTGTCATAGGATGGCACAGGTTTTCCTCTTACTTATTTCAATTTAAATAAATACACTGATATTATGTAAAATTTCTCTTTTCACTTTATTTTCTTCTTACAATTATCACTAAATCTTCAATCACAATTTTATCATCATCATCATCATCATCTGCATTCATGGATTAGGTCTGTTGACCCGTTCCGACTTCAGCCCATCTCTTTTTAGGTCTGTCCACATCTCAGGTGCCTTTAGGTTTGTATTTTGTTAAGTTATGTAGATAGGAAATAACACTATGAGGTTCTTTAATATTGTTTATTTTTTATCATTTCACTCACCTCATACTTCATAATTTATAGCAGACCCAGGGTTTCTTCACGTAATTCGTGACATTGTCAATGCTGCGTCATGTTCACAACTGACGTCCAACGGCCTTCTATCCTGCAGACTCTGAGTCTGCAGGATAGAAGGCCGTTGGACGTCAGTTGTGAACATGACGCAGCATTGACAATGTCACGAATTACGTGAAGAAACCCTGGGTCTGCTATAAATTATGAAGTATGAGGTGAGTGAAATGATAAAAAATAAACAATATTGTATTTTGTTATTTGTTTTGGATATCTATCTTCATTCATTCTGTCTACGTGTTGCTTCCATTTTTGTCTATATGTATCTATTTTATCAGTTATTGCAAATATTTCAAGTTCCTGTCTTATTTCTGTGACAATCCGGCTTTTCTTCTGCTGAAGTTTATGAGTAAGTTATTTTTTACTAGTAGAGGTTACCAGCCTCTAGCCAAACCCCTTTTCCTGGAGGGCAGGGAACTGCAATTTCGGAGTGTTCGTCTCCTAGAGAAGTTGCCTTCACTACGGCTTTGGGGACTTCTCTTCTCCCCACATAATCCTGTGGACGGTGCCCTACCCAGGTACTACCCACTGGGCAAGTGGGACCTGGAGCTCACAAAAGGCAGGGGCGCTTACTCCCTGGAGTGGACTACCTCTTTCAAGGGTTCCACTCTGTTACCCTCCACAATTTTATCTCACAACTATTCTTCTTTGAAAGTTTATCAGATAATCATTTATCACACAATTACAGACACAGTACTTCCGCATAGTTTCTTTTACAATTAACCTCTTACCATCCAACACAAAACTGGGGGTCGTTCCGTCCTCACCACATATTTATAGGCGAGTAGACTGAAATTTCCAGGTCCATGAATGAGATGTTTCTACATGGAACCCTCTCTCATCTTTGATGTTTCTCGAACACTCTGGCTTATTAGCTGAGAAATATCTGTGGACCCTCAACTCGTGATTGGCTGTTCACCATTCCAATCCACCAATGCAAGGTTTCTCTCGCCAGCCCATGCAGTTTAAACGACGCTATTACAACACGTCACAATATTTTATTTATTGCATATTTTAAATACTTACTTGAAATTGAAATTAACTTTATTAAGTTATGTAGATAGGAAATAACACTATGAGATTTTTTTAATATTGTTTATTTTTTATTTCATGGTTTTCAAGAGAAGATGATACACAAGAAAATAAATAAATTTAAAGAACAAAAAATGATAAATGAAAGTACTCTTCAGACAGATAAAAATATTGGTAAAAAATTCAAGAAGTTCACATACCATCCTTTAGTATTTGACAAGTTTCAAAAAATCTTCAACAAATTCAACATTAAATTAGCACCGAAAAATTATTACAGCTTAGGTAATTTAATAAAAACCAACAAAAATGAAAAGATTGAAGACTGCAAAAAATCGGGAATTTATCAAATTAATTGTAAAGATTGTGAAAAGATATACATAGGAAAAACAAAAAAAGGAATCTAAATACAAGATTAAAGGAACACCTCAGAAATGTTAAAAATGGAGAAACCGAAAAATCTGCAATAGCTGCACATGCCTGGTCTGAAAAACATAGAATAGAAACCAAAACAAAATTACTTAAACAATTGGAAAAACCGAAGGAACTCACAATTTGGGAAAAAATTTACATATGCAAGAATGAAAATACAACTATGAATTTTGAAATACCCGGTTATAAGGAGAGGACTGATTTGGAAGTTCGTCAGTCAGATGGCGCGGAGGTCAGTCTGCAGGATAGAAGGCAGCCGGACGTCAGTTGTGAACGTGACACAGCATTGAGAATGTCACAAAGGATGTGACGAAACCCTGGGTATGCTAGGAGTTATGAAGTATGAGGTGAGTGAAATAAAAAATAAACAATATTGAAATTAACTTACTTGAAATTTCTCCCAGAGAAGCGCTGTGATGTACCAAGGTGTGTCTACAAAATTATCTGCCTTTTTTAATAACAAGGCAAAGAATTTGAAGCCAGAATCCAGCAATGTCAACCCACTGTATGGAGCAGATGGACTCCCTGCTTGATAGGAGCAGAGTGGAGCAAAGTGGATGACAGGTGGTGAGGGATATCTGATCTATCAATTCAGTAGTTGTATTACATCCCTATAGCTTTAATGATAGATTTGGTGCTGGATTCTAGTCTACTTCTTGTAGTTTTCCAGGCTGTAGTACTGCTGTCTGATCTGCATGGTGTTAGAGCTTCAAGTATGTGGGGTTTACAAAATGTGTATTTATTTTCATTACAGGAGCAGCTTTCACAAGATTTCAGACTCTGAGATTGCAACAGGTGTTTCCGCAGCATTTGAGCGAATCTCTCATTAGTTACGGCAGCTGTCAGTTCCCTACGTTAGGTTTTGTTGTCGAACGTTTTAATGCAATCAGGAATTTTATTCCTGAACAGTTCTGGAAAATCAAGGGTGAGTGAAATATTTCAAAGTTTAATTAATTTACATGAATTAAAAATATGTGTTCCTATCTTAAATATTAAAATTTTTAATTCTCACCAAATCACAAATTTAATTTGAAGAGAAAAATATTAGTAATAGTCCTGGTCACTCCACTGGGAAGCATAGGGCTCACCAACGCACTCTGTTGTTTGTCAATGCCTTAATTTCATTCCAACTCATCCCTGCCTGTTCAGCTGCATCCCTGATGATGTTACTCCATGTTACCCTAGGCCTTTCTTTTCGCCTTCTTAATCCTTGGTGGTTCCAATCAAATGCCATTTTTGTGATGATGTCATTCTCTCTCCTTAACACATGACCAACCCATTTCCATTTTCTAAATTTAATTTCTTTACAAATTTAATTTTGATTTGTTCTTTATTTGTTATAATCTCTGGCCAAGATATTTCTCAGGCAATGATTTACAAAGATTTGCAATTTGTTTCCAATTTGTTTTGTAGCCTTCCAAGTTTCACAATCGTATAATAAAATCAATTTCATTCATTTGGATTAAAAGTCTTATTTTAAGTCTTAAGGAGATTTGTTGAAGAGAAAAATACTCTCTAAAATTTGGGATTTGAACCCAATAAGTCCTGATTCAGGCATATATTTTTATCTTCAAATAAAATTTGTCATTTGGTGAGATGTGAAAATATAAATATGTTAGATTGAAAATAAGTTTCACTATATTTAAATTAATATCGGGAAGTAAACATTATGAGGTTATATCATTAATAATGAATGGAGAATATATTTTAATTGACTCACCTCATACATTTTCAAACTTCTTTGATACCGACGGTTTCAGACAAAATCATGTCCTTCATCAGTCATGGCGTCCATTGATGAAATTCCGTGATTGTTGATTTCTTTAGTGACATCACCTCTTGTGCTGCCATCTTTCGTTGGGATTATAAATTTTGTAATTAAATTTTTATCCACCGGAATATCGAAATTCATAGATCGATATTTATTCTTCTGAATGAATATCAATTCCCAAATTGTCAATTCCAACGGTTATATCCAACTGTTTTAAAAGTTTCGCTTCTTTTTCAATTTTATGATGTTCTAGTAAACTATGTGCAGCAATTGCTGATTTTTCAATTTCACAATTTTTAATATTTCTAAAATGTTCTTTAGTGCGTGTTTCTAAATTCCTTTTTGTTTTTCCTATGTATACTTTGCTACAATCATTACAATTAATTTGATAAATTCCAGATTTCTTACTGTCTGGGATGTTGATTTTTTTATTGGTATTTAAAAGTTTTTCCAGACTAAATTTATTTATTGGTGCCAAAGTAATGTTGTATTTGTCAAATATTACTTTGGCACCAATAAATAAATTTAGTCTGGAAAAACTTTTAAATACCAATAAAAAAATCAACATCCCAGACAGTAAGAAATCTGGAATTTATCAAATTAATTGTAATGATTGTAGCAAAGTATACATAGGAAAAACAAAAAGGAATTTAGAAACACGCACTAAAGAACATTTTAGAAATATTAAAAATTGTGAAATTGAAAAATCAGCAATTGCTGCACATAGTTTACTAGAACATCATAAAATTGAAAAAGAAGCGAAACTTTTAAAACAGTTGGATAAACCGTTGGAATTGACAATTTGGGAATTGATATTCATTCAGAAGAATAAATATCGATCTATGAATTTCGATATTCCGGTGGATAAAAATTTAAATTACAAAATTTATAATCCCAACGAAAGATGGCAGCACAAGAGGTGATGTCACTAAAGAAATCAACAATCACGGAATTTCATCAATGGACGCCATGACTGATGAAGGACATGATTTTGTCTGAAACCGTCGGTATCAAAGAAGTTTGAAAATGTATGAGGTGAGTCAATTAAAATATATTCTCCATTCATTATTAATAAGTTTCACTGTCTATAAATGTGATGTTAATTGCCAATAGAGTCTCCTTGTTAAAAGAAGCCACAGATGACAATTAGAACAAAAAGTTGATAGTCTCGGTGTGTGGGAATTCATATAAAGGAGAGAATTAACATGTGTTTGAATCAGGAATCTGGTAGCTCAGTGGTCAGAGCACCGGTGTCAGAACCATAGACAACGGGTTCAAATCTTGATTCAGGCATGTATTTTTCTTCTTCAAAGTTAAAATTGGGAAATTAATGTATTTTTCTCTTCAAATAAAATATAAATAAAATTGTTTTAATTAATAATTGTGTTAGAGTTTAACACCTCACCTCATAATTGTAGATTTCTCAAAGACTAGTTTGAATTGAAACATGTCTTTGAGAAATCTACAATTATGAGGTTTGAATTTTTATAGGAAAAAAACACTATGAGGTTTAATTTAAGATTTAAATTAAAATGTTTTATAACTCACCTCATATCCAGTCTTATAATTATACCGGTTTCAAAGTTTAGGTAGCTTCATCTTCAGTAATTTCTTGCCGACAGATGTTATGTCGATCAGGAGAATTGCTTCTTACTCTCTCTGTTGAAGAAGAAAACAAATCAGGAATTTATCGGATCAAATGCAGGGATTGTGACAAAATTTACATAGGAAAAACGAAAAGAAATTTGAAAACAAGGGTGAAAGAACATCTTAGAAATGTCAAAAATGATGAAGTGGTAAAGTCAGCAGTAGCTTGTCATGTGTGGTCTGAAAACCATCTAATTAATACAAAAGCCAGTCTAATTAAACAAATAGAAAATCAAAAAGAACTTATGGTTTGGGAAAAAATCCACATTCAAAAAAACAAGAAAGAAAAATTTACAAACTTCGAAATTCCCCAGGATTTTGATCCGAGGTTTATCGGTCCACCAACAGAGGGAGGAAAAAGCAGTTCTCCTGATTGACATAACATAAATTTGCAAGAAATTACTGAAGATGAAGCTGTCTAAGGACCGCATGCAAATACATGTCCCGGGTTCAAGTCCCGGTCTGAGCGTATAATTTTTCTCTTCAAATAAGATTTATCCATCATTGAGATGTATGAAATTAATAATAAGAACATCGAAAAAAGCCGTACTGGCATTTATAATGTAATGTATAATTCCCAAATATGTCTTCTTAATATAGGAGCCGCCATTTGCAAAGATAGAAGCAAAGGCTTCAAAGCATTTGGTGGGCGGGAATTACAACGTATATAGAGAAAAATTTACGTTTAGATCGGTACTTGCTCAGGTAGCTCAAATGGTAGAGCACTTGGACTAGAAAACCAAGGGTCCCGGGTTCAAGTCCCGGTCTGAGCGTATAATTTTTCTCTTCAAATAAGATTTATCCATCATTGAGATGTATGAAATTAATAATAAGAATATCGAAAAAAGCCATACTGGCATTTATAATGTAATGTATAATTCCCAAATATGTCTTCTTAATATAGGAGCCGCCATTTGCAAAGATAGAAGCAAAGGCTTCAAAGCATTTGGTGGGCGGGAATTACAACGTATATAGAGAAAAATTTGCGTTTAGATCGGTGCTTGCTCAGGTAGCTCAAATGGTAGAGCACTTGGACTAGAAAACCAAGGGTCCCGGGTTCAAGTCCCGGTCTGAGCGTATAATTTTTCTCTTCAAATAAGATTTATCCATCATTGAGATGTATGAAATTAATAATAAGAACATCGAAAAAAGTCGTACTGGCATTTATAATGTAATGTATAATTCCCAAATATGTCTTCTTAATATAGGAGCCGCCATTTGCAAAGATAGAAGCAAAGGCTTCAAAGCATTTGGTGGGCGGGAATTACAACGTATATAGAGAAAAATTTGCATTTAGATCGGTACTTGCTCAGGTAGCTCAAATGGTAGAGCACTTGGACTAGAAAACCAAGGGTCCCGGGTTCAAGTCCCGGTCTGAGCGTATAATTTTTCTCTTCAAATAACATTAGTCTCTACTCAAATTACTTCCAATCACTGGTGAGCTGACTCACCGTGAGCAATTGCTGAGATCGAATTAACGGCCGACTTACCGGTC
The DNA here is from genome assembly GCA_030220185.1 of Diploptera punctata. Classification (NCBI taxonomy): domain Eukaryota; kingdom Metazoa; phylum Arthropoda; class Insecta; order Blattodea; family Blaberidae; genus Diploptera; species Diploptera punctata. The sequence goes on from JASPKZ010008348.1 coordinate 121,280, forward strand.
ATGCATGAAAGTTGACATTTTCGTAATATTGGCAACGAATTACCCAGAATTCTCAGCGATAAAACCACTTCTGTTATTTTCGTCCTGTAGAGGAATGCATTTACGCTTGCGTCCCACAAATAATACCGTATACAACGACGTCTGCGTCATGCAATATTACGCCGATTCTCCTGTTCTTCCAGTTGAATTCTTTGGTAGACTCTATCAAATTCCTCTTCTCCGCGTATACCGAAAACATGATCGAAGTCTTCAAGGTCCGACATCTTGGATAAAGCTGCAAAGGTTTCAAACTACATCGGTTCCCTTCGGGATTTTCACGATAAGTTTCTATCTTGAGCTATGATCTTAAGGTACCTCGTCAGGTAGCTTACAATTATTATCGCATGAATAGATTTCTGAGTAAGCAAAATGTATTTGGATAAAACTTTCTCAACAGAGAACGCCTTTTACTGTCTAATGCGTTCAAACATTCGACCCTAAGTTTTGAAACCGGTATAATTAGAAGACTGGATATCAGATGTATGAAACATTTTAATTTAAATCTTTCTAATTAAAATAAAGCTTAGTGTTACTTGCTTTAAACATTGATGACATTAATAGTGATATAAGCTCATAATGTTTACTTCCCAATATTAATTTAAATATAATTGATGAAACTGTTGTTTGTGTAGTGCTACATACAATAGGAGACCTGACTGTTGAGTTCCGCTGGAAGAGAGTACATTTGTTTGATCAGCTGTACTGCGACATTTTATTTAATAAATGTGTTGAAGAGCCTCTAGCGAGAGTTGAGAGCGTTAAAAGTAAACCCAAGAGCAAGTGGAGACCTCTGCCCCTCGACACAGTGGTGAGTAGTTCTGCTTTTGTCCACATTTTGTACTGGTTTTAAATGCAAGTTCCTCACTGTTTTAATTATAATTTTAATTAATTTATAAACAGGGTTACAACGTAATGAAACATCTTCCTGTGCCAAAACTTTTTAATTTTTATCTTCTTTCTCCATTCTTCTCCATTTCCCATTTCATTTCTTCCAGACCTGTTTCCCTCATACCTCATCTTACATCATCCATCCATTTAAATCTAGGTCAACCTCTCTTTCCTTTACCAGGTGGAATACATTCCAAAGCTTGTCTGGGTAATCTTTCCTCTGGCACACTACATATATGACCATACCATTTGTTGTGTGATGATTGTATTTCTGATTTTTTCCACTTTACAATGTCTAGTTGAGCATCCAAAACAGTCCATTTCGTAGATATATGCTTTAAACTCAATTTAAACTGTTTCAATAATAATAAAAAATAATACAATAAGAGAAATTATGAATGTAGAAAAGGATTTATTTTGGATTTCAAGAAAAGATGATTCACAAGAAAATAAATAAATCCAAGGAACAAAAAGTATTAAATGAAAGTACTCTTCAGACAGATAAAGGAATTGGTAAAAATTCAAGAAATTCACATACCACCCCTTAGTATTTAACAAGTTTCAAAAAATTTTCAACAAATTCAACATTAAATTAGCACCGAAAAATGATTACAGTTTGAATAATTTAATAAAAACGAAAAGATTAAAGACTGCAACAAATCAGGAATTTATCAAATTGATTGTAAAGATTGTGAAAGGATATACATAGGGAAAACAAAAAGGAATATAAATACAAGATTGAAAGAACACCGTAGAAATGTTAAAAATGGAGAAACAGAAAAATCTGCAATAGCTGCACATGCGTGGTCAGAAAAACACAGAATTGAAACCAAAGCAAAATTACTTAAACGTTGGAAAAACCAAAGGAATTCACAATTTGGGAGAAAATTTACATATGCAAGAATAAAAACAAAACTATGAATTTTGAAATATCCAGTGAAAATGAGAGGGAATTGATTTGGATGTTCATTGGTCAGCCATCATAGAGTGCAGAAAACAATCTGCAGGAGAGGAAACCGCTGGACGGCAGTTGTAACCGAGATGTTGCATTGAGAATGTCACAGATGCAGTGAAGAAACTTGAGTCTACGAAGGAGTAAGAAATATGAGGTGAGTCAAAATACAACTCAAAATAAATTAAAATAAACTTCATAGTGTTATTTTCTACCTACATAACTTAGTAGAAAAGGTTATTGTACAAGAGATTGAGAAATTCATCTAAAGTGGTATGGACATATAATGAGAAGAAGGGACACAGAAACAAACAAAGTATTGAAATGGATACTTCCTGGAAAAGGGAAACATGGTGGACCAATATGGATAAAGGGAATTCAAGACAACATGAAGAAGAGAAATATGACAGAAGCAGACACATAAGACTGGGAAGTGTGGAAGAAAAAAATTGTATATTTTGGTTGAGGATACCTGTGTAAATAACAGAAACAATCATTAAAAAAATAAAAATAATAATAATTACTTTTTTACCTGGGAGAGTTAAGGCCTTTTCTACCACTCAACCAGGTTAGAAAAAAATACAAAAATTACTCATCATCTTATCATGTCCTCCTTTCGGAAGGTCGATTCCAAATATACCTCTAACCATCTCTATCTTCCTATGTTTTCCTTCTTTTTAGTTCTTCCCGATCGTATCCTCTTTCTTGTAAACTTTTCTTCACTTGGTTAATTCATCTTTCTCATGGTCGTTTTCCTTGTATCTTGAAATTTAATAGTCTTTGTGGTAGTCTTTCCTTTGCCATTCTTTTTAAATGTACAAACCATTTTAATCTATTTTTTTCTATATCTGTTGTTAATTTTTGAACACATAATGTTTCCCTGATTTTACCATTCCTTATTCTCTCTCTCCTTGATTTATGTACAATTCCAAGTAAGAATTTCATTTCTGTAGCTTACATTCTGCTCAATTCCTTCTTTGTGTATGTCCAGGTCTCAGCTGCATATATTAGAATTGGTTTGAAATAAGTTTTATACATTGCCATTTTACTCTTGATGGGTACATCTTTATTCCCAGATTAATTGTTTAATTACTGTTACATCTAAATTACAATAAACAAAATTATTACATGGTATGTCTACAATATAATTATTATTTACAATTTATTTTGATGGGAATGAAGTCTGGATTAGCTCAGTGGTCTGAGCATTAGCACGGAAAGCTAAAGGTTCGATTCCCGGTTCAGGCAGAAATTTTTCTCTTTTACCATTGATTTACTCTAAATTTAACGAATAATATATCAAAAGTACAAGATAGAAAAATGAGAAAGAAATACTATTAATGACATAGAATAAATTTAGTTGTAGAGAAAAATTAATTATTTAACAACAAGTAATTGTATAAGCTTGACTTAAAAGTGTCAAGTGTGCGGCAACCCCTGATATCTTGTGGGAGGGAATTCCAGGAGCAGGCAGAGGCAACTGTGAAAGAAGTAGAGTAAGAGGAAGTGCTATGGAGAGAGATTATTAGCAGATCCTTAGATTCAATCGCTGGTGCAACATCTTGAACTTATAGAGAGCGCATAAAACACTTTTTCATTATCTTGTGTCAATATTGTGATATGAAGATATCTTGTGTCAATATTGTGATATGAAGATAACTTCTCAAATATAGGTTTTCCTATATGAAGTTTCTTTATTATACAGGGCTATTCAAAAAGAAGGAACATACTTCAAACATTTATTTCTTCCAAACTACAAAAGATTTAAACAATTCTAACGTTCTTGGAAAGAGAAATGTTCAAATTTCGGTATTTTATGTATTCAGTATCAGCACCATGTGTTACATGACAAATACTAAAACTGTGGCTCATTTCTTGCCACACATGAATCAGTTGGTCTCTAGTTATCGAATTCACAGCTTCAACAATTCGATGTTGCAGATTTTCAAGAGTGTCAGGCATAGGAGGGATAAAAACACGGTCTTTTATGCAACCCCACAGATAAAAATCATACGGGGTTAGGTCTGGTGACCTGGGAGGCCACTGGTGATGTTTATCTTCTGCTCCTCCTCTTCCAATCTAACAACACCAATGCAACTATGATCACAACTTTAAGCAACAGCGCCAATGTGGCCATGATCGGAACTTCAAATTTTTCTCTTTCTCGGAACGTTGGAATTGTGTTTCTAGTTTTTGTAGTTTATAAAAAATAAATGTTTGAAGTCTGTTCCTTCTTTTTGAATAGCCCTATATTAAACTCATGATCTGTTGACTGTTGATAATACTGATATATATATATATATATATATATAATCATAATATTCACAACTACCGAACAAAAGTTTAAAAATCATCAATGTGTTTCAATAGCAAAGTTATCATTATCAATAGCTTTGCTATTGAAACGCGTTGACAATTAAAAAAATTAAATGATATGATTTAGATATGCATGACTCACCCTATATTTGTAGATTTCTTGAAGAGCTGGGTTTCGATGCTTTAAGCATCATTATCAATTCTTTCTAACTGTCGAAACAGTGGTTGGTGATCCTATAGGTTGATTTCTGCTCCCTCTGTTGGCTGACCGCTGAACTTCCAAATCAAATTTTTATAATCTGATGTTTTTATTATTAATTTAATACTTCTCACTGAAGGACAAATTATATTTGAAGAGAAATATATATGCTGAGACTAGGGTTTGAACCTAGGACCTTTTGGCATAGAAAACCAAAGGTCCTGGGTTCAAATCCCACTCGAGCTTATATTTTTCTCTTCAAATATAAAAAAATCTTTTTTTTTTCTGGGAATTTCAAACTTCATTATTTTCTATTTTTGTGGATGTAAATTTTCTCCCAAACTGTGGGTTTCTTAGATTTATCTGTTTTAGTAATTTGGCTTTTGTTTTGATTCTGTGTTTTTTTGATCATGCTTATGCAGCTATTGCATACATTTCTATTTCTCCATTTTTTAACATTTCTAAGATGGAATATGCTAATTACAAAGACAAAAGTCAGATGAAAGTCAAAGACAAGAGTCTGCAAAGCATATTTTCATACAGCGTATCATAATTGCTTATGATTTATCAAACTCTATTGTGTTCTAGGGTAGCGTTGACCATGCTGTCAGTCGCTGAAGAGGCAAATTGAAGCCTCTTGTCTTTGCAAATTGCATGTTCCAAATTTGTGATACCATTTCACTTAAAATGGAAAATTTTGCTCCAAGGCTTCTTTGTCTTGCTATGAGGACCAGAAGTCCGAAAACAATAGAATTGAATGGTAAAGATTAGCAAACTGGGAAATTAATAACTGCACCTATTTTGTATATCAGGCTGAGAACCAGCCGGTCACCGCCCAAAATGCAGAATTTGCTCAAAGTTCAAGTTTTGCGTGGGTTTGGTGTTCGACAAAAAAATGTTTTTCCTTTCGAATTCAGACAGATAACACAAACTTGTAAGAATATAATTTTGTTAATTCTCTGTTGTTCAAGTTCTATTTCGACTTCAATTCGCCTCTTCAGCTGAGAGTTTGTGAATGACAGCATGATCAGTGCTATCCTAGGGCAGAGTAGAGTTTAATAAAACATAAGCAATTTCTAGGATGTTCTTTCAATCTTGTATTTAAGTTCCTTTTTGTTAAATTATTTTTAGTCTGTTCATCTTACCTCAATATTAATGTTATTTGTTCTTTTGTTCTTGACAATGTTTCGATTATATCATAATCATCGTCAGCATCTTGTCCAGACTGGTTAGATTTATGTTGCACACCCTGGATGTCAATGTCAGCTCCAACATGTGGTTGGCCAAAGAACCTCCAAACAAGGTCACGCTCCGTCGGTATTTAAAAATTCGTAACTCTGTTTTTGTTCTTCTGAATATAGATTTTTTTCCAAATAGTCAGCTGACATCGACATCCAGGGTGTGCAACATAAATCTAACCAGTCTGGGCAAGATGCTGACAATGACTAAGATATAATCGAAACATGTTCAAGAACAAATCAACATTAATATTGAGGTAAGGTGAACAGACTAAAAATATTGTTTATTTTTTCTTTTACTCACCTCATACTTCATAATTCCTCTCAGACTCGGGTTTCATCACATCATTTGCGACATTCTCAATGCTGTGTCACGTTCACAACTGACGTCCAATGGCCGTCTATCCTGTAGACTCAGGATAGAAGGCCGTTGGACATCAGTTGTGAACGTGACCCAGCATTGAGAATGTCACAAATGATGTGACGAAACCCGGGTCTGAGAGGAGTTATGAAGTATGCGGTGAGTGAAAGAAAAAATAAACAATATTAAAAAACCTCATAGAGTTATTTCCTATCTACATAACTTAATGAGACTAAAAATAATTTAATTAAAATAACCTCAGAATATCACTTCCTGAAATAAAATATTCCTTTTTGTTTTTCCTATGTATATTTTTTCACAATCGTTGCAATCAATTTGATAAATTCCAGTTTTGTTACCTTCTTCAAACTTTTAATTTTTGTTAGTTTTAATTAATCTATTCAGGCATTAATAATTTTTTGGTGGTAATTTAATATTAAATTTGCTGAAAATGTTTTGAAACTTAATATGTGACAATGGATGATATATAAATTTCTTGAATTTTTTACTAATTTCTTTACCTGTTTGAAGGGTACTTAGATTTATCATTTTTTTCTTTTTGAATCTACTTATTATCTTGTGAAAAATTGTTGTTTGGTGTTTGGGATAATAATGATAATATATCTATCAAGAATTGAATTTGAGTTGTGTTTTGACTCACCTCTTGATAATTCACATAATTTAATGTATCAAGAAGTTTAGTGTTAGATTTGAATTAAATTGATTGCATTTTTTTCAGGAAATGGAGAAGCTTGGATCAAGGAAATTGAAAATGAATGCTAAAGAAATGATGAGGATAGCAGAGAAACTTTACACACAGGGTTTGATCAGCTATCCTCGTACTGAAACTAATATTTTCCCCAAAGAACTAAACTTGAACAATCTGGTACAACTGCAGGCTGGAGATCCTAACTGGGGAGGTATGTGATTCTATATATTAACTAACTATCTCAGTGGCTCTAGCGAACCTGTAGGTTCATGGCCGCACGGACATAAGCTCTCCATACATCCCTATCCTGAGCTAATATTCTCCAATCATCCCCTGTATAATCTACTTTCCTCAAATCATGGATAATGTTATTTTTCACCTCATTCTTGGTGTACCAACTGGGTGCTTTCTCTCTCGTTTTCCTACAAGAAGCTTCCATGCACCTCTTTTATTCTCCATTTGTGCCACATGTCCTTTCTGTTGAAGTCTATGAGACTTAACTGTTCTTATTATATCTGGTTTCCTATACATGTCATGTAGCTCACTATTATGTAGTTTTCTCCGTTCACCTGTCTGTTCATCTCTTATTAGCCCAAGAATTTTCCTAAGAACTTTATTCCCGTAATCTTCTTTCCTCCCTTAAAGTAAGAGTCCATGTTTCACATCCATATAATATAACTGGGAGAATAACAGTTTTATACATTTTCAGTTTAACGCTTTTTGAAAGGAGTTGGGATGACAGGAGTCCCTGTAATGCATAATATTAATTGAAATTTTAATAAATTTAAATTTATGTTTTCAGAGTTTGCAAATCGTGTGCTTCAGGATGGAGCAAATCCTCGACAAGGCAGAAAATCTGATGAAGCTCATCCACCCATACACCCGACAAAATATAGCAACTCCTTACAAGGTAGTAAAATTATCTCTTTATCAATGCTTCTTCTTCAGCTATACCATTTCCGAGCTAAGTTCCAGTTGTACTGTAAACAAACTTGCATAAGGTATTACTCTGTCTATTTGGGGAACCATGGTGCTACTTTTACCTGCCATATGACTGAATTGTGTATGATACAAACATTGTTTTTAGGTAACATTGTTTTTTTACAGGAAATAAGACTGAATACAAGGTAAGATGGTACCAATAATTAGGAACTTCCTCCATTTCTTATTTATTTATGACAAAAAAGTATATATGGGTCTACTTAATCAGACATTTGAGCTTTTTCCATGATGCCAAAATACATATTTTATTTAAAATTTCATATTGTGCAGAATATATGCTCCATGCTTACTCACCTGTAAATTCTGCTGTTATTTTCACATTCTCAATGGCTCATGTAGGATATTTTTTACTAAACTGTTTGAAAATATTTAAAATAATTTGTTTCTGTCCACTTTTGAAATACTTTCCTTTGCTATGTCTTAAATTATACAGAAAGTTGCCATTTTAAACAACTGAAATTGCAATGTCTTGTACATTGTCCACGCATAAGAATAATACCTTGCTTGAGACTTAAATTAAAATTCTTTATACCTTACCCCATATCCAGTTTTCTAATTATATGGTTTCAAAGCTTGGCAGCTTCATCTTCACTAATTTCTTGTCGACTGATGTTATGTCGATCAAGGGAACTGCTTCTTACTCCCTCTGTTGGTGGACCGATGAACCCCCAGATTAAATCAGAATCAGCGGGAATTTCAAAGTTCATAAGTTTTTCTTTCTTATTTTTTTAATGTGGATTTTTTCCCAAACTGTGAGTTCTTTTTGTTTTTGTATTTGTTAAATTAGTCTAACTTTTGTATCAATTAGATGTTTTTCAGACCAAGCATGAAAAAAAAAACAAGAAAGAAAAACTTATGAACTTCGAAATTCCCACTGAGTCTGATTTGATCTGGAGGTTCATTGGTCCACCAACAGAGGGAGAAAGAAGCAGTTCCCCTGTTTGACATAACATCAGTCAACAAGAAAGTACTGAAGATGAAGCTGCTAAAGTTTCGAAACAGTATAATTAGAAGACTGGGTATGGGGTGAGGTATATAATATTTTAATTTAATTCTTAAATTAAACCTCATAGTGATTTTTTCCCTATAAAAGTTCAAAATTGAAATATGTGCTTGTATTAGGCAGAGAGCATTGCTCTTAGAGGATTGTACAGCTGAATTTATTTAAATAAAAAAAAAAAGACTAAAAGATTGTGATATTTCAGGGAATGAACAGAGAGTGTATGAGTTTGTGGTGAGACATTTCCTAGCTTGCTGCTCTAAAGATGCTGAGGGACTGGAGACTATTGTAGACATAGACATTGCAGGCGAGAAGGTAACTAATTGGTGTAGCCAACTAAACAAGTAATTAAGTGAGGCTGTAGTAGTTTGAACTTTCTTGTAGCGTTTTACTTAACCTTGATGTTACTTGTAGTCTTTCTTCGTAAAATTTCACTCTAGGGTTGGCCGCGGTGGACTAGTGGTTATGCTCCTTGCCTGTAGTTCCAAGGGTCATGGGTTCAAACCCTGCCAGAGTCGATGGATTTTTTATGACCAAAATATCCAAGGAGCAAGTCCTTTGGGAGGGGCTTTAAGCTGTGGGTCCCAAGTCTGAAGATTTTCAGGCTCGTAAAAGATCCTGAAGCCTGGATAAAAGAGACCTCTAAGAAAAATTTACCGAACTCCTTCATTCTAATAATAACTTAGTTGCCTGTTATTGGGTCGGTGTGTTGAGCGCATGCCATCCATGACATCTATGAGCAAATAAGGTAACTGAAAATTAACTTGGCTTAGTAACTCCTAACAAAGAGAGTCTATGGCTCAACAACGGGCTACATCATTATACATAGAAAGTACACAAAGATAAGAATATTATCAATTAGGTTGAGTAAATAAATTACTTTTTTAGGAACTGACACTATGAGGTATTGTTTATATTTAGGTAAACTTTTATCGCTCACCTCATATTCTTCTTCTTCAGACTTAGTTTCAAAAGATAAATTATATTTGAAGAGAAAAATTCTCGCCTAGACCGACACTCGAACCCGGGATCCTTGGCTTTCCGGGCCAAGTGCTCTACCAACTGAGCTACCCGAGGCGAGTTACGATCTAGACGCAAATTTTTCTCTTATATACGTTGTAATTCCTTATCGCCAAATGCTTTTGAAACCATTGCTTCTATCTTTGCAAATGGCGGCTTCTTAGTTAAGAAGACATTTATTGGGAATTTAACATTACTTTATAAAGCTAGTAAGGCTTCTAATGATGTTTTTATTATTGATTTAACATTTCTCACTGAAAGATAAATTATATTTGAAGAGAAAAATTCTCGCCTAGACTTTTTCTCTTCAAATATAATTTATCTTTCAGTGAGAAATGTTAAATCAATAATAAAAACATCATTAGTTTCAAAACTTTAATCAGTTCCATCATCAGTATTTTGATGATCATTGTTTTTTCATCTTTTCATCTCTTGCTTCCTCTGTTGGTAGACTGAAGAACCTTGAAATCAAATCATTTTCCCCGGGAATTTCAAAGTTCATTAATTTCTCCTTTCCATTTTTTGAATGTACATTTTTTCCCATTCTGTGACTTCTTTGGGTTTTTCTATTTTAATAATTTAACCTTTCTTTTGATAAGATGTTTTTCTGATTATGCATGTGCAAACAAAGAGAAATTTAAAAACCAGAGTGAAAGAACATCTCAGGAATGTCAAGAAGGAGGAAGTAGAAAAATGTGTACTAGCAGCCCATGCATGGTCAGGAAGGCTAATGGATTGATAATGGCAGTTGAAAATGAAAGGCATTGACCTTTTGAAAACTGTAGTTTCCGTGTTTAAGAAAACATAAACTATGAGATAAGATGTAAAAATTACTTATTTATGAAAGGCTAAATTATTAAAACAAATAGAAAAACCCAAAGAGCTCACGGTTTGAGAAAAAATGTGCTCTTAACTCCACCAGGATAAATAAATAAAACCTGATAGTGTTACTTGTGAAAAATATCAAGTGATGTATTGTTTTGCAGTTCATAGCAAACGGCCTGATGATTATCGCTCGTAACTACTTGGATGTGTATCCGTATGAGAAGTGGAACGCTAAAGAAATTCACATTTATGAAAATGGTCAGACTTTTCAACCGACTAAAATAGAAATGACAGATGGAGAAACCAGACCTCCACAACTGTTAACAGAAGCCGATCTCATTGCTCTCATGGAGAAACACGGAATTGGTAAGTTTACCTGTTTGTCTGAATATAAAGTTTGTTCTGCATATTTTTATTAACATATCCATCCATAGTAATTCTGCCCGAAGGCAGGTCTTTCACTGCAATTATAGCATTTTCATGCTATGATTGCAGCTTTACTAGGGAATTGTAGGTGTGGTAGCTTCCCGTTACTTTCCACACCGGTGAAGGATGGTGATGATGATGATGATGATGGCCATATGATTTCGGAGACCGTTTGGGCCTTAAAGTTTTCCTGACATTTGTCTTACAGGCGAGGAAAAACCCCGATAAAAACCTCACCCAGAAAAACTGCCCCGACTGGGGATCGAACCCGGGCCCGCTGTGTGACAAGGCAGCATGCTACCTTGAGACCACAGCTTTACTACCATAATTCATACACCAGCATTTTTTGCATTGAATAAAAAAAATAGAAATGAACAAAATAGAAAAATAAAATTTGGAATTTACAGGAAAGAAAGACACACTGAAAATTATATTAAAGTGACATGAAAATTATATTAAAGTGACAGGTTTCAGCCACATTGCATGTAAACAGGCAGTCTTTAATAATTTAACACACAGACTTGTAAATGTCCCCATTGCAGAGAAAATTTTAAAATAGAGAAAAAAAACACATTATAAAGATAGCAAAAGAGAATGGTGTTGAAGAAAAGATCTTCTTCTTCCTCTACACATGAAAGCTGGCAGCTTGTTGCGTGTTCATTCACTACAGGTCCGGGGTATGATGATGTCCTTCCATCGTAGTTGTGGTTGGTATCTCTACCTTGACGTGGTGGTGGGGCTTGTGAGTCCTAATGACTCCATGAGCTATACAGACGGTAGTGTAACTACCAGCAGGGCCTCCTCTGCCTGGCAGGTCATGGAAGAAGGTCCAGACTAAAAGAGATATCCATCGAAGAAGAAGGGCTAGTAACTCACTTCCAAGTTGTAAAAGTTTCCATTATTCACAGAGAAGAAAAGATGATTCATAAAAAATAAACTTTAAAAAAAAAAATTGATAAATGAAAGTACTTAAATTTGAAGAGAAAAATATATACCTAAATTGGTATTTGAATCTAATATCTCTGGTTCTGTACACAAGTTCTTTAACAATTTAAGCTATTAGGCATTCTGATTTACTTGTAGATGTTTTCTTATACTAATATAATATAATTTATTGGCTATAAATGTAGTGTTGATTTCCATTTAAAAGTCTTCTTGTTTAAGAAGCCGCTAGATGGCATTAGTGAAACCAAGTTCACTGCTATCTGGTGCACAGGAATGATATTAGTATAAGAGAAAAATGTATGAGTAAATTGGAATACCTAATTGCACTGGTGTACAGAACCAGAGATATTAGTTTCAAATCCCAATTCAGGCAGATATTTTTATTAATATAATAAATTTGGGAAAACAGCTGAGGATGGGAATGATATGTTTCCCGATACTGCATTACTGTGTTAAAAAACATAGATGTATGAGGTAAGAAGAATTCACGATTCATTTGATTCTTCTATATTTTTATCTTCAAATTTAATTTGTCATTCAGTGAGAAGTGATATATTTAATATTAAACATTGAAATGAAAGTACTCTTCAGACTGACAAAAAATTGGTCAAAAACTCAGGAAATTTACATACCATCCTTTGACATACAATAAATAAGTTTCAAACAATTTTCAGCAAATTTAACATAAATTAGCACCGAAAAATTATTATAGCCTGAATAGATTAATTAAAACCAACAAAAATTAAAAGATTAATGAAGGCAACAAATCAGGGATTTATCAAATTGATTGCAAAGATTGTGAAAAAATATACATAGGGAAAACAAAAAAGAACTTGAATACAAGATTGAATGAACACCTTCGAAATGTTAAAAGTGGGGAAATAGATAAATCTGCAATAGCTGCACATGCATGGTCAGAAAACACAGAATAGAAAGAAAGGCCAAATTCTGAAACAGATAAATGTAAGGAACTCTCAATTTGGGAGAAAATTCAAATTCACAAAATAAAAGAAAAATCATGAATATAATGCCTGGGGACCTGACATGCTGACCACATGTCATCCCTACACCGGCTGGATGATTGTCTACCTGATGTGAAGCTAGCAGCTGGCTGGTAGGCCTAAGGCCTTTTAGACCTATTAGCGTGGAGTTGAAGGTACAGAGAATTGTTAATATTTCCAAAATGAGGGGCCGTTAGTCCCCTAAACCAGGTATGATTTTAAACAGAAGGTCTTGTTTTTCATTCTTCATTACATGTATCCAGCCGCAGCTGATGACACGAGTCCATTACATACTTATACTATAAGTTGCAATGGGGCTGCATTTGAACATGCAGCTTATGTGGGCATTCAAGGTGAATGTCGTCTACAAGGTTAAAAGAAAGGGGTATAGGAAAGACAGAAATGAACTCTTCGGCCTCGAATACTCTAATACCACCAGGATCGAAGAAAACAAGAAGTCAGTCAAGGGAGACTGGATAGGAAAGTAAATAGAGGGATCTGGTACTAGAAAAGGAAGAAGTACCAGATCAGTCTATAACCCACCAAGCTGACCAGTGGTAGCCCATCCCTTTGGTTCATATTGCATAAACAATATGTTAACATTAAAATGTATCGGAGAATATATTGTTTAAACAACTCACCTCATAGGATTCATGCTTCCATGATATCGCGATTTCAAACATAATCATGTTCATCGTCAGCCATAACTCCGATTGATGAAATTCTTCGGCCGTCAACTATTCTATTGTCGCCATCTTCAGTGCTGCCATCTATGGTTGAATTTATGAACTTCGAAATCAATGTAATTTCGTTAGGGATATCAAAATTCATTGATCTAAATCTAAAATAGATCAATGAATTTTGATATCCCTAACGAAATTACATTGATTTCGAAGTTCATAAATTCAACCATAGATGGCAGCACTGAAGATGGCGACAATAGAATAGTTGACGGCCGAAGAATTTCATCAAATCTAAAATAGATCAATGAATTTTGATATCCCTAACGAAATTACATTGATTTCGAAGTTCATAAATTCAACCATAGATGGCAGCACTGAAGATGGCGACAATAGAATAGTTGACGGCCGAAGAATTTCATCAGTCGGAGTTATGGCTGACGATGAACATGATTATGTTTGAAATCGCGATATCATGGAAGCATGAATCCTATGAGGTGAGTTGTTTAAACAATACATTCTCCGATAAATTTTAATGATTATACCTCATAATGTTTACTTCCCAACATTAATTAAATATAATATGTTAACATGTTTTTATTATTAATTTATCACATCTCATGGAAATTTAATATGTTAACAACTGCACCATGAGAAGGTAGGGATTGTCCAGATTGGTTCCTGTAAGTTTTCAATCTAGAAAGAATTAGAGAGTCTCCTCCCTGTTAAAAACAATAATCTTTTGCAGCCAAGTCTCACAATTTCAAGATTTAAATTAAAATGTTTTATACCCACCTCATATGCTGTCTTCTAATTATACCGGTTTCAAAGTTTAGGCAGCTTCATCTTCAGTAATTTCTTGTCGACTGATGTTATGTCGATCAGGAGAACTGCTTCTTTCTCCCTCTGTTGGTGGACCGATGAATCTCCAGATCAAATCAGAATCTGCCAGAATTTCAAAGTTCATAAGTTTTTATTTTTTTGTTTTCTTAACTCAGGGGTCCTCATCTAGGGGATATGTGGATGGCGACCACAAGGTGCCCAAGCTGAGCAAAACATTTCTTCCACTTACTTGTGTTTTGCACTCTTTTAACTTTACTATCTAACCTCTCTTGGTTAACTCTTGTTTTTTTTTACCCCGACGCTATTAGGGCATCCGAGGGCTAGGGAGTCTTTCCTTTCTTCCATTTCTTCTTTCCTTTATTTTCTTTTCTTCTCCAGAAAAGCCTGACCAGAGGCTATAAGATGGCAGCCCCATCACTGGTCTTGCCTTCCTTTGGCCGGCAACCAATCGAAGGGACTATTATTATGCTTTCAAGTCTTATACGAGAATTTCCCGGAAGGATCAAACTAATGACGACCAAAGCATGAAAAAGGACAACTCTTGGAAGAAAAAAAATATTTTGCTTTTTAGCACATGGAATGTACAAGGGATTAACTATAAAGATGATCAATTAGATGATATATTGTGCAAAAAGGGGATTTCATTAGCTGTAATATCAGAAACAAAAAAGAAATTACAAGGCACCAAAGAAACTCAAAATTACATTCAGTTTTATAGTGGTGTAAAAAAACATATTCATGCACAAGCAGGTGTAGCCGTTATGATTCACAAACGATTTAGAAATTCAATACTTAGCTATACTTTTTGGAATGAAAGAATAATTCAAATCCGAATAAAATTATCTCTAGGATACTTAACAGTGATAGGTATATATGCACCTGTAGAAGGAGATGAAGAAGAAAGTGAAAAATTTTATCATGACTTCCAGAGAGTTATCTGCTCAATTAATAATAATGATATGATTATAATTTTGGGTGATTTAAATGCCAGAATTGGTAATACTAAATTTGATACATATATAGGACCATATGGAGAGCAAACCTGTAATAGAAATGGCTTACGGTTAATTGATTTTGTCATGTTTAATCAATTCACAATAATGAACTCAGTTAAGTTATGTAGATAGGAAATAACACTATGAGGTTTTTTAATATTGTTTATTTTTTATTATTTCACTCACCTCATACTTCATTATGAAGTATGAGGTGAGTGAAATAATACAAAATAAACAATGAACTCAGTATTTAACCACAAGGATAGTCAAAAATATACATGGGAAGCCAGGGGTCTTAAATCAATAATTGACTATGCTATATATAATAAAAAATTAGCATCTAAAGTTCTTGATACAAGAGTTTACAGAGGACCTGAAATCGAATCAGACCATTACTTACTTGTTTGTCCAATTCGTATGCCACCGAGATGGAAAAATAAAAATAAAATTAATAATGTAAAATTTGAAAAAGTGGACTATACTTATAAAGTAAGTCTTTTCCGAGATCCCACTATTACCTGGCTATACAAATGCAGATTAGATCGTCTAGTTCAAGAAACACCGGTTGGTGAAAATATTGAAGAAGAATGGCTTGCTCTACAAAGTATTTTGACACAAGCAGCAAATGAAAGCCTGGGTATCAAAACCAAATGGAATCGAAAAAAAGGACTACGGATATGGGATGAAAACATAAAAAAAGTAATTGATGATAAACGTGAAGCATACAAAAAATTTCTGTCTACAAAAAAAGATGAAGATAAAGTAGAGTATCATAGGAAGAGAGCCATAGCTAAAATTGAAGTTCGCAAAAAACATAGACAAAGCTGGGAACAATTTGTCTCATTTTTGGAAAATGATATCACTAGGCCTCAACCAAAAATATATAAAGTTTTAAAAAATTTAAATAATGATTCAAGAGAAAATGCACATTTAAATTGTATATCTAAAGAATCTTGGCTTACCTACTTTCATCATTTATGGACACAAAAGGATGATTTATTACAAATACCAATCTCTAATAACACTGCTTTGGAACAAATTTCTATAGATGAATTAACTGATGTTGTTAAATCATTAAAAAGTAACAAAGCTCCTGGAGAAGACCACATTAATCAAGAATTATTTAAATTTTCAACTAAAAATTTTTTTAGACAGATTTCTTATTCTCCTTAATAAGATATGGGAAGGACAAGAACCACCACAAAGCTGGAACAAATCCATTGTAATACCAATCTTCAAAAAAGGAAGTCGCCAAATCAAAGATAACTATCGTGGAATTAGCTTGTTGAACTCTGGATATAAAATTTATGCTAATATAGTTAAGAATAAATTGAGGAAAATTTATGAAAATATAATTGGAGAAGAGCAGAATGGATTCAGAAAGGGTAGATCTTGTACAGATGGATTCTTTACTCTAAAACTACTATTAGAAAAGCACAAGGAATTCAATATAGAAACTCATATCGCCTTCATTGACTTCATAAAGGCTTTTGACAAAGTAGACAGAAATATATTACTACAAATTTTAGCTGATGATAACGTTCCACAACAATATATTACTAATATCTTCAACATCTATAAAGATAATGAAATCTCTGTTAAACAAGATGGCAAATTATCTTCTTGGGAAAAGATCAACACTGGAGTAAGACAGGGATGTGGACTTTCACCGGTGCTTTTCATTATATACATGAATAAATTAATAAATGAATGGAGGAAAACACAACGAGGATATATACCCATCAATAGGAACGTCAAACTCGATGCTATTCTTTTTGCAGACGATTTAGCTCTTCTGGCACTTTCCGAAAATGATTTGCAACGATCAATTTATAATTTACAAAAAATAGGTGCCAAATTTAATATGGAAATATCAATTAATAAAACTAAAATTATGGCATTTCATAGGAAGGACCCCATACAAAGTAAAATCTGTCTCCAGAATACAATTTTAGAGAGATCTAATCAATTTAAATATCTTGGATATTATCTCTCTATCTGGGATGAAAAGGATATCCCTGAAAAAGTTACTAGTTGTAATAAAAGTTTAGGAATTATTAATCAAGTTATGAAACCATCCCTTGTACAAAAAACACCAGATTACGTTTATATAACACTTTGGCTAGACCAGTGTTGACCTATGGTAGTGAAGCATGGACACTAAGAAAACAACATGAAAGCAGAATAACGGCTTGTGAAATGAGATTCATGCGCAGAACAGCGGGTTACACCAGATGGGATCGGAAAAGGAACACCGATATCTTAAAAGAATTGAAGACTATGCCAATTTTGGAATATATTAAACAGTACCAACTAAATTGGAAACACCATCTTGAAAGAATGAGTTCAAATCGGATCCCCAAAGCTGTTTATAATTATATACCAAGAGGACGAAGATCACTGGGCCGTCCTATGAAACGCTGGAGGGAAAATTTTCTATAGGATCGTAACAGGCCTTGGCCTAATACTTGGAAGGAAGAAGAAGAAATGTGGATTTTTTCAGAAACCATGAGTTCTTTTTTTTTTCTGTTTGTTTAATTAGAGTGGCTTTTGTATCAATTAGATGTTTTTCAGACCAAGCATGAGCAGCTACTGCTGACTTTTCCACATCACCATTTTTGACATTTTTAAGATTTTTTCGCCTTTGTTTTCAATTTTTTTTTGTTTTTCCTATATAAATTTTGTCACAATTCCTGTATTTGATGTGATAAATTCCTAATTTGTTTTCTTCTTCAATTTTTGTTCATTTTTGTTGGTTTTAATTGTCCTATTGAGCCTGTATTCATTCTTCAGTGCCAATCTTATGTTAAACTTTTTAGAAATCTTTTGAAATTTATGATATTTCAATGGATGGTAAGTGAATTTCTTGAATTTTATGTTTTCTTACAATTTTTTTTTTTTTGGTTATGTACAGAGCATGTCCTCTCTACAAAATCACTTTAGAGGAAATGTGTGGTTGTCATGTTGTAGAGGTTTATATTATTATTTGTGCAGGAACTGATGCCACTCATGCTGAACACATAGAAAAAATTAAGAGTCGCATGTACGTTGGATTGCAAGATGGTGCACATTTTATACCTGGAAACCTCGGCATGGGTTTGGTAGAAGGTTATGACAACATGGGGTTTCCTATGTCTAAACCAAACTTACGAGCTGAACTAGAAGCCGACCTGAAGAGAATTTGTGAAGGAACTAAAGATCCCAAAGTTGTCCTCGATGAACAGCTTGCTAAATACAAGGAAGTGTTTCGAATAGCGCTACAACAGGTAAAACTCTAAATCATCATGAGGTTCTTCTTAATAAATAAGGCGCATCTGGTACATCTTATATCAGAAATATTTGTTTTTAATTTGATATGTTTCATTGTACTGTCCATATTAACATCAGCATGTCCAGACTGTCGAATTTTACATTGTTGACTCCCAGCCTTCTTTAAAATCTTGAATATACAGAGTAAAACAATTAAATTCACTTTAAAAACAAAAGAGAAAACAAACATTTGCAATTTTTGGATCTCAATTGTATAGAAATAAGAGAAAAAAGATAATAGAATTTGGTTTTTATTATAGATTTAACATTTCTCACTGAAGAACAAATTATATTTGAAGAGAAAAACTATACCAAAGGTGCTGGATTCAAACCCCAGTCTGAGTGCATAATTTTTTTCTTCAAATTTGATTTATCCATCATTGAGATGTATGAAATGAATAATAAAAACATAGAAAAAATGTCTAGAATAGGGTTTGAACCCAGGACTGTTGGCATTATACTCTAATGCTTTGCAACTGAACTATCCAAGCCTTCAATCTGAACACAGTTTTTTTTCTTATACATTTTTATTTATATAAATAAGAAGTCTCCATTAATGTGTTAAGCAGTAGTTGGCAAGGTTTTGGCGCTCTCGTGATTTAAAATATATAAGAGATAAATTTGTGTTTAGATTGGAGACCTTGGATAGGTCAGTGGCAGAATGTTGCAGTATAAAGATAAGGGTCCTGGTTTCAAACCCCAGTCTATATATATATATATATATATATATATATATATAGTTAGAAATAATTGACAATGATGTCTAAGGGTTGCATGTTTGGACGCATTAGACAGTAAAATGCCTTCTCTGCTGAGCAAGTTGTATGCTAATACGATTTTGCTTACTCAGAAATCTGTTCATGCGATAATAATTGGTTAAATTTGTAAGCTACCTGCGGAGGTACCTTACATGAGCAACTCAAATTAAAATCCCGAAGGGAACCGAACGGGAACCGATGGTAATCGATGTACTTTGCTGCTTTATCCAACATTTATCCAAGATGTCGGACCTTGAAGACTTCGATCATGTTTTCGGTATACACGGAGAAGAGGAATTTGATAGAGTCTACCAAAGAATTCAACTGGAAGAACAGGAGAATCGGCGTAATATTGCGTGTCGCAGACGTGTTTGTATACGGTATTATTTGTTGGGATGCAAGCATAAATGCATTCCTCTATAGCAGACGAAAATAACGGAAGTGGTTTTATCGCTGAGAATTCTGGGTAATTCGTTGCCAATATTACGAAAACGTCGACGCTCGTGCATGACCGATAAGTCGGCCGTTAATTCGTTCTCAGCAATTGCTCACGGTGAATCAGCTCACTAGTGATTGGAAGTAATTTGAGTAGAGAGTAATGTTCTAACATACGACCCTAAGACATTGAAACTCAGTGTCTTCAAAAAGCTACAAATATGAGGTGAGTAGTGCATATTATCTAAAATAAACCTCACATTGTTACTTCCTTAAAATGTTAAATACATTTTCCTCTTCAAATATAATTTGTATTTCAGTGAGATATGTTAAATATTTATACATAAAAATGAGCGAGAGTCTGTCTGTGCTTTATGGACTCATAAACTACTTCTTCTTCTTCTTCCTTGCAAGTATTAGGCCAAGGCCTGTTACGATCCTATAGAAAATTTTCCCTCCAGCGTAAATAGTTTGATCCTTCCGGAAAATTCTCATATAAGACTTGATTTAATTGGGGGTTTTTACATCATTTAGAGAATTTATCTGGTACAATTAACATATATAGCATATGATGATCTTGATGAAGATTTTCGGGCTGTAGGCCGTGGTCGTGAGGCTTGTAGTTCCCCGACGTTTCACCAGAGACTGCATCTGGCATTCTCAAGGGTTGTCTTCAGACTGGCAATTCTGTCCACTGTCTGTCTTATTTATACGTTCACTGCGACGTCTTCGTAAGTTATATCTGCCTTCTGATTGGTCAGCGTTAGGAACTTCCATTGCTCCAATGAGATTGCTGTTTGATGGTCTGGAAAACTGCTAAAGAAAGAAGACATAAAGACAGTATACAGGCCTACCAAGAAAATCAAGAACCTTCTCAGACCTATAAAGGATCAACTCCATCCTCATCAGACAGCAGGCATATACAGGATACCATGCAGTTGTGGAAAAGTGTATATAGGCACCACTAAACGCAGCATCGCAACCAGACTTAAGGAGCATGAAAGATACAGTTGTCTTAAACAAATGGACAAGTCGGCAGTAGTAGAACACTCTTTACTTGATGGCCACAGAGTACAGTACCAGAATACAGACATATTATCTAACTGCACACACTATTTTACCCGTCTACAATGAGAAGCCATCGAAATATTCAAACATAAAAACAGTTTCAATAGAAAAGAAGAATCATTAAAAGTCAAACAAGTATGGATACCGGTTCTAAAAAACACAAAATGTAAATCTCTACAAGTACAGTCGACTAGTCTATCAAACAGCAATCTCAGTGGAACGATGGAGGTCCCTACCGCTGACCAATCAGAAGGCAGATACAACGTACAGTTGACTAGACCATCAAACAGCAATCTCATTGGAGCAATGGAAATCCATAACGCTGACCAATCAGAAGGCAGATACAACTTACGAACACATCGTGGTGAACGTATAAATAGGACAGACAGCGGACAGAATTGCCAGTCTCAAGACAACCCTTGAGGATGCCAGGCGCAGTCTCTGACGAAACGTCGGGGAACTACAAGCCTCACGGCCTACAGTCCGAAAATCTTCATCAAGATCATCATAGCAACTCCGGCCGTGAAAGTCTACGTGAATGCATATATAGCATATGTTTTTCTCTTCAAGTATAATTTGACATTCAATGAGAATTGTTAAATTTTTAATAAAAAACCCTCAGTGATTTTTCCTGTAAAAGTTGAACACAGTTTATCTATGATGTTTTTATTATTAATTTAACACTTCTCACTGAAGGATAAATCATATTTGAAGAGAAAAATGTTCACCCAGACCAAGACTCGAACCCGGGACCTTTGGTTTTCCGGACGAATGCTCTACCAACTGAGCTACCGGGGTACTGAGTTCCAATCTAGATGCAAATTATTCTCTTATATACGTAATTTCCCGCGCACCAAATGCTATGACGCCTTTGCTTCTATCTTTGCAAATGGTGGCTTCTTACTTCAGAAGAAGTTTATTGGGAATTAAGCACTACTCTATAAAGCCAGTAGGGCTTCTATTGATGTTTTTATTATTAATTTAACACTTCAAGCCACCATTTGCAAAGATAGTATTTGGTGTGCGGGAATTACATATATAAGAGAATAATTTGTGTCTAGATTGGAACTCATCCCAGTAGCACAGTTAGTAGAGCATTGGTCCAGAAAGCCAAAGGTCCCAGGTTCGAGTTTCAGTCTGGGAGAAAATTTATAAATTAAAAAAAAATTCTTCATATCAAATTGTGATAGCTTAGCTGATTAAAACAATTTAATTATTTTGATTCAAGTTTATTGAAGTTATATTTATAAAATTGTATGTAGCCCTACTTTTTTCTATACTTTACTACATAATAATCTGTTTCCTGTTAATGAATATTGTTAATTTTTTCAGGCTGCTAAAATAGACCAGGCATTGGCTCAGTATTTGGAAGAAACAGCACAAGAGCCAACACAAGTGCAAGCTGCTGAACTACCTTCAGATGTTCCTGTATTGAAATGTGCTTCCTGTGGTTTAGACATGGTGTTGCGAAACAAGCGAGATGGAAGTGGCAAATACATTGGTTGTATGGGATTCCCTAACTGTCGCAACGCTATCTGGTTACCAAGTGTTGTGGAGGAGGTGGAACTGAGTGGAGAATCCTGCCCACATGTACGTCCGTATTACAATTTGTCTCATTAAACATAGGCTCAATTCTGGAAATGCATGTTATTATGTATTACAGGGACTCTTGTCATCCCAACTTCTCTAAAAAAACATTAAACTGAAAATATATAAAACTATTATTCTACCAGTTATATTATATGGATGTGAAACATGGACTCTTTAAGGGAAGAGAAAAGATTATGAGTATTTTAGAATAAAGTTCTTAGGAAAATTAGGTGATAGCGAGGAGATACTAATGGCCAACACACACACTGTATTGAGTAACACTACGAAATTGAGACTGGAAGTAAACATCAATAAAACTATATACATTAAGTTATGTAGATAGGAAATAACACTATGAGGTTTTTTAATATTGTTTATTTTTTATTATTTCACTCACCTCATACTTCATAATTCATAGCAGACCCTGGGTTTCTTCACATCTTTTGTGACATTCTCAAATGTCACAAAAGATGTGAAGAAACCCAGGGTCTGCTATGAATTATGAAGTATGAGGTGAGTGAAATAATAAAAAATAAACAAAACTATATACATGTTCACACATAAAAGTACATTATATAATGGAAGTGGACAGTTAATGACAAATGAGGGAAATTTTGAGGAAGTGGCTGAATTCAAATACCTAGGAACAATAATTACAAACAGAAATGAGATGCACAAAGAAATTAAACATAGGCTTAATTCTGGAAATGCATGTTATTTTGTTGTCCCAACTTCTCTAAAAAAACATTAAACTGAAAATATATAAAACTGATATTCTCCCAGTTACATTATATGGCTGTGAAACATGGACTCTTACTTTAAGGGAGGAGAAAATATTATGAGTATTTGAGAATAAAGTTCTTAGGAAATTTTTTAACCAAAGAGAGATGAGCAGACAGTTGAATGGAGAATACTATATAACAGTGAGCTACATGATCTTTATAGGAAACCAGATATAATAAGAACAGTTAAGTCTCGTAGACTGCCATGGGCAGGACATGTTGCACATATGCAAAATGAAATAGGGACATGGAAGCTTCTTGTAGTAAAACCAGAGGGAAAATGTTTAATTGGTAGACCAAGAATGAAGTGGGAGAATAACATCAACCATGATTTGAGCCAAGCAGATTATATAATGGATGATTGGAAAACATTAGCTCAGGATAGGGATGTATGGAGAGCTTATATCCACATGGCCATGAACATACTGGTTCAATAGTGTTAGTAAGTTAATTAGTTAGAACTTATGTTGGGAATGAGGCTTTGAAATTTATAAAATTAATAAATTAAAATGAGTTGTACATCATACACTCTATGTTCTTCACAGCACAGGACCACAGTTGTTCCTATCTTCAGCCATCTTTTTGACTGTTGAATTTTTGCTTTCACCATCATCTTCTAAACTGCCATCTAGTGTTGATTTGATTAACTTTGAGATTAAATGTTGCTTGCAGGGAATTTCAAAATCCTTGGATCTAAATTTGTTTTTCTGAATGTATATCTTTTCCCAAACTATCAATTCCAAGGTTTTTTTCCAAATGTTTCAAAACTTTATTTTCTTTTCCAATTTCATGACTCTCCAACAAACTATGAGCTGTAATTGCTGATTTCTGAATGTCATCATTTTTAATATTACTAAAGTGTTCTTTTTGTGCGAGTGTCCAAATTCCTTTCAGTTTTTTCCTTCTTCTTCTTCACTTCACGGGCTAGGCAAATTGCCTGTTCTGTCCATCTTTTCACTGGCCTTCCTACATTCCTTGATACTTGTAGTTAAATGCTGCTTTTGGTAATCTTAGTTTTTCCTATGTATTCTTTATTGCATCTTTGCAACTAATTTCATACATTCCAGATTTTGTTACTATCTGGGGTGTTCACTTTCTTATTAATTATTAGTAGATTACCAAGGCTAAATTTATTTATTTTTTTATCATCATCAACATCATCCATGCAAGTATTAGGCCATGTGGCCCATTACGGTCTCAAAGAGGAATTTTCCATCCAGCACTTTTTTGGATTCCTCAGCAATCTTTTGCCTTGGGGGCAGTAACGAAGCATAGCTTTTGGAATTCTATAAGATGGGATTCGTTGAAGATGGGCTTTCCAGTTGTTCTGGTAGTTTTGTATATGGTGGAGAATGGGTTCTACATCCAACTCTTCCATAATTTTCTCATTTCTTTTTATTTATCGTTTTTTTAAGTTTTAAATTTAAATTCTTTACACTTCACCTCGGTCTTCTAATTAAACCAATTTCATCATCAGTAGTTACATGACCGATGTTCTGTTTTCCAGAAGCACTGCTACTTATTCTATCTGTTGGTGGAACAATGACCCTCCCAATCAAATCAACTTCCTCAGGAATTTCAAAATTCAATAATTTTTCTTTCTTAGTTTTTGAATGTGGATTTTCTCCAAAACAGTGAGCTCCTTAAGGATTAAAAAAACTAAGAAATAAAAATTAATGAATTTTGAAATTCCCAGGCAAGTTGATTTAGGGTCGTATGCAAATACATTACTCTCTACTCAAATTACTTCCAATCACTGGTGAGCTGAGATCGAATTAACGGCCGCCTTAACCGGTCATGCATGAATGTTGACGTTTTCGTAATATTGGCAACGAATTACCCAGAATTCTCAGCGATAAAATCACTTCTGTTATTTTCGTCTGTTATAGAGGAATGCATTTATGCTTGCATCCCGCAAATAATACCGTATACAAACACGTCTGCGGCGCGCAGTATTACGCCAATTCTCCTGTTCTTCCAGTTGAATTCTTTGGTAGACTCTATCAAATTCCTCTTCTCCGCTTATACCGAAAACATGATCGAAGTCTTCAAGGTCCGACATCTTGGATAAGCTTCAAACTACATCGGTTACCATCGGTTCCCTTCGGGATTTTCACATAAGTTTATATCTTGAGCTACGATCTTAAGGTACCTTGTCAGGTAGCTTTACAATTATTACCGCGTGAATAGATTTCTAAGTAAGAAAAATGTGTTTGAATAAAACTTTATCAGCAGAGAACGCCTTTTACTGTCTAATGCGTTCAAACATTCGACCCTTAAAGGAAAAAGAAAAAAAGTAAAATTCAGGCAGCGGAAATGAGATTCCTGTGGGCTGTGAAAGGTTGTACAAGAGAAGAACATATTAGAAATGAGAATATTAGAGAGGAACTAAAGGTACTGGGTGAGGCAATGAAACGGCACGATTTGGACTCCGGCTGACGGGCGCAGTGGGGGTTATGGGAGTGGGGGAAACGACCTTGAGCATCTAGACAAGTGGAAATTTCAGTAGCCATGGAGCGTTGGTCAAGCGTGCAACGTGCGTTTGCTGTAAAAGCATATTATAAAAACATGGATAGTGTGGTTGGTGCCCAACGTGCTTTCCGTCTTAAGTTTAATCTACCGCCACGGGCTCCCGTGCCATCGAGGAAAGCTATCCTCCTGTGGGTGAAAAACTTTGAAGCCACTGCAAGCACGACGAAGAAAATTGGTGGTAGTGAAAAAACAATCAGGACCCCAGAGAACATTGATCGTGTGCACGATGCATTAACACGAAGTCCGCGAAAATCAGCAAGGCGGCACAGCGCTCAACTTGGTCTCAGCAATCGATCAGTGAGACGGATTTTGAAGAATGACCTACACTATCACCCATACAAAATGCAGATAGTGCAAGCCCTACAACCTAACGATTACAATCATCGCATACGCTTTTGCCAAGCGATGCTTAATGTTATCGGAACAAATGGAGAAAGAGGTGCATAACTTATGGATGAGTGATGAAGCCCACTTTCACCTTAGTGGTTACGTTAACAAGCAGAACTTCCGGTATTGGTCCGCAAATAACCCACGTGATCTTCATGAAAAAACCTCTCCATTCTGAAAAAGTAAAAGTAACAGTTTGGTGTGCAGTATCTTCTCGTGGACTCGTGGGACCCTATTTTTTTGAAGATGAACATGGTAACACAGTAACGGTGAACTCTGAACGTTATGCTGACATGTTAGTAACTTTTGGTCTGCCTGGCATCGATCAGTATGATCCAGATGAAGAAACACTCTTCCAGCAAGATGGTGCAACAAGCCATACTGCTAATGTCTCAATGGGTTTGCTGAGACTCGCTTTTCCAGGACGGCTAATCAGCAAGAATGGTGATATCCCTTGGCCTCCCCGTTCGCCAGATTTGACCCGCCCCAGACTTCTTTCTTTGGGGCTATCTTAAATGCAAAGTCTTCGAGGAAAATGCACCAAGAACAAAAGAAGATCTGAAGGAGAGAATCCGGCAGGAAATTAACAACATTCCTTTGCAGATGCTACAGAACGCCATGGGTGGATTTCATCTTAGACTCCAACAATGTGTGCAAAACCAAGGACGTCACCTTACTGGCACCATATTCAAAAAATGATTGTTTTTTAAGGTAAAACATTAATTTCCACTCATGTACTTAAGATTCATGTTCAAATAATTATACTCTTTTTGTAAATATATTATTGGTGATTTTTCAAAATCGTGCCGTTTCATTGCCTGTACAACCACTTCTTTAACAAATAGAAGAACACAGGAACAATTGAATAGAACATCTACAAAAAATGACAGAGGATAGGATACCAAAGGTGGCACTGATGTATAATCCCGGAGGACGAAGATCGATAGGAAGACCTAGAAAGCGCTTGGCTGAACAGATGTGAGATCGGAACAAGCAAAGACCTAATCCGTGAAGTTGATGATGATTGATGATGAAGTTGATTTGATTGGGAGGTTCATCGATCTACCAAGAGATGGAGTAAGAAGCAGTGCTCCTGGACAACAGAACATCAGTCATGTAACTACTGAAGATGTAATCACTAAGGTTACAAAAGCAATCTAATTAGAAGACAGGATATGAGGTGAGATGGAAAGAATTTTATTTTAAATTAAACCTTTTTCTCTTTACCATTGATTACAATAGTTTAGTTGTGTACATTAATTTACATGAAAATCAATACAGAGAAAACAAAAATAATGGCTTTTCAAGGAAAATACCCTGTACATAGCAAAATTTGTATAAATTAAAAAATACTATCTTCGATATACATTAATATATTTGGATGAAGTAGACATATCAAGTAAAATTATTAATTAAATTAATATTGAGAAGCTAAAACTATTACTATGATAGAAATAAATAAATTAATGAACACAATTAAATTATTATAAATCAATGGTAAAGAGAAAAATTTTTGCCTGAACCGGGAATCGAACTCCGAACCTTTAGCTTTCCGTGCTAATGCTCTGACCACTGAGCTAATCCAGGCTTCATTCCCATCCAAGGTAAAGGAAGGATTTCTGCTTGGATGGGAATGAAGCCTGGATTAGTTCAGTGGTCAGAGCATTAGCACGGAAAGCTAAAGGTTCGGGGTTCGATTCCCGGTTCAGGCAAAAATTTTTCTCTTTACCATTGATTTAAAATTATTAATGTTAATAAAACCACGGGAATAATAAATTCACTAGTCTAGAGAAATACCAGAGTACGGTTATACAAAACCTTAGCAAGAGCTGCACTTTGCTACGGCAGTGAGGCATGGACTTTGAGGAAAGGAGATGAGAGCAGGATAACTTCTAGTGAAATGACATTCATGAGATATACAGCAGAATATACCAAATGGGATCACAAATGCAATTATGATATCTTGAAGGAACTATGTTTAGAACCAGTCATTGAATACGTACTTAGATATCAGAACTGGATGAATGAGTTCAGATAGAGTTTCCAAGGCCATGCTTTGTTATTGTCCAACAGGGAAGAGATCTCTGGGCCAACCAAGGAAACGCTGGATACAAAATTCATCAGTGAGATTGTAACAGCCCTCTAGGCCTAAGAATTGGTTGAATGAAGAAGAAGAAGAAGACAAAAACTGATTAATGACAAAGATTTATAACTTTTCTATAACTGAAATTCGGTGGAAATTTAGAGAAATTAATTTAGCTTATTTCAATCATAGTAACTGCTGTAGCTTCTTAATATTAATTTAATAAATAATGCTATAGCTGTGTGGAGTCCCTTCATGTCTTCTTAATGTAGAAGCCGTTCATTGTGTATTTGTGAATGATGGTTCGTTGTTAATTTTATTTGACTATAATTAATTTAATGAAATATTTGTTTCAGTGTGGACCAAATGTACAGAAATTGAAATTTAAGTTCAGAAGAGGTTCCCTGGTTCCATTTTATCCAGACCAGTACACAGGATGCGTAGCTGGATGTGACTCTCACTTCCTGGAATGTTTAGACATCAGATTAAATCCAACGAGGCCTCCTGCAGGTTTGTTCATTCATTAACATTAATGTCTGTAATTTCTGACGATGGGGCTAAGAAGCTCTGAAACATATGTTCGACACAAACAACTCTAAGAGGTAAGAATGAACAGACAAAATGTTTTAATTATTAAACGAACCTCTTAATTATATTTGAAGAGAAAAATTTTTGCCTAGACTGAGACTCTCAAACCCGGGACCCTTGGCTTTCCTGACCTCTTAATGTTACTTCCTATTGTATTTTAAAATTAATGTTGATGTTGCCGCATGAAATGTTATTTGATTGATTGTTGGCTGTGGTGGACTAGTGCCCCTGGTCCTGAGAGTCATGGGTTCAAACTTGGATGCGGTCAATGGACTTTAAGCCATAGGTCCCGAGTCTGAAGACTTTCAGACTTGTAAAAGAATCTTAAGTTTGAATAAAGAGGTGCTTAAGAAAAATATACTGATGTTCTTCACCCTCACAATATCTTAGTTAATTAAGATATTTGGTCTGTGTATTCTTACCTCTTATGGTTGTTTTTTCAAGGCTTCTGAGCACCATCTTCAGCGAATATAGATTGTCTTTAAAATCAGTCTATATAAGCTGAAGATGGGGCTCAGAAGCCTTGAAACATATGCTCAACAAAAACAACCATAAAAGGTAAGAATACACAAACCATATATCTTAATTATTAAACAAACCTCTTAACCCATCAGCGTGGAATGACGTGCAGTGCCCACATAAAATAAACACTACTTCTCTGCAGAGTGCTGATCGAGCGTATTCGACATGCACCATGTTTGTTTTATTATGATTCTTAATGAAAATATACCAAGAAAACAGGCTTTATGAACTGCCATCTCATAGAGGAGATATTAAAATTTCCTTTAACATAGAATATATATTTAAATGCTCCCACACTGAGGGGTTAATTGATGTTTTTATTATTAATTTAACACATCTCCTTCAATAAAAACATCAGGAGAAGCCCTACTGGCTTTTAAAAGTAATATTTAATTTCCCAATAAAGTCATCTTAATCAAGAAGCAGCCATTTGGAAAGATGAAGCCACAGCTTCAAGCAGGTGGTGTGTGGTAATTACAACGTATATAAGAGAAAAAATTATGTCTAGATTGGAACTCGTCCTGGTAGCTCAGTTGGAAGAGCGTTGGTACCATAACAAAGGTCCTGGGTTCGGGTCCTGGTCTGGGCAAAAATTTTTCTCTTCAAATTTAAAAAACACCTCTTAATGTTAGATCCTATTGTAATTTTTAAAAAAAAATCTTAGTTGCCTAGGTAGGTGCCTTATTCCTCCCGTATGTTGACCACATAACAACCATGACATCTGGGAATCAGTACTTCTCAAATAGTACCAAATAGAATGCAGAAGATGAAACTTGATTTTGAAAGGCCTCCATTATTTTAACCACTTGACAAAGTTTTTTAAGCAAAAGTTACTTTAGTTGAGAACGACTGGTATATCAGGTTTGTATTTTAATATTTTAACATTATATCTTTAAGCAAATAGCATGATTAATTTAAGTAAAATTGCAAAAAGGGCATTTAGGTGAATCTGTTATGCCAATTCTGTGTAGGTGTTTATTCAAGCAGTCATGTCCCGTTAGCAGTCTGAATGTTGCTACTGCAGATTTTCTTTGTAATGTAGTTGTCCAGCTTTTGTAGAAGAGACCAGCCTTTCTGCTAAATATTGGAGTGCAAGAGAGCGAATGATTTCATTATCAAGTGCTCGACATTAGATACCAACCAACCAACCATTTAAGTAAAATTATTATCACCTTGTTCAGTTCCATACTGTCTTCTTCTTTTTTATTTATTATTAAAAGAATGCACATTCAATAAAAAAATATTATGAATTATGACATACACAACAAAAATTGTATTTCTGTCTCGCCGAGATGTAATGTTTCAAAGAGTGAATACATCAACTGCATATTATTAATACATTTTTCCAGATTTTTGTAAATTGTGAATTTATTTATTAAAGGTAACACCAACATACGAGCTTCAAATTCTTCAGTTGACAGTGGTTTTGGGAGTAATTCTAGCAGAAGCAGCACAAGTAGCAGTACTAGAGGAAGAGGGAGAGGAGGAAGACAGCATAAAACTAATGAAAATAGACATATGCCAGCAGAAACCAGTCTACCTCACATGAGTAACATTTCTAATATCTCTGAGGTTAGTGTTTGGAATCCATTCTCACAAGTGTCTTTACTATTAACCCTTAAATTGTGCCAGTTATTTAAATGTTCCAGACCACAAGGAAAACTGTAAGTTATTATTATACATTATCACGTAATTTTACATAAATTTAAGTGATTTCTACTCTGATATTTCAATTAGTGTTAGACGTGAAACCACTAAGTTACTAAAGAGTAAAAAGAGGGAATATTTGAGAGAGAAGATTAATGATCTTGAAATGAATGCAAAAAATAGGAACATTAGAGAATTATATCAGGGAATTACTATAGAGAAGAAGGGGTTTCAGGCTAGAACAAACATAATTCGGAATGAAAATGGGGATATGATTGCAGATTCTAGGAGTATATTAAATAGATGGAAAGGTTACTTTAATCAGCTATTAAATGTACATACAGAACAGGACATTGAGGAGGATAAGTTACAGACAGCAGAAATGCTAGTCGCAGAGCCAAGTGCATTAGAGGTTGAAATGGCGATTGAAAAATTGAAGATGTATAAAGCATCAGGTTCAGATGAGATCCCAGCAGAACTGATAAAATCAGGGGGAGAAAAATTGATGGACAAGATACACTGGTTGCTTAATATGATTTGGGAAAAAGCTCTTCCAGATGAATGGAAGGAATCAATTATCGTACCAAATTTATAAGAAAGGAGATAAAACTGATTGCAACAGCTACAGGGGCATCTCATTACTTTCAACTTCGTACAAAATTCTAACAAATATATTAGTAAGCAGACTTACTCCCTATATTGATGACATTCTAGGAGATCATTAATGTGCATTTAGAAGAAACAGGTCTACAACAGATCAGATTTTCAGTATAAGACAGATTTTAGAGAAGAAATGGGAATATAATGGTACTGTACATCAACTATATGTAGACTTGAAAAAAGCATATGATTCAATTAAGAGGAAGAAGTTATATAGTATCCTGCTGGAGTTCGGAATTCCTAAAAAGTTGGTTAGACTTATACGAATTGTGTCTAAATGGCTCAAAGAGTAGGGTGCGTGTAGGCAACAGTTTTCAGACACTTTTGAAATCCAGAATGGGTTGAAGCAAGGAGATGCACTATCTCCTCTACTATTTAATTTTGTACTAGAGCATGCCATTAAATCTTTAGAGAATGAGGAAGGCTTACAACTGAATGGTATTAATAAGCTGTTAGTTTATGCTGATGATGTAGTACTACTGGCAGATAGCGAGGAGATACTAAAGGCCAACACGCACACACTATTGAGTAACACTAAGAAATTAGGACTGGAAGTAAATATCACTAAAACTAAATATATGGTCACACGTAGAAATTCAGTATATAATGGAAATGGACAGCTAATGACAAATGAGGGAAGTTTTGAGGAAGTGGCTGAATTCAAATACCTAGGAACAATAATCACAAATAGGAATGAGATGCACAAAGAAATTAAACATAGGCTCAATTCTGGAAATGCATGCTATTATGCATTGCAGAGACTTTTGATGTCCCAACTCCTTTCAAAAAACGTTAAGCTGAAAATATATAAAAACTATTTATTCTACCAGTTATATTATATGGGTGCGAAACATGGACTCTTACTTTAAGGGAGGAAAGGAGATTACAAGTATTTGAGAATAAAGTTCTTAGGAAAATTTTTGGACCAAAGAGAGATGAACAGACAGGTGAATGGAGAAGACTACATAACAATGAACTACACGGTCTTTATAGGAAGCCAGATATAATAAGAACAGTTAAGTCTCGTAGACTGCGATGGGCAGGACATGTTGCACGTATGGGGAATGAAAGACGTGCATGGAAGCTTCTTGTAGGAAAGCCAGAGGGAAAACGCCCAGTTGGTAGGCCAAGAATGAGGTGGGAGAACAACATTAACTATGATTTGAGGGAAGTGGATTATACAGGGAATGATTGGAAAGCATTAGCTCAGGATAGGGATGTATGGAGAGCTTATGTCCGCGCGGCCATGAACCTTCGGGTTCGATAGTGCCAGTGAGTAAGTAAGTAAGTATTTTTTTAACATTCTTATCTCATATGGTTGTTTTGTCAGACATATGTTTCAAAGCTGTTCCTCCATTGTCAGCAGTTACACAAACTAATTTCTTCTTTTCTTCAAGTTGTCTGCCCTGGATCTGTGTTCCAAATAACTTGGTAATGAGGCTCCTTTCTCCAGGAATTTCAAAGTTCATAATTTTCTCCTTGTTCTTCTGTATATACACACAGATCCAGGGCAGACAACTTGAAGAAAAGAAGAAGTCAGTTTGTGTAACCGCTGATGATGGAGCAACAACTTTGAAACATATGTCCGACAAAACAACCATATGAGGTAAGAATGTTAAAAAAATACAAACTCAAATATCAAATTAAACCTCGTAATGTTACTTCCTAATGATTTTAAAATAATTTCTACTCGTTTGTTTTTCTATTGTTCTAAAATCAATATTAAATAAATGATATCAATATATCTAAGAGGATGTATTTCCAATTTAAGGGTTAACCTTTTTAGGAATTACACTATCAGGTTATTATTTATTTTTAAAAAATTGAAGGGCTTAGCACATTCTATAAGAAATGTAATTTATTACAATGATAGCAAATAAATGTATTGAAATATCCATAAAACCATTTGTAAGTGCGCCAGTGATGAGTTAAAACATATAGACACACAATGTATTAACAATACTGCACAATTAGTATTTATAATTTTTTTTAAACGTTAAAATCCTTATATCTCACAAAGAACAACATGTGGCTTATCATGTTATTGCCCTAAGCCCTTCTTTTTTATCACCTCACCACATATTCTTCTTCTTCCTCTTATTCTAGTTTTGGATCCTTCTTCGGTTTGATCCTCAGTATTTTCACGACTGTTTTGTCATCTTGAAGAGCACCCTCTTGCTCCCTCTGTTGGTAGACTGTAGAACCTCAAAATCAAATCTTTTCTCCGGGAATTTCCCTTTGAAAAATAGTGGGGCTGCATTAGGTGCTTTACAGCTTATGTAGGTACCTCTTAAATTTTTATGTGCATAAGTTAGTAAACTTAAGCCACATGAGATAAAATATTATTTATCATGTATATCATCCTCCAGTCTTGAAATTGAATTATTGGCTATAGAGGCAGCCCTTTTTACATATATATATATATATATATATAGTATATCCGATAATTCCATATGTATATTACTGACTCTATGGGAGCTATTTTAAATATAAATATACATCACACACCAGATTAACTCTCTCTATTCAAAAACATCCAAATAAACTCATACAACTCCAAAAAGAAATAATCATTCAATGGATACCAAGTCACTGTGGAAATGAAATAGTTGATAATATTGCTAAATAAGCAGCCTACAACCTAAACCATCGCTAACAACATCTTTATCTAGTGCATACTCTACAATCAATTCCCATATAACAAAGTCATGGATCAAAACATTGCTTTCATCTGACAAAGGTAAAACACTGCAAGCTATTCAAACCAAGCCAAATGATTTACAAATGCACAATAACATCCCCAGAATTATACAAACTTTCTTAACAAGAGGAAGGACAGGCCACATAGTTACCCAGAAATACCTATTTTGTTTTAATATCATTGATTCTAGTACCTGCTGTTGGTGTAACAGTCATGAAGATCTCATAAATTGCTCTTTTCCAAACCTTCTAAGAACTAAACTCAAATCTTTAATACCTGGAACTTTGGAAAAAGCACTACAATATATCCTGTCTACTCCTCATCCTTGAACTCTAGCAGCTGGAATATACTACAAACATCGGGCGCTATATCCGTCTTTTGTAAAATGAAGAACAATGTAGTGTTGTCAGCACATACACGAAGAAGATAGATTAATTTCCCTTTTCGTTTTTTTTTTGTATGTAGATTTTTCATACTTAAATATAGGTAATAACATTGAGGTTCTTAATTCAATGAATGAATGAGTCATTTCTTATCTTACCTCGTTGTTCATGTTATTTTAAACAAAGCAACTGCATATTTGAAGAGAAAAATTATACGCTCAGACCGGGACTTGAACCCGGCACCCTTGGTTCTCTACTACCTGAGCAAGTAATTTTTCTCTTCAAATATGATTTATCCATCATTGAGATGTATTAAATTAATAATAAAAAAAAACATTGAAAAAAGCAACTGCAGTTTTTAAGAGGAGTGCCTCTTATCTTCAGTCGACATTATGACTACCGGATCAGCTATTGCAGTACATAGTTTGTTGGAGAGTCATCAAATTGAAAAAAATAGGCTAAACATCTAAAGCATTTGGAAAAACCTTTGGAATTGACAGTTTGTGAGAAGATATATATTCAGAAGAACAAATTTAGATCCATGAATTTTGAAATTCCCAATGAACAGGGCCTGATCTCAAAGTTCATCAAATCAGCTTCAGATGGCAACATTATAGATGGAGATTCCAACGAAAATATGATATTCATAATGTCACCTGAGGATGAGAGGGACTCCTCTTGAAAACTGCATTAATTTAATAAATAACGCTATAGCTGTGGTGGAGTCCCTTCATGTCTTCTTCAGGTAGAAGCCATTCATTGTGTATTTGTGAATGATGATTCATTGCAATTGAATGTGGGGCCAGTAGAGTAAGGGTAAAGGAAGGATTCTTGCTTGGATGAGAATGAAGCCTGGATTAGCTCGGTGGTCTGAGCATTAGCACGGAAAGCTAAAGGTTTGGGGTTCAATTCCCGGTTCAGGCAAAAATTTTTCTCTTTACCATTGATTTACAATAATTTAATTGTGTTTATTAATTTACTTATTTCTATCATAGTAATAGCTTTAGCTTCCCAATATTAATTTAATAAATAACACTATAGCTGTGTGAGTCCCTTCATGTATTCTTCAGGTAGAAGCCATTCATTGTGTATTTGTGAATGATGATTCATTGCAATTGAATGTGGGGCCAGTAGAGTAAGGGTAAAGGAAGGATTCTTGCTTGGATGGGAATGAAGCCTGGATTAGCTCGGTGGTCTGAGCATTAGCACGGGAAGCTAAAGGTTCGGGGTTCAATTCCCGGTTCAGGCAAAAAATTTTTTCTTTACCATTGATTTACAATAATTTAATTGTGTTTATTAATTTACTTATTTCTATCATAGTAATACCTTTAGCTTCCCAATATTAATTTAATCCCATGTTTGAAAGATCATAAACTATGAATCATTCATTTATTGAATGTAGATTTTTTCCCAAACCATGAGTTCTATTTGTTTTTTTCTATTTGATTTATTGATTATTGCTTTCTTTCGATTTGATGCAGCCCATTCATGGTCACTAAAATATGAAATCGAAAGAAAGGCTAATTTAATGAAACAAATAGAAAAACCCAAAAACTTACATCTTGGGAAAAAATCTACATACAAAAATACAGGGAGGAGAAAGTAATGAACTTTGAAATTCCCAGGAAAATTATTTGATTTCGAGGTTCTACAGTCTACCAACAGAGGTCGTGAAAAAAATTAATTAAATATGTACGTAATGTATTTCAGACCAGACTTGACAACACAAACTGGAATCCAAGCAACAATTTGAGAAATGACGGACGAAGTTCTCATGATGATGCTATAGTCTGTAACTGTAATGTTGATGCAGTTCTACTAACTGTTCGCAAGGAGGGACCTAACACAGGTAACTGTTGTCTATTGAATACCATACGGTTTAATTAAAATACTTTTTACCTCACCTCATATCCTGTCTTATAATTATACCGGTTTCAAAGCTTAGGCAGCTTCATCTTCAGTAATATCTTGTCAACTGATGTTATGTCGATAAGGAGACCTGCTTCTTCCTCCCTCTGTTCGTGAATCGATGGACCTCCGGATCAACTCAGAATCTGCGGGTATTTCAAATTCATAAGTTTTTCTTTTTCGTTTTTTTAATGTGGATTTTTTTCCCAAACCGTGAGTTCTTTTTTTTATTTAATTAGACTGGCTTTTGTATCAATTAGATGTTTCTCAGATATTTATAAGATTTTTTTTTTATTTAGGTAAATTTTTTTATCACTCACCTCATAATAATATAAATATACCTCATAGTGTGAATTCCTAAGATAAGTAATTTCTAAGATAATAATTAAATGAATCGTGATTTCTTCTTACCTCATACTTCTATGCTTTTTTAAACACAGCACTGCAGTATCGGCGACACATTGTCGTCATCGTCAGCTGTTTTCACGACTGTCAATTTTTTCTTTTGCCGGTAATTATCTAGACTGCCATCTGGTGTTCTTTTGAAGGAATTACTCTCCAAACTGCCATCTGGTGTTATTTTGAATGAATCATTTTCTAAACTGCTATCTGTTGTATTTTTGAAGAACTTTGTAATCAAGCTCGGTTTGTCCGGAATCTTGAAGTTCATAGTTCTAGTATGGTTTTTTGAATATATATTTTTTCCCAAATTGTTAAATCCAAAGGTTTAGATAGATGTTTTAAAAGTTTTGCTTCTTTTTCAATCCTATGATGCTCTAATAAACTATGTGCTGCTATAGCTGATTTTTTAATTTCTCCATTCTTTATGTTTCTGAAGTGCTCTTTTTTACGAGTTTCCAAGTTCCTTTTTGTTTTTCCTATATATATCATGTTGCAATCTTTGCAATCAATTTGATAAATTCCAGATTTTTTGTTGTCTGGGGTTAACTAATAATAAATGTAATACCCCAGACAACAAAAAATCTGGAATTTATCAAATTGATTGCAAAGATTGCAACAGGATATATATAGGAAAAACAAAAAGGAACTTGGAAACTCCTAAAAAAGAGCACTTCAGAAACATGAAGAGTGGAGAAATTGAAAAATCAGCTATAGCAGCACATAGTTTATTAGAGCATCATAGGATTGAAAAAGAAGCAAAACTTTTAAAACATCTATCTAAACCTTTGGATTTAACAGTTTGGGAAAAAATATATATTCAAAAAAACCATACTAGAACTATGTACTTCGAGATTCCGGACAAACCGAGCTTGATTACAAAGTTCTTCAAAAATACAACAGATAGCAGTTTAGAAAATGATTCATTCAAAATAACACCAGGTGGCAGTTTGGAGAGTAATTCCTTCAAAAGAACACCAGATGGCAGTCTAGATAATTACCGGCAAAAGAAAAAATTGACAGTCGTGAAAACAGCTGATAATGACGACAACGTGTCGCCGATACTGCAGTGCTGTGTTTAAAAAACATAGAAGTATGAGGTAAGAAGAAATCACGATTCATTTAATTATTGTTAATTGAACCTCATAATGTTAAAAATTCCCAAATTTAATATATAAATTTCTAAGATGTTCTTTCACCCTTGTTTTCAAATTTCGTTTTGTTTTTCTTTGTAAATTTTGTCACAATCCCTGCATTTGATCTGATAAATTCCTGATTTGTTTTCTTCTTCAAAGACTGGATATAAGGTGAGGTATGAAGCATCTTAATTTAATCTAAGTTAAGTCATATTTATGCATATCAACCTGCAGGAAGAAGAAGACCAGGACGTCCACTCAAAAGACTTCTGGATGGTGTTTCTCTTGAGGCTGAAACAGGTCAACAAATGACCTAAATTCATGAATGTACTATGATGATGACCATTTATATATGAGAAGGCATATTATTGGTCATATTCGTCATATATCCTCTCTTCTAAAAATTAAAGAATTTTTTTTTCATATACAATTTCTTTCTTCCGTGTTTGAGTTGTTAAATTTTTCAGAATTTTGTTTCTTGTAAAATCTATCTTCCTCTCCTAATTCGTTTCAATCCACAGTATGAACTTTTCCCTTATGTATATATCTGAGCAAATATTTATCTTTTGTCCTGCGACAAACAGGTACCTAACATTAATTACAGCTACTGATAATTTTATTAAAAGAAAAACCATGCTACAATATCACCTTCCATACTTTAGCATGCTTCTCATTTGCATTTTATTCTTAAATAAACAGTTAATTGTCATAAACTGATTTACTAATTGATTTTACAACTGAAATTATTACATAATTATAATATTATTAGGTCATATTTTTTATGTTCCAGTGCATATTTTTTTTATAAATTTTAGGTCATAACTGCTAATTTTTTTGTATATAACAGTGGTTTTTAGGTCATAAAAATCCTAGCCATAGTGATAAAGAAAATAAAGTTTAAAAATAAGGTGAAGTGGTACTTCACCTACTTGCCGTGCCCACGGATGATATGTGAAGTTCCTGTCTTTCTTTTCAGTTTGTTTTTCTGTTTGTAGAGTGCTTTCATTCCTCAGTTTTTTGTTTATTGTACTTAACTCTTTTTCTGTGTATCATTATTTCTTTAAAACTTCGCTACTTTATTTTGTGTTTTTTCTCTAATTCAGAATTTTGTTTGCTGATATATTGTAGGTCGTCAGTTCTACAAATGCAGTAAACCTCAAGGTGAAGGTTGTAATTACTTCATGTGGGCAGATAATCAAGGAAACACTTCGACTGCGAGGCAGAATGGTGGTGATGCAGGTGGTGGCAGACCCCATACGACTGATAACTTCCAACAGCCATCATGGTCAATGCAAGGTAACTTTATCAACCTTCTAGATTCATGGCCACATGAACATCCTCAGCCAAAACTCCAACTGTTAAACTTCCGCCATTACCATCAACTGTTATCAAACTGCCATCTGGTGTTAATTTGATGAACTTTGAGATTAAGCCTGGTATTGATACTGATGGTACTGTACATCAACTATACGTAGACTTCAAAAAGGCCTATGATTCACTTAAGAGGGAGAAGTTATATAGTATCTTGCTGGAGTTCGGAATTCCTAAAAAGTTAGTTAGACTTATACGAATGTGTCTAAATGGCACAAAGAGTAGGGTGCGTGATACTTTTGAAATCCACAAGGTTGAAGCAAGCAGATGCACTATCTCCTCTACTATTTAATTTTGTACTAGAGCATGCCATCAAATCTTTAGAGGATGAAGAAGGTCTACAACTCAATGGTATTAATAAGCTGTTAGTTTATGCTGATGATGTAGTACTATTGGGTGATAGCGAGGAGATTCTAAATGCCAACATGCACACACTATTCAGTAACACTAAGAATTGGGACTGGAAGTAAATATCAAAATACCTAGAAACAATAATCACAAATAGGAATGAGATGCACAAAGAAATTACACATAGGCTCAATTCTGGAAATGCATGCTATTATGTTTTACAGTGACTCTTGACATCCCAACTCCTTTCAAAAATGTTAAACTGAAAATATGTAAATCTATTATTCTACCAGTTATATTATATGGATGCGAAACATGGACTCTTACTTTAAGGGAGGAAAGGAGATTACGAGTATTTGAGAATAAAGTACTTAGGAAAATTTTTGGACCAAAGAGAGATGAATAGACAGGTGAATGGAGAAGACTTACATAACAGTGAACTACATGATCTTAAATGAAGCCAGATATAATGAGAACAGTTAAGTCTCGTAGACTGCGATGGGCAGGACGTGTGAGACAAATGGGGAATGAAAGACATGCATGGAAGCTTCTTGTAGGAAAACCAGAGGGAAAACGCCCTGTTGGTAGACCAATAATGAGGTGGGGGAATAACATTAAGTATGATTTGAGGAAAGTAGATTATACAGGGGATGATTGGAAAACATTAGTTCAGGATAGGGATGTATGGAGAGCTTATGTCTGTGTGGCCATGAACCTATGGGTTCGAAAGTGCCAGTGTGTTAGTTTGAGATTAAGCCCAGTATTCGAGAACCAAACTTTCCAGCGAAGAGCGTCTCTCCATGGTTAATTATGTGAGTCATGCAGAACCTACTCTAACTGGCTCACTCTATTCAACATCATGTGATAACAAGATATTTATTAAAAAAAAGTTTACAGGAACAATTGAAAGATGAGAGCCTCAGCTTGTGGAAGATGGAGATGGCATGGCCTAGAGAGCTTGGTTCTTGAATACCGGCCTAAATTTTGCTCACCAGGAAGTTCAAAATTCATGACTCTATATTTGTTCTTCTGAATATATATCTTTACCCAAACTGTTAATTCCAAAGGCTTCTCTAAATGATTTAAAAGTTTAGTTTCTCACCCAATTTAATGATTCTCTAGCAAACTATGAGCTGCATTTGTGAGCAAGATTTAATCTTAAAGTTCATCAAATCGACACCAGATGGCAGTTTGATGAAAGTTGAAGGTTGAAGTTCAACAGTCGGATTTTTGGCTGAGGATGGAAGTAACAGCTTTTGAAACACAGAGTTTTATGAGGAGAGATGTAAACAGTTATTTTTGACTCACTTATATAAATTGATGCGCTTAGAAGAAAAGGGGTGTAAGTAATTTTTTTTAAACGAATTTGGTGATAATTGTATTCTTGAAGCATGATTTTATTTAGTGGCAAAGGTATGTAAGTGTATGTGTTAGGAGTAGAAGAACAGAACATCGGTTGTGAAATTACTGATGATGAAACCACCTAGG
This sequence comes from Diploptera punctata, assembly GCA_030220185.1. Taxonomy (NCBI): domain Eukaryota; kingdom Metazoa; phylum Arthropoda; class Insecta; order Blattodea; family Blaberidae; genus Diploptera; species Diploptera punctata. The sequence goes on from JASPKZ010008348.1 coordinate 162,814, forward strand.
TTTTGAAACTGGTCTAATTAGAAGATTGCATACGAGGTGAGGTATAGAAAATTTTATTTTAATATTAAAAATTAAATATCATAGTAATATTTCATATAAGAGTTCAAGATAAAGAATGATTGTTATAATTAGGGCTCGGAAGTTGAAAAAAAATTTTTTTTTTCATGTCTGAAGACAAGACCCAACATAATATACATACATTTTGAATCATTATAGGCCAGCAAATGGTGATTTTATTTGTCCTTTTTTCAACTTTTTTGGCTTGTTGGTCCTTTTTTTAGCCTTTTTTTTAGGCCTTAATGGTTTATTTGCAATTTTACCTTGTTTTGACTACATTTATACCATTTGTATAATTCAAGAATCTGCAGAGTCTAGTTTCAATTCCAACTTCTTTTATAAACACCATCTAGTTTTACTTTCCAAATACTTTCATATTGCAAACACTTTTGTTCTGTGATAAACTATTGAACCCTCACAAAATATCCCGTTATTTTTAACCACCAGCCAACTGACCACCTGAACTATTGTATTTCGATGTTTTTATTATTCGTTTCATACATGTCAATAATGGATAAATCACATTTGAATTTTTCTCTTCAAATGTGATTTATCCATCATTGAGATATATGAAATGAATAATAAGAACGTTGAAAGAAGCCCTACTGGCTTTATAATGTAATGTAATATTCCCATATAAATGTCTTCTTAATTTGCAAGATAAAAGCAAAGGTTTCATTAGCATTTGGTGTATGAGAATTAACAGCTTATATAAGAGAAAAATTTGTGTTTAGATTGGAACTTGCCCCCAGATAGCTCAGTCAGTAGAGCACTTGGTCTAGAAAGTCGAAGGTCATGGGTTCAAGTCCCAGTTTGAGTGTATAATTTTTCTCTTAAAATATTGTATTTCGACTTCAAATTTTCTGAGTTGCCACTTTGTGAAAATTACCTCGAGCAGATGATGAAGGCAGTGAGGTTGTCTTTATCCATTCATTAGGAACTGCAACACTTTTTACATACTTTTTTCAGTTTTTAGGTCTTTTGTAGGATATCTATATGTCTTTTTAAAGTTCTTTTATAGGTGCTCAACTTGCGAGCCCTAGTTATAATTTTCTTATGTAACTTCAACATTAGACCTGTTTTTGTTAAAACTGCACAACTTGCACTTACACCCTTTTGCTTCTAACCGCGTCAGTTGTCTCATAATATAATTCCTATCATAGAAATTTTATTAGTTGTTCTGATGGTAATTTAATTTATAACAAAGTTTTTTTTTATTTTTTCCAGCTGTAGATGGCGATGAAGTTGTTTGTCAATGCAACATACCTGCAAAAAGGTAATAAGAAGTATTCTATGTATTTTGTGATAAGAAAACTGCCCCCTCTCTTTATTTCTGAATCTATCAATATTGTGAGGACAATTTTCGATGTGTCTGATTTTAAACAACACTTTAGAAATATTAAAAATGGTGAAATTGAAAAATCAGAAATTGCAGCTCATAGTTTGCTAGAGAATCACAAAATTGGAAGAGAAACTAAACTTTAGAAATATTTCAAGAAATCCATGTGATTAACAGTTTGGGAAAAGATATACATTGAGAAGAACAAATTTAGGTCCATGAATTTTGAATTTAATCTCAAAGTTCTTCAAATGACGATTTGAAAGTTGATGGTAATGGCAGAATTTCGACAGTCGGAGTTTTGGCTGACAATGGAGGCAAACACCTTTGAAAACTTTAAGAAGTGAGATGTAAAAACATTTTATCCAAATCAATGTATAAATTGTCTGTTCATCACTCTTTGGTCCAGAAATGTTCCTAAGGGCCTCATAGTGTTACTTTTCACTGTAATTTTGATTAGATTAATATTCTGTTTCAAAGTAATTTTCTCCTTCCTTAAAGTAAGAGTCCATGTTTCACATCCATATAATATAACTGGTAAAATAACAGTTTTGAGGAGATACTAGAGGACAACACGCACACACTACTGAATAACGCTAAGAAATTAGGACTGGAAGTAAATATCAATAAAACTAAATATATGGTCACACGTAGAAATACATTATATAATGGAAATGGGCAGCTAATGACAAATCAGGGAAATTTTGAGGAAGTGGCTGAATTCAAATACCTAGGAACAATAATCACAAATAGGAATGAGATGCACAAAGAAATTAAACATAGGCTCAATTCTGGAAATGCGTGCTATTATGCATTGCAGAGACTTGATGTCCCAACTCCTTTCAAAAAATGTTAAACTGAAAATATATATAACTATTATTCTACCAGTTATATTATATGGGTGCGAAACATGGACTCTTACTTTAAGGGAAGAAAGGAGATTACAAGTATTTGAGAATGAAGTACTTAGGAAAATTTTTGGACCAAAGAGAGATGAACAGACAGGTGAATGGAGAAGACTTACATAACAGTGAACTACATGATCTTAAATGAAGCCAGATATAATGAGAACAGTTAAGTCTCGTAGACTGCGATGGGCAGGACGTGTGAGAAAATTGGGGAATGAAAGACATGCATGGAAGCTTCTTGTAGGAAAACCAGAGGGAAAACGCCCAGTTGGTAGACCAAGAATGAGGTGGGAAAATAACATTAACTATGATTTGAGGGAAGTAGATTATACAGGGAATGATTGGAAAGCATTAGCTCAGGATAGGGATGTATGGAGAGCTTATGTCCGTGCAGCCATGTACCTACAGGTTCAATAGTGCCAGTGAGTAAGAGTAAGTAAGTATATATGTTCAGTGTAACTTTCTTTGAGAGAAGTTGGGATGACAAGAGTCCCTGTAATACATAATAACATGCATTTCCAGAATTGAGCCTATGTTTAATTTCTTTGTGCATCTCATTCCTGTTTGTAATTATTGTTCCTAGGTATTTCAATTCAGCCACTTCTTCAAAATTTGCCTGATTTAGGATGTCAAAAAAAGAAAAAATTTGGATGTTACATATTTTGATTTATTTTTTAGGTTGGTTGTTAAAGAAGGTCCGAATAAAGGTCGTCACTTTTATGTATGTCCAAAAGCACAATCTGAGCAGTGCAGGTTTTTTAAATGGGCAGAAGATGGAGATAATGGTGGTGGTGGGGATTGGGGAGGTGGAGTGGTGGTGGTGGTGGTGGTGGAGGAGGAAACAGACCCTGGAGTGCATCTGCTAGAGGGAGAGGCAACGGTAAGTTATTTGCCTTCACTCATATTCCTCTTTCCAATCTTTATATACATAATTCTTCTGTACGTGTGTTTGTATTGAATTCCTCCTAAACGACTGAATCAATTTTGTTGAAATTGTGTGTGTGTGTGTGTGTCTGATTGGATCCCTCGATGGTTTACATTCACAATTGGACCCTATAAAACCATTAGGTGTAGGAGTTTACATGAATTGAAAATTTAAAATACTGGTCACATTTTTTTACATTTCACAACAAAACTCAATATATCTTATTAAAATAAACCGAGGTAGGTATTATCCAAAAATGAGCAAATTCAGACAATTAGAAGCGGAGGTTTACTTGAAATCCGGAATTAATATCTGACTAGCAACTGCCATGTTTGGTTCGTCTCAGCATATACCATACAATTTTATTAACCTTTAATATTTCATTTTTTTAGGCGTAGCAACGCACACCAGATATTAGCTAGTAAAATTTTAAAATCAATGTAATTCTCAACTTGGTTAAAACTTTTGGGGAAATTAATGCAGTATTAACCACAAATCTGTGTATTTAAAAAAAAAGAGTTAATTATATCTCCATCACCCCAGCAAAATAACTCCAAAAATTAAGATAATAATCCAACCAATTTAACTTATAAAATTATAAAACTCCACAAATTTCGAGCTAAGTTCCAGTTGTACTATAAACAAACTTACATAAGGTATTACTTTGTCTATTGGTGGAACCATGGTGCTACTTTTACCCGCCATATGACTGAATTATGTGTGATAGAAACATCTAAAGCAATAGCAATGTGTGGATAAAACGTATAATGGGTGAAAAATAATAGAACAAGTGTCTGATTTCTCATACCTAGGAAGTGTATTTGCAGAACATAAGAGTGATATTGATTCAAAATTACAAAAATATAATAAAATGAATGGAATAATAAGAAAACATTTTGGTAAACAGATGAGGACAAATACAAAACTGAGATTACATAACATCACATCAAAAGCTGCTCTAAAATACGGAAGTGAAATTTGGATTTTAAATAAAAGAAATTCTCATAAACTTAGAGTAAGCCAAATGTGCTTCTTACATTCATTGTTAGGAATTAATAGACTGGATCACCAAAGGAACACTATTATCAGAGAAAAACTTGATGTAATTTGAAGTAAGATTAAGTTATGTAGGTAGGAAATAACACTATGAGGTTTTATTTTAATTTTGTTTAGTTGTTTCTTGACTCACCTCATACTTCTCAACTCCCAAGCAGACTCGAGTTTCTTCACTGCATTTGTGACATTCTCAAATGCATGTCACAAATGCAGTGAAGAAATTCGCGTTTGCTTGGGAGTTGATAAGTATGAGGTGAGTCAAGAAACAACTAAACAAAATTGAGGTAAGATGTTTCTAGTCTCAAAAAAAAACTTGATTAAAAGAACCTCAAAATATTACCTCCTAAAATAAACCATTGGAGCTATAAGTTCAGATGAAGATATAGAAAGATACAACAAGAATGGAAAATGGTGAAATTAAACCTCATAGTGATTAATTCCTATAAAAGTTAAATAAAAAAAAGAATGGAAAAGTCATCTGAGAAGAATGGAAAGAAATGTGACTTCCAAAATTGACATTCCAATATATTCCAGCTGGACATAGGGACCAAGGAAGACCAAAATATCGGTGGAAAGATCAAGACCATCTTCGTTAGGTTTACCATCAAAGGCCACAAGGGCTAAAATGGATTTGTTCGTGATGATGATGAAGAAACATTGTTCTTAGGTAACATTGTATTTTACAGGAAATAAGATTGAATACAAGATAAGAAGGTACCAATAGTTAAGAACTTCCTCCATTTCTTATTTATTTATGACAAAAATTATATATGGACCTACCTAATTAGATGTTTATGCTTTTTCTATAGATATCCTTTATTTACAATTTCATTACAAGCAGAATTTATGCTCCATGATGACTCACCTGTAAAATCTGGTGTTATTTTCACCATATCCTCAGTGACTAATGTAGGATATTTTTTACTAAACTGTTTGAAAACATTCAAAAAATTTGTTTCTCTCCGCTTTTCAAATGGTTTACTTTCCAATTTTTTAAGAAATGCTACAGAAGTAACCATTTAAAACAACTGAAATTCCAACTTATTCTGCCTTGCGTAAGAATTAAACAATGAAATGCTTCGATCTTAGATATTTAATTTATCACATCTCACCAAATGACATGTTTTATTTGAAGAGAAGAATATGCGCTAAGACTGGGCTATAAGAGAAAGATTTGCATTTAGATTGAAGTGCTCAGGTAGCTCAGTTGGTAGAGCATTAGCACAGAAAGCGAAAGGTCCTGGATCTGAGTGTATATTTTCCTCTTTAAATATAAATTCTTGTTACAACTTTGTGATTTCTACAGGGTCTTCTACAAACAAGAGAACTGCAGCATCAAGTTCTTCAGAGCCTCCGAAGAAAAGGAAATGCAGTATATGCAGGCAAGAAGGTGAGGCATTCACTTGTGAAGTAAATGGTATAGAAGTCAGCTCTCTGATTCCAAAGGTTGCAGGTTCAAACCCAGCAGGGTTCAATGAATTTTTTAGGATGGAAAAATCCAAGGAACAAGTCCTCATGGAAGGGACTGTGGGTCCCAAGTCTGAAGATTTTCAGGCTCGTAAAAGAACCTTAAGCCTGAATAAAGAGACCTCTAAACAAAATTTACCAACCATAATCATCCTAGTAATACCTTAGTTTGAAATAAATTATGTTCACCTCACCTCGTATCCAGTCTTCTAATTAGACCGGTTTCAAAACCTAGCTGGTTTCATCATCAGTAATTTCATGACCAATGTTCTGTTGTCCAGGAGCATTACTTCTTACTCCAACTGTTGGTGGACCAATGAACTTCCCAATCAAATAAACTTCTCCAGGAATTTCAAAATTCAATAATTTTTAAAAATTAAATTAATGTTTTTATTACTTCACCTCATATCCTTTTTCTTCTTTACTGCAGTTTCGGAGCTTATCTCCATCATCAGTAGCCTCAAGTTGACCGTTGTTATGTCGTTTCTTGGTGGTTTTCTTCTTCCTTCTATCGGTGGACCGATGAACCTCTGGATCAGGTCAAAATTTGCGGGAGTTTCGAAATTCATGAGTTTATCTTCCTTGTTTTCTTCGATGTGGATTTTTTCCCAGACCGTGAGTTCTTTCTGTTTATCTGTGTGTTTGATTAGGCTGGCTTTTGTATTGATTAAATGTTTTTCAGACCAAGCATGGGCTGCTACAGCTGACTTGTCCACTTCACCCTTCTTTACATTTCTGAGACTTTTTTCAATCTAGTTTTTAAATTTCTTTTTGTTTTTTCTATATAGATTTTGTCACAATCCTTACATTTGATCTGATATATTTCTGATTTGAATGTAAGGATTGTGACAAAATATATATAGGAAAAACAAAAAAGAAATTTAAGAACTAGATTGAAAGAACATCTTAGAAATGTAAAAAAGAGTGAAGTGGACAAGTCAGCTGTAGCAGCTCATGCTTGGTCTGAAAAACATTTAATCGATACAAAAGCCAGCCTAATCAAACACACAGATAAACAGAAAGAACTCATGGTCTGGCAAAAAATCCACATCCAAAAAAACAAGAAAGATAAACTCATGAATTTCGAAACTCCTGCAAATTTTGACTTGATCCAGAGGTTCATCGGTCCACCGATAGAAGGAAGAAGAAAACTGCCAATAAATGACATAACAATGGTCGACTAGAGGCTACTGATGATGGAGATAAGCTCCGAAACTGTAGTCTAGAAAAAAAAGGATATGGGGTGAGGTAATAAAAACATTAATTTAATTCTTAAATTAAACCTCATAGTGTTTTTTCCCCTGTGAAAGTTAAATCAATAATTTTTCTTTCTTGTTTTTTGAATGTGAATTTTTTCCCAAACAATGAGCTCTTTTGTATTTTCTATTTGTTTTATTAAACTAGCCTTTCTTTCAATTTGATGTTTTTCTGATCAAGCATGAGTGGCTACTTCTGATTTTTCCACTTCACCATTTTGACATTCCTAAGGTGTTCCTTCACTCTGGTTTTCAGAGTATCAAAAATGGTGAAGTGGAAAAATCAGCAGTAGCCGCTCGTGCTTGGTCAGAAAAACATCAAATTGAAAGAAAAGGTAGTTTAATAAAACAAATAGAAAAACCTAAGGAGCTCATGTTTGGGAAAAAATCCACATTCAAAAAAATAAGAAAGAAAAATTAATGGATTTTGAAATTCGTGGGGAAGTTGATTTGATTGGGAGGTTCATGGATCCATAAAGAGATGGAGTAAGAAGCAGTGCTCCTGGATGACAACATCAGTCATGTAACTACTGAAGATGTAACCACTAAGGTTTTGAAACTGGTCTAATTAGAAGACAGGATATGAGGTGAGGTGGAAAGAATTTTATTTTAAATTTTTAATTAAACCTCATATTTAGTGACATTTCCTGTAAATAGTTCAAAGTGTATGTCAATTAGTCTGGTTAAGGAACTTTGTTCTAGGGAAATCCTCTTGTCTCCGCAGTGGGACAAATTTCATGTTCATATCTGTTCTAGAGGTCAATTTATTAAATTATTAATATTGAGTGGAGAACATATTTTTAATAACTCACCTCATACAATTTCAAATTTCTTTGAGACCATTGGTTTCAAACAAATTTTTCATTCATCTTCAGCCATGACTCCAACTGTTGAAATTTTCTGTTTGTTGATTTCTCTATTTGATTCAATATTAATGATATAACCTCATAATGTTTACTTCCAACATTAATTTAAATATTATTAAATTATGTTAATATGTTATATTTTAAGATTTAAAAATTAAAGATTTAAATTAAAATGTTTTATACCTCACCTCATATCCAGTCTTCTAATTATACCAGTTTCAAAGCTTAGGCAGCTTCATCTTCAGTAATTTCTTGTCGACTGATGTTATGTCGATCAGGAAAACTGCTTCTTCCTCCCTCTATTGGTGGACCGATGAACCTCCGAATCAAATCAGAATCTCCAGGAATTTCAAATTCATAAGTTTTTCTTTCTTGTCTTTTTTTAATATGGATTTTTTTCCAAACCGTGAGTTCTTTTTGTTTTTTCTATTTGTTTAATTAGAGTGGCTTTTGTATCAATTAGATGTTTTTCAGACCAAACGTGAGCAATCTAATTAAACAAATAGAAAAGCAAAAAGAACTCACAGTTTGGAAAAAATCCACATTCAAAAAAACAAGAAAGAAAAATTTATGAACTTTGAAATTCCTGCTGATTCTGATTTGATCCAGAGGTTCATTGGTCTACCAAAAGAGGGAGCAAGAAGCAGTTCTCTTGATCGACATAACGTCAGTCAACAAGAAATTACTGAAGATGAAGCTGCCAGCTTTGAAACCAGTATAATTAGAAGACTGGATATGAGGTGAGGTATAAAATATTTTAATTTAAATCTTAAATTAAACATCATAGTGATTTTTTCCTATAAAAGTTCAATGTTATATTTTGTTACAGGTCACACCAAAACAAACTGTCCAATGAAGTAAGAAGACAGAAAGAATCAGCAGCCAACGTTTCATAAAGTTTAATACCACATTAATATTTAAAGGAAGTGACGCTATGAGGTTTATTTTAATTAGTAATTGAGTTAGAATTTAACACCTCACCTCATAATTGTAAATTTCTCAAAAACTAGTTTCAATACTTCTGTGTATCATTTTTGGTTCTAACTAACTGTTGAAGCCGTTATTGACGATCTTGTAAATTGTATTTTACTTCCTCTGGTGACTGACCAATGAACTTCCAGATTAAATCCCTTTCCCTGGGAATTTCAAAATTGAAAAGCACAGAATCGAAACACAGCCAAGTCAGTAAAAAGTATTGTCTGTATTATTCTTACCTCATATCATTGTTTCTGTTAGACACATGTTTCAAGTCATGTTAACCTCGTCTTCAGTAGTTACAGACTGGTTTTTCCCAAGTTGTTGGCCCTGGATCTTGACTTTTGCTCACTCTTTCTGTGGTGCAAGGAACTTGCAATTAGGTTAATCATCAGGAAGTTATATTTTGAGGTTCTTTTAATAAAAGTTTTTTTGAATCTGGAATCATTTTACCTCAATTTAAATTGAGGTAAGATGATTCCAGATTCAAAAAAAAAAAAACTTGATTACAGTTAGGATCCTGTCACTGGGAATTTCAAAATTCATAATTCTCTCCTTGTTCTTCTGTATGTAGACTTATTAATATTTAATTTTAGGAAGTTATATTTTGAGGTTATTTTAATTATATTATTTTTGGTCTGGACATCTTACCTCAATATTAATGTTGATTTGTTCACAAGAACAAATCAACATTAATATTGAGGTAAGATGTCCAGACCAAAAATAATATAATTAATGTAGACTTATGTCTAACAGAAACAATGATATGAGGTAAGAATAACTCAGACAATACTTTTTATTAAGTAAAACCTCATAATGTTATTTCCTGTTGTATTTTCAAACAACCAAATTATTGAAACAGATACATATAAGGAACTCACAGTTTGGGAGAAAATTCACATCCAGAAAAATAAAAGAAGAATCATGAATTTTGAAATTCACGGGGAAAGGGATTTAATTTTTTTTTTAATATTTCAAGGAAGTTTAGAAGTTTAGAAAGAATTAACAATGACCATACACTCAGACTGGGGCTTGAACCCAGGACCTTTGGCTTTCTAGGCCAATACTCTACCAACTGAGCTACCTGAGAAAGTTCCAATCTAAATGCAAATTTTTCTCTTATATATGCTGTTAATTCTCATACACCAAATGCTATGAAAATTTTGCTTCCATCATGAAAAATGGCGACTTCTTTTATTAAGAATTATTTGGGAATTATACATTACTTTATAAATGCCAGTATGGCTTCTTTTGATGTTTTTATTATTCATTTCATACATCTCAATTATGGATAGCATTTGGTGCGCGGGAATTAACAGTGTATATAAGAAAAAATGTGCATTTAGATTGGAACTTGCTCAGGTAGCTCAGTCAGTAGAGTATTAGCCTAGAAAGCCAAAGGTCCCGGGTTCAAGCCCCAGTATGTGCGTGAAATATGATTTATCCATCGTTGAGATGTATGTAATGAATAATAATAGCATTGAATTGACAATGATGTCTAAGGCATTGGAAATCAGTCTTCAAAAAAGCTACAAATATGAGGTGAATAGTGCATATTATCTATTATCTAAAGGGATTTAATTTGGAAGTTGATCAGTGAACAACCAGATGGAGTAGGAAGCAACCTATTACACATCCAAGTTAACTGTTCATGGGCGGAGGGGAAGAGTTTTAGCGCTAGTGTCGCCGATCTACTGAATCTGTGGAAAGGATGTAGGAGAAAACTGTACATTCGATCACGTATTGAAATTTTTGAACTTCAAATGTGGGGGGAGAATCTCTAAACACATGTGAAAGTTCTTAACATAGTTGTCAAATTAGTCATTTAAGCACGAAACACTCAAGCGGTCGGATCATTTAAAATCACAGTATTTTGTCATCTCTCTTTTACCAGCCTCACATTAAATCACAAGTGGCAACATGCAATGAGAAGGGCAAGGAAGGGACAGCTCATTCCTAGACGTAACCCCAAAAGTAACAGTGTTGTCAAGTTAGTCATTCTGTCACTGACCGCGCAGAACGACGGATCATTAAAATTCTTCAAATATAAAATACATAGTATTTGTCAGCTCTCTACCTGCCAATCAAAACAACATGATACAAAGGACTGGATGTGGCAACATAGTAAGGAATAGAAAGAGAAACACAGTTTGTTAGTTAACATATTTTCCACTTGCATAAAACACTTGGATGGGTAATACAGTATCACCAGCCACCAATTCAACAGTCAGTTAAACTGAAGTATTGAAGAAATGTACAATTATGAGGTGAGGTGTTAAATTTATGTTGAGTTGTTTTTGACTCACATCATACTTCTTAACTCCCTCGCAGACTCGAGTTTTGTCACTGCATTTGTGACATTCTCAATGCTGTATCACGTTCACAACCGACATCCAACAGCCTCCTCTCCTGCAGACTGACCTCCATGCCATCTGATGGCTGACCGACAAACTTCCAAATCAATCCCCTCTCCTTTTCACTGGGTATTTCAAAATTCATAGTTATGTTTTTACATATGAATGGTTCATTATATAGTAGATAGGGACAGAGAGAATCTCGTTAATCCATTCATATCCATTTTTACATAACTATGAATTTTGAAATACCTGGTGAAAAGGAGAGGGGATTGATTTGGAAGTTCGTTGGTCAGCCATCAGATGGCACGGAGGTCAGTCTGCAGGAGAGGAGGCCGTTGGACATCGGTTGTGAACATGTTACAGCATTGAGAATGTCACAAATGCAGTGACAAAACTCGAGTCTGCGAGGGAATTAAGAAGTATGAGATGAGTCAAAACAACTCAACATAAATTAAAATAAACCTCATAGTGTTATTTCCTACCTACATAACTTAATTAAGGTGTTAAATTCTAACTCTATTGTTAATTTTAATACCAGAGTTCCCTCAGAATTTAACACACAAATTTCCGCTCTTATATGCAATTTTATGCATTCAAGTTGATCTTTAAATCATTTTTTAAGAGAAAATTTTTGCCTGAATCAGGATTTGAACCCAAGATCTCAAGTGACCAACTACTTGTGCTCTCAATTCAGACACAAATGTTTCTCTCTGGCAGCATAATAACATCATTCATAATGTAATTGGGTAACTTCTTATACAAGAAGACTTTGAATGGAATTTTTAATTCAGGGCTATTCAGAAAGACGGAACAGACTTCAAACATTTATTTCTTCCAACATACAAAATATCATCATCATCATCATCACTCCAAGGATTAGGCAATTGCCCGTTCCGACTTCATATTGCATCAGCCCAACGTCTTCTAGGTCTTCCAACATCACGCCTTCCTCTTGCTTGATAATTTCTGGCTAACAATGGATATCTCTCCTTGCTCATTCCATCCATGTGATCAATCCATTTCTGTCTGTAATTCGTGACTTTATCCAACAAAGGCTGTACTTTCAATTCTTCTCTTATATCCTCATTTCTTATTCTATCAAGTCTTGTACATCCTTTTACTTGTCTTAGGAACCGCATCTCTGCCGTCTGTATTCTATCCTTCTGTCTTTTCACTGGAGCCCAAGTTTCACATCCATACAATATTGTGGGAACCGCCATAACATTATACATTTTTATCTTGGTTTCTTTCTAATTTTATTTTTGAATGTTCTCTGTATTGTTCCACACACCGTCTGAAATTTATTTATTTTGGAGTCAATATCTCTTTCCACATTGTAGCCAACATCACAGCCCAAATATTTGAAACTAGACACCTGTTCTATACTTTGATTTTCTAAAATAATTTTGGTTCTCACTGGATCTCTTCCTCTAAAAGCCATGGTCTTCGTTTTCCTTACAGAAATTTTTAGATCGTATAATTTACATATTTCATTTAATGCATGCATTGATTTCTGTAAGTCGTCTTCATTTTTCTGTATTATGATTACATCGTCAGCAATAAAAGATTATTTATGCACATTTTATTATCCATTCTTATTCCTGGATTTACTAAAACTTTCCATTTATTAAAAATATCGTCTATATATATATTAAACAAAGTGGGTGATAAACTACATCCTTGTCGTAATCCAGTATTTGTTTTGATTGCATCTGTTCTTTTGAATCCGGTATCTATAATTATATTTGCGTCTTCATATAATGTCTTTATTGTTTCTACAAGGCACAGCGGGTATCCTTTCATTCGTAATATTTCCCATAATTTTTGTCTGTTTACTCGATCGAGAGGCCTTATCCAAATCTATAAATCCTATGTGAGTTTCTAAGTTATGTTCTCTTCTCTTTTCTATGAGTTGTTTCAGTGTAAAGACATTGTCTATACATGACCTTCCCTTTCTGAATCCACTTTGATTTTCACTTATTATTACTTCTGTTATGTTTCTCAATCTATTATTTATTATTTTCGTATATATTTTGTAGCCAGTATTCATTAAGCTAATCCCTCTGTAATTCTCGCAATTTCTCCGGTCTCCTCTTTTGAATATATTCTTGACAATTGCTGTTTTCCAAGTGGTTGGAATCCCATAGGTCTGCCAACATATATTAATTAGATGAAGTATTCGTAGTTTACACAATATTCCACTATATTTGATTAATTCCATATTTATATTATCTAATCCTGTTGCTTTCCTATTCTTAGTGGTTTTCAAAGCCATTTCTAATTCATTTATGTCTATTACATCAATATTTTCCACTTTTATTTCTTCCTCATTGTTCTCTTTTCCTTCAATTTCCTCCTTTTTCCAAAGTTTTTCATAATGCTGGATCCATTCTTGTTCTGGGATTATATTCAATCTGGCAGAATCTTTCTCAGTCTGATTTAGATGTTTCACTAATTTATAACCTATTTCTTGTCTTCCATACATATCATGTTCTACTGAGCTTATAAATTTATCCCATGACTCCTGATGGGATTTTCTTATAATGCTTTTAGCAATTCTCCTTTTCATTTTATATTCTTCATAAGATTCTTCTGTTTTCAGTCGTAAGTATGTATGATATGCTTTTTGTTTTTCATTCACTGCATTTTGTATATTCGCATTCCAAGTTCTCAAGCCCTTCCTATTCCTTATTCTATTTCATACAAAATATAGAAACACAATTCAAACGTTCCTGGAAAGAGAAAAGTTTGAAGTTCCTATCATGGCTGCATTGGTGCTGTTGCTTGTCATGTTGTTTGTATTAAAATGGCAACACAACAGGACATTGGATTGGAAGAGGAGGAAGATTAACTTCATTACTGGTGGCCTCCTAGGTCACCAGACCTAACCCTGTGTGATTTTTATCTGTGGGGTTACATAAAAGACCGTTTTTTATCCACCTATGCCCGATGCTCTTGAAAATCTGCAACATCGAATTGTTGAAGCTGTGAATTCGATAACTAGAGACCAGCTGATTTGTGTGTGGCAAGAAACGAGCGACAGTTTTGATATTTGTCGTGTAACACATGGTGCTCATATTGAATGCATAAAATAGTGAAATTTTAATTTTTCTCTTTCCATGAGTGTTGGAATTGTGTTTATATTTTTTGTAGTTTGGAAGAAATAAATGTTGGAAGTCTGTTCCTTCTTTTTGAATAGCCCTCTGTTATTATAAAGTTATTTGTAAATTTAGTAAATAAGGTGAATCAGGAATCATCTTATTAAGTTATGTAGGTAGGAAATAACACTATGAGGTTTACTTATTTTAGGAATTCTCACTATGAGGTATATTCATTAAGGTAGAATATGTTTATCACTCACCTCATATTGTACTTCTTATTTGATTATAAACTAGTTTCGGAACATAGTTTCTGTTCCATCCTCAGTATCATCACGACCGTTCTTCTGTCGTCTTCAAGATGACAGAACAACGGTCGTGATGATACTGAGGATGGAACAGAAACTATGTTCCGAAACTAGTTTATAATCAAATAAGAAGAACAATATGAGGTGAGTGATAAACATATTCTACCTTAACTATGAGGTTTATTTTAATTTTGTTGAGTTGTTTCTTGACTCACCTCATACTTCTTAACTCCCTCGCAGATCCAGATTTCATCACTGTATTTGTGACATTCTCAATGCTGTTCACGTTCACAACTGATGTCCAGTGGTCTGCAGGAGAGGAGACCATTGGATGTCAGTTGTGAACGTGAACAGCATTGAGAAAGTCACAAATATAGTGACGAAATCTGGATCTTCGAGGGAGTTAAGAAGTATGAGGTGAGTCAAGAAACAAAACAAAAAAAAAGGAAACATCTTACTTCATAAATAGTTGTGTCCTATTTGAACAAGTGCTTTTCAAAACTGTTGAATTTTATAAATCAATGGTAAAGAGAAAAAAAATTGCCTGAACCAGGAATCAAACCCGAACCTTTAGCTTTCCGTGTTAACACTAAAGGTTTGGGGTTCGATTCCCGGTTCAGGCAAAAATTTTTCTCTTTACCATTGATTTACAATAATTTAATTGTGTTCATTAATTTACTTATTTTCATCATAGTAATAGCTTTAGCTTCTCAATATTAATTTAGGGTCGTATGCAAATACATTACTCTCTAATATTTAATTTTAGGAAGTTATATTTTGAGGTTTTTTTAATTATATTATTTTTGGTCTGGACATCTTACCTCAATATTAATGTTGATTTGTTCTTGGACATGTTTCAAAACAATTCTGTTTTATCGTCAGCTTTCCCAGACGATAAAACAGAATTGTTTTGAAACGTGTCCAAGAACAAATCAACATTAATATTGAGGTAAGATGTCCAGACCAAAAATAATATAACATTACTCTCTACTCAAATTACTTCCAATCACTGGTGAGCTGAGATCGAATTAACGGCCGCCTTAACCGGTCATGTATGAATGTTGACGTTTTCGTAATATTGGCAACGAATTACCCAGAATTCTCAGCGATAAAACCACTTCCGTTATTTTCGTCTGCTATAGAGGAATGCATTTATGCTTGCATCCTGCAAATAATACCATATATAAACACGTCTGCGACGCTCAATATTACGCCGATTCTCCTGTTCTTCCAGTTGAATTCTTTGGTAGACTCTATCAAATTCCTCTTCTCCGCGTATACCGAAAACATGATCGAAGTCTTCAAGGTCCGACATATTGGATAAGTTTCAAACTACATCGGTTCCCTTCGGGATTTTCACATAAGTTTATATCTTGAGCTACGATCTTAAGCTACCTTGTCAGGTAGCTTACAATTATTACCGCGTGAATAGATTTCTGAGTAAGAAAAATGTGTTTGGATAAAACTTTATCAGCAGAGAACGCCTTTTACTGTCTAATGCGTTCAAACATTCGACCCTTAATGTTGAATTTTATGTTGTCAGCCCTGGATGTTGACCAAAGAACTTGTAAATTAGATCTTTTTGCCTGGGAATTTATTTTAATGTCAAGTTAACACCAAAAATGATTACATCCTAAATAAACGAACGAAAACTATTTTACTTTCGCAGAGAAAAATTAATGTCTGAACTGGGAATCAAACCGCACACCTCCAATTAATTTTTCGTTCCAAAAAATAAATGTGTCCAGGACTGGAACATGTTAGAATAAATATAACATCAAAACAATAAAAACTAGCAAAAATGAGAACATTGATGAAAAAATCCAAAATATACCGGATAAAATGTCCAATGAATGAATGAGTCACTTCTTATCTTACCTCATACTTTATCTTTTTTTTTTTAAACATGTGAACTGCAATTTTCAAGAGGAGTCCCTTGTATCTTCAGCCGACATTATGACTATCAGTTTTTTGTTGGAATTTTCATCTATAATGTTGCCATCTGGTGCTGATTTTATGAAGTTTGAAATCAAGTCCTGTTCATCGGGAATTTCAAAGTTCATGGATCTAAATTTGTTCTGAATATATATCTTCTCCCAAACTGTCAGTTCTAAAGATTTTTCCAAATGGTTTAAAAGTTTAGCCCCTTTTTAATTTCATGATTCACCAACAAACTATGTGCTGCAATAGCTGATTTTTCAATTTCACCATTTTTAATATTTCTAAAGTGTTCCTTTGTGTGAGTGTCCAAATTCCTTTTTGTTTTTCCTATATACATTTTATTGCATTCTTTACAACTAATTGATAAATTCCACTATGAACAGATAAAATGTGCTGATTGTGATAAGATATACATACGGAAAACAAAAAGAAACTTCATATTTGAAGAGAAAAATTATATGCTCAGACCGGAGCTCGAACCCAGGACCTTTGGTGACCTGGTCTGTGTATAATTTTTTCTCTTCAAATGTGATTTATCCATCATTGAGATGTATGAAATGAATAATAAAAACATTGAAAGAGAAACTTGACCATTAGAAAGAAACAACACATAAATGTAAAAAATGGAGAAATAGAAAAATCTCCAGTAACTGTTCACATTTGGTTGGAAAACCATAAAATTTATATAAACACAAAGTTATTAAAACAGTTGGGAGAAGATCTACATCCAGTAAAACAAAAATAGGAAGCATTCAGAAGAATCATTAAACTAAATAAATAAATCACTGGCACTATTGAACCCATAGATTCATGGTCGCACAAGACATAAGCTCTCCATACATCCCTATCCTGAGCTAATGTTTTCCAATCATCCCATGTATAATCTACTACCCTCAAATCATGGATAATGTTATTCTCCCACCTCATTTTTTGGTCTACCAACTGGGCATTTTCCCTCTGGTTTTCCTACAAGAAGCTTCCATGCACGTCTTTCATTACCCATTCGTGTCACATGTCCTGCCCATCGCAGTCTATGAGACTTAACTGTTCATATTATATTGTTTATTTTTTATTTCACTCACCTCATACTTCATACCCCTTGCAAACCCAGGGTTTCGTCACATCATTTGTGACATTCTCAATGCTGTGTCACGTTCACAACTTGTTCTTATTATATCTGGTTTCTTATAAAGACCATGTAGTTCACTATTATGTAAGTCTTCATTCACCTGTCTGTTCATCTCTCTTTAGTGCAAAAATTTTCCTAAGATCTTTATTCTAAAATACTCGTAATCTCCTTTCCTTCCTTAAAATATCAAAATCCATAGATTCAAATTTCACTGGATGAATTTTGAAGTTGCCAATGAGCAAAATTTAATCTCAAAGTTCATTAAATCGGCACTAGATGGCAGTATGGAAGATGATGGCAATGAGAGAATTTCAACAGGTGGAGTTTTGGCTGAGGATAGAGACGATGCCTTTCAAACTGGTTCTGTGAAAACACAAATCTTTGTAATTATTGCCTGAGAAATATCTTGGATATATGGTGGCCAGAGATTGTAACAAATAAAGAACTTTGAAGAACAACAAATCAGAATGAAATTTGTAAAAATATTAAATTTAGAAAGTGGAAATGGGTTAGTCATGTGTTAAGGAGAAAGAATGACAATATCACAAAAATAGCATTTGATTGGAACCACCAAGGATTGAGAAGGTGAAGAGGAAGACCCAGGGCAACATGGAGTAATACCATCAGGGATGAAATTAAGGCATTGGCAAACAACAGAGTGCTTTGTTAAGCTTTTATCAAGGCCCTATGCTTTCCAGTGGAGTGACCAGGACTACTACTACTACTGCTACTACTACTTCAAAACAGGTTTTTATGAGGCGAGATATAAAAAGAATGCTAAAGTTTTATAAGGTAATGGCAGTTCCCATTGTGACATATGGATCAGAGAATTGGGCCATGAATAGATCAGACAGAAGATTACTAGAAACATCAGAGATGAAGTTCCTTAGATATATTGCAGGATATACTCTAAGAGACTCACATTCCTAGTGAAACAATTAGGCAAGAACTCAAAATTTTTAATCTAAATAAAAAAATATAAAACTATAAACAAAAATGGCGTGAACATATTTAAGAATGGACTCTTCTGGGCTAACAAAAAAGCACT
The DNA here is from genome assembly GCA_030220185.1 of Diploptera punctata. Lineage (NCBI taxonomy): Eukaryota > Metazoa > Arthropoda > Insecta > Blattodea > Blaberidae > Diploptera > Diploptera punctata. The sequence continues at coordinate 181,544 of JASPKZ010008348.1, forward strand.
GTTGTACCAACTTCAAGGCTATAGAGATGTGTGATGTCCTAGAAGACGATGGGAAGATGAATTCTAAGAGCGGAACAGACTGACGGCCTACCATAAAGTCGATGATGATGAGATATAAAAAGGGAAAATAATATTGACTCCCATAAGGGTTGAGAATGGCTGAAGCTCAACAGTCAAGAAGTAATCTTGAAAAAGAAGAACCACCTGTGAAAAAAATATAAGAAATTCACATATCACCCCTGGGTACATAATAAATTTCAAAATATATTTGAGAAGTTTAATATTAAATTAGCACCAAAAAATAACTACAGTTTAAATAAACTAATAAAAACCAACAAAAATGAAAAAAAACTGATAAAAATAAAAAGTCAGGAATATATCAAATTGAATGCATGGGTTGTGAAAAGATATATATAGGGAAAACAAAAAGAAACCTAAAAATTAGAACCAAAGAACACATAAGAAATATTAAAAATGGAGAAATTGAAAAATCTGCAGTTGCTGCTCATCTTTGGTCTGAAAAACATAATATAAATTCAGACACTAAATTATTAAAACAGTTAGAAAATGCAAAAGAGCTGACTATTTGGGAAAAAATTTATATTCAGAAGAACAGAAACAGAGTTATGAATTTTGATATTCCGATGGAGGGTGACCTTGTTTGGAGGTTCTTTGGCCAACCACAGGATGGAGCTGACATCGACATCCAGGTGGTGCAACATAAATAAAACCAGTCTGGGAAAGCTGACGATAAAACAGAATTGTTTTGAAACATGTCCAAGAACAAATCAACATTAATATTGAGGTAAGATGTCCAGACCAAAAATAATATAATCCAATGTTGTTACTATTATATAAGTCTATGAGATTGTGATTGGATGGCAGTAGAAATGCTTTTAAAATTTTTATTGGAAATTGTTAGGGCAAAGACTTTGGAACACTTAGGCATAGGTGGGAAGATAATATTCAAATGGATTTTGGAGATATGAATTGGATTGAACGTCTGGGGATAGGGACTTGTTACTATGTAGTTTCCAGAAACCATAGAGTCATTATGGAATCAATTAAACATTGTGATAATGTAAATGAAAACAAGTGAAAGTTCTATATGTGGAATGGGATTCTAATTTAGGACAGTTATTATCATCCGTCACAAATTAGGACTTTGTAGACTTGTTTCGACCCCATCTAGCAGTCTTTTAAGAGGTCTTTCTGGTCGACGATGTCCTTGGGGTTTATATTGCATTATCATTTTTGGGATTCTTCAATTATCCATTCTTTTTACAGGGTCAACAAGTTTAATTTATATCTGTTGAGTTTTTCTTCTACTGATTTTACTTCTAATTGTTATAAAATCTCTTCATTCTTTTTTCGATCTAAAAGAGTGTATCCTGCTGTTCTTCTGAGAAATTTAATTTCCGTTGCTTTGATTCTACTCCTGTCTGTTTTTCTTAATGTTCAAATCTTACTTCCATATAAAAGGGAGGGTAATGCTAAAGTATTATGTTTTTATTCTTGTGGATTATTGTACTAATTTAGCTTTTAATGTATTGTTTATTATTGTTAAGATTTGTGTAAATTTGGTGATTTTCTTGTTCACATCTTTTTCACTTTGATAAGATATTTCTTTATCAAAAGATTTCGGATGGTATTAAACACCATAAATATTGTTAATAAGTGACCAAATTTATTAATAATAATTAATTAATGGACTGGGTGCCAACCAAAATTTTGGTTTTGTTATGTCACCACTAGAGGTTACAACAATCACAGTGTGCTTGATACCTCACCTCTAAGAAGACTTCTTCACTTAGAAGACTGAATATGATGTGCGGGTTAGGAACCACGCTACTACTACCATTTGTGGCATTTATTAACCGCGCTACTACTACCATAAATCCGGGATCGGGTTTTGTTATTGCTGTCTCTATTAACGTGGATCTGATTTCCTGCAAGGTTATCAATCACGAAGTTGCTTGCCTTGGGCCCATAGAAGGCAGCAATTGATTCATCTTTCTCTCTCAGATATATTGACATAAATAAATAATGATTCTCAAATACATAGAGTGAGTGAAAATGATAATAATTGTCATTCAAGAGAGCTAAACAGCATAATAGCAAGGGAGCTGGAAATAATTTCCTGCGTGAGTGAATTTCCGTATAGGATAGAAAACAACTACGTGCACATCAATAAAGCAGCAGATAAATAAAAGATGACCTTTAATAGAAACAAGTAGTCTGAATTAAAAACAAATTAACAAAAAGACTTCGATCATTCAATGAAAAAACAAAATATAAACAAATAAATAACGATATTCTTACAATAGAAAAATCCACACCATACCTCACGCTACACTCATACTTGCGTCCGAATCAGGGACCACTTCTTCCCTGGTCTGCCGGACCAACTAAACCTCGCGGACTGGATGCTGATTCAAACTTTGAATCTGCTCAAAGAACTGAACGATAACTGCTTGAATGATAACGTTCTGCTAGTGCACCACGTATATGAAGGTTCCGAGGTAGAGGGGAGATGCGCCATAGACATTGCGCCGCGGGAAGGGTAAAGAGTAGAGAGAGGGGGTAAATACAAGGAGAAAGGGATATTGGCATAGTTCATAAATATTCCAGTGTAGGGAGGAGAACGACGTTACAATAATGAGCCGAAAAACACACTTTCGGTTCAATGAAGCATCTTGAATTAAATCTCATAGTGATTTTTTCCTATAAAAGTTCAATATAAGCACAGCATATTTAGAAACTACAAGGAATTGAATTTTCAGATATGATATTTGATTTTTAGAGAAGCACCTTTATTGCATCCACCCCTTAATTTACAAATGTGTCTGTCCATTCCCAACTCAGTACACTTTGTTTTGACTTAGTAACGTTGTAAATTTTCAATTTATGCGCCACTTTAGCAGACCAGACATGTAATTGTATTGTGTTCAGGTGAATGATTACAATGAAGAGAAAAAAAAGATGAAATCTGGTGGGTATCATAAGATTGTGCCAAGAAAATAGAATAACAGCCAATTAAAAAAAAAATGTTCTAAGCATAAGAAAATAGCATAATGACGTTGTTCTTTAGTTACAATTCCTATGTGCCAATTGTTTTTCAGAATAAATTAATGTTATATTGTTTTATTGTTGAATTAATTTATTGCAATTTTGTTATTAAAATCTGCATAAAATTGAGGTAATAACAAAATAGCTGTCAATTGACTTTTTAGGAATAAACACTAAGGCTGGATTTCTCAACCAAAGCATAAACCACGACTCTGATTTTCCAGTTTTTTATTGTTTCCATAACAACTATAAAAATGACTGAAAATTCACAGAAACCATAGACTTGATTCAGACATTTGTTTTTGTAATTAACAGCCATAGATTTTCAGTTTTTATGGTTGTTTTTGGAAACAATAAAAAAAAATTTGAAAACTGCAGTCATGGTTTAGACTTTGGTTAAGAAATCCACCCTAAGAGGTATTTAGATATTATGAGTTAGATATGCACTATTCACCTCATATTTGTAGCTTTTTTGAAGACTTAAGTTTCAATGCCTTAGGTGTCATTGTCAATTCTTTCTAACTGTCAAAAACAGCAGATGGTGATCCTTTAGGTTGATTCTTGCTCCCTCTGTTAGCTGACTGATGAACTTCTAAATCAATTTTTTTTTTCTCCGGGAATTTCAAAGTTCATTATTTTCTTTCTATTTTTGTGAATGTAAATTTTCTCCCAAATTGTGAGTTCCTTAGATTTATCTAAATGTTTAAATTTTGCATTTGTTTCAATTCCGTGTTTTTCAGACCATGCATGTGAAGCTATTGCAGATTTTTCTATTTTTCCATTTTTTTTTACATTTCTAAGGCATTCTCTCAATCTTGTATTCAAGTTCCTTTTTGTTTTTCCTATGTATATTTTTTCACAATCTTTGCAATTAATTTAAAAAATTGCTGATTTTTTGCCGTCTTCAATCTCTTCATTTTTGTTGGTTTTAATTAATCCATTCAGGCTATAATTGTTTTTTGGTGCTAATTTAATGTTACATTTTCTGAAAATTTTTGAAACTTATATGCCAAAGGATGATATGTAAATTGCTTAATTTTTTTTACTAATTCCTAATATCTGTCTGAAGGGTACTTTAAGTTATTTTTTGTTTTTGTGAATCTATTTATTTTCTTATGAATCATCTTTTCTTGAAAACCGTTCTCTTTTGCTATGTTTAATGTGTTTTTTTTTTTCTCTGTATTAAAATTTTCCCTGCTCATGGGAACATTCACAAGTCTGTATGTTAAACTATTAAATACCGCATGTTCATGTGCAATGTGGTTGAAACCTGTTGCTTTAATATAAGTATCTGTATGAGTTTCCTTTCTGTAAATTCCAAAATTGTTACGCCTACATTAGGCCTAACTTCGATAATAATAAATACTATAAAAAACCGATAAAGGATTATATCAGAAAGTAGGAAATAAATAACCGCATTGAAATACAATTTAGTCTTTTCTCAAGGGACCTTTTTAATATAAAAAAGCTAGTAAAAATCTATAAGGTTTTATATCCTGGATCAAACCATGTCACAAGATTCCAGGATGTAAAGTCATATCAACATTATTTAGTCAGAAAGATCAGAGATGTCCACATTAGATAAGGGTAAGTGGAGTTGCAATAAGAGAAAGTGGGACAAAGTTTCCATTTTGACATAGATGAAGGTTGAACTAGATCAGGTGAAAGAGTAAGTGAAAACCGATGGAAAAAACCCCACATGTATTGAAGGAAAAAGCTAACTTTCCACCCAAGTTTCCCCGATTAGAAAGTTAAAAGTTTATCATATAAAACGCGCGAATTTTTACCAAAAAGACAGAACGGTGTGGGGGGAACGAAGGGGTTCGGTCCCCTGGGGACAGGCAGCAGTTCGACATGGGTAAGACATCATTTCTTTGTTCATAAAATGGTCATTTTAACTTCATAAATTTAATTAAAGGACCCAATGGTCCAAAGTACTTGGAATGATGACCAAAGTTGATTCTTTTGCATTATATTAAAATAATTATGTTATCTCTTTTTTTTTTTCTTAAAAAAAAATTTTAGCATTACAATATTTTTGAATATGTTTACGTTTAACAATGTGGCGATTTCAGCTGTTTTTAAATGACTGTTTTATATGTTATTAATATATCTTCATGTTTGATTTTATCTCAATAAATTATGTTTATTTTTCGTTTACTATGATTTAATATGTGTATTTCACATGTTTTAGAACTTTTCCTCCAAAACCAAGGCCAACCGCTCGGGCCAAATACAACCTAAACAATAGGGAACGTAACGCTACCGTTACGCAGGGGCTTAACAGACGCGCCCGCGTAACATTCTGGTGAACTAGCGGTGGGATATTCGTGAAAATAATGTTCTATTATGATTCACGGATAAAAGAAACGAACCTTAGGGCCGGTTTCACCAACATCGGTGAAATTTAACCTTCACGACGAGTTACATAACCGGGAGAAAAATAACTAAGCGTGTTTGCGTTTCACCACGCCATATAACACCGACGTAAACAAACGGGCGGTTTACCGTTAAAATTATTTTGAATCGTATATTTCTCATACCTCATATTCAAGCGGAACAAATTTGTAGGAGGGGAAAGAAATGCTATTGGTTGTTACTTATCGCGTTACCATAGAAACCTAAATAACACATTGAACCAACACAAACACGTTCCACAGATCACGTATATTAGTACACGTGGAAAATTTGCCAGAAATAAAGAACATGTCCAACGAAAGATTTTCAAAAACTATAATAGAATTAATATAGAAACGTTGAAACTATAGGAAATAAGAAACTATCCATAAAACATGCGTAACGACGAAAAATATTTTTTCTTGATTAGGCCTGTTTTTAAATTAACCTAATGATTGATTTAAAAACACTTTTACATTAATATAATATGGTAGTGTATTATCATCATCATCATCATTGGAATGCTTTAGTATATTTGGGTTATGTAAAAGTTTTCATGGAACAAGCCATTTTTAATGGTATAAGAAGAGCAATTATTTTGGTTGGGACCATGTATTACAGTGTTTACAAAGTATCTAATCCATCTCCTGAAAATGTTGCTGCTGTAAACTCTCATTCTTGGAAGAATTATTTAATAACATGCAAAATGATTATGATAATGCAAGCCATGTTATATATATATATATATATATATAAGGTGATTTGGAGCCATTAAGCAACAAATCTGATGAGAGGTCCTTAAAAAAAATTCCAACATTTCTCCCTCTCAATGCATAGAAATGCTAGATTACAAACCCTTGTGCTTCATGGTTATTCAGGTGTAATCATAATATAGGAACGTCCTGTCTGCGGATGAACTTGTGATGGAACAGATTAGTTTAATTTGTAAAACTTGGAGTAGATCTTGGGAAGCTAAATTTTTTTGGTTGTTCCTGGACCTATTATAAGAACAGTGAGAGTTTTCTTTTTGTCTTACATGTATTCATTATTTTCATTGTTGCACTTTGGAATACTGCAACCCAGTCTTAACGAATTTCACTAAAAATGTTTGACTTTATCAGACCCATACCCTTGTCACATTCTAGGTATGTAGGTCCACTTATTGGGAATGTGTCAAGAACTGACTGCAAATGTGTCTTCTCATGAACAATGTAGTGTAAATATCTAAAGAGCATGTAATTTTTATTTGCCCTCCTGCAGATTCACAGAATATATTTAACTACTAGATTTTTGGGTTAAGGATGTTTGTAATATACTGATTAATAAGAAATGAAGTTACCTTATTGGCTCCTTTCCTACCATGAGCTTCAGAATAAATATAGAAAATGACCTTGTTATCAAACAACTTTTGAATGTTGAAAGAAAAGTAGCTAAATCGTTGCTTGTAATATATGATGTTTGGACAGGGGAGATTTTTCTGAAAATCCATGGAAATAAATTTAGTACTTCTCTTCCATGCTTCCCTCTGGCCGTTATAAATAATCTCAGTTCTTGCTATGTGAACCTTGTTTTCAGTTTCAAGATACATTACCTTCTTCTCTACCTCCAGCCTCATCTCTTCATTTGCAATGGTACTTAACTGAACAGGAGCGACTTCTTATTAGCAGTAAATTCATCACAGATACTATACGAATCGTTTCTGGGGTATCCAAATTAAATGTTGAACTGTGTTATGAAAATGGTTTAATACATTTCAGAAGATATAAAGTTTTCAGAATAATTGTCTTTATACATGTTATACGTTGTTAAAAATACACAGTTCGCCAGGTAAATACAACTTCTGTTTTCTTTATGCTATAATGGCTTTCAGGACCCTTAAATGATGTGTGTTCCATAACCAGTTTTGGACAATTTGGTCTGCCTGTTGGTGTGTTTGCCTTACATATCCTTGCCTATCTCTGCATTAGTATTTATAGATTTTCGGATATTTTCAATTCTCTATTTTGAAATGGCATTTATAAACCTGAAAACTTTTTTACATATATCTTTATTTCATTTGCATAATTTTCATCTGAAATTCTTACCTTGTATCTGAAACTTTACTATGAAGGAGAGCATCATCTTCATTTATTTTGGCCTCCTCTGTTTAATATTGTGGGACCAAACATATATATAAAGTTAATAGTGAATGGAGAACATATTTTTAATAACTCACCTCATACAATTTCAAATTTATTTGATTTAAGACCATTGGTTTTGAATGAATTTTTCATTCATCTTCAGTTTATTTTCAGTTGTTGATTTCACCAATTCTCTAATTCTGCCATATTTGGTTGGCATTATAAATTTTTTTCTATAGGAATATCAAAATTCATTGATTGATATTTATTCTTTTGAATGAATATCTTCTCCCAAACTGTTCATTCTAATGGTTTATCCAATTGTTTCAAATTGTGAAATTGAAAAATCAGCAATTGCTGCACATAGTTTATTAGAACATCATAAAATTAATAGAGATGCAAAACTTTTGAAACAATTGGATAAACTATTAGAATTAACAGTTTGGGAGAAGATATTCATTCAAAAGAATAAATATTGATCAATGAATTTTCATATTCCTATAGAAAAAAATTTTATTTCAAAATTTATAAAGCCAACCAAAAGATGGCAGCGTTAGAGGTAACCATGGTGAAATCAACAAACATAGAATTTCAACAGTTGGTGTCATGAAAATAAACTGAAGATGAATGAAAAATTCATTCGAAACCAATGGACTTAAATCAAATAAATTTGAAATTGTATGACGTGAGTTATTAAAAATATGTTCTCCACTCACTATTAATGATATAACCTCATAATGTTTACTTCCCAACATTAATTTTAATATATATAAAGATTGTGCCTCTAACATTGTAAATTTTGAATTTGTTGATTCATTTATTTTGCTGATTTACATCAATACGTTTTAAATATTTTAACCTACAATTACAGGAGTCTCCAGTTTCATGAATCTGAGCTCTCAATTTTTTGTTAGTATCTTTCATCCTGCCAAAAACTCTTCCTCTTCTTACAGCTTTCATAAGATACACAGTTATTGATCATACTCATTCATTTTGAATGTAGGTGATTCCAGTTTTCACTTTTCTCGCACAATATTGACTAGTAAACACAACATATGAAGGCAATACAATGAAAAAATAAGTGTACATGTAATTCTCCTCCCCAAATAAGACCAATATTGAATAAATCCAGTTTCTATTACTCTACACCTGCACTGCAACAGTTAGATTAAAATGACTTGCTTTCCTTTTCCCATGTTCACTATAGAATTTACCTTTTTTGTTCCCACTATTCAATGGGCCTTGGGTTCGATCCCCGGTCGGGACCAGTTTTTCTGTGTTTTTCCTCAACTGTAAGACCCAAACGGTCCCCGAAATCATATGGCCATCGAAATCATTGTATTCATATTCATCTTAGATTAAGCTTGGGATTAGGGACTCTCCTGGTGCACCACTATCATCCATCCATCATATCATCGGGGCAATGTAACCCTGCCTTTCCGGCGCCCCAACCTCAGAAGTGGGTTACAAGTACGCCATGCCAGGAGGGAAACACCAGGAATGTCGAAGGGCAACCTGGGGCATTTGCAAAAAAAAAAAAAATCTCAGTGACTAGCCTTACTTTTGCTCCATAATTTAGCCCATATAAAATTCACTGCTCAAGCTATATGAATGTGCCCTTAACTGATTTTTTTTTATCACATTTACTGACTTACCTCTCTTTTTCCCTATAGTCTTCAATTCCATCACTGCATTTCCTCAAGAAAAAGATAGTCTCCAACGTAACACACAGGAATATTAATTAAATTATTTGGAGTCAATATTAATGTTGATTATCTTGAACATGTTTCGCTTATATCATAATCATTGATATGCCTATAATCGAAACATGTTCAAGAACAAAATCAACATTAATATTGAGTTAAGAATGAACAGACTCCAAATAATTTAATTAAAAGAACCTCAAAATATTACTTCCTAAAATAAAACATTAAATACAGGAATATGTTTGAAAATGACTTGAAAACACTAGTGGGTAACACATAGAAGTAATTATTTTGAAATTATATTTTATTTAATATTTTTCAAAATTATACAATAATTCATATAAATAAACTCTTATTATTTACTGCTTCAAATATCTTTATTGTTTCTATCAGATACAACAAACTGCAAAACAATAAGACTGAGGAACATGTATATAATTTACTCATTTTATAATTTCATACTGCCGTAACATTCTACAGCATCTCTCAAATGTTCACAGGCAATCAGTTTTTAGTAAAATATTTGAAATTGTACTGCCCATTTTGAATGTATAACAATACATCACATAAAAACCTAAAATATTTTTAAATTATTACAGTATCATCACTGATTAAAATATTATAGAACAAAAAATATAATTAACAATTTACTCTACAATGGGATTTTGCAATTTGCAGTTAAGCCCTGTTCCATAAATCTTCATTTTTTAAAGAGAGTTATGATATAATCAGATGTAGTGTAAGAACAGATTGCAGTAAAATGGCACAAAGACAACATCTGGACCCTCTGCTTCGGGGTAGATAGAATTATTGGGCAGCTAGAAACCGGACAGACACAAACTGAGGTCTCCATAGCACTTAATGTGCCACAAAATGTTTATATCTAGGTTATGGCGACGGTTCCAAGAGACCGGAGACGTTAGGCGAAGACCAGTGGGAGGTCTTCCAAGAGTTACAAATCCTCAGCAGGATCGATATCTTGCGTTAACTGCAAGAAGAAAACCGAACAATGTCTGCCAGACAACTGAGTTCAGAACTTGCGGCCGCCTCAGGTATCAGAGTATCCAGACAAACTGTCTATAGAAGACTCAGAGCTGCTGGTCTGTATGCTAGGCGGCCTGTAGTGTGCGTCCCACTCACCCTTGATAACAAGAGAGCACGTTTACGGTGGAGTCAGGAACATCGCGACTGGACTCTAAATCAGTGGAGCAGCGTGCTATTTACAGACGAGTCCAGATTCAGCTTGAACTGTGATTCGCATCGCGTGACTATCTGGAGGGGAGCAAGGAACTCGTTACAACCCCATGAACATCATGGAAAGACATCCATTTGGTGGCGGTGGTCTCCTGGTATGGGGAGGTATAATGATGAATGCACGCACAGAGCTTCACATCTTCGCAGGTGGCACTGTTAATGCTCAGCGGTATAGAGAAGAGATCCTGGAACCTCATGTAAGACTTTTCAGGGGGAGCTGTGGGTCCAGAATTCATATTCATGGATGACAATGCCCGACCTCACAGGTCACAACTGGTGGATGAGTTTCTTCAGGAGGAAGATATCCAGCGTATGGAGTGGCCAGCGAGGTCTCCGGATATGAATCCTATAGAGCATGCATGGGATGCCTTAGGGAGACAAATTGCATCTCGTCAGCCTCCTCCGAGGACACTTCAAGACCTTCACATTGCTCTTCATGAGGAGTGGAATTTGCTGAGCATCGAACTCCTGAACAACCTCATCACTAGCATGCCACGTCGATGTGAGTCTTGTGTAGCTGTCAGGGGTAATCACACCCCATACTAATCATTTGAACCATTGTTGTTCAACTTTTATGTTCGAATTCTGAAATGCAGTTTTCGTTTGTTGTGAAAATGACAAGTGAATGACGTATTCATGCCATTGTTTCTTTCGTGCCATGTTTCTAATTATCTGTGACATACCTTACCAAATTTTGTATTATTCTGACAAATGCTTTATAATAAGTCGGCAAATGAACTAATTATCCTTAACTTTTGGACACCCTTGAAATCCATCTCTCCAAACCCAATTATGAAAAAAATAATTTATAGAGAAATTATAACAAAGTTATATGACGTAACTAACAACGTTACATTTTACAATATGACAAATGTAAGCTAGGGTGAGTTATTTTTTTAAGCTGTTCTAAGTTTAAGACTGATGTGTATAAATATTTATAACTGTTAGACTTAATAGTTGCAAATGTTATAATTTGCCATAAATTGTTCTTCACCTAGCAATGATGTCACAAAATGTCATATTTGATTTACAAATAGCCTTCACTTTTAAAGAGAAGTAGTATTTCAAGTTACTTGAACTATTCTGCAACACCATCACCAGGTCTTTATTCTTTGTTTGTGTAATCCATTGAACTTCCGGTCTTTAGGGATGTAGCTTGAAGTCGAGAACTTGCAATGGCACAACTGACTCGGCAGACAATATCTTAGGACTGTTGATCTCCTGACCCCTCCTGAATGATGAACCCTTATCTAATCATTGTCCAAAGCCAGGAGCAGCTGATTTATTGGAGAAATGGCTTGATTTCTAAAAAAAAAAAAGCAGTATGTAATATAAACTTATTGTGTTGTACAGATCAACTCACATAATACACGCATATAGCAGTACAAGTGAATTATTCATAACTAGCTGAAGTTATTTTATCAATAATTAAAATTATAGATTTCACAATCAACATAGTATACCACTGGTGTATAATACATAAGGATTACTGTATGCTGGCTCAACTGCACTTTTACTAGCGCTTGATTTTTCAGTTATATTATTGTAAACTATAGCTCTTCTTTTTGTAAACTATAACTCTTCTTTTGTATTTACTAACATTATTTATTATTTTAAATTTTTTCAAACAATTTTATAACATTATTAGACAGTTTTGAAGTATTTATTTAAATATGCAAATCACAATATTATGACACTGTTAGACAATATTGTGATGCTAACTGCTATTTTCTCCACAGAGTATATTACTTAGTCTATGATTTTTCTATCGCTGTTTTGGGTTATCGCTGGTTGGATCAGCGTTAGGGAGCGATAAGTAAGTGTACACCCATTTTTAATGAAGTTTGGTAAATTTAATATTATTAATATATCTTTATAACATAGATTTGGGGACTTATTGCAAATATTGGTCATTTAAATTTCATAGCGACGGATAGTAATCCAGGATGATAATCAATATGTGGTTCGATTGTGGGTTATCGGTGGCTCTACAAACTCTGGTGCATGCGCACTGTTATTCTATAGGACTTTGAAAATATTTGACGCTAGTTTAAGTTCAGTTTTTCCCTGTATGCTTAGTAACTTGCATTTCTTACAATTGTTAACTTCTGTGTATCATAGATTTGCACATGCTGATATATCAAATGTTATCATTGATCTGCAGTTACTTCATGAATTATTTTTAGTGCTACAGGTGTTTAGTCTACAATATTAAGACTCGTCAAAACATATTATTTAAAGAAAAGTAGTATCACAGAATTAGAATAATAAAATCAAATAATAGAGAAACTGCTGATTACATATAATGACTGTTCTGTTCTGGAACATGTTTTCAGAGAAATACTTGATCTTACAATTAATGACAATATATGTTAGGCCACTATACAATTTTAGCATAATTCCCACTGCTCTAACATTAAATAACAGGAAAATTGTCTTGGATGTCAGATATATTACCGGTACTGATTATCTACAAGGCATTTAAGATTAACACATTTTTTGGAAATTATCTCTAGAAATATTTGTATTTAGACCTAGGATCTCATTACTTGTTCTATATTCTAGGTATATACATACTAGATTTAAATTACGGTACTTGCTAACAATTTCAACCAAAATAGGCCTACTGTATTTAATATCCCAAAATATTAAGAATGTCAAATAAAACCAAATATTTTATAAAATATATTTCTGTAATTGGTAATTAAATATATAGTTAAAAAATAGTCCATAAATAATAAACATAACCTCACATTATTTTGTAATGATACTAACTTGCTTTTAAATATGTATTCATGAGTGAATAAAATTAGTAATTCATTGTGTAAAGTACTGGTATTATACATGAATAAAATAATTTTCATTAACGAATTAAACTTACTTGTATTTATGCCTGACTTGTTTTATATAATAGGACAGTATTCATACTAGATTTATATTATTTGCTAACCATTTTAACAAAAATAGGCCGACTGTATTTAAGAACTCAAAATATTATGAATATCAAATAAAACTCAAATACTTTCTAAAATATATTCTGTAATCAGTAATTAAATATATTGTTAAAAAATAGTCAAATAATAAACATGACCTCACATTATTTTGTACCGATACTAACTTGGTTTTAAATATATAAGCATGAGTGAATAAAATTAGTAATTCATTGTGTAAAGTACTGGTATTATACATCAATAAAGTCAGTTTCAATAATGAAATAAACTTACCTCTCCGATGATCCAAATGTGCAGTAGCCTATCAGGTAGACAGGCCTGGTATCTTCGAAAGTCTGCGATATCACTGTAATCGTAATTTTCAAACTATTCACACAGTTCTTCTACCCAACTAGAGTATTTTTCAATTCAATTGGCCTTCAAAATAATAATTAAAACCATATTCACGTTCAATGTTAAAAATGTCCAGTCTTTCACACGCCATTTTAATATAGGAATCACCCTCCGTTAATATCACCCTCCGATTCTACCGACCAAATTCGTGCGGTTACGGTCTACTAACGAAATACGACGAAATAACTCCCGGTAAAAAGTTACTGTTGTTGGTGAAACACAAATTGTAGTGAAGCTGGGAAACGCTCCGTTTAATTCACCGGTAACACGGTTACCTGTGTTGGTGAAACCGGCCCTTAAAGTTGAGTTATTAAGATAATTGTCAGGACAAAACCCCGAGAGGCGAGAGATATCCGATAAGGAAAAAAGACTTTCGGCTTTTCAACCCTACAGTCTTATTTAAGGGGGGGGGGGAATTGTTACGCCTACACTAGGCCTAACTTCGATAATAATAAATACTATAAAAAACCGATAAAGGATTATATCAGAAAGTAGGAAATAAATAACCGCATTGAAATACAATTTAGTCTTTTCTCAAGGGACCTTTTTAATATAAAAAAGCTAGTAAAAATCTATAAGGTTTTATATCCTGGATCAAACCATGTCACAAGATTCCAGGATGTAAAGTCATATCAACATTATTTAGTCAGAAAGATCAGAGATGTCCACATTAGATAAGGGTAAGTGGAGTTGCAATAAGAGAAAGTGGGACAAAGTTTCCATTTTGACATAGATGAAGGTTGAACTAGATCAGGTGAAAGAGTAAGTGAAAACCGATGGAAAAAAACCCCACATGTATTGAAGGGAAAAAGCTAACTTTCCACCCAAGTTTCCCCGATTAGAAAGTTAAAGTTTATCATATAAAACTCGCGAATTTTTACCAAAAAGACAGAACGGTGTGGGGGGACCGAAGGGTTCGGTCCCCTGGGACAAGGCAGTTCTACATGGGTAAGACATCATTTCTTTGTTCATAAATGGTCATTTTAACTTCATAAATTTAATTAAAGGACCCAATGGTCCAAAGTACTTGGAATGATGACCAAAGTTGATTCTTTTGCATATATTAAAATAATTATGTTCTCTCTTTCTAAATTTTAGCATTACAATATTTTTGAATATGTTTACGTTTAACAATGTGGCGATTTCAGCTGTTTTTAAATGACTGTTTTATATGTTATTAATATATCTTCATGTTTGATTTTATCTCAATAAATTATGTTTATTTTTCGTTTACTATGATTTAATATGTGTATTTCACATGTTTTAGAACTTTTCCTCCAAAACCAAGGCCAACCGCTCGGGCCAAATACAACCTAAACAATAGGGAACGTAACGCTACCGTTACGCAGGGGCTTAACAGACGCGCCCACGTAACAAAAATCTATTTTTCCTTTTTCTTCATTTCTGATCAGTTTTGGGTGAAAAAATGGTAATTGCTGGCAATTTCCAGCTTCCCTAGTGAATTTAATTGCTTTATTATAAATATTCAAAAGTTTTACAGCATCTTCCAAGTGTTTGTGATTGACTATTGGTAAGACATCATCCACAAAGCTGCACCAAAATATAAAGATCAAAGGGTGTGCTTTCATTTTCTTACATTCAAAATTCCCCATAAACATATTTGCAAAAAGTGGTGATAATGGATTTTCCATTGCAAATCCTGTTCTTTGTAATATTTTCCTCTATAAGTGAAGAACATTTGAGTGATGCATAATTTGGTTAATTTAAGATATTCCTCTCTGCTCTCATCATCTATCTTGTTTTTCTGTAGCCATTTGTCAAAAATTACTATTGTTTTGTCTGTATGAACAATGAGGTGACATGAAATGAGACCAGTCTTTTGGAAGGTTCAATTTCTATATTTTCTAATTTTTATATCAATTGGTAAGGATTTTGCACTGTCAGATTTTCAAACATGTCCATTTCTTTGAATTTATTACTTAGCCATTTTGATAAGTAAGTGAATTAATATTATTGATCATCAACCTCATTTTCTTTCCAGGCGAGTCGTGTATTTTCTAACTCATATTGTTTGAAATAAACCTCATAATGTTACTTCCTTGTATTGTTTTATTTTTCAATTAATGTATTACAACTTTGTTATTAAAATCTGCATAAAACAGTTGTCAATGTTAAGAGTGGCCTACATCAATGTTTCTCAACCTACGGTCCTGATCCACTAGTAGGTCTTGAGAAAGATGAAGTGATTATAAAATTCTCCAATGTGATAAAGGGTCTACAAAAAGTTTATACTGTAAGGTAGAATTAGAATAAATCTATATTTATTTTGGTTCTTTGTTTTCTTTTTTTTACTTTTAATATAACATTTATGTCACTTCCTTTAAATATTAGATTTAAATATTTAAAAATAACTTAACCTATTTATTCTAAAAATACAATAGGAAGTAACATTATAATAACTTAGTGTAATTAATAAGTAAGTTAGAATTTAACATCTCACCTCATAATTGTTGATTTCTCAAGGACATGTTTCAATACTTCCTTGCATAATCTTGGGCTCTATCTAACTGTTGATGGTGATTGTGTAAGTTGCTTCTTACTCCCTCTGGTGATTTAAATCTTCTCCCTGGGAATTTCAAAATTTGTGATTCTTCTTTATTTTTTCTGGATGTTAATTTTCTCCCAAACTGTGAGTTCATTATACTTACCTGTTTTAATAATTTGGACTTTGTTTTGATTGTTTTTTTTTTCTGACTATGCATGTACAGCTATTACAGATTTGTGTATTTCTCTATTTTTTAACCTTTCTAAGGTGTTCTTTATTGCCTTCATTAAATCAGGGATTTATCAAATTGAATGTCAAAGATTGTGAAAAAATATACATAGGAAAAACAAAAAGGAACTTAAATACAAGACTGAAAAAACAATGTAAAATTCAACAGTCTGGACAAGCTGAAGATGGTACAAGTGTGTGTTGAAACATGTCCTAAAAGAACTAAACTTGTATGAGGTAAGATACAACAGATTTATTTATTAAGAACCTCAAAATGTTCCTAGCAACATGTCCCTGCGTTTGATCCTTTACCATGGATTCCCTGAAGTAGTCCAGCAAAAATTACGTAGACTCCAATGGGCAGGATATGTGTGGCACAAATGGGGAGTGAAAGAGGGGCATGGAAGCTTAGTGTAGGAAAAGCAGGGGGGAAATACCCAGTTGGTAGACCAAGAATTAGGGGGGAGAATAACATTAACTATGATTTGGGGAAGTAGGTTATACAGGAGATGATTGGAAAACATAAGCTCGGGAGAGGGATGTATGGAGAGCTTATGTCTGCGCGGCCTTGAACCTACGGTTCGATAGAGGCAATCAGTTATTTAATCCTCACTCAGAGAACCGAATGAGGGACTATTTTACTCCAGTGGAACCCCATGTCTGCGTTTCTTGACGATTGTATTTTTACGGCGAAAGTTCATTCTTTCGATCAAGGTACTTTCTTCATCTGACGTACCGTCTTTGACCTGTTCGGCATGGATAACCATTTCGGCATCAGTGCTACCGCGGGCATAGCTCTCGGGGTCATTTAAGCACGCAAGCCATTCCATCATGATACGTTATAGATATTATCGCCTCACTATAATGGTTTTCCAGCGGCTCGCTTTCTTTTCGCGCAGCTGCCGTATATAATTAATTATAAAGATACCGACTACCGCCACTATAATAACTCCACATGTTAATCATTGTTGCGCGGCACCCGCTTTTATATAAACGGACAACCATCATGTTGAGGCGATAATACCACGGAGGGACTAGGCAAATAAAATGTAAAAAGAAAATTTGTAATTGTAAAGGAAATATTGTTAGCAATAAAGTAAATATTGGCAGCAGTGAATTCATCTTAACAACTGAAGATACTAACTGTAACAGGAGAACAAATTGTTTCTATGAGGCAGTTTTCATTGATCTAGGCTAAATTCACACATGATTACTGTCTGAAATTAAGAGAAAATAATATGTGGTATTGTCTGTTTTTTATTATAAAAATCTGTACATTTTATTTAGTAAATGACAATGGTGACATTGGTATTATTAATGTTGGCAACATGAATGTCAGGTTTGTGAAATTCCCGTTGGATGACGCTGTTTAAAGACCTTACGGTTGTGTATGTAGATTATAAGTGTTGTAAATGCAATTAAGTCGTATTTTACAGCTACTTTCGTTTCGTTAAAGGCAAATAAACGAAACAAAAATGACTTCGAGAAGTCTTACGGAAGTTTTCATTTTGATGCGAAATAATGCCATGCAAAGTAGGCACATATATTCCGAACAAGTAAGTGCCTAGATAATTTTGAAGTGGATTTGGTTTTACGAATTTAACAAATTTTTAAACATACAAAAATTAGGCTTAACGTAAATTTATGTATTGACAATCGATCAACCTAAGTGAAAATTTACATATCACAATCGAATCTAACCTTACACCCTCACATATTGTGTAGGCCCTTAACATCTTTGGCTAACAAGGGAAGCTCTTAGAAACGACCAATTGATTCTGACGAAACTGATATAAAATAAAAACAGGGAAAAACTTTCTAATAAAGTACTCAATGAATTTTGTTTTAATGGAACTTCCACTAGATGGCAGTGAAATTAGTGTTAACAAGATTTGCAATTCATTTCACATCATATTTCAAGAAATTAACTTCATTTTGTTAGGTTCCAATGGGATAAGTTAGTGTACATCAGATTAGTTTACACGTCATTAAATAATATGGATGTAATTTATTTCATTAAGTTAGGAAGGGGGAAGTTGGTGTACATGCATTTCTTATAAACATTTAGAAATTTATTGAAAAATTTGGTCATAATGATTTCACAGCTCCATGGTTCCATCTAGTTACATCTCTATAAACTTTGTGCACATGCTCCGCTATTCTGTAGAACTTAGAAAATTCATTGGGTGAATTAATCTAAACTTTTCCAATAATTTTTAGCATATTTTTCATAAGTTCGCCATTCTGTTTTAACAATGACAGAAAAACTGCACTTAAACTAGCGTGAAATATTTTTGAAGTCCTATAGAACAACAGTGCGCATGCGCCAGAGTTTATAGAGCCACCGATAACCCACAATCGAACCACATATTGATTATCATCCTCTATTACTATCCGTCGCTATGAAATTTAAATTACCAATATTTGCAATAAATTCCCAAATCTATGTTAAAAAATATATTAATAATATTAAAATTACCAAATGTTTATTAAAAATGGGTGTACACTTACTTATCACTCCCTAACGCTGACCCAACCAGTGATAACCCAAAACAGTGATAGAAAAATCATAGACTAAGTAATATACTCTGTGGAGAAAATAGCAGTTAGCATCACAATATTGTCTAACTGTGAAGTATTACCTGTTGGATCCACCATAGAGAAATATTGGAGAGCAAGAACGCTAATGGCTTCGGTGCCAAGGCCCAGCATTTAAAAACAACATATTGTCTAACAGTGTCATAATATTGTGATTTGCATATTTAAATAAATACTTCAAAATTGTCTAATAATATTATAAAAATTGTTTGAAAAAGTTTAAAATATTAAATAATGTTAATAAATATAGAAGAAGAGCTATAGTTTACAATATAACTGAAAAATCAAGCGCTAGTAGAAGTGCAGTTGAACCACAATGACTAAGACATCTTTGAATGTTAGTCAAATATGGCATAATTCTCAGGCACTTTTTTTAAAATTAAAAAAAAACACACATTGCTCAGGTAATTATTCACATACTACTACAATAATTTTATTGGCTCAACTGCACTTCTACTAGCGCTTGATTTTTCAGTTATATTGTTGTAAACTATAGCTCCTCTTCTGTATTTACTAACATTATTTAATATTTTAAACTTTTTCAAACAATTTTTATAATATTATTAGACAATTTGAAGTATTTATTTAAATATGCAAATCACAATATTATGACACTGTTAGACAATATTGTGATGCTAACTGCTATTTTCTCCACAGAGTATATTACTTAGTCTATGATTTTTCTATCGCTGGTTGGGTCAGCGTTAGGGAGTGATAAGTAAGTGTACACCCATTTTTAATAAACGTTTGGTAATTTTAATATTATTAATAATATTATTTTAACATAGATTTGGGGATTTATTGCATATATTGGTCATTTAAATTTCATAGTGACCGAGAGTAATCGAGGATGATAATCGATACGTGGTTTGATTGTGGGTTATTGCTGGCTCTATAAACTCTGGCGCATGTGCACTGTTGTTCTATAGGACTTTGAAAATGTTTCACGCTAGTTTAAGTGCAGTTTTTCCATTTTATTTTTTAAGTTTATTTAGATAGGCATCTCACATAGAATCCCCTGAAATTCTCTAATAACTCAACTATAAAACCTCACTTTTACTCCTTGTTATCATAAATAACTATTTTTTACTCTGATCTGTATTTCTAAAAAGAAAAAGTTGGGTTTCTATGCTATGCTGCCACCTTCATAAATTCAATGAAAAAATGGAAAAAATACAATTTATTGTTACAGAATGTGAATAATTTTACCTGAGAGAAATATCCATCCATAGTAATTCTGCCCAAGGGCAGGTCTTTCACTGCAATCATAGCATTTTCATGCTATGCTTTGCAGCTTTACTTGGACATTATAGGTGTGGTAGCTTCCCACTGCTTTCCACACCCGTGAAAGATGATGATGATGGCCAGATGATTTTTGGGGACCGTTGGACCCTAAGGTTCCTGATATTTGTCTTACAGGTGAGGAAAACCCCAAAAAAAAATCTCACCTAGGAGCCTGTCCTGACTGGGAATTGAACCCGGGCCTGCTGCATGACAAGGCACAAAATGTGTGAGAAATATCCTAAAATGAAAAGAGAAGTTGAGCTGAAAATAACCTAAAATCACCATATTTACAATGTAAAATATGTATTAGTCATTGCTCAGACTTATCATAAAATCCCGCTAACAAAGAAGTGAATGCTAAACTAGTCTTGCATACTAAAAAAGTACCATGGCCTAGAAGGCCCTTGGCCTACCAGCCAGCTGCTTCCCTCACATCATGTGTGTTATCACAGAGGTAAACAATCATCTAGCAAGTGTAGGGGTGACATGTGGTCAGCATGTCGGGCCCCCCAGCCGTTATAGGTGGTTTTCTCAACCTGGAGTTGCTACTTATTGTAGCTACCCAAATGCCTCACTATGCTGGGTGGGCACCAGTCCTATTCTGGCCGATATTCCATGCAAAAGTTTCTTCCCCCACGGGGACTTGAACCAGTGCAAGTCCCATAGCTCTGCGCCAAGGCATCTTGCATTAACCACTTGGCCATGATGTGGAAATCATCCTTGATCTTGTCATTTTTATCTTCTGTGGGAGCATGTACATTTACGATTAAAAAATCATGTCATTTACCATTTAGAATTATGTATGATATCCTAACTTGCCCATTAATGAAAGTGGACTCTTGACATAGAATCCTCTTATATGTAAGTAAACATGTTGGCAACTGGCTCTAGCAGTAACGTGTGTTATCACATTGGCCAACATTAATATCAGTCACTTGTTCTCTGATCGAATATTCATAAGTGACATAGAATAGCCAAACAAAATGGTATTGTGTGTGTTTCAGCAAATGACAGACAGGATGTCACTGGTGGGATCAGACATAGAGGCTGGCTTTGAGCTGCGCAGAAGTGGAGAGTCAAGGATGCCACCAGTGTGGGCCGATGGTCTAGAAGAGGCACAGTATTCCCTGACTCGATTAAAGTCTAAAATTCACGACCTGGACGCTCTTCACACCAGGCACTTACACAGACCGACGCTCGACGACTCTTCAGAAGAGGAGCAACAGATCGAGGTCCTCACTCAGGATCACCAGGGTACGGTAACACTGCATTTATTCAAATACCCTCCACTTTTTTTTCTTCTGAAAATTCAAAAAATAAATCAAAGGGGATAATTATTAGTTTTAACAAATTCATAATTAAATTAAATTCTTCTTCTTCTTCCTTCCAAGTATTAGGCCAAGGCCTGTTACGATCCTATAGAAAATTTTCCCTCCTACTTCCGGGAAATTCTCGTATAAGACTTGAAAGCATAATAATAGTCCCTTCGATTGGTTGCTGGCCAAAGGAAGGCAAGACCAGTGATGGGGCTGCCATCTTATAGCCTCTGGTCAGGCTTTTCTGGAGAAGAAAAGAAAATAAAGGAAAGAAGTAATGGAAGAAAGGAAAGACTCCCTAGCCCTCGGATGCCCTAATAGCGTCGGGGTCGAAAAAAACAAGAGTTAACCAAGAGAGGTTAGATAGTAAAGTTAAAAGAGTGCTCCCCTTGTGTGTTTACTTTCCACTGAACTAACTATTAACTAACTAACTCACTAGCACTTTCAAACCCATAGGTTCATAGCTGTGCTGACATAATCTCTCCATACATCCATATCCAGATCTATCGTTTACCAATCAGCCTCTATATAATCTCAAAAGTCAAACTCCATGGTGTGACAGGCTTAGAATACCCTTGGCCTAGCAGCCAGCAGCTAGCCTCACATCTGCATATTTTAATCACAGAATGTATTAATTTATATTTTAACATTTGCTATGATGGACAATTATTATTCCTCTGCTCCAAATTTTATTTCTTCTAGTTTTAAGAGTTAGGTTGAGAAAACTAGCTATAATGGCAGGGGACCCAACATGCTGACCACATGTCAACTGTACATTGGCTGGATGATCATCTGCCTCGGTAATTAACACATGTGGATGTGATATCAGCAGCTGGCTGGTAGGCTGAGGACCTCTTAGGCCTGTTGTGATATGGAAAGGAGTTTGTCCACCATGCTGGCTCAGATGGTAGCATGCCTGCTTTGTGATGACGGGCCGAGGTTAAATACCCTATAGGATTGAAAATTTTAATTATTAAATTAATTAAATTGTAAAATTTTCAAATTTGGAACCAGGAGAGGTGGTGGTGTACAATTTTTAATCACTAGATTGTGCTCCAGATTCCTGCATTAAATTGCAAACCTCTCCACAGTACATACGTTGAGAAGTACATGTGGTACTGTTGATAGCAATTCATCTGTCGGATGGGGATGTTAAACCTGGCGGCCCCCTTGGTGCTTTTTGACAAGAATAGACCACATGCTGGCAAGGTTTCAGCTTCTCCCTTCTCTTCGTCATCATCTCTCATACAACACAAACATACAATACAAGAATCTGCAATGGCATAACAGCCCAAGGTTGAACCTTAGTCTCTCCTTTGTTAGAAGTTACTACACCAAGTTAATTTAGTTACACTTATTTCCCTACATATGTCATGAATGGCATGTGGTCAACACACCAATCCAATGAGACATCTAGCAGACAACTAATGTATTCATGAAAAATGTGTAATTTTTAATATCTTACCTCATAGTTTGTGTTTTCTTAAACACAAGGACTGCAGTTTTCAGTTCCCGTGAATAAGAACCTCATAATGTTATTTAACTATGAAACTAATGTATTGCTAGGTTGAGTAGGTCTGTAAATTTTGCTTAGAAGCCTCTTTATTCAGGCTTAAGGATCTTTTACAAGCCTGAAAATCTTCAGACTCGGAACCCATGGCTTAAAGTCCCTCCTGGAGACTTGCTCCTTGGATTTTTCCACCCCAAAAATTGCAACTGGGTTTGAATCTGCAACCTTTGGGGGCAAGGAGCATAACCACTAGTCCAGCACGGCCAACACAATACACCTAAAAAATAAGACTTTTGTCTATGCATTCATGTACATATAAAATGTCTTAATTATTAAACAAACCTCTTAATGTTACTTCCTATTGTATTTTAAAACAATACACCTGATTACTATGCAGTCATGATGTCAATAATGTTGTATAAATGGAGAAACTATAGTCTGCAGAAAAAAAAATGAACTCCAAACTCCAAGCACAACAGGCCTAGAAGGCCCTTGGTCTACCAGCTGGCTGCTGACCTCACATCCACATGTATTAATCACAGAGGTAGACGATCATCGAGCCATTGTAAGGGTGACATGTGGTCAGCATGTCGGGTCCCCCATCTGTTATAGCTGGTCTTCTCAACCTGGAGTCGCTACTTATTGTAGCTACCTAAATGTCTCACAATGCTGGGTGGGCACCAGTCCCATACGGGCTGAAATTCCATGAGAAAATTTCTTCCCCCATGGGGACTCGAACCAGCGCAAGTCCCATAGCTCTGCACCAAGGCATCTTGCCTTAACCACTCAGCTACGGCATATGGGGTGAGTCAAAAACGTAACTCATAATAATTAAAAGAAACCTCATAGTGCTATTGGGGGGCAGAGGCGAACTGGGATTTCTGGATCTTCCATCTGGTCAAAAACCCTGATGGTACTGATATTTAATCTCTGGGATGAATTCTTTGATCTGGTCAAAAACCCTGATGGTACTGATATTTAATCTCTGGGATGAATTCTTCGATCTGGTCAAAACCCTGATGGTACTGATATTTAATCTCTGGGATGAATTCTTCGATCTGGTCAAAACCCTGATGGTACTGATATTTAATCTCTGGGATGAATTCTTTGATCTGGTCAAAAACCCTGATGGTACTGATATTTAATCTCTGGGATGAATTCTTCGATCTGGTCAAAACCCTGATGGTACTGATATTTAATCTCTGGGATGAATTCTTCGATCTGGTCAAAACCCTGATGGTACTGATATTTAATCTCTGGGATGAATTCTTCGATCTGGTCAAAACCCTGATGGTACTGATATTTAATCTCTGGGATGAATTCTTTGATCTGGTCAAAAACCCTGATGGTACTGATATTTAATCTCTGGGATGAATTCTTTGATCTGGTCAAAAACCCTGATGGTACTGATATTTAATCTCTGGGATGAATTCTTTGATCTGGTCAAAAACCCTGATGGTACTGATATTTAATCTCTGGGATGAATTCTTCGATCTGGTCAAAAACCCTGATGGTACTGATATTTAATCTCTGGGATGAATTCTTCGATCTGGTCAAAACCCTGATGGTACTGATATTTAATCTCTGGGATGAATTCTTTGATCTGGTCAAAAACCCTGATGGTACTGATATTTAATCTCTGGGATGAATTCTTCGATCTGGTCAAAACCCTGATGGTACTGATATTTAATCTCTGGGATGAATTCTTCGATCTGGTCAAAACCCTGATGGTACTGATATTTAATCTCTGGGATGAATTCTTTGATCTGGTCAAAAACCCTGATGGTACTGATATTTAATCTCTGGGATGAATTCTTCGATCTGGTCAAACCCTGATGGTACTGATATTTAATCTCTGGGATGAATTCTTTGATCTGGTCAAAACCCTGATGGTACTGATATTTAATCTCTGGGATGAATTCTTTGATCTGGTCAAAAACCCTGATGGTACTGATATTTAATCTCTGGGATGAATTCTTCGATCTGGTCAAAAACCCTGATGGTACTCATATTTAATCTCTGGGATGAATTCTTTGATCTGGTCAAAAACCCTGATGGTACTGATATTTAATCTCTGGGATGAATTCTTCGATCTGGTCAAAACCCTGATGGTACTGATATTTAATCTCTGGGATGAATTCTTCGATCTGGTCAAAAAACCCTGATGGTACTGATATTTAATCTCTGGGATGAATTCTTTGATCTGGTCAAAAACCCTGATGGTACTGATATTTAATCTCTGGGATGAATTCTTCGATCTGGTCAAAAAACCCTGATGGTACTGATATTTAATCTCTGGGATGAATTCTTTGATCTGGTCAAAAACCCTGATGGTACTGATATTTAATCTCTGGGATGAATTCTTCGATCTGGTCAAAAACCCTGATGGTACTGATATTTAATCTCTGGGATGAATTCTTCGATCTGGTCAAAACCCTGATGGTACTGATATTTAATCTCTGGGATGAATTCTTTGATCTGGTCAAAAACCCTGATGGTACTGATATTTAATCTCTGGGATGAATTCTTTGATGTGGTCAAAAACCCTGATGGTACTGATATTTAATCTCTGGGATGAATTCTTCGATCTGGTCAAAAAACCCTGATGGTACTGATATTTAATCTCTGGGATGAATTCTTTGATCTGGTCAAAAACCCTGATGGTACTGATATTTAATCTCTGGGATGAATTCTTCGATCTGGTCAAAAACCCTGATGGTACTGATATTTAATCTCTGGGATGAATTCTTTGATCTGGTCAAAAACCCTGATGGTACTGATATTTAATCTCTGGGATGAATTCTTCGATCTGGTCAAAAACCCTGATGGTACTGATATTTAATCTCTGGGATGAATTCTTTGATCTGGTCAAAAACCCTGATGGTACTGATATTTAATCTCTGGGATGAATTCTTCGATCTGGTCAAAAAACCCTGATGGTACTGATATTTAATCTCTGGGATGAATTCTTCGATCTGGTCAAAAACCCTGATGGTACTGATATTTAATCTCTGGGATGAATTCTTCGATCTGGTCAAAAACCCTGATGGTACTGATATTTAATCTCTGGGATGAATTCTTCGATCTGGTCAAAAAACCCTGATGGTACTGATATTTAATCTCTGGGATGAATTCTTTGATCTGGTCAAAAACCCTGATGGTACTGATATTTAATCTCTGGGATGAATTCTTCGATCTGGTCAAAACCCTGATGGTACTGATATTTAATCTCTGGGATTAATTCTTTGATCTGGTCAAAAACCCTGATGGTACTGATATTTAATCTCTGGGATGAATTCTTCGATCTGGTCAAAAAACCCTGATGGTACTGATATTTAATCTCTGGGATGAATTCTTTGATCTGGTCAAAAACCCTGATGGTTCTGATATTTAATCTCTGGGATGAATTCTTCGATCTGGTCAAAACCCTGATGGTACTGATATTTAATCTCTGGGATGAATTCTTTGATCTGGTCAAAAACCCTGATGGTACTGATATTTAATCTCTGGGATGAATTCTTCGATCTGGTCAAAACCCTGATGGTACTGATATTTAATCTCTGGGATGAATTCTTTGATCTGGTCAAAAACCCTGATGGTACTGATATTTAATCTCTGGGATGAATTTCGGTGAAGTCCGGAGGGTCTAACTTAGCCAAATTCACTCTCTTCACCTCCAAGTTGGGGCCCCCTGGGACCTCCTTAAGGTCAAGATTTTAAGATGCAAAAGGGAGAGTGGGGTGTGGAAAGAAACGGGAAGCTATCACACCTATATCACCCTAGTAAAGCTGCAAACATGGCATGATGAGTCTTTCCATAGTAAAAGACTCCAGACATATATTATCCCCCCATTCGGATGTCCGGGAGGGTGATACTACAGAAGGGGACATCATGTAGTCAAATTTTTAAGGAAAGAGTGGAGAATGCTGAATTTGCAGTGAAAGACCTGCTCTTGGGCAGTACACTTGAATGAAAATAGTGTTATTTCGTACAAATATTAAACAATACACCTACCTAAAGTGGTCTGCTGATGTGGCGTGTAAATTAAAAGTAGACCATATTAGTGCTATCTATACACCCAATATGGAATTTGAAGCACAAAGTGCAGTGGGTGGCATTGGAAAAACACATACACACAGTTTTGAGTAGTAAAATAAATTTGGCAGCAGCTACTGATGTTTGTTGCAGATGTTTGGAGCAGCTCATCGACTTATTCAACAAATCCGTCATCAGAGTGGAGAAGGTGGCCAACAGGAGCAGAGACTTTCATATAATGTAATTTCATCATTGGTAACAATATTACAGGAACTTTCTGTCACTTTCCGAAGGTCACAAAATTCTTATCTAAAAAGTAAGTTCCATTGTCATTTACCCAATTTTTTTATTTTTCGTTAATGGAAAGAAATACATTAAATACCTTACTCTTCGCAGATGATCAAGTTATAATTTCCAATTCAGAGAATAACTTACAAATATCACTATATACTATATACACTAAATAAAATATTAAAACATTTTGGAATGGAAATATCAGTACAAAAGTCAAAAGTAATGACATTCTTAGGAATAGATCCAATCAGAAGTAAGATACACAATAACCAATGCATAGAACAAGTACAAAATTTCAACTATTTGGTTGTGAAATATCTTACCAAATGAAAAAAGTGTGAACAAGAAAATCACCAAATTTACCAAATCTTAGGAATAATAAACAATACATTAAAAGCTAAATTAGTACAAAAATCCACAAGAATGAAAATATATAATACTTTGGTATTACTCTCCCTTTTATATGGAAGTGAGATTTGGACATTAAGAAAAAGAGACAGGAGCAGAATCAAAGCAACGAAAACTAATTCAAAGTTAAAATTGGGAAACACATTATGAGGTTCTTAATTAATAAATTAATGAGTCATTTTAACATCTTACCTCATATTTCATGTTTTTCAAACACGGTAACTATAGTTTTCAAATGACAAGATCATTTGAAAACTATAGTTACCGTGTTTGAAAAACATGAAATATGAGGTAAGATGTTAAAATGACTCATTAATTTATTAACGAAAACTAAATTTCTTAGGACAGCAGAATACACTCATTTAGAGCGAAAAAAGAATGAAGTAATTTTAGAACAATTAGAAATAGAATCAGTAGAAGAAAAACTCAACAGATATAAATTATACATATCAATATTTTTTTTTTATATTTGAAGAGAAAAATTTTCGCCTAGACCGAGACTCGAACCCGGGACCCTTGGCTTTCTGCCTATACTGTCCCGGGTTCAAGTCTCGGTCTAGGCGAAAATTTTTCTCTTCAAATATAATTTATCTTTCAGTGAGAAATGTTAAATCAATAATAAAAACATCATTATACATATCAAATTAATTTTTATTATTTTAGAAGAAATAGAAATCATCAAGGAGGCTGGAAATACAAATCTATTTTATCTACCAACCAAAACCCATTATATACAATTTACAAATTAACAAATGTCATGAAGATGAAATAAAATTTTCGAAAAGCTTTACAGGAATAAGATACATGGAATAATAAAGAAATATTGAGGAAGACGGAGTGTAAAAATACAAAGAAAAAGGTATATACAATTTATTTATAATAATGTATAAATTAAACTGGCTAGACCATGTAAAAAGAATGGATAATTCAAGAATCCCAAAAGTGATGATGCAATATAAACCCAAAGGACATCGATGACCAGGAAGATCTCTTAAAAGACTGCTAGATGGGGCCGAAACAGGTTTACAAAGGCTAATTCGTGACGGATGATGATGAATAGAAAGAAATAATTTATATTTAGGTAAAATATTGATCCTCGCAATGCAATGTCTTGCAATATTCACAATTTTTAATAATAATAATAATAATAATAGCTTTATTTTACCTGGCAGAGTTAAGGCCTTAAGGCCTTGTCTACCACTCAACCAGGTTTAAAAAAAATACAAAAGAAAAGTCTTAAATCTAAATTACAATATATATATATAAACGATTACAAGTTATGAATACAATACAATTAATATTTATAATGTATTTTGATTTACTCTAAATTTAACGAATTAAATATATAATATGTACAAAATATATAAAAAACGAGGAAAAGATTAATGACATAGTATAAAATTAAATAAATAGAGAAAAATTAATTATTAGACAACAGGTAACTGTATAAGCGTGACTTAAAGGTGCCAAGTGTGCGGCAACCCCTGATATCTTGAGGAAGGAGATTCCAGGAGCGGGCAGAGGCTACTGTGAAGGAAGTAGAATAGGAGGAAGTGCTATGAAGAGGAATTGTTAGCAGACTGCTATCTTGTGACCTAGTGTCAATATTGTGGTAGGAGGATAACGTCTCAAATCTGGACGCCAGGTAAGTAGGAATGTAGGAATTCAGAAGCTTGAAAAGTAGTGAAAGAGAGTGCAATTTACGTCTGTCAGTAAGACGGAGCCAAGAGAGGTTATTAAAGTGTTCGGAAATATGGTCATAACGGCGGATATTGAAAATGAATCGAATGCAAGCATTATGAACACGCTGCAGTCTCTGCGACAAGGCATAGTTTAGATCATTATATATAATGTCACAATAATCGAAGTGTGGTAACACAAGATTCTGCACTAGGATTTGTTTTAACGAAACTGGGAGAAAATTCTTTAAACGTCTAAGATAATGTAAGATGGAGAAAGTCTTTTTACATATGTGTTTCACTTGTGTTTGCCAGGTTAAATTTGCGTCTAGATGTAGTCCAAGATCTATTACTGAAGAAGAATAAGGGATAATTATATTATTTATAGTAATGTTTGGAAGTGTAGATATGTCAAAGGTTGTAAGCAGTCTTTGTTGTCCCATTAGAATTACTTGTGACTTGTTAGGATTTAGATTTAGACCGATACTTGAAGACCAGTTAAAGATGGATATGAGATCGTCATTCATTTTCATCAAGCTGTTATAGAGAGAATGAGGAGGAGGTGAATGTAGGTAAATTTG
This sequence comes from Diploptera punctata, assembly GCA_030220185.1. NCBI lineage: Eukaryota > Metazoa > Arthropoda > Insecta > Blattodea > Blaberidae > Diploptera > Diploptera punctata. The sequence continues at coordinate 211,873 of JASPKZ010008348.1, forward strand.
GAGATCATCAGCGTAGAGGTGATAACGACAGTGCTTTAGTACAGTTGGCAAATCATTTATGTAGATTGAGAAAAGAAGAGGTCCGAGAACACTGCCCTGGGGGACTCCAGCCGGCACGTTACGCCAAGTCGAAGATCTAGAGTTTAATGAAACGTATTGTTGACGACCGTGCAGGTATGAGTCGAACCAGGATACAGCGCTGTCAGACAAATGTAGGTGCTTGAGCTTTATCATAAGTAAGTCGTGGTCTACTGTGTCAAAAGCTTTGCTGAAGTCAAGTAAGGTTAAAGGAGTCAATTGACGTCTGTCCACGGCTTCACGAATATCTTCGGTAATTTTTAGCAAAGCTGTGGTTGTGCTATGACCAGATCTAAAGCCGGATTGATAAGGATCAAGGAGGTGATTTTCTTGGAGATAATCAGTCATTTGCTTATGTACAATATATTCCAGGGCTTTAGATAATGTCGGAAGGATGTCTAATCGGTCGGAAGTCATTACAGTTAGTAGGTGTACTTATTTTTGGTATAGGCCGAACTCTAGACTGTTTCCATAAAATAGGGAAGATAGAAGTTATAAGGGAAGCATTGAAAATATGAGTCACTGTGGGTAAGAATAATGTCAATGATTTTATTTAGCATTAAAATGCTGATGTTATCTGTTCCTTGCGCATTGGATTTAATCCGCTTGAGTGCTTTTTTAACGTCTATAGGCGAAATGTCGTAAAAGTAAAATTTATCTCTTCCTATATGTGGGGATGGGGATAAGTCTTTAAGAATGTCTATGTTAGTCTTGTTGTCTGGAGGTGTCATGGGTATTGAGGTAAAATGTTCATTTAAGTCATCTACAGAAATGCCTATAGAGTCAGTTGAGGGATTCAACTGTCTAAGTCCCATTGCACGGAGCTTTCGCCAAGTGTCCCGTGCACTTATTTCAGGTCCGATTATACTGTGGGCGTGTCGTAGTTTGGCATTACGTATAGTTTGTGTAGTTGTGTTTCTAAGTTGTTTGTACAGTTGCCTGTTCTCGTCATTTTTATGTCGTCTGTAAGTGAGGTATGCTTTGTCTCGTTTTGACATAAGTTCACGTATTGAATCATTCATCCAGGGAGCAGGGGAGCGGGAAAATCGTCGGGTTTTTACTGGTGCATGTCTGTCGTATAGTTGTAGTATCAGTGTATTAAATGTGTCTACTTTTTCATCAACTGATCTAAGATTCCATATTGAATACCAAGGTAGTTCTAAAGCGTCTGATTTTAGTTTAGTATCGTCTATGTTTTGTAAATTTCTGTACGTAATTAATTTAGAGCGTCTTTTAGGACATTGGAGTGAGTATTCTACGAATACAATGTCATGAGCAGATATGCCAGGAGCAGGAATTTGTCCATATGATAGTACTTTCTGTGGATGTGTAGTCACAATTAAGTCCAGTAGAGTGTCGGAAGTAGCAGTGTGGTGTGTGGCAGAGAGAGGAACAATGGTCATATTAAAGCTTTGGAACATATTTTTAAGTTGTATGGCTGGTGAGTCAGTCTGAAGAAGATTTGTATTAAAATCTCCTGCGACAATAACATGTTCATAATGAGGCAATGAATCGTTCAGAGCGTTTTCTAGATCCGAAAGGTGCCCAATTTTTGGAGGTTTGTATACAATGCATAAGAGACATTTTTTTAGACTGGCTTGAATTTCTACGAATAAGAACTCGGGGCGAGCGGAATATACAGAAGGGGACTTGTGGACAATTCTTGGATTAAGCTCATTTGATATAAAGGCACAAACTCCTCCACCTCTTTTATCTATTCTGTCATTTCTGAGCAGTGTATATCCGTCTAGGTGAACAAGGGACGAAGGTATGGATGGGGTGAGCCAGGTTTCCGAAATTAAAATGGCGCTCAGTCCAAGAGATGAAAATATGGTTTCAAACTCATCAAAGTGGGACAGAATGCTTTGTGAATTTACGTGAGCGATTTTAAGTGATGATTTATCAATAGAAAATGCATTCCTAAGTAGACTGGTAGTTGTTTTTGGAGGGGATGGTAGGGGTTGAGGAATGTTGCTACCTGTGTTTAAAAGCTGTCTGCACAATAAGAGGGTGATTGCAGAAGGTGAGTGAGTTAAGGGTTGCAAATAATTCATCATTTGTCAGCTCAATGTTGCCAATAGCAGAAAGTAAAAATAAACTATGTACTGTAATAACTCTAATAAAATTAAAATAATTTAGCTAAACAAAAACTTAAAAAATGAAAATAAAACAAGTAAGTTGTCCTAAATAAAAAATAATAAACTTAAAACTTACCTAAATTAGAAATAAATTAACAATATAATTGTTAGCAAAGAAAAGACAAATAAAGTAAACATATTTTACACTCAGGTCCTATCTAGTTGATATCCGTAGAAGATCTAATTTTGCGTTTTTCGCCATTTACTTTGGCTATGACGGCACCGTCCATTGTCCATACATTTTGAATACCGTATTTTTGTATACTGTCTTGTAGCAGGCGATAGCGACACTTCGTTAGGTCCTCGCGAACAGTGACCCCACTTCCTTTCAACTTTTTCTTAGGTATTGACTGAAAAAAAACCAGAGAATTTAATAATTTAGAGGTTCATATTGGGGTCGATAGGGTAGTATGTGAGTGCACATCTTGCTGATGGATGTGTAACATTTATAAATGTCATTTGATCCTACCAAGTCCAAGTCCTACATTGTCTTGTCTTGTAAGCCCATGTTTCCCTTAACAGAGATTTAGGCGCTCTCCCCCTACAGGGAAGAATTTGAACTAGACTAATTTAGTTACACTTGTTTTCATATAGATGTCATTTGTGTGGTCCGTGGTCAGCGTTCCGCCTCATACTGACATCTAGGAAACCAAGATAGTGCTAGGATGGGAAAATTTGGTAAATTTTGCTTTGAGGCCTTTTCATTCAGGCTTAAGGATCTTTTACGAGCCTGAAAATCTTCAGACTCGGGACCCCACAGCTTAAAGTCCCTCCTGGAGGACATGCTCCTTGGATTTTTCCATCCTAAAAAAATCCATCGACCCCGGCCGGGTTTGAACCCATGACCCTCGGGACCAGAGGCAAGGTGCATAACCACTAGTCCACTTAAATAACAAATTGATATAACCTCATAATCTGGGATAATAATTTTATACATGCACTAGCTAATACCTAACATTCCATGATTGCGATGGGCAGGACATGTGGCACGAATGGGGAATGAAAGACGTGTATGGAAGCTTCTTGTAGGAAAACCAGTGGAAAAATCCCAGTTGATAGACCAAGAATGAGGTGGGAGATTAAAATTAACTATGATTTGAGGGAAGCAGATTATACAGGGAATGATTGAAAAACATTAGCTCAGGATAGGGATGTATGGAGAACTTATGTCTGCGCGGCCATGAACCTATTGGTTTGATAGTGCCAGTTAGTTAGTTACTAGCTAATACCTTACGTGCGTTGCTGCACCTAAATAAATGAAATATTAAAGGTTAATTAAATTATTTGGTAAATGCTGAGACAAACCAAACATGGCAGTTGCTAGTAGTTTTTAATTTTGGATTTCAAATAAATCTCCACTTCTAATTGTTGGATTTCACTCATTTTTTGATAATACCTACCTCGGTTTATTTTAATAGGGTATACTGAGCTTCGTTGTAAAACATTGAAAATTGTGACCGCTAGAGCAATTTTAAATTTTCACTTCAGGTGAACTCCTATACCTATGTTTTTAGAGGGTCCAATTGTGAATCTAAAACTTCCAGGAACTCACTCAAATCTGCACAAAGAAATTTCATCAAAATCTTTCAGTCGTTTAGGCAGGTTTTAATTTATGATGTTTTTATTATTAATTTAACATTTCTCAATGAAAGATAAATTAAATTTGAAGAGAAAAATTTTCGCCTAGACCGGGACTCGAACCCGGGACCCTTGGCTTTCCAGGCCAAGTGCTCTACCAACTGAGCTACCGAGGCGAGTTACGATCTAGACGCAAATTTTTCTCTTATATACGTTGTAATTCCCTATCGCCAAATGCTTTTGAAACCATTGTTTCTATCTTTGCAAATGGCGGCTTCTTAGTTAAGAAGACATTTATTGGAAATTTAACATTACTTTAAAAGCCAGTAAGGCCTCTAATGATGTTTTTATTATTAATTTAACATTTCTCAATGAAAGATAAATTTAAATGTGAAGAGAAAAATTTTAGCCTTGAACGGGACTCGAACCCGGGACCCTTGGCTTTCCGGGCCAAGTGCTCTACCAACTGAGCTACCGAGGCGAGTTACGATCTAGACGCAAATTTTTCTCTTATATACGTTGTAATTCCCTATCGAGTCCCGGTCTAGGCGAAAATTTTTCTCTTCAAATTTAATTTATCTTTCATTGAGAAATGTTAAATTAATAATAAAAACATCATTAGAGGCCTTACTGGCTTTTAAAGTAATGTTAAATTTCCAATAAATGTCTTCTTAACTAAGAAGCCGCCATTTGCAAAGATAGAAACAATGGTTTCAAAAGCATTTGGCGATAGGGAATTACAACGTATATAAGAGAAAAATTTGCGTCTAGATCGTAACTCGCCTCGGTAGCTCAGTTGGTAGAGCACTTGGCCCGGAAAGCCAAGGGTCCCGGGTTCGAGTCCCGGTCTAGGCGAAAATTTTTCTCTTCAAATTTAATTTATCTTTCATTGAGAAATGTTAAATTAATAATAAAAACATCATTAGAGGCCTTACTGCTTTTAAAGTAATGTTAAATTTCCAATAAATGTCTTCTTAACTAAGAAGCCGCCATTTGCAAAGATAGAAACAATGGTTTCAAAAGCATTTGGCGATAGGGAATTACAACGTATATAAGAGAAAAATTTGCGTCTAGATCGTAACTCGCCTCGGTAGCTCAGTTGGTAGAGCACTTGGCCCGGAAAGCCAAGGGTCCCGGGTTCGAGTCCCGGTCTAGGCGAAAATTTTTCTCTTCAAATTTAATTTATCTTTCATTGAGAAATGTTAAATTAATAATAAAAACATCATTAGAGGCCTTACTGGCTTTTAAAGTAATGTTAAATTTCCAATAAATGTCTTCTTAACTAAGAAGCCGCCATTTGCAAAGATAGAAACAATGGTTTCAAAAGCATTTGGCGATAGGGAATTAGAACGTATATAAGAGAAAAATTTGCGTCTAGATCGTAACTCGCCTCGGTAGCTCAGTTGGTAGAGCACTTGGCCCGGAAAGCCAAGGGTCCCGGGTTCGAGTCCCGGTCTAGGCGAAAATTTTTCTCTTCAAATTTAATTTATGACTTCAGCTAAACCTCCACTTCTAATTGTCGGATATCACTCATTTTTGACTAATACTTACCTAGGTTTATTTTAATAGGATTTACTAAGTTTTGTTGTGAAACATTGAAAATTGTGACTGTTAGAGTGATTTTTAAATTTTCACTTCAGGTGAACTCCTACACTTAATGGTTTTAGAGGGTCCATTTGTGACTCTTAAATCATCGAGGGACCCACTCAAACACATACAAAAAATTTGATCAAAATCAATCCAGTTGTTCATTTAGGAGGAGTTCAGTGACAAACACACATACAGAAGAATTATAATATATATATGTCCATGTCATGGTCCCTGAATTCATGTAAGGGCAAAGAGCAAGTTCTTCAGACATATCAGCTAGGGGAGAAAACCCCAACAGAAAATCATCGTCCTTCAGGATTGCTGAATGGTTGGACATAAGGCTGGCACTCTATTCTGTAAAAAAAAAGAGCTTTGCTACGAAACCCAAAGAATGAGGTAAAACCGGATAGATCATTTATTGGCAACTTGGCAAGAAGAAGGTAAATGATTTACGGATTGGCACATGCAACATCTAACACTGTACAGACTAGGAGCACTAAAAACGCTGATAGTAAAACTGAAACAATGCAATGCAGCTGCTGAACTCTATCAGTTGTGAAAATCTACTGATGTGGTTACATCAATTAAAGTTTCAAGATAGCAATGAACAGAGCATTACAAACAATGACTGAACATGAAATACCGAAGAAAATTATGGAATGTTAATTTGAAGGAAAAGGGAATGTGTTAAAGCTAAAGATGATACACAGAAATATTGAAACTAGTTTTGGAGATTTCTACAATTATGAGGTGAGGTGTTAAATTCTAATTCAATTAATAATTAAATATATTTTACTTTTGAAATTTAATCTGAAATCAACATTACTTTGAATCCTTGTAACATAAGTAACTATTTGAAAATACAACAGGAAGTAACATTATGAGGTTTTACTTAATAAATAAATTTGGTCTGTTTAATTCTTACCTCATATAGTTGTTTGTGTTAAGACATATGTTTCAAAGCATGTTTGCCCCATCTTCAATTGGTACAGACTGATTTTCCCAAGTTGTCAGCCCTGGATCTCGACTCCTGCTCCTTCTTTCTTTGGTCCAAAGAACTTGCTAACTAGGTTCCTCCCCCAGGAATTTCAAAATTCATAATTCTCTCCTTGCTCTTCTGTATGTAGATTTTTTTTACATATGGTGAGTTCGTTTGTGTTTTAATAATTTTATGTTTACATCTATTTTGTGTTTTTCTGACCAAACGTGAGCAACCACTAGAGATTTTTCTGCTTCTCCTTTTTTTGCATTTGTTGTGTGTTCTTTGGTTCTAATGGTTAAGTTTCTCTTTGTTCTCCCTACGTATATCTTATCACATTCTGCACACATTCCTGATTCTTTACCATCATCAATCTTTCATTTTTATTAGTTAGTTTAGGCTGTAATCATTCTTGTTGCTAATGTGATATTACATTTTTTAAAAAATATTTTGGAATTTATTGTGTGCCCATACATTTATTGTGTGCTCATACGTGAATTTTTTGTATTTCACTTCCTTTGGTTTATCTATTTGAAGAATGCTTTCATTCTTTAATTTTTGTTTTTTTGTACTTATCAATTTTTTATGTATCATTTTCTCTTCAATACCATTTTCTTTTGCCACTTCAATCATGTATTTTTTCTCAAACTAGGGAGAGCAACCTAATTAGCAAGTTCATTGGGCCACAGAAAGAGGGAGCAGAAGTCGAGATCCAGGGCCAACAATTTGGGAAAAATCAATCTGTACCAACTGAAGATAGAGCAAACATGCTCTGAAACATATGTCTACAGAAACAACCATGTGACGTAAGAAGAATACAGACCAAACTTATTTAATAAGTAACCACATTATGATTTCAGTGTTAAACTCGAGAGAAGAGCGATCGAGACAATACTTTGATACAGCGCTGGACCAAGACTTCTCGCAGATGCCCGGCTGGGAGTTGGACAGCGAAGTGGACAACATAGATCAACAGTTTGGTCTGGGGCCTACAGGGGGAGGCAACCTAACACAGCAACAGCAGCTTCTGTTGCTCGAGGAGGAGAACACAAGGATGGTGGCACGTAGAGAACACGAGGTGAAGCAGATTGTTAAGTCTATCGCAGACCTCAACGACATTTTCAAGGACCTGGCACATATGGTTGCAGATCAGGTGTGTATCCATTATCATGTATTTAATCTATTATTTATAAACAGGTTTCATCTTCTTCTTATTTCCTGTCGTTCCTAAATGGAACATAAGGCAGCAGTAAAGTTCCTCCAGCGTACTCTGTTTCCAGCCAGCCATTTCACTTGTTTCCAACTTTTCCCCTCTTTCCTTTGCTTCTGATTGCTTCCATGTTTTCCTAGGTCATCCCTTCTTTTGTATTCCTTGCGAGTTCCAATCTAGTGCAGTCTTCTCAATGGCTCCACCTGGTTTTCTCAATATGCAATTCCACTTTCTTTGTTTTATTTGCTGACATATTGGAGATTGGTTGGTTTTCCTTCACAGTTCTTCATTTGATATTATTTCCGGCCATTTTATGTTTAAAATACACCTCAGACATTTGTTTACAAAGGTCTGCAACTTTTTATTTGTTGTTTCCATAACTTTCCATGTTTTGCAACCATAGAGGAGGACTGATTTTACGTTGGTGTTGAACAGTCTAAGTTTTATCTTCGAAGAGATGTTCTTATTTTTCTATCTTCTTCTTCTTCCTTTCCAAGTATTAGGCCAAGGCCTGTTACGATCCTATAGAAAATTTTCCCTCCAGCGTTTCATAGGACGGCCCAGTGATCTTCGTCCTCTTGGTATATAATTATAAACAGCTTTGGGGATCCGATTTGAACTCATTCTTTCAAGATGGTGTTTCCAATTTAGTTGGTACTGTTTAATATATTCCAAAATTGGTGTAGTCTTCAATTCTTTTAAGATATCGGTGTTCCTTTTCCGATCCCATCTGGTGTAACCCGCCTGTTCTGCGCATGAATCTCATTTCACAAGCCGTTATTCTACTTTCATGTTGTTTTCTTAGTGTCCATGCTTCACTACCATAGGTCAACACTGGTCTAGCCAAAGTGTTATATAAACGTAATCTGGTGTTTTTTTGTACAAGGGATGGTTTCATAACTTGATTAATAATTCCTAAACTTTTATTATAACTAGTAACTTTTTCAGGGATATCCTTTTCATCCCAGATAGAGAGATAATATCCAAGATATTTAAATTGATTAGATCTCTCTAAAATTTTATTCTGGATACAGATTTTACTTTGTATGGGGTCCTTCCCATGAAATGCCATAATTTTAGTTTTGTTAATTGATATTTCCATATTAAATTTGGCACCTATTTTTTGTAAATTATAAATTGATCGTTGCAAATCATTTTCGGAAAGTGCCAGAAGAGCTAAATCGTCTGCAAAAAGAATAGCATCGAGTTTGAGGTTCCTATTGATGGGTATATATCCTCGTTGTGTTTTCCTCCATTCATTTATTAATTTATTCATGTATATAATGAAAAGCACTGGTGAAAGTCCACATCCCTGTCTTACTCCAGTGTTGATCTTTTCCCAAGAAGATAATTTGCCATCTTGTTTAACAGAGATTTCATTATCTTTATAGATGTTGAAGATATTAGTAATATATTGTTGTGGAACGTTATCATCAGCTAAAATTTGTAGTAATATATTTCTGTCTACTTTGTCAAAAGCCTTTATGAAGTCAACGAAGGCGATATGAGTTTCTATATTGAATTCCTTATTTTTCTATATGGGGTATAACTGTGCAAATGCTCCATTTGCTAGATGAATCCATCTTTTTATACTTCCTAAATATATGAAGGCATCAATTTCAACATCATTTACTTTCAGTTTATTTTGATGGTTACAATTTATCACAATGTAATAAAGCATCTTCCTGTGCCCTAAGCTTTTTAAATTTTTATCTTCATTCTGCATTCTTCTCTATCTTCCCATTCCAATTCTTCCAGTCCTATCTCCCTCATGCCTCTTCTTACATAACCCATCCATTTAAATCTAGGTCGACCTCTCTTTCCTTTCCCAGGTGGAATCCATTTTAAAAGATTTTCTGGGTAATCTTGTCTTTGGCATTCTACGTAAAGGGTGTCCCAATAAGAAAGCCGGATTTAATAATGCACAAAATAAACTATATTTGAAAGAAATTACATACATTCATATATGAACACAAACGTTCTGATTTAAGTATGAAAAAATTACATCTGGCATATGTCCACCACGAGATGCTCTGCAGCTAGTGACTCTGTCCATAAAATTTGTGATTACTTTTGCACAGTCTTGCGCCTGGAGTTCAGTGCTGACACGTCGAATTTCTAGCTTCAGGTCTTGTATGGTTCGGGGATTATGTTCATAAACCTGTGATTTGAGAAACCCCCAAAGAAAGAAGTCGCACGGTGTCAAGTCACATGATTTTGGTGGCCAGTTTTGGTCACCTCTGCGCGAAAGGACTCGGTTTGAAAATTTCTCATGCAACAGATGAATAGTCTCGGAGGTGTGGCATGTAGCGCCATTTTGCTGGAACCACAACTGTTCGTAATCAATGTCATCCAAATAAAGCCACAAGAAATTCCTAACCATATTATGGTAACATTCTCCATTAATTGTTGTGGCATTACCATCGTCATCTTCGAAAAAGTAAGGCCCTATCACTCCACTGGCCCAAAGTCCACACCAGTCACTCGTTGGGGGTGTAATCCCTTTTCAATAATTTTTTTAGGGTTTTCTGTTCCCCAAATGCGACAGTTCTGGTTGTTTATGAAGCCTGAAAGATGAAAATGAACCTCGTCACTAAAGATAATTTTGTTGGCAAAGCTGTGGTCTGCATGTTGCCTCTCAAGAATCCACTGAATAAACTTTCTTCGTTGCAAATGGTCTCTTGGTTTCGGTTCTTGGGTTAACTGCACTCTAAATCCATGCATGTGCAGATCTTTCACGAGAATCCTCTGCAATGAGCTTCTTGAAATGCCCAACTGCTGTGAACGTCAATGAATGGATTTGTTCGGACTCACTTGAACACTATCTCTCACAATGACGATGTTATGAACAGACCGCATACGAGTGTGTTTGGGTGTTGGAATGTTTGTAGTGTTCCCTGTTGCCTCAAATTTCAACATCAGCCTCCGAACAGTTGACTCATTAGGTGCATTATTCCAGCCTAAGAACGCACGAAGCCTTGAACAGTTTGAGCATAACACTCACCATTCTGGTAATGAGTTTTCACAATTAAAACTCGTTCAGCAGTGTAACGCTCCATATCCAGTAACTGCAATAAATATAGAAAACAAAAAGTGTAGGTAGAGTGCTGCCAACCGATTCCGATTGAGGGTCTTTCCACTTTTCAGCGGTTGCCCTTTTACCAGCCGGTTGCTGGCCCTTCACATCCACATGTGTCAATCACAGAGGTAGATGATCAACAGCCAGTGTAGGGGTGACATGTGGTTAGCATGTCGAGTCCCCCAGCCGTTATAGCTGCTTCCTCAACCTGGAGCCGCTACTTATTGTAGCTACCCAATTGCCTCACGATGCTGGGTGGGCACCGGTCCCATACTGGCCGAAATACCATGAGAAAATTTCTTCCCCCATGGAGACTCGAACCAGCGCAAGTCCTGTAGCTCTGCGCCAAGGCTTCCTACCTTAACCGCTCGGCTACGGCGCGGGATGCTGCCAACCTCATAGTAAAAAAATGGCGGCCAATTCAAATCCAGCGTTCTTATTGGGACACCCAGTATATGACCATACCATTCTAGTTGTCTGTAGCTCACAAAATCTAATATTGAATTTTGGACTTTCATTTGTTGTCTGATGATTGTATTTCTGATTTTTTTCTAATTTAGAATCCATTATCATGTATTTAATCTGTTATTTGTATTTTTTTGGAAAGGAAAGTGCTCCACCCTAAATCCATTCAGTTGTGATTAACTTTCCAACGTGTGGCATGACTTTTTAAATAACTCGATAATCTCCTCTCAAATTTAATGATCATACCTCTTCCGAGCTAAGTTCCAGTTGTAACGTAAACAAATGAGATGTGTGACTGCATCTTCATTGCTTGAATAACTGTTTTACTTTTAAGCGTGTAAGAAAATGTAATTCTGTATCTAACACTAGAAATAAAGGAAATAAAAATATATTATCTATGTAAGATATATGGGAGAATCTTAAAATATATAATTACAATTTTAATACATTAAATAAGCATTGTTTTATTCTTATGCATGCACAATGCAGAATACATTGGAATTTCAATTGTTTCAATTGGCTGCTTTTCCAATACAATTTTTGAAGCATCAAAAAGGAAAACTTTTGAAAAGCGGAGAGAAACAAATTATTTTGAATGTTTTCAAACATCTTAGTTAAAAATATCCTACATCAGCCATTGAGAATGTGGTGGAAATAGCAGCAGAATCTACGGTGAGTCAGCATGGAGCATAAATTCTACTCGTAATGAAATTGTAAATAAAGGATATCTATCAACATCATGGAAAAAGTGTAAACATCTAATTAGGTAGGTCCATACATAATTTTTGTTATAAATAAATAAGAAATGTAGGAATTTCCTAATTATTGCTACCATCTTACCTTGTATTCAGTTTTGTTTTCCGTAAAATATTGCCTAAGAACAATGTTTGTATCGTACACAATTCAGTCATATGGCAGGTAAAAGTAGCACCACGGTTCTCACAATAGACGGAGTAATACCTTATGCAAGTTTGTTTACAGTACAACTGGAACTTAGCTTGTAATTGCTGTAGTGAAAGTGATACTGATGCAGTTTGTGTGTTTTCTAGGGAACAGTTTTAGACAGGATAGACTACAATATTGAGCAATGCCAAATCCAGGTACAACAAGGCTACCAACAACTTCAAAAAGCCGACACCTATCAAAGAAAAAATAGGAAGATGGTATGCATTCTAGTTCTTGCGTCAGTTACAATCGTTCTGTTGATATTATTAATATTACTAAAAACGTAGCTTCTTTTTAATATTATTTATATGATCTCTGGTGCTTTACATACATAGTGGATACTTTCTAACTTATACAGCATGAATAAGGTGAAACATCTTACTTATTTTAGGAATTCTCACTATGAGGTATATTCTACCTTAATGAAACATCTTACCTCATAGCTTGTTATGTTCTGTTTGAACTAGTTTCAGTGTATCATGTGTACCATCGTCAGCTTTTCCAGACTGTTGAATCTTACATTATATTTGAAGAGAAAAATTTTTGCCCAGATCGAAACTCGAACCCAGGACCTTTGGCTTTCAGGGCCAGTGCTCTACGAACTGAGCTACCAAGGTGAGTTGCGATCTAGATGCAAATTTTTCTCTTATATACGTTGTAATTACCTCGTGCCAAATGCTATGAAACCTTTACTTCTATCTTTGCAAATGGCAGCTTCTTTATTAAGAAGACTTTTTGAGAATTTAAAAACTACTTTATAAAGCCAATAGGGCTTCTATTGATGTTTTTCATAAGTAATGCCACGAGTGATTTCCAAATTATCGATAAATTCACGACTCACGAAGTGAGGAGTGAATTTATCTAGAGAATTTGGAAATCAAGAGTGGCATTTGTTAGGACTATTTAACGAATAAAATTAAGCTGTTTACTCACAAATCATTATTTAACAATAGTTATTTTAAAATATTTATATATTTAATGTAAACGGCGATGTTTGAAAACAAATGAGAAACGATAGGTACGCTTCTACTGCTTCTTTTGTTTATCACTGCAACCAGATCATACTATTTATTGCCAAAGGAACGCAATATTGTAAGGAGGAGCTTTCTTTAATATGGTAATTATAACACTGATAAATATTTGGTGAAACACGACTCTGATTGGTTGTAAAACAGAAATCATTGAAACGTGATTGGTCATTGACTCCCATTTGGGGCATGAGTTAAATAGTCATTATTAATTTAATACTTCTCACTCAAGGATAAATTATATTTGAAGAGAAAAATTTTCGCCTAGATTGAGACTCGAACTCGGGACCTTTGGTTTTATGGGCCAGTGCTCTACCAACTGAGCTACTGAGGCATGTTGCGATCTAGACGTAATTTTTTCAGTTATATACGTTGTAACGCCATTTGCAAAGATAGAAGCAAAGGTTTCATGGCATTTGGCACAAGGAAATTACAACGTATATAAGAAAAAAATTTGCGTCTAGATCACAACTTGCCTCAATAGCTCAGTAGGTAGAGCATTGGCCCGGAAAGCCAAAGGTCCTGGGTTTAAGTCTCGGTCTGAGCGAATTCTCTTCAAATACAATTTATCCTTCAGTGAGAAGTGTTAAATTAATAATAAAAACATCAAATCTTACATTGTTTGTCTTGGATGTCAGCTCCCACTCCATCTTTTGGATGTCCGAAGAACTTGTAAATCAAATCTTTTTCCTTTTTATTCAATGCCCCAGGTTGTCATTTTGACATTTGTGGTGTTCTCTCCTGGCATTGGTATAATTGAAACCACTTCTGAATTTGAGGCACCTAGAAGGCGGAGTTGGAGGCAAGATGCCTTGGCACAAAGCTATGGGACTTGCGCTGGTTTGAGTCCCCATGGGGGAAGAAATTTTCTCATAGAATTTTGGTCAGTATGGGACAAGTGCCCAGCCAGCATCGTGAGACATTTGTGTAGCTACAATAAGTAGCAACTCCAGGTTGAGAAGGCCAGCTATAACAGGTGGGAGACCCGATATGATGACCACATGTGGCCCCTACATTGGCTCGATGATGTCTACCTCTGTGATTAACACATATGGATGTGAGGTCAGCAGCCGGATGGTAGACCAAGGGCCTTCTAGACCTGTCACGCTTGTAGTTTTTTGGAGAAGGCAGACTTACATTACCCTGATGATATGATGGGTGATGAATGATAATGAAGCACCAGGAGAGTTCTTAACCTAAATTCCAGATCATGGGCAATCATAGGAATGATTCCCTTTAAGGAAAAATTCCTATGGTTTGACTGGGAATCGAACCCAGGACCTCATGAATAGTAGTCAGAAATGCTGACTACAAGCCCATAAGGTTGTTTTCCCCGGGAGTTTCAAAATTCATAATCTTGTTTTTATTCTTCTGGATGTAGATCTTCTAAATTGAGAAATCAAGACTTGCAGCTCATAGTTTGCTAGAGAATCATAAAACTGTAAAAGAAACTAAGCTTTTGAAATATTTGACATAGCCTTTGGAATTAACACATTCAGAAGAACAAATATAGATCCATGAATTTTGAAATCCACGGTGAATAATATTTAATATCAATTTGATCTCTCAAGTTCATAAAATCAACACTAGATGGCAGTTCAGAAGGTGATGTTAACAGCAAAATTTTGACAGTTGGAATTTGACTGAAGATGGAAGTAAAATTATACTTTTGAAACTGGTATCGTGAAAACATGCAACTTTATGAGGTGAGATGTTAAAAACATTTTCTCCAACTCATTCATTAATGTAAATACCTCATAGTGTTACCTCCCACTTTGATTTTGATTAAATTTAATATCAAAGTTCCATTAAATCAACTCTAAATGGCAATTGAGAAGACGATGGCGAAAGCAAAAATTCAACACTCAAAAATATGGCTGAAGACAGGAACAACTATGATCCTGTGTTGTGAAGAACACAGAGTGTATGAGGTGAGATGATGTAAAACTCACTTTTATTTTATTAAAGAAAAATTTCTGCCTGAATTGGAATTTGAACCCAAGATATTAAGATTTCCATGCTGGCACTCTATCATTTGAGATACTGAGGCAATTCTAGGAGCAGACACAGCTCATATAGTAGCGTACAAAGCTGAAGGTTTTGTGTCCAAATTCCAGTTCAGAAAGGAGTTTTTCTTTTGATATTGGTTGTGTATGGCTTGCCTGTATACATACATGTTCATGTTAAACTACTGTATTATAGGAAATATCATTATGAGGTTTAATTTAAAATATAAAATAAAATTCTTTACACCTCACCTCATATCCTGTCTTCTAATTAAACCGGTTTCAAAATCAGTAATTTTCACAATCAATGTTCTGTCGTCCAAGAGAAGTACTTCTCACTCCATCTGTTGGTGGATCAATGAACCTCCGAATCAAATAAAATTCTCTGGGAATAAAAGAAAAAAGAAAGAAAAGTAATGAAATTTCCGGGGAATTTGATTTGGAGGTTTATCGGTCCACCAACAGATGGAGTAAGAAGCATTTTTCTGGACTGAATGTCGGTTGTGAAATTACTGATCATGAAACCACCTAGGTTTTGAAACTGGTTTAATTAAAAGACTGGATATAAGGAAAGGTGGAAAGAATTTTATTTTAAATTACTTTTCATTTCACTCTGAATGTGTCCGATACATCTAATTATTTAGTAATAAGATATTGGAGAAGATGGGTTCCTTACATCAAAACACTCATCCAACCTCTGAATGTTTGTAGCGAGTTTCCACTCTGTATATAATTGTGAATATTATTTTATTTGTTGTATTTATTTTTTATAGATAATTGAAAGTTGATTTCCAAGTGTATACGACTTTTTATTTAAATAAGACTGCTAACAAATTATGTTTATAAGAAACCTTTATGTATATTTTGTAGTTAAGTTATTTATAATTTCATGTATACAAGAATATTTTTGGTGAAACTATATCTGCCATTAAATATAATTTTCCAACTCCTTTATGGCAATTTTATCTATATACAAATGCTCATTTTCACACAGAAAATTAAAAAAATGTATTCAACAATAATTCAATATTACATTGGCATCAATTAAAAAATTAAATCTGGGTATTCATAGTTAAATATGGGAAATAACATTATGAGGTTCTTAATTCAATGAATGAAAGAGTGACTTCTTATTTTACCTCATTGTTATTGCTTTTTTTAAACACAGAACTGCAGTTTTTAAGAGGTCATTCCTCTCATTTTCAACCAATATTATGACTATAATATACTAGCTAATGCACTGATACGCCTAAATAAATTAAAATTAATGTGCTTTTATGTTTAGTTGAATAAGTAAAAGGAAAAATAATTATAAATTTATATTTTTTAGATACCCCATGACGATTACCCGGTGTTGTCCCAATCTTCTTGACATAAATGAGCTGAAATACAAAAATTGTGTTTTATGTTTGGTTAAACAAGTAAAGGGAAAAATGTATATTGTAATTATTTTTAGATATCCCGTGCTGTTTACCCAGCGTTGTATGGGAATCTACTCATCCTGATCTTCTTGGCATAAATGAGCTGAAAGACAAAAATTAATGTACTTCTTATGATTAGTTGAATAAGTAAAATGAAAGATAATTATAAATGTATATCGTAATTATTTTAAGATTTCCTGTGCTGATTACCCGGTGTTGCCTGAGAATCTACTTATCTTGATCTTCTTGACATAAATTAGCTAAAAGACAAAATTCATTATTGTGAGTTATCCGTAAAAGAATACCCACCATGTGCTGCTATGCTTGCACAGGAATCTATGTACTTGTCTCAATCTTCTTGGCATCAATGAAAGACAAAAATGGTTATTGTGAGTTATCCATAAGAGATAAACATATGCTGTTGCGGACTTTTTTGTAGAGCTTTTTGAGATATTCAATTCTGTGTACATTAATTTTGTGTTTTTGATAGGGTTTAGGCAGCATAAGCCATTTAAGCATCCAAAGAGCCACTTTTTTCATGTTTTCCACTACAAAGGGCGATTTTTAAGGGTGTAGGAATTGAGTATCACAACTCTCTCATAGCCTATGTTCATCCCAGGAATCTCCTGAACATTTTGCATAAAGCACCATCACAATTGGATCAATGGTATGGCCGCGCATAAAGTACGAACAAACATTCATTTTTATATATTAGATATATCATAATATCAGTTGAAAATGAGAGGGATATCCTCTTGAAAACTTCAGTTCCCCCGTGTTTAAAAAAACATAAACTATGAGGTAAGGTAAGAAGTGACTCATACATTCATTTCGTCTGGGTAATCCACTAATAACTAATAAATGAAGGTTAATGTCCCAGATAGTAAGAAATGTGGAATTTATCAAACAAGTTGCAAGAAAGTATACATATGGAAAACTGAAAGGAATTTAGATACTTCTACAAAAGAACACTTCAGAAATATTAAAAATGGTGAAATTGAAAAGTCAACAATTGCACCTGATAGTTTGCTATAGAATCACAAAATTGGAAGAGAAACTAAACTTTTAAATCATTTAGAGAAGCCTTTGGAATTAACAGTTTTGGAAAAAAATATACATTCAGAAGAGTAAATTTGGATCCATGCATTTTGAAGTTCTCAGCGGGCAAAATGTAATCTGCAAGTTCATAAAATCAGAACCAGATGGCAGTTTGGAAAATGGTAGTAGTGGCAAAATTTCAACAGTTGGAATTTGACTGATGACTTTGAATTTTATTTTTATCTGAAATGAATGCAATCGAAAGTCATGGATCTGCTATATAATTATTCATGATACCAGTTTCAAAGGCCATTTGCTTTCATCATCAATCAAATTCCAACTGTTGAAATTTTAATCTCCAAGTTCATAAAATCAGAACCAGATGGCAGTTTGGAAGATGATGGTAATGGCAAAGTTTAGATGTATCTAAATTGCAAACTTAATACAATAGAAGTGTGTGTTCTGTAGAGCCTTAGGTTCCATAAGGGTTCTGCCACCTTCTGATGTGAAATTATTTACTTTTTAATCTCTTTTATGAAAGCTATTGCAGCACATAGTTTGTTAGAGAGCCATAAAGTCAAAAAAGAGGCCAGACTTTTAAAACATTTGGAAAAAACCTTTAAAATTAACAGCTTGGGAGAAGATTTATATGCAGAAGAACAAATTCAGATCCATGAATTTTGAAATTCGCAATGAACAGGACCTGATCTCAGAGTTCATCAAATGAGCACCAGATGACAACATTATAGAAGAAGATTCAAACAAAAATCCAATAGCCATAATATTGACTGAAGATAAGAGGAACTCCTCTTGAAAACTGCAGTTCTCGTGTTTAAGAAAAAACATAAACTATGAGGTAAGAAGTGACTCATCCATTCATTCGTTGAATTGAGAACCTCATATTTCCCATATTGAACTATGAAAAAGAATTTGAACATAACAATAATATAAAAGAAAAATTTGCATATAGATTGGAGGCTTGAGATAGCTCAGTGGCAGAACTTTAGCATATAAAGCTAAAGGTCCTGAGTTCAAACCCCAGTCTAACTAACTAACTCACTAGCTCTATCGAACCTGTAGATTCATGGCTGCACTGACATAAGCTCTTCATACATCCCTATCCTGAGCTAATGTTTTCCAATCATCTCCTATAATCTACTTCCCTCAAATCATGGATAATGTTATTCTTCCACCTCATTCTTGGTCTACCATCTGGGAATTTTCCCTACAAGAAGCTTACATGCACCTCTTTCATTCCCCATTTGTTCCATATCTCCTGCCCAACTCAGTCTACAAGACTTAACTGTTCTTATTATATCTGGCTTCCTATGCACACCATGTAGCTCAGTTTATATAGTTTTCTCCATTCACCTGTCTGTGGATCTGTTTTTAGCCCAAAAATTTTCCTATGAACTTTGTTCTCAAATACTCATAATATTTTCTCCTCACTTAAAGTAAGAGTCCATGTTTCACGTCCATATAACTGGTAGAATAACAGTTTTATATATTTTCAGTTTAATGTTTTTTGAGAAAAGTTGCATAATAACATGCATTTCCAGGAATCCAAACCCCAGTCTAGGTGTATATTTTCTCTTGAAATAGAACAATAACCATTTATTCAGCCATATAATTATCAGGTGGGTACTATAAAGTGATGTCAAAATTATACTTTAGAATAATTATCATAGGTTTGCTGCTGATAATGCATTTTCCATCAACAATGCACAGGTGTGTGTGGAAATAAATTGAAACTCTGTGAAGGATATTTCGCATAGCTGTTTTGACATTCTTTCAAGAAAGCACAGGAAACTTCTTCTGGAGAGGAAAAACCAAAGTGAGTTATGTTAATTTTGTGTCTCAATGTTTATTTAATAATCATTAATATTTACATGAAGTGACACTATGAGGTATATTTTAATTATTGTGAGTTAGGTATTTTGACTCCTCATATATTTTTGAGTTAGAATACGTCTGCAAGAAATAAAGAAAAAAATAAGGTGAGTCAAAATAACTAACTCATAATAATTGAGATAGAATTTAACCCCTCACCTCATATTTGTATATTTCTTGAAGACCCAGGTTTTGATGCATATTATTCTATATTTGAAGATGAAAATTATATGCTCAGACTGGGGTTTGAACCCAGGACCATTGGCTTTCCAGGCCAATGCTCTTCCCCTGAGCTACCTGAGCACTCCATTCTAAATGCAAATTTTTCTCTTATATACACTGTTAATTGCTAAGCACCAAATGCTACGAAACCTTTGCTTTGATCTTCTTAATAAAGAAGCTGCCATTTGTAAGATCAAAGCAAAGGTTTCGTAGCATTTGGTGCTCAGGAATTAACAGTGTATATAAGAGAAAAATTTGCATTTAAATTGTGGTGCTCAGGTAGCTCAGTTGGTAGAGCATTGGCCAAGAAAGCCAAAGGTCCTGGTTCAAAACCGCAGTCTGAGCGTATAATTTTTCTCTTCAAATATAATTCATCCATCATTGAGATGTATGAAATGAATAATAACAGCATATTATTCTAACGAATTGATAACGATGCTTAATGCATCAAAATCTACAAATCTAAGGTGAGCCTTTATTAATCTAACTCCTATTATTTATTTTAAAATAAAAATATGTCCAATTCAGCAAGGTCTTAATTAAAAATATAACAAAAATCCTACAATTTAACTTGAACTTTTTTATTATTGGAATTAATGACATATCAAAAGGCAGCACTAGATACAGTTCTCAATCGTCTGTTTCACATTCCTCTAGTATTTTTCTTTTCCACTCCTCGTAGTCCTTCTTACTGTAAACTTCAGGTTCAGCAGATGGTTCAGGTAATGTTGGTTTCATGAATTCTGAAAATAATTTATAAACATAAAATGTAACAAATCATATATGAAGATAAAAGAAGCCATACTGGCTTTATAATGTAATGTAAAATTTCCAAATAAATGTCTTCTTAACCTTTACACTGCTACGAACGGGTATATCCGTTGGCAAAGAAAATGCTTGCTGTGCTATGGGTGTGTATATCCATTCTCAACTCCAAACGCCTGCTAGTTATATAACATGTATTGCATTGCTTTCAAACTAAGCAGGCATATACTGCCTTTTCCTAGGAACCTAAATAAACTTTTTCCATATTTCTCCCTGCATTGAGCAAGGAGGGTTTTAAAGGCTGGAAATATCTCAGCAGTGAAAACGTTAATAAAGAAGCTGCCATTTGCAAGATAGAAGCAACGCCTTCATAGCATTTAGTGCAGCATATATAAGATAAAAATTTACATTTAGATTGGAGCTCGCTCAGATAGCTCCGTTGGTAGAGTATTGGCCTAGAAAGGGTTCGAGCCCTGGTCTAAGCATATAATTTTTCTCTTCAAATAAGAAAAATATACGCTCAGACAGGGATTTTGCCAATGCTCTACCAACTGAGCTACCTGAGCTCTCCAATCTAAATGCAAATTTTTCTCTTATACATTGTTAATTCCTGAGTGCCAAATGCTATGAACCGTTCCTTGACCAAACTTCATAGCATTTTGCACTTGGGGATTAACAATGTATAAGAAAAAAAATTGTGTTTAGATTGAAGTGCTCAGGTAGCTCAGTTGGTAGAGCATTGGCATAGAAAGCCAAAGATCCTGGGTTCAAACCCCAGTCTGAGCATATATTTTTCTCTTCGAATATAATTTGTCCTATATTGAAAAGTATTAAATTAATAATAAAAACATAAAGTGTAACATTAACATTTTTGTAGGCTTTCACGGCTGGTGTCTTGGTTCGTCTTCTGGGCTAAATAGTTGTGGATCAATTTTCTTGAAACTTGACATTTCGTCTACTACCTGCGATAGACATCTTCAGGAGATTCTGCTGCTCTCTGTTGTCAGCTGCAAACTGTTCACTTCACAGATGTCTACCGCAGCAGTAGACAAAACATCAAGTTTCAAGAAAACCAGACTACGACCATTTAGTGCCAAGACAAACCAAACAGAAATTCACATTTTATTTATACACAAGGTGATTCTAAATGATTCTCCCTGGTTAGGAAAATATTTTTTGTAGGCAAACCATGAATAATACAACAATTGTACTAATGTATTACAGTTAGGGCAATCACATACAGGGTGCAGCGTTAAGTCAGTTAACCAAAAATGCAAATATATTATTTTCTATACAAATATCTATACAACATCTACACAAAAAACAACTACCGAAATTGTTCAAAGTGACCACCATTGTTGTTTAAGCAGTAGTGTTTGAGATTATGTTCTGAAGGTCCCGTATTCAAACCCCAGTTTCAACAAAACTGATTTCTTCCCTTGCAACCATGTGCAGTGGTTAACTGACTTTTGCTGCATCCTGTATTAACAATGTGAATGGTTAGAGGCCTCTGGCTCTGAAATTTTGCAGATTAAAACTGAGCTAACAAGGGAACTGTCAACCATTGCATGTCAAAACCTACCTTTAAATTTCTCCCAGAGACGTGTTGTGATGTACCAAATGTCATGTAAAAAATTATCTGCCTTTTTAACTAAAAGACTCAGAAATTCAAACCAGAATTCAACAATGGCAACCCACTATTAGAAGCAGATTGACATACCTGCTTGAATAGAGCAGAGTGTAGTAGTTCAGGGCACGGATGGTAGGTAGTGAGGATTATCCAATCCACCAAGTCGGGAGTTGTATTACTTTCCTATAGTTTAAATGAGAGATTTGGTGCTGGATTTTAATGCCTTGCAGTGAACTCCTTAAAATTCATATAAACCTAAGGAGCTCACGATTAGGGAAAAAATATCTACATTCAAAAAAGGAAAGGTGAAATAAAAAAGGCAGGTAGTGAAGGTTATTACTGCAGTGTAGTTAAAGTGAGAGATTTGGCACTGTATTTCTGTGCCTTGCAGTTTAAAAAGTGGATTTTTTTTGGACAGGGCCTTGGTACATCACTACGCTCTTCTGGAAGACATTTCAAGGTAGATTTTGGTATGTAATGGTTGGTAGTTCTCATGTTAGAGTAATTAAGTATGGTGAAAGAATTTAAGTAATAATTTAGATCACAAGCCGCTACTGCTTTCAAACTTACTTTCACTCATTTCTTTTAACGGCATATCACTGTCTTCATCAGAAACTCTCTTCCTTTTGATCGGTTTAGCAACAATATTTTCAGAAATTTTTTCGAAAGAACTCAACAATTTGAGAAAAGCAGACTTCTTTATAGAACTCATATCCATCAACTTTGCTCGATCAATCTTAAGTTTACATTTCCTGTAAATACAAAAATAAATATATCATTATGGTGGACAAATTGAACAGCTGCTTTTAAAGAAATACTACAGTAGTGAAGAATAATGTTGGATGGTGTATAAATGCCTTATTTCATTTAATAATTTCTCTAGCATCTTCCAAAACAATTTTCCTTGTAATATTTTCTCAAAAAATTGTTTAAAGGAAATTACTAAGATATTGCCAAAAAGGAAACTTTTCTACCATTGATGTGGAAGATTAATGACTACAAAATCCGAGCTAAGTTCTAGTTGTACTATAAACAAACTTGCATAAGGTATTACTCCGTCTATTTGGGGAACCGTGGTGCTACTTTTACCTGCCATATGACTGAATTTTGTACGATACAAACATTGTTCTTAGGTAGCATTGTATTTTATGGGAAATAAGACTGAATACAAGGTAAGATGGTACCAATAATTAGGAACTTCCTCCATTTCTTATTTATTTATGACAAAAATTATATACGGACTTACCTAATTAGACGTTTATGCTTTTTCCATGATGTCGATAGATATCCTTTATTTACAATTTCATTATGATTAGAATTTATGTTCCATGCTGACTCACCTGTAAATTCTGCAGGTATTTTTCACTAAACTGTTTGGAAACATTCAAAATAATTTGTTTCTCTCCGCTTTTCAAATGCTTTGCTTTCCAATGTTTAAGAAATTATTAGGACATTTTCCCATTCTGAAACAACTGATAAATCCAAATATTCTGCATTGCGTGTGCATAAGAATAAAACTGCTTATTTAATATATTAAAATTATTCTTCTTTTTATTTCTTTGAGTGTAGACAAGGTGTCTGTTCCTCTTCAATGTATTGCCTCAATTCTATTTTTCTTTGAGCGTCCAATATTTCTTTTCCCAGTTGGGAATTCATCCCTAGCTATTTTAACTATTCTGTCGTTTGACATTCTGTTTATTATGTTCATTCCATTCTTTCCTTCTTTTGTTTATTCAATTTGAAATTTGTTCTATTTGTAAATTTTCTCTTATCACTTCTAATGTGATATCTTAGGGTCGTATCTATGAATGCATTAGACCATAAAAGTCGTTCTCTGCTGAGAAAGTTGCATTCAAAGACGTTTTGCATACTCAAAAATCTGTTCATGCGATAATAATTGTCGAAATTCCTAAGCTACCTGGCGAGGTGACTTTGCAGAGAACGAATCATGAGCAACCCGATGCGAACCGATGGTAACCAATGTAGTTTGAAACCTTGCCGTGTACCTTGCTGCTTTATCCAAGTTGTCGGACCTTGAAGACTTCGATCATGTTTTCGGTATATGCGGAGAAGAGGAATTTGATAGAGTCTACCAAAGAATTCCACTGGAAGAACAGGAGAATTGGCATAATATCGCACGATGCAGACGTCGTCGTATACGGTATTATTTGCGGGATGCAAGCGTAAATGCGTTCCTCTAGCAGACAAAAATAACAGAAGTGGTTTTATCGCTGAGAATTCTGGGTAATTTCTTGCCAATATTACGAAAATGACGATTTTCATGCATGACCAGTTAGTGGGTCGCTAATTCGATCTTTGCTCTTGCTCACGGAAAGTCAGCTCTCACCGGTGATTGGAAGTAATTTGAGTAGAGACTAATGTATTTGCATGCAGCCCTTAATGTTATGTTTTCTATTGTTTCATTTCACATGCTTCCAATAGGCATTGAGTATTACTTGGTATTAAAATTGTAATTATATATTTTTAAGATTCATATAATTTACACAGGCATGTGCTAGATAATATATATTTATATTTAATTTATTTCAAGTGTTAGAGATGGAACTACATTTTCTTACACGCTTAAAGGTAAAACTATTATCCGACCAATGGAGATGTAGTCATACATCTGGTTTGATTACATTATAACTGGAACTTAGCTTGGAAAAGGTATAAGATAAAAGACACTTACTTGCAAGCTGTGAGTACAGCTGCCACACAATACATTGGATGATCAAATTCTATCGCTCTTCCAGAAGGTTCTGAGTTCTTATATCTAAAAACAATAAACAACAGTAAATAATAACAATAATTTTTCTTTACATCGAAGAACATTAAGCTGAAATATTCCATTTCTGGAATTCCCTCCCCTTTTATATCAAGGTCTACCTCACTCAAAAACACTTTTTTAACTGAATACTTGCTTACACAAGGAAATGAAAATTCAAATTTTGGTAAAAATAAACTAACAAGGGAACTGTCAACCATTGCATGCCAAAATCTACCTTGAAATTTCACCCAGAGAAGTGTTGTGATGTACCAAAGACATGTCCAAATTATCTGCCGTTTTTAAGTAAAATCCAGAACCAAATCTTTAATTCAAAGTACAGAGAAGTAACACAACTCCTGACTTGATGAAATGGATAATCCTGACAACATGCCTGTGTGCTGCACCCTTAATACACACCACTCTGCTTTACTCATGCAGGGAGTTCATTTGCTTCAGACAATGGTTTGCCAGTTCTGAATTCTGGCTTTAGTTTCTGTGCATTGCAGTTAAAACAGATAATTTTTAGACATGGTATTGGTACATCACAATACATTTCTGGAAGAAATTTCAAGGTTGGTTTTGACTTGCTATGGTTGACAGTTCCCTCGTTAGTTCTGATCTTACATATCACTTCTCTTCAAACAAAATAAACTTAGTTATGTATTATCAGGTTTAATTTTTTTTATTTAACTTTTATAGGAATTAATCACTATGAGGTTTAATTTATGGTGAAATTAAATGTTTCTTACCTCTCCTCATACAAATCTTCTAAGTAGATCGCGATTTCGAGACCATAACTGTCTCATCCTCAGTACTTTCTTGGCGACTGATGTTATGTCTATCAGAAGAAACTCTTCTTCTTCCCTCTGTTGGTGGACCGATGAACCTGATCCAGAGGTTCATCAGTCCACCAACAGAGGGAAGAAGAAGAGTTTCTTCCGACCGACATAACATCAGTCGCCAAGAAAGTACTGAGGATGAGACAGTTATGGTCTCGAAATCGCGATCCACTTAGAAGATTTGTATGAGGAGAGGTAAGAAACATTTAATTTCACCATAATTATCAGGTTTATTCGAACTATTATGAGTTAGATTTTTGTGATGCACCTCATATTTGTAGTTTTATTGCAGACCATGGTTTCAACACTCTAAGTGCCATTTTTAAAACTTTCTAACTGTTAAATCAGCGGTTGGTGATCCTGTAGGTAGATTTCTGCTCCCTCGTTGGCTGACTGATGAACTTCCAAATATTTTTTTTTTGCTGGGAATTTCAAAATTAATTATTTTCTCTTCATTCTTGTGGATGTAAATTTTCTCCCAAATTGTGACTTCCTTAGATTTATCTAACTGTTTCACAGATCGAAACAGAAACCAAATTACTGAAACAGATAAAGCTAAGGAACTCACAATTTGGGAGAAAATTTACATCCACAAGAATAGAAAGACAAATGGACAGGAGAAGAACAACAGGAAGACCAGCCAAGAGATGGATAGACAGAGGATGCACATACAGTATGTCTTCCTCTGAGGAGTGATTTGGGAAATAAACAGGATGAAAATCCTACAAATAACGAATAAGAAGAAAAATAGAAAGAAAATAATGCATTTTGAAGCTCCCAGAGATAAAGAAAAAAAATTTGATTTGGAAGCCAACAGAGGAAGCAAAACTCAATCTACAAAATTGCCAACCGCCAGTTCTACAGTTAGAAAGAATTGAAAATGGCACATAGAGTGCTGAAATCTGGGTCTTCAATAAACTACAAATATGAGATGAGCGCAAAAAATCTTCTTTGTCTTCTTATTCGTAATTTATAGGATTTTTATCCTGTTTATTTCCAAAATGACTCCTCAGAGGAAGACTTATTGGATGTGCATCCACTGTCTATCCATCTCTTGGCTGGTCTTCCGCTTGTTCTTCTCCCCGTCCATTGATCTATCTTCTTTAGCTCTTTTTGCAAGTCTATTTTCTTCCATTCTTTCTATATGACCTTTCAAATATTTTCGTCTATCTATAATAAAATTGGTTATGTCTTGAATATAACATTTATCCCTAATTTCTGTGTTGTGTATCTTATCAAATAATGTTTTCCCCTGAATAGTTCTTAAGATCTTCATTTATTATTTGTTTAGTTTTTGTTGTATCAGCCCTAGTTTCTGCTCCATATATGATAACTGGTCGAACTATCGTTATGTATACTATGTAACTCATTAAAAATAAACTTAGTTTACTTGTTTAAGGAATTCACACTATGAGGTAAACTTAGTTGTTTGTTTGTCTGAACAGTTTACTTACGCTGTTAGTATTTTCTCAGCAGTTGAGCTTGCCTCGCTGACACCAAACTGGACACAAAGGTCTTTGATTGAGGTGTTTTTTCTCTTTGCCAAGCAACTTGGACACTGTGTTGAGGTAGTTGGTGTAAATTCTTTTATTAACCCCTGATATTTTAACAGCATCAACCTGTAATACACAATAACTTGATGTAGTTGCATGGATGATATCTGTCCAAATAAATAAGGCGAGTCTTCACAGGTGAATGGAGAAAACTACATAACATTGAACTAACGTGGGAAGTCAGATGTAATAAGAACAGTTAAGTCTTATAGACTGCAATGGGCAGGACATGTGGTACGAATGGGGGATGAAAGAGTGCATGGAAGCTTCTAGTAGGAAAATCAGAGGGAAAATGCCCAGTTGGTACACCAAAAATGAGGTGCGAAAATAACATTAACTATGATTTGAAGAAAGTAGCTCAGGATAGGGATGTATGGAGAGCTTATGTCCATGCGGCCATGAATCTGTGGGTTCGATAGAGCCAGTGAGTTAGTCAGTTAGAGTCTTCATATATACTGATTTTTATAGCAAATATCACTGTGAGGTTTAATTAAAAATTTAATATAAAATTCTGTTGACTTCACCTCATACCAGTCTTCTAATTACACTATTTCAAAACCCAGGTGGTTTTATCATCAATACTTGGGCATGAGTAAATGACCTGACCACAAACAAAGGGAAAACGGTCACAATGGTCTTCAGAAAATAAGGTATAATGAAGATCGAACTTAACTGTTCTTATTATATCTGGCCTCTTATACATATCATGTAGCTCACCATTATGTAGTCTTCTCCATTTACTTGTCTGTTCATGTCTTTTTGGCTCAAAAATTTTCTAATATCTTGGAACCCATGTTCGCATTTCTCAGATGTTTTACTTACTTTTTCAAATGGAATCCCTAGAGATGAAGCTGCCAAATCGAGGCACAGAACTATTTGACAAGTTTCGCTTATTTTGATGTTAGAAATCTGGGTTTTTAGCTGTAGCAGTCTGTGTAACTCGACCCCTTTCCTGTAAAAAATGTATAGATAACCTTTAAGCATCAACTTTAGATTAACTTTCCCTTCATTTTTATACTACGTTCTTGTAATACTGTTGCTCTACTCACTTCATCTGTCTTTATTAACATTTTGTACATTTTAAATGTTTTGCAACGGTACTTATAACATGATGATCTTGAATAAGATTTCCCGCCTGTTTGCTGTGGTCTTGAGGCTTGAAGTTCCCTGATGTTTCGCCAGAGATTGCATCTGGCATCCTCAAGGATTATCTTGAGACTGGCAATTTTGTTGACTGCCTGCCTTATTTATACAGTTCACCGCGATGTGTTCTCTGCATGGTCAGTTCCGTCGTAAGTTGTATCTGCCATCTCAACAGATACATATGACAGATGCAGTCTCCAGTGAAACGTCAGGGAACTTCAAGCCTCAAGACCACAGCCCAGACATCTTCTTCAAGATCATCACACTAACTCTGGCCATGAAATCCTAAGTCAAGATACATATATAATTTTTATACTATTATTAAATATTTTATATTTGAAGAGAAAAATTATATGCTCAGACTGGGACTCAAACCCAGGACCTTTGGCTTTCCAGACAAAATGCTCTACTAATTGAACTATCTCTCCCAGTCTGAGCATATAATTTTTTGTTTTGTTTTTCTCTTGAAATATGATTTATCTATCATTCAGATGTATGAAATGAATAATAAAAATATTTAATTACATATGCAATGATTTCTTCAAAGTTCTGTTGTGTACATGTTTGAACACATAAAAATACTTCTGCTAGATGGTGGAGATATCTGCAAAATCGGAATGACTAATATTTAAAAATATATTTTAAGAAATGGATGTTCACTCACTTCATTAAATAATATGCATGTCATTAATTTTTATTTGGGAATTTATTGCAAAGGTTGATCATACCGATTTCACAGCTATGTGGTTCCATCTAGCGACAACTCTATAAACTTTTGTGCATGTGCACTTGTTATTCTCTAGGACTTATTGTGGAAGTTAAACTAAACTTTTTCCAATCTTTCACATTCAATTGAACAATATGTGTGCGTGTTTCTAATACAGCCACTGCACTTTTTGCGTGTTGGGTTCTTAGCTAGGTAGATATAGTCCTGTTGCTGAATCTCCGGCCCTGATGTTTTCACGACAGTGTTGCTGATATGGATATTCAGTGGGAGGGGCCAATTTATTTATTTATTTTACCTGATGGAGTTAAAACCATAAGGTCTTCTCTTCCACTTCACCAGGTTAAATTATACATACAATAAGAATTATAATTAATGATACATAATAGATATAGACTACACAATATAATGTTGTCAAGGGTAAAAAAATAGTAATAATAATAATAACAAAAATAATAACCTATATTTATGTACCATGCAGAATATCAAATCTTGGTATTTAGCAGAAATACAGCTGACAACAACGCAGCAATTTCAAACTTTACTAGCAGCATCAAGAGCAGTGATTGGTTGTGGCAGATGTCCACTCACACTTCAACTATTTCCTTATTGGCAGTAGAGAGCAAATTTCTCCCTTTACCCCTCGTACAACCTAAACGTCAGGGTCTGAGACTCGGCAGCTGGACTGTAGATGGTATTAACATGATCTATTTTAAATTTATGCACCACTTTACATAGATGATGTTCTTCCTCAGACAACACAAGGATACCAAATGATGGTTAGGATGTTCAAGTTCTATGGTAATTATGAATGTAGTTGGAAAAACTTTAATATACTTCCCTAATAAATGTTCTAACTCCTACAGAATAACAGTGTGCATGCACAAAGGTTTATAGAGTTGTTACTAGATGGAACCACATAGCTCTGAAATTGGTATGACCAACTTTCGGAATAAATTCCCAAATGTTTATTAGAAATGGATGTACATCAATTTCCCCCTTCCTAACTTAACAAAATAAATTACATGCATATTATTTAATGAAGTGTAAACTAATCTAATGTACACTAACTTGCCCCATCTAAAAAAAAAAAATGGAGTGAACATCTATTTATTAAAATATATGGCTCAACTGCACTTCTACTTATGCTACATTTTTCAGTTTATTGTTGTAAACTATAGCTCTTTTTCTGTATTTACTAACATTTTTTAATAGTTTAAACTTTTTCAAACAATTTTTATAACATTATTAGACAGTTTTCAAGTATTTATGTAAATACGCAAATCACAATATTATGACACTGTTAGACAATATTGTGATGCTAACTGCTATTTTCTCCACAGAGTATATTACTTGGTCTAAGATTTTTCTATCACTGTTTTGGGTTATTGCTGGTTAGATTGGCATTAGGGAGTGATAAGTAAGGGTACATCCATTTTTAATAAACGTTTGGTAATTTTAATATTATTAATATTTTTTTTAACATAGATTTGGGGCTTTCGTGCAAAGACTGGTCATTTAAATTTCATAGTGACGTGCAGCCATCTAGCATAAGCTTTTCGATCTTTAGTACTATATCGATAATAATCAGTATGTGGTTCGATGGTGGGTTATCGCTGGCTCTATAAACTCTAGTGCATGCGCACAGTTGTTCTATAGGACTTTGAAAACATTTCACGTAAGTTTAGGTGCAGTTTTTCGAAATATATTTTTGAATGTTAAGTCATTCCAATTTCGCAGATATCTCCATCTAGCAGAAGTTTTTTTTAAGCGCACAACAGAACTTTGAAGAAATTGCATACCTATATAAATATTTAATAATTGTAAAAAAAGTTATAAGTATCGTTACAAAACGTTTGAAATAGTACGAAATGTTAGTAAATACGGAAAAAGTACGTAGTGCAACAGTATTATAAGAATATTGTATGAAAAATAATAGGTAAAGGTATTCTAAACTTGAGCCAAATAATAAATTGCTTAAAATTATTTCAAATGAACTACCTTCATAAGTGCTGGTTCGCCCATAATTTATTTAACGAAATTGTATTTTAATTAAATATTTATTTTGGCTGAGATTTGTAACTGAGTTAAATAACCTAAAAATAAAAATTATATAGTTTTATAACCGTTCTTTCAGTAACGGTTCATATAAAGCAGTGCCATAAATTAAGCTTACCTTATAATATTTTCTGAAGATAATCCCATTTTCCCACCTAATGTCGTAAAAAGTTTAACTTTTGAAGACATAATTTACATAAACTTTCCCAAGGTTTAAATTTTCTATTCACAATGTATCATCCAGTAAACAACAAATACGTCACTACGCGGGAAAACAGCAATGCCAACATTAACGCAAGTATGATGTTACCAACTATTGTTTATGATCAATTATTCACGATTTCAAGAGCAGTGATATTATTTTGATTACGTAATCAATTATTATCTAAACCTCTTTACACATTTTAATTTGAAAATAAATATAAATTAAGCTACATTATAAACAGCAAATCCAAATTTGGATGTTTTATCTGATAAGCTATCAAACAATTTTCTACTTCTATAATAAAGCCTCTATTGATGATCACAGTCGGTGACTGCATGTAATCTACCTCTTGAATTATTGCAGTTCGCGTATCAGGGAAGAAAGTAATGCTTGATTTATAACAGTGAAGTAAAGCGCGAAAAGTAGTTATTTTTCTTTTATTTATTTTTTAACTTTCACGTGGTATTAGAAATGCGTACAAACATATTATAAGCTGTTTGTCATATTTATTGATATAGAAAATAGATCTAAAATTTATCGTGTAAAAACTGATTTTCAGTTTCATAAGTGGATAAATAAAACATTACAAGACTTTCATCGAACAAACGACGTGTGCTGTTTACATCAAAGTAATTGTGTTTCTGTGAGTTTAGATCGTGTAACTTCATGTGTGCGAAATACAGTAAATGATTTACAGTGACTGTGATATAAATCACAATTTAAAATTAATATTTTTATTGTAAATATTAAGTAGAATAGAAGCTTATAGCCACAACGCACAGCTTGACGCGTGGTTGCTGCAAAAAGTAAGTAAAATGCACTTTAAAAGTAATTTTAATCCTAACATAGTCTTGCGGTAAAACATAGCAATAACTTTTCTTACTATCCAATACTAGTTCAAGCAGTACTTTAATTGAAACAATAAAAGTGGGGCACTAATAAATGAGAAAATATTTAATTCTTGTCATTACAACACTGAACATAAGGAAATACAATCTTCAATGTTTTTATTCCCCGTAAGTCAAAATGGAATTATCAACATTATTTAAAAAAAAGTCCACCGCTGTGGTCTCGAGGTAGCGTGCTGCCTTGTCACGCAACGGGCCCGGGTTCGATCCCCGGTCGGGGCAGTTTTTCTGGGTGAGGTTTTTATAGGGGGTTTTCGTCACCTGTAAGACAAATGTCAGGAAAACTTTAAGGCCCAAACGATCCCCGAATTCATATGATCATCATCATCATCATCATCATCATCCTTCACCGGTGAGGAAAGCAACGGGAAGCTACCACATCTACAATTCCCTAGTAAAGCTGCAAGCATAGCATGAAAATGCTATGATTGCAGTGAAGGACCTGCCTTCGGGCAGAATTACTATGGATGGATGGATTAAAAAAAAACAGAACAAGGCGGCTCGGTGGCGCAAGTGGTTAGACGCTCGCATCTCACCGCTATGCTGGGGTCCTGAGATCGAGTCTCGGTCACTTCATGTGGGTTTCGTGGTGGACGAAACGGAACAGATGTGTGTGTGTGTGTGTTTTTTCTTCCCCCTCCACTGCCACAATTTCATTCCACCATTTTTCGAGCGGTAGAGACTTGCACCACGGAGCCGCCCGGGAGAATAACATTGTGCACAATTTGAGGTGAATTAGGCATACAGAGGAAATGACTGAAAATAATATCTCGGGAGACGATATATTATATCCACCCGACCATGAACCTTCGGGTTTATAGTTTCCATTTGACAATAATGTTACAACGGATATTACACTATCAATATGACGACAGAAACAAACTTCCGCGTCCACAAGCACGTACGTCATAATATGCGGGAGTTCGCCGTTCTAACCATGTACTGTATATCTTTTATGATGCTCAATATACTATAACTAACTCACTGGCTCTATCGAACCCGTAGGTTCATGGCCGCGCGGACATAAGCTCTCCATACATCCCAATCCCGAAATAATGTTTTCCAATCAGCCCCTGTATAATCTTTCTCCCTCAAATCATGGATAATGTTATTCTCCCACCTTATTCTTGGTCTACCAACTGGGCGTTTTCCCTCTGGTTTTCCTATAAGAACCTTCCATGCACGTCTTTCATTCCCCATTCGTGCTACATGTCCTGCCATCGCAGTCTACGAGACTTAACCGTTATTATTATAATATGGGTTCCTATAAAGTCCATGTAGCTCACTGTTATGTAGTTTTCTCTATTCATTTGTTTGTTCATCTCGAAACCCATAACCACGTTTCTTGAGGGTTGTATTTTTGCGGTGAAAGATAATCACTCTTTCGATCAAGGTACTTTTTTCGCCTGGCTTATCACCTTCGACCTATCCGGCATGGGTAAGCCATTCGGCAGCAATGATACTGCCGGCATAGGTATCGGGGTCATTTAACCACGCAATACACTCCACCACGACAAGGTGAACATACCATGGAGGAGACCACTGTACTATATCCGAGCTAAGTTCCAGTTGTACTGTAAACAAACTTGTATAAAGTATTACTCCGTCTATTGGTGGAAATGTGGTACTAAATTTTACCCGCCATATGGCTGAATTGTGTACGATAGAAACATTGTTCTTAGGTAACATCGTATTTTACAGGAAATAAGACTGAATGCAAGGTAAGATGGTACCAATAATTAGGAACTTCCTCCATTTCTTTTTTATTTATGACAAAACATTATAGATTACACCAGATTACGTTTATACAACACTTTGGCTAGACCAGTGTTGACCTATGGTAGCGAAGCATGGACACTAAAAAGACAACATGGAAGCAGAATAACGGCTTGTAAAATGAGATTCATGCGCAGAACAGCGGGTTACACCAGATGGGATCGGAAAAGGAACACCGATATCTTAAAAGAATTGAAGAGTACGCCAATTTTGGAATATATTAAACAGTACCAACTAAATTGGAAACACCATATTGAAAGAATGAGTTCAAAACGGATCCCCAAAGCTGTTTATAATTATATACCAAGAGGACGAAGATCTCTGGGCCGTCCTATGAAACGTTGGAGGGAAAATTTTCTATAGGATCGTAACAGGCCTTGGCCTAATACTTGGAAGGAAGAAGAAGACGTTATAGCTTATATGCGCGTACCTAATCAGAGGTTTACGCTTTTCCAATATATCAATAGATATCCTTTATTTACAATTTCATTACGAGCATAATATATGCTCCATGCTGACTCACCTGTAAATTCTGTTATTTTCACCATATCATTAATGGTTAATGTGTAATATTTTTAAGATTCTCCCATATAAATTATATAAACATGGGCTAGATAATATATATTTTTATTTACTGCGTTCAAGTGTTAGAGAGCGAACTATCTATTTTATTACACGTTTAAAGCAAAAACCATTATTCGACCAATGAATAAATACAGTCATACATGTGGTTTGTTTACATTACAACTGGAACTTAGCTCAGAAGAGGTGTAGCTGAGTGTTTATTGGTTATCTCACATTTGGATAACAAAATAATGCCTGATTTGATTGCTTCCAAATTTTTAGCGAATTCCGAAGAAATTAAGCTATTGAGATGGATCTCGTTAAAAAAATTCATATTTTCACAATCTTATCTAGTAGACATGGATAACGAACTCCATAGTGCAGAAGGCCTACCTGCCGGTTGCTAGGATTACATCCACATGCGTTAGCGACAGAGGTGATATAATGTGGTCAGCGTGTTGGATCCCCAGTCGTTATACATGGAGCAATAGCTACTCAAATATCTCACGATGCTGGGTGGGCTATTCTATGCCACCGTGGCACTTGTGTATATTCGATCGGAGAACAAGTGACTACTATTGGCCAATGTAATAACACACGTTCCCGAGCCATTTGCCAACATGTTTACTCACATATAAGTGGATTCTGTCTCAGGTGTCTACACATCAGTGGGCGAGTTAGTGCATCAGATTAGTGTTGTGTTCACTTGTTTGTTAGCGTGTTTTTGTGATAAGTACGATACACTCTCTGAGTAATGACTTACATACATTTTACATTGTAAATATGGTTATTTTAGGTTACTTTGAGCTCAACTTCTCATTTCATATTAAGGTATTTCTCAGATTTTTGGAAAAAAAAAAAAAATCAACATATATATTTTTGTGTGGTTATTGTTCACATACAGCAGAACTAAGCAATTTTTTCCCCCCACGATTCTTAGTCAAACAACTGTGTTGATAGATTGTAAACTGAAGATAGAGGTAACTTATGTCATAACGTCATAACATTTTATGTAAAACTTACGCAAACGTTTCATTGAGGAAAATATATAATCTCCATTAGGCCTACACTTTAATAACAATGTTGTTGATGATGATGATGATAATAATAATAATAATAATAATAATAATAATAATAATAATAATAATAACAACAATACTACTACCAATAATATCATTAATAACACAATAGTATAACAATAAATAATATAAATTACAATAATAACAAAACAATAATAAAAATAATAATATTAACAATATAATAATAATAATAATAATGAGAATAATGATAACAAAACAATAATAATAACAGTAATAATAACAATAACAATAATGACAATATTAACAATAATAATGTCAATAATAATAATTACAAAAACAATAATAATAACAGTAATAATAACAATAACATCATTAATGACAATATTAATAATAATAATAACAATAATAATAATAATAATAACAAAACAATAATAATAACAGTAATAATAACAATAGCATTAATAATGATAATAATAACAATAATTACAATAACAATAATAACATTAATAATGATAATAATAATAATAAACCAATAATAACAATAATGATAACAATAACATTAATTATGATAATATTAATAACAATAATAATGACAATAATAAAACAATAATAACAATAATGATAATAACAATAACATTATTAATGATAATAATAATAACAATAATTTTATTTATATACAGATTTTTAATATTTACACATCTTTCTGTGCCTAAACGTTTTATTTTCCAGTCCTCTTGTTCTTATTCCCGTTCTTATTTCTTGCATCCACGAGTTTCGAGGTCTTCCTTTCCTTCTTCTTCCAGGTGGACACCAATCCAATATTTTCCTCTGTAACCTTTCTTCTTGCATTCGTCCAACATACCCATACCAGTTTAATTGCTTGTATCTTATATAATCTACTATTGAATATCTAATATTCATTTTTTCTCGTATGACAGTATTTCTTATTTTTTCTAATTTTGGACATCTTCCTGCTCTCTTCAAGGAATCCATTTCCATCGACATAAGTTTTTGTTGAATTTCCAAACTTCAGCTCCATATGTGACAGTACTTCTCACTATTGAATTATATATTTGTAACTTATTTCTTCAGGTTATATGTCTGTTCCATAAGATTCCATTCATCATTACTGTTATTGCTCTACCTTTATTTATTCTGTTCTTAATATCACTTTCTTGTTTGTCCTCTTTATCTACTTTTACTCCCAGATATTCAAATTCTTCACATCCTCTAATATACTCCTTTTGATCGTCTAATATTAAATCTTCGATTTCTGCTCCACATCCCATATAAAATGGTTTTATCTAAATTTATTTTCAAAACCCAGTTTTCGTATTCGTCCAATAATTTTCTGAACATGAACTCCATGTCTTCATGTTCTTGAGCAATTTTATTATCTGGTCATCCGGAAATAATAGTGTATACATTGTATCTGTTGATCCATCTCCAATTGGTACTTCCATTCCTGAACATTTTTTGCTCCAGTTTGACAGTGCTTTATGTATAAATATCTTAAATAATGTGGGTGATATGCTACAACCTTGACGAAGGCCTTTTGTTACTTTAATTTCTTCTGATACACATTTTGCAATTTTAATTTTAGATACTGCATTTCTATACACATTTTTTATTTCGTTAATAATTGTATCGTTTATGGCCTTATCTTCTAATGCTTCCCACTACTTTTGTAAAGGTACGGTGTCATATGCGTTCTCTAAGTCCACAAACGTGAAATGAACTTGTTGGTCGTTATTATTAGTCTTTTCAAACAATTGTTTTATCGCAAATATATGATCGTTGTAGATCTCTCAGACCTAAAGTATTTTCCCCGTCCCCTCTTATCCTAATTTTTCCCATTTAATCTCATAGCATCTGTGCTACTTTATCTTGCTAGCTTCCTCCCATTTGCTTGTAACTTAATTTTCATATGTTTATAATTTTATTCCAAATAGTATTTGATTACTTTTCCATATATAACTAACTAACTCTAACTCACTGGCACTATCGAACCCGTAGGTTCATGGCCGCGCGGATATAAGCTCTTCATATATCGCTATCCTGAGCAAATGTTTTCCAATCATCCCCTGTATAATCTACTTCCCTCAAATCATAGTGAATGTTATTCTCCCACCTCATTATTGGTCTACCAACTGGGCGTTTTCCCTCTGGCTTTCCTACAAGAAGCTTCCATGCAAGTCTTTCATTCCCCATTCGTGCCACATGTCCTGCCCATCGCAGTCTACGGGACTTAACTGTTCTCATTAAATCTGGCTTCCTATAAAGACCATGTAATGCACTGTTAAGCAGTCTACTCCATTCACCTGTTTGTTCATCTCTCTTTGGTCAAAACATTTTTCTAAGAACTTTATTCTCAAATACCCGTAATCTCCTTTCCTCCCTTAAAGTAAGAGTCCATGTTTCGCATCCATATAATATAACTGGTAGAATAATAGTTTTATATATTTTCAGTTTAACATTTTTTTGAAAGGAGTTGGGAACTCAAGAGTCTCTGTAATGCATAATAACACGCATTTCCAGAATTGAGCCTATGTTTAATTTCCTTGTGCATCTCATTCCTGTTTGTGATTATTGTTCCTACGTATTTGAATTCAGCCACTTTCTCAAAATTCCCCTCATTTGTCATTAGCTGTCCATATCCATTGTATAATGTATTTTTATGTGTGACCATATATTTAGTTTTACTGATATTTACTTCCAGTCCCAATTTCTTAGTGTTACTCAGTAGTGTCTGCGTGTTGGCCTTTAGAATCTCCTCGCTATCGGCCAATAGTACTACATCATCAGCATAAACAGCAGCTTATTAATACCATTGAATTGTAGGCCTTCTTCATCCTCTAAAGATATAATGGCATGCTCTAGTACAAAATTAAATAGTAGAGGAGATAGTGCATCTCCTTGCTTCAACCCATTCTGGATTTCAAAAGTATCCGAAAAATTGTTTGCCTACACTCACCCTACTCTTTGTGCCATTTAGACACATTCTTATAACTAACCTTTTAGGAATTCCGAACTCCAGTAGGATACTTTATAACGTCTCTCTCTTAATTGAATCGTATACTTTTTTGAAGTCTACGTATAATTGATGTACAGTACCATTATATTCCCATTTCTTTTCTAAAATCTGTCTTAAGCTAGAAATCTGATCTGTTGTAGACCTGTTTCTTTTAAATCCACATTGATGATCTCCTAGAATCTCATCAATATAAGGAGTAAGTCTGGTTACTAATATATTTGTTAGAATTTTGTACGAAGTTGAAAGTAATTGAGATGCCCCTATTAGTTGTTGCAATACAGTTTTATCTCCTTTCTTATAAATTGGTATGATAATTGATTCTTTCCATTCATCTGGAAGAGCTTCTTTATCCCAAATCATATTGAGTAACTGGCGTATCTTGTCCATCAATTTTTCTCCCCCAGATTTTATCAGTTCTGCTGGGATCTCATCTGAACCTGATACTTTTTACAGCTTCAATTTTTCTATCGGCATTTCAACATCTAATGCACTTGGTTCTACGATTAGCATTTCTGCTGTCTGTAAATTATCCTCTTCAATATCCTGTCTGTATGTACATTTAATAGCTGATTAAAGCAACTTTTCCATCTATTTAATATAGTCCTGGAATCTGCAACAACATCCCCATTTTCAGTCCTAATTATGTTTCTTCTAGCCTGAAAGCCTTTCTTCTCTATCCTAATTCCCTGATATAATTCTGTAATGTTCCTATTTTTGGCATTCATTTCAAGATCATTAATCATCTGTCTCAGGTATTCCCTCTTTTTACTCTTTAGTAACCTCGTGGTTTCCCGTCTAACACTACCCAATTGCTCCAAATTTACCTCATTTGGCTCGTGTAACCATTCCATCTTGCTTGTTTTCTTTACAATGTCGGCACATTCCTCATCAAACCATTTCTTGTTTTGCCTCTTTTTTAAGTAACCAGTATATTTTTCCACATATACGGCTAAAAACATTCATTATGGTGATTCATCTATAATTATTGCACTCATCGTTTCATCCTTTCTTATGAATGACTGATATCAACCCAATTTTCCATTTTACTGGTACATCTTCCCCGTTTAGGCATATCTCACAAAGGCTCCTTAACAATTCAAATCATTTCCTTGTACCATCATCGTCCTTTCAAGTATTAGGCCCAGTGGCCCGTTACGCCATTTCTTGTCCTTGAGTATTGCTTGGTTGTCAACGTGTATATCCTTCCGGTTTTGAATCTTTGGAGACTTGAAAGCAAGTTGATTTCCTACCAGTCGGTTGCTAGCCGAAAAGTACTAAGTCCAGTGGTGGGGCTGCCACCTAAAGCCTCTGGACAGGCATGAAGGAGGATTAGCATTTACTCTAATCCTGATGTAACAGTTACCGCTGTGACTCGGTCCCCAGAGCCTCGTTTGTTATAAACAGGTTGCACCACGTGAAGTTGAGGTTGGGATTTAAGTAGGAGAGGTTATTGAATGCACATCACTACTCTTTTGTAACCCTTCCTTGTACCATATTTAATTAATTCTGGCTGTACTCCTTCTTCCCCACAAGCCGTTCCATTTTTAAACTTCCAATTGCTAACAACAATAATGACAGTAATAATAACAATACTACTAACAAAACAACAATAACAATAGATAGGTAGATCATCGGTTCATTAATGTCTTTGAGACATCATCCGATTCCCAATAGCCAATTTTGTCGGTCCATCCAATTTCCTGGTTGTAGATGTTTCTCCTTCATGTATAAATATATTTCCTGACTCCAGGAGGTTTTAGGTCTTCCTCTGCCTCGTCTTTCCTCAGGTTTCCATTCCAAAACAGATTTTGGTAGCCGATCCTCTTCCATTCGCTGGACATGTCCGTACCATCTTAATTGCTGAGTTTTAATGTAATCTAAAATAGTGTCTTCATTTTCTTCCTAATTTTTTCTCTTCTTGAAATTCTTGCTGCCCTTAGTATAAAATCCATTTCCGTTGCCAAAATATACTTATTTGTTTTTGTTGCTAATGGCCAAAGTTCTGCTCTATAAGTAATGAGGCTTTTAACAATTGTGTGATATATATTAATTTTATTTTTATTACTTACATTTTTATCCCACAATATTCTATTGAGGAAAACAATTGCAAATTTTCCTTTATTATTTCTATTTTGAACAATAACTCAAGTATTAATAACTTACTTTTCGCCGATGATTTAGTCTTACTACACCATGTTGAAGATCTGTTACAATTGGCTGCTTACAAACTAAATGCAACATGTAGCGATTATAATTTTAAAATTTCAATAAGTAAAACAAAAGTAATGGCATTTTGTGGAAGAAATGCTCTGCGTGCAAAAATAGTAATTAGAGACGAAATTATTGAACAAGTATCCCACTTTAAATATTTAGGATGTGACATCAGCTATGAGTATGATAAAGATATTGAACACAAAACACATCAGCTTCAAACTATTTGTGGTACAATAAATAGAGCATTGAATAATAAAGCCCATAAACAAACAAAATTAAAATTTTATAAAACAATGGCTGTCCCTGTCCTTTTGTATGGGAGTGAATCTTGGATTACCACTACCAAACAAGAAAGTAAAATCCAAGCAGCCGAAATGAAATTTTTAAGAAGAGTAAAAGGCTGCACTAGAATGGACCAGATAAGAAAACGAAGATATCCGTGAAGAACTGCAGATCTACTCCCATAAAAGAAAATATATTTAACAAGATACAGTGGAAAGAACATGTAGAAAGAATGGAAGAAAGTAGATTACCAAATAAAATCTTCCATTATTGTCCAAGAGGAAGAAGAGATGTCGGACGTCCTCGGAAGAGATGGTCTTAGATCTATTAGTGAAGACGGAACAGGCAACTCTTGCCTAAACCAGGAAGTGAAGAAGAAGATTTCTATTTCTTATTTCCTCTTCATAACTCCCATTTTTATTTATTTTAATTCCTAAATATATGATCTCACTACAAGATTTTATTGATTCTCCAGTCTCCAAAATTAAATTTTGTTCTGGTTCACCAATTGATAAATATTTTTGTTTTTTTCATGTTCAAATTTAATTCCCATTTTTCATATTCTTGTATTAATTTTCTAGTCATATATTCTAAATCTTCATAATCTTGTGCAATTAACAATTGATCATCTGCAAAATGTAAGTTGTATAAAGTTTTGTTTGAAATAGGAATTTCCATGCTTGAACATTTTCTCCTCCAATTCTTTAATATTTCATGTACATATATTTTAAACAGAGTCGGTGAAAGATAACCTTGACGAAGACCTTTATTTATCGTAAAACCATGTGACAATTTACTGCCAATTTTAATTTTAGACATGCAATTGTCATATAAATTTTGTATAGCTTTATATATAATTCCCATACGTCTTAAAGCAATCCATAGTTTCTCTATAGGGAAGATGCTAAGAGGGAGGAGAACCTCTAATTGCTTTAAATTCT
The DNA here is from genome assembly GCA_030220185.1 of Diploptera punctata. Lineage (NCBI taxonomy): Eukaryota > Metazoa > Arthropoda > Insecta > Blattodea > Blaberidae > Diploptera > Diploptera punctata. The sequence goes on from JASPKZ010008348.1 coordinate 253,986, forward strand.
AAGACTTAGAGGAACCGACCTGCACATCTTCCTAGTGCCCAATCCCACCTTCACGTTGTGCAGCTGTTAGTAACCATATAACTTATGTGATGAATGGATAGTATGGGCTACTGGTTAGCTTGGTGAGATATTGACCGATATGGTATTACTTCCACTTTCATATCGTATCTCTTTTTTATCTTTCCTATCCAGTCTCTCTGGACTGAACACTTGTTGTTTTCCGACCCCGATGGTATTAGAATATTCGAGGCCTAGGGGATGATTTGATATTATATTTTCTGTCAAATTCTTCCTATTAAGGGCAGATCAGCCTCTTAGCTCTAGTGAAAGCAACTGATCTAAGGATGGACACTTGAAAAAGTCCCTGGTCCTACAAGTTGGGGGTTGATGCGGTAGGCCAGCTCCCTCCCATCAGAAAAAAAATACAGTGCTAAAAAACCTAATAGAGATAAGCCGGTCAGATAAAAAGGAAGCTATGGAAAAGAACTCTGCTAATTGAAATATGAAGTGCACAAGGCGTAAGGAATAAAATGGAGGAAATTCTTAAGTAGATGGACAATTTGAAACAGGACATCATCATACTTACAGAAACAAAGAAGAAAGGAGAAGGAATATAAACTTTAGGATCATATGTTCATATTCACAGAGGTGTTAAAAAGAATGAAAGGGCTAAAAGAGGGGTTTCAGTACTTACCAAGAAGAAATATAAGAGATATATCACAAACTGGGAATCAATAAATAATAAAATAATAGCATTAATAATAATGACAATAATAACAATAATAGTAAATAATACAATAATAATAATAATAATAATAATAATAATAATAATAATAATAATAATAATAATAATAAATAGCGTGGAGAGAATGTTAGTTTTGATCCCAATACGGACATTGAACCCAGAAGTAGCGATGATAATGACATTCACAATACTCTCTACTCCAGTTTGTTATCGCGCATGACCACCGGGAAGTCTATCCTCGGGTTGGCAGGGGAAGCGCAGTTGTACGCTGTCCCGCGTTCAGTCCACATCACGTGCTGTTACAATACATGTCTACAGTGTGGTCCCGGCCAACAACATGCCTCATAATTAACAGGTCTGTTATTCTCAACATTCATTCAGTTTTAGAGGATTCTACATGAATTCAAATAAGAAGACGAAAAAAAAAACATAATTTATTATTGCAGTATTATCATAAGTAATGTCACGAGTGATACCTAAAGCATCGATAAATTCACGAGCGACTTCGTAACTCGTGAATTTATCTAGAGGATTTGGAAATCAAGAGTGACATTTGGTAGGACTATTTAACGAACACAATTAAGCTGTTTACTCAAAAACCACTATTTAAATATATTTACCGGTTAAAAAAAATATATATAATGTAAACGGCGATGTTTGAAAACAAATTAGAAATGTGAGGTTATGTTTATTCACTACAACTTAATCATATTATATATTGACAAATACGTCCGCAATTATGTAAGAATGCACCCTAGTGGAGAAAAAATGAAACACATCAAACTGTGTATTATAACCAACATTATATATTATTATTTTTTTAGGGAACAACTACTAAAATAATTATTTAAACACACAATTATTGAACACACAATTATCAGATTATAGTTCGAAGGAATCTGTTCATTATTTACTATATTCAACGTATTTGTTGGAGATTCAGTCACTGCAAAATAATGCTCTGACCTGTTCAGAATATTAAAAAGGAGGAGATTTCTTTGCCACAAAAGCAGGAGCTGGTAAACAGGATTTGATACATAGCGAGGTGAGACACGACTGTCATTGGTTGTAAAACAAAATTAATTGAAACGTGATTGGTCATTAACTCCCATTTTGGGCATGAGTTAAATAGTCTGAGAAAAAAAAAGGCTTTTTTTCCCAAAAAAAGAATATTTATATGATAAATAGCTTAAAATAAAGTGAGAAGTTAACTCATACTCACCTAAAATCACCATACTTCCAATGTAAAATATGTATTCGTCTTTTCTCATTCAATGTAGCCAACTTATGCTAACAAAAAGTCATAGCTAAATTAATCTGGTGTTATCTAACTTGCTCATTAATATAGGTGGACTCTTGGAATAGAATCCCCTTGTATGTGAGTAAACATGTTGGCAATTAGCTCCGCGGGAACATGTGTATCACATTGGCCAACATGACGCTAAAGTCTCTTGTTATCCGATGGAATATTCATAAGTGGCATAGTATAGCCCTAAATTTATTTACGCGTATTTTGTATTTTTAACAGTTTGTGTTGTGTTGGTAATTTAGTGTTTGTTGTTTATATTGTATCCGAGCTAAGTTCCAGTTGTACGTAAACAAACTTGCATAAGGTATTACTCCGTCTATTGGTGGAACTGTGAAGCTACTTTTACCCGCCATATGACTGAATTGTATACAATAGAAACACTGTTCTTAGGAAACATCGTATTTTACAGGAAATAAGACTGAATACAAGATAATATGGTACCAATAATTAGTAACTTCCTCCATTTATTATTTATTTATGACAAATTATATATGGGTCTACTTAATTAGACGTTTACGCTTTTTCCATGATGTCGATAGATATCCTTTATTTACAATTTCATCATGAGCAAAATTTATGCTCAATGATGACTCACCTGTAAATTCTGCTGTTATTTTCACCACATCCTCATTGCCTTATCTGGGGTGTTTTTCACTAAATTTTTATAAAACAATCAAAATAATTTGTTTCTCTCCGCTTTTCAAATGTTTTCCTTCTTGATGCATCAAAAATTGTATAGGAGAAGCAGCCGTTTGAAACAATTGAAATGCCATCATATTCTACATTGCGCAGGCGTAAGAATGAAACAATGCTTATTTAATGTGTTAAAATTGTAATTATATATTTTAAGATTCTCCCATATAACTTATGTAGACATGTGCTAGATAATATATATTTTTATTTTCTTTATTTCAAGTGTTGGAGAGCGAACTATATTCTCTTACTTTTTAAAGGTAAAACCGTTATTCGACCAATGAAAATACAGTCATACAACTGGTTTGTTTACGTTACAACTGGAACTTAGATCGGAAGAAGTCTTCTTCTTCTTCCTTCCAAGTATTAGGCCAAGGCCTGTTACGATCCCATAGAAAATTTTCCCTCCAGCGCTTCCAGGAAATTCTCGTATAAGACTTGAAAGCATAATAATAGTCCCTTCGATTGGTTGCTGGCCAAAGGAAGGCAAGACCAGTGATGGGACTGCCATCTTATAGCCTCTGGTCAGGCTTTCTGGAGAAGAAAAGAAAATAAAGAAAAGAAGAAATGGAAGAAAGGAAAGACTCCCTAGCCCTCAGATGCCCTAATAGCGTCGGGGTCGAAAAAAAAACAAGAGTTAACCAAGAGAGGTTAGATAGTAAAGTTAAAAAAGTGCAAAACACAAGTAAGTGGAAGAAATGTTTTGCTCAGCTTGGGCACCTTGTGGTCGCCATCCACATATCCCCTAGATGAGGACCCCTGAGGTAATCGGAAGAAGTATAGTCTGTTATTGTCACTATTTATACAATTTTTTTTTATTTTGTGTTTTTAGCATTTTGTGTTTTGTTGGTAGTTTAGTGTTTATTATATATTGAGTGGTTTACAACTCGCAAGTACAGGCATTCATTTATTGTTTTCACTGCAGTTACACACTTTTAAATAAGCTGCCATCAGAAGGCATTCAGTTTCTCCAATATATAAGCTGAAGTAGCAAAATCGAATACTTTTTTTTTCTCAATGTCATTTCGACATTCTGGTATTCTCTCCTGGCATGGCGTTATTGTAATCCACTTCTAAGGTTGGGGCGCCTGGAAGGTGGAGTTACGCTACCCCGATGATATATGATATGTGATGATGATGGTAATGATGCGCTAGGAGAGACCTTAATCCTAAACTTAATAAATATGTTAATGAAGGCCAGATGATGTTCGGGGACCGTTTGGGCCTTAAAGTTGTCTGACATTTGTCTAACTAAAAAAAAAAAACTCCAAGTGCGACAGGCCTTGAAGGCCCTTGACCTACTAGCCGGCTCCTGGCCTCACATTCACGTGTTAATCACAGAGGTAGATGATCTTCTTGCAACTGAGGAAAAACGCCGAGAAAACCATCACTCAGGAAGCTTGTCCCGACCGGGGATCAAACCCGCCCCCGCTGCGTGACAAGGCAACACGCTACTTCGAGACCAAAGCGGTGGATTGAATCATATATTTTAATTATAGTATTAAGAGATATCGGGTTATGTGGGTGTGGTCCATGACTGACGTTTTTCCTTCGACTGCGGAGGGCATCTTCAGTAGCGAGTAGGCCTAATTCTAGTTCCCGGTCGGAGGATCGACTCTTCACTGAAGATACCTTCCGCAGTCGAGGGAGAAACATCAGTCATGGACCACGTCCATAATCTCTTAATATTATGACTACCGGCCGTGGAAGCTTAGTTTCCGCGTGACGGACATTTTGATATTGTGACCTCGACATGTATTTTATTAGATTAGAGTTAGGTCTATAAGAAAGTAAGGGTTACAGTAAAACATAGCGTGATCCTAAAGTGCATCTCATTCAATATTTAATGTGATTACATAACTGACATTCACGAAGCCAACTCGTGGCGGCGAACTGATGAAAAATATATACTTAATAATAAACTTTAAATTGGACGGCGTTATGCATCAATCGGCAATGCACCATTATGTCAATTTCGAAAAAAAAACACGCTTAAAGTTTCATCATCATATTAAAAATTGAATGTTTTGGCCTTCTCAATAATCTTCAGTCGCTTTCAGGTTTGTCACCCTCTTCTTCAAATCCTCCCAAACATCGTCCTGCCATCTCATCTTAGATCTACCAACAGCTTCCATTTATATAGTTTTTTTAACTAATCTCTGTTCATCCATTCTCATCAGATGACCAAACCATCCAATCCTAAGGGATCTGATATGATTTATTATATTTTGATTTTTAATTATATTATTTAATTCACTATTTGTTTTGATTTTCCAAGTTTGGTCTGGTCCTTTATTTTGGACCATACATTTTTCTAAGTATCTTTCTTTCAAAAATTGACAATTTTTGTTTGATTGTTTCTTTGAGAGTCCAAGTTTCACTTGCATAAGTCACTATTTAAAGTTTGAGTCGATCTTCACTATTTATTGTAGCGCCAACTAACAGTACTGGATATTGCAAGTTATTTTCCTTGTTTGACAGTTATGCATCAACAATCTAAGAGCGGGGACATTTGGCGCTTAGCTGCATGATACAAAATTTAGAGTAGCATTTATGAAGATCTGGTTTCATAGCCGTTTGTTGCAGAACACACAATCCCTGATAGACTGATGGCATTTACATTTTTCTTTGGCGTTAAAAGTGTGTGTACACTTTCTTCATGAGCCGTGTAACCGATGGCATCAAAATATCAATTTTTTAAATTGGCGTTTAGCCGGTCGATGCATAACATCGGCCAATTATTCAATACTTGTACAGTTAATGTAACATATTTATTTGAGGATGATCAACACCTAAAATTCAATGGTATTAATAAGCTGTTAGTTTATACTGATGATGTAGTATTATTGGTTGATAGCGAGGAGATACTAAGGGACAACACAGACACTCTATTGAGTAACACTAAGAAATTGGGACTGGAAGTAAACATCAATAAAACTAAATATATGGTCACACATAGAAATGCATTATATAATGGAAATGGACAGTTAATGACGAATGAGGGAAATTTTGGAGAAGTGGCTGAATTCAAATACCTAGGAACAATAATTACAAACAGGAATGAGATGTACAAAGAAATTAAACATAGGCTCAAATCTGGAAATGTATGTTATTATGTATTACAGGGACTCTTGTTGTTCCAACTTATCTCAAAAACATTAAACTGAAAATATATAAAACTGTTATTCTACCATTTATATTATATGGATGTGAAACATGGACTCTTACTTTAAGGAAGGAGGAAATATTACGAGTATTTGAGAATAAAGTTCTTAGGAAAATTTTTGTACCGAAGAGATATGAACAAGCAGGTGAATGGAGAAGATTACATAACAGTGAATTAATTGATCTTTATAGGAAACTGGTCATAATAAGAACAGTTAAGTCTCGTAGACTGCGATGGACAGGACATTTGACAGGAATCATGAATGCAATAGGAAGATGGAAGCTTCTTGTAGGAAAACCAGAAGGAAAACACCCAGTTGGTAGACCAAGAATGAGATAGGAAAATAACATGATGTGAGAAAGTAGATAATACAGGGGAATGATTGTAAAACATTAGCTCAGGATAGCTATGTATGGAGAGCTTATGTCCCCGCTTCCATGGACCCACGTGTTCGATAGTGCCAGTGAGTTAGTTGTTTTCGGGGGTTTTCATCATATGTAAGACAAATGTTAATACATTATAAGTCCAAAACGGTCTCCGAACATCATCTGGCCATCATTATCTTATTACTATTAGCCATGTTTAGTATGAATGGCGTGTTTCGTTGTAATGTTGTGTTGTCTCGGAGGAGACCCTGACATTGAGTTGATCACTCCATTCGGGGGGGGGGTCCTCCATGTCCTCGTGTGGTCAAAAAAGTTTGTATGTGATGATCGTCATCATCATCCGCCTTTGTTGACCTGTTCCGACCCCATCTGTCAGTCTTTTAAGAGGTTTTACTGGGTGACGATGTCTTTTGAGTTTATATTGCTCATAATTTTTGAGATTCTTGAATTATCCATTCTCTTTACATGGTCCAGCCAGTTTAATTCATGTCAAATTATCCGTCTTTATACTGCTTTTCTGAGGCTTGAAAGTAATGTATTTTTCATAAGTAAAGCCACCAGTGATTTCCAATTTATCTAGAGGATTTGGAAATCAACAGTGGCATTTGTTATGGCTATTCAACGAATAAAATTAATCATTATTTAAATAGTTATTTTAAATTATTTATATATTTCATGTAATCGGCGATGTTTGAAAACAAATGAGAAATGTTTAGTTATGTTTCATTTGTTCATCCACAGCAACTAGATCATATTATTTGTTGCCAAATAGGATCGCAATACTGTAAGAATGCACCCTAATAGAGAGAAAAAAAAAGAAAAATCTAACTGTATATCATAACCAGCAGTATAGGTTATTAATTTTTTTAGGAAACAGCTCCGTAAAATCATTATTTAAAAACACAATTATTGAACACACATTTATCAAATATGTAGTTCGAAGGAATCTGCTATATTCAACGTATTTGTTGGAGAGTCAGTCACTGAAAAATAATGCTCTGATCTGTTCAGAATATTAAAAAGGAGGAGTTTTCTTTATTTTGATAAACAGAATTCCGATAAATATCGAGGTGAAACACGACTATGATTGGTTGTAAAACAAAATTATTGGTAGGTGATTGGTCATTGACTCCCATTTGGGGCATGAGTTAAATAGTCCCCAAAATAGGTTACGAGCCTTAACAGTAGTGGAGCTGCTTGTAATGCAGCAGTGACTCGGTCACCATTCCCTCACAGGATGGACCACGAGAAGGTGAGGATCCCTCTCCAGACAGGTCGTATCACCGTGAGATGAAGGTTAAACTGCGTTAATGTTATTCTCTGGGTTGAAGTGAGAGTTATTTCGGAGCTGTACCCACGTGCCAGGAGAGAGATTATTGATCTCCCGAGTCGCGTGGTCCCAGTATTGACTCCTTCACATTGTATTTACTTATTGCCTTTCAACCCTCAGCTGCTCTGCAATGGACTATCTCAACACATTCAATAACAACAATATATAATAATAATAATAATAATAATAATAATAATAATAATAATAATAATAATAATAATAAGTAAAGTAATCCCACAACAGGCCCGGAGGCCCTTGGGGTAGTGGGAGGTTAAGGCTCCCACGTTTTCTAGACAGTCGGCACTTTATGTCAGCCGGGTTGTCAGCCCTGCGTGACGGCCGTCTTTACTCCCAGAACAAGCGTCTGGTACTCATTTCCGTTAGAGGCTGAGTCGACCCCAGGGCCATAGTGCCGCCAGAGGGTTTGGGTCAGTTTAAAAATCCTGACCCCAACGGGACTTGAACCCTCGACCCTCCGGCTTGTAGCTCAGTGCCTTAACCACTACGCTACGGCGTGCCCCAATAACAATAACAATAATAATAATAATAATAATAATAATAATAATAATAATAATAATAATAAAAATACTGACAATAATAACAATAATAACAGTAATAATTGTAATAATAATAACAATACTAATATCAACAATGACAATAATAACATAACAATAATAACAATAATAATAACAGGAATAATAATAATAACTAGTGTTCGCCCATTGGTCGAAATTAGGCCATAAATAACTCGTCACCGCATTTATTTATGGCCTCATTTATATTAGTATTAGTATTAGCAAAAATTTTGTGTGTATATATATATATATATATATATATATATATACAGAATTTTTGCTAATACTAATATAAAGAGAGATAATACAGAATTTTTGCTAATACTGATATAAAGAGAGATAATAAATGCGGTGACGAGTTACTTATAGCCTAATTTTGACCAATGGGCGAACACTAGTTGTTACTATTATTATTCCTGTTATTATGATTGTTATTGTTATTATTGTTATGTTATTGTCATTGTTGATATTAGTATTATTATTATTATTATTATTATTACAATTATTACTATTATTATTGTTATTATTGTTAGTATTTTTATTATATATATATATATATATATATATATATATATACACACACACACACACACACACACACACACACGCACCAACTAATATCCGGCGTGCGTTGCTAAGCCTAAATAAATGAATTATTAAAGCTTAATTAAGTGGTATGGTATAGGCTGAGCCAACCAAACATGTCGGTTGTTAGTTTTTAATTTCGGATTTCAGGTAAAGTTCCACTTATAATTGTCGGATTTCGCTCATTTTTGGATAATACCTACCTCAGTTTATTTTAATAGGATATTCTGAGATTTGTTGTGAAACATCGAAAATTGTGACCGCTGGAGCAATTTTAAATTTTCACTTCCGGTGAAATCCTACACCTAACGGTTCTAGAGCAGCGATGTAAAACACGAGCTCCATGACAAGGCGCGCTCCGATATGCACCAGGAGCGCTCCACAGGACGCTACCTGGTGACTTCGTTTAGTTTCACTCGTCAAACGCAATGATGAGCATGGCTACATTCAGCATGGGGACCTTCCGAGAATCAAGCGTTCGTATTTTTTTTTGCACAGAATATCTCTTCCACTTTCGAAACGGTTAAATTAGCTAATTCGATGAAAAACAAGACAAAAACATAAAAATCGCCTTTAAAACTAATAACAAACTCAACAACATCGTATCAAACTAAATTGAAATAACAAATAAATACGAAACTAAAGGCGTTTATAAACTAAAGTACAAAATTGCGATAAGTTTTACATCAGTAGAACAACAAGAAATTTTAACACAATGTACTGAACATTAAAAAAGAGCACGCAGAATCTCCTGAGGATGTCTACCGCAGTAGTATACGAAACCTTGAGTGTTAGTAAAACCAAACCACGGCCATTTAGCCCGAATGACATACAATACATGAATCAGAACACCTGCCGTGAAAATCTACAATTTTATATTTAAAAAAATATATTAATAACGAAGAAAAATCAAGTTTTGCCAAACATATACTAGAAACGGATCATCCGTTCGACAAAATCGATAACACTAAGTCAAAATTACTCAGAAAGAATAACAACAACAAGATTAGCATCCTACAAGACATAAACATTATAAAAGAAGCTGAGAATAAAGACTTGCTCTACAAGAACACGCCCGCAGACCTGAATCCGTTGTACAATTTATACAACATTAGTATTGTAACCTCACTATGATGGTTGTCCAGCGGCTCGCTTTGTTTTCCCGCAGCTTTATGTATGATTAAATACAAAGATGCCGACTACTGCCACTATAATAATTCCGCATGTTAATCATTGTCAAGCATTGTCGCGCCACCCGCTTTCATATAAACGAACAACCATCATAGTGAGACGATAATACCAGTTGAAATGCAGAAGATGAAACATTGTTTTGAAAGGCCGTCATATTTTTAACTACTTGAAGTTTTCAAATAGAACTTTCTTTTAGATGAGAACGACTGGATTATCAGGTACTAATTTTATATTTTTAATATTAAATTAGTAAATGGGAGTAATAGACGAATACATATTATTGCATTTAGACGATCTTTTAAAATTGGTATGATATTAGATCCCACAATCCGTTTTGAGACTCATAGTAGCCAACCTGAGGAAGTTGACTCTGAAAAGAATGTCATATATGAGCCAACAATTTACTATTACAAAGACTATTTAACTCATGCCCCAAATGGGAGTCAATGATCAATCACATTTCAATGATTTAATCACAGTCGTGTTTCGCCTCGCTCTTTATCGATTTCTCTTTATCAGCTCCTGCTTTTGTAATAAAGAAAGCTCCTCCTTTTTAATGTTCTGAACATGTCAAAGCATTATTTTTATCTAACAAACACATTGAATATAGCAAATAATGAAAAGATTCCTTGATTTTACTGATTTTTGTTTACTACTACATAAAATAAATGTAATTTTGGGAAAATTATGCTCTCTTGTTTGATGCGTTTCATTATTTAAATCCACTTGGGTGCACTCTTACAATATTGCGATCTTATTTGGCAATAAATACTCTGATCAAACCAGCACATTGATGACCCTCACCTCTACATTTCGGATTTGTTTTCAAACATCGCCGTTGACATGAAATATATAAACATTTTAAAATAACTATAGTTAAACAATGATTTGTGAGTAAACAGCTTAATTTTATTCGTTAAATAGTCCTAACAAATGCCACTCTTGATTTCCAAATTCTCTAGATAAATTCACTCCTCACTTCGTGAGTCGTGAATTTATCGATAATTTGGAAATCACTCGTGGCATTACTTATGATAAATGCCAATTAGATAGTATAACTGTCACATGATTGATGATCGGGCAAAAGGTACTATACCAGGATTCTTAGCTAAATTTTGGAATTTCTTAGATTTGTACAGAGTGTATCTTTCTAAAATTGCCATCGCTGCCATTAGAGGATCAATTTAAATTTTAGGAAACCTTGTTTACAAAATTTATACTGTATAGAATATATTTAAATTATAATTTGAAAATGTTTAATGTATTTCATCAATTTCGAAAATTAATTGTATGATCACTTTGCCCTTGTGGCAATCCTCTAATGAGGAAAGTTTTATATAAAAAATATAATAACATTAAAAAATGATAAGTGTCAAGTAAGAATGCCCGGAAAGTAGTACCCTGAAAAGAGGCGATTTATTTTCCTACAGTAGGAACAATAAATATACTCACGATTTTTTTCCCCGTACCAAGAATATTAAATCATGTTTATTAAAATGATGTAGAAACACATGAACATTTTAAACGTATTCTCATCTTTTGTTTTGTTTGTTCGTAGAGGCATGTTGGTTCTTAATGTTTTTTTTTTCAGGCAAATATTAAATATTGTAGATTAAAATCTTTTGAGGTATTATTTAACACTGTAAACCAGTTAATACTATTCATTAATAAATGCTTTACTCCTGTTTGTGCGTTGTTTTATATTTCGATTTCTCCCGTTATAAGTGTTCTTGACAATGGTAGTCTATCGTACAGGTCCCGCCGGAGAAGTTGTAAGTAGAATGCATGCTCCAGAGTTAGTACCGCGCTCCGCACGGAACTTGGAGCTCTGAACTATGACATGCCTGTTCTAAATGGTCCAATTGTGAATCTAAACCATCGAGGGACCCAATCAGACACACACAAAACATTTAATCAAAATCGGTCCAGTTGTTTAGGAAGAGTTCAGTGACAAACACACGTACAGAATATCTTGATGATGATGATGATAATAATAATAATAATAATAATAATAATAATAATCATCATCATCATCATCGTCGTCGTCGTCGTCATCATCATCATCCTCATCAACAACAACAAGGAGTATGCAAAATGGCCTGTTCCGATCTCATTATAGGTCGGATTGGTCTTTCCATCTCTACAATGGTCTTCCCAACATTCTTCTCCCTTTTGGTTTATAATTATACATTCTTCTTGGCACGGGCTGTTCATTCATTCGTAATACGTGCTGAAGATAAGCATTTTGATAATATTTTATTCTTTCACAGAGATTAAATATATTAAGTTCTGTTCTTATATCTTCGTTTTTCTTTTTATCGGTCCTTTGCTCTCAACATCTTCATTTCAGCATAATAATAATAATAATAATAATAATAATAATAATAATAATAATAATAATAATAATAATAATAATAATAATAATAATAATAATAATAATAATAATCCATCCATAGTAATTCTGCCCGAAGGCAGGTCCTTCACTGCAATCATAGCATTTCCATGCTATGCTTGCAGCTTTACTATGGAAATGTAGGTGTGGTAGCTTCCCATTGCTTTCCACACCGGTGCAGGATGAGGATGATGATAATGATAAGGATGATGATGATGATGGCCATATGATTTCGGGGACCGTTAGGGCCTTAAAGTTTTCCTGACATTTGTCTTACAGGTGAGGAAAAACCCCGATAAAAACCTCACCCAGAAAAAACTGCCCCGACCGGGGATCGAACCCGGGCCCGCTACGTGACAAGGCAGCACGCTACCTCGAGACCACAGCGGTGGACAATAATAATAATAATAATAATAATAATAATAATAATAATAATAATAATAATAATAATAATAATAATAATAATAATAATAATAATAACATTGTTTAATATTTCATTAAACTTACTTTACAGACAATAGATAATACAGACAACAATAAACAAAGCCTAACATGACTACACGCATTAGACAAAGCCATTATATCAATACATACGACAATAGACAAAGCCGACACCATATGCTGATATAAAGCAATGTTGCTATAGACTATATTATCACAGATGTTACAGCGAATAAAATAAAACAGGTTAACATATTTTATTTATTTATATACAGATTTTTAATGTTTACACATCTTTTAGTGCCTAAAGTTTTATTTTCCTTCTCCATTCGTCTCTATCCGTCCACTCCATGTCCTCCATGAGTTTCGAGATCTTCCTTTCTTTTTTCTTCCAGGCGGACACTATTCTTCTTGCATTTGTAACACATGTACATACCAATTTAATTGCTTACCTTTATATAAAAAAAAGCGAATGTATGCCTCTCTGTTTGTCCTTTATAGACTTCTAAACCGTTCAACCGATCTTCGTGAAAATTTGTATATACAGGGTTTCAGATGCGGTGAGTGTTTAGCTGTTATATGTTATGTTCTAAAATCATTAGGTGTAGGAGTTCACCTGAAACGAAAATTTAAAAATTCCTCTAGCGATCGCAATTTTCCATATTTCACGACAAAACTCAGAATATCATATTGAAATAAACCGTGGTACGTAGTCTATTGTCGAAAAGTAAGCGAAATCCGTCCGTTAGAAGTGGGGGTTTATCTGAAATTTGAAATTAAAAAAATACTGTAGCAACCGCCATGTTTGGTTCATCGCAGTGTATATCATATAATTAATTAATCCTCAATATTTAATTTATTTAGGCGTAGAAGCGGACGCCGGGTATTAGCTAGTATCTTATATAATCTGCTATTTAATATTTATTTTTTCTCGTGTGACTTTTTTTTTCTTCCAATTTTGAACATTTTGCGTCACCTTCTCTTCATCACACAACACACTTTACACTATACAATCATAAACATACACTCATCGCTATACTCAATGTAAGAATAAATAATTTACATAAAATGGTCTGCTAAAGTGGTACATTAATTGAATGTGGACCACATTAATGTTATCTATATGCCCAGCGCGGAGTGGGTTTCATTAGAACACACACTGGACTATGAGAGGCCCAACATTGAGCTGTTACTCGAGGGCCGTTAAAACAGTGCTCACTAGGTGTGCACCTCCTATTCAGCCCTTGTCGGATAGGTTGACACTGTTAGTCACTTGTCGTTGTGTTGTTTCATTGGGAGTGCACCTGCATGAGGGTAGGAGTGAGCCCGTCGTAGTGAGCACTTTTTAACGGCTCTGTGTTACACCATTGTAAATAAGATCAGCGAATCTGCCCCTGGAGCCGGTACTTATTGTAGCTATCAAATTATGCACGATGTCGTCGAGTGGGTACCGGTCCCATACAGGCCAAAATTCTCTCTGGAGACTCGATCCGTAATACATTTTATAAATTTACCAACTACAACAAATGTACCCTCTCTTTTCTAATTTCTAATAATTCAACTAAAACCCTTTTCCTTACTACATTAGTTAGTGGTCTTCTCATTACAATCTCTTGGTTGGGAGCATGAAATTAATTCCTCTCATGACAAACCACGATAGTGCGTTTTGTCGTACTTACAGCAATGACGACAGTGATTGAAAGTTCAACTTCCTCATTTCGGGGTTGCCAACCTAAATAAATATACTGTAATATTACATATTACAAACCTAGTGCGGGAAGTAAAACCACTGCCCTTTATGTATACTACATACAATGTATATACAAAAATATATCCAAAAGTTAGTGTTAATATACATTATACAAAACAAGTCATTGAATTTTAAATGAACTGAACATTATTTGAAACAATATAAAACAATAAATGCATACTTGCCGCCATTTTATCGCTAATTGGTCTCACGGTCTCCTCTTGTTTCAACTAATAAACATTGTCCACACTGTTAACTTTGGTCAATTGTTTGTAATGAACGCAAATATTTCCAACAAAGATGTTATTATTTTACTATTGTTTATTAATTTTGAAAACACCATCGAGAAAAAAATAATGTACAACGAACGTTTGTAAAGTGTTTTACAGAATCTCGGAATCACTTGTGTGAAAACCACTTCCCAACCTCGCATCGTAATATACTATTATAACAGAGACTTTATTAAAATATTTTCTTCCTTGCTTTTTAGGATATTTAACAAATGAATAATTATTCAATTGACCCCCCTCCGCAATCATTTCAACAACAGTGGTGATGTCCTTAGTAACATTGTATAAAGTCCTGCTACCAAAACAATGTAACTTAGCTCGTAAACTATTTGAGATAGAGACGTGTGTTTTTTTTTGCAACGTATTCTACATCTCTCAAAGTTTTGTTTACATTTGTTGCAGATTGTGATTTAAACGACAATGACATCACAGGAAAATACCCAATGTGTATGGTGGTAAGCTGAGTCTGGTAAATCACCAGTATCTGTTCTACGAAATTATCGCCGGCAATATGGAAGAGATCCTCCAACCAAATAATCCATAATTAAATGGGCCGAGCGACTGGCAGTGTAATGGACTTGCCACGGAGTGGACATCAGGTGTGAGCCAAGAAACTATCTACAATGTGCAACTTGCATTTCAACTCAGACCTCAAAAATCGGTTCGACGGGCTTCACGGGAACTGCATTTACCAAAATCAACCATTCATAAAGTCCTCCATAAGCGGCTACATCTTCAGGCCTATGAAGTGCAAATTACGCAAGTGTTGATGCCAACTGACTTCCCTCAACGTGCTGAATTTACTGATTCCATGCTGAACGCAGTTGATGAAAACAGTGAGTACCTGCAGAGGGTGATGTTCTCTGATGAAGCGACTTTCTTTTTGTTTGGACATGTTTACTGCCAGAACGTTCAGATGTGGGGATACTGGTGATTTACCAGACTCAGCATACCACCATACACGTTGGGCCTTTTCATGTGGTATCGTCATTGTTGTTTATATCACAGTCTGAACAAATGTAAACAAAACTTTGAGAGATGTAGAATTACGTTGCAAAAACAGCATTTCTCTATATCAAATATTTTACGAGGTACGTTACATTGTTTTGGTAGCAGGACTTTGTGGACACTCTGTGCTACCATATACGGATTTCCTATTCGTCTTTTATTGTTCTGGGGAGAGAATTGAGAAGATGGCTAAATCTACCGAAGCTCCAGCATGGGTAATTCTTCTTGCTAAAGGAGGATGAACTATCCTTCCTCTTCCTGCTCCTATTTGAACCATTATATTCTAATTTTTCTCTCCCCTATCCACCCATAGTAATTCTGCCCGAAGGCAGGTCCTTCATGCTATGCTTGCACCTTTACTAGGGAATTGTAGGTGTGGTAGCTTCCCGTTGCTTTCCACACCGGTGAAGGATGATGATGATGATGGCCATATGATTTCGGGGACGTTTGGGCCTTAAAGTTTTCCTGACATTTGTCTTACAGGTGAGGAAAAACCCCGATAAAAACCTCACCCAGAAAAACTGCCCCGACCGGGGATCGAACCCGGGCCCGTTACGTGGCAAGGCAGCCCGCTACCTCGAGACCACAGCGGTGGACCTCTCCCATATAATAAGTTAAAATCTCCGCATATTGCATAATAAAATAAACGGAACGAATGCACAGGGGAATAAGCCTAAAGAATATTGTTGAATATAATAATTGAAAACAATGAGATAGAAATAAATGTTCTTCTTTTATTAATATTCTTATAACACATTACAGCATGGAAATGGACAGTTAATGACAAATGAGGGAACTTTGAGGAAGTGGTTGAATTCAAATACCTACGAACAATAATTACAAACTGGAATGAGATGCACAAAGAAATTAAACATAGGTTCAATTGTGGAAATGCGTGCTATTATGCATTACAGGGACTCTTGTCGTCCCAACTCCTTTAAAAAAATGTTAAACTGAAAATATATAAAAATGTTATTCTCCCAGTTATATTATATGGATGTGAAACATGGACTGTTACTTTAAGAGAGGTGAAAAGATTACCAGTATTTGAGAATAAATTCTTAGGAAAATATTTGGACCAAAAAGAGATGATCAGACAGGCGAATGGAGAAGACTACTTAACAAGTGAGCTACATTATCTTTATAGGAAACCAGATATAATAAGAACCGTTAAGTCTCGTAGTCTGTGATGGGCAGGACACGTGGCACGAATGGGGAATGAAAGACGTGCATAGAAGCTTCTTGTAGGAAAACCAGTGGGAAAACACCCAGTTCGTAGACCAAGAGTGAGGTGGGAGAATAACATTAACTATGATTTGAGGGAAGTATATTATACAGGAATGATTGGAAAACATTAGCTGAGGATAGGCATGTATGGAGTGCTTATGTCCGCGCGGCCATGGACCTATGAGTTCGATAGTGCCAGTGAGTTAGTTGTAACCAATTAGTGTTACGTCGCGTAGCTTTCCATAAAGGCATGATTCCTTAGATCGTCCATCTATACCCTGGAACTTAGAATTTCTTGACTGGAATAAAATTCTTGAAGAAACATATGATTAACTCAGTACTAATGAAGTTAAAATAATTTGCTTCCATCTTGTGTCAAAGTGAGTTGATGTATGGCCTCATGTTTAGTCATCGAGCACAGATGCCCAAGGGAGAAGGTAATTTTATCTTTGGATAATCCGCTAATGGATTTCTATAAAGTTGTCAGGCCTGCTTTTACTCTTATTACATTTTAAAGTGGCACTTAGCACCACGTGGAGGACAATTTAAATTCCATTGTTCTCGCATGTATCGATCTTAGCTTTCGCATTCATTTTTAAATAAGATATACAGGCTGACTCATAATTTATAATAACATTCCTATTTTTGTCTTCTAATGCTGTAGTCGGCCCAGTCATTTAGTTTACAGGCGTTGTGGTTAGATATGTCTATTTTGCACGCATAAGTATTTAGCATATCAAGCGGCGTTGTCACATTTTATTCACTAGAATACATTTTTACCAACTAAAGGTACTGCAAAAGACAAAAGTTGCAACGCTGTTAAGATAATTATATCCACGTGGAATAGACATGAAAAATGTTATTTAAAAATGCGAAGACGTTATTGGCAGAGAACTGTTTTCAGTTTTTGGTGATTCGAGCTGCGTCGTATGCTACGGTTCATTATACAGCGTGTCGCGCCCGACGTGACGCATTCTCGCGTTACGCTCGGCGTAATGCTGGTTTCGCATGGAGCGCATACGGTACAGCGCTTATGTTTATGAAATTGTCGCCAGATGGCACCACATATATGGGAGATCAAAATGACCAACGTTCATAATAAATTCCCAAATGTGTTTACAAAAATGAATGTACACAGACCTGTCCTTGCATAACCCAACGAAATAAATTACATAAATACTATTTAGTAAACTATAAACTAATCTGATGTACACTAAACTGACCCATCGGAACCTAACAAAATAAATGATTGAACATTTATTTCTTAAAATATGGTTTGGAATTAAATGCAAATGTTGGTCATTTACACATATGTCCTGCCATCATTTTATAAGAGTTCATGTATGCCAACTTCAATTCTAATAAAGAAATTTGTAAATAAATTGAGAGGAAAAGTCATAATTTGTGTACATAGTTAAACATATTAAAATTCTTTATAAAAAGTTTTAAGTATCGTTGCAAAACGTTTAAAATAGTACGAAATATTAGTAAAGACAGAAAAAAGTACCTAGAGCAAGAGCATCATATGAATGTTGTATGGAAAATTATGGAATAAATTATTCTTTAGTTCTTAAATAACATATGGTTGATGAAAATACAAAATTTTAGAATACTTCAGATTTTCGCCTGGGCAGTTTTATCAGGTTTTGAATTTAATAGAAGACGAAATTTATGTACATCCATAATATCCCTAAGATACAATACAATATTTACAGCTTTTATTTATCTCTTGACTAAGTTCAAGCCACAATAACTCTTTTTTCTGTACATCTCTGTACTCCTTCATGCTCATATTGTATAGAACTCGATGATTTGCAACAAAACTATCTAACTTTCGTCGTTAAAATTGGAAAGTTATAAAACAAGTACTGCATTTCCGACATTTTGTCATAAAATCTTAGTTTGTTTTTAGAAATTACACTAATGAGTACGGGTAATATCTTCTATATTCTTTGTTTGCACTGGCAAATTGCGTCCTGGATTCAAGAGATTCAAATACACGACGCGACATGTCCGCGCAAAATTTTTCGCGCCAGCAATTTGCGTTGTAGATAAACCACATCCATTTAAATACATGGGGAGCAATTTTTGCGCTGGCGCTTTGCGTCGTAGATAAACCATAGCATTAGAAGCCTCTAACAACCCCCCGGCTCTACCTGGCAGTAACAATGTATTTTTAAACCAGAGGGAAACAGTTGCGTTTGATGTAAACTAAATGACTGAGCCGACAGTACCCACTACACTGTAGGTGCTTCGGGTTCCGCGCTGGGCGGATAGATGGCGTTAAAGTGGTCTATTTTTAATTTACGCACCACTTTATGTGTTCTTGTATTGAGTACAGAGAGGAGTGTGAAGTGTGTTGTACGATGCACCGGCTTACCATTTTCTTTTCTTGAAAATTCTTTACAACTAAGATTTTCTAAGTTTCAATCATACACAATGCGCATGCGTCAACAGACGTGAAGCGGTTTGCACTATGGAATCACGGGATGCAGCCAACATATACACGGTATTTAACGAACCTAAAACATAACCTAACACAATTTAAGTAATCTGACATGTGAAATACCAAACTAAAAGCTAACCTAACGCAATTTAAGTACTCTAACCTGTGGAAGAATGAACGCTGATTTTATGTAGTGTAAGTTAATTAGTACAGACTCTATGTTGGCTGCACTGGAACACAAAAATATTCGTTAAAATCAATATGGCTGTCACGTCTTCATGTAGTTCAATATCGTGAAAAAATTGAATTAATCGTTAGAAAACATTTGAAAATCATTGTAAATGGTGGGAAAAAAATTTGAAAAATCAAACCCTGATAATAAAATTTGACAGAAGTTTATGAAGTAATTTAAAAAGTCATGTCAATGTTGTAATTTTAGGCCTTTTATTTATTTTCATTACATTTTTTTCCGTATCGTGTGTATTGTTACTATTTCCTATGTTCCTTTTCTAAAAATGATGGCTACATCTATGGCTTGGCCCATTGTATAAACTTCATGTCTATCCTGTATTTCTTATTTGCTAATCTTTATATATAAATTCTTCTGTACGTGTGTTTGTCAGTGAACTCCTGCTAAACGACAGGACCGATTGTGATTAATTTTTTTATGTGTGTTTGAGTGGGTCCCTGGATGGTTTAGATTCACAATTGGACTCGGTAGATGGCGCTGCAATCGGGTTATAGGACTTTTATGTCAGATGTGTAGTCATCTGCATTACCGACATTTTCCACGTGAAAACAATGTAACATCATCATGCACGCTTCTTGAGCCACAACAGATGACAGTGAGAAGTTTTCTTGCGAAATTATTTTATAATATATAATTACGTCTTAATGGTAAAAAAGTAATTTATGTTTTATCGTCCGGCTATGACACGAGAATTGAACTTCTGCCGGGTCCGCTAGTAGGTTATAATTAAAAAAAATTGACGGGAACAATCTCAACAGCTCCATTCCTTCTGAATTCGCTAATAAGGGAAATTCTTCTTTTAAATTGTGATTAAAGATTTGTTGAATATCTTTTGAAAATAAGGAGTAAACGTTTAGAAACATACAATTTGTTTATGTTATAGCTAGAGTCCGGATGTTAGGCACTTAAAAAATTCAAAATAGGCTCTTACAAAAAAGTGAACTACAACATAAATTTTTACAGCCTTACGTACAGAAATAAACATACGCTATCAATAGCATACGAAGATATCAGAGATGATTTTGGAACTAGTTTTACCTTTTTACAAAGAGCATACGTATGTTTTGCAGTGTGTACTTGCTGCGAAACATGACACTTCATCGCGCAATTCACTGAAATTTTACACACTTTGCAAAACAATATTGAACCGTCACTTGAGAATATTTCCGCACCAAATTCTTTCAGGAAATGGTCAGTTTGTTTATAGGTATGTTGTCCGTTCTTTAGACATCGTAAAACAATTGTTCTAAAGGTAAAAAAAAAAAAAAGCCACATACACTTGTCTGACCACTTTGTCTTTGAAGCAACTGTCTGTGAACGAGGACTACAGACTGAATTAAGTGTTACAAATATAAAAAATAATATTGCCAGTCACTTAAAGGTTTCTATACAATGATATGTGTCATGAAGTTTGTCCATTTCAATTAATTTCATTGAAATAGTAAGTTAATTTCGAGAAAAAAATGGCAAATACGCATTTATAGGCATTGTAAGCTGAAATAGGCATTTATAGGCAAAATTAACTTCATGGAAAACAACTTTAGGGTCGTCGGTATGAACTTATATGAAGTCACTTTTACAATATCTATAATAAATCACTGTAGGCATTTTCCCTAACATCCGGTCTCTAGTTATAGCCTACTAGCTAACACCCGCCATCAGCTTCTACACCTAAATAAATTAAATGTGTTTTTATGTTTAATTGAATAAGAAAAAAAGAATACTAATTGTAAATTTGTATCGTAATTATTCTTAAATACCCCGTGCTGATTATCCGGCATTGCCCGGGAATCTAGTTATCCCGATCTTCTTGACATAAATGAGCTGAAAGACAAAAATGATTATTATCAGTTATCCGTAAAATATAGACATATGCTGTCGTGGACTTTTTTGTAGATTTTTTTTAAATATTCAATTCTGTGTACATGAACTTGGTGCTGTGGTTTAGGCAGCGTAAGTCATTGAAACGTCCAAAAAGTTCCGAAAAACATTTTTTTCACTACAAAGGGCGATATTTTAGTACACACCTCGGTTTATTTTAATAAGATATTCCGAGTTTTGTTGTGAAACAGAAAATTGCGATCGCTAGAGCGAGTTTAAATTTTCGTTTTAGGTGAACTCCTATAACTAATGATTTTAGAACATAATAGATAACGGCTTAACACTCTGCCGCATACTTATAAAATTCATTGTTAAAACCGTTGAGGTGGAGAGTCATAAAATAAGTTAAAATATACCTTCTTAGGTAAAATCCGTCGTCCTCAACTTATAAAATGTGCAATCTTTATGCCTGTAGGCCTTTCAGGACATCCGCCCCATCTTCAGCAGTTCATTCTTCGCTACAGCATCCAGTTTGTTGTTTCATGCTGCTGGTCCTGTAGGTCCTATAGGTCCAGCAGCATCAAACAACAAACTGGATGCTGTAGCGAAGAATGGACTGCTGAAGATGGGGCGGATGTCCTGAAAGGCCTACAGGCATAAATATTACACATTTTATAAGTTGAGGACGACGGATTTTACCTAAGAAGGGATATTTTAACTTATTTTATTTTATGACTCTGCCGCATCTGAAAACCTGTATATACAAAATTTCACGAAGATCGGTTTAGAAGTCTATAAAGGACAGACACACGTGTATTGATGTAGGACATTTGATATAAGTTATGAAGATAGTCTCGGAATAGAGGCAAGTTTTACATGACGAGGTCGACAAATAACAAGTTAGCTAGTCATTAAATTTCGCAGTATGAAATCTCATTTCCTTTATCGAGAAGTTTCTTTGTGGTGGCTTCAATTCTAGGAAGTGAATTTCCTCTCCAGGAACTGTGGCGTGCTGAGTAACCCCGCAGTCATAATAAACTATTGAACCTATAGGTTCATGGCCGCGCGGACCAAGCTCTCCATACATTCCTATCCTGAGCTAATGCGTTCTAATCATCCCTTATATAATCTACTTCCATCAAATCATAGTTATTGTTATTCTCCCACCTCTTTTTTTGTCACCTAAAGGTCGCTTTCCCACTGGTTTTCCTACAGTATGCTTCCATGTTCCTCTTTCATTCCCCATTCGTGCCACATGTCCTGCCCATCACAGTCTACGAGACTTAACTGCTCTTATTATATTTGGTTTCATATAAAGATCATGTAGCCCTCTGTTTTGTAGTCTTCTCCATTCGCCTGTCTGTTCATCTCTATTTGGTTAAAAAAATGTTCCTAAGAACTTCATTCTCAAATACATGTAAACTTTTCTCCTCCCTTAAAGTAAGAGTCCATGTTTCACATCCATATAATATAACTGGTAGAATAACAGTTTTATATATTTATAATTTAACGTTTTTTGAGAGAAGTTGGGACGACAAGAGTCTCTGTAATACATAATGACATGCATTTCCAGAATTGAACCTATGTTTAATTTCTTTGTGCGTCTCATTACTATTTGTAATTATTGTTCCTAGGTATATTTCCATTATATAGTACTATAGAGCGCCTATATATAGGCCTATATATATAAAGGACAAATAATGTTTGTGATGCCTGGAGAGCGAAGGTGGTATCGCACTAAGCTATCAAGTTAGAGGTACTGGGTTCAAATCCCGGTTCAGGCATTTATTTTTATTTTTATGTCTCATAGTGTTCTGCCCGAGGACAGCTCTTTCACTGCAATCGTAACATTTGCATGCTATGCTTTGCAGCTTTACTAGGGAATTATAGGTGTGATAGCTTCCCGTTGTTTTCCACACCGGTGAAATGATGATAATGATAGCCAGATGATGTTCGGGGACCTTTTGGGCCTCAAAGCTCCCTAACATTTGTCTTACAGATGAGGAAAAAAAAACCGAGAAATAACCAAACCCAGGAGCCTATCCCTACCTAGAATCGAACCTGGGTCCGACGCGTGACAAGACAGTATGCTACCTCGAGACCACAGCGGTGGACTGGCCTATATATATTGTAGATTTTCGCGGATATAATAATGATTAAGAAACTTTTCTAGAGTTTTCCGCGTCATGGATTCTCGAGAAAACTTTATTTATTTATATACAGAATTTTAATGTTTACACATCTTTCTGTGCCTAAAGTTTTATTTTTCTTCTCCACTCGTCTCTCTCCATCCAATCCATGTCCTCCAGTCCTCTTGCTCTCATTCCAGTTCTTATTTCCTGCATCCACGAGTTTCGAGATCTTCCTCTGCTCCTTCTTCCAGGTGGACACCATTCCAATATTTTCCTGGGCAATCTTTCTTCTTGTATTCGTCGTACGTAAAGGTAAAGTGATCCCACTACAGGCCTCACGAGGCCCTTGGGGTAGTAGGAGGTTAGGGCTCCCACTTTTTCTTGACAATCGGCACTTGATGTCAGCCGGGGTGTCAGCCCTGCGTGACGGCCGCCTTTACCCCAGAACAAGCGTCTGGTACTCATTTCAGTTAGAGGCTGAGTCGACCCCAGGGCCATAGTGCCGCCAGAAGGTTTGGGTCAGTTTAAAAATCCTGACCCCAACGGGACCCGAACCCTCGACCCTCCGGCTTGTAGCTCAGTGCCTTAACCACTACGCTACGGCGTGCCCCCTTTCGTCGTACGTGCCCATACCAATTTAATTGCTTATACCGTATATAATCTATTATTGAATAACCAATATTCATTTTTTCTCTTATGACAGTATTTCTTATTTTGTCTAATTTTGAACATCTTGCTGCTCTCCTCAAGAAATCCATTTCCATCGACATAAGTTTTTGTTGAATTTCCAAACTTCAGCTCCATATGTGACAGCACTTCTATTGAATTATATATTTGTAACTTATTTTTCCTGGTTATATGTCTGTTCCATAAGACTCCATTCATCATTGCTGTTATTGCTCTACCTTTATTTATTCTGTTCTTAATATCACTTTCTTGTTTATCCTTTTTATCTAATTTTACTCCCAGATACTCAAATTCTTCACATCCTCTAATATACCCCTTTTTATCTTCTAATATCAAATATATATGTACACCAAATGGACTTGGTATACTGTTTTACCCATTATCATCATCATCATCTTCAAGGTTATGGGCCTATAGGCCTATTCCACTCCCCGCTGCACAATATGTTATACGTCGTCCTTCCAACGTCCTTGCAACGTCGTTTCGGTCTTCCTACATTTATTCAGCCTTCAAGTTCTATAATAAAATATCTGCTTTGATAAACGATTATTTGGCATTCTTTGTATAACCTGTGAGAGAATTGAAGGCGCACGGATAAATTTTAAGTCTCAGAACGAAGCCATTGCGCATGATACAGCTGCTTGGTTCACAAATCCGCAACTATGTGAGAAACTAAAATCCGTTTTATTTCATTGCGTGTCGTGCAAAGGAAAGAAACACAATTAATTGAAATAAGGACGAGAAAGAAAAAAAAAAGCGTGACTGCGGGATCGAATACGCGATCTCATGCATGGGAAACAGACGTTCTCTCCACTAGACCACACCCTTCCCTGTTAAAAACAGTCTGTACGAAGCGATGCACTCCTGGACTTACTTGTATAATGAAATTAGATATTAACTTGACTTAATTTAAATTAATCAGACGCGTTTGGCATTAGTTGTGGAAATAAACAATCTTATTATGTCTTGTGTTTTGTAAACGAAGTGATGAGATGTTGCAATCGTTATTCATTTTCTATATAGGGCCTATTCTATGATCTGTTTCTTTCAATTAATTTATTTCCCTATATGTATAAATTTATTTATTTTACCAAGCTTGGCAAGGTGTAGTCATTGTTAAATTAACGACGTTTAAAAAAATCCCAATCTTTCTTCTAAATCCTTATCACTAAAGCCAGCCATTAGACTTTTCGACACGACAGTATCCCCAATAATCATGTACGAACTCTAATTAATATGGGAAAAATTGACAATCAGTGACTTAGAATGCATTGAGAAAGTGAAGGCACGGTTTCTAAAATGTGCCCTCAGACTGGGAAAATATGCGCCATCAAGGCTAGCATATGAGCTGGCCTAGGAAACTTTTTACATAGAACATCTGAGACCCAGCCTACCATCTACCGGAGCCAGCTACAAACTACTAGAACGGAGAAGAATGAAAAGAGCGGAGATAGATATCGACTTCTATGAGATGATTGCAATGGTCGACCGCAACTGGACCAAAGAGAATCAGCAGCAGAGGCACGCCGTGAAAGAACAAAATCGATCTCCGATTATAGTTAAGAATAATACCCATTCGGGTGAACCTTTCATCTTTATTAAAAAATGCTTATGAGGATCGAATGTGAGCCCGCGTAGTCGCATCTTACCGACTGCTGCATGAAGAGTGACTTACGTCACCCGATTTGTACTCAAACGACTGAGAACACGTAACGACGTACTGGTGTGAATCGCTCTTCAAAACTCGATAACTTTCAATCATCAAGAGTTGCGCCAACAATTTTTTCGAAGGCTGTATATATTCAAATCATTTACATTTATTTCTGTATATTATCATTTTTTTACATTATATATTTGTAATTCATCGCTGATATCTTGACTTCTCTTTTGATCTCTTAAACATCATCTGGCCATCATTGTCATCATTGACATATTAATTAAGTTTAGGATTAAGGCCTCTCCTGGCGCATCATTACCGTCATCATCACCTATCATATATCATCGGGGCAGCGTAACTTCGCTTCCAGGCGCCCCCACCTCAGAAGTGGGTTACAGTAACGCCATGCCTGGAGAAAATACCAGAATGTCGAAATGACAACGTGGTGGCATTAAAAAAACATCTGCAACGGATCTCACAAATCTCATTTCTATTGTCTCAATTTTATGTTTATCAGAGGTAATTCAAGACCAAGTATCAGACCTGTATGTTAACTTTAGAATGGCTACTCTTTTGTAAATTTTTCGTTTTACTGAAGAGCTCAAAAAAGAAGCACTGAATTCACCCTACATTTTTGTTACACCCTGAAACCTGTATCACAAGTACCAGCGGTGCAATTAATTATTCTGTTTTAATCTGAACTAGCAGAGTTTTTTCACAGAGTTAATAGGAATGGCTGAGTTGTGTTTATCTGGTGAACCTCTCCCCCCACTTCACCTCAATTCAATTTAAACGCAACTTGCTGCTCATTTCATTAAAACGTTGTCATTGTTTCTATGTACCGCGGGTTCGACTTTTTTGTTCTAATACAACATTCACCAAAACATGTCTGTACAACATTATAGTTTATAAAGCAACATGTGGCTCACAAACTTACCAACTCAATGTTCAAACATTTTCTAAATTATTTTCTATGGAAAATTACCATAAATAATGTCACGAGTGATTTACAAATTATCGATACATTCACGAGTCACAAGTGATTTGTGAATTTATCTGGAGAATTAGGAAATCAAGAGTGGCATTAGTTAGGACTATTTAACGAATAAAATTAAGTTGTTTACTCAAAAATCATTATTCAAATAAGGTTACCGGTTTTTTGAAATATTTATATATTGAATTAAACGATGATGTTTGAAAATAAATTAGAAATGTTTGGTTATGTTTCATTTGTCATTCACTGCGTCTTGATCATATTATTTAGTGCCAAATACGATTGCAATGTTGTAAGAAGCACCCTAGTGGAGAAAAAATGAAACATATCAATGTGTATATTATAACCAACATTACAGGTTATTAATTAATTTTTTAGTAAACAACTCAGTAAAATCATTATTTAAAAACACAATTATTGAACACACATTTATCAAATGTGTAGTTTGAAGGAATCTGTTCATTATTTGTTATATTCATTGTATTTTTTTGGAGAAAAATAATGGTCTGACCTGCACAGAATATTAAAAAGGAGGAGCTTTCTTTATTACAAAAGCAGGAGGCGGTAAAGAGAAATCGATAAAGGGCGAGGTGTCATTGGTTGTAAAACAAAGATCCATTAAAACGTGATTGGTCATTGATTTCCATTTGGGGCATGAGTTAAACAGTCAGTGATATCAGAACTGGGTTGAATGGGAGCACGTACACTTCACACTTACTGAGCACTTACTGATAGGCCAGTTGTACTGTGCATTTTGATCATGGTTTATTATGTGAATTCTATGCCACCTCACCTTACCATCTACATAAATTGAATTAAAAAAACAGAAGAACACTATAATTCATTAATTAAATAAAAATAAAACGTAGTTTTATTAGATTTTCATATAATTTATTGTTGCAGCATGTGAATCTGATACCATCTTATGAACATGTAATTGTACTAGGAGACTTCAATACTAATCTATTAGCCACAAATTCTTACAACACTATACTATTACAGACAATGTTCCAGTCATGCAATATGACAATACTGCCTTCAGAACCAACCCATCATACTAGGTATTCTGACACACTACTAGACTTAATTATAACAAATAATCCTCAAAAAGTTATAACTAGTGGACAGATAGAAGCTCCAGGCATCTCTGCACATGACTTAATATACATTGAATATTCACTCCTTTGCTCTAAACGTAGACCTAGACTTGTAACATACAGAGACTTGAAACATATAAATTATGCGCAATTAATTGAAGACGCTGCAAAATTACCTTGGAACAACATATGGACACTTAGGACTGTAGACGAGAAAGTTGAAAATTTTAATGACACGATTTTACAATTGTATGACAAACACACACCTATCAAGACTAGACGTATAAACAGACCACCTGCACCCTGGATGTCTGATAATATCTGCTTGCTTATGACTGAGAGAGACGTAGCATTCAGGAAATACAGGAGGAACAAAGAATTGACAGACTTACAGACATACAAACATCTGAGGAATAAAGTCAACCAGACTGTCAGGAATGCAAAACTAAGATATGCCCATACTATTATTACACAATCTATGTCCAACTCAGCTGACATGTGGAAAAATTTAAAATCAATAGGCCTCTGTCAAAATAAATTACAGGTAGAAACAGCTGACCTACCACTAGATGAGTTGAATGCCCATTTTACCTGCCTCCCTACTGACAACAACTCACAACACAAACAACAGACAATAGATGAACTAATGTCATATTCCCAACCTATCCGAGACAAATTCTTTTTTTTCCTATATCTCACCTGATGATGCCAAAAGAGCAGTATTTCATATTATATCTAAAGCACAAGGAATAGACAGTATAACAATAACTCTTCTGCAAAAAATAATAGACATTATTCTCCCAACAATAACCCACATTTTTAATGCCTCTATAATGACCGGGACTTATCCCAGATTCTGGAAAATGGCTCTAGTTCGTCCTATACCGAAATCAAAAACTCCCACAACACTCGATGATTATAGACCAATTAGTATTCTTCCCTGTTTATCTAAAGCACTGGTACACATAATACACTCACAGTTAACAGACTACCTCACCACACACGACTTACTTGATGAACATCAGTCTGGTTTTAGAACAGGACATCACACAAGTACTGCACTACTTGACATTGTAGAGGACATAAGAGACTCAATGGACAAAAGCCAAACTCACCGCAATAGTCCTACTCGACTACAGCAAAGCCTTTGACACAGTAGATATAGACTTAATGCTAGCGAGACTAAAGACACTACATCTGTCGGAAAACTGCCTTGATTGGTTTGCATCTTACCTCACTAATCGTCAGCAATCAGTTTCTGTTAATAATCGCATTTCTTCCTGGCGCTTGGTGAGGAAAGGGGTACCTCAAGGCGGCGTCCTCGCTCCTCTTCTCTTCTCGATTTATATTAATGACGTGACCAAGAAACTACAAAACTGCAAGCATCATCTTTACGCCGACGACCTACAGATTTACACACACTTTAGGCCCGACGAAATTAATGAATATATTGACAAAGTAAACACTGACCTCAGGCATATATCTTTATGGTCCAGACAATATGGGCTGAAACTAAATGTAAACAAAACGCAAGCAATAATTATCGGACATCCAAGGCTATTACACCTCATAAACAATGGCAATATGCCGGCTGTCATATTAGATAATGAACAAATTTCTTATACCGACGTCGTTAAAAACTTGGGATTTTACTTAGATTCTAATTTAAAATGGCATGAGCAAGTAAAACAAACATATAAAAGGATCTTCTCCATAATGCATTCCCTAAAGCGACTTAAACATTCTCTTCCTACAACTCTTAAAAGAATTTTAATCCAAACTTTAGTGATGCCGCATTTTGACTATTGTGACGTTCTACTAACTGACATAAGTGACGGATGGTCGGAAAAACTGCAGCGTGTCCATAATATGTGTATCAGATTCATATTTAATGTTCGAAAATACGATCATATTTCTCCATTATTCCACGAATTGTCATGGCTACATCTAAAAGAGAGAAGAAAATCGCACTGTCTAATTCTCCTATTTAAGATCCTACATACCTCGATTCCCAATTATTTATCATCCCGTTTCCAGTATCTATCCTCAAACCATAAACTTAAACACAAGATCACAACATAGTCTCTTACTTAATATACCGCAACATAAGGACATCACATCACTCCATGTCATATACCATCTCCACTTCTCGCAACTGGAATTCCCTACCACAAGAAATAAGGGGCTGCCGGACATTGGCATCTTTTAAAAGAAATCTAAATTTATATTTGCTCTAAACTCGACTTCATTATTATCCAGTGTAAGATATATATATATTAATTGGTGTTTCCCGTATAATGTATCATATTTATATTATTATTATTATTATTATATTATTATTATTATTATTATTACTATTATTATTATCGTATCATTATTGTTATTACCCTATAAAATGTTTGTTTGTACATGACATTTACATTGCTACATTTATTGTATCTTTAACTGTTTATAATTAGTACAGTGTATATCTATATTTGTCGAATATTTATTTGTATTTGTGCTGGTTGAGTGGAAGAGAGGGCCTTATGGCCTTAACTCTGCCAGAATAAATAAAGTATTATTATTATTATTATTATTATTATTATTATTATTATTATTATTATTATTATTATTATTATTATAATAATAATTACCTGAGAGAAATGTATATGTTGAATTTCGCAAAAATGTGAGAAATCTCTTGAATTGAAATTAGAATTTGAGTTAAAAGTAACATATAATTGCTATATTTATAATGCAAAAATGTACTACTCATTGCTGAGTCAGTGTAGCCAACTTATCACAAAAAATCGCTAACAAAAAAGTAAATACTATACTAATCTTGTGTACTAATTCGCTCATTTTCTCACCCTAACTTGCCCAAACTAGCACTAACTTACTCGACTAATGTATATGGACTTTCGGATAAAATCCCCTTATATTTGAGGCCAATTGGTTCTAGCGGGAACGTGTGCTATCACATTGTCCAACATGACATAGCAGTCCAGTAATTACGAATACTTCAGAAACTTGGACTCTTTTAAAGTCAGATGAGAAATCTCTGGCTACTTTTGAAAGAAAGGTATTAAGAGGTATTTTTGTGGCTGTGAAAGAAGGTGATATTTGGAGAAGAAGAAGAAGACATTGTGAATTGCATGAATTATATATGGAACCCGATGTAGTGAAGTATATAAAAAATGAATAGATTGGTCTGGGCTGGACAATAATACATATCTCTATGGCACAACCATTACTAACCAGAAAAGTTGGAAAATTAAGATGGGAGGATGATGTCTTGCTGGATATTAGAATTAGTAAAATTAGAATAATTTAGCAGCAAATAGAGAAGTCTGGAAGCACATTCTGAGGAAGACTATGGGCTGTCATGCCATATACGTATGATGATGGTATTAGCAGTCACTTGTTCCCCGATAGAATATTCACAGATGACATAGAATAGCCCCTATCTTAATGAAATGTGCTGAGAAGGGTGGTTTTAATTGTCTGATGTATTTTTTCAGGCAAGTAACTGCAGAATAACGTCGGAAGGTAACGTTAAGATAGCGTTACGGAGGGACTCCGCAGCGCATTAGCCCGGCTGCGATCTCGCACCGGGAGCCCACAGCACCATCCTGCTGGCTCCGCAGGTGGCGACGACTCCAGCCTGCATCATACGCGCGGTTCACAGGTAAGCGCAACTCCACATCATTCTACTGTTTTATTGAACCATTTTCTTAGAGAAAGTACCTGTCATTATATAACATGTTCGTATTGCAACTGTTATCTACTGTGCATTACTTTCAAGTGAATTGTCAGCCGAAACCTACCTTGAAATTTCTCCCAGAGAAGCGTTGCGATGAAAAAAATCTAATGGTCGGAGATTTCGCTGATTTTTTGATAACCACCTCGGTTTATTTTAATAGGATATCCTGAGTTTCGTTTTGAAATATAGAAAATTACGACAACTAGAAGATTTTATGGAGTCTTACTTTAAGGGAGGAAAGGGGATTACGAGTATTTGAGAATAAAGTTCTTAGGGGCATTTTTGGACCAAAGAGAGATGAAAAGACAGGTGAATGAAGAAGACTTACTTAACAGTGAGCTACATGTTCTTTATAGGAAACCAGACATAATGAGAATACTTAAGTCTCGTAGACTGCGATAAACAGGGCATGGGGCACTAATGGGGAATGCAAGTGATGCATGGAAGTTTCTTGTAGGAAAACCAGAAAGAAAACGACCAGTTGATAGACCAAGAATGAGGTGGGAGAATAACATAAAACCATGATTTGAGGGAGCTGGATTATACAGGGAATGTTTGGAAATATTGGCTCAGGATAGGGATGTGTGGAGAGCTTATGTCCGCGCGGCCATTAACCTACGGGTTCAATAGTCTCAGTTAGTTAGTTAGAAGACATTTTATTTTTCTTTCAGGTGAACTCTTACACCTAATGGGTTTAGAGGATAATAGATAGCATACAAATTCTCAGCTTAAAAAAAAAACAAACAAACATACACTTGCAAATGTTCATAACAAACGACCAACTACTTTTCTGCTTTTGCGAGCACAAACGTACGCAGGCCGAATTTTTATATATAGGGGAGTATGGAGCAAGTAAATTAGGGGGGCACTTAAGTCTAGTAATGTATAATATATCTACATCTTCCTTCAGGTTAAGATTTAGTACGGATATTCTGCCAACGTATGAACCACTGGCTGTGGTATTTCGCTTGAATTTTAGATGTTTTTAACTAATATTGATGTGAGCTTAGTGAAAGACCTGTGGCAGGATTAATAATTGTTGATAATGATTTCGTATATGTTAGGTAGTAGATGTTGAAACATAATTACCTGGAATCTTACTTGGCGAGTATCCACATCATGCAGGTCTGTAGTGTAGTGCGGGACAAGTGAAACCACATGGATTCACCCTCTCCCCCCCCCCAAGGATTTCGACTCAACCTGCATCGTTACAATTTACTTCATGAAATGAACAAAGATGGACATTTTTAAGATTGTATATATTTTTGGCAAATTTATTTCTGCTGTGGACTCGAGGTAGCGCGCTCTCTTGTCACGTACCGGATCCGGGTTCGATCCCCGGTCGGATCAAGCTTCCTGGGTGTAGTATGAACATGCTATGATTGCAGTGATATACCTGCCCTCGGGCAGAACACTATAGAATAGAATTTTATTGTTGTTCTTATAATTTATGTATATATACATTTTGTAAGATTATATTCATTTTTGGCGAATTTATTTCTTTATTTTGATTGCCTGTAGTATTTTTCCCCTTTTAATTTATTTTCATATTTGATTGTTTAAATATTAATTGCACTTCAATTTATGTTAATTAACTCTTTTTGCAACTCACTGGCTTTCTCGAATTCATAGGTTCATGGCCGCGTGAACATAAACATCCGTATCCTGTGCTAATGTTTTCCAATCATCCCCTGTATAATCTACTTCCCTCAAATAATGATGTTATTCTCCCACCTCATTATTGGTCTACCAACTGGGCGTTTTCCCTCTGTTTTCCTACAAGAAGCTTAACAGTTCTTATTATATCTGACTTCCTATACATTTCACGTGGCTCACTATTATGTAGTTTTCTCCATTCATCTCTCTGTTCATCTCTTTTTTACCCAAAATTGTTCCTAAGAACTTTATTCTCAAATACTCGTAATCTTCTTTCCTACCTTATATATATATATATATATATATATATATGTAATGTGGCGTCATATGCACGCTTCTTGAGCCACAACAGATCATAGTGAAGAGTTTTCTTGCGAACTTATTTAATAATATCTAATTAGTCTTAATTAATGTATTTTACGTTAAAAAAGTAACATTTTTATCGTCCGGCCATGACACGAGTCGGACAGGACAACGTTTTCCGGGTCCGCTAGCATAATATAAAATGTATAGACGTTCTTATTTAGTTCATCAAGTTTAAACGTGTAATTTGTGACTTTTCAAATATTTAAAATTTAAATTTTACCATCTAACAAGGGAACTGTCAACCATTGCATGCCGAACACTACCTTGAAATTTCTCCCAGAGAAGCGTTGTGGTGTACCAATGTCATGTACAAAAAATTATATGCCGTTTTTAAATGCAAGGCACGGAAATCGAAGCCAGATTCCAACAATGCCAGCCCACTGCAGCAGATGTACATCCCTGCATGAGTTTAGGCACAGTGGAGTGAAGCGGGACGCTACGCGGACGGCAGGTGGTGAAAGTTATCCAGTCTGCCAATACAGGAGTTGTATTACTTCCCTACAGTTTAAATCATAGATTTAGCGCTAGATTTTAGTGTCTTACAGTTTAAAAATGCAGATAATTTTTGGGGACATGTCCACATCACAACGCTTGTCTGGAAAAAGTTTCAAGGTAGGTTCTGGCAAGTATTGGTTGACAATTTCCTTGTAATTTAACGATAATCTTTGTTTTGTTACATGTAATACCACCGGGGGGGGGTCAGAGGCCCAGAAAGAAAGTGGCAATTTAATTCGTCATAGTGAAAGTTTATTTACTTTTGATAACTACCTACACATTATTTTTGTATACTGCATGATAAAAAATAGTGCACTGCATTGCGAGGTTGGGAAGTGGTTTTTACAGAAGCGAGGATATGATTAAAAATCGAGCGATAGCAAGGTTTTTGATTTTCGAGATTCTGCAAAACACTTCACAAACGTGCGTTGTACATTTTTTTTGCGTGATGGTGTTTTCAAAATTATAAATAATAGTAAAATAATAACATCTTTGTTGGAATTATTTGCATTTATTATAAACAACTGACCAACGTTAACAGTGTGGCCAATGTTTATAAGGTAAATGCCGAACATAATTTAGTTGAGACTACAGCAGGACGTGACACCAATCAGGCATAAAATGACGGCAAGTACGAATTTATTGTTTTATATTGTTTCAAATAAAGTTCAGTTCATTTAAAATGCGGTGATTTGTTTCGTATAATGTATATTAACACTACCTTTTGGATATATTTTTATATATTCATTGTTCGTAGTAATAGATAAAGGGCAGTTGTTTTACTTCCCGCACTAGGTAGGTAATTTGTAATATTATAGTATAGTTATTTATAGGTTCGTAACCTCGAAATTTAGGAAATTGAACTTCTCACCATGGCTGCCATTGCTGTAAGTACGACAGAATACTGTCGCGCAAAAATAAATTATAATACGAACAAAATCAACAAATCATAAAATTCGCTTCGTATATTTTTTCCAGTAACGTTCATAATTGTGTTCTCTTATAAAAAAAACTATTAATTTGAATCCACTAGATGAAGCAAACATAATTTACTGTCTCATTCTGAGACACATTTTTCACACAACACTGTCTCTTTGCTGCACTGGCAGCAGGTAACGGTTGATTTTCCCAATCTAAATTTTAATTAATTTTTAACTAATAAATTCTTTAACCACTCAATTGTAAATTCAGTAACGAAGAATTAGCTTTGATTTCAAGTTCACATCAAAATACTTGGATACAACATATAGATATTGAGTCAATGGCCCTACTTGCCCCATACTCCCCTAAACATTAGCATTGGATTTAAAGTTACTTCTGAGAATGTGTATTTTGGTTGAAAATCATAGCAAAGTTTTGCTAGAAGCTGTAATGACGATAACAGGCGCAGCTGCAACATCACAATAACGAGAAATGTCTGTTCTTGGAAACACAACTTTGTCACCTCTGTATCTTCAATTACTTAGTTTAGATGAAATAACATGTTGAAATATATTACAATTGAATTGGATTTATTAGAAAAGCTGTTATTCTTCCAGTTAGGCTGTAGAGAGTGTATGAAAATTGATACTGGAATTAAACGTCAATAAAACTAAATATATGTTCACACATAGAAATACATTATATAATGGAAATGGACAACTAATGACAAATGAGGGAAATTTTGAAGAAGTGGCTGAATTCAAATACCCAGGAACAATAATCACAAACAGGAATGAGACGCACAAAGAAATTGAACATAGGCTCAATTCTGGAAATGCGTGCTATTGTGTATTACAGGGACTCTTGTTGTTCCAACTTCTCTGAAAAAAATATTAAACTGGAAATATATAAAATTGTTATTCTCCCAGTTATATTATATGGATGTGAAACATGGACTTTTACTTTAAGGGAGGAAAGGATATTACGAGTATTTGAGAATAAAGTTCTTAGGAAAATTTTTGGAGCAAAGAGAGATGAACAGACAGTCAAATGGAGAAGACTACATTACAGTGAACTATATGGTCTTTATAGGAAACTAGAAATAATAAGAACAGGTAAGTCTCATAGACTGCGATGAACAGGACATGTAGCATGAACGGGGAATAGAAGAGGGGCGTGAAAACTCCTTGTACTAAAAAAAATCCTTGTAAAAAAAAGGAAGTAGAAAAAACAATTCTTATAAAAAAAGGAGGAAAACGTCTAGCAGGTACTCCAAGAATGAGGTGGGAGAATAACATTAACCATAATTGAGGGAAGTAGATTATACATGGGATGATTGGAAAACATTAGGCCAGGTTAAGAATGTATGGAGAGTTTTTCCGCGTGGACATGAACCTACGGATTCGATAGTGCTAGTGAGTGACTTAGTGTGAGAAAATGGGCGAGTTAGTGTAACCAGATTAGTTTAGCGTTCGCTTTTTTATTAACGCGTTTTGTGATAAGTTGGCTACACTCTCTGAACTATGACCAATATGTATTTTACATTGTGAATATTATGATTTTAGGTTAATTTGAGCTCAACTTCTCACTTCATTTTAGGAAATTTTTCATATTTTGTTTTGGAAAAAAATCAACATATATATTTTTCTCAGGTAATTATTATTTTTTGATTTTAGGATTGTCCTGTTATTTACACAGGTATCCTCAACCAAAATATACAATTATTTTTTCTTCCACACTTCACGGTCTTGCGTGTCTGCTTCTGTCATATTTCTCTTCTTCATGTTGTCTTGAATTCACTTTATCCACGTTGACTTTAGTCGATCACATTTCCCTTTTCCAGGAGGTATCCATTATTTCTATAATTCTTTGTTTGTTTCTGTGTCCCTTCTTCTCATTCCCTATGTCCATACTATCTTAGTTGGATTTCTTCAATCTCTTGTACAATATCAATTTCTACATTCATTATTTCTCTTATACCTTCGGAGGACTGCAGGATACACACTACTAGATCACGAAAAAAAAAAAAGGAATACATCTTAGAAGAATTACACATGTGGAACCTTTAGAAAACAAAATTTCTGATTATAAGTCAATATGGATGCAACATGTTCATCGAATGGAAGAACACAGGATACCCAAACAAATGTTAAGCTGCAGGAAGAAGAAGACCGGACGTCCACTCAAAAGACTTCTGGATGGTGTTTCTCTTGAGGCCGAAACAGGTCAACAAATGGCCTAAATTCCTGAATGTACTATGTTGGTGATGTATTATTTTTTATTTTATCTAATTTTGATATTCTTGCCGATCTTCTTTGGAAGACAATTTTTTTGACTATTTAACTAATGCCCCAAATGGGAGTCAATGACCAATCACATTTCAATGATTTTTTATTTACAACCAATCACAGTCGTGTTTCGCCTCGAATTTATCAACTAAAGTTTATCATATTAAAGAGAGCACCTCCTTTTTAACATTCTGAATATGTCATAGCATTATTTTGCAGTGACTGACTCCACAAGAAATACGGCTACCAGATTATATATATAGTGCATGAATGTCAGCTCATAGTGCATGCGGGAGATAATATAAAAACATGTAACAATTGATTACACCACAAAAAAAAAAGAAAACTCTGTTTGCACTTTCTTAAACGAATTATTTTTCAGGAAATGACGTTGCAGAAAAATATAATTGACATATTTACATCATATGACATCAGAAATTAATTAATACCTCTATAGTAGTAGTAGTATTCAACTGTTCTGAAGCTCTTGATTTGTCATAATTCGCTTGTTAATACCTATAATGTTGGTTATAAATTTCTCCACTAAGGTGCATTCTTACAATATTGCGATCCTTTGGCAATAAATAATATGATCTGGTTGCAAATTCTCTAGACTATTTAACTCATGCCCCAAATGGGAGTCAATGACCAATCACGTTTCAATGATTTCTGTTTTACAACCAATCAGAGTCGTGTTTCACGAAATATTTATCAGTGTTAGGATTATCATATATTAAACAAAGCTCCTCCTTTTTAATATTCTGAACAGGTCTGACCGTTATTTTGCAGTGACTGAGCCTATAACAAATACGGCTACCAGATTGTATATAATAGTGCTTACATGTCAACATTTGTAGCAATTGATTATACCACCAAAAAAAGAAACCACTGTTTGCACTTTCTTAAATGTATTTTTTTCCAGGTAATAATCGAGAAAAATATAATTGTCATATTTACATCATACGACATCAAAATGAATTAATATACAGATTGATGTGTTTCATTTTTTCTCCACTAGAGAGCATTCTTACAATATTGCGTTCCTTTGGCAATAAATAGTATGATCTGGTTGCAGTGATAAACAAAAGAAGCAGTAGAAGCGTACCTATCGTTTCTCATTTGTTTTCAAACATCGCCGTTTACATTAAATATATAAATATTTTAAAATAACTATAGTTAAATAATGATTTGTGAGTAAACAGCTTAATTTTATTCGTTAAATAGTCCTAACAAATGCCACTCTTGATTTCCAAATTCTCTAGATAAATTCACTCCTCACTTCGTGAGTCGTGAATTTATCGATAATTTGGAAATCACTCGTGGCATTACTTATGATAAATTCACTCTTCACTTTGTGAGTCGTGAATTTATCGATAATTTGGAAATCACTCGTGGCATTACTTATGACTAATAATTTATTTCTGTATTTTTGCTTCAACGTCCATTTTTCCGCACCATATAATAAAATACTCCTCAAAATTGTGTTAGATGTTAATATAATTTAGTCCCCTTGATTATATGCTTACTCCATAAAATAGAATCTAATGTGCCAATAACTTTCTTTGTCTCTATTATTCTTGTTTCGATGTCAGGCAATTATTCACATAATGCAACAATAAATTGTGTGTTTAGTTGGGCTTTCGGGATAAACGGTCTTGATCCAGTTTTATTAGAATTCGGCTTTTCGTCTACTACTGCGGTAGACATCTTCAGGAGATTCTGAGTTTTTTACAAAACTGGAACACGGCTATTTACTAGGAAGACCAACTAAACAAGAATCAAGACTCTGGCCGTGAAAGTCTACAATTTTACAATAAACTGTGTGTTTATCCTTTTTGTATTTGAATGTCTTGACCAGACATTCAAGGAATGGTCAAGAATTGGTCAAGACACTGCAAATATATGGAAATTCAAATAGAAGATTATTATTCGCAGATGATCAGGTGGTGATTTCTCAGGATCCAGATGGTGCATCTTTCATGTTGAGGAAATTAGAGATAGAATACAAAAAATGGGGATTACAGATAAATTATAATAAAACTGAATATCTTTCATTGGATACGACAGATGAGCTAAAATGTAATTCAGGAAGAATACGCAATGTTAAAAATTTTAAATATTTAGGATCTATTTTAGATAAAAATGAGAATTTAACCACATAAATTGAAAGAACAATAACTGATGGAAGAAGAATCATTGGTATGTTGAACTCAGTGCTTTGGAATAGAAATATAATACGAATAAAACTATATTTCAAGTTCTGTTACAAAGCATTTTATTATATGGGTCCGAAACCTGGACAGTAAGTAGAAAACTAGCCAACAAGCTGTTAGCAGTAAAAATGAATTTTTGGAGGCGATGGACAAGAATTTCAAGAAGGGATAAGGTCAGAAATAGCACAATAAGGGAAATTATGCAAGTTGAAAAAAACATATTAGGAAAAATATAAGAAAAATGTTTGAAATTGTATGGACACATCATAAGAATGGAAGAAGAGAGAATACCAACGAAGATCCTTAATTGGAAAGCTACTGGAAGAAGTGGAAGAGGCAGGCCTAGAGAACGTTGGATAGATGGAGTGAAGAGAAGTATGGAAGCTAGAGATTTGAGGGAAGAAAATACTTTAGACAACCTCTGGGTTGAAGGAGAAACATTGTATTGTGGAATATTCCTAAATAAAACAATATTTGTATGTATGTAGATGTCATAGAACCCCTAAGAAATCTTAAATCCCATAAAAATAATAGTTAGATTAAAATAATCAGATGAATAAAGTAAATAATAGTTATGAATTTGCGATAACAGATGAAATGAGAGCAGATGTTGGGCAGGTGGCGCGGTGAGTCACACACTGTGCTAAAACAAACTCAGATAAGATAAAACTGACAACAAACACAAACCTGCATTACTAATTTGTTCCAGGAAATCTTTTCTGATTGGATATTTTCATCCATTGAATTGAAGTTTGGACGACAAGATTCCTTGTAATGCATAATCGAACATAATAATAATAATAATAATAATAATAATAATAATAATAATAATAATAATAATGATGATGATGATGATGATGATGATGATGATGATGATGATGATGATGATGATGATGATGATGATGATGATGATGATGATGATGATGATGATGATGATGATGATGATGATGATGATGATGATGATGATGATGATGATGACGACGACGATGATTATGATGATGATAATGATAATAATGATAATAATAATAGTGATGATAGTGATAATGATAATGGTAATGATAATGATGATTATAATGGTAGTGATGATGATTATAATAATAATGATGCTGATGACCAGCCTCATGGGTTAGTGGTCAGCGTTTCTTACTACTGTTCATGAGGTCTCGTGTTCGATACCCGGTCAAACCATAGGAATTTTTCCTTAAAGGGAATCATTCCTGTTGTTGCCCATAGTCTAGAATTTAGGTTAAGTTTAGGTTATGAACTCTCCTCGCGCTTCATTTTTATTTATAACCCATCGTATAATCGGGGGAAGGTAACTCCGCAACACTAGAAGTGGGTTACAATTAAGCCAATGCCAGGAGAGAACACTCGAAATGACTACCTGGGGCATTGAACAAAAAAAAATAATAATGGCTTATTTTACCTGATGGAGTTAAGACCGTAAGGTGTTCTCTTCCACTTCACCAGGTTAAATTATACATATAATAACAATTATGAATTATCTACACGTTGATTAATGATACATAATGGACGTGCAGATGAAAAGGAAAGAACAAACATATTAAAACAATAATAATAATAATAATAATAATAGTAATAATAATAATCTTTAAACTCGTGGATGCAAGAAATAAGAACTGGAAAGAAGACTAGAGGACATGGAGTGGGTGGATAGAGACGAATGGAGAAGGAAAATAAAACTTTAGGCACAGAAAGCTGTGTAAACATTGAACATCTGTATATAAAATAAATAAATAAATAAATAAAATAATAATAATAAAAACAACTAATTAACTCACTGGTACTATCGAACCCATGGCCTCGCGGACATAAGCTCTCCATATATCCCTATCCTGTACTAATGTTTTCCAATCATCCCCTGTATAATCTACTTCCCTCAAATCATAATTATTTTATCATCTCTGGTTGGTCTACCAACTGGGCGTTTTCCCTCTGATTTTCCTACAAGAAACTTCCATACGCCTCTTTCATTCACCATTCGTGCTACATGTCCTGTCCATTCCAGTCTATACCACCTATAATATGATTAAATAATTGGCATTCTAAAAAAGCGTATTTTTTGTCCAATGCCACCAGGTTGTCTTTTATGTCAAATTTGGCTTTCTTCCCTGTATTGGCGGAATTGTAATCCGTTTCTTAGGTTGGGTCACTTGGAAGACGGAGTTACGTTACCCCGATTTTATGATGGATGATAAATAATACTGAAGCGCCAGGAGAGTTCTTAACCTAAACTTCAGACCATGGGCAACCACAGAAATAATTCTCTTTAAAGAAAAAAATCCTATGGTTTGACTGGGAATCGAACCCGGGACCCCGTGAAATGTTATCAGAATCGCTGACCACAAGCCCACGAGGCTGGTCTTAATATAAGACACTGAAAACTTATATCTGCCAACAAGCTGTGGAAGTTTGCTTTTCCGACTCCATGTAAAGTCTTTGAGACGTTCCTTCAGCCTGAAGGCTTCAGATAATGGCGTAAGTTTTGTTATAGAGGCACAAGTCGTATCTTATTTCAGTTTATCTGTCGCTTATAAGATTATATCACATCTCAGACAGACATGTCCCCTTATCCACGCACAAGGAAACAAGCTCTAGCTATATTGATTGCTGTAAAGTTGGCAGCAATGTCTACCAACTGGAATATTCATATAAGTTTCTTGTTTCACGGAATTGTTACCTCCGGGCGCAGTTATATCAATGAATAATGTAGCAGTAACATTCCCAGAAAATATATCAAGAGAGATTCCATATTTAAAATTCAAGCGATTGTTTTTTTTCTTCTTTTATTTTCTTACCCCATACATCAAATCAACTCTGTCGTGTGTTACTACGCTCCTTAAATAACACTAGGACATTCGATAAAGTAATGGCAACACTGTTGTAAATCAGCGATCCTAGTAGTGACCATTGTAATCTTGTAGTATGTTGTTGATCAGTGTTTACTGTATAAATATGTAACATTGAAAGTCTCAAAATAGCAATATTTTGTGACTACATTCACTGTTTCTCACATTCAGTAAGTAATACCGCCCTAAAAAGATGTTCAGTTGATTTGTTTAGAAGGTGGAATTGGGAAGTACTCTAACATCCACCAAATTCACCAGACAGGAGCCTTTGTGACTATAACTTATTCTCAAAGATCAAAGAACCTCTACGAGGCATTTGATTTCAATCTAGTGTTGATATCCAGAGAGCTCTTGATCGATCAGATGAAAGAGATATCCGGAAATAGTGCTGCAGATGGAGTTCGGTATCTTTAAAGTATTTGAAAACTTATAGTTGACTTGGAAGGAGACTATACATGAAGTTCTTAATGTCAAAAGTAACCTAAATACAATATTTGTGATGTTATAGCATTGTTCCCATTACTTATCGAATGCCCTAGCATATTTTTTTTATTAAGAATTTCTCTACAATACAGTAGTTTTCCTACAACCAATTACAAATTTTACTCCTCCATACATCCCTATTCTCTGCATCACTCTCTGTTAATCCTCTCGACACCGTACCCCTATGCCCTCCTCGAACCCACTGTTCTTTTGGTTTCCTCTTTCTTCTGCTGCCCTCCGCTTCAAAATTTAATACATCTTAGGTATCCTGTCATCTGACATCCTCTATACTTGGCCAAACCATTTCAGTTTTTTCTTCAATAACTTGTAGAACATCTTTTTGAACATCCATTATTTCTCTGATTTTAGTATTTATAATTTTGAAACAAACAAACATTCCTTTTTATACATTAGAAGATGTAAGAATCGTCCACCGCTGTGGTCTCGAGGTAGCCTTGTCACGCAGCGGGCCCGGGTTCGATCCCCGGTCGGGACAGTTTTTCTGGGTGAGGTTTTTATCGAGGTTTTTCCTCATCTGTAAGACAAATCTCAGGAAAACTCTAAGGCCCAAACGGTTTCCGAAATCACATGGCCATCGCAATCATCATCATTCATATTCATCTTAGATTAAGCTTAGGATTAGGGACTCTCCTGGCGCACCACTATCACCATCATCACCCATCATATCATCGGGGCAACGTAACCCCGCCTTCCAGGTGCCCCAACCTCAGAAGTGGGTTATAAGTACGCCATGCCAGGAGAGAACACCAGGAATGTCGAAAGACAACATGGGGCATTAAAAACAATTAGTGTGTTGTTGAATTTCTCCTCCAGAAGTCCATCTCTGTCTTCAATAGTTTGTGTTTGCTCTCTGCTTAATGTTCACCATACAATAGTATACTCTCCACCAATAAACCATAAATAAGTTTTTTTTTTAGTTTTGTTCAGAATGTTTCTATTCCACAACACCGATTTTAACATTCCAATTGTTTTTGTTCCTTGACTTACTTTTTAGTTTTCAGCAACAACTAAATGTATTATTTTTGGCACCTGGCTGGTTCAGAACTTCCATGCTGCAGTTTATAAAAATGAGTTGGATCTCTCGTTATAGGTCAATTACAGCTGAGAAAATATTTATTTTATTTACGAAGACTAAAAAAAGAGAGCACGGCCAGTTTGATTATAATATCCATTACCGATGTTATTTGCACAAAAAAGTAATGCATGATGGGATTTTGATGCGGTTCGCGTTACTTTAATGATCGAAGCAATTAGACAGCTA
The DNA here is from genome assembly GCA_030220185.1 of Diploptera punctata. Classification (NCBI taxonomy): domain Eukaryota; kingdom Metazoa; phylum Arthropoda; class Insecta; order Blattodea; family Blaberidae; genus Diploptera; species Diploptera punctata. Next base: position 298,477 of record JASPKZ010008348.1, read on the forward strand.
ATTAATGTGTTGTTAATCAATATAAATTATTCCATTTGCATTCCATATTTTTTGTTTTATTATATAAATTATATAAATTGCAAATATCTGGTATTTGTGGAAATGTAAAAATAGGTCAATCTGCTCTAACGTGTATATATATTAAATTTTGTATTTTATTACATGCTTATTTAGAGACGCTTTAACTTTTATTGCGTACTAACCTTCTGCGACCCCAAGAAAAGTTTAGTAATAGGCTATATATATTATATATATATATATATATATATATATATATATATATAATCATCATCACTCCAGGGATTAGGCAATTGCCCGTTCCGACTTCATAATGTCAGCCCAACGTCTTCTAGGTCTTCCAACATCACGTCTTCCTCTTGCTTGATAATTTCTTGCTAACAATGGATATCTCTCCTTACTCATTCCATCCATATGATCAATCCATTTCTGTCTGTAATTCGTGACCTTATCCAATAAAGGCTGTACTTTCAATTCTTCTCTTATATCCTCATTTCTTATTCTATCAAGTCTTGTACATCCTTTAACTTGTCTTATGAACCTCATCTCCGCCGTCTGTATTCTATCCTTCTGTTTTTTCATTGGAACCCAAGTTTCACATCCATACAATATTGTGGGAACCGCCATAACATTATACATTTTTATCTTTGTTTCTTTTCTAATTTTATTTTTGAATGTTCTCTGTATTGTTCCACACACCGTCTGAAATTTATTTATTTTGGAGTCTATATCTCTTTCCACATTGTAGCTAACATCACAGCCCAAATATTTGAAACTAGACACCTGTTCTATACTTTGATTTTCTAAAATAATTTTGGATCTCACTGGATCTCTTCCTCTAAAAGCCATGATCTTCGTTTTCCTTACTGAAATCTTTAGATCATATAATTTACATATTTCATTTAATGCATGCATAGATTTCTGTAAGTCGTCTTCATTTTTCTGTATTATGATTACATCGTCAGCAAATAGATTATTATTTATGCACACTTTATTATCTATTCTTATTGCTATATTCACTAAAACTTTCCATTTATTTAAAATATCGTCTATGTATATATATTAAACAAAGTGGGTGATAAACTACATCCTTGTCGTAATCCAGTATTTGTTTTGATTGTATCTGTTCTTTTGAATCCGGTATCTATAATTATATTTGTGTCTTCATATAATTTCTTTATTGTTTCAACAAGGCACAGCGGGTATCCTTTTATTCGTAATATTTCCCATAATTTTTGTCTGTTTACTCGATCGAAGGTCTTATCCAAATCTATAAATCCTATGTGAGTTTCTAAGTTATGTTCTCTTCTCTTTTCTATGGGTTGTTTCAGTGTAAAGACATTGTCTATACATGACCTTCCCTTTCTGAATCCACTTTGATTTTCATTCATTATTACTTCTGTTATGTTTCTCAATCTATTATTTATTATTTTCGTATATATCTTGTAGCCAGTATTCATTAAGCTAATCCCTCTGTAATTCTCGCAATTTCTCCGGTCTCCTCTTTTAAATATATTCTTCACAATTACTGTTTTCCAAGTGGTTGGAATCTCATAGGTCCTGCCAACATATATTAATTAAATGAAGTATTCGTAGTTTACACAATATTCCACTATATTTGAATAACTCCATATTTATATTATCTAATCCTGTTGCTTTCCTATTCTTAGTGATTTTCAGAGCCATTTCTAATTCATTTATGTCTATTACATCAATATTTTCCACTTTTATTTCTTCCTCGTTGTTCTCTTTTCCTTCAATTTCCTCCTTTTTCCAAAGTTTTTCATAATGTTGTATCCATTTTTGTTCTGGGATTATATTCAATCTGGCAGAATCTTTCTCAGTCTGATTTAGATGTTTCACTAATTTATAACCTATTTCTTGTCTTCCATACATATCATGTTCTACTGAGCTTATAAATTTATCCCATGACTCCTGATGGGCTTTTCTTATAATGCTTTTAGCAATTCTCCTTTTCATTTTATATTCTTCGTAAGATTATTCTGTTTTCAGTCGTAAGTATGTATGATATACTTTTTGTTTTTCATTCACTGCATTTTGTATATTCGCATTCCAAGTTCTCAAGCCCTTCCTATTTCTTATTCTATTTTTCTTTCCTAATATCTCATTTGCTGTTTTATGTATTACATTTGATATATTTTCCCATTCAATATTTATATCTTCTGACGTCGCTATCTCTGATATATATTTATTCATTCTGCTTTCATAATGTTGTCTAATACTTTGATCTTGTAATAAATATACTTTATATACTTCTTCTTGGTTTTGTTCTTTATGTTATTTTTCCGCCATTTAGCTATTATGTTTATTTTACTTATCACGAGATAGTGATCAGAGTATATATCGCTGCCTCTATGTACTCTCACATCTGTTACCAAGGCTCCAAGCTTGTTGTTTACGATTAAATAGTCAATTATTATTGATCTTGAGTTATATACTTCTTGTATATGTATGTATGTCCTTTTTTCGGAAATAGGTATTCATTATTTTTAATTGATTATAGGTTGAAAACTGTCTCAAATCCTGTCCATTATCATTTATTGTTATTTCTCCATTATATCCTATTACATTAGGTATAGGGACATTGCCTACTCTGGCATTTAAGTCTCCATTTATTATTAGATGATCTTTTGTATATTTATCAACTAATGTTTGTAATGTTTTATAATTTTTTTTTGTTTCTTCTTTCTTACCTTCCTCTGGGGCATACACAGCAATTATCATCATATACCTCTTTCAATTTTAAATCTGGCTATCAGGATTCTTTCATTTATAAACTCATATCTATTCAATTTGTTCTTCCATTTTTCATCTATTAAAATTGCTATTCCACATTGCGCACTTGTTGTCTGTTCTACTCGGTTATGCAACATAGTATAGTGTTTTAAGTCCTTTGTTCCTTTTAATTTCTTTTTTGTTTCTGTTATTGTTGCTATATTTATTTATTTTTTCTTTAACCCTTAAATTCGTAATGTATCCTTTTGGATACATCAGTTGATTTAATTAATTTAATATTTTAAATAAATCAGAAGAAAACGAACAAAAAGAAACCACTTCAATGTGTGTCTAATTATACAATATACCTAATAATAACAGTTACACAATATTCCGTTTTCACTGCGGTCCGCAACATTCAAATAACTAACAGAAGAAATGTGTGTTTTGCCAATTTAAGGGTTAATTCTCTTTCTAATTCTTCTTCTTTTGTATTTATTCCCCTTATGTTCCAATTTCCTAATTTAAAAATGTCCTTTATTCCAAATCGTATCCTTTTATCTTGCTTGGGTCGGTTCCTTTTATGACAATCCGGCTGATTTCCATGAAGCTTCTCAGTAAGATGAATGTCTCCTGGAAGCGTTACGAGCGCTTCGCAGGACAAGGATGGTGGAAGGGCTGCTTCCTCTGAGCCTCCAAACATGCTCCTCTGGGTATCCACCCCCCAAGAGAGGGCTGCTTCTTCCGCTCTTCAAGCCCTATAAGTTTAGCTGTGCTATTCCTTGTCGCCCTGTTGACCGTTGAAGACTTGACGAAGATGTGGCCGCCCAATATGGATACAGACGCCATTCCCTCGTTGTGAGCTATACTTAGTTCCCCTCGCCTCTTACCCACCAGCAAGATTAACCTAAGTCAATCTTCCCCAGTAGGGTCGTCTGGTTCATCGGGTACTAAGCCCCCCCCACGTCAAGGTGATAGCTCCTGGGGGTATATATATATATTCTTCTTCTTCTTCATCATCATCCAGGGATTGTCTTTTGGCTCGTTCTGGTTTCACGAAAGCTAGAATTGTTAAGATTGTTCAGACCATCTTCTATGTGGCTGTCCAACATTTCTCCTTCCGTGTGGTTTATAATTCAGCAATGATTTTGGAAATCTTTCTTCTGGCATTCTATTAACATGTTCTTTCCAGGTGTTCCTATATTTAAATATTCGATCTTTAAGTTTGAAAACATTAAGTTCATTTCTTATAACTTCATTTCGTTTCTTCTCCAGCAGAGTATATCCTGCTACATTTTTTTTTAAATCTCTTCTCAGTTGCACCCAATCTTTGTTCTTGTGTTTTAGTGATCGTCCAACATTCTGATCCATACATCAATACAGGAACATCCATTACTTTATATCATTTCATTTTTGTTATACCGGTTTATATATATATATAATGTCCACCGCTGTGGTCTCGAGGTAGCGTGCTGCCTTGTCACGCAGCGGGCCCGGGTTCGATCCCCGGTCGGGGCAGTTTTTCTGAGTGAGGTTTTTATCGGGCTTTTTCCTCACCTGTAAGACAAATGTCAGGAAAACTTTAAGGCCCAAACGGTCCCCGAAATCATATGGCCATCATCGTCATCATCATCATCCTTACCATTATCATCATCCTTCACCGGTGTGGAAAGTAACGGGAAGCTACCACACCTACAATTCTCTAGTAAAGCTGCAAGCTTAGCATGAAAATGCTATGATTGCAGTGAAGGACCTGCCTTCGGGCAGAATTACTATGGATGGATATATATGTATATGAATATATATATATATATATATATATATATATATATATATACTCATTTTTGTGCGTAATAAGTTTCTAGGGAGCAAAAAAAAAAAATCGGAGTGTGACTGTGTCGTGGACACGGCCGTGTGTTTTACGTGAATACGTGTACGTAACAGGTTATATTTTCTTTTCTTTGAGCGTATTTATGTGTGTCATAATAATTACATGATCCACTTGCATAGGTTCGGCCGCCCGAGCTGTAGATATACTGGCGCCGTCGTTGATCCGCTCGGACGCCTTCATTCTTTTACGTTCCCTGCACCGCTTCACTCTGTCATATGGTGTTTTATGGGTACCACTGGATTGGTCTTGAGAAACACTTTCCAACCGTATACGTTCTCCATATTTTTATTTGACTTTTTGACGAGTATAGACCGATATTGCGTTATTTTTTTTTTTAATTTAACATCATATATACTCTATAAATTCTATCTTCAAGCCACAGTTAGTCCAAAAACATTCTAGACTGAAAGTGGACTGCAAGATACACAGTACTGCACTAGATTACATAAACAAATGAAGACACCTTAGAAGAATTACACATGGAACCTTTAGAAAACAAAATTTCTGATTATAACTCAAGATGGATGCAACATGTTCATCGAATGGAAGATCACAGAATACCCAAACCCATGTCAAGCTATTAACCTGCAGGAAGAAGAATCCAGGACATCCACTCAAAAGATTTTTGGATGGTGTTTCCCTTGAGGCCGAAACAGGTTAACAAATGGCCTAAATTCGTGAATGTCCTATGATGATGATGAACTATTTCACACTAATGTTTTATAGTTCTTTACGAGAGTCGACGATTGAAACTCAAGCGAACGTCGTAACTTCTCCAAATCAAAATTTATACAAAACGAAAATTATGTGACACAGCGAAACGACCTCAAAATGATGGCACTTCCTTCTCCGCCGCGTGCGATGATTCACAGTCCACTCTCAACGTAACAAATTCTTTGGTCCTTTATCTATCGAGTGGTGTAATTAAATTTTGCATGTAGATGATAGATATGTAGCTGCAACACCAAACTGTATCCCCCGATTTTGTTATCAATAGTTTTCTGAATTGCCTTCCACTGTGGACACTAATTTAAAGACGCATTCATGTAAAAAAAAAGCTTGAAGCTCTGAAGGTTCTGAATTTTATACCACTGTTCACAGTGAGTTGTAGTTATTCCAAAAGCGAGAAAAAATTAAACGTCAAAAGTATCATACATGGACGTAGTAAGTTAAGTGTCGTTCTATCCAGTAATTGTTTGTTCTGTATGGTTACATGTTCTTGTGAAGATACACTCATTTATTTTTGATAATTATGTTATGAAGGGAATAGAAGAGGGCTTGGAAACTCTTTGTATAGGAAAACCAGAGAATTAGCGAAGTATGACTTGAGAGAATAACATTAACCATGATTTGAGGGAAGCTGAATATACAGTGGATGATTGTAAAATATTAGCTCAGGAAAATAATAATAATAATAATAATAATAATAATAATAATAATAATAATAATAATAATAATAATAATAATAATAATATTGTAAGCGCATGTTTCCCTTAGCAGGGATTAAGGCGCTCTCCCCCTACAGGGAAGAATTTGAACCATACTAATTTAGTTACACTTATTTTCGTATAGATTCATTTTGAGTGGTCCGTGGTCAGCGTTCCGCCTCATACTGACATCTAGGAAACCAAGGTAGTACTAGGACGGGAAAATTCGGTCAATTTTGCTTAGAGGCTTTTCATTCAGGCTTAAGGATCTTTTACGAGCCTGAAAATCTTCAGACTCGGGACCCACGGCTTAAAGTCCCTCCCGGAGGACTTTGCTCCTTGGATTTTTCCATCCTAAAAAAATTAATCGACCCCGGTCGGGTTTGAACCCGCGACCCTCGGGACCAGAGGCAAGGAGCATAACCACTAGTCCGCCGCGGCCGATAATAATAATAATAATAATAATAATGATAATGATAATGATAATGATAATATTAATAATAATGATAATGATAATAATAATAATAATAATAATAATAATGATAATAATAATGATAATTATTATTATTATAATTATTATTATTTAATAAACTAATGATCATCTTGCTGATAAAATCGTAAAACATGTAATCAATGTGCCCATTTCACCAATTAAAAGAGTCAACATGTTTCAACAGCAAAGCTGTCATTTATAAGACTAAATATTGACTAAAGACAAACATGGTAAATGAATAAACAGATTCCAATTAAAAACAAACTACGTCACATAACATAGTCAATTACTGTATAACATAATAAAACTAACCCTCTTTCCTTTCAATTAAAGAAAAGAGGGCGCTGTATGCAATAGGGCTCTTGTCTTTATTCATGATTTTGTCCTTATTGTTATAGATTTCTAAACTTTCAAGGACGTCAAGGAATTTGAAATTAATGACCGAAAGAACCAGCTGAAGGTTACTTTTATCGATAACATGACCGCAATTGTTATTATTGTTATTATTATTATTATTATTATTATCATCATCATTATTATCATTATATTGTTAAAGAAGTGGCTGAATTCAAACACCTAGGAACAATAATTATTGATGGGAATGAGGTGCGCAAAGAAATAAAACCTAGGCTCAATTCTGGAAATGCACGCTATTATGCGTTACAGGGACACTTCTCGTCCCAACTTCTCCCAGAAAACATTCAACTGAAAATATATAAAACTGTTATTCACCCAGTTATATTATATGGATGCGAAACATGGACTCTTACTTTAAGGGAGGAGAAAATATTACGAGTATTTGAGAATAAAGTTCTTAGGGAAATGTGTGGACCAAAAAAAGAGATGAACAGACAGGTGAATGGAGAAGACTACATAATCTTTATAAGAAGACAGATATAATAAGAAGAGTTAAGTCTCGTAAATTGCGGTGGGCATCATATGTGACACGAATGGGGAATGGTAGAGGGACATGATAGCTTCTTGTAGGATAAACAGAGGAAGACGCCCAGTTCGAAGACCAATAATGATGTAGGAGAATAAAATTAACCATGATTTGAGGGAAGTAGATTATACAGAGGATGATTGGAGAATATTAGCTCAGGATAGAGTTGAATGGAGAGGTTACGATCGCGCGACCGTGAACCTACGGGTTTAATAGAGCCGAGTTAGATATTTAGTTCTCGTTACTTATCGAATGTCCTATTATTATTATTATCATTATTATTATTATTATTTATTATTATTATTATTATTATTATTATTATTATTATTATTATTATTATATTATTATTATTATTATTATTATTATTATTATTATTATTATTAGGGCTCGGAAGTTGAAAAAAAAAACTTTTTTTTATGTCTGAACACGAGGTGCAACATAATATAAATACATTTTGTGTCATTGTAGGCCAGAAAATGGGTGTTTTATTTGCCTTTTTGTTCTTTTTCGACTTTCTTTGGATTAATTATCTTTTTTACCTTTTTTAGGTCTTAATGGTTTTTTTTTTGCAACTTTACCTTGTTTTGACTAGATTTATACCATTTGTATAATTCAAGAATCCGCAGAGTCTAGTCTCAATTCCAACTTCTTTTAAAATCACTATCTAGTTTTACTTTCCAAAAGCTTTTCATATTCCAAACAATTTTCTTCCATGAGAAACTACATTTTAGTAGTAAAACAACCTGAAATATTTATGGAAATACCGTATGTGTGTCATAGATTACATATAATTATCTTGGACATAATTTCATACAGGTCTCCACATTTTGTATTTATTATATACGTAAATATTACGTAAAAACTAAGAAAACGCTGTCCTAGGGGTGGAAATTGGTATAAAGGCAGGTCAACTTCTGGCTCTTACAGAGACATAAATGTAAACAAAACACTGCAGTTACATGGAGACGACGTGTCTGTGAGCATCGTTCATCAGTTACAAGTCAGTAGTACGTACAATGCCGCGTGGAAAGCCTCTATCAAATGAAGAGAAATCAAGAGTTAGTGCCATCAAGAAGATGCGCCTTTCCAATCGACAAATAGCTACGAAATTGGAGCTTCATGATGCGTCATTGATAATTTTGTCATACTGGGCTCATAATATGGAAAAAAAAAACGGGAAGTATGGACGGACAAGAAAATTGTCTGGGCGCACTAAACGTCTCATTTTACGTAAAGCAAAAAGCAAGTGTATGTTTTCTTCTCAAATCCAGGCTGATTTGAAGTTGCCAATAACAGCCAGACGAGTAAGACATATTCTGTCAGAAGACAAGAACCTAAAATTCAAAAAACGTCTTAGTAAACCACCTCAGAACAATGCACATAAGACAGCTAGAATGACGTTTGCTGAAGAACACATATCCTGGACCTTAGAATGGAATAAAGTAATATTCAGTGACAAGAAGAAGTTTAATCTGGACGGGCATGTGGCTTTCAGTATTACTGGCATGACCTCCGTATTGAAGAGCAAGTTAGAATGAGTAGAAACTTCGGTGGTGGAGGTGTTATGATTTGGGCAGCATTCTGCTTTAAAGGAAGATCGAAATTGGCATGGATACGCACAAAAATGAATTCTGAGTCCTGCACTGAGGAGCTTCTGGAGTCCGAATTGATACGAATGTATGAGGAATTTGGCGAAGATCTAATTTTTCAGCAAGATAATGCTTCCATTCACGTGTCTGCCAAATCAAAAGAGTAGTTCAGGTAGAAAGAAATACCTCTTTTGACGTGGCCAGCCAGAAGTCCTGATTTAAACCTGATTGAGAACTTATGGGGGATCTTGGCAAGGCGTGTGTATCGCAATGGACGGCAGTTTAGGACAGTGACTGAGCAGAGAAATGTTATTCGGGAAGACTGGGCTTCAATCTCAGTGGAAGAAATAAACACCCTCATCAAGTCAATGCCAAAGAGAATCTTCCAAGTAATTAACAACAATGGAGGTTCAACTACATTTTAGAACTTAGTTGTAAACGTTGTGCTCAGTCTTTTTGGTTTAATCTGTGAAATACACAAAGTGTCTTGATACTAATTTCCAGCCATATGTGAGAGTGGTTTCAGTTTTCATATACTTTTTTGGACGGAAATGGATAATTAATTTTGACATTACTTGTGCGTGTTTTATACTCAATCACCTCCTAAGTTAAGATAGAAAAATGCCAAAGAAAGAGTAAATAAACTTGTGTTCACACTTCTAACAAGGGCCTTTATACCAATTTCCACCACTGTACTGAACCCTCACAAAATATCATGTTATTTTTAACCACCAGCCAACTGACCGCCTGAACTATTGTATTTTGACTTCAAATTTTCTAAGAAGTTGTAACTTTGTAACAATCACCTCGAGCAGAAGGTGAAGGCAGCGAGGTTGTCTTTATCCACCCGTTAGCAACTGCAAAACTATTTACGTTTTTTTTTTCGATTTTTGTGTCTTTTTAGGATATCTTTAGGTATTTTAAAGGTCTTTTATAGGCATTTTATAGGTTCTCAATTTCCGAGCCCTAGTTATTATTATTATTATTATTATTATTATTATTATTATTATTATTATTATTATTATTCTAGGACGTCTCCTGATTTAAGGAGTGTGGTAATGTAATAAGATAGAGTTTCATTTCGTGTGTCTGAGAAAATAACGAGGTGAATAATGGAGGAAGTCAGGAGCGGTTGAAGGAGAAGTAAGGAAGAGAGAAGAAGAGGGAAACAAAAGACTTCAACTTTTTAAAATGTCAACTGGAGCGAGGAATGAAGGGAAATTACTTGTGGGAATCCGGGGGCAGCCTATAATGTTAGAAGAATAATTCAACAACTTGGGAATTCAAAATGCAAATATCTTGCAGGGCAACAGGACGAAATTGTTTAACTTATCAAGTAAATAAGACTCCAATTTATTTTAGACTCGAGTTACTTTTCAAGGAGAAGCCGTAACATTATTTTCTCTATAACATTTATCATAAGTAATGCCACGAGTGATTTCCAATATATCTAGAAAATTTGGAAATCAAAAGTGGAATTTGTTAGGACTATTTAACCCTTAAATTGTCAAAACACAAATTTCTTATGTTAGTTATTTAATTGTGGCGGACCGCACTGAAAACGGAATCTTGTATAATTGTTATTATTAGATATATTATATAATTATATACACATTTAAGTGGTTTATTTTCATTCGTTTTCTTCTGATTTATTTAAAATACTAAATTAATTGAACCAACTGATGTATCCAAAAAGATACATTACGAATTTAAGGGTTAACGAATAAAATTAAGCTGTTTACTCACAAATCATTACTTAAATGTAGTTATTTAAAAATATATATATATATATATATATATATATATATATATATATTTAAAGTAAACGGCGATGTTTGAAAACAAATAAATGTTTGTTATGTTTCATTTGTTCATCCACTGCAACCAGATCATGTTATTTATTGCCAAATTAATATTGTAAGAATGCACCCTAGTGGAGAAGAAATGAAACACATCAAAATGTATATTATAACCAACATTATGGGATATTAATTAATTTCTGATGTCCTATCATATAAATATGTCAATTATATTTTTCTGGAACGTTAATATCTGGGAAATAATATGTTTAAGAAAGTGCAAACTGTTTTATTTTTATTCTGGTATAATAAATTGTTTCAATTTTTTTCTATTATATCTCGCAGCGCCGGGTAATCAGCACGAGATATCTAAAAAAAATATACATTTATAATTATTTTTCATTTTACTTATTCAACTAAACATAAAAGCACATTAATTTTCATTTATATAGGCGTAGGAGCGCACGCCGGTTATTAGCTAGTAATATATAAATTCAACGTATTTCTTAGAGAGTCAGTCACTGCAAAATAATGCTCTGGCCTATTCAGAATGTTAAAAAAGGAGTAGCTTTCTTTAATATGATAAACTTAAGTTGATAAACATCGAGGTGAAACACGACTGTGTTTAGTTGTAAAAAAGTCATTGAAACATGATTGGTCATTGACTCCAATTTGCGGCATGAGTTAAATAGCCATAAGTAATGTCACGAGCGATTAATCAAGAGGGACATTAGTTAGGACTATAACATAACGAATAAAATTAAGCTGTTTACCAAAATAATTTTTTAAATATAGTTATTTTAAAAAATGTATATATTTAATGTGAACGGCGATATTTGAAAACAAATAAAAAACAACACGCTTTATTAGAAGACCGAACAAAAAAAAAAGAAAAATAATTTCCAACACGCATGGGATAAAATTAAAGTGGTCAACAAAACAAAAATCATCTCCAACACATATAAAATAAAACTAGAGTTATCAACAAAAAGAAAACAATTTTACCATTAAACGCGTGGGGTGCTCTACATCAATTAATATATTTGATAATAAACAGATATTGGTAAAAGTGAAGTCTCTAAGAAGAAAATGTAAAAATCATAAAAAGCGCCCAACGCTTTTGATGGTAAAATTATTTTCTTTTGTTGATAAGTCTAGTTTTATTCTATATGTGTTGGAGATGATTTTTTTGTTGACCACTTTAATTTTATCCCATGCGTGTTGGGAATTAAAATTATTTTTCATTTTTTTGTTCGGTTTTCTAATAAAGCGTGTTGTTTTAGTTTTTTAAAACTATTATTTATTTTTTAGTTTTAATATTTTACATAATAAGATAAAAATGTAAATATCTTTAAATTGGATACTATTATAGTATGAGCTAAAATAATACTCTTCTAAAAAAAATCTCCCAGCCGGGTTTGAACCAGCGACGTATGGATTACTGAAATTATGTACCACTAGAGTTCACCGCTCTACCAACTGAGCTCTTACAACGATTGACTAAACAGTCGACAAGTCCGCAACCTATTATAACAGTTTTAATTTTTTTGATTTTCTGATGATTCTGGCCAGGATTTTAGAAACAAAATATGAAATTATTGTATTGTCACGGGTCCTTTACAAGTATAAAAAGTTTCAAGTCGATCCAATGTTTCTAAGTGGGTGAAAATCGTGTTCAAAGAATCCGTTACATAGATCCAGAGACACTTTTTTTCTGATGATTCTGACCAGGATTTTAGAAAATAAATATGTAATTATTATATTGCCACGGGTCCTTTACAAGTATACGAAGTTTCAAGTCGATCCAATGATTTTAAGTGGGTGAAAATCGCATTGAAAGATTCCGTTACATAGATAGATAGATACAGGTCAAGCTAATATAAAGCTTGTAAAAATGTGTGGTTATGTTTAATCTGTTTATCCATATTTGATCATATTATTTATTGCCAAATAGGCTAGCAATATTGTAAGAACGCACCCTAATCGAGAAAAAGTTGAAACACATCACAAACTGTATATTATAACCAACATTATTGGTTATTCGTCCACCGCTGTGGTCTCGAGGTAGCGTGCTGCCTTGTCACGCAGCGGGCCCGGGTTCGATTCCCGGTCGGGGCAGATTTCTGGGTGAGGTTTTTATCAGGGTTTTTCCTCACCTGTAAGACAAATGTCAGGAAAACTTTAAGGCCCAAACGGTCCCCGAAATCATATGGCCATCATCATCTTCCTTATCATTATCATCTTCATCATCCTTCACCGGTGTGGAAAGCAACGGGAAGCTACTATACCTACAATTTCCTAGTAAAGCTGCAAGCATAGTATGAAATGCTATGATTGCAGTGAAGCATCTGCCTTTGGGCAGAATTAATATGGGTGGATAGATTATTCATTAATTTTTTTAGGAAACAATTCAGTAAAATCATTATTTAAAAACACAATTATTGAACACACACTTATCAAATGTGTAGTTCGAAGGAATTTGTTCATTATTTACTATATTCAACATATTTGTTCAGAGTCAGTTGCTGAAAAATAATGCTCTGATCTGTTCAGAAAATGATTGGTCATTGACTCCCATTTAAAGCATCAGTTAAATAGTCAAGCTAAATTGGACGTTATTATGCATGAACCGGCTATGCGCCATTATGTTAGTTTCGAGAAAAAATACATTTAATCTTCACTATTTATCATCATCATCAGTACCAATGATTAGACCTGCTGGTCTATTTCGATCTCATGTTAGAATTGGTCTCTCCATCTTTAACTGGGTCTTCCAAAATTTCTTCGTCCTAGTGGTTTGTAATGAAGAATCTGTTTCGGAATTCTATTATTATCTTCACTATTTATTGTAGCGCCAAACTAACAATACTGGATATTGCAAGTTATTTTTCTTGTTTGACAATTATGCGTCAATAATCTAAGAGCGGGAAAACTTGGCGCTTGGCTGCATGATGAAAATTTAGATTAGCATTTATGAAGATCTGGTTTCATAGCCATTTGTTGCAAAACACAGCATCTCTGATAGGACTGATGTTGTTTACATTTTCTTTAATAATAAGGCTATATTTAAAGATTTTGTGCTAAAAGTGTGTGTGCACTTACTTCATGAGCCAGTGCAACAGATGACAATAAAATTTCATTTTTTAGAATGGCGCTTAGCCGGTTGATTCATAACATCGTCCAATTGTTTTTGTTATTCAATGCCACCAGTTTGTTATTTCTGGTATTCTCTCCTGGCATCGGTGTATTGTAATTCACTTCTGAGGTTAATATTATTTTGTTTTTTATTTTTATCCCGACTAGGCACATCAACGAGAGGTTAGTGTTCCTGACTGCAGTTCGATTCCCGTTATATCACAAATGTTTCCTTAAAAGGAGTTATTTCTGTGGTTGCCCATGGTCTGGTCGGGAATTTAGGCTAAGTTTAGGTTTAAGAACTCTCCTGCCACATCATTATTATTTATCACCCATCATGTCATCGGGGTAACGTAACTCTGCCGTCCAGGTTCCCCAACATAAGAAATGGATCACAATTCCGGCTATGCCAGGGGAGAAAGCCAAAAATGTCATAAAAGACAACCTGGTGGCTTTGAACAAAGAAATATATATATAATAATAATAATAATAATAATAATAATAATAATAATAATAATAATAATAATAATAATAATAAATAATTTTCGGTTAGACTAACAGTCTGGAAACGCTTATTGTTGTACATTAAATGACTCTTTTATGCTCCATGTTGACTCACTTGTAAGTCCTGCAGTTATTAAATAACATCAGTTAGGAAAACCGAGTAAGTCACTTTTGGTCGAAAATGAGTTATTAACATCTCCAGATCGCTTTTGGTCCGATGCACGTTCGGTAAAAACGGGTACGTCGTCAAGCGAATAGTGACGGTGTTATTAAGCATTGAATTTTCGATTTATGCACTCCTTAATGTAAGTCATTGAACTAGTTTTTGCTCTCCTGTAAAAATTACTTTGAAGACTTACCTGGTTTTTCCTAACTGATGTAGATTTGTACAACATCCTCAATGGCTAATGTAGGATATTTTTCACTAAACTGTTTAAAAACATTCCAAATAATTTATTCCTTTCCGCTTTTCAAATTGTTTCTTTTCCAATATTTTAAGTCATTTTACAGAAGCGACCATTTTATAACAGTAGAAATGCCGACTTATTCTTCATTGTGTATGTGTAAGAATAAAGCAATGCTTATTTAATGTATTAAAATTGTAATTATATATTTTAAGATTCTCCCATATATATATATATATATATATAGACATGTGCTAGATAATATATATTTTTATTTGGAGTGTTAGAGAGGGAACTACATTTTCTTACACGCTTAAAGGAAAACCGTCATTCGACCAATGGAAATGCAGTCATACATCTGGTTTGTTTACATTACAACTGGAAGAGGTATAACATAAATATATGTAAAGCGGATGTAAATGTGTTTATAAATTTTAGTAACTTCACGTTCTTCATGTGGCTGATGGTGAAAAAAGAGGTTGACCAAAAAATGTAAAAATGAAAATTCAGCAGTAAAACTTTGTTTGCAATAAAAACATTGGGATGGCCGTTATTTATAATTTTGCTGAGTGTGTATTTTTTTTAATATAACGAAGTGCGCGAGGGTGAAGTGTTTTCATGAACCTCTAGAGTTTGTTCGCTTCAAAATTTTCTCCGTTTCACTGAATATACAGGCATATTGCAACAAAATACAGACAAACCCAAAAGTAAAGAAACACATTAGAAATTATGAGAGCAAGAAAAGAAGAAAAGGAAGTAAGACAGAAAAAAATAAATAAAGTGCTGAAGGAAGATAGACAAAATGACGAAAAAAAACTACAGTGGATTGGATATGATAAGATGAAGGAAAGAAGAAAAATAAAAATGAAGTAAAAATGAACAAATAAAAGAAGGAAAAAAAACGTGAAGATGTAGAAATAATAGAAAAGTGAAAAAAGAAAAGAAAAGGTAGAATGAAAAGAAGAAACTGAATAAGGAAACATAAAGGAAGAAGAAAAATTTAGTGAGGAGAGAATGAAAGATGAATAGGAAACGAAGAAAAGTTACCAATAACAAAATGAGGAATGTAGGCTATATAACACAAGGAGGAGAAAAAAGAAAGAAGGAAAAGAAGAACAGGAAGGAAAATAAACATCAAAATGATGAAATAAAAGAAGATAAAGGAAAAAGATAGATAAAAGTAAAGCAGAAATGAAGAAAAGGAAGGGGAGAACATAAAAAATTCTATGATAACTGACGTACGAATTACAACAAAAATACTGCTGCGGCCTCGAGGTAGCGTGCTGGCTTCTCACGCAACGGGCCCGGGTTCAATCGCTTCAGGACAAGTTTCTAGGGTGAGGTTTTTCCTCATTGTAGGGGAAATGTCAGAATACTTTAAGGCCCAAACGTTCGCTAAATATCGTCTGTCCATCATTATCATACGTAATGTCACGAGAGATTTTCAATTTATCTAGAGGATTTGGAAATGAAGAGAGGCATTTGTTGGATTATTTAACGAATAAAATTAAGCTGTTTACTCATAAATCATTATTTAAATACAGTTGTTAAAAAAAATATATATTTAATGTAAACGGCGATGTTTAAAAACAAATGGGAAATGTGAGGTTGTTTCATTTGTTTATTCACTGCAACTTGATCATATTATTTCTTGTCAAACAGGATCGCAATATTGTAAGAATGCACTCTAGTGGAGAAAAAATGAAACACATCAAACTGTATATTATAACCAACATTACAGGTTATTAATTAATTTTTAGGAAATAACTCAGTAAAATAATTATTGAAAAACACAATTATTGATCAAAATGTTATCAAATGTGTAGTTCGAAGGAATCTGATCATTATTTGATATATTCAACATATTTATCACTGCAAAATAATGCTATGACCTGTTCAGGATATTAAAAAGGATGAGTTTTCTTTATCAGAAAAGCAGGAGCTGGTAAAGAGAATTCGATAAATATCGAGGTGAAACACGACTGTAATTGCTTGTAAAACAAAATTCATTGAAATGTGATTGGTCATTGACTCCCATTTGTGGCGTGTGTTAAATAGCCTTTATATTCACTTCATTAGATTAAGTTTAGGATTAAGGCCTCCACTATTACTATCATCATCACCCATCACACAATTAGGCCAACGTAAACCCACCTTGCAGGCTCCCCAACCTCAGAAGTGGGTACAGTACACAAATGTCAGGAGAGAAACCAGAAATGTTGAAATGACAAACCTGGAGTATTGAAAAATAGTATATTACGATGCGAGATTAGAAAGTGGTTTTTACAGAAGTGAGGAAAATGTTTAAAAACCGAGCGATAGCGAGGTTTTTAATTTTCGAGATTCTCTAAAACACTTCACAAACGTGCGTTGTACATTTTTTTCAGGATAGTGTTTTCAAAATAATACATACTAGTAAAATAATACCTTTGTTGGGTTTTACTTTCATTATAAACAATTGACTAACGTTAACAGTGTGGACAATATTTATTAGTTGGAACTACAGGAGGCCGTGAGACCAATTTAGTAATAAAATGGCGGCAAGTACGTATTTATTGTTTTACATTGTTTCAAATAAAGTTCAATTCATTTAAAATGCAGTGATTTGTTTCGTATAATGTATATGAACACTACCTTTTGGATATATTTTTTGTACATACATTTTATGAAGTATACATAGAGGGCAGTGGTTTTACTTCCCATACGCGTGTATGTAATATGTAATATTACAGTATAGTTATTTTATTACAGTATAGTTATTTAGGTTGGCAACCCCGAAATGTAGGAAGTACAACTTTCAATCTCTTTACATCAATTTAATATAAATGCCAGAAAATACAATATGGAAATTAACACGAATAAGACAAAATGCTTAACAATATCAAAAGAACCAGTAAGATGAAAATTAGAAGTGGAAAGAAAAGTTTTAGAACAAGTGTCAGAATTTAATTATTTGGGTGTATTAATAACAAACACTAAACATTTAATAAAATAAGTAAAGAAACAAGCTGATAAAGCAGCACAAATATCAGGATACATGAAAGATTTAATTAGGCGCAACAAACATATGTCAATAGAAAGCAAAACCGGCATGTACGATAGTTCGACCAGTTATCGTATATGGAGCAGAAACTAGGGCTGATACAACAACAACTAAACAAATAATAAGCACATGTGAAATGAAAATCTTAAGAACTATTCAGTGGAAAACATTATTTGATAAAATACACAACACAGAAATTAGGGACAAATGTCATATTCAAGACATAACCAAATTTATTATAGATAGACGAAAATATTGGAAGGGTCAAATAGAAAGAATGGAAGAAGACCGACTTGCAAAAAGAACTGAATGAGATAGACCAATGACGGGAGAAGAACAAGAGGAAGACCAGCCAAGAGATGGATAGACAGTGAATGCACATCCAATACGTCTTCCTCCGAGGAGTGATTTTGGAAATAAACAGGATGAAAATCCTACAAATTAAGTTTAAGAAGAATTAGAAGAAGAATTTTCAATCATGGTCGCCATTGCTATAAGTACGACAAAACGCACTATCGCGCAAAAAAAAAAAAAAAAGAAAAGAACATCCAGAGAGTAGGACGCTTCTTTTTTATTCAAAATATTTATTTACAGGTTACAATCTCTTTAGCAGGTCGGCCGTGTTGATTTGTAGCTTATGTTCCTGGGTCTGGTCCCGAGGATCGCGGGTTCATACCTGCTCGGGGTAGATTCATTTTTTTAGGATGGAAAAATCAGTCAAAATGCTTACCTTCATAACGTATTACGAATGAATGAACAGCGCATACCAAGAAGAATGTATAATTATAAACCAAAAGGGAGAAGATTGTTGGGAAGACCATTGAAGAGATGGAAGGACCAATTCGACCTATAATGAGATCGGAACAGGCCATTGGGCTTAATCCTTATTGTTGATGATGATGCAAAATCCAAGAGAGAGTCCTTTGGATGGGATTTCAAGCCGTGGGTCCCGAGTCTGAATATTTTCAGGCTCGTAAAAGAACCTTAAGCCTAAAAAGGCATCTAGATGTCTCATTAGGTTGGTATGTTGGCCGCATACCATTCATGACATTTGTAGAGAAATAAGTGTAAATAAATTAACTTTATCTAGTAACTCCTAATAAAGGAAATGCTGAGGCCTTAAGGAGGATGAAAGAGTAACATGGAAGCTTCTTGTAGGAAAACCAGAGGGAAAACGCCCAGTTGGTAGACCAAGAATGAGGTGGGAGAATAACATTAATAATGATTTCAGGGAAGTAGATTATACAGGGGATGATTGGAAAACATTAGCTCAGGATAGGGATGTGTGCAGAGCTTACGTCCGCGCGGCCATGAACCTATGGGTTCGGTAATACCAGTGAGTTAGTTAATAAGTCAATTTCGTATAAGGGCTATCTAACCTGAATGTGTGTATGGCTCCCAGAGTCCGTCTCGTTCATTAGGTTCCGCGGTGGTGTTCATGTGGTGTATTTTCTATTTCCGTATAAAATGGGAGACTTTTAAAATATATAATTACAATCTTAATAAATTAAATAAACATTGTTTTATTATTATGCATGCGCAAAAGCAGAATACGTTGAGATTTCTATTGTTTCAAAATGATCGCTTTTTGTAGAATTCCTTAAAAACATTGGAAATAAAACCTTTTGAAAAGCAGAAAGAATCAAATTATTTTCAATGTTTTCAAACAGTTTAGTGAAAAATATCCTACATGAACCATTGAGGATGTGGTGAAAATAATAGCAGAATTTACAGGTGAGTCAGCATGCAGCATATTTCTGCTCGTAATGAAATGGTAAATAAAGCATATCTATCGACATCATGGAGAAAGGGTAAACGTCTAATTACGTAGACCCATATATATTTTTTTCATAAATAAATAAGAAATGGAGGAAAATTCTAATTATTGGTACCACCTTACCTTGTATTCAGTCTTATTTCCTGTAAAATACGAATGTTTTCAAACAGTTTAGTGAAAAATATCCTACATGAACCATTGATGATGTGGTGAAAATAACAGCAGAATCTACAGGTGAGTCAGCATGGGGCATATATTCTGCTTGTAATGAAATTGTAAATAAAGCATATCTATCGACATCATGGAGAAAGAGTAAACGTCTAATTACGTAGACCTATATATAATTTTTGTTACAAATAAATAAGAAAAGGAGGAATTTTCTAATTATTGATACCATCTTACCTTGTATTCAGTCTTATTTCCTATAAAATACGATGCTACCTAAGACCAATGTTTGTATCGTACACAATTCTGTCATATGGCGGGTAAAAGTAGCACCACGGTTCCTCCAAAACACGGAGTAATACCTTATGCAAGTTTGTTTACAGTACAACTGAAACTTAGCTCGGGCAAATTGAATAAATTGAATATAACACAAATACAATTTAAAATTTCAATTGCAGAATCTGGATAATTTTTGAGTGGATTCTTTACATTTTATGAATTTTCCATTTAATTTTTAGTTTAATTGGTGAATCGCCCGATCTATTAAAACTCGCATCAACATACAGACATAACATCAATTTAGCTCGTGCAGAGAGTTTGTGGAATTCTGGACATTTACATCACAGCTATGCGCGCCTCTCTTTTTTTTTAATAATAACGATGATTGAAATTTCAATGCGATACATTCAAACGTTTCAATTGAAAACGTGATCAAAATTAAACACGAAATATAAATTTGTCTTTTCTACGAACAATATATATATATATATATATATATATATATATATATATATATACACACATAAATTTTAATTTCTCAAAATAAATAAATAAATAAATAAAAGAAAATCATGCATAAAAATAAAGCCATATATGAGCAAACAGTTAACTACTACAAAGACTATTTAACTCATAGACCGATAATCGTGCCTCTTCCTGTTGATAATCGTGCCTCTTCCTGTTGATAATCGTACCTCTTCCTGTTGATAATCGTGCCTCTTCCCGTTGATAATCGTGCCTCTTCCTGTTGATAATCGTGCCTCTTCCTGTTGATAATCGTGCCTCTTCCTATTGATAATCATGCCTCTTCCTGTTGATAATCGTGCCTCTTCCTGTTGATAATCGTGCCTCTTCCTGTTGATTATCGTGCCTCTTCCTGTTGATAATCGTGCCTCTTCCTGTTGAGTAATCGGGTCTTCTGCTGTTGATAATCGTGTCTCTTCCTGTTGCTAAGCGTGACGCTTCCTGTTGATAATCGTGCCTATTCCTGTTGATAATCGTGCCTCTTCCTGTTGATGCTCAGGCCTCTTCCTGTTGATAATCGTGCCTCTTCCTGTTGATAATCGTGCCTCTTCCTGTTGATTATCGTGCCTCTTCCTGTTGAGTATCGTGCCTCTTCCTGTTGATAATTGTTGTCTCTTTCCTGTTGATATCCGTTGTCTCGTCCTGTTGATAAGCGTGCCGCTTCCTGTTGATAGAGTTGCATCTTCCAGTTGATAATCGTGCCTCTTCCTGTTGATTATCGTTCCTCTTCCTGTTGATAATCGTGCCTCTTCATGTTGATAATCGTGCCTCTTCCTGGTGATTTATCGTGCCTCTTCCTGTTGATAATCGTGCCTCTTCCTGTTGATAATCGTGTCTCTTCCTGTTGATAATCGTGTCTCTTCCTGTTGATAAGCGTGCCGCTTCCTGTTGATAATCGTGCCTCTTCCTGTTGATAATCGTGCCTCTTCCTGTTGATAATCGTGCCTCTTCCTGTTGATAATCGTGCCTCTTCCTGTTGATAATCGTGCCTCTTCCTGTTGATTATCGTGCCTCTTCCTGTTGATAATCGTGCCTCTTCCTGTTGATAATCGTGTCTCTTCCTGTTGATAATCGTGTCTCTTCCTGTTGATAAGCGTGCCGCTTCCTGTTGATAATCGTGCCTCTTCCTGTTGATAATCGTGCCTCTTCCTGTTGATTATCGTGCCTCTTCCTGTTGATAATCGTGCCTCTTCCTGTTGATAATCGTGCCTCTTCCTGTTGATAATCGTGTCTCTTCCTGTTGATAAGCGTGCCGCTTCCTGTTGATAATCGTGCCTCTTCCTGTTGATAATCGTCTCTCTTTCTGTTGATAATCGTACCTCTTCCTGTTGATAATCGTGCCTCTTCCTGTTGATAATCGTGCCTCTTCCTGTTGATAATCGTGTCCCTTCCTGTTGATAAGCGTGCCGCTTCCTGTTGATAATCGTGCCTCTTCCTGTTGATAATCGTCTCTCTTTCTGTTGATAATCGTACCTCTTCCTGTTGATAATCGTACCTCTTCCTGTTGATAATCGTGCCTCTTCCTGTTGATAATCGTCTCTCTTTCTGTTGATAATCGTACCTCTTCCTGTTGATAATCGTACCTCTTCCTGTTGATAATCGTGCCTCTTCCTGTTGATAATCGTGCCTCTTCCTGTTGATTATCGTGCCTCTTCCTGTTGATAATCGTGCCTCTTCCTGTTGATAATCGTGCCTCTTCCTGTTGATAATCGTGTCTCTTCCTGTTGATAATCGTACCTCTTCCTGTTGATAATCGTGCCTCTTCCTGTTGATAATCGTGTCTCTTCCTGTTGATAATCGTGCCTCTTCCTGTTGATAATCGTACCTCTTCCTGTTGATAAGCGTGTCTCTTCCTGTTGATAATCGTACCTCTTCCTGTTGATAATCGTACCTCTTCCTGTTGATAAGCGTGCCGCTTCCTGTTGATAATCGTACCTCTTCCTGTTGATAATCGTGCCTCTTCCTGTTGATAATCGTACCTCTTTCTGTTGATAATCGTACCTCTTCCTGTTGATAATCGTACCTCTTCCTGTTGATAATCGTGCCTCTTCCTGTTGATAATCGTACCTCTTCCTGTTGATAATCGTGCCTCTTCCTGTTGATAATCGTGTCTCTTCCTGTTGATAATCGTACCTCTTCCTGTTGATAATCGTACCTCTTCCTGTTGATAAGCGTGCCGCTTCCTGTTGATAATCGTACCTCTTCCTGTTGATAATCGTGCCTCTTCCTGTTGATAATCGTACCTCTTTCTGTTGATAATCGTACCTCTTCCTGTTGATAATCGTACCTCTTCCTGTTGATAATCGTGCCTCTTCCTGTTGATAATCGTGCCTCTTCCTGTTGATTATCGTGCCTCTTCCTGTTGATAATCGTGCCTCTTCCTGTTGATAATCGTGCCTCTTCCTGTTGATAATCGTGTCTCTTCCTGTTGATAATCGTGCCTCTTCCTGTTGATAATCGTGCCTCTTCCTGTTGATAATCGTGCCTCTTCCTGTTGATTATCGTGCCTCTTCCTGTTGATAATCGTGCCTCTTCCTGTTGATAATCGTGCCTCTTCCTGTTGATAATCGTGCCTCTTCCTGTTGATAATCGTGCCTCTTCCTGTTGATAATCGTGCCTCTTCTGTTGATAATCGTGCCTCTTCCTGTTGATAATCGTGCCTCTTCCTGTTGATAATCGTGCCTCTTCCTGTTGATAATCGTGCCTCTTCCTGTTGATAATCGTGCCTCTTCCTGTTGATAATCGTGCCTCTTCCTGTTGATAATCGTGCCTCTTCCTGTTGATAATCGTGCCTCTTCCTGTTGATAATCGTGCCTCTTCCTGTTGATAATCGTGCCTCTTCCTGTTGATAATCGTGCCTCTTCCTGTTGATAATCGTGCCTCTTCCTGTTGATTATCGTGCCTCTTCCTGTTGATAATCGTGCCTCTTCCTGTTGATAATCGTGCCTCTTCCTGTTGATAATCGTGCCTCTTCCTGTTGATAATCGGGCCGCTTCCTGTTGATAATCGTGCCTCTTCCTGTTGATAATCGTCTCTCTTTCTGTTGATAATCGTACCTCTTCTTGTTGATAATCGTACCTCTTCCTGTTGATAATCGTGCCTCTTCCTGTTGATAATCGTGCCTCTTCCTGTTGATAATCGTGCCTCTTCCTGTTGATAATCGTGCCTCTTCCTGTTGATAATCGTGCCTCTTCCTGTTGATAATCGTACCTCTTCCTGTTGATAATCGTGCCTCTTCCTGTTGATAATCGTGCCTCTTCCTGTTGATAATCGTGCCTCTTCCTGTTGATAATCGTGCCTCTTCCTGTTGATAATCGTCTCTCTTTCTGTTGATAATCGTACCTCTTCCTGTTGATAATCGTACCTCTTCCTGTTGATAATCGTGCCTCTTCCTGTTGATAATCGTGCCTCTTCCTGTTGATAATCGTGCCGCTTCCTGTTGATAATCGTGCCTCTTCCTGTTGATAATCGTGCCTCTTCCTGTTGATAATCGGTACCTTTCCTGTTGATTATCGGTGCCTCTTCCTGTTGATAATCGTGCCTCTTCCTGTTGATAATCGTGCCTCTTCCTGTTGATAATCGTTGTCTCTTCCTGTTGATAATCGTGCATCTTCCTGTTTTTATTAATCGTTGCCTTCTTCCTGTTGATAAATCGTGTCTCGTCCTGTTGATTAAGCGTGGCCGGATTCCTGTTGATCATCGTGGACTCTTCCTGTTGATTAATCGTCTCTCTTTCTGTTGATAAAATCGTAACCTCTTCCTGTTGATTTATCGTGCCTCTTTTCCTGTTGATAAAATCGTGCTCTCTTCCTGTTGATAAATCGTGCCCTTCTCCTTGTTGATAATTCGTTGTCTCTTTCCTGTTGAAAAGCGTGCCGCTTCCTGTTGATTTAATTCGTTGCCTCTTCCTGTTGATAATCGTCTCTCTTTCTGTTGATAAATCGGACATCTTCCTGTTGGATCAATCGTTACCTCTTCCTGTTGATAATTCGTGCCTCTTCCTGTTGATAATCGTGGCCACTTCCTGTTGATAATCTTGCCTCTTCCTGATGATAATCTTGCCTCTTACTGTTTGATAATCGTGCCTCTTCTCCGTTGAAAAATCCATGTCTCTTCATGTTGATAATCGTGCCTCTTCTTGTTGTATAAATGTGCCTTTTCCAGTTGATAATCGTCTCTCTTTACTGTTGATAATCGTCCTTCTTCCTGTTGATAAATAGTACCTCGTCCTGTTGATAATCTTGCCTTCTCCTGTTGATTAATTCGTGCATCTTACTGTCCGATTAATCGTGCCTTCTTCCTGTCGATAATCGTTGGCCCCTTCTTTCCTGTCGATAATCGTTGCATCGGTCCTATGAATAATCGTGGCCTCTTCCGATTGATAATCGTGGTGCCCTCTTCATGTTGATAAATCGTTGCCCACTTTCTGTTCGTAATGAGATCTATCTCCGGCAGGATTAACTTCTTTCGAAACACGGATATCGACTCAACAAGGTACGGAAATCGGTATGGTACAGCAAGAAATGGCCAAAAGAACACAACTTAACAAAATACCAAAACAGAAGAAAAGTTGGTTCTGTTGCTCTAAAATACGTTATTGAAACTATTGGATAAGGAATCTGCCATTTTACTGTTAATTGTTGTTTCTCATTACAAATCAATCTTTTATTGATTTTTTCGGAAGGCCAAAAAAAGAGATTAAAAAATAAAGATATGATTATTTATAACTATTGCAGGCCGGCTTAGAAACCGGCAAGGAAAAAGTAAGATCGGATTTACATAACCTTAGCATTTGGGTAAAAATATTAAATATATTAATTATTATTAAGCTTCTGTTGTATTATTCGCTAAGTCTACAGAATTCACTCCCAAAATCTAAACGCGGATGTTGAGGTTTTTCATTAGACAAAAAAAATTTAATCGTGACTTTGTTGCTCGTGAGTTTTCAGGAAAAAAACACATCTTGTTAGATTAACTTACTTACTTACTTACTCAATGGCACTCATCGAAACCCGTAGGTTTCATTGACGCGCGGGGACATAAGCTCTTCCACACATCCCTATCCTATGAGAGCCAATGATTTTCCAATTCATTCCCTGTATAATATACTTCCCTTCAATCAATAGTTAATGTTGTTTCTCCCCACCTCAGTCTTGGTCTACCCAACTGGGCCGTTTTTCAATTCTGGGCTTTCCTACCAAAGGAAGTTTCCATGCACATCTTTCATTCCCCATACGCGCAAACATGTCCTGCCCATCGCAGTCTACGAGACTTAACTGTTCTTATTATATCTGGCTTCCTATAAAGACCATGTAGTTCATTGTTATGTAGTCTTCTCCATTCACCTGTCTGTTCATCTCTCTTTGGTCCAAAAATTTTCCTAAGAACTTTATTCTCAAATACTCGTAATCTCCTTTCCTCCCTTAAAGTAAGAGTCCATGTTTCGCACCCATATAATATAACTGGTAGAATAATAGTTTTATATATTCTCAGCTTAACGTTTTTTGAAAGGAGTTGGGACATCAAAAGTCTCTGCAATGCATGTTAGATTACTGTTGATAAATACCAATTAGATAGTATAACTATCACAGAATTGATTATAGGGGCAAGAGGTACTATACCAGGATTCTTTGCTAAATTTTGGAATTTCTTAGATATGGACATAGTGTATCTTTATAAAATTTCCATCGCTGCCATTAGAGGATCAATTCCAATTTTAAGAAACAATCTTTACAATATTTCTTCTTTATAGAATATTACTTCAATTATAATTTGAAATTTTTAAATGTATTTATAAAATGTCTTTGATCAATTTCGAAAATTAATTTATCATTTTGTCCTTGTGGCAATCCTCTGAGGAGGAAAGTTTTATATAATATATATATTCGAGAATAAAGTTCTCACTAGGAAACTGTAAGCCATTGCATGCCGAAAACTAGCTGGAATTTCTCCTAGAGAAGCATGTGATGTACCAAGGCCATGTACAAAAATATCTGCCTTTTTAACTGCGAGGCAGCAACATCAAGTGCGAAATTTCTCATTTAAACTATTCAGAAGTAATACAACTCCTGACTTGGTAGATTGGACAACTCTCACTACTTGCCATCAGCGCCGCGTCCCGTCTCACTCCACACAGCTCTTACTCAAGCAGGCAGGCCATCTGTTCCGCACAGTGGGTTACCATTGCGCATTCTGGCTTCGATTTCTGTACCTTGCAGTTAAAACTAACTAACTCACTGAGCTAATGTTTTCCAATCATCCCCTGTATAATCAAGTTTCCTCAAATCATGGTTAATTTTATTCTCCTACCTCATTATTGGCCTGCCAACCTCCGGTTTTGCTACAATAAGCTTTATGCTACTCTAACAGTTAAAGGGACAGATATTTTTTATACACGACCTTGCTACATCACAACATTTCTCTGGGAGAAATTTCAGGTAGGTTTCAGTTGACAGTTCCTTTGTTAGTATCTAGACCCCGGGCCTGCTGTAACTAAATTAGCTTTGGTTAAGTAACTCCCTTATGCACAAAGAAATTAAACATAGGCTTAATTCTGGAAATGCATGTTATTATGTATTAAAGGGACTCTTGTTGTCCCAAGTCTCTCAAAAAACGTTAAACTGAAAATATATAAAACTGTTATTCTCCCAGTTATATTATATGGATGCGAAACATGGACTCTTACTTTAAGAGAGGAACGAAGATTAGAAGTATTTGAGAATAACGTTCTTAGGAACATTTTGAACTAAAGAGAGATGACAGACATGTGAATGGAGAAAACTACATAACAGTGAGCTACATGATCTTTATAGGAAACCAGATATAATAAGAACAGTTAAGTCTCGTAGACTGCGATGGAGAGGGCATGTGGCACGAATGGTGAATGAAAGCTTCTTTTAGGGGGAAACGCCCAGTTGGTAGACGAAGGATGAGGTGGGAGAATAACATTAATTATGATTTCAGGGAAGTAGATTATACAGGGAATGATTGGAAAATTTGCTGAGGATAGGGATGCATGGATAGCTTATGTCCGCGCGGCCATGAATCTACGTGTTCGATAGTGCCAGTGAGTTAGTTAAGTAACTCCCTCAAGGGAGTACCTTATCCCACATGGAAATGTACGGGTATAGGCATGTCTGCAGCACAATGTTAGGCCTAAGCCTCTCCTTTGTTAGCAGTTACTAGACCAAGTTCATTTAGTTATGCTTTTTGCTCATATATGTCATGAATGGTATGAAGTCAACACACCGACCCAATGAGACATTTAGTAGGCAACTAGGATGTTACTTGGATGTGGAAGGTTGTTAAATTTTACATAGAGGCCACTTTATTCAGGCTTAAGGATCTTTCAGGGGTCTGAAAATCTTCGGGCTCGAAACCCACTGCTTAAAGTCCCTCCTGGAGGACTTGCTGCTTGTATAGACTGACTTTATTCTTGTCTACGTGATTTCATTCGCAGAATTAATTATCCATAAGGCAGATTATAACGGTAAATGCATTTCACAATGGGATTTGAGATACTGTACAGAGATTGTGGGTAGAGCTGCATTATTTATATAATCCTATTAAATTGTTAAGGGACTTGTGTTCCCCGGAATATATTGCCTGCAAGATAATATCAATATCATAGCTTGAAGTGGGCAGGAATGGAAACAACATTCTTTTTAAATGACTTAAAACCATCCTATCGGCCGCGGTGGTTATGCTCCTTGCCTCTAGTTCCGAGGGTCGCGGGTTCAAACCCAGCCGGGGTCGATGGAATTTTTAGGATGGAAAAATCCAAGGAGCAAGTCCTCCGGGAGAGACTTTAAGCCGTGGGTCCCGAGTCTGAAGATTTTCAGGCTCGTAAAAGATCCTTAAGCCTGAATGAAAAGGCCTATAAGCAAAATTTACCGAATTTTCCCGTCCTAGTACTACCTTGGTTTCCTATATGTCAGTATGAGGCGGAACGCTTACCACGTACCACTCAAGTGACATCTATACGAAAACAAGTGTAAGTAAATTAGTAAGGTTCAAATTCTTCCCTGTAGGGGGAGAGCGCCTAAATCTCTGTTAAGGGAAAACATGGGCTTACAAGATACAAGAAGAAAACCATCCTTTCTTCTTCTTCTTCTTCACTTCTTGGTTTAGGCATTAATTGCCTGTTCCGTCTTCACTAATAGATCTAAGACCATTTCTTCCGAGGACGTCCGACATCTCTTCTTCCTCTCGGAAAATAATGTAAGACTATATTTGGTAATCTGCTTTCTTCTATTGTTTCTACATGTTCTTTCCATTGAATCTTATTGTTAAATATCTTTACTTTTATGGAGTAGATCTGCAGTTCTTCACGGATATAATCATTTCTTATCTGGCCCATTCTAGGGCATCCTTTTACTCTTCTTAAAAATTTCATCTCGGCTCCTTGGATTTTACTTTCCTGTTTGGTAGTGATAATCCAAGATTCGCTCCCATATAAAAGGACAGGGACCGCCATTGTTTTATACAATTTTAATATTGTTTATTTATGGGCTTTATTTTTCAATATTCTATTTATTGTGCCACAAATAGCTTGAAACTGATGAGTTTTATGTTCAACATCTTTATCATATCCATAGCTGATATCACATCCTAAATATTTAAAGTGGGATACTTGTTCAATAATTTCGTCTCTAATTATTATTTTTGCATGCAGAGAGTTTCTTCCACAAAATGCTAAAACCATCCCTTTACTTCCTAACTAAGTAATTGGCACTGTCAAATCTCCAAGTTCTTGGCCGCGGCTGAATTCAAATACCTAGGAACAATAATTACAAATAGGAATGAGATGCACAAAGAAATTAAACATAGGCTCAAATTCTGGAAATGTATGCTATTATGTATTACAGGGACTCTTGTTGCCCCAACTCGTTAAAAAAAAAACATTAAACTGAAAATATATAAAACTGTTATTCTACCAGTTATTTTATACAGATGTGAAACATGGATTCTTACTTTTAATAAATGCTAATAACCAGTGTTCTCAAAATTAGTCCTAGAGTTGAGAAGGCGGAAATTAAAATAATAATGGAATCTAATTTCTTTTTGTTTGTAGTTAAAACTCAACTTGAATCTCTTCTTAAATTATTAAGGATGAGTATGAAATTCGTAGAGGAAAGGAGATTACGAGTGTTTGAGAATAAAGTTTTTAGAAACATTTTTGAAGCAAAGGGTTATGAACAGACAGGTGAATGGAGAAGACTACTAACAGTGAGCTACATGATCTTTATAGGAAATCAGATATAATAAGAACACTTAAGTCTCGTAGACTGCAATGGGCAGGACATATGGCACGAATGGGGATGAAAGCGGTGCATGGGAGCTTGTTGTAGGAAAACCAGAGGGAAAACGCCCGGTTGTTAGGCCAAGAATGATGTCGGGCCCATAACCTTAACAACGATGATGTGAGGAATTAGAATTATACAGGGTATGGTTGGAAAACCTTAACTCAGGCTAGGGTTGTCTGGAGCGCTTATGCCAATGAATCTCCGGGCTCGGATTAAGTCAGTTAGTTATATAATATGAATATTGGGTTCAGAGCCCAGAGCTCCCTGTGCCACACGTCCTTAAGTATACCACTTGCACGTCTTTGTCGAATTTGCTTGTAGAGCAAGGTTGTGGATAGGCGCTTCATTTTGCGATAGGAAGTTGATCTGTGTAAATGATGTGCGCTTTGCACGGAGAATTTCCGTTGGTGGAAGTGAGGGTCATATTTTTCTGCAAGTTTTGTGACAGCTCTCTTTTAAATTGCATGTCTTTCCACGGCCCACGACAACTCCACCAACAACGTATTTATTTACATATCATAGATTGTGTCTTCTTCGTTTACCCTCTTATTTTCATTTATTCAATCAATATTTTTGCCATTTCTTACTTTCTCTCCTTTCTTTTCTTCATATTTTGCTTCTCTTTTTGTCCTTATTTTCCGTATTATTCTTCTCTTTTCCGTTTTTTATTCTCTTATTTCTTCATCTTTAAATACATTTGCCTTCTTTTCTTTTCGTTTTCATTTTTTCTCCTCCTTGTGTTATATAATTTCTTCGTTTTGTTATTTGTTACTTTTCTTCCTTTGCTATTCCTATTTCCTTCTTTTCCTTCATTATTTCCTTCCTAATCTTATTATCTTTATTTTTTCTCCTTCATTTTCTTCATCTTTTGCTTCCCTTTACGTCTTTGGTTTCTATCCTATTATTCACTTTTCCCATTTTTCTTCTTTAATTTTTCATTTTTAGATATTTTTTATTCTTTTCTTATTTTCTCTTCCTTGTCTTATAAACTTTCTTTGCTTTGTTATTTGTTACTTCTCTTTGTTTTTTTTCCTTATATTTCTTCAGTTTATTATTTTCTTTCTGCCTAGTCTTTTCCTTCTCCCTTTTCTATTATTTCTTTATTGGTTTATTTTTACTGTATTTTATATTTTTCTTCTTGTCCCTTTTCCTTAATCCTGCCCTTTCCTTCCTTGTTTTTATTTTTCTTCATCGTTTTGACTCTATTCCTTTGTCACTTTCTTTTTTCCATCTTACATCCTTTCCTTCTTGTTTCTCCTTTCTTTTTTTGCTTTATTTTTTCTTCTTTTTCTTCATATTTTCCTTTTCGTTTCGTATTTCTTTTCCGCCCTATTTTTATTTTTTGCGTTTGTCCTTCATTTATTTCCTCTTTTTAAATAGTTTTCCTTCTTCTCTTTCCTTCCTACTGCTTGTGTTTTATAGCTTAATTACTTCGTTTGCTTTTATTCCCTTCCTTTTTGTTAATTATTTCCTTCTCAATATTTTATTTTCTTTCACTTCTTTTCTTCATCTTTTGATTTATTTTTCGCCTTTCTTTTGTATCTTATTATTATTTTTTCCTTGTTTTATTTATTCACTTTGATATTTTTCCCTTCTTTGTGTTTCTATTTTCTTTTTTTCTCCTCCTTATGTTATGTACATTCTTCATTTTCTATTTGTTACATATTCGTTTCCTTTTCATCTTTCATTCTTTTCACTCATATTTTTTCTTTCCTGTTTTGTTCTTCCATTATTTTACCTTCTTCAGTTTCTTATTTTGTTTCTTCCTTGCCTTTTTCCTACTCGTTTTTGTATTATTTCTTCATTTTTACGTTTTTTACCTCATTTATTAGTTAATTTAATTTAATTTTACATTTTTTCTTTCCCTTCATCCTATCCTTTCCATTCTTGATTTTATTTTCTTTTCCGTTATGTCTCTTTTCTTTATCAATTGATTTCTTCTTTTCTTTTTACTTATTACTTTATTTTCTTCCTTTTTAATTTTATTGGTTTTATTAACTTCTTTTTCTTGTTATCCCACCTCTTTTCCATCTTTTTATCTTCTTTATTGCCAAGTCTATTCAATTGAGAATTCTTATTAATAATGTAACATAACAGGGAAAATAACACTTTTATATATTTTCAGTTTAACGTTTTTTTTGAAAAGAGTTGGGACGACAAGAGTCCCTGTAATGCATAATAACACGCATTTCCAGAATTAAGTATATGTTAACTTTCTTTGTGCATCTCATTGCTGTTTGTAATTATTGTTCCTAGGTATTTGAATTCAGCCCCTTCTTCAAAATTTCCCTCATTTGTCATTGACTGTCCATTTTTATTATATAGAGCGATTCCATGAAAATGTCATACCGAGGTGAAAATTTTGAAATTCACGCAGGAATAATTTTGATGACGTAATATATTTCTTTAAAGATCAAATTTTCTGATTATATAAGATAATATTTCAAATGTGTATTATTTTAATCTAATATTAGTGGAAAAACTTGTAATATTCCAAACCTGTAAAAATACGCAGAATTTTACCATTTTTTTCTTTAATGATTCGGTTGTATTAATTCGTTTTATTTCACAACCTCTTTTGTTAAACCATACTTTGGTCCTCCTTAGTCGTAAATGTAATAATATTAATTGCATTCTAATGTTCTAGAAACCTTAAATATGTCCTATAATTGTTAACTGTCAGTCACAGAAAACGTATACAAATTACTGTACACAACACAATAATTAATGGATTAAAATTTCCTCTTGGATTCTACGTTATCGGTAAACGACTAACAAAAATGTATTGATGACATTTTCTTATAAAGTCATTATTTTTCCCGCTAGAGTCCCGTGACTGACTGACTTTTCGTCCCCTCATTTATATTGCTAATGCGCATGGCACAGTAAGTTTCTTGCTGCATTCCGCTGAGGATTAACATAAACATTGTTTAGAAAATCTGGTAGACTGTTCGGTTCAGCTGTTCCATAAAATAATTACAGGCTGTAATTTTGTGTCAATTTGAGCTAAAAGGCAGTCATCGGAAGCATTTAAATATGTTCTGGTAAACGTTGCAGTAAATGAAAAAACCGTACTTGTTGATTTATCAGATAAATTGTAATCAGTTAATATGTATGTAATAAAATTATACGCATATTAGACATATTTAACTATAGAGTAGGTCCTTTGTTGTTAAGAAGTTAGTATTTTCTTCATTTTGTGAAATTTAAAATGATACATGGAAACCAAGTTGAATAAATTACACTATTTATTTTATCTTTTTTACAGCATATCAAATTGTACATTTCCTATACGTGATAAAAAGGAGTGTAGTTCATCATTCATCTCCAAATTATCGCGTTTTATCTATTATAATTTCATATTATTTTGTCATCATCATCCGGTATCATGGCAGCTGCCGCTGTCTTCCGGAAACCAAACGCCATTCCTCTCTGTCCATCCATTGATCTTCCTCCAATCCTCTGATATTCATAGCTGCCTGTACCCTTCTATCCAAGTTTTCTTCGGTCTTCCTCTCTTCCTCCTTTCTATTGGGATCCATTCCATAACACCTTTAGGCAATCTTTGTTCTGGCATCCATTAGACATGGCCATACCACTGTAATCTTTTCTTTTCTATAATGTCTATGATGTCTGGCTCCTCTTGTACACCCATAATTCCGAGGCATGATGTTTTGGTTTTTTAGCATTTTTTTCTTTTTATGATGAACAAGGAGCTGGCCCAATGCATCAACCCCCAACTTGGGTGACGGGTAATTTTTTGATCGAAGTTTTCTTCCTCTAGCCTTTGATAGTCCAGTATCTTACTGCAAGGCAGCAGCGCTAGTTTTGGTCCGCCCTGGGTATTTTATTTCCCCAGTACCCGCCATATCTGGTAAGCATTCCCCTATCCGCTACCTGGGGAGGCGCCCGATGGGAGACTGGCAACTCCACATATTATTTTGTAATATTTGTATAATATTTGCACCTCCAGAATGTTAAAGTATTAATAAAATTCAGATATGTCAGTCAGTCACAGAATGTAGTCAGTCAGTCACACATAACATATTAGGTTATAACCTGGTCTTAATTGTGATTTTTGTTTTGTTTTTTTATTGAGAATGTAACTTGAAATGTGTCCTCCAAACGGTATTTTGGAAAATTGAATTAGGAATCACACTTCAGAGAATGATCAGCTGAACATGTTAAGCTGCATGATGAGTTGACATTTATGTCAGTCAGTCACACATACTTTGAGAGATAATAAATAGCATTGTTTTTCTTCAGAAATTGTATATTAATGTGCAGTCTTAATCACACACATTTCCTCTATCATATCACGTAGATAACACCCCTAATTTCAATCAATTATAATATTTATGCAACCATTATGCTGCAAAAGTGTAGGCCTATTGTAAATGTCAATCAGTCATATATGGAATTGCTCTATAATGTTTTTTGTATGCCCCAGTTTCTCCTTTTGGACATTTATGGTGTTCTCTCCTGGCATTGACGTAATTGTAACCCACTTCTGAGGTTGGGGCGCCTGGAAGGCGGGGTTACGTTGCCCCGATTATATGATGGGTGATGATGATAGTGATTCGCCAGGAGAGCTCGTGATCCTAAGCTTAATCTAAGATGAATATGAATGATGATGATTGCGATGGCCATAGGATGTTCGGGGACCGTTTGGGCCTTAAAGGTTCGTGACATTTGTCTTACAGGTGAGGAAAAACCCCGATAAAAACCTCACCCAGGAAACTGTCCCAACCGGGGATCGAACCCAGGCCCGCAAGCGTGACAAGGCAGCACGCTACGTCGAGACCACAGCAATGGACCCGTATAGTTGCTACTCACCATAAAGAAATGTAGTGCAGAAACAAATAGCATCAAGTGGAAGTTGATGCTGTTTTATTTCTCCCTCACGTGATCTGCATTCAGGTGTTTGTGACGCGTAAACGTCGCTCAGAGACGTAAAACAAACAAAACTCTCCTCCATAATTCAGATACTTCGCTACACCAGATCATGCATTATTGCTGCAGACTTCTTTGCGTTATAGAAAAGGTTACATGCATGTGAAACATGGACTCTAGCTTTAAGAGAGGAGAACATATTTTGAGTATTTGAGAATAAAGTTCTTTGGAAAATTTTTGCACCAGAGATAGATAATAATCAGATTAGCGAATGGAGAAGACTATATAACAGTGAGCTACACGATCTTTATGGGAAACCAGATGTAAAAAGAAAAGTTAAGTCTCGTCGAATGCGATGGGGAGGACATGTGGAACAAATGGGGAATGAAAGAGGGACATGGAAGCTTCTTGTAGGAAAACCAGAGGGAAAACGCCCTGTTGGTAGACCAATAATAAGGTGGGGGAATAACATTAACCTTAATTTGAGGGAAGTAGATTGGAAAACAGGGGATGATTGGAAAACATTTGCTCACTATTAGGACCACTTATTATTATTATTATTATTATTATTATTATTATTATTATTATTATTATTATTATTATCATTATTATTATTATTATTATTAAGAATGCTATATAAACTAAATTAAATATAAAAAAATACAACATGGAAATATCCTCACAAAAATAAAAAACAATGGCCTTCAAGGGCGCTCATGTAGTTCGGACAAAGATAATATTAGAAAATAAACCAATAGAACAAGTAGTAACATATAACTTCCTAGGTTGCGAAATATCACACACTGCAGAAACAGATATAAATAACAAACTAAATAAGTTTAATTATATAACAGGTACACTAAAAAGAACTTTGAAAAATAAAGCCAGGAAAGACTCTATGATGAAATTATACAAGACAATGGCAGTGCCTATTATTACTTATGGATACGAAACATGGACAGTGACAACACAAAAATCTGCCAGAATACAAGCTGCTGAAATGAGATTCCTCAGACAAATAGCAGGATATCAAAGAACATACAAAAAACATAACACATAAATAAGACAACTAAAAGTAGATGAATTAAACACAACAATAGAGAAATACAGAACAAACTGGAAAGAACACTTGGCAAGGATGGCTGAGAATAGAATACCAAAAGCAGCATACAACTATTCATCACGAGGAAGAAGTAGTTTGGGAAGACCAAGGAAGAGATGGAAATAGCAGCATTTTGGAGCCGGAACAGGCTAGTAAATAAGCCTAAACCGTGAAGAACTAGAAGATTATTATTATTATTATTATTATTATTATTATTATTATTACATTATAAGGCAGCATTGTTGAAAGTTGAAATGTGTTATAAAGAAGCTTCTCAGAGATCAAGATACAAAGATTACATTAAACCTGAAAGTGGTTTTGCGTTCACAACGTAGCGTGTAATTTCACTTCATTTAGAAATAATTCAACAACCTACAAACTTATTTCAGCTTCTAATTTCCTGAAATTATTAAATTCACATTTTTATAAATTATCTTTGAAGTTCAAAAATAAATCTAACAATATTATGTAACTAACTCACTGGCACTATCCAACCCGTAAGTTCATGGTCGCGAGGACGTACATCTCTATCCTAACCTAATGATATTCAGTTTTCCCCTGTATAATGTATTTCCCTCAAATTGATGATATGGATGTATGCATTTAAGGAGGATTTCAAATCACAAATTATAAACTAAAAAAATCTACAAAACCATACTGAGTCGTGATGCTATTTATGGCAGTGAGTGCTGGACTCTTAGCAGAGAGAATGGAGAAAGACTGATAATCTTTGAAAGGAAAATCCTGAGGAAGATCATGAGACCCATAAAATAATACAAAAATCAGAGAAATAATGGATGTTGAAAAATATGTTTTACAATTCGTTGAAGAAAGAAGACTGAAATGGTTTGGCCACGTAAAGAGGAAGTCAGTTGACAGGATACCTAAGATGATCATAAATTTTGAAGCGGAGGGCAACACAATAAAATGGGAAATCAAAAGAACAGTAGATTCAAGGAGTGCATAGGAGTATGGTGTAAAGAGGATTAACAGAGAGTAATGCAGAGAATAGGGATGTATGGAGGAGTAAAATTTACAATGGATTGTAGGAAAACTACTGTATTGTAGAGAAATTCTCAATAAAATTATTATTATTAATATTATTATTGTTATTATTATTATTATTATTATTATTATTATTATTATTATTATTATTATAAAAGCAGTTAAATGGGTATGGACATGTACGACGAATGCAAGAAGAAATGTTACCCAGAAAAAAATATTGGAATGATGTCCACCATAAAGAAGAAAGAAAGAAAGGAAGACCTCGAAACTCATGGATGCAAGAAATAAGAACTGCAATGAGAACAAGAGGACTGGAGGACATGGAGTGGATGGATAGAGACGAGTGTAGAAGGTAAATAAAACTTCAAGCACAGAAAGTTGTGTAAACATTGAAAATCTGTACATAAATAATAATAATAATAATAATAATAATAATAATAATAATAATAATAATAATAATAATAATAACAATAGTAATAATAAAATTATTTTTATTATTATTATTTTTATTGTTATTATTATTATTAATGCGTGTTCTGGTCTCAAGGCAGCGTGCTGCCTTATCACGCAGCGGGCCCGGGTTCGATTACCGGTCGGGGCAGGCTCCTGGGTGAGATTTTTCTCGGGGTTTTTCCTCACCTGTAAGACAAGTGTCAGGAAGCTTAGGGCCCAAAGGTCCCCGAAAATCATCCGGCCATCATCATCATCATCCTTATCATTATCATCATCCCTCACCAGTGTGGAAAGCAACGGGAAGCTACCACACCTATAATTCCCTAGTAAAGCTGCAAAGCATGAAGATGCTATAATTGCAGTGAAAGACCTGCCCTATGGCAGAATTTTTATGGATAGATTATTAATGCTGGACACTTAGTAGAGATAATGAAGAAAGACTGAGAATCTTTGAAAGGGAAATCGTGAGGAGGATCCTGGGACCCATAAATGATGGTGGAGTATGGCGGATAAGAAATAACTTGTACTCGGACCCAGATATTGTAAATGTTATTAAAATTAGCAAACTGAGATGGTTGGGTCATGTAATGAGAATGGAGGAGGGAACACCACTAGAAAGCTTACACTACTGAGACCAGATGGAGGAAGACTCAAGCTGAGATGGATGGATGGATGGAGTAGAGGAGAACCTCCTAAAGCTCGGGGTCCGGGGATGGAGAAGGAGGACATTGGACAGGAATGCGTGGAAGAGCAGCCAGGGCCTAGAAAGGGCTGTAGAGCTAGAAGAAGAAGAAGAAGAAGAAGAAGAAGATTATGTCCGCGCGGCTAATAACCTATGTGTGCCAGTGAGTTAGTCAAGTTGCAGACAAAGTTGTGATGAATATAATGTGGTGTTGAAACAAACAAAAGATAGTGGTTGCCATGGAAACGTCTCATTTCCGCTCCAGAGTTAATACATTTTATTGTTTGTGGAGTTCCTCACCGCAACACAATGCCAAACTTTCCGAGTTAGTGACAACAATCCCTCTTCCTCACATTGACCAATGATTATCACCTGGCTTCTGGCTATTATCTCTCATTCCATGCAATTTTGAACCCTTCGGAGTCCATGAACTTTTTATTCTTCTTAAACCCTTATCTTCCCTGTGCAGGGGTTTTTATTTATTTATTTTATCTGATGGAGTTAAGATCATAAGGTCTTCTCTTCCACTTCACCAGGTTCAATTGTGCATATAATAACAATTATGTATTATCTACAAGTTGATTAATGATGCATAATAGATACAGGCTACACAATATAAAGTTGACAATGGAAAGAAAGAAAAATAGTAATACTACTACTACTACTACTACTACTACTACTACTACTACTACTACTACTACTACTACTAATAATAATAATAGATAGATAGATAGATAGATCATTGGTTGATTACTGTCTTTGACATCGTCCGATTCCTAAAAGCCAATTTTGTCGGTCCATCCAATCTCCTGGTTGTAGATGTTTCTCCTTCATGTATAAATATATTTCCTGACTCCAGGAAGTTTTAGATCCTCCTATGGCTCGTCTTCCCTCAGGTTTCCATTCCAAAACACGATTTGGTAGCCGATCCTCTTCCATTCGCTGGACATGTCCGTACCATCTTAATTGCTGGGTTTTAATATAATCTAAAATAGTATCTTCAATTTTCATTTTCTCCCTTTTTTAATATAATAATAATCCATCTATAGTAATTCTGTCCGAGGGCAGGTCTTTCACTGCAATCATAACATTTTCATGCTTTGCTTTGCAGCTTTACTAGGGTGTGGTAGCTTCCCGTTGCTTTCCACACGGTGAAGGATGATGATGATAATGATAAGGATGATGATGATGGCCGGATGATTTTCGGGGACCGTTGGACCCTAAGCTTCCTGACATTTGTCTTACAGAGAGGAAAAACCCCGAAGAAAACCTCACCCAGGAGCCTGTCCCGACCGGCGATCGAACCCGGGCCCGCTGCGCGACAATAATAATAATAATAATAATAATAATAATAATAATAATAATAATAATAATAAGAATCATAACAATAAAATCTACAATTAGATTAAGTAAATACCTTGGTAAAGAAGGTTTGAAATATAAAGGAATAATACAAGTATACATGGAACACGGTTATATTTTATATTGTCTAAGGCAATATGTAGTGCGGTTTTTTAACTGTTTTTGAGTCGGGCAGTCCTTGATATACGAGGGGAGGGAATTCCAGAGTCGGGCAGCTGAAACAAGGAAGGATGAGGAATAGTGAGATGTTCGATGTAGAGGAACAGCTAGAATTTAATTTTCTCTCGATCATGTGTTTAAGTTATAGTGGGAGGATAACGAATGGAAGCGAGTAGAAATGTTAAGGTACGTACACATATGCGCGCCGCGAACACGAACGGCGCGCGCGCAGCGCATGCGCGGCGCGTGTTATGTTCGTCGAAATGATTAATTTCAACGAACCTCCTGCGATCCATAGGAAACCCACAAATCTTCAGTAGACATTTTGCAGAGCAGGTGTAACCAACCATGTCTATTCCCTTTCCGTTCTCCCGCTTGTCCTGCATTCTTTCCCAAAAATAGGGACTTTTTTTTTAAAATGCCGCGGGACGCGGGGTAAATAGTTAAAAATCGGGACTGTCCCGCCAAAATCGGGAGTCTGATCACGCTTATTGCTTATTACATCTTATAACTTTATTTATCCTTTTTAAATATTATAGCATTAAAGGAATTTAAAAAAATATATGATTTGTATATATATGTTTAAAATTATTAAGAATCTATCTCACCATAACATGGCCTTAATTTTTAATAAAGATGTACATGATTATTATACTAGAGGTTGTACTTTATTGCACAAAGATACTAGTTTCTAAAAAAAAAGTATAAAAGGGATTCGTTATGCATTAATCAACCATTACAATAACTTACCTATTGAATATCAACATTTCACGAATGTTAAACACTTTTCTAATTGTATTAAAAAATATTTTTTCTCATTGCTTTCTTAGTTAATTTTGTTAATTTTATTATTATTAATATTATCCTGTTTAAATATTGTATTTATATGTGTATATATATTGTGCATCTATAGTAGTTTGTATTACTTAAACTTATGCCTGAATTTGTTTTCTTGTTTTTATTGTTAATTGTTTTATGGCCATTATTTTTTCTATATTGCCCCTTAGCATGAGCAATCTTGCTCTTTGGAGTCTTTGAAGAAATAAATAAATAATTAGTAATAAATGTGTTTATATATTGTATTGTTTTGTGATACTTTATACAAAATATTATGAAATGAACGTCTTAAGTTAATAATGTTTTCTAAATAATTCTAATTTATTCATACAATTACAGTACACACGAAAAAAAAAAAACATAACATTGAGAGAAAAAAAAAACAGGCATCTCCTTTCAATGATTTTTAAAAATGATCCTTATGTTGAAGATCCCACAATAATTGCTTGCTTCTATAAATATCAATAAGTTTTAACATGTTTTCCTCTGACCACTCCATACTCAAATAATAGGTGCGCACCGAAAACAACGAACCTCTCAGGTACCCGTCCAAATCTAAACAGCGAACCATCAAAGTGTTCGTGGAAAAAACCGACAATGAGTGGATCGTGGTGTGAGACGCGCGAGCGGCGCGCGCGCCGTTCGCGCGCACCTTAAAACCCCGTCCAAATCTGACGAACATGGTGCGCGCGCGCGGCGCGCAAGTGTGTACGTACCTTTAGGGCGCTCTGTAATGGGAACCTATTCACCAATTTAATTTAGTACGCTCATTTACCCATAGATGTCAGCGAGTGACAGCGGGTCAGTCTTTCTCCTAGATGAGACATCTAGTGACTAAGTACGGTATTACTGGAAGGGAAACTGTCGGTAAATTCTGCACAGAAGCCTCTTTATTCAGGCTTGTGGTTCTTTTACGAGCCTGAAAATCTTCAGACTCGGGATCCACAGTTTAAATTCCTTCCCCTTGAATTTTGCCGTCCCAAAAAATCCATCGACTTAACATCGGTGGAGATGTTACTAAAGATGAAACCACCGTTTTGAAATCGGTTTAATTAGAAGACTGGATATGAGGTGAGGTATGAAGTATTTTGTTCGGGACAATCCATATAAAATCGGACAGCAAAAAATCTTGCAATTTATTATTTTAAATTTATGTATCCCTAAATATAGTGAATACATTTATAAACGTATTAATACAGAAATTTAATTTTTATCATTTATAGGTTCGTAGTTATGATGATCTAAAATTATCGTAAATATGATAAACTAAAACGTTTACTAATATTTCTGAAACAGTAAACAGCAAACATTTGTTTCAAACATATTTATATAGGTGATATCATGTAGTTTAAGGGTGTTATTTTTATAATTAGGATATTTTTATTTTCGGTGTCAATTTTCTGTTTTATGGCGGTTTACTGCAGTACATATCAAAAAATGAAAACGGAAAAAATACAGGATACTATTCACGTAATAAGGGTTAATTTCCAGCATTTACCCTTTTGGAGAGTTGAATAGTTCAGACAATATAAATGTTTTTTATTCTATTTTCGTAAAAAACTCGCGGGTCCAAGGCGCAGCAGATTCATTTCACGACCAAGGTCGCGCGCGTACTTTATTGAAAGAGCTTCATCAGTGACTTTTTCAACTGCCATTAAATCGAGTAGATTATTATATGTTCTGCTTAATGGAACAGTACCGTAAATTTATAAAAGTGGCGATATTTTAATTCTTACGCAGTAGATATTTATTTATCAAATTTTATTGCTGAAGTGAGAAGTAAAGAGCTCTAATACTTACGTTTACTGTGAATTATTAAACAAATTATTTATAACTAACTCACTCACTGGCTCTGTGGAACCTGTAGGTTCATGGCAGCGCGGACATAAGCTCTCCATACATCCCATCCCGAGCTAACGTTTTCCAATTATCCCCTATATAATCTATTTCCCTCAAATCATGTATAATGTTATTCTCCCACCTCATTCTTAGTCTTCCAACTGGGCATTTTCCCTCCGGTTTTCCTACCAGAAATTTCCAAGCACCTCTTTCATCTTCCATACGTGCCACATTTCCTGCCCATCGCAGCCTACGAGACTGTTTTTATTATATCTGGCTTCCTATACAGATCATGTAGCTCACTATTATGTAATTTTCTCCATTCACCTGTCTGGTCATCTCTTTTTGATCCAAAAATTTTCCTAAAAACTTTATTCTCAAATACTCGTAATCTTCTGCCCTTTTTTAAAACAAATTATTTATTTTGTTACAAATTTTTTATTAAAGTTTAAATGTAATATTACATAATAAAAACTCTTTCATCATTAATTGAATAAACTGGTATAAATTTGTATTATGTTATAATTACTAATTTCAGTCTTAAAATAACTTTTTATTCTGTGTATTTTATTGTACCCTGAAAACTTTGACGAAATAGTATTGTTTTAAGATATCACTTCCAAATAAAACCGAATGTTTTAATACTCGTACCACTTCCTACCAAACAATAATAATGCAATGTCAGCAAGTCTTCCTTAAACATCTGTTTTACATAAACAATTCTCAAGTTCAGACAGTTGATTTACATCAGTATGTTTAGTGCATCTCGTCATTTTAAGTGTCACAGTCAAATTTAAAATATATTATTGTTTTTAACTCACAAGTTTGCAGATCTACAAAGACTGAATGGTGGTGTGTTAGAAGTTCAATATAATTTTAATTATGCATATATTAGTATACAATAGTTATTAACAATATTATGTGTTAATATATAATTTTACAATTTCTTAAATGTTTCTGGAATGAGAGAATAATCGTAGAGGTATACATTTTGTGTTATAAAAGGAGAATAATGGGAAGTTTAGACATTAAATTAAACACTATAACAATAATTTAGCTTATAATAAAAGCTAATATTATCGTGCATTTTAATATCATCTTAGATATGTCATGAGTAAGGGATGCAAGATCAGTAAGTAATACCAAGCCGATAAAATATATTTATACCTCTTAAATATTACTTGTAACAGCATGGAAATTGTTATAAATTATTATCGATAGCTTAACATTACTTACCATATTCAACATCAGACATTGGCGTAGGGTACAAGTACAAAATATTACAACACATTACAAAACTACTCTCTAGAAAATATTTTTAACAGGCCTACCAGCTTGTATTCGTAGGTGTTTAGTAATTTAAATTAAACTATATATTAGCCAAAATCAGCACAAAATTAACCGCCTACTGAACATATCAATAAAGATTGTTATAATTAATGACGTTTATTATGTAGCAATTTATTTCAAGCGCGAGGTTCTCCTACGTACCATAAATTTACGACACGGGACTCACGGATTTCCTTCCTTCTGGAGAAAGCTACATTCAGAATTGTTACGCCTTTAAAATATAATTGATCCCTATCGAGTTTGAACCCGCGAACCTCGGAATCGGAGGCGTGCAGAGTAACCACTTGTCCACGATGATGATGATGATGATGTAATAATTGTAATAATGATAATAAAAATAATGTAATGATGATAACAATAAAAAATATTTGTAAGTGCGCAAAGGATTATTACCAAGTAGCTCCGTCATTGTTTGTACGAGCGAGCGATCTCCACTCACGCGAAAGGTATTGTGGGCAGTCTACACATAGGAGATTTTAGGAAAAATAATTATTTTTGGTAG
This sequence comes from Diploptera punctata, assembly GCA_030220185.1. NCBI lineage: Eukaryota > Metazoa > Arthropoda > Insecta > Blattodea > Blaberidae > Diploptera > Diploptera punctata. Next base: position 342,697 of record JASPKZ010008348.1, read on the forward strand.
TTTGCTTTCAAGACTCCACTTTAATACTAATTACAAAAAATTAACTGGTGTTCAGGTAATAATGTGGCATTTTTTGATTTTATAAAATTTTTGGTGAGGAAGGTCAATTGCGTATTAATTGCATTTACGCCCTTCAGAAAAACGTAAATATTAACAAACTAATTTTCAAGCGGTAGAGCTTGAAATCATCTATAATGTGACTATCTTTTCAAGTTGAGGGAATAGCCATACTTCGAGAAATGTATTTTATAAAAGAGACTATTTAAAACAGTACGATAATTTGACAGCTCTATTACTCTTTAATTACACCAAGCACAGACTTGAAATTCGGTTCAGATATTCAGTATATCATAAAGTTTCACTGTAAAAAAAATTGTAAACTTTTAAAGATGTGAGTTCAATTTTCACAATTTTTTTGCCGATTTCGTATGGAATGTCCCGTTCACCTCTAACTTATAATGGTTTAATTATCATTCTGCTTTAGGGAAGTAAGTTAAATTTACCAGAGAGACCTTGGTATCCATTGACAACGGTATCTAATTGCACAACTTACTTCCCTAGGGAAGAAAAGTAGTTGACTTAATTATTAATGTAAAAATGTTACCTACTTAAAATTTTATTGAGTAATACAATACAATTTTATTGTATCATACTTATTTATCACTTTAATAATTCAAATTTATAGCGATTGAACAGTTGTTACAATTATTAACATTAGCCACAACATTTGGTTGATTTTCATTAGTATTTTTTTTATTTATTTCAATATTTTCTCTACTCTATATAACTCATCTTTCGTATATTTTTCTTGGACTTTGCTGGTAATAGAAAATGAACCTCAGCATTCGCCGCTTCCTCTACATCACAATTAATCGTATATATAATTAATATGCAGTCTGAAAATGTTATTTAAAATGTCTGCCAATAATTCAGACAACAATAAACAATTGCAGTTGCTTTATCAACATTCCCTTGTTATCAAACAATTGAACTCTTCTAACCAAGATATAAATTCACACGAAATATGAAAATTAAACATAATTATTAGTACAGGAGTGAACAAAATTATATATTCAATTGGGAAGTAAGTACATTACTAGTCTCGAACTTATTTGCTGCCCTCAAACACGTCCTTGACTGGTAATGTACTACTTACTTCCCTTGTTGCGTGCATAACCATTAGTTTAAATGTTAAATTAAACCTGATAGTGGTTTTTCCTATGATCGTGTGAGCAGGCACGTGTCCGCTGACATTTGAGACGCTGTGAAGTGTGTTGAATAGAGCTTTGATGTGTCTTATCATTTAATTATCAGGTAGAGAGCTGTGAACCATGCAGCAACACCGTGCCATGCTCTGCCTCCACTAATTTAGTTGTAAAGAATGAATTATCTTTAATTCTCTTCATTTAGGTACACACAAGCCTTCCATTAAATAAACTGGGGCTGGAAGTAAATATCAATAAAACTAAATATATGTTCACACATAGAAAAACATTATATAATGAAGAGGACAGTTATTGACAAATGAGGGAAATTTTGAAGAAGTGGCTGAATTCAAATACCTAGGAACAATAATAACAAATAGGAATGAGATGCACAAATAAATTAAACATAGGCTTAATTATGGAAATGTATGTTATTATGTACATACATAAGGACTTTATTAAACTAAATATAAGATACATACAATTTTATTTACAAATATGGATTGCACGGGCAGTAAGCCGTACGTGCTGTTGAGAGTCCGTTACAATAAGTTGATGTTAAAAAAAAAAAGAAAACACTAATATTACAATTAGATATCAATACAATTACATTATACATTAACTTAGTTATGTAGAATTATTAAGAATTAATGGTATTGCAATTTGTTAACATATTTATTTATTCCTGAATAAGTGTTGTTCTTATTTTCCGCGTTTTGTCCAGAGGTCTACCCAAGTTTATCTAATTTTCTGGGTTTACCAGTAACTCGTAGCATGCCAATCTTCCCCGATTTGAATTTAGAAATCTTTCATTAAAGGAACTCTTGTTTCCCAACTTCTCTAAAAATACATTAAACTGAAAATATATAAAACTGTTATTCTCCTAGTTATATTATATGGATGTGAACCATGGACTCTTACTTTAAGGGAGGAGAAACGATTACGAGTATTTGAGAAAAAAGTTCTTAAGAAAAAATTTGGGCATAGAGAGATGAACAGACAGGTGAATGGAGATGACTACATAACAGTGAACTAAATGATACTTACAGGAAACCAGTTATAATATGAACAGTTAGGTTTCTTAGACTGCGATGGGCAGAACATGTGGCACGAATGGGAAATAAAAGAGGCAAGAAAGCTTCTTGTAGGAAAACCAGAGGGAAACCGCCTAGTTTGTAGACTAAGAACAAGGTGGGAGAATAGCATTAAATATGATTTGAGGGAAGTAGATTGTACAGGGTATGGTTTTAAATCACTACCTCAGGATAGGGATGTATGGAGAGCTACCTTTGGATCTCCAGTAATTTGTTACATTAATTGTGTCAGACAAATTTTGTTAAGTTGTTAAGGGATGTTGTTCAAAGGAACTCATGGATTCTACTAAACCAATTCCGAGCTAAGCTCCAGTTGTACTGTAAACAAACTTACATAAAGTATTACTCCGTGTATTGGGGGAACTGTGGTGCTACTTTTACCCGCCATATGACTGAATTGTGTGCGGTACAAACATTGTTCTTAGGTAACATTGTATTTTACAGGAAATAGGATTGAATAGAAGGTAAAATGGTATCAATAATTAGAAACTTCCTCCATTTCTTATTTATTTATGACAAAAATGTATATAAGGGACTACCTAATCAGGTCTTTACTGTTTTCCATGATGTCGGTAGATATCTTTTATTTACAATTTCATTAAAAACGGAATTTTTGCTTCATGCTGACTCACCTGTAAGTCTTGCTATTATTTTCACGATATTCTCAATGGATAATGTGGAATTTTTTCACATTCAAAATAATTTGTATCTCTCCACATTTGAAATGCTTTGTTTTCCTATATTTTAAAGTAAGTATACAGAAAGCGGTCGTTTTGAAACAGTTGAAGTTCTATCGTATTCTACATTGCGCATGCGTAAGAATAAAACAATATTTATTTAATGTATTAAGATTGTAATGATATATTTTAAAATTCTTCCATAAAAATTAAATAGACATGTGCTAGATAATATATATTTTTATTTCCTTTATTTCAAGTATTATAGAGCGAACTACATTTTCTTACACGCTTAAAGGAAAAACTATTATTCCAATGTAAATGTAGCATACAACTATTCACCACGAGGAAGAAGAAGTTTGGGAAGACCAAGGAAAAGATGGAAAGAGCAGCAATTTGGAGCCGGAACAGGCTAGTAAATAAGCCTAAACCGTGAAGAAGAAGAAAAAGTAAATGCAGTCATACATCTGGTCTGTTTGCATTACAACTGGAACTTAGCTCGGAAGAGATGTATTAAGATATAACATGACAGGATACGTAACTAGAGATAATGCTAAATAAATGAGAAAGAGGGAAGGCCGAAACAGGAATGATCAGAATATATCCCTTTTTTTTGTCTAAGCACAATTGATAATGTGCACATGTTTTCAGGGAAATAGAAATGAATGTATCCGAGACCAAGAGTAGAGTAGAAATAATGCAAATGCCCTTCCGCAAACAGAAGGCTTTTCCCTCGAGATGTTTCTACAGAACATGCTATCATTTATTAAGAAACCCACTCCTATCTCCCTGTATACAGAGTGAAAACTAATTCCAGGAAAACATTCCGAGATTGTTCAGGGTTGATATAAAGGAATCTATTTATTTACTTTTATTTTATTTATTTATTTATTTTACCTGATGGAGTTAAGACAGAAATTATTCTCTTCCATTTCACCAGGTTAAATTATACATATCATAACAATTATTATCTACATGTTGGTTAATGATACATAATATATATAACATACACAGTATAGTGTAGTAATAATAATTAATTAATTAATTAATTTATATACAGATTTTTAATGTTTACTCATCTTTCTGAGCCTAAAGTTTTATTTTCCTTCTTCACTCGTCTCTATCCATCCACTCCATGTCATCCAGTCCTCTTGTTCTCATTCCAGTTCTTATTTCTTGCATCCACTAGTTTCGAGGTCTTCCTTTCCTTCTTCTTCCAGGTGGACACCATTCCAATATTTTTGTGGGTGACCTTTCTTCTTGCATTCGTCGTACGTGCCCATACCAATTTAATTGCTTGTATCTTACATAATCTACTACTGAATATCTATTATTCATTTTTTCTCGCATGACAGTATTTCTTATTTTTTTTCTAATTTTGAACATCTTGTTGCTCTCCTTAAGAAATCCATTTCCATTGACATAAGTTTTTGTTCTAAGTTTTTGTTGAATTTCCGAAATTCTGCTCCATATGTGACAATACTTCTCACTATTGAATTATATATTTGTAACTTATTTTTCTGGTTAAATGTCTTTTCCATAAGACTCCATTTATCATTGCTGTTATTTCTCTACCTTTATTTATTCTGTTCTTAATACCACTTTCTTGTTTATTCTCTTTGTCTACTTTTACTCCCAGATACTCAAATTCTTCACATCCTCTATACCCCTTTTGATCGAAATTTTCGGTTTCGGCTCCACATCCCATGTAAAATGTTTTTTCCTAAATGTATTTTGAAACCCTAGTTATCGTATTCATCCAATGATTTTCTAAATCTTTAGGCTTTTTAGCACTGTAATGTTTATTGTGACGAACAGGTAGATGCATCAACCGCCAACCTGGAGGGCCAGGTGATTTTTGGTTAAGGTTTTCTTCCTCTAGCCTTCATCAAACCAATGACGAACTGCAAGGCAGCAGTATGTGTACCCTAGATAAGGGGCCTCGCAGGGTATTATCAGCCGGGCCTACTCAACCCTGGTTTTTTAACAAGGTTGTTACTCCTCCCCTCACCCTTTTCTAACATGGCTTGGGACAGGCTTTGGCGGGTTTAATAATAATAATAATAATAATAATAATAATAATAATAAACTCCAAGCGCGACAGGCCTAGAAGGCCCTTGCCCTACCAGTCGGCTGCTGGCCTCACACCCACATGTGTTAATCATAGAGGTAGACGATCATCGAGCCAGTGTAGGGGTGACATGTGTTCAGCAGTTCGGGCCCCCATTCGTTATAGCTGGTTTCCTTAACCCGGAGCTACCCAAATGCCTCACGTCCACCGCTGTGGTCTCGAGGTAGCGTGCTGCCTTGTCACGCAGTGGGCCTGGGCTCGATTCCCGGTCGGGACAAGCTCCTGGGTGAAGTTTTTTTTCGGGATTTTCCTCATCTGTAAGACAAATGTCAGGAAGCTTAGGGCCCAGCGGTCCCCGAAAATCATCCGGCCGTCATAATCATCATCATCCTCACCGGTGTGGAAAGAAACGGGAAGCTACCATACGTATAATTCCCTAGTAAAGCTGCAAACATGGCATGGAAAAGCTATGATTGCAGCGAAAGATCTGCCCTCGGGCAGAATTACTATGGATGGATGGAAATGCATCACGATACTGGGTGATGGTGATACCGGTCCCATACTGGTCGAAATTCTATGAGAAAATTTCTTCCCCCATGGAGACTCGAACCAGTAAATGTTCCGGAGCTCTGCTCCAAGGCTTCTTGCCTTAACCACTCGGCTACGACTCGTAACAACAACAACAACAACATAAACAACAACAACCAGAGCAACCAGAACAACAATAATAACCTGTAATTAGATTAAGTAATTGGCTTAGTAAAGAAAGTTTAAAATATAAAGAAATAATAAAAGTATACATGGAACACGGCTATATATTATATTGTCTAAGGAAATATGTAGTGAATATTTTTTAACTGTTTTTGAGTCGGACAGTCCTTGATATACGAGGGGAAGGAATTCCAGAGTCGTGTAGCTGAAACAAGGTAGGGTGAGATATAGTGATATGTTCGATGTAGAGGAACAGTTAGAGTTAAATTTTCTCGTTCATGTGTTTAAGTCATGATGGGCAGATAGCGAATGGAAGCGAGTAGAAATATAAAGGGGCGATGAGGTGGACAAAGTGTTGTATAAGAAACAGGCAATGTATCTTCTACCTGTCTTCCATTAGGAGCCAAAACAACATTTCAAATACTGGAGTTATGTGATCTGATTTACGTAGGTTGCGTATATATATATCGTGCACAAGCATTATTAACTCTTTGTGATGCTGATACCAGGAATATACAGAGTGTAACTAAATTCCCATTACAGACTTTCAGGTCATATAGTGGGAACCACGACGGTTACGTTTAGCATAGTAACTCATGTCCGGAAACGTGCCGTTTTCCCGCTACACGTATATAAAATACCACAAGACACGTTCAACTCTGCCGAATTTTCGACGCCAAAGATCTGCACGTTCTCTTGACTTGACCCGCTAGACTACTACGTGTAGCGTCACATGACATTCCTGATTTACGAGATCCCTGTGGCAACCGAGGAAGACCTATTGGTTGCGACAGATGTTGCAGGACCAATATATATATAGGAGTATTATAACAATAGTGTAATAGCTTGGAAATGAAATACAGTTGTACCAATGCACGGGTATAAAATATATCTCCAACTCATGTTGACTTTAGGTTCAAGAAGTCGAGATTAGGGAGAAATATTACGATTATGTTAACGAGATAACGTTATAACGAATCTGCATCAATCATCTCGTGACACGTGCAACATATGCTTTCATTTTATCTCGAGTCACTAAGATATGTAAAGAAAAAAAAATCGTTCCTTTTGATTTATCCATTTAATTACTCATTTATTCTATTATTTATTTATTTAGCTAATATCCGGAGTGAGCTGCTATGCCTAATTAAATTAAATATGATTTTAAGTTTTCGTTTCAGATCAACTCCTACACCTAATGGTTGTAGAGTGTAGTAGATCATCATATTTGGCATAACAACCCAGGTCGAGTCACAGCCTCCCTAAGCATACTCCCCCAGACCTCTCTATTCCTGGTGACTGTCCAACAATTTTGAATTTCAAGTCTTTGGACATCTTTCAAAACTCCATCTATCCACCTAGCTTTAGATCTTCCAACGTTTCTTCTTCCATCTGGATGGTCCATTATTTTTTTAACAGTTTCACTATTATCGACTTATACAAATTGCATCATTATCATCCTTGCAAGTATTAGGTTATGTGGCCTGCTACGGTCTCAAAGAGGAATTTTACATCCAGCGCTATTTTGGACGTCCCAGCGATGTTTTGCCTTGAAGGCAGTAACGATAACAATTGATATACAGTAAAAGTGCCTTATTAGCGGTTTCATTATTCACGGGTTAAAATATTGCGACACAGTTCCTATATTCGCAGCTATTTTTTTTTTATTCACGGATCCAGTCGGTATATTAGAAGGATTATTGTCCTTTATTAACCACCAGCATTTTTTTTTACTACAGGCAGGTGCCATGGTGGCTTTTACAAATACTAATTCAAACCAAATGGGCAAATAATTATCAAAACAAAACAAACCTAATTGTCTCTGATGTTAAAGTTCATTGTTAAATCTGTTTTATTTCAAGTGCCGATATGTACTTTGATAAATGCCTCCATCGCCACGATCAGTATATTATTATTTCAAATTATCGTTCGTTGCAATAATTTTGATTGAATAACACGTATCTCTTGTGATTTGTTCGCAGTTTATAATGTCGATAAAAGGAAAGAAAAATTAGTACCGAAGAGAAATAAATTAGTGTTCCCGCTTAAAGTAAAAATATAAATGTTTGATCGTTTGTACACGTTGGCAAGTAGTTTGTGTCTACATCACGCTGTTTCAATGATAATGAATCAAGAAATTCGAAGACAAAATAAGGAATTCTATCGCAGAATTTGTCCACCGCTGTTGTCACGCAGCGGGCCCGGGTTCGATCCCCGGTCGGGGCAGTTTTTCTGGGTGAGGTTTTTATCGGGGTTTTTCCTCACGTGTAAGACAAATGTCAGGAAAACGTTAAGGCCCAAACGGTCCTCGAAATCATATGGCTATCATCGTCAATATCCTTATCATTATCATCATCATCCTTCACCGGTGTGGAAAGCAACGGGAAGCTACCACACCTACAATTCCCTAGTAAAGCTGCAAGCACAGCATGAAAATGTTATGGTTGCAGTGAAGGACCTGCCTTCGGGCAGAATTACTATGGATGGATCGCAGAATTCACAGCTGAAGATCAATCTTAATTGAAAAACATTTTAAAAGCGACAAAAGAGAAAAAAAAAGTTATTTAAGTCCTTGCCTAAACATGACAGTAATAATTAATAGAAATTGTTCAAAATCTCTCATTAATTGATTTTATTTTGATAACTTTTATTCTATTTTGTAACCTTGGAACGTATCCCCATTATAGTCATACAAATTACCATTCCATATTCGCGGAACATAGCCCCCGCAAATAAGGAGCTTTTACTGTAATTCTTCTCTTTCCTGAATGGGACCATAGTACAATAGCACTTGTAAACCAGTATGTACACTGCGACCAAACAAACATGGCGGTTGTTAGAATCAATTTTTAATTTCAGGAAAATCCCAATTAAGAAAATGGTAACGATCCAATAACAGGAAGTTATTAATTGGATGCCGTGGGTTGTAGCTTGTAGCGGTGCAATAATGCGCGCTCCGACGAGTGTAAACAATGCAACATGATGTGACCGAACAGGTGGTTCATTGTTTACGGACCCACGTCTTCAATCAGCCGCCTGGAATTAACTGTACACACCACACAGTTGAACAAGACATTCATCTGATTCCCACAGACAAGCTACTCGAGTTGAGTAACATAGCGTAATGTTGTATTTTAAATTAACACTTTCCAGAATTGGACGTAGTTTTATTTCAGAAAAAAATTAACGCTCGAACCGCGACTCGAACCTCGGATCTTATATACAGTGCGTTCGGAGCTCGGAAGGACCGCTCAGCGCTGGCCCTGGACTGGGCGAGCACCGGCGCGCCCTCCGCCAGAGGCACACACACACACACAAGATCAACAAGTCACCAGCACGAAGCATGCTCTGGTCTCAAGGTAGCAAAAAAACACGTCCCCATTTAAATATGTGCTGGTGCAACCATACCTTATCATAATCAACATTTTAATGTAATTCTCGTTTATTAATTCCTCTTCTAAATTATTTAAATTTATAAATGAACTCTATTGAGCAAGGGCTCTCAAGTATTAAAAAGGGTTAAAATATAAAAATAATTAGGCCTACCCGATGTATCGGTCGTCCTCAATTAAAATACATTTCTGTTTAAATAACTTTGCCAAGTAGTTAAAACCTTTCGGAAACATGTTCCATTTTCAGCATATCATTTGGCACTGAGGTTGGTGTATAAGTGTTTTAGGTCTGTGGGTGTGTTCTCGTTCAGCTTGTCTGTATTTTTCTTCTTTTAAATTTTTTACGTCTTCTAGGATGGTAATTTTGTTGTTGTTCTCAATTTCGATGTTATATTTTAAATTAGTTTTCAGAATTGGACGTAGTTCTATTTTAGGAAGAAAAATTGACGCTCGAACCGGGATTCAAGTCCTGGATCCCAAGTCTGAAAAAATTCAGAATTGTAAAAAGATCCTTAATTCTGAATAAAGAGGCCTCTAAGTAGAATTTATCGACCTTCATCATTCTAGTAATACCTTAGTTGCTACCAGATGTCTCATTGGGTCGTATGTTGACCGCATACCATTCATGCCATTCGTAGGGAAATAAGCATAAAACTAAATTAACTTGGTCTAGTAACTCCTAACAAGGGAGAGGCTAAGACCCAACATTGTGCTGTTAAGCAATTGTAGATGTAGATACCGTAAATCAGAAGAATTAGACTTGCGCATCAATTTTTCTGTTCCTGATTTTATCAGTTGTGCTAGGTTCCCATGTGGTTCTCTGACTAACATTTCTGTTGTCATCTTCTACGTATATTATGTTCTGCATGTATATTTAATAGCTGATTAGAATCAGAAATAAAGTTCCTCAAATTTAACTAAAGAAATACATATTCCATAAACCAACAAAATTATACATTAAATTGCACTTGTCAAGTAATTTGCTTAGTTTACGCATTTCCTGAGCGACGGATATTTTAAATACGAACTCATCTATTTCGGGAATTTTACAGATTTTAGTACTCGTCTTTACCTCCGAGGAAAACAAAGGAAATCCCCATTCACGATGTTCGTTACTCGGATATGAACCTGATACCTCCTACTAAGTAACTCTCTGATACTATGGAAGTAATTGGTTCATGGCCGTGCGGACATGGGGTCTCCATATATCACAAACCCTGAGCTAATGTTTTCCAATCATCCCCTGTATAATCTACTTCCCTAACATCATGTTTGTTATTCTCCTACCTCATTATTCGTCTAACTACTGGTTTTCCTACATGAAGCTTCCATGCCCCTGTTAATTCTCCATTCGTGCCACATGTCCTGCCCATCACAGTCTACGAGACTTAACTGCCGTTATTAACTGGTTTCCTATAAAGACGCACAAAGAAATTAGACATAGGCTCAATTCTGGAAATGCATGTTATTATGTATTATAGGGACTCTTGTCGTAGCGTAGTGGTTAAGGCACTGAGCTACAAGCCGGAGGGTCGAGGGTTCAAGTCCCGTTGGGGTCAGGATTTTTGAACTGATCCAAACCCTCTGGCGGCACTATGGCCCTGGGGTCGACTCAGCCTCTAACGGAAATGAGTACCAGACGCTTGTTCTGGGGTAAAGGCGGCCGTCACGCAGGGCTGACAACCCGGCTGACATCAAGTGCCGATTGTCTAGAAAAAGTGGGAGCCTTAACCTCCTACTACCCCAAAGGCCTCCTGAGGCCTGTTGTGGGATCACTTTACCTTTACCTTGTCGTCCCAACTTCTTCCAAAAAAACGTTAAACTGAAAATATTTAAAACTGTTATTCTCCCAGTTATATTATATGGATGTGAAACATGGACTCTGACTTTAAGGGAGGAGAAAAGATTACGAGTATTTGAGAATAAAGTTCTTAGAAAAATTGTTGGGCCAAAAAGAACTGAACAGACAAGCGAATGGAGAAAAGTACATAATAGTGAGCTACATGATATCTATAGGAAGTCAGATATAATAACACTTAAGTCTCATAGATTGCGATGGGCGGGACATGTGGCACGTATGGGAAATGAAAAAGGTGCATAGAAGCTTCTTATAGGAAAACCAGAAGGAAACCGCCCAGTTCGTAGATCAAGAATGAGATGGGAGAATAACACTAACCATGATCTGAAGGAAGTAGATTATACAGGGAATGATTGGAAACATTTAGCTAAGGATAGGGATGTATGAAGAGCTTATATCCGCGGGACCATGAACACAATAGAGCTAGTGAGTGTCTATAAAGATGAGACCTTGTGTAGAGAGCTGCTCCTTGAGGCTGTGGTTTTTAAGTAAACGCTGAGGAGCTGTCAGTTGAAGTGCTGTTTGCATAATCTCCTGTGTTTTCATTAAACACAGACCAAGCGGTTCGATCCACTTGATTACATGGCATTCAGTCTCCTCAACAGCGCGATAACATTCAATTCCAGCCGTAATGAGTTTCAGATCTTATCTTTAACATTATTTCAAATTAGTGCATTAAAATCCCTACAGTACTGTATTTGACCTGACTTTGGTTCAGTGAAACAACGTTAAATGTGAATTAAAACTCCAAACTCCAACCGCCACAGGCCTAGAAGGCTCTTGGTCTATCAGCCGGCTGCTGGCCTCACGTCCTTATGTGTTAATCACAGAGGTAGACGATCATCTAACCAGTGTAAGGGTGACATGTGGTCAGCATGTCGGGTCCCCCAGCCGTTATAACTGGTCTTCTCGACCTGATGTCGCTACTTATTGTAGCTATCCAAATGCCTCACGATGCTGGGTGGGCACCGGTCCAAAACTGACCGAAATTTCTTCCCCCATGGGGACTCGAACCAGCGCAAGTCCTGTAGCTCTGCGCCAAAAATGGGAATTAATGTAAGATTTAATTAGTCGTGTTAACTGTGGCCTACTGACTCCTTGTCTGAAAAAAAATATAAATTCTACCCTTAACACACACGCACACGCGCACGCACACACGCACACACACACGCACGCACGCACGCTCACACACACACACACACACACACGCACACACATGTGTGCTTAATGAAGATATCCGCAAAGCTCTCAACACACCAGCAATAACTGAAACCATCCATATATACCAAAGTAATTGGCATGACCACCTTCTTAGAATGCCAAAAAATTGACTACCTCTGAAGTTATTTAACTACATACCCACAGGACGAAGATACCCAGGAAGACTTAAGATGCGATAGAGAGATCAATTTCCACCCTGAAGCGGAACAGGCCAAGGACCTAATACTTGACTGCAGTTGATTATGATATGTATGTTATAATTAAAATTTGACATTTAGGAATGAACGCCTAATATGACACGAAAAGAAAAATAAACGCCTGAACTGGGATATCAACCCAGGACCTCTAACTTGGCAAATTAGTGCTCTATCAGTTACGCTATCTAGGCACCCTAGTACAAACATTTATGTTTTGCTTTTATACATATTCTCTAATATATGTTTGTGCTAGGATGCCAGGATAGCGTCATCAACTTATTAAGTTAGAGGTTCTGGGTTGAAATACCGGTTCAGGTGTTTATTTTTCCTTTCATGTCACACCACACACACATATATCCCGACTCAAGCGTTCATTTTTCTTTTCATATGTATATATATATATATATATATATATATATACAGGGTGTAAATGACACACACACACACACACACACAACATATATATATATATATATATATATATATATATATATATATATATATATATGTGTGTGTGTTATAATTAAATGTTTAACATTGAGCAATGCAAGCTTAATATGGTATGATAAGAAAAATAAATGAATTATACCGCACAAATTTAATTGCTTACAGAGCGGTATTGTACAAATAATTTGAAATAGGAAACCAATGGTCTACGAGGGAAAATGGGCGAGTTATAGGGTATCAAAGTAATCGACAATTAATACAGATAAATCAATATGAGAGCAATGTAGGAGAGGAAATTATACTAGAATAACTTCAGATCTTAGTATTAATTCCGAGATCCTGATTGCTAATATAATTAATCAGCAATGTTTATAAAATATTGGGTTATCACATTCCTTATAAAATTTCGAACTTAGCAGATGATTGCACGCCACTGCACTGGTTAAAGAAGCATCGGTACAATGAGAGCCTTAACTCAGAGTGAAACACGCAGAATCTGTGTAGGTAACGTGTGGCTTAATGACCAAAGCGATGCATTTGATTCGAACACTGACGGTTCAAATCACAGCTGGCCACTTTTTTCCTTTCCTTCTTCTTCTTCTTTTATTTCTTTCCCTGCGTGAGTATTGTCACTGAAATATGTTCAGTATAGACATGCGCAAAATAACCTATTCCCATATTGGATATTACATTAACATCTGTTTAGAAGTTACTTCAGTGTCAATCGCATTACGGAACATCTTTACAGTTATGCTGAACTTTCAACACTATTAAAATTTATATTAAAGCACCGTTGAGGTTATGTAATAAGATATTAAATGTAAAATTGGTACCTGTAGGTCAATTGTCCTCAACTAAATTATTAAACTTCATTAAGTAGTTCCAATATGGAGGTCTTTTAAAAATAATATTTCATCTTCTGCATTTTAACCAGTTAAAATGCAGAATATGTAACATTGTTTTTGAAAGGCCTCCATATAGGAACTACTTAATGAAGTTTAATAATTTAGTTGAGGACGCCTGACCTTGCGGGTACCAATTTTATATTTAATATTTAATGCTGAACTTGCCGAAATGCATTTGATTTATGGTGCAGCATAGGGTAATGGTGCAAGAGCTGCTGCCATGTATGCGGAGCGGTTTCCGAATAGACGCCATCCTCACCGAACAACCTTAGAGTCTGTTGATAGGTGTTTGCGGGAGCATGAGATGTTGAAAGTAAACAAAGTAGACGCCAGTGAAAGAATTATGCGCCGCACTGCAAAGTTCGAAGAAAATGTTCTTCATAGGGTGGAAGATGATCCTTAGTACTTGTGCTGTTCCACGTGTAATGGGCACAAACCATCAAAGTGTATGGGAAGCTCTGCACCAAGACCAGCGCTATCCTTTTCATCTGCAAAAAGCACAAGCCTTACAGCCAGTGGACGTCGCTCAACGGGACAATTTTGTAATTGGGCTTTGTTGCAGCCACCGCACTTCATTTTCTCGGTGGTATTCATTGATGAGGTCATATTTAATACGGATGGTTTGGTTCCGAACTGAAATAATAGTAACGTATGGGATTATGAAAATCCTCATGCCATCTTCGAGAGGGATCACCAGCAGGGACTTTTGGCGAACATATGGGTATGCGTAATTTCTGACCATATAATTGGCCCCTACCTTTTTCCCCAGAGATTAAATGGTGTCATTTATAATACATTTTTAGAGCACATCCTACCAAGATTGCTAAGAAGTTCCTCGTCACATCAGGCTCCTCCCCATTTCTGCTGGAATGTGCGAAATCATTTGGGTGTAGTGTATCCTGGCCGCTAGATATAGGAAGAGGTAGTTCATGTGTAGTGTAGCCACCTCGTTCTCCAGATCTCTGTCCACTTGATTATTTTTGTGTGGACACCTGCAAACATTGGTATGTGCGACCCTTGTTGATACAGACGAACTGTTAGTTGCACGCATATTCGCAGCTTGTGATGTAATCCGCGAGATACCCAGTATCTTGAACGGGGTACGAGAAGCCTTTAGTCGCCGATTACTTACTTACTTACTCACTGGCACTATCGAACCCGTAGGTTCATGGCCGCACGGACATAAGCTCTCCATACATCCCTATCATTCCCTGTATAATCTACTTCCCTCAAATCATAGTTAATGTTGTTCTCCCACCTCATTCTTGGTCTACCAACTGGGCGTTTTCCTTCTGGCTTTCCTACACGAAGTTTCCATGCACGTCTTTCATTCCCCATACGTGCAACATGTCCTGCCCATCGCAGTCTACGGGACTTAACTGTTCTTATTATATCTGGCTTCCTATAAAGACCATGTAGTTCATTGTTATGGAGTCTTCTCCATTCACCTGTCTGTTCATCTCTC
Source organism: Diploptera punctata (assembly GCA_030220185.1). Taxonomy (NCBI): domain Eukaryota; kingdom Metazoa; phylum Arthropoda; class Insecta; order Blattodea; family Blaberidae; genus Diploptera; species Diploptera punctata. The sequence continues at coordinate 357,940 of JASPKZ010008348.1, forward strand.
TTTGGTCCAAAAATTTTCCTAAGAACTTTATTCTCAAATACTCGTAATCTCCTTTCCTCCCTTAAAGTAAGAGTCCATGTTTCGCACCCATATAATATAACTGGTAGAACAATAGTTTTATATATTTTCAGCTTAACGTTTTTTGAAAGGAGTTGGGACATCAAAAGTCTCTGCAATGCAAAATAGCATGCATTTCCAGAATTGAGCCTATGTTTAATTTCTTTGTGCATCTCATTCCTATTTGTGATTATTGTTCCTAGGTATTTGAATTCAGCCAATTCCTCAAAATTTCCCTCATTTGTCATTAGCTGTCCATTTCCATTATATAATGTATTTCTACGTGTGACCATATATTAAGTTTTACTGATATTTACTTCTAGTCCTAATTTCTTAGTGTTACTCAATAGTGTGTGCGTGTTGGCCTTTAGTATCTCCTCGCTATCGGCCAGTAGTACTACATCATCAGCATAAACTAACAGCTTATTAATACCATTGAGTTGTAAGCCTTCCTCATTCTCTAAAGATTTAATGGCATGCTCTAGTACAAAATTAAATTGTAGAGGAGATAGTGCATCTCCTTGCTTTAACCCATTCTGGATTTCAAAAGTGTCTGAAAACTGTTTGCCTACACGCACCCTACTCGTTGAGCCATTTAGACACATTCGAATAAGTCTAACTAACTTTTTAGGAATTCCAAACTCCAGCAGGATACTATATAACTTCTCCCTCTTAATTGAATCATATGCTTTTTTGAAGTCTACATATAGTTGATGTACAGTACCATTATATTCCCATTTCTTTTCTAAAATCTGTCTTATACTAAAAATCTGATCTGTTGTAGACCTGTTTCTTCTAAATGCACATTGATGATCTCCTAGAACGTCATCAATATAGGGAGTAAGTCTGCTTACTAATATATTTGTTAGAATTTTGTACGAAGTTGAAAGTAATGAGATGCCCCTATAGTTGTTGCAATCAGTTTTATCTCCTTTCTTATAAATTGGTACGATAATTGATTCCTTCCATTCGTCTGGAAGAGCTTCTTTTTCCCAAATCATACTAAGCAACCAGCGTATCTTGTCCATCAATTTTTCTCCCCCTGATTTTATCAGTTCTGCTGGGATCTCATTTGAACCTGATGCTTTATACATCTTCAATTTTTCAATTGCCATTTCAACCTCTAATGCACTTGGCTCTGCGACTAGCATTTCTGCTGTCTGTAACTTATCCTCCTCAATGTCCTGTTCTGTATGTACATTTAATAGCTGATTAAAATAACTTTTCCATCTATTTAATATACTCTTGGAATCTGCAATCATATCCCCATTTTCATTCCGGATTATGTTTGTTCTAGCCTGAAAGCCTTTCTTCTCTATCCTAATTCCCTGATATAATTCTCTAATGTTCCTATTTTTTGCATTCATTTCAAGATCATTAATCTTCTCTCTCAAATATTCCCTCTTTTTACTCTTTAGTAACTTGGTGGTTTCCCGTCTAACACTACCCAATTGCTCTAAATTTACCTCATGTGGCTCGTGTAACCATTTCATTTTTGCTAGCTTTCTTTTCTTTACAATGTCAGCACATTCCTCATCAAACCATTTCTTGTTTTGCCTCTCTTTTAAACAACCAATGCTTTCTGATGCTGACAATTTAATAGTATCTCTTATAGCCTCCCATTCTTTATTATATCAGTTTCTTCTTCGTTTGCCACATTGTCATCTGAAGATTCCAGTACTTCAAATCTATTAGCAATATTGATTTGGTATTCTTGCCGCATTTCATCATTTTTCAAGTTTTTTAATTCATATTTTACAGAATCATCTTTAGCGTTTGTTCCTCTCATAAGCGATAGCCGTTGTCTGATTTCACCCTGACCAGATGATGATCTGAATTGCAGTCTGTCCCTCTAACTGATCTAACATCAATGATGCTACTGTGCCAGCGTTTATCCACTAATACATGATCTATCTGGTTCCGAGTTTCTCCATCTGGGGACGTCCAGGTGTATTTATGAATATCCTTATGCTGAAATGTTGTGCTCTTAAGAATGAGATTCTTTGATGTGGCAAATGTGACTAATCTAACCCCGTTGTCGTTACTATCTTCATGAAGACTGAATTTGCCTATTGTTGGTTTGAATATATCTTCCCGCCCCACTTTTGCATTAAAATCTCCTAAGACAATTTTCATATGATATCGTGAAAGGCTATCAAATAAGCATTCTAATTCTTCATAGAACTCATCCTTGATCTTGTCTTCTTTATCTTCTGTGGGGGCATGTACATTTACAATTATAAAATCATGTCGTTTACCCTTTAGAATTATGTATGATATCCTATCACTAACGTCGCCGATATCGTTTTTATTGTGAGAATGGAGGTGGCCAATTCGAACAATTTCTTCTAATGAGTCAGTAGGTGCTTTACTTTTTTTTTTTCTTGGTTTACTGAAATTTATTGCTTTTTATTTCCCAATAACATTATGTATGTCATGTGTACATACACTATATCGCTTCATGTTATTACTCTTGTGATCGCTGATCTATCATTACCTAAGTACATAAGTACCGTACATTAAAATTACACATTTTTTATTTGCGAAACCTATTGTACGCTACAGTATGTGTATATTATTACAACATTTCAAATGATTGTCTGTACAATACGTATGCAAACTATAATATCCTTCAAAAACAAACTAAAGAATTATTTAATAACAAACTCACTTATACACCTCACTGATAGTATTCTTTTAACCATTAATAAATTCAATTAGGCCTATTTATGAAAATAATATTAAGATTAACAAATATTTTCTTTTGTTTTGTTTTAAATGTTATATAATCGTAAAATTAGTTTTCTATATCTCATTATTTTTCTTTGTTTTTTATATACATTAGACAGGGACAATTTAATATGTCTTGCTTGTATACATGTTATTAGTTTTAGTCTTAATTTTAACTAACATTAACTGGTTGCATTATAGATCGTAAATATAATAGATATTATCTTTCTGATCAAAATTTTATTTAGTATTTAATATTAGAGTTAATTCAGATTGTTATATTCTGATGTAATATATGTTTGTCCTGGTGAGTGGAAGAGAAGGCCACATGACCTTAACTCCACCAGGCTAAATAAATCTAATCTAATCTATGCAGATAGTTTTGTAACTCTGTACATTACAATACCCTATTCTGTAAAATAAGGAATAAACAATTAAACCAGAAGTAAATCTACGTATGTAACTAATTTACAGGACAAACATAATAAAGGAAAAAAAAAAGTGTACACCTACTGTATGTAGTTTCGAATCTGATGCATTAATCTTACATTTGCGTCGGTACTAACTGCTATAACCACTGAGCTATAGGCACATCCTTGTTGCAAGTTACAGTCTCTGTATCATATTATTTCCATTTTAATTTGAAATAACCATTGGCGTGCCAACCATTTTACAAATTGAATCATAACTTGGACATTTTTATTCGTAGACCATCAGTTCATTATTTCAAAATGCTTATATAATATTCCTCTATACGTAGTTAAATTTGAATGGTATAATTCATTTACAACCTGTATGTATAGGCCTATATATATGAATGCATTTGAGTCTGCCTGTCCTTCATGGACTCAAAAACAACGCGATCAATTTGATTGGGGTTTTCACTATAATTTAGAGAATTCTTCTTGGACTATTAACGTATATAACATATTACCGTACGTACAATATGACCGGTCCTATAAAAAGGCATATGTGTAGTAGAAAAGTAGCTTTTTGGTACCTTGAATGGCTTACGATCCCTAACCAAAACAGTTACACCAAATTAATGTACACAGAATTGAATAAAAAACTCTACAAAAACTCCGCGACAGCATATGCCTACCTTTTACGGAAAACTCACAATAACCATTTTTATCATTGAGCTCATTGATGCCAAGAAGATCGGGATATAAATAGATACCCAGACAATGCCGAGTAATTAGCACGGGATACCTAAAAATAATCAGGATATCAATTTATAATTATTTTTATTTTTACTTATTCAATGTTAGTTTATGCTGACGATGTAGTAGGCCTACTATTGGGCGATAGCGAAAATATTCTAAGCGGCAACACGCACACACCATTGAGTAACACTAAGAAATTGGGACTGGAAGTAAATATCAATAAAACTAAGTACATGATCACACAAAGAAATGCATTATATAATGAAAAAATGGACAGAAACTTACAATTGAGGGAAATTTTGAGGAGGTGGCTGAATTCAAATATACCTAGGAACAATAATCACAAATAGGAATGAGATGCACAAAGAAATTAAACATAGGCTCAATTCTGGAAATGCGTGCTATTATGCATTACAGGGACTCTTGACGTCCCAACTGCCTTCAAAAAACGTTAAACTGAAAATATATAAAACTGTTATTCTACCAGTTTTATTTTATGGATACGAAACATGGACTCTTACTCTAAGGGAGGAAAGGAAGTTACGAAGTATTTGAGAATAAAGTTCTTAGGAAAATTTTTGGTCTAAAGAGAGATGAACAGACAGATGAATGGAGAAGACTACATAACAGTGAGCTAACTTGATTTTTATAGGAAGCCAGATATAATAAGAACAGTTAAGTCTCGTAGACTGCGATGGGCAGGACATGTGGCACGAATGGGGGGAATGAAAGACGTGAATGGCAGAGGGAAAACGACCAGTTGGTAGACCAAGAATGAGGTGGGAGAATTACATTAACTATGATTTGAGGAAAATAAATTGTACAGAAAATGATTGGAAAACATTAGCTCAGGATAGGGATGTATGGAGAACTTATGACCGTGCGGCCATGAACTTACGAGTTCGATAGTGCCAGCGAGTTAGTTTTTTTTACTTATTCAACTAATCATAAAAATATATTACATTTATTTAGGAGTAGCAGCGCACGCCGGGTATTAGCTAATGTATATATACACAGTGGGATCAGTATAGTATTTGACAGCAGACGCGGGGTTTGTGCTGTGCGATGACGAAGAAAACATGCTGATAGGGGACTTCAAATGTGCGCTGACTCAGCAGTATACGAGTACATCCCCGCATTTACGGTCACAGTCAGATGGTGTGCTTCGAGTGGATAAGATGCTCAGTCGCTTTTCCTTGTGAACTGAATGACGTGTGTTTAATGTAAACTGAATGACGTGTGTATAAGTTATTACAATTTTAAAATTTTATATCTTATAAAACAAACGTGTATAAGTGTAAACTGAATGACGTGTTTTTAAGTGTAAACTGTATAATGGCTAATAATTTTTCTACTGAACAACGTGTACTCATTTATGAACAATATTTGTTAACTCAGTCTGCCAGCCAAGTACGAAGATTTTTTGAAACACGATTCCCGGGTGTAAAAATTCCGTGACTTTCAGTAGACCATAATCTGTACAACAAATTTCATAAAGAGGTGTCGAAAAAGTATGGACAACGAAGGTGAACAGTTCCAGCACCTGCTTCAATAAAGTTGGTAAGTACGACAATTTGTAAAATAGTTACGAAAATGTGTGTGGTTGTATCACCGCGATCCTATGCTGTCCGTTCCCCGCCACGAGTGCGTGAGCAAGTGTATGTGAAATCTCCGCGTCTGCTGTCCAGTGCTATACTGATCGCACTGTATTTTTAAATAATGAGTAGCCGAGCGGTTAAGGTAGGAAGCCTTGGCGCAGAGCTACGGGACTTGCGCTGGTTCGAGTCTCCATGGGGGAAGACATTTTCTCATGGTATTTCGGCCAGTATGGGACAGGTTCCCACCCAGCATCGTGAGGCAATTGGGTAGCTACAATAAGTAGCGACTCCAGGTTGAGGAACCAGCTATAACGGCTGGGGGACTCGACATGCTAACCACATGTCACCCCTACACTGGCTGTTGATCACCTACCTCTGTGATTGACACATGTGGATGTGAAGGGCCAGCAGCCGGCTGGTAAAAGGGCAACCGCTGGAAAGTTGAAAGACCCTCAATCGGATCGGAGTTACTTTTTACTCTCAAAATTTGGTGAATTCTCTTGAATATATCCCTGTAAGATTTCTACACCTTTAAAAATCATTTAATCTAAAAACTGATTGTACCTTGATATATTGAATCCCTGCATTCTTTAACAGATAAGTTCTAGGTGTAAAATGGTCGTTAAGATGGAAGATTTAAGCGATGGACATAGAGCGTGAGTGTGTGTTGGGATACAAAGGTAGCAGATAGAGCTGAACACAAATGATAAAAAGTGGCTAAAATAGAATAGTACATTATGTTGGCAAGACTGTCTCAAAGTTCTATCGACATAATAAAGTCAACTGTATTTTGTGCATATATATATATATATATATATATATATATATATATATATATGTGATCCCACTACAGGCCTCGGGAGGCCCTTGGGGTAGTAGGAGGTTAAGGCTCCCACTTTTTCTAGACAATCGGCACTTTATGTCAGCCGGGTTGTCAGCCCTGCGTGACGGCCGCCTTTACCCCCAGAATAAGCGTCTGGTACTCATTTCCGTTAGAGGCTGAGTCGACACCAGAGCCATAGTGCCGCCAGAGGGTTTGGGTCAGTTTTAAAAATCCTGACCCCAACGGGACTTGAACCCTCGACCCTCCGGCTTGTAGCTCAGTGCCTTAACCACTACGCTACGGCGTGCCCCATATATATATATATATATATATATATATATATATGACAAGAAAAATAAGTGCCTGAATTCAGATTTCTGAATTGATGCTCCAGTGCGCTACCACTTACGCTATCCTAGCACAAAGAATTTTGTGTATATAAAGTGATCCCACTACAGGCTTCAGGAGGCCATTGGGATAGTAGGAGGTTAAGGCTCCCACTTTTTCAAGACAATCGGTACTTGATGTCAGCCGGGTTGTCAGCCTTGCGTGATGGCCGCCTTTACCTCCAGAACAAGCGTATGGTACTGATTTCTGTTAGAGGCTGAGTCGGTCCAAGGACCAGAGTGCCGCCAGAAGGTTTTGGTCAGTTTAAAACTCCTGACCCCGCCGGGACTCGAACCCTCGACCTTCCGGCTTGTAGCGCACTGCCTTAGCCACTACTCTATGGGCGCTCCCAGATTATATATATATATATATATATATATCCATCCATCCATAGTAATTCTGTCAGAGGGCAGGTCCTTCACTGCAATCATAGCATTTTCATGCTATGCTTGCAGCTTTACTAGGCAATTGTAGGTGTGGTAGCTTCCCGTTGTTTTCCACACTGGTGAAGGATGATGATGATAATGATAAGGATGATGATGGTGATGATGGCCATATGATTTCGGGGACCGTTTGGGCCTTAAAGTTTACCTGACATTTGTCTTACAGGTGAGGATAAAAACCCGATAAAAACCTCACCTAGAAAAACTGCCCCGACCGGGGATCGAACCCGAGCCCGCTGCGTGACAAAGCAGCACGCTACCTCGAGACCACAGCGGTGGATATATATATATATATATATATATATATATATATGTGTGTGTGAAATGTATTCAAAATACCTCGAAATTTCCTTATTCTTGGCTTGCCAACTAGGCGTTTTCCCTATGGTTTTCCTACAAGAAGTTTATATATTCCTGTTCCATTCCCCATTCGTGCCACATGTCCTGCCCATCGCAGTCTATAAGACTTAACTATTCTTTTTATATCTGGTTTCCTATAAATATCATGTAGCTTACTGTTATGTAATCTTCTCCATTCGCCTGTCTGTTCATATCTCTAATATTACGTGACGGATGCTTTACGCTCTCAATGTAGTCCGCTCTTAGCAGTAATGTTAGAGAGCACTGTCCAATTGGTTGACAAGTTTATTCCGTTTCCCCATTCGCATTCAAATTGTTTAGTAGCAATTACCATTTCCTGGTTAATTTACATAAACATTCTATATACGTAAGGTATTTTCCTGGTATATGTATTTCCGTGATAGTTATTGTTGAAATTTTGTTGTGAAGTTATAATGTGAGGTAAAATACATGGAAGTGTTGAGAATAAAGGTCATCTCTTCAGAGCTCGTCTTTTTAATTCCAATATTCTACTTGGAATGATATTGCCATATTGAGACATTTTACCAATATCATGAAATTATCTGCCTTTGCCATACTTTGTACATAAAAAAAATATTTGTTCCTCTAACATTACATTTAATTTGTTTCTTTTGTGTTTCAGGTAAGCTGAATACTGCATTGTATTGACAAGTAAGTTGTGTTTCTACGTGCTGTAATAAATATCATTATTAAACCAGAGCTTTTCTCAAACAAAATAACTTACAGGGTAAATTTCTTCCGAGCTATGTTCCAGTTGTACTGTAACAAACTTACATAAGGCATTACTCCGTCTATTGGTGGAATCGTGGTGCTACTTTTACCTGCCATATGACTGAATTGTATACGGTACAAACATTGTTCTTAAGTAACATTGTATTTTTATGGGAAATAAGACTGGATATAAGGTTAAGATGGTACCAATATATAATTGTAGGCTTTCACGGCCGGCGTCTTGATCCATATTTGGTTCGTCTTCCGGGCTTATAGGCCGTGGTCTGGTTGTCTTCTTACTCGACGTTTCGTCTACTGCTGCAGTAGACCTCATCAGGAGATACTGCGTGCTCTCTGTGAACTCCTCAACAGTCGGCTGCAGACTGGCTGGTGGTTGACTGACTGACTGATTGTTGACGGTGACGTTGCGCCGTCCAGTGTGCTGCATACTGTTTACCCACTGGGAAACTTGGCAGCAAATTCCTTTTTGGCTATCAAGTAGTGGTTGTGGATTATGTAACCTCAGCCTTTGGTGACAATGTATTTTACCTAACAGGTCTGTACCAGAATAATAGTGCAAACCACTATACTTGTAAGAAGGCATCATAAACTACGCCGCCGGCAAGCAGAGAGTCCGAAAGCCGGACAGCGTAGAGTGGGCCACACTTCTCAAAGCGAGCGGTCTCGCACTATTATGTGGATGGTCTCTCCTTTTGAGGTTAACCTGTAAAACACAGGTTTACCAGTCGGCTCATGAAGATGAAACGCTCCATGGGACTAGACAGTTCAGCCAATAAAGGCTGAACATCCCGGAGAATTTCCTCCCCACGAGCACTTAAGCTACCTATTTGCAATTGCTGGCCCTTAACTTTAGCAGTGCTATTCTCTTGACTTGTTCTGGAAGCAGTACCAGTCTGTAGAGCTTGGGTAAAGGAAACTCTTGGATCGACCTTCACAGAAGTGAAGGTCTTTCTTTGAGTTGTGTTTACAGTTTGATTTGAGATAGGATCACTTGTGGATGGTTTCTCTTTTGGATTGGGGATGGGTTTAGCTACCCTGCTATAAGCTTCAAGGGTCGCCTTGAAAGCAGGGCAGCCTCTATAGGACGCCGGGTGACCGGACTCCTTGCAATTTGCACACTTTAGCAAACTGGTGTCTCTCCGCGCTTGGGCCTTTAGGGTACAGTCCTTGTGCCCGTGGGGCCCAGCGCAGATAACACAGCGAGGAGCCCGATTGCAGGCAGGAAAAGTATGATTGAATGACTGGCACCGGTAACACTGCTTAAGCCCAGCCCTGGGTCTATATGATTCTATGGCTACAACTGTGTACAAGAGACGCTTCAAATCATAAATTTCCAACGCTTTGCCATTGCGTTCTAGTTCTAATATATAGATGGGAAGAGGTATTGCCAAATTATTTTCCGTCTTGGTTATCTGTTTTACAGTTTTTACTGGGAAACCCAACGCGAGGATTTCCTCTTTAATTTCATCTGTGTCTACACTTGCAGGCAGTCTCTTTAACACCACCTTCAGAGGAAGATCCCTCTTCAGCTGGATAGTATAGTATTCCCTATTCAGGGAAGTAAAATACTCCATCAGCTTGAAGAAATCTTCCAATGAACGTGCATAATAGCGTATTCCCTCAGGAATACTGACACACTTTAGTTGGTCGCCAATTAGTGATTTCAACTCTTTATTTATTCGGAACAAATTCCCGTGACCAATAATTGTAATTGGCGGGGGTCTTTGTTCCGATTGGACAGTATTGCCTGAAGGAATAGCACTAGGCGTAGCCATAGTAGGACCAGTAGCTTGAGGAGGGACCATCTCTGAGGATGTTCCTGCAGTGGAATTTGGAATTTCAGTTAGAACTGAAAATTTATTGTTAGTGGACACTGCAGGAACTTCAACTCGTGATTCCGGCGTCTCTATGGATATAGGTATAAATTCTTTAGTGTGTTTGCCCAGTAATATGGGTTCTTTTACTTTAGAAGAATCAATTTTAGATTTCTTGACTACTAATGTCGGTATTTTTTCTTTATCTTTTTTCTTTCTGTTTTTCCGTTTAGGAGTAGATTGATTACTAGTTGTTGACTGGTCGTCAGTGAGCATTTGCTCCTCAGTGGGCATCTGCTCACTGGTGTCCATATCACGACTAGTTGAAGGTATTTCTTCTCTGTAACTCTTTGCTTTAGAATTTAAGGAGGAATAGAAAAGCGCAGTAGTGCGAATCTCTAGTAGATCTCCTTTCAGTTCGTTAAGCATAGCTTCGAAAGTTGGACGGCCTGGTTCATTTTCTTTAATCAATTTATTTAGCCGATCCAAAGCTACAGACGTGAAATCACGAGCTTCTTCGGACCTTTCATAATCCGGGAAAGTACCCATGAAATTATGAGTATTAGAAAAGTTCCACTAAGAGTGGAAAGCAATTCTTTAATTCGGGATTTTTATCATATCCATACTTGTGGACAAACTTTCAAATTTATTCGCGGAGTCTTCCCAGAGTATGAGAGGCCCGACATCCTCAATTTCTGGATCAATAGACCCATCAGACTTTGGCATAGCAGCCATCGTGCTTGGTAATACCAAGTCTTAGTTCTGGTTACTATACACAAAAGCACTAAACACTTGTCACCAAAGGATAAGATTATATATCACAATAACAATTGTATCCACACCACTTACCTTGATAACACTTCACTCGAATTTATACACAAAAAACACAAAAAATCACAAGGATCAGCCCGTGTTAGGGCCACGCCCTAACAAGGAATTTGCTAACCAGCTGTAGAATCCGCGGATCTGATTGGCCGAGACGAAAACTGAAAAAATTGATGCGGCCAATCACAGCACACGAAGGACTACAAGTCAAAACGTCAACAACTTATTGATAGTCGTTTGCAGTACTACGTCTAGGATGCCGTGATGAACTGCAGCAGACGTTCAATGTAGGCAGGATCAATAGCAGTATGAAGAATCATTAACCGAAGTTGCATGATGTTCTCAGTACCAGCTCTGAATTCAGTAGGAGTGCTGGTGGTTGGAAACTGTCTCTCTTTTTATAGCTAAACCCCGGGTGGTGGGGGGGTTTTCTGCGTGGACCGAGTTTTTTGCTGTTGTGCCGATTGCAGAAGACATAGGCTTCGTTGTCGTGTTATGCAGTGCTGGGATCCAAATTTTGTTTATCTTCATGGTTTCTTCTTTTTTGTTGAAGGAATTTTTATGTTTATATATTTCAATGGCTTCTCTGTATAGTCTGGTGTAGTAATGTGATGTTTGTGATAATACCTAAGTATCTTCGAATCTTATAATATGTTGTTGGTTGTTCATCAAGTGTTCCGCTACGGCCGATTTTTCATTTTGTTTTAGTCTGCAGTGTCTCATGTGTTCTTGTAATCTTGTGTTGATCATTCTTTTTGTTGTACCGATGTACACCTCTCCACAACTGCACGGGATACGATATATATCGGCATGACTTAAAGGATCTCTAGTGTCTTTGGCTGGGCGAAGTATATTGCTGATTTTTTGTGTTGGTTTGTAGGTTGTTGATATGTTGTATTTCTTTAATAGTCGTCCAATTTTCTCTGTTGTTGTTTTGATATAAGGTAGGTAGACCTTACCATTTGTCTCTTCCTTGTTTTCGTTTTCGGACCTATATTTCTTGGGATTTATGGCTCGACGAAAATCTGTTTTGCTGTATCCATTGGTTAGAAAAGCTGCATGGAGATGATTGATTCCTCTTGCAGATACTGTGGTTCCGAAATCCTTTTGGCTCGTTCAACCAGGGTTTTTATTATCCCACGTTTTTGTCTCGGATGGTGGTTAGACTGTTTATGTAGATATCTGTCTGTGTGTGTATTTTTCCTGTAAACCTTGTGTCCAAGTGTCATGTCTTGGTTTCGGATTACCAAAACATCCAAAAACGGTGGACTGTTGTTTTGTTCTATTTCCAGGGTGAATTGGATGCTGGGACAAATCCCATTTATGTGTTTCTTGAAGTTATCTAGTTCCTCTCCTCACCGTGCTCCCAAATGACGAAGGTGTCATCCACATATCTCAGCCAAACTGTGGGTCTTAAGGTAGCATTCTCCAAAGCCTGTTTTTCAAATTTTTCCATGTAGAAATTTGCTATTATGGGACTTAATGGACTTCCCATGGCCACGCCATCTATTTGTTCGTAGAATACACCTCTCCATTGAAAATAAGATTCTGTGAGACATATGTTGTAGAGCGCTGTTATATCTGGAGGAAAGAGTTCTTGTAAGTATGTCATTGTATCTCCGATAGGTACCTTAGTGAATAATGCAACCACACATCGAAGCTTAGTATTATGTCATTCGACTTGAGTTTCTGAGTGTCTATCTTTTCTATGAAGTGCGTGGAGTCTCTTACAAAAGTGTCGGTTTTACCAATATATGGTTTCAGCAGTGAGGCGAGATACTTGGCGAGTTCATATGTAGGTGAACCAATGGCCGAAACAATAGGTCTGAGTAGTGTTCCTTCCTTGTGTATCTTAGGTAACCCATACAATCTAGGTGGCAATGCTTCTGATTTGCACAATCTTTGTTTAATGTCTTCATCCAGTGAGGAACTCTTGATAAGTTTATTAGATTTACGTAGAACTCTTGCTGTGGGATCATTTTTAAGAATCTTGTATGTCCCTGGATCTAAAAGCTGCTGTATTTTCTGGTTGTATTGCTCGGTTTCCATGATGACGGTAGCATTTCCTTTATCTGCAGGGAGAATGATGATATTTTTGTCTGAGTTTAAAGTTAGTAAAGATTCTTTTTCTTTTCTTGATAAATTGCTCGTAGGTGGTTTGCTTTTTCGGAGAATGCGGGACACTTCGCCCCTTATTTCCTCACTCTGATGAAGAGGCAGCGGTCTTATTCCGGCTTCCACATTGGCTATGATGTCTTCAATAGGCACTGTTTTAGGTGTTACAGCAAAATTTCCTCCTTTGGCAAGAACCGAAATTTCTTCTTCATTGAGTTGCCGGTCAGTCAAATTTACTACCGCTCTTGAGTTGGTACCAATAATTAGGAACTTTCTCCATTTCTTACTTATTTATGACAAAATTATATATGGACCTACTTAAATAGACGTTTACGATTTTTTCATGATGTCGATAGATATTCTTTATTTACTATTTCATTACCAGCAGGATATATGCTCTATGCTGACTCACTTATAAATTCTGCTGTTATTTTCGCGACTTCCTCAATGGTTAATGTAGGATATTTATCACTAAACTGTTTGAAAATATTCAAAATAACTTGCCTCCGCTTTTCAAATAGTTTTCCTCTAATGGTTAAGAAATCCTACAAACATTTTTCCATTTTGAAACGATTGAAAATCCATTATATTTTGCATTCCGCATGCGTAAGAATATAACAACGATTATTTAATGTATTACAATTGTAATTACATATATTTTAAGTTTCTCCCATATAACTTATATAGACATGTGCTAGATAATTATATATATATATATATATATATATATATATACAGGCTGTCCCATAATTAGACCAACAAACTTTGGGAGCTGATAGATAGCATTAGTATTTTAAACACTTTTTGTTTAGGAAGGTTTTTTGCTGCGGTGCTTCATTTAAGCGCTGGACAAGTTAATGTCATTACTGCATCCCACCCAGTTGCTTTAGATACGTAGATTACATTTGTGTACAGTATGCATCTTTTAAAGGAAACACACGAAAGAAACAAAACAAAGACGCTTCAATTCGTTTAGCATGTTTACTTCCTGAGTTCATTGTGTTTCCTTGCTATTGTGCGTTAGTTTGCTGGAATGGCTGCTGCATACTAGTTTATTTACACCATGGAAAGGTACACGTGGAATGAGATGACGGACATGCTGTTGGTGTATGGAAAAGCTGGTTCGGGTCGTGCGGCTGTAAGGCTTTACCAAGAACAGTTCCGAAACCGAAGAGTTCCTCATCACACTACATTTGCCAGCATTGAACGTAGACTACGTGAAAGAGGCTCCTTGGATAGACGAGCAGAAGGTCATGGACGGCCACGTTCTGTACGGATTACTGAGAACGAGGAAGATGTGTTGCGGTGCATTGAGAACAATCCTGCAGCTAGTACTCGCGCCATCGCTCGACAATTGCACGTAAGTCGTAGCACTGTGGGAAAATTCTGCAGGAAATTTTGTTGCACCCTTTTCATCTTGAAAAGGTCCACGCAATGAGGCCTCAAGACTATCCTCTGCGACAGCAATTTTGTCAGTGGTATCTGGACAAAATTGAAAAAGATGTACTGTTTGCATCCCATGTCATGTTCACAGATGAAGCATGTTTCACACGTGAGCAGTTGATTTAACAGTCGAAATTCACATGTTTGGGCCTTAGAAAATCTCCATGCTACATTTCAGAGGTCACATCAACTGAGATTTGGTGTTAATGTGTGGGCCGGTATTGTGGATAACTTCTTATTAGGACCATACATTTTGCCCGCCCGACTCAATGCTAACAATTACTTAGTATTTCTGCAACAAGTTTTGCCAGATCTAATGGAAACAGTTGCCCCTCATATCAGACAGGGCATGAGGTTTCAACATGATGGGACACCAGTTCACTTTGATGCTGAAGTACGTCATCTTACGGCTACATACGGCAATCACTGGATACCCAGAGGTGGACCCATTGCTAGGCCGGCACGTTCCCCTGACCTTACTCCACTTGACTTCTTTTTGTGGGGGCACATGAAGACTATCGTGTATAGAATACCTGTTGAATCTGAAGAGGACATTGGGGCACGAATAACCTGCGCAGCTGGCGAAATCAGAGAAATGGCCGATGTCTTTGTGGGTGGGAGGCAGTAATGACATTAACTCGTCCAGGGCTTAACGAAGCACCGCAATAAAAAACGTCCTTAAAAAAAGTGTTTAAAATAATGTTATCCATTAGCTCCCAAAGTTTGTCGGTCTAATTTTTGGACATTCTGTATATATTTATTTCCTTTATTTCCAAGGTTAAGGAGCGAACTACATTTTCTTACACACTTAAAGATAAAACAAATAAAAATGAGTAATACATCTGGTTTGTTTACATTACAACTGGAACTTGGCTCAGAATAGGTATAGCCATTTAGAAAATATATGTGTTGCTGTTGCTGAACGCGGCCCTATTCGAAGACTTGGAATCGCAACCTATAGTTTGAAAAGGGAATCCCTACCACCACGCCACTTGTATAAATTCAAATTAAAAGCGGGAAAACACACAACTTATTTTTGCAGTATGTGAATAATTACCTTACAGAAATATATATGTTGATTAAAAAAAGACAGAGAGAGAGAGAAAGAGAGAGGAGGGAGAGAGAGAGGGCAGAGGAGAGGGAGAGAGGACGAGAGAGAGGGAGAGAGAGAGAGAGAGAGGAGAGGAGGAGAGAGGAGGGGGAGGAGGGAAAGAGACAGGGAGGGAGAGAGGGAGGGAAAAGAGAGAGGGAGGGACAGAGAGGGAGAAAGAAGAGGAGAGAAGGAGAGAGAGAGAGAGAGAGAGAGACGAGGGAGGAGAGGGGGAGGAGAGACAAGAGGAGCACGAGAGGGGGAGAGAGGGGAGAGAAGAGAGAGGAGGGCGGGGGGGGAGGGACAATAGAGAGGGGGGGAGAGAGAGGGACAGAGAGGAGAGAGAGGAGGAGAGAAGAAGGGATGGAAGGAGAGAAGAGGGAGAGAGAGGGAGAGAGAGAGAGAGGAGGAGGAAGAGAGAAAGGAGGGAGAGAGAGGGAGAGAGAGAGAGAAAAGGAGGGAGGGGAGGGAGAGAGAGAGGGGGAGGAAAGAGAAGCCGCAGAGGCGAGGAGGAGAGAGCGGGAAAGACGAGAGAGAGAAGGAAAGACGGAGGGAGAAGGAGGGAAGAGGAGGAAAAGAGAGGAAAGCAGAGGAGAGAAGGAAAGAGAGGGAGAGAGAGAGACGAGGGAGAGCAGAGAGTGGAGGTAGAGGAGAGAGGGTGGAGAGGGAGAGAGAGAGAGGAGAGAGAAGAGGGGAGGGAGAGAGGGAGAAGAGAGAGGGAGAGAGAGAGGAGAGGAAGAGGGAGAGGAACGAGAGGAGGAGAGAGAGGGAGAGAGATGGACGAGGGAGGGAGAGAGGAGGAAGAGAGTGGAGAGAGAGGAAGAGAGAGGGGAGGAGAGGAAAGGGAGAGGAGAGAGGGAGGGAGAGGAGAGGGAGAGAGGGAGGAGAGGGAGAGGGAAGAGAGGGGGAGAGAGAGGGAGAGGGAGGAGGAGAGAGGGAGGAGAGAGGGAGGTGAGAGAAGGAGAGAGAGAGGTAGGTTGAGAGAGGAGAGAGGTAGGTTGAGAGAGAGAGAAGGAAGGTTGAGAGGTGAGGGAGAGAACGAGAGAGAGAGGGATCGGGAAAGAGAGAGGTTGAGAGAGAGGGTTGAGAAGAGGGAGAGGAGGGAGAGAGGTGAGAGAGAGGGGAGAGTTGAGAGAGAAGAGCTTGAGAGAGGAGAGGTTGAGGAGAGAGAGGTTGAGAGAGAGAGGTTGGAGAGAGAGGGGAGGGAGAATGGTTGAGAGAGGGTAGAGAGAGAGGAGAGAGTGAGAGAGAGAGAGGTTGAGGGAGAGGGAGAGAAGTTAAGAGAGAGTGAGGGAGGTGAGATAGAGGAGGGTTGGAGAGAGAGAGGTTGAGAAGATAGAGGGGTGAGAGAGAGAGAGAGGTTGTGAGGGAGAGAGAGGGGTTGAGAGGGAGAGAGGGGGTTGGGAGAGAGAGAGAGGGGTGGAGGGAGAGAGAGAAGATGAGAGAGAGAGAGTGGTTGAGAGAGAGAGAGAGGACTTAAAATGAAGTGAGAAGTTGAGCTTAAAGTAACCTAAAATCAATACTTGCGTGTAATATATTATCTAATGATATAATATATATATATAGTCATTGCTCAGTCAGTGTAGCCACTTATTACAGAAACCCTACAATCAAGTGAAAACTAAACTAATATGATAAACACAAACTCACCCATTTTATATTCAAACAGTCCAATTTTCACAGAATTTGCCAAATAACAGAAGTATCCACTTTTCAACCTATTGACCAATTTGCAGTCTAATTGACCCCCCACATTAAATGCCCATTTTTTCACTGTAACATCGCCAAAATTTTGTAACACTAACTTGCCCAATTTATCACCCTAACTTGTGCAAACTAACACAAACTTGCCCAATGTATCACCCAAACTTACTTAAACTAACATTAACTTGCCCAATGTGTCACGGTAACTTGCCCAAACTAACACTAACTTGCCCACACTAACACTAACTTACCCAATTTATCACCTTAACGTACCCAAACGAATACTAAATTGACCAAGTACTATCACACTGACTTGCCCAAACTAACAACAACTTGCCCAATTTGATCACCCTAACTTACCCAAAATAAGCACTAACTTACCAACTACCACACGAACGTGTCCAAATTATCAGCCTAACTTGCCCAACAAACTAACACTAATTACCCCAAATTAACACGAACTCAGGCCCAATTATCACCCAACACGACTTGTCCAAACTAACACTAACTTACCCAATCTAACACCAACTTGCCCACAAATAACCCTAACTTCTTGCCCAAACTAACACCAACTTGCCCAAAATAACACTAAACTTGCCCAAACTTACACCAACTTGCCCAAACTAAACACCAACTTGCCCAAACTAACACCAACTTGCCCAAAACAACAACAACACTTGCCCAACTAACACTAACTTGCCCAAAACTAACACCAACTTGCCCAATCTCACACTAACTGCCAAACTACACCAAACTTGCCCAAACTACACTAACTTGCCCAAACTACCGAACTTGCCCAAACTAACACCAACTTCCCCAAACTAACACCAACTTCCCAAACTAACACATAACTTGCCCAAAACTAACACTAACTTGCCCAAACTATCACGAAATTGCTCAATTAACACCACATATGCCCAAACTAAACACGAACTTGCCCAATCTATCACCCTAACCTGCCCAAAAATAACACTAACTTGCCTAAATTTACACTAACGTGCCCAAAATAACACTTACTTGCCCAAACTAACACTATCTTGCCCAATTTATCACCCTAACGTGCCCAAACTAACACTAACTTGCCCAATTTATCACCCTAACTTGCCCAAAATAACACTAACTTGCAGAAACTAACACGAACGTGCCTAATTTATCACCATAACGTGCCTAAACTAACTTTAACATACCCAAACTAACACAAACTTGCCCAATTTATCACCCTAACTTGCCCAAACTAACACTAACTTGCCCAATTTATCACCCTAACTTACCCAAACTAACACTATCTTGTCCTATTTTTCACCCTAACTTACCCAAACTAACACTATTTTGCCCAATTTATCACCATCAAACTTGCCCTATTTATTACCCTAACTTGCCCAAACTAACACTAACTTGCCCAAACTAACACTAACTTGCCCAAACTAACACTAACTTGCCCAAACTAATACTAACTTGCCCAATTTATCACCCTAACTTACCTGAACTAACTTTAACTTGCCCAAACTAACACAAACTGACGCAATGTGTCACTGTAACTTGTCCAAACTAACACTAACTCGCCCATTTTCTCGCTCTACCATGTCCACTTATTTAGGTAAACTCCAAGGATAGAATCCTCTGATATATGAGTAAACATGTTTAATTGGCTCTAGCGGGAACATGTGTTATCACATTGGCCACCACGACGATAAAAGTCACTTGTTCTCCGATCAAATAATCACAGGTTGCATAAAATAGCCGTTTGAAAACATGTGGTTTGAAGGAAACCCGTGTTATTATAGAAACGTTTTTCTTTATTTACTGAAATGCTGATATTAACTTTGTTGTGTTGTCTGTCGTAACTTGAAATGTGCACCGAGTTACATTTTCTGGCTTCTCATTTACCGCTAAACTTCCACAACCGAGTTTATCGTAGAATAAAGAGTTTTTATGACCGACCCAGTTTAAAATCCACCAGTTTATTAAGTTGTTTTAATTAAACGTTTTACAGTGTGGTTTGAAACTCGTGCATCTGCTCTCGAGTTCGATCCTGTCCTGGGTCACCGTGCCACTAGTGAATATTCGATCAGAAACAATGACTCTAGCGTCATATTAGCCAATGTGATAACACTCGCTAGAAGCAATTGCTAACATGTTTGCTCACATATATAGCCCAAGATCTATTACTGAAGAAGAATAAGGGGTAAGTATATTATTTATGTAGGCAGCCATGTCGCATTGAATCAAAAACAGTTAAAAGTTGGCAATATAATTAATTAAATTATGACATGTCTTTGTGCTGATAAAATCCGTTTGTAATTTTTAACGAGTACTGCTCACATTCGACAAAAACTTAGAGCAAAAACTTATGTCGACGGAAATGGATTTCTTGAGGAGAGCAGCAATATGTTTAAGATTAGAAATAATAGTTTTAAAAAACTAAAGCAACACGCTTTATTAGAAAACCGAACTAAAAAATGAAAAATAATTTTAATTTCCAACACGCTTGGGATAAAATTAAAGTGGGCAACAAAAAAATCATCTCCAACACATATAGAATAAAACTAGAGTTATCAACAAAAAGAAAATCATTTTACTATCAAAAGCGTGGGGTGCTCTATATCAATTAATATATTTGATAATAAACATATATTGGTAAAAGTAAAGACTCTAAGAAGAAAATGTAAAAATCATAAAAAGCACCCCACGCTTATGATGGTAAAATTATTTTCTTTTTGTTGATAACTCTAGTTTTATTCTATATGTGTTGGAGATGATTTTTTGTTGGCCACATTAATATTATCCCAAGCGTGTTGGAAATTGAAATTATATTTCATTTTTTAGTTTGGTCTTCTAATAAAGCGTGCTGTTTTAGTTTTTTAAAACTATTATTTTTTTTTTAGTTTTAATATTTTACAGAATAAGATAAACATATAAATGTCTTTAAATTCGATACCATTGTAGTATGAGCTAAAAGTAATACTCTTCTAAAATATTCCTCCCAGCCGGATTTGAACCAGCGACCTACGGATTACAGAAATTATATACCACTAGAGTTCACCGCTCTACCAACTGAGCTCTTACAACGATTGACTAAAATATCGACAAGTCGCGCAACCTATTATAACAGTTTTCATTTTTTTGATTTTCTGATGATTCTGGTCGAGATTTTAGAAACAAAATATGAAATTATTGTATTGTCACGGGTCCTTTACAAGTATACAAAGTTTCAAGTCGATCTAATGTTTCTAAGTGGGTGAAAATCGTGTTCAAAAATTCCGTAACATAGATACAAATACACTTTTTTTATTGTCTGACGATCCTGGGCAGGATGTTAGAAACAAATATGAAAATATTATATTGTCACGGGTCCTTTACAAGTATACAAAGTTTCAAGTCGATCCAATGTTTCTAAGTGGGTGAAAATCGTGTTCAAAAAATTCCGTTACATAGATTCAAAGACACTTTACTTTGATTTTCTAATGATTCTGGCCAGGATTTTAGGAAATGAATAAGAAATTGTTGTATTGTCACGAGTCCTTTACAAGTATACAAAGTTTCAAGTCAATCCAATGTTTCTAAGTGGATAAAAATCGTGTTCAAAGATTTCGTTACATAGATACAAATACACTTTTTTTTTGATTTTCTGATGATTCTGGCCAGCATGTTAGAAACAAAAACATGAAATTATTGTATTGTCACGGGTCCTTTACAAGTATACAAAGTTTCAAGTCGATCTAATGTTTCTAAGTGGGTGAAAATCGCGTTCAAAGATTCCGAACATAATACAAAGACACTTTTTTTATTTTCTGGCGATTCTGGCCAGGATTTTAGAAACAAATATGAAAAATATTATATTTTCACGGGTCCTTTACAAGTATACAAAGTTTCAAGTCGATCCAATGTTTCTAAGTGGATGAAAATCTTGTTCAAAAAAATTCCTTTACATAGATACAAAGACACTTTTTTTTATTTTCTGATGATTCTGGCCAGGATTTTAGAAAATAAATAAGAAATTATTGTATTGTCACGAGTCCTTTACAAGTATACAAAGTTTCAAGTCAATCCAATGTTTCTAAGTGGATGAAAATCGTGTTCAAACATTTCGTTACATAGATACAAAGACACTTTTTTTTATTTTCTGATGATTCTGGCCAATGTTTTAGAAATAAAGAATGAAATTATTGTATTGTCACGGGTCCTTTACAAGTATACAAAGTTTCAAGTCGATCCAATTATTTTAAGTGGGTGAAAATCGCGTTGAAAGATTCCGTTACGTTGATAGATAGATACAGGTCAAGCTAATATAAAGCTTGTAAAAATAAGAAATATTCTCGTATGAGACAAAGCGAACGTTAGATATTCAATAGTAGATTATATAAGATATAAGCAATTAAATTGGCATGTGCACGTACGACGAATGCAAGAAGAAATATTACGTAGAAAAACATTGGAATGGTGTCCACCTGGAAGAAGAAGGAAAGGAAGACCTCGAAATTCGTGGATGCAACAAATAAGAACTGGAATGAGAACAGAGGACTGGAGGACATGGAGTGGGTGGATAGAGACGAGTGGAGAAGAAAAATAAAAGTTTAGGTACAGAAAGATGTGTAAACATTAAAAATCTGTATATAAATGAAACATGAAATGAAATAAAAAAAAACTGATGCTGTAGGGACATTTGTCGTCCCAACTTCTCAAAAAACATTAAACTGAAAATATATAAAACTGTTATTCTGCCAGTTATATTATATGGATGTGAAGCATGGACTCTTACTTGAAGGGAGGAAAGGAGATTACGAGTATTTGAGAATAAAGTTATTAGGAACACTTTTGGAAGATAGATGAACAGACAGGTGAATGGAGAAAAGAACATAACAGTGAGCTACATGTTCTTTATAGGAAACCACATATAATAAGTGTGATAGACTGCGATGGGGAGGTCATGTGACACGAATGTGGAATGAAATAGTTGCATGGATGCTTCTTGTAGGAAAACAGAGGGAAAACTCCCGGTTGGTAGACCAAGAATGAGGAGGGGAATGAGATTAACTATGATTTGAGGGAAGTAGATTATACAGGGGATGATTTGAAAACATTAGCTCAGGATAGGGACGTGTGGAGAGCTTATCTCTGCTTGGCCATGAACCTACAGGTTGGATAGTGGCAGTGAGTTAGTTGAGTTGTACTTATGTTACGATTAGGTTAGGATGAGTATCCTGGCTCTAAAGTGAGAGGGGTTGTGTGGACAGAGAATGACTTTCAGTTTTCAATAAAAGTCTGTTTGTGGTGCTCACGTCTAGAAACCGCTGCAATTTCCTCTTTTTATCGAACAAACACAAACTTGAAGAAATCTTCCCTCACCGCGCACTGCAACTTCAAAGTTTTCTAATAAATAACTGTGCAAGTATGTTACCTACGTCTGTAAGGACCTCGGCTGTAAGCACTAGCATTTTCAGTAATAAAATTCACGATCACCTCACTTGAAATATTACAGTCTTACTAATAAAAATCACTTATACAGGCTTTCATCAGTTGTTTAGTTATACAATGTATTAGCCTAATATAGATCATGTATAATTTCCTGACTAAACATTACTATCTGTGGCATGACTTTTAATTCCTTCATAAACTCCTGTCAAATTTTATTCTTCTATTTTATTCTAATTTTTCAAATTATCTCCCACCATTTACAATGATTTTTACATCTTTCTAACCATTATATATTTATTTTTCTTTCATGTCATATTAGGTTTGCATTGCTCAGTGTAAAAGCAAAAAAAAAAAAAAAAAAAAAATACATCGAAATAAAGAAGCGTCACTGCTATAAAGTAAAATTTCTCTTTAATTTGCTTACTTGTTATAGTGGCTACTAGAGGGCAGTAAATGTTTGTGAGAGGATTGCTTGGATAGCGTAAGTGGCAACGCACTGAAGTATCAATTCAGAAGTCCGGTTTCAAATCCCCACCCAAGCAATTATTTTTCTTTTCATGTCACATATATACTAATTCAAACTCACTGGCACTATCGAACCCGTAGGTTCATGCCGCGCGGACATAAGCTCTCCATACATCCCGATCCTGGGCTAACGTTTTCCAATCATTCCCTGTATAATCTACTTCCCTAAAATCCTAGTTAATGTTATTCTCCCACCTAATTCTTGGTCTACCAACTGGGCGTTTTCCCTCTGGTTTTCCTACCAGAAGCTTCCATGCACGTCTTTCATTCCTAATTCGTGCCCATCGCAGTTTACTAGACTTAATTGTTCTTATTATATCTGGCTTCCTATAAAGACCATGTAGTTCACTTATGTAATTTTCTCCATTCACCTGTTTGTTCATCTCTTTTTGGTTCAGAAATTTTCCTAATAACTTTATTCTAAAATACTCATACTATACTTTCCTCCCTTAAAGTAACAGTCCATGTTCATCACTTGCAATACTACTACAGTCTTACTGATAAAAATCACTTATACAGGCTTTCATCAGTTGTGTGGTTGTACAATGTATATTTTTTTGTGTGTGTTTGAGTCGGTCTCTGGATGGTTTAGATCCTCAATTGAACCCTCTAAAACCATTAGGTGTAGGAGTTCACATGAAGTGAAAATTTAAAAATCGCTCTAGCGGTCACAATTTTCGATGTTTCATAACTGAACTCAGTATATTCTATTGAAATAAACCGAAGTATGTATTATCCAAAAAATAAGCGAAATCCGACAATTAATATTACATTTATTTACGTGCAGCAACGCACGCTGGGTATTAGCTAGTCTTTATAAATAAACTGAACTCCAAGCGCAACAGGCCTAGAAGGCCCTTGGCCTACCAACGGGCTGCTGGCCTCACATCCACATGCGTTAATCACAGAGGTAGACGATCATCTAGCCAGTGTAGGGGTGAGCATGTGCTCAGCATGTCGGGTCCTCCAGCCGTTATAGCTGGTATTTTCAACCTGAAGTCGCTACTAATTGTAGCTACCCAAAATGCCTCACAATGCTGGATGGGCACCGGTACCATATTGACCGAAATTTGATGAGAAATGTTCTTCCTCCAATGGGACTCGAACTAGCGCAAGTCCCATTTCTCTGGGCATTAACCACTCGGCTACGGCGCGGGGCTTTTTACATATACATTCAGCCCGCAAAAATGAAAAAATAGTCGATTGATTTCTATAAAAATGTGTATGGGATAATCCATATCAAATCGGACAGAAAAAAATCTTTCAATTTTCTTTTTTAATTTTGTGTATCCATAAATGTAATGAATACATATATAAACGTATTAATATCGACATTTAATTTTTATCATTTATAGGTTCGTAGTTATGATGATCTAAAATTATCGTAAATATGATAAACTAAAACGTTCACTAACTAATATTTCTGAAACAGTAAACAGCATTTTTTTAAACGTATTTATATAGGTGATATCATGTAGTTTAAGGGTGGTATTTTTATAATTAGGATATTTTTATTTTCGGTGTCATTTTCTATTTTAGGCGGTTTACTGCAGTACATATAAAAAAATGTAAATGAAAAAACATACAGGATATTATTCACGTAATAAGGATTCATTTCCAGCAATTACATTTTTGGTGGGATGAATAGTTCAGACAATATAAATGATTTTTAATCTATTTTCGTTAAAAACTGGCGGATCCACACCGTAACAGGTTCATTTCACGATTAAGGTCGCGCGCGTAGTTAATTGAAACAGCTAACACCGCTTCATCAGTTACTTTTTCAACTGCCATTAAATGTAATGGATTATTATATGTTCTGCTTAATGGAACAGTACTATAAATTTATAAAAGTGGCGATATTTTAATTCTTACGCAATATATGTTTATTTATGGAATTTAATTGCTGAAGCGAGAAGTAAAGAGCTCTGTTACTCACGTTTACTATGAATTATTAAACAAATTATTTATAACTAACTAACTCACTCACTGGCTCTGTGGAACCTGTAGGTTCATGGCCGCGCGGACATAAGCTCTCCATACATCCCTATCCCGAAGCTAACGTTTTCCAATCATCCCCTGTATAATCTACTTCTCTCAAATCATGTATAATGTTACTCTCCCACCTCATTCTTGATCTTCCAACTGGGCGTTTTCCCTCCCATTTTTCTACCAGAAGTATCCAAGCACCTGTTTCATCCCCCATACGTGCCACATGTCCTGCCTATCGCAGCCTACGACACTTAACTGTTCTTATTATATCTGGCTTCCTATACATATCATGCATCTCACTATTATGTAGTTTTCTCCATTCACCTGTCTGTTCATCTCTTTTTGATCCAAAAATTTTCCTAAGAACTTTCTTCTCAAATACTCGTAATCTACTTTCCTCCCTTAAAACAAATTATTTATTTTGTTACAAATTTTTCATTATAGTTTAAATGTAATATTATATAATAAAAACTCTTACATCATTAATTGAATAAACTGGTATAGATTTTTATTATGTTATAATTACTAATTTCAATCTTAAAATAACTTTTTATTCAGTGTACTGTATTGTACCCTAAAAAACTATGACGAAATAGTGTTGTTATAAGATATCACTTCCAAATAAAACCGAATGTTTTAATACTCGTACCACTTCCTACCAAACGATAATAATGCTGTATCAGCACGTCTTCCTGAAACATCTGCCTCTCCCATCAACAATTCTCAAGTTCAGATTACTTACTAGACAGTTGATTTAAATTAGTGTGTGTGTTTAGTGTATCTCGTGTTTTAAGTGTCACAGTCAAATTAAAAATAATATTTTATTGTTTTTAACTAACAAGTTTGAAGATTAACAAAGACTAAATGGCGAGTTAGAAGTTAAATATAATTTTAATTATGTTTATTTTAGTATAAATAGTTATCAACAATATTATGTGTTAATATATAATTTTTACAATTTCTTAAATCTTTCTGGAATGAGAGAATAATCGTAGAAATATACATGTGTTGTAAAATGAGAATAATGGGAAGTTTAGGCATTAAATTAAACACTATAACAATAGTTTAGTTTATATCGTGCATTTTAATATTATCTTTGATATGTCATGAGTAGGGGATGCAAGATCAGTAAGTGATGCCAAGCCAATAAAATATATTTATACCTCTTAAATATTACTTGTAACAGCATGAAAATTGTTATAAATTATTATCGATAGTTTAACATTCCTTGCAATATTCAACATCAGACGTTGGTGTAGTGTACAAGTACAGAATATTACAACACATGACAAAACTACTCTCTAGAAAATAATTTTTAATAGGCCTACAAGCTTGAATTCGTAGGTGCTTAGTAATTTAAATGAAACTATGCATTATCCAAAATCAGCACAAAATTAACCGCCTACTGGAAGATATCAGTAACGATTGTTACATTTAATGACGCTCACTAACATGTGAGTTCATTATGTAGCAATGTTAATTTTCAAGCGCGAGGTTCTACTACGGTACCGCAAATCTACGACACGAGACTCGCGAATTCCCTTCCCTCTGGCGAAAGCTACATTCACAATTGTTACGCCTTTAAAATTCCATTGATTCCTATCGAGTTTGAACCTGCGAACCTCGGAATCGAAGGCGTGCAGAGTAACCACTAGTCCACGTTGATGATGATGATGATGTAATAATAGTAATAATGATAATAAAAATAATATAATGATATTAATAACAATAAAAAATGTTTGGAAGTGCACAAAGGTAGCTCCGTCATTATACGAGCGAGCGATCTTTACTCATGCGAAAGGTATTACGAGCAGTCTACGCATATGAGAATTTAGGGAAAATAATTATTGTTGGTAGTTTCCTTTCATCCCACCACTTTAATACTAATTACAATAAATTAACTGGTGTTCATGTAATAATGTGGCACTTTTTGATTTTATAAAATTTTGGTGGGAAAGGTCAATTGCATATTAATTGTATTTACGCCCTTCAGAAAAACGAAAATATTAACATACTAATTTTGAAGCGATAGAGCATAAAATCATCTATATTGTGACTATCTTTTCAAGTTGAGGGAGTAGTTATACTTCGAGAAATTAATTTAATAAAAGAGACTATTTAAAACAATACGACAAATTCACAGCTCTAATACTCTTTAATTACATCAAACGAAGACATGAAATTCGGTTCAGATATTCAGTATATGATAAAGTTTCATTGTAAACTTTTAAACATGCGAGTTCAATTTTCACAATTGTTTTGCCAATTTCGTATGGAATGTCCCTACATGTCTTTAGGTACGGACAGTGTGTTGTCGCTATATATTATTTCCTAAAACTATTAAGTGTAGGAGTTCAGCTGAAACGAAAATTTGAAAGTTCCCCTAGCGGTCGATTAACCGAAAAAAAAGTCAATAATTATACAATTTGTGGGAATAAACAATTACAATGGTTGTGACACGTGAAGAGGATGATTGAAGATAGATTGTCAGCAGTTGGAGTGGGTTTGAAAAGAAGAGGGAGACCCAAGAAGACATGGATAGAGGGAATTATTAATTTTATGAAGGACAGGGGACTGCAGAAATGACAAAACGCTAGATCAAGTAAAATATTTCAATTATCTAGGTGTAATAGAGAAAAAGACATAAATATGAAAATCAAATAAAACTACGTTTTATTTTTATTTAATTAATAAATAATAAATTATAAATATTTCAATACTTGGAAAGAAAGTAAAAAAGAAACATTAAACATTTTATAAAGTACTAGCTACCCGGCAGACGTTGTTCAATTCTCATGTCATGGGCGGACGATAAAAGTATGTTACTTTTTTTACCATAAAATTCAGAAATTAGGACATAATTAGATATTATTAAATAAGTTCGCAAGAAAACCTCTTACAGCCTTCTGTTGTGGCTCAAGAAGTGCGAATGATGACGTCACATAGTCATTAATATTAGAATTGTGCCCTCCTTTGCAGATAAGCTAAGAACCGTCATATAACAATTATATTAGAGTGAAAAAAAAAGATAAATTTATGAGAGTGAGTCAAAACTTCTTTTTTTCTTTCCCCAGCTAGATTTCATTTCTGACCCATACTGGCCTACATTCCATGAGAAAAATTTCTTCCCACGTAGAGACTCGAACCAGCATAAGTCCTGTAGTTCTGCGCCAAGACTTCTTGCCTTAACCACTCGGCTACGGCGCGAGACTCTTGGTATCATTGAAAGACAAAATGGTTATTGTGAGTTATCCGTAAGAGATAAGGGACTCTTGGTATGAATGAAAGACAACATTTTTTTGTGAGTTATCCGTAAGAGATAAACATATGCTGTCGCGGACTTTTTTGTAGAGCTTTTTGAGATATTCAATTCTGTGTACATTGATTTTGTGTATTTCTTATAGTTTAGGCAGCTTAAGCCATTTAAGCGTCCAAAGAGCTACTTTTTCACGTTTTCCACTACAAAGGGCGATTTTTAAGGGTGTAGGAGTTGAGTATCACAACTTTCTTATAGCCTATGTTCATCCCGGGAATCGCCTGAACATTTTGCAAAAAAACCCCATCATAATCGGATCTACCGTATGGCCGCGCATAAAGTACGAACACAAACAAATATACAAACAAACAAACATTAATTTTTATATATAAGATTGGCTGCAATATTGTATGGCTCAGAAATATGGACTCTGAATAAACAGTCAATTAAAAGAATATAAGCAGCAGAAATGCAATATTTACGATTTGTGACAGAATATACTTTAATGGATAAAAAAACGGAGTGAAGATATCCGTAAAGAACTACAAATATTCAGTTTGACAGATAAAATAGAAGCGTATAGGGGAAAATGGTATGAACATGTCTGCAGAATGGATACCAACAGATTGCCTAGGAAAAGTCTGAGATTGGGGACGGGCACGAAAGAGATGGACACAGCAGTTATAATACTTGTACGAGCCGAAACGATCCAAAAAGGTTCAAACCTTGTTAGAAGAAAAAGAAGACTGCGGACTGCAGGATGGTGACTGGAAGGATAGAGATGAATAGAGGAAGAAGATGTTGTGTACATTTAAAACTCGTTGAATAAAAAGAAAATTAAAATAATAATAATAATAATAATAATAATTATTATTATTATTATTATTATTATTATTATATTCGTATTTTTGATAAATATTATGTGGGTTCAGAACCTGGACATTAAGTAGAAAACAAGCCAACAAGCTGTTAGTAGTAGAAATGGATTTTTGGAGGCGATTGACAAGAATTTCAAGAAAGGATAAGGTCAGAAACAGCACAATAAGGGAAATTATGCAAGTTGGAAAAAAAAACATATTAGAAAAAATAGAAGAAAAAACGTTTGAAATGGTATGGACACCTGATAAGAATGAAAGAAGATAAATTACTAAAGAAGATCCTTAATTGGAAAGCTAATGGAAGAAGTGGAAGAGGCAGACGTAGAGAACATTGGATGGATGGAGTGAGGAGAAGTATGGAAGCTAGAGATTTGAGGGAAGAAGATGCTTTAGACAGGAACCTCTGGCGATAAATCACTTTGGGTTGAAGGAGAAACAATGTATTGTGGAATATTCCTAATAATATAAAATAATAATAATAATAATAATAATAATAATATTATTATTATTATTATTATTATTATTATTATTATTATTGCTATTATAAGTTGTTAGAATTGTCTTCCTCTAGATTTGAATAAGGTTTTCTCAAAATCTAGATGTATGTATTTGTCACACCCTGTATATTATATTCTGGTGGAAATAAGTTTAGAATGTGAATATAAATCTCAACTCTAGCTCTCGCGACGTCATTAAATTTCAATTCTCAAAATGTATTCGCGATGAAGACGTCTTGCAATAGAAAGACGAAATGTCATATCAAATTAGGTGTCTGAATTCAACTACAAGTAAGAATAAATATCTACAGTTGTAGCATCGTCTGACATCATTACAGGAGAGATCCTAACTCTATTCTCAATATATTGTCAAGGGGTGTTCCTCGAGAGTTTTGATTATTATATATTATTATTATTATTATTATTATTATTATTATTATTTATTATTAGAGAACATGATTGTAAAACTCGGTTTTAGAATTTATCCAAGAAAAGCAACTAAAATGGTACGGGCATATTAAGGGAATGGAGGATGAAAGTTTACAAAAAAAATAATGGAATGGACACCATCAGGAACGAGAGGGAAAGGACGATCAAATCTCACGTGGATACAATGATTAGAGAAACTTTGAAGGACTGGGAAATAAAGGAAGAACTGTGTTATAATTGAGAAGAATGGAATACAATTTCAAAACGAATTTAAAGACAAATCATTGGTGCCGGAAAAATATGTCAACATTGTAAAAACCGGAATATGTATACCCAAATATATATATCCATCCATAGTAATTCTGCCCGAAGCCAGGTCCTTCACTGCAATCATAGCTTTACTAGGGAATTGTAGGTGTGGTAGCTTCCCGTTGCTTTCCACATCGGTGAACAGCGAAGGATGATGATGATCATAATGATAAGGGTGATGATGATGATAACCATATGATTTCGGGGACCGTTTTGGCCTTAAAGTTTTCCTGATACTCGTATTTGTCTTACAGGTGACGAAATACCCCGATAAAAACCTCAACCAGAAAAACTGCTCCGACCGGGGATCGAACCCGGACCCGCTGCGTGACAAGGCAACACGCTACCTTGAGACCACAGCGGTGGAATATATATATGGTATGATAAGAAAAATAAATGCCTGGACGGGATTCGAACCCGGATCTCTGAGTCTGTACCTCAGCGTGATATCTGTTACACTACCAGGCGAATCCAATTCAAACACTTATTTTTCTTATATATGTATTATACTCTCCATTATTACTAGATGTCGCAAGAACTCTGTCTTCACTGCCATCTAGTAGCTGACTATAACAAGTAAGCAAATTAAAGAGAATATTTATTTTACTTTATAGCAGTGACGCTTTATCGATGTTATAATTAAATGTTTAACATTGAGCAATGCAAGCTTAATATGGTATGATAAGAAAAATAAATGCCTGGACGGGATTCGAACCCGGATCTCTGAGTCTGTACCTCAGCGTGATATCCATTACACTACCAGGCGAATCCAATTCAAACACTTATTTTTCTTATATATGTATTATACTCTCCATTATTACTAGATGTCGCGAGAACTCTGTCTTCATATATATATATATATATATATATATATATATATATATATATATATATTTGTATGTATATAATTATTATTAGAGCGAGGAATTATATAAAGGAAATTATATCAAAATATGAAATCATAATAACAAAATATGACACAAAAATATTATGAAGCTGCTATTTTTTAACTTTTTACATATATTTATATACACAAGCCCTGTATAATTTTTGGGTATACATACCAGCACACAAATCAGACAAGAATATCTTTTTGTAGTACAATAAATCAAGAATTTCACTGTATTTTCATTTTAATTAATTTTTCATTAACTCTTGACGCAATATAAAATATGTTTGTGATTTGAAGCAATGTTAATGGCTCACATTGTAGTGTAGTTATTTGAGGAATCATGCTAACAAGCCGGAAGGTCTTGGGTTTGAGTCTCAATGGGGTCAGGGTTTTTAGCTAGACCAAACCTTCTGGCGGCATCATAGGGTCTAGTCGACTCTTAATTAAATGATTACCAGACGCATGTTCTGGGACAAAGGTGGCTGTCACCCAGGACTGAGAACCCAGTGGCCGTCCCTTGGCGATTGTCTAGAAATGTGGAAGTCTCAACATCCATCTGCCCCAAAGGCCCCCTCAAGCCTGTAGTGTGACACTTTACTTTAATAAATTCATACTAGGAGATTATATATATATTTTTTTTTTTGTTTATGTTTGGATGTAAATTAATTTATCCAATGATATTTAATTACGAAATACAAACATAAAAAAAAAACAAAACAAAACATAGTAACCGAAACAAACATCCTTCCATCGAATATACCAATAAAAAAAATAGAGTGGATACAGTTTCGATGACTGCTGGTTACCTTGCATAAAGATATTGAACTCCAATAGGTGTAAATATCATACTAATATTAAATTGGATGATTCGGAACACAAGCAGAGCAAGTCCAGTATTCATATTTGGAAAAACAAGATCTTAAAATAAATTAATCCACAAATAATTCAAGGGAGTATTCCAAAACTCTCTTTACAAATACAGTTATTTTTAATCCTATAAACTACACGTACGAACATGGTGAAATGTAGTTAGAATTATTTTAACGTTATTTTTTTCATGAAATTGGCTGAGCAGAGTATCTAGTCTTGGTCTACTTGTGCTTTGAACAATCCAATTATCAATTCTGTTCATAATAAACAGTTAGAGCTTTGTCTACATTTTATACATTTTTTTAATGCCCGTCCGTCAGAATTGTTTTATACGATCAGAAAGTACTCTCAAACATGTACCACGCTATATTTGATAGTTTGATGTAAGTGAGAATAATATTGGTCTTACCTACAAGAACTTTACTAATTTCATAAACTGTGGAGTTATACCTTATTTCTCAGCACAGCTTCAAGTTTAGAGCAGCAGTCTTCACTGCATTTAAATATAGTAATCCATTCACAAAATAAGGACTGTCCTTAGGTAGAAAAAAGGAAGTGGTTGCTACCTGATAGAAAGAGTAGGTGGTTATTATTATAACATTGTTCTACTCATTAATTTTCTTGTCACAGATTAGGAAATCCCTGTTCTTGTTCTGTAGTTTCGAACAAAAGCCTCCACTTGGTCATTCCATGTCTCCTTATTCAATTATTTTCTTTCATCAAAACTATTTATCTTGTTCTGGATGGGAACCGAGGAATTTTCGCCTGTCTACCATATTACATTTTCAAATTATTCCAAAATTGCAATCACTTCAAAAATGTTTTTAACCAGTTATTAGAAATTTTATTTAAAAAATTGAAAGTTGAAAAATATGAAGGAATATTAAATGTTTACTAAGATATTAACATTTTGCCAAAATATTATGAAATTAGAAAAAAAGTAGGTCTTATTTGATTCTACAGATCATAAAATGTAATACATCGTCTCAGCGGTCTTTGACTAATAGTTTAAAACATTAAATTTCATAACAGTCCTCTCTCTAATAATAATAATAATAATAATAATAATAATAATAATAATAATAATAATAATAATAATAATAATAATAATAATAATAATAATAATAATAATAATAATAATAATAATAATAATAACAATAATAATAATAACAATAATAATAGTAATAATAATAATAATAGTAATAATAATTATATTATTATTATTATTATTATTATTATTATTGATAGTATGGTTGATTGGTCATCACATGAAGTCCGTCTGCACAATTTACATCTGCTCTCTGTAGCGCTGTTCAGGTCTCCCGTGTGTGCTGTACCTGCTATATGGTTGCAATGGTTTACATCTGCTCTCTGTAGCGCTGTTCAGGTCTCCCGTTATGTGCTGTACGTGCTATATGATTGCGGTGGAATTTGATTTGTATTCGTAAATAATTTGAAATACACTGAATATGTTTAATTCCTGACGAACAACCCAACAAGCTGCAAAGGTGTGTTATGAGTTGGTCTCGAAAGTTAAGATAAATCCTTTTTTTTTATTTTATGTCTGAAGATGAAGCCCAACTTAATATACGTACTTTTTGAGTTATTGTAGGCCAGAAACTGGTGAGTTTTTATTCGTCCTTTTTGTGTTTTTTCGATTTTTTTTTGGATTATTGGTGTTTTTTAGCCTTTTGTTTAGGTCTTAATGTTTTCTTTCTTTTTTTTTGTTTTTTTTTTGCAACTTTACCTTCTTTTGACTACATTTATACCATTTGTATAATTCAAGAATCCGCAGAGTCTAGTCTCAATTCCAACTTCTTTTAAAAACACTATCTAGTTTTACTTTCCAAAGACTTTTCATATTCCACACATTTTTGATCCTCGACAAACTATTGAACCCTCAAAAAACATCCCATTATTTTTAACCAGCATACTGACCGCCTGATATTTATTATAGGTTCGCTGAATTAATTCTGTATTCTGCAAGAACTTCCTTTTAAAATAACATAAAAAACTATGTTGAATTAAAAAAAAATATAAAACAAGATGTTAGCAGTAGAAATGGATTTTTGGAGGCGATTGACAAGAATTTCAAGAAGGGGTAAGGTCAGAAACAGCACAATAAGGGAAGTTATGTAAGTTGAAAAAACATAGGGCCTATAGGAAAAATAGAAGAAGAACGTTTGAAATTGTATAGACACCTCATAAGAATGAAAGAAGAGAGAGTACCAAAAAAGATCCTTAATTGGAAAGCTAATGGAAGAAATGGAAGAGGCAGACCTAGAGAACGATGGATGGATAGAGCGAAGAGAAGTGTGGAAGCTAGAGATTTGCGGGAAGAAGATGCTTTTAGACAGGAACCTCTGGTGACAAATCACTTTGGGTTGAAGGAGAAACACTGTATTGTGGAATATTTCTAATAAAAAGAAGATGCATTTTCAGTTATCTTTTTTTCGCAACTTACGTTGCATTTCACTAAAATTTGGTACTTTTTAAATACATTTTATTATATTAATTAAGTAAACTAAAAATTGTCATTTAATTTTAATTGCGTTTTTACATCTTTTTTTTTTCCTTTCAATTTTTTAGGTCTTTTTTATATCCTTAAGTCTTTTTAAATGTCTTTTATGGGCATATTATATGTCCTTAACTTCCGAGCCCTGGTTATGAGATTTTCGAAAGCCAAATAAATTGATGGTTTGGTAAAAGGTCTTGCCCTGAGACAGCAGATTTTAAAAGAGCGAAAACGAGTTTCTCCAATATTTTGTTGAGCACTGGTAGAAGATTATAGCTTACCGTTTGGATGGGTTTTACAACTTACAAGGGAACTGTCAACCTCTGCATGCCTAAACCTACTTGAAATTTCTCCCAGAGAAGCGTTGTGATGTACTAAGGTAGTGTCCAAAAAATTACCTGCCGTTTTTAACTGCAAGACACAGAAATCAAAGTCAGAATCCAGCAATGGCAACTTAAAGTATGGCGCAGATCGGCTCCCTGTATGAGTAAGAGCGGAGTGGAGTGAGGTGATACGCGGCGCGGTCGGCAGGTAGTGAGGGTTATCCAATCTACCAAATCAGGAGTTGTGTTACTTCCCATAGTTTAAATGAGGGACTTGTCGCTGAATTTTAGTGCCTTGCAATTAAAAGCAGCAGGTAATTTTTTGGACATGGCCTTGGTACATCACAACACTTCTCTGGTAGACATTTCAAGGTAGGTTTCGGCATGCAACGGTTGACAGTTCCCTTGTTAGATGAAACGATTTGTATTTTTTTTTAATGAGAACAACCTAAATAGTTTTATTTGAAGAGAAAAATTATACGCTCAGACCGGGACTTGAACCCGGGACCCTTGGTTCTCTAGACCAAGTGCTCTACCAACTGAGCTACCTGAGACAAGTACCGATCTAAACGCAAATCTTTCTCTTATACATTGTAATTCCCTTCCAACAAATGCTCTGAAGCCATGCTTCTATCTTGCAAATGTCGGCTCCTTTATTAAGAAGACATATTTGGGAATTATACATTACAGCCAGTACGGCTTTTTTTCATGTTTTAATAATTGATTTCGTACATCTCATTGATGGATAAATCATATTTGAAGAGAAAAATTATACGCTCAGACCGGGACTTGAACCCGGGACCCTTGGTTCTCTAGACCAAGTGCTCTACCAACTGAGCTACCTGAGACAAGTACCGATCTAAACGCAAATCTTTCTCTTATACATTGTAATTCCCTTCCAACAAATGCTCTGAAGCCATGCTTCTATCTTGCAAATGTCGGCTCCTTTATTAAGAAGACATATTTGGGAATTATACATTACAGCCAGTACGGCTTTTTTCATGTTTTAATAATTATTAAAACATGAAAAAAGCCGTACTGGCTGTAATGTATAATTCCCAAATATGTCTTCTTAATAAAGGAGCCGACATTTGCAAGATAGAAGCATGGCTTCAGAGCATTTGTTGGAAGGGAATTACAATGTATAAGAGAAAGATTTGCGTTTAGATCGGTACTTGTCTCAGGTAGCTCAGTTGGTAGAGCACTTGGTCTAGAACCAAGGGTCCCGGGTTCAAGTCCCGGTCTGAGCGTATAATTTTTCTCTTCAAATATGATTTATCCATCAATGAGATGTACGAAATCAATTATTAAAACATGAAAAAAGCCGTACTGGCTGTAATGTATAATTCCCAAATATGTCTTCTTAATAAAGGAGCCGACATTTGCAAGATAGAAGCATGGCTTCAGAGCATTTGTTGGAAGGGAATTACAATGTATAAGAGAAAGATTTGCGTTTAGATCGGTACTTGTCTCAGGTAGCTCAGTTGGTAGAGCACTTGGTCTAGAGAACCAAGGGTCCCGGGTTCAAGTCCCGGTCTGAGCGTATAATTTTTCTCTTCAAATATGATTTATCCATCAATGAGATGTACGAAATCAATTATTAAAACATGAAAAAAAAAAAAAAAAAAAAAAAAAAAGCCGTACTGGCTGTAATGTATAATTCCCAAATATGTCTTCTTAATAAAGGAGCCGACATTTGCAAGATAGAAGCATGGCTTCAGAGCATTTGTTGGAAGGGAATTACAATGTATAAGAGAAAGATTTGCGTTTAGATCGGTACTTGTCTCAGGTAGCTCAGTTGGTAGAGCACTTGGTCTAGAGAACCAAGGGTCCCGGGTTCAAGTCCCGGTCTGAGCGTATAATTTTTCTCTTCAAATATGATTTATCCATCAATGAGATGTACGAAATCAATTATTAAAACATGAAAAAAGCCGTACTGGCTGTAATGTATAATTCCCAAATATGTCTTCTTAATAAAGGAGCCGACATTTGCAAGATAGAAGCATGGCTTCAGAGCATTTGTTGGAAGGGAATTACAATGTATAAGAGAAAGATTTGCGTTTAGATCGGTACTTGTCTCAGGTAGCTCAGTTGGTAGAGCACTTGGTCTAGAGAACCAAGGGTCCCGGGTTCAAGTCCCGGTCTGAGCGTATAATTTTTCTCTTCAAATATGATTTATCCATCAATGAGATCAATTATTAAAACTAAATAGTTTTGTTGCTTCGGAATTCGCTTAACAGCCTTTCTTTTTTTATCTGTAATTCTCTGCACTGGGTGTTGGTTAAATAAATGTACACATTAAATTATTAACAAGTTAGGCTTTGGTCCGGGTGGACATGCAAATCCTGTGCTCTCTTATTTTATAACTTGATGATCCCTGGAGATGTGAAGCAACACACACAGACCGATATCTTTCCTTTGATCATCTGGGGACCTCCTCTACATCCTCTGTGTTCATGAGAAATGTGAAATTACATATTCTGACCTATGAGGAATAATGAAACTGCAACCAGAAATATTTGCATGTTATTAGGTGATGGCGAACAGATAGGCTACCAAAGGCCAACAGGCGCACTCTATTGAGTAACACTAAGAAGTAGGGGCCGGAAATAAACATCAATAAAACTAAATATATGTTCACTCATAGACATACATTATATAATGGAAATGGACAGTTAATGAAACATGAGGGAAATTTTGAGGAAGTGGCTGAATTCAAATACCTAGGAACAATAATTACAAAAACAGGAATGAGATGTACAAATAAATTAAACATAGGCTCAATTCTGGAAATGTGTGTTATGATGTATTTCAGAGACTCTTGCTGTCCCAACTACACTCAAAAAACATTAAACTGAAAATACATAAAACTGTTATTCTACCAGTTATATTATTTGGATGCGAAACATGGACTCTTACTTCAAGGGAGGAGAAAGGATTACGAATATTTGAGAATAAAGTTCTTAGGAATATTTTTGGACCAAATAGAGATGAACAGAGAGATGAATGGAGAAGACTATATAATGATGAACTACATAATCTTTATACGAAATCAGATATAGTAAGATTAGTTAACTCTCGTACACTGCGATGGACAGGACGTGCGGCACGAATGGGGAATGAAAGAGAAAAATGGAAGATTTTTGTAGGAAAACTAGAAGAAAAAGCCTTGTTGGTAGACCAAGAATGAGGTGGGAGGATAACATTAATTATGTTTTGAGGGAAGTAGATTATACAGGGGATGATTGGAAAACAGTAGCTTAGGATAGGGATGTATGGGGAAGTTATTTCCGCGCGGCCATGAACCTACGGGTTCGATGGTGTCAGTGAGTTTTATATATATATATATATATATATATATATATATATATATATAGATTACATTCTTCGCTCGTTGAGTAGAAAAAACACCTTATACCTTTACTTCTGTCAGCGTGAAATAAAAAAAATCATTTATTGCTAGAAAACTATAAAATACAATTAATGAAACATATTTAATATAATGTAGCCGCCCCTCAATGAAACCAAAGTATTGTGGTCGGGGGTGGATTCTTATACATATTAATTTTACAATACAATACAATACAATGACAGGACGTTAACAAAATAACTATACAAAACAGAAACATAAGGCGCGCTTAGAATTAATTTAAAAAAAGGCATGTGTTAGAAAATACTTTTTTGAAACATATTTACATACTTGATTACAAAAAATAGTCCCGCGCCGTAGCCGAGCGGTTAAGGTAGGAAGCCTTGGCGCAGAGCTACGGGACTTGCGCTGGTTCGAGTCTCCATGGGGGAAGAAATTTTCTCATGGTATTTCGGCCAGTATGGGACCGGTGCCCACCCAGCATCGTGAGGCAATTGGGTAGCTACAATAAGTAGCGGCTCCAGGTTGAGGAACCAGCTATAACGGCTGGGGGACTCGACATGCTAACCACATGTCACCCCTACACTGGCTGTTGATCATCTACCTCTGTGATTGACACATGTGGATGTGAAGGGCCAGCAGCCGGCTGGTAAAAGGGCAACCGCTGAAAAGTGGAAAGACCCTCAATCGGATTACAAAAAATATATATATTTTTTCAAATGCCCCAGGTTTGTCTTTCGACATTCCTGGTTTCTCTCCTGGCATGGCGTACTTATAACCCACTTCTGAGGTTGGGGCGCCTGGAAGGCGGGGTTACGTTGCCCCAATGACATGATGGGTGATGATGATGATGATGATAATGGTGTGCCAGGAGAGTCCCTAATCCTAATCTTAACCTAAGATGAATATGAATGATGATGATTTGCGATGACCATATGATTTCGGGGACCGTTTGGGCTTTAAAGTTTTCCTGACATTTGTCTTACAGGTGAGGAAAAAACCCGATGAGATATATATATATATATATTGAGTTATATAATTTCTGTATGAACAATAACTATTTTTAAGTACTACAACAGGTCCACCGTTGTGGTCTCTAGGTAGCGTGCTGCCTTGTCACGCAGCGGGCCCGGGTTCGATCACACCGGTTGGGACAAGTTTCCAAGGTGAGGTTTTTTTCGGAGTTTTCCTCACCTGTAAGATAAATGCCAGGAACCTTTAAGGCCGAAACGGTCTCCGAACACTAACTGGCCATCATCATCATCATCATTAATATCATATTCGCCTAATTAGCTGAAGTTTA
Source organism: Diploptera punctata (assembly GCA_030220185.1). Classification (NCBI taxonomy): domain Eukaryota; kingdom Metazoa; phylum Arthropoda; class Insecta; order Blattodea; family Blaberidae; genus Diploptera; species Diploptera punctata. Next base: position 397,822 of record JASPKZ010008348.1, read on the forward strand.
GTTTAAGGCCTCTCCTGGCGCATCATTACCATCATCATCAACTCTCATATTATCAGGGCAGCGTAACCCCGCCTTCCAGGCGCGCCTCAACCTCAGAAGTGTATGCCATGCCAGGAGAGAACGCCAGGAATGTCCAAATGACAACCTGGGACATTTGGGAAAATAATAATTACTACAACTTAGTTATATAATTATAAATAAAATATTGAATTACATTTTTAATTAATTTATAATTAGTGAAGATGTATTTTTTAGAAATTTTGTTAATTTTTGTAGATACATATTTTAGATTTCCGAACAATTTAATAGTAGTTTATTATACCGTAAAATCTAGGTCCATAGTAGCTGCAATGTATGTAAGCTGCTGTTGTTTTACATTTTGGGTATATTGAAGTTGTAACAATTTTCCTCTTCGTATTGTAATAGTGATTGATTTCGTTAAAATGAACTAAATTTTTATGAATAAATTTTAACACTGTACGTAAAAATAGTTGTTCTATGTTAAATACCTGAAACAGTAACTTTGTCGGAGAATTTAATGGTTTATTTATTTTACTTTTTAAAGCATTTCTGTTCACAATTTGTAATGGTCTAAGTGTATTATTTATAGGCATTACCCCAACATATTATACCATATTGTAGTATACTCTTTTGCGTGATAGTGCGTTTTGTCGTACTTACAGCAATGGCGACCATGATTGAAAGTTCAACTTCCTTCATTTCGGGATTGCCAACCTAAATAACTATACTGTAATAAAAATAACTATACTGTAATATTACATATTACAAACCACATGCGCGAAGTAAAACCACTGCCCTCTATGTATACTACGTACAACGTATATACAAAAAATATCCAAAAGGTAGTGTTAATATACATTATACGAAACAAATCACTGCATTTTAAATTAACTGAACTTTATTTGAAACAATATGAAACAATAAATACGTACTTGCGGCCATTTTCTCACTAAATTGATCTCACGGTCTCCTGTTGTTTCAACTAATAAACATTGCCCACACTGTTAACGTTAGTAAATTGTTTATAATGAACGCAAATATTTCCAACAAAGATGTTATTATTTTAGTATTATTTATTATTTTGAAAACACCATCACGCAAAAAATAATGTACAACCTATGTTTGTGAAGTGTTTGACAGAATCTCGGAAATTAAAAACCTCGCTATCAGTCGGTTTTTAAAATCTAGAAAGTAAAATAATTAGTTTAATTATTTCAAGGGGTAGTTTATTTAAAAATATAAATTTTGGAGGTTTATTTCCTCACTTCTGTAAAAACCATTTCCCAACCTCGCATCGTAATATACTATGAAATAAGGCATAATATATTGTTTTGACAAGTTCAATGTTTATTATATTTATTAGGGTTTTGAAGATATATATTATGTTTGTCAGTATATTACAGATAAAATTTACATATTTATTCCAGTGAAGGTGACTGCCATAGATAACGCACAGATATTTGATTTCTGTTGTATGTTCTAGTTTAGGACAATTACATTTATGTTCCATGCAGTTTATTTCATGAATCGTACTAAAGTCATGTTGCGTATTATTTTTAGTTGTAAGCGAAAAGGAACTAATTTTAGTTTTTGTCGACTTTATTACTAGTGAGTATATAAATATATATATTTTTTATTTCAGGATTGTTTCTGTTATATTCATAGGTATCTTCTTCTTCCTTCCAAGTATTAGGCCAAGGCCTGTTACGATCCTATAGAAAATTTTCCCTCCAGCGTTTCATATGACGGCCCAGTGATCTTCGTCCTCTTGGTATATAATTATAAACAGCTTTGGGGATCCGATTTGAACTCATTCTTTCAAGATGGTGTTTCCAGTTTAGTTGGTACTGTTTAATATATTCCAAAAATTGGCGTAGTCTTCACATCTTTTAAGATATCGGTGTTCCTTTTCCGATCCCATCTGGTGTAACCCGCTGTTCTGCGCATGAATCTCATTTCACAATCCGTTATTCTGCTTTCATGTTGTCTTTTTAGTGTCCATGCTTCACTACCATAGGTCAACACTGGTCTAGCCAAAGTGTTATATAAACGTAATCTGGTGTTTTTTTTTGTACAAGGGATGGTTTCATAACTTGATTAATAATTCCCAAACTTTTATTATAACTAGTAATTTTTTCACAGGTATCCCAAACAAAATATACAATTTTTTTCTTCACTATATATTTTGGTTTTTTAGCATTAAGTTTTATTTTAAATGTATGAGGAGAAGCTGGCCCCCTAGCATCAACCCCCAACCTGGAGGTCCAGAGACTTTTTCTGGAGTCTACCATAGATCAGTTGCTTTCACTGCAGCTAAGAGTCTGACTCCACCCTTTATTGCCTCATCCGCCGTCTGCACCATACCGTAGATCTTCAACTCTGCTGCAATTGCCGTTGGGGTCCCTACCTAGGGACCCTTACAAGGTACTATCAGCTGGGTCAGCTGAACCTAGGTTTTTTAACGAGGGGTTACTCCTCCCCCTCTTCCTTTCTCATTTGGGACCGGCAATAGTGGAGTTAAGTATAAAATTAAACCACATTTTAATACATTTTAAGCAAGAAACATTATATTATGTAATAATGATGATGATGGTGATGATAATAATAATAATAATAATAATAATAATAATATATCGAGATAAACTGTATAATTTTTTTGCTATGTTAAAAAATGTGTGATTTAAGGTTAGGGAGGTTGAACTATAGCTCCACATTCAATTATATGTCTCTGTTGAATGCGAGAAGTTTCACAGATTTCCCTGCGGTACAGTCACACCTGTCGCTCTCAAACGCAACGTTCAATTGATAGCTTTTCTCAAGAGGATACCTTTCACAAGATTTTTAATACAGGGTCTGAAGAAATCAAAATTTATTGCATGTGGAACATTTTTAAATTTCCGTAACTCATGTAATTGAGATATATATTTATAAATAATGGAGTGAGACGTAAATTCATGATATGTAAAATAAAAGAAAGTATATTAGCAGTAATTTCGCTAAAATATCAGTAATTTATCTGGGATGCAGATGTGTACAATTAAAATCACAGATACAAGCAAAAGTGATAAAATAAGACAAGAAACATATGCAACACATGTTTCGCCCTTGAACAAATCATCATCAGGGCAATCATATCCAAGTATAGTCCGTCGCCGTAGCGTAGTCGGTAGAGTCCCTACCTTCCACTCCGGCGACCCGGGTTCGATTCCCGGCGGAGTAGGAGATTTTAAATCTCCACCTTGGGTCTGGGTGTGTGTCCTGTCCTTGTGTCTATATGTGAGAACAAAATAAAGTTAACAAAAAAAAAAAAAAGGTAGAAAAATAAGGTAAAACAAAAAGTAAAACAAGAAGGAAAAACAGTTTTAAAAAAGGACGCTATGCGTGTGCGTCGCCGTGGCGTAGTCGGTAGAGTCCGTACCTTCCACTCCGGCGACGCGGGTTCGATTCCCGGGGGGGGATTTAAATCTCCACCTTGGGTCTGGGTGTGTGTCCTGTTCTTGTGTCTATACGTGAGAATAAAATAAAGTTAACAAAAATGTAAAAAACAGTAAGTTAAAAACAATAAGATAAAACAAGAAGGAAAAACAATGTAAAAACGAAAAGGAGAAAAAAGTAAAAAAAAAAAACAGTAAATAAATAAATAAAATGTGCACGTTTAGAACCAGTCATTGAATTCATGCTTCGTTATTGTCCAACAGGGAAGATATATCTGGGCCGTCCAAGGAAACGCTGGATACAACATTCATTAATGAGATCGTTACAGGCCTATAGGCCTAAGACTCGGTTGGATGAAGAATATTAAAGCTCCAACTGTATAGATAGAGCTTGTTGCTTTTCTATTTAGTTTTGCTTTTACTTCCAATATGATCACCCTGATGATGCATTCTTCAAGGACGAAATACGTGTCAGGATCAATTTGACTTTGTTTATCTTGTTTTATTATTTCTACTGGTTTCTGTGCTTTTAATTGTAGACATTTACATCCCAGATTCATTGCTGACTCTTTTAGCTGAATTACTACTAAGTTATATAGAAGCCCACCGCTGTAGTCTCGGGGTAGTGTACTACCTTGTCACGCAGCGGGCCCGGGTTCGATTCCTGGTCGGGACACGCTCTTGCGTGAGGATTTTTTCGGGGGTTTTCCTCACCTGTAAGAAAAATGTCAGGAAACGTAGGGCCCAACGGTCCCAGGAAATTATCCGACCATCACCATCATCCTTATTGTTATCATCATCATCCTTCAACGGTGTGGAAAGCAACGGAAAACAACCACACCTATAATTCCTCAGTAAAGCTGCAAAGCATAACATAAAAATGCTATGATTGCAGTGAAAGACCTGCCCTCGGACAGAATTACTATATATAATACTTCGTATTATTTCATCACTTCATATTCTTATAAGAATCCGTCATTCAGGAACTGCGGACACTAAAAGAATTCCTTAGCAAGTTGAATTTATTGTCCTATTTTTCTGGTTGTGGAATAGATGTTTCTTGTGGTATTCTTTAAATTGGCGACTACTCATTTTTTCATAGTAAATATATAAATGTATCGAACCGCAGAGAAAACAAACAGCGACTTTTTCTTTTTTGTAATTTCAAATTTCATAAGTAGAAAAGGATATTGTACAAGAGATTGAAGAAATCCAACCAAGATGGTATGGATATATAATGCGAAGAAGGTACACAGAAACAAATAAGTATTGAAATGGATACCTCCAGGAAAAGGGAAATGTGGTAGACGAAAGCCAACGAGGATAAAGGGAATTCAAGACAATATGAAGAAGAGAAATATGACAGAAGCAGTCACGCAAGACCGGGGAAGTGTGGAAGAAAACAATTGTATATTTTGTTTGAGGATACCTGTGTAAATAACAGAAACTATCCTGAAATAAAAACAATCATGAAACTGCCTGCTTCTAGATTACATGTCGGATTTCATTGAGTTATAGAGAATACCTTCTTCGTTTTATTTCTATGCGTTTCTGTCCGAAAAAAAGAAGAAAAAATAAAACGTCGCTAGGAGGGCTCCTTATTCTATTAATCCGAATTTTCTGGTCAGCAAACTAGACCTTGCTTATTTAATTGACTGATATATGCCTAGTTTGGTTCCGAAAAAATAAAAAAAATTGGCGTGCTGGGACGTTATCAGATATTATATATATATATATATATATATTCGCGGATATAAGTATGATTAAGAAAGTTTTCTTGGGTTTTCCGCGTCATGGATTCAAGGTCGGCTTCTGGCCACTGATTCCGACGTTTCGAAATTGATTCATTCCTTGATAATGGTGTGGGAGCCTGTCGAAATGTCGGAATCAGTGGCCAGAGGCCGACCTTGAATCCATGACGTGGAAAACCCAAGAAAATTGTCTTAATCATATATACATATATATATATATATATATATATATATATATATATATATATAGTGTGTGTGTTTGTAAAAACACTGGTAATTTTGATCCCATAGGTTTGTGGACTCCATATACATGTTATATTGAGCTAACGTTTTCCAATCTTCCCCTGTATAATCTACTTCCCCCAAATTATAATTAATGTTGTTCTCCCACCTCATTCTTTGTGTAGGAACTGGGTGTTTTCCCTCTGGATTTCATACAATAAGCTTCCATTTTCCAATTTCATTTCCCATTCGTGCCACATGTCCTGCCCATCGCAGTCTACGAGACTTAACAGTCCTTTTTATATCTGGTTTCCTATAAAGATCATGTAGCTCACCGTTATGAACTCTTCTCCATTCACCTTTGGTCTAAAATGTTTCCTAAGACCTTTATTCTCAAATAATCGTAATCCTTTCTTCTCCCTTTAGTAAGACTCCATGTTTCACATCCATATAATATAACTGGTAGAATATCTTTTTTTTTTTATATACGGTATTTTCAGTTTAACATTTTTTGAGAGAAGTTGGAACGACAAGAGTCCCTGTAATACATAATAACATGCATTTCCAGAATTGAACCTATATTTAATTTCTTTGTGCATCTCATTCCTGTTTGTAATTATTGTTCCTAGGTATTTGAATTCAGCCACTTCTACAAAATTTCCATAATTTTTCATTACAGTCCATTTCCATTATATAGGCCTAATGTATTTCTATGTGTGAACATAAATTTAGTTTTATTGATGTTTACTTCCAGCTCCCATTTCTTAGTGTTACTCAATACAGTGTGCATTGTGGCTCTTAGTTTCTGTATCTTATCTTTTATTACACAAAAATACTGACTAGTGATAATGGTATTGGCACTGAAAATAAGGGAGAGAGGAGAATGCCGAGTATTGAGAGATGGACAGTAAGGCAAGAATGTACTGTGTTGTCACTGCAGTTTAATGCTTCCGTGTGTTTATTGCAGGTAAGTTAGGCTTCAGCTGTTACTAGATGTTAAACCAACAATGATAAGCCGCTCTTCTGGCCACCAATCAGCCCGCGGAATGATTTTGTGACGTCATAGGTCAATATCTCTCCCACTTCCCCCCCCCCCGTTTATTGATTGTAGCTGAAAACAAGCGATTCAAATACAGGATTTCCGTGTGAGACCTTCTCCAGGTGATTCTACAGCGTGTTCCTAGAATGTAAATACGTTATGGACACTTAATGATAAATGAGGGATATTTTGAAGATGTGGCTGAATTCAAATACCTAGGAACAATAATCACAAATAGGAATGAGATGCACAAAGAAATTAAACACAGGCTCAATTCTGGAAATGCATGCTATTATGTATTACAGGGATTCTTGTTGTCCCAACTTCTTTCAAAAAACATTATATTGAAAATATATAAAACTGTTATATTCCCAATTATATTATATGGATGTGAAACATGGACTCTTACTTTAAGGCAGGAAGAAAGGTAACGAGAATTTGAGAATAAAGTATTTAGGAAAATTTTTGAATCAAAGAGAGATGAACAGACAGGTGAATGGAGAAGACTACATAAAAGTGAGCTACATAATGTTTATAGGAAACAAGATATAATAAGAACAGTTAAGTCTCGTAGACTGCGATGGGCAGAACATATGGAACGAATGTGGAATGGAAAGGGGCATGGAAGCTTCATGAAGGAAAACCAGGAGGAAAGAGCACAGTAGGCAGGCCAAAAATGAAGAGAGAGAATAGCATTGGGCATGATTTGAGGGAAATAATATATTATACAGGGGATGATTGGGAAGACTTTCGGGATAGGGATGTATGGAGAGCTAATATCCGCACGACCATGAACCTATGGGTTCGATAGTGCCAGTGAATTAATTAATAATGACTGGCAGGGAGGGCATCTGGTACGAATAAGGAATGAAGGAGGAGAGTGGAAACTTCTTTTCTTAATTTATTTATATACAGATTTTTAATGTTTACAGATCTTTCTATGCCTGAAGTTTTATTTTTCTTCTCCACTTGTCTCTATCCATTTACACTAGTTATAATAGTAATAATAATAATAATAATAATAATAATAATAATAATAATAATAATAATAATTATTATTATTATTATTATTATTATTTCTTAATGTTGGCCAAGTTAATGACATAAGGCCCTGTCTTCCATTCGACAGCACATATACACAAAGTACAGATTTATTATTTTGCTAGCTAACAAGCGACGTGCGTTGCTGTGCCTAAATAAATTAATTATTAAAGGTTGATTAACCTGTATGGCATACGCTGAGACGAACCAAATATGGTGGTTGCTAGGCAGTTTTTAATTTCAGATTTCAGGTAATCCTCCACTTTTAACGATCGGATTACGCTCATTTTTGGACAATACTTACCTCAGATTGTTTTAATAGGTACTGTGTTTTGTTGTGAAACATAGAAAATTGTGACCGTTAGAGAGATTTTTAAATGTTCACTTGAGGTGAACTCCTATCCTAATGGTTTTAGAGGGTCCAATTGTGAATATAAACCATCCAGGGACCCATTCAGACACACAAAATTTAATCAAAATCGGTCCAGTCGTTTAGGAGGAGTAGAGTGACAAACACACGTTCAGAAGAAATGTATACAGGGTGTTAATGAATAACATTGACAAACTTTGAGGTATTGTAGAGGAGAATTAGACGAACGATTTGAGATAAGGAACTTTGGGTGTGTGAAGTCAAATTTTGAAGTTATATGACTTTTTTTAAACTGGACGTTAGTACTCATTAATCAACAATGAAGCAAACTGTGAATACGGTTTATCTTGGCAATACTTCAGTTCTGCTCCAATAGTAGGATAACCTTAGTTTTAATTGCAAATATAGCAGCATTTTCAAAATTTTGAGCAATGAAGTTATGGAAATTTTGTCTTTCGGCAAGAGCCAGTGCGCCACTGGCAGTCTGTATTTCGTGCCTTGGCCTGCAGTCGTATATATTAGATGCCTGGTAGTGCAAACGTCGTTCGCAATAATAGCTCAGTGGGTAGCATGTTTACCAATGAATGTTGTAATGCCGGGTTCAAATCTCCCTTTTTGGTTTTTGTATTTTTATTTTATTTCTTATTTTTATTCACAGAAGTAGTTACTTAATTGACTTTCTGATATTCTAAACCATTACTATTTATTTTTAATTAAACTAGTTGCGTGATTTGTTTACATGAAAAGCACAGATCATTTTTTTTAAATACTGTACATTTATACCAACTGCTCATGAGCGTGCCCGTGATACTAATGACTGATACCAGTCTGTGTCACAACTGCTTTGAAACTTGTAGGATCACCTTCTCACTTTCACAGTAATGTAAGGAACCATCTGCATAATGTCTTCCCTTGACGTTGGATTGGTCCTGTAGCGTGGCCTCCACGTTCACCTGATCTCACTCCTCCAGATTTCTTGCTATGGGGACACCTTAAGAGCCTCGTTTATCAAACTGCAGTCGGCTCATTGGCGAGAATTTTGGCTGCCTGTGACGAAATCAGAAATACTCTAGGAATCTTTGAAGGAGTGCGAGCATCATTTCTACGCAGATGCAATTTGTGCTTACTCCATCAAGGGCAACATTTTGAACAGTACCTGTGATCCTGTTTTTGAAGCAAACATGAATAAAAATATTTTATTTTTTCTGTATGCTTAAACCATGCCTCCTTTACTAAGTGTACTGTAATATAATATAATAAGTTGGTTTTCATTTATTATTATTATTCCTGAATTTAACATCTTTACTTTAAAATAAAATATGAATACGAATTTGATTTCCTTTACTATTTGTCCGCTGGCAAGTTAGACAATAGTAGACCTTAATTTAATTATTTATTAATTTATTAATTTTGTTATGCCTTTCCTTCATGTCTGTGCTACGTTTCGCGTCATAAGACTTGGTGCTACATTCATACAGTATTATTTTAACCTGAAGTAATGGTTACACTAATGCATTAAATACCGTGCGATTTTCACTTACGAATACTTACTGTACAGTAATTACCTAGAGTGCTTTACAGTATTCCTTCTGTTACACTATTACAGATAATTGTCATTTATTACTTTCCTTAGTACTAAAATAAATTATACAGTATTTTGTACTAAATTTCCAAACATATTACACAAGAAAGAAAGAATATAAAAAAATAAAAGGTCAGCATGTCCGAGGTTTGAACCTTGAATATCAAATTCCTAACGAATGATATTTCATACTTTGCACGTTATCACTGAGGAAATCAAGCTGCAAAAGAAGGCTACACTATGTAACAGCTTGTCAACGAAATATTCGAAATATTGTCAGTGGCGTACTGGCTCCTAACACATTTATTATTATAACTTGCAAATTTGAACTTCTAGACTACAAGTTGCATATCTCAAATTGTTTATCTAAGACACCTCTACAATATCTGAAAGTTTGTCGGTTTTATTCATTAACACCCTGTATATATACGTCCACTGCTGTGGTCTCTAGGTAACGTGCTACCTTGTCACGCAGCGGGCCCGGGTTCGATCTCCGAACGAGACAAGTTTCCTGGGTGAGGCTTTCTTCGGGGTTTTTCCTCACCTGTAAGGTAAATGTCAGGAAACTTTAAGGCCCAAACGGTTCCCGAACACCATCTGGACATCATTATCATCAATATCATATTCACCTAATTAGCTTAAGTTTAGTTTAAGGGCTCTCCTGGCGCATAATTAACATAATCATCAACTCTCATGTCATCGGGACAACGTAAACCCGCCTTCCAGGCGCCCCAACCCCATAAGCGGGTTATAAGTAAGCCATGCCAGGAGAGAACACCAGAAATGTCGAAATGACAACCTGGGACATTTGGATAAATATATATTTATATATGACATGATACGAAAAATAAATGCCTGGACGGGATTTGAACCCGGACTTCTGAGTGCAAATCCCGTCCAGGCATTTATTTTTCTTATCATGTCATATTAAGGTTGCACTGCTCAATCTAAAAAAGATTAATTGTAACACATATATATATATATATATCTACATATGTATGTATGACATGATTATTTATATTGGCTATATATATATATATATATATATATATATATATCATATACAAGTAATAATTAAAAAATAGAGATAGAAAACGCACAGTAGGAAGTTGAAGAGTGAGGTGGGAGAATGCCATTAGGGAGGTTAATTATGCATGGAATGATTGGAAAATTTTAGCTGAGGATAGGGATGTATGGAGAGATTATATCCGTGTGGTCATGAACCCCGGGTTGATAACTATTTAACATTGCACGAGTGCCTGGTCTCATCACAAATTCTTTTCTTTTATCTGCAAGTTGGGTAATTACTCTCCGTTGAAGTGTGCACTTCCCGTCTTTCTTTTTTCTGTGAATTGGATTCTATCACCTTTGTGTGATGCGCTAACATTTTCTCTTTTTACTTCTTTAAAAGTAAATTATTTGGATGAAGAGAAAATACAATTAAGTTTGAATTTCTTTGAGATCAAAAGATGATCGATTCTTATTTGTCGTCGAGTTTCAAATTCATTTTAATTAGAATTCAACAATATGAAGTGACTTTTAATCAAACGCCTTGTTACCCAAGCAACTCAGTGTTTGAAAGGGCTGGCAAATATTCTTATCACATGTAATGCCACGAGTGATTGATTTCCAATTCATCTAGAGAATTTGGAAATCAAGACTGGCATTTGTTAGGACTATTTATCGAACATAATTAATCTGTTTACTCACAAATTTATTATTTAAATAAAGTTATTTTAAAATATTTATATATTTAACGAAAACGGCGATGTTCGAAAACAGATGAGAAACGTTTGTTATGTTTCATTTGTTTATCCACTGCAACCAGATAATATTATTTATTGCCAAATAGAATCGCAATATTGTGAGAGTTCACCCTAGTGGAGAAAACATGAAACACATCAAACTATTTATAGCCAAAATTATAGGTTACTAATTGATATCTGATGTCCTAAGATGTAAATATGTCAATTATACCTTTCTGGAACGTTATTACGAAGGAAATAACACGTTAAAGAATGTGCAAACAGTGGTTTCTTTTTATTGTTGTATAGTCAATTGCTAGAAATGTTTTTCTATTTTATCCCGCAAGCGGCATCTGCTTACATTCGTGCACTACATATACAATCTGGGATCCATATGCGTTCTAGGATTCTTACCTCTTAATATATAAATTGCTGTATTTAACGTATTTCTTAGAGAGTCACTGCAAAACAATGCTTTGGCCTATTCAGAATGTTAAAAAGGAGGAGCTTTCTTTAATATGATAAACTTATTTGATAAATGTTGGAGTGAAACACGGCTGTGATTGGTTGTAAATAAAAATTCATTGAAACGCGAATGATCATTGACTCCCATTTGGGGCATGAGTTAAATAGTCATAAGTAATGTCACGAGCGATTTCCATATCATCGATACATTCACTCGTCACTTCGTGAGTCGTGAATTTAACTAGAAGATTTAGAAATACCCTGGGTCACAGATGTAAGAGTATATAGAGGTTTCGATGTAGGAACAGATCATTTTCTCTTGACATGTAATATAAAATTATTAGAAAGATGGAGGAAACCGACAACAAGAAAAATTTACAATGAAGAAACATATAAAGTGAATTTATTACAAGAAGAAAGTACAAGAAAGTTGTATGCAAATAGATTATCTCGATGTATGCGAGAAATAAATAATAATATAGAAGAAGAATTGAGCAACATCGATTGGGCTCTAAAGAAAGCAGCATATGAAGTTCTAGGATTAAGAAGGAAAAATTGTAAGAAGCGAGGATTAAGAATATGGAATGACGAAATTAAAACAGTTATACAGGAAAAGAGAAAGCATATTTACAATATTTACAAAGAAAACTGAAGAAACAAAAGAAATATATTATAACAAAAGAAAGGAAGCAAAGAAAATTGTTAGGAAATCCCACCAAGATAGTTGGGAACGATATGTATCTAATCTATAACATGATCTACATGGACAATGGACTGCTTATAGAACAATTAAATATTTAAATAAATCAGAAAAAGAAGCTGCATATATACCTACATCAATATTAGAAGAACATTGGATAGAATATTTCAGAGACCTGTGGTACAACGAGAATGAAAACGAAGAAGAACCAAAATGTGAGAATTTGAAAGTAGATAAAATACAAATGGAAGAACTGGAAGAATCGCTCAAATTTACAAATAATAGAAAAGCTAGCGGACCAGATGACATCAATTCAGAACTAATTAAATATGCAGATATATTCTTTAAATTAAGATTCTTGAATTTTCTTAATATGTGTTGGGAGAATCATAATATACCAGCAACATGGAGGCAAGGTATAGTAAAACCAATTTACAAGAAAGGAGAAAGAAACCAACCATCTAATTACAGAGGCATTACCCTCCTAAATAGTGGATATAAAATATATGCTAGAATAATAGCAAAACGAATACAACGAATTACTGAAGTAACACTAGCAAAAGAACAAAACGGGTTCCGAAAAGGAAGATCTTGTACCGATGGAGTATTTGCTCTGAATCAGATAATAAACAAAAGACAAGAAAAAAACCTGGAAACACATTTGTTATTTATAGACTTAGATAAAGCATTTGATCCAGTAAACAGGGAAATATTGTGGAATATCCTAAAAGAAAAAGGCATCCCTATTCAGATTATATAAACTGTTAAAAGCTTGTACTATGGAACAAATATTTGTATTGACCCTCAGTTGACAAAAAATAAGGCATTTTTTCAAATAAACCAAGGAGTACGACAAGGGTGTTCACTCTCACCTATATTATTTAATATTTATATGGACGATATCCTAAAAGAATGGAAGAAGGTTTTAACTAATGAAGGAATATTAATTGATAATAAAAATAAAATAAATGCTTTATTATTCGCTGACGATGTTGTACTTTTAGCAGAATCTGAAAATGAGCTCCAAATGTTAGCATATAAATTTAAATTAATAGCCAACAGATATAATTGTAAAATATCAATAAATAAGTCAAAAGTAATGGCATTTATTGGTAAATATGGAATTAGATCAAAAATTGTACTGGATAACAAAATAATAGAACAAGTATCACATTTCGAATATTTAGGATGTGATATAACTTATAGAGAAAATAAAGATATAGAAAATAAAGTAAATAATTTTCAGGCTATTTGTGGAACCATAAAAAGAACCTTAGGTCGGAAAACAAAGAAAGATACGAAACTTAAATTATATAAAACAATGGCTGTTCCTTTGTTGTTGCGTGGAAGTGAAAATTGGATAATGAAATCAAGGGATAAAAGCAGGATACAGACTGCGGAAATGCTGTTTTTACGTAAAGTGAAAGGATGCACAAGAGGGGATAGAATAAGGAATGAAACTATACGAGAAGAATTAAATATGTGTAAAATTGAAGATAAAATCAGCGAAAATAATAAGAAATGGACAGAACACTTAATGAGAATGAACAACGAAAGAATACCAAAAAGAACCTTCCTGTATAATCCCAGAGGAACAAGAGACGTTGGCCGACCACGTAGAAGATGGACTCCACATTTAACTTCGCCGGAACAGGCTGCATAGCCTAAACCTTGTAGTAGTAGAAGAAGAAGAAGAAGAAGAAGAAGATTTAGAAATAAAGATTGGAATTTGTTAGGGCTATTTAACAAATAAAATTAAGCTGTTTACTCACAAATCATTATTTAAATATACTTATTTTAAAATATTTATACATTTAATGTAAACGGCGATGTTTGAAAACATACCAGAAATGTTTGGTTATGTTTATTTTATTTATCCACTGTAATTTGGTCATATTATTTATTGTCAAGTAAGATCGTAATATTGTAGAGGAAGTTCGGTTATTGTTAATCCTTCTGTTTGAGTGGTACTTGTTAATATATTTTTTAATTGGTGCTGCCATGGAACAGAAAATATTTTAGTTTCTTCCCCTCATCAACTTTTACGTGTTGAAGGCCAGTTTCTTTTATTCTTTGTGCGAAGAAGAATTTATTTGCGATATTTATGAAAACGACCATTTTAATAGTTTTTCAAGCTAAGAATTAATTCTTAATTTCTGTTATTGAATGTTACAAATGTTGAAATAACTCCTAAATATATTATATTATGTAGATGTTGTTTTAATATACTGACGGGTTTGGTTTGATATTATGTGACATGACTGCTGTATAAAATAATTAAACATAACAAAGGAATTCGGTTAATGTAGACCCTCCACGAGGCGGTTAAAATTGACCTAGATCCACTTTACATGAATACGTATGTTTTATCAATACGGGTGCTATATGTAATAGCCATACACTTAATTAATTTTATTTAATATCCTTGTAATTTTACCTAAACCCAAAGACTTCGCTATCTGCAGATCAATGACATGTGAATGTTAGAATCAACGATAATTTTTCAAAGACATTAAACAAGTACAAACGCTTTTTAATTACGGTCAGCCATAAATACTTTCAGATTAATATGTGCCTCTCTGTATAAATTAATAGAGTAAATAAACTTAAAATAGTGTAAAGGGTAGGATGGACTCTTGGGTCCACTTTATCGCAATATTGTGGTTAAAGTGGACCTTTGTTGTAATGTAAAAAAGTTTATAAATTATGAAGATGTTTCCATATTTGAATAAGATAACAATGCTATTTCACAGTTACAACACTAATGATAATCACTGTAATTTAACAAAATTGAAATCCCTTAATTAAAAGAAGAAAAAATAACAAATTCAAAATAGGGGTCCAATTACTCGAAGTTCCTCTAATAATGCACCCTAGTGGAGAAAAAAAGATGAAACACGCCATACTGTATATTATAACCAACATTATAGGTTATTAATTGTTTACTTTTTAGTAAACAATTCAGTAAAATCATTATTTAAAAACAGAATTATTGAACTCACAATTATCAAATGTGTAGTTCGAAGGAATCTGTTCATTATTTGCTATATTCAACGTATTTGTTGGAGAGTTGGTCACTGCAAAAGAATGCTCTTACCTCTTCAGAATATTAAAAAGGAGGAGCTTTCTTTATCACAAAAGCAGGAGCTGGCAAAGAGAATTCGATAAAGAGCGACGTGAAACACGTCATTTATTATGATGATCTTGTAGAAGATTTCCGGGCTGTTGGCCGTGGTCTTGAGGCTTGTAGTTCCCCGACTTTTCAACAGAGACTGAGGATGCCGGACGCAGTCTCTGGCGAAACGTCGGGAACTACAAACCTGAAGACCACTGCCAACAGCCCGGAAATCTTCTACAAGATCATCATAATAACTCCGGTCGTGAAAGCCTAAGTCAATATATATACGTAATTTATTGTGAAACAAAATTAATTGAAACGTGATTGGACATTGACTCCCATTTGGGGTATGAATTAAATAGTCGCAAAATTGACTCAAACAAAATCCATGTAATAATTAGTTATACTCAGCCACATGGGCTAGAGATCAGCGTTTCTGACTACAGTTCATGAGGTCCCGGGTTCGATTCCCAGTCAGGCCATAGGAACTTTTCCTTCAAAATAAATTATTTTTCTTGTTGCCCATGGTTAACTTTATGTTAAGGACTCTCCTGGCACTTCATTAACATTTATCACCCATCATATCATCGGGGTAACGTAACTTTGCCTTCCAGGTGAGAAATGGATTACAATTCCGCCAATGCCAGGAGAGAAAACCAGAAATGTCATAAAAGACAACCTGGTGGCATTATACAAAACAAATAAAATTAAAACATATAAAATTTGATCACTTAAGTAACTAGCACTATGAAAATCGTAGGTTCATGGCCGCACGGACATAAGCTCTCAATACATTCCTATGCTGAACTAATGTTTTCCAATCATCCCCTGTAAAATCTACTTTTCTGAAATCATGGTTATTCTCCCACCTGATTATACGCCCACTTACTTGCCTAGCTTCATGGTTTTACTAAAAAGAAGTTTCATGCCCCTCTTTCAATCCCTATTCGTGCCATATGTCCTGCCCATCGCAGTCTACGAGACTTAACTGTTGTTATTATATCTGGTTTCCTTTAAAGATCATGTATCCCACTGTTTAGTAGTCTTCTCCCGTTGCCTTCTCTTAATCTCTCTTTGGTCCAAAATTTTTCCTAAGAACTTTTTTCTCAAATACTCGTCATCTTTTCTCCTCCCTTAAAGTAAGAGTCCATGTTTCACATCCATATAAATAACTGGGTGAATAACAGTTTTATATATTTTCAGTTTAATGTTTTTTAGAGAAGTTGGAATGACAAGAGCCCCTATAATACATAATAGCATGGATTTCCAGAATTGACCCTATGCTTAATTTCTTTGTGCATCTCATTCTTGTTTGTAATTATTGTTTCTGAGTATCTGAATTCAATCCAAATTCCTCACGTTTCTGAATGGATACCGGTTCCATACTTGTCTAAATTCCAGAACTCCAACCAATGTAAGTCTCGAGCTCTGCTGCAAGGCGTGATGCCTTAAACCACTCGGCTACTGCGCGGGGCTAGTGTAGTTAATTTGACAGAGAGTAGGACTGGGTGACAAAGCTAATCTCACATGAATGCTGTACAATTAATTTCAGAGACAGTCGTTCATTTATTAACGAGCATTCTCAGACTGACACAAAATCGTTAAGTTCTCTACTCTTTGTTCGAATTCCCTTTGCAACTCTAATCTATGACAAAATGTGTTACACCTCTTCCCAGAGTTGTAATGTAAACAAACCAGATGTATGACTGCATTTTCATTGGTTGAATACTGTTTTACCTTTAAGCATGTAAGAAAATGTAGTTCGCTCTCTAACCCTCGAAATAAAGGACATTAAAATACATATATTACCTAGCACATGTCTATATAAGTTATGTGGGAGAATCTTAAAATATATAATTATAATTTTAATTAAGTATATAACAATTAAGCTTTTCAGATGTGGATATGGAGAAGAATAGAACGTACAGAATGGTCAGATAAAGTAAAAATAAAGATGTGCTAGACAGAGTGGGTGTAGGAAGAACAATGCTGGAACTCATAAAGAAGAGCAAAAGAAATTGGATCGGCCACTGGCTAAGTAGAAACTCCCTACTGACGGATGCCCTAGAAGGAATGGCCAACGAAAAGAAAGTTTGAGGCAGAAAAAGACATCAGATGATAGACAATATTAAAATAGATGGTTTGTATGCGGATACGAAAAGGAAAGCGGAGTTAAAGAAAGAGTGGAGAATTCTGAGTTTGCAGTGAAAGGCCTGATCTTGGGCAGAATACTATGGATTAATGAATGAATATAACAATAATTTTTATTCCTAAGCATGCGCAATTCTGAATACGTTGATATTTCTATTGATAAAAAATGGTCGCTTTTTGGAGAATTTCTTAAAACATTGGAAAAGAAACCATTTGAAAAGCGGAGAGAAACAAATTATTTTGACTATTTATCTCATGCCACAAATGCTAGTCAATGACCAATCACGTTTCAATGAATGTTGTTTTACAACCAATGACAGTCGTGTTTCACCTCGCTCTTTATCGATTTCTCTTTATCAGCTCCTGCTTTTGTGATAAAGTAAGCTCCTCCTTTTTAATGTTCTGAACAGGCCAAATCATTATTTTTCTCCAACAAATACATTGAATATAGCAAATAATGAAAGGATTCCTTGATTTTACTGAGTTGTTTACTAAAAAATACATGCATAACCCGTAATGTTGATTATGATATATAGTTTGATGCGTTTCATTATTTCTCCACTTGGGTGCACTCTTACAATATTGCGATCTTATTTGGTAATAAATAATATGATCAAGCAGCAGTGAATGAACATAACCTCACATTTCTGATTTGTTTTCAAACATCGCCGTTTACATTAAATAAGAATAAGAATAAATTTTATTTACAAATAAATGTTATACATAGTATTGACACCCAAATGAGCAATTGCTCGTGCTCGGGTGCAGTTCAGTTACAAATAGAATATATACATTTAAAATTAGGGGCGAGTTTCATTTTTACATAAGTTATGGCACACAAATAAAAAATAATAATGTATTGGGAATAAGACTTATTCTAACAAGAGAATTAATGGAATGGAGAATGATATTCATAAAATAATATAAATCATATAATATAATGGATTATAACCAATCATTCAGAAGAAAGTCCGATTGAGGGTCTTTCCACTTTTCAGCGGTTGCCCTTTTACCAGCCGGCTGCTGGCCCTTCACATCCACATGTGTCAATCACAGAGGTAGATGATCAACAGCCAGTGTAGGGGTGACATGTGGTTAGCATGTCGAGTCCCCCAGCCGTTATAGCTGGTTCCTCAACCTGGAGCCGCTACTTATTGTAGCTACCCACTTGCCTCACGATGCTGGGTGGGCACCGGTCCCATACTGGCCGAAATACCATGAGAAAATTTCTTCCCCCATGGAGACTCGAACCAGCGCAAGTCCCGTAGCTCTGCACCAAGGCTTCCTACCTTAACCGCTCGGCTACGAAAGTAATTAGTTATATATTGATTTATAATAATATAAGCAAAAATAGATGCTTTATATTTATTATTTTAAAATATTCAAATGATTAATTTTATTCACTTAATTAATTAAAAATTATTAATTTAATTGCTTTTTTAAAACTAGCTGTGTTTAGTTTACTTAGTTCTGGATTGGATCTAATTAATTCATTATATAATTTGGGTCCTAGATATCTACTACGTTTAGATCCAGAAGTTGTATAAAATTTTGGAACATGTAGCAAAGAAGTAGTATTTTGTCTAGTACTGTAAATACTTCGATTGTGCTCTTTAAATTCGTTTTTATTTTATGAAAATAAGTAAGCAATGTATGCTTGAATATTTGTTTAATATTTGGCACGTTGAATTCTAAATAAATTAAATTTGTAGGGTAATCTAAAGGTTTCTGCAAGCAGATTTTTATGATTCGTTTTTGTAGTAATGTTAAGGGAGAAAGAATAGAATTTGCGATTCCACCCCAACCTAATATTCCGTATTGGATTATCGATTGAATCAGAGCTAAGTAAACAGTTCGCAATACATACATTGGTAAATATAATCGAATGATGATAAATTTGTGAATAGTTTTACGTAGTTTGTTACGCAGCAAGGAAACGTGTTTGTCGTATCTTAAATATTGGTCTATTATAATACCTAGATATTTCACTTGTGTTGATATTCTCAAGGATGGACATGTGCAATATCCGTTATTACAATTATGTATTGTAATATCGTGACTGGGGTTTGAATGAAGTTCATGTATACCGCGTGGTGTTAAAGAAAAAGGAATCAATGTAGTTTCTGAGATGTTCAAAGAAAGTAAATTTGAGTCTAGCCATTCTTTAATTACATTGATTCCTTTATTAGCATTATGAATGGTTTCGGTCCGTGTATAGCCGGAAAATAAGACAACCGTGTCGTCAGCATATGAATATATAGAACCAGAAAATGTTTTCTAAGTTAATTTTGAGTAAATTATTAATATAAATTAGGAATAAACGTGGTCCTAAAACAGTCCCCTGAGGGACACCTATATTAATATTACGTTTACTACTGTAGTTATCGTCGATTTTTGTTGTTTGGGTTCTATTACTTAAATACGCTCTAAATAGCTCTAAAGCGGTTCCTTTCATGCCAATTTTATCTAATTTATCCAGTAGTGTGCTGTGATTTACTGTATCAAAGTCTTTTTGGAGATCTAAGAAAATTCCTAGGCGTTTATTTCCTGAGTCTAATTTATGAATTATATTTGAGGTGACAGTCATAATTGCATCCTCTGTACTTATATTATATATGAAACCAAATTGATTTCTGCTTAATAAACAGTTTTTTTTGCAAAAATTCATTAATCGTGTCTTTATACATTTTTCAAATATTTTTTAAAAACTTGGTAAAAGTGATATGGGCCTATAGTTGTTAAGATTATTTTTGTCTCCGGCCTTGTGTATTGGAACAATCACGGCGCGTTTAAAGCTGATGGAAAGATTCCTTGAGAAATGCACAAGTTAAATATGTGGTTTTGCTATAGTTTCGACAATAAGTTTAAGCGTATTATTTGTTATTCCGTCTATTCCTGGAGATACATTATTTTTTAATTCTTTTATAATGTTGATAATTTCGTTTTCGCTCACAGGGAATAGAAACATTGAAGACGTGATTTCCTTATTTTCAAAATTGTAATGAGAAGAATTAAATATTTTCTTATTTATGTTAGCAGCAATGTTGCGTCCTATTTCAGTAAAATGCTCATTAAATTCACTAGCAATGCCATTTTTATTCTGTATTTGTTGACCATTCAGATTTATGATTTCATTGACTGAAGATTTTTTACTTGAAAAAGTATCAGTGACCTCATTGACGGCCTGCCAAAATATTTTAGGTCATTTTTGTTATTGTTAAATTTTTCAGAATAATATTTAATTTTCAAAGATCTTATCACACGTGTTAACATATTTCTATATAATTTATATTTGCTAAATAATTCACCATTCAAGGGTTCACGTTTTACTTGCCTTGCAATTTTATCTCTAGTTCTTATTAAACAGCTTAATTTTATTCGTTAAATAGTCCTAACAAATGATACTCTTGATTTCCAAATTCTCTAGATAAATTCACTCCTCACTTCGTGAGTCGTGAATTTATCGATAATTTGGAAATCACTCGTGGCATTACTTATGAATATTTTCAAACAGCTTAGTGAAAATCATCTTACATTATCTATTGAGGACATGGTGAAAATAACAACACAATTTACAGGTGAGTCAGCGTGGAGCATAAATTCTTCTCGCAAAGAAATTATAAATAAAGGATTACCTATCATCGTGAAAAAGCGTAAACATCTAATTAGGTACGCCCATATATTTTTTATAGTATATAAATAAGAAATGGAGGAGGTTATTAATTATTGGTACCATCTTACCTTGTATTCAGTCTTATTTCCTGTAAAATACGATGTTACCTAAGACAAATGTTTGTATCGTACACAATTCAGTCATATGGCGGGTAAAAGTAGCACCATGGTTCCCCCAATACATGGAGTAATACCTTGTGCAAGTTTATTTACAGTACAACTGGAACTTGGCTCGGAATTAGTATAGAGATAATTGAACAATGCATGAACGAACGGATGGACCACATCGATAGAATACATAACAGCAGAATCCGTAAACAAATTCATCACTAGAGACCACTAGAAAGAAGAAATGTAGGAAAGTACACTAAAAATGGACAGACCAATTCTAACATGATATCGGAATATACCTTAACCCTTGAATTCGGAATGCATCCTATAGGATACATTAATTATTTTTAATTAAGCAATAGTTCTAATACAACAGAAGACAGTTAACAATAAGAAATTACTGAAACGTGTGTGGAATTACACAATATACCTAATAATAACAGTTATGAATGGTTTCTTTTTTAGTGCGGTCCGCCATATGAGAAATTGCTTGGAGTGGAGATTATGTGGAAATTTTCATAGCCTAACACTTCAAGTCCTCAACATTCCACCGGGAATGAAGGACCCCTCAGCGCAGGCCCAAGACCGCCAATCCATTATCCGAAATCCCGGTGAGACCAATTCAGCCCTCTGATTGGCTCACAGGATACTTAATAAACAAACTCAAATAAACAATATTAATAGCATTCAACACACAAATCAACATTAACAATGACAAACAATAATATTAATCATAAGTAATGCCACGAACGATTTCCAAATTATCGATAAATTCACAACTCTCGAAGTGAGGAGTGAATTTATCCAGAGAATTTGGAAATCAAGAGTGGCATTTGTTAGGACTATTTAACGAATAAAATTAAGCTGTTTACTCACAAATCATTATTTAAATATAGTTATTTTAAAATATTTATATATTTAATGTAAACGGTGATGTTTGAAAACAAATGAGAAACGATTGGTACGCTTCATTTGCTTCTTTTGTTCATTCACTGCAACCAGATCATAATATTATTTATTGCCAAAAGATCGCAATGTTGTAAGAATTCACCCTAGTGGAGAAATTTATGAACCACACGTTATAGTATATTAATTAATTTCCGATGTCCTATGATGTAAATATGTCAATTATGTTTTTCTGCGTCATTTCCTGGAAAATAATTCGTTTAAGAAAGTGCAAACAGTGGTTTCTTTCTTTTTTTTGGTATAATCAATTGTTACAAATGTTTTTATATTATCTCTCGCATGCGCTACGTGTTGACATTCATGCACTATATATACAATCTGGTAGCCGTATTTCTTAGGGAGTCAGTCACTGCAAAATAATGCTATGACCTATTCAGAATGTTAAAAAGGAGGTGCTTTCTTTATTATGATAAACTTTAGTTAGTAAATTCTAGGCGAAACACGACTGCGATTGGTTGTAAATCAAACATCATTGTAACGTGATTGGTCATTGACTCCCATTTGGGACATGAGTTAAATAGTCAGCGAAATTACTTATGATCGCGAATAAACAGGTGGTAAGACCGGTCACATTTCATACGCAATCCACTCTCGAGTAGCTATACAGCTACTTGATGACTGCTCACCAAATCGCAAATCCAAACCGCAGAAAACATGAAAATAACGAAAAACATTAAAAACAAATAAAACAAAATATAGGGTACGGGGCCGAGTACTCGCTGCTGCCGGTCATCAGCCACCTCATTACTCTTATCAACTTCAACTGTCAACTTACCGGGACAAAAAGACTAGCCTATGTCTTGGATCCATGCACAGTCGACCGATGAAATACTCACCACCTGCTATTTTAATAGTTGGTCTAATAAAGTCCTACTACTACTAATAGTTGGTCGCAGGGCATTTCACTTGATTTGGCTGGTTGGAGTGGATAGGAATTTCTCCAGAATATTCATCCCGTGTTGGCTGGATTATACACTCCCATGCAGAAATTCCTCTTCATGCATAACATTTTTAACCTATGTAATATATAGGTTAATTAGCTAATGTGGACCACCAAATAAATGATGCGAGATTTATTCTGCACTGTTTGGCTCTCGGACTCTCTGCTTGCAGTTTTTGATGCCCTATCCCTATGTGGACACGTCCACAATTTATTTTTTTCTGACAGACACTTGTCAGGGGCCGACAAATGGCTGAAGTTAAATGAACCACAACCCCATCTTGATAGCCACAAATGAATTAGCTGCCATGAGTGGGTAACATTATGCAGCACACTGGACGGTGCAGTCACAAATACGTCATTATGCATTATTTTTCGATATATTTTAACAATACGAACTATAGGAAATATGTGGTATAGCTTGGCTAAGCCATATTCAAAAAACAATAACGCCTCATTTGACATTTGTATACTATTTATACTATTTAAATTTGCATTTGTCCTATTATTATGTGTACGGGAATATATATCCCTTCTTCTTTGTCTCTCACTCCAACCCGTCAATGTTCTATGTCGAGGCATAATGGAAGTAGGTGCGAATATCTAAATATAAAAAAATAATGAAATTTCTGAAACCAAGATTAGACAGGGTTTAATTTAAATTTAAATAATAAATTGTACTCAATTTTTTAAAACCACTAATAATAAATACGCAAGAGTAAGTCAATTCATATTGCTGCTGCACAATTTTATATTTACAACAATGCAGTTTCAGCTGTGAACGTAAACAAACGAATTAGTAATACACATAAATTTCTTAGAGACAATTTGTTTTATTTTGTTCAATTTAATTTAATCGTAACCCATATTATACATAAATTTTATTTTTCTACACTCCTGCTCTATATGGGCTCTAATTATGCCAAATATCACACTCCTTCGTGCGCGCAATGTGCTTATAAAAAGGGGTACAAACGTTTTTTTCTTCGTGTATTAATATATCCTAGATTTAAGGGTTAAAATATGATCCCTGATGATGAAGTACAATTTATGTTTCAAAGCTTCATTTTAAATCGATTCGAACGAGAAAGACGAGGAAAACGTAATCTACAATCATTTTCTATTCAATGTAGTGTAACACAGGCGCACTTGAAGTCACGGCCAGGTGAATACGTTATTAAAGTAGAAACAGACAGAGAACAAATGAAATCGTTAATCATTATAAAAGTCTTCTTTTTATTTTTTATCATGTGTATTCTGTCCAATAGCTTCATGTGAAACATTAAGGAAATATAATCTGGTACATTATTGAACATTGTAGCTTCTAGAACGGTCACTCCCACAGGAATAAGGACAGCTGAATATCGCAGTGCCCTGCAATAAACCGACGTCACATAGTTAGAGTAGGTCATGAAAATATTCTACTATAAGAATTCCGAGCTAAGTTCCAGTTGTACTATAAACAAACTTGCATAAGGCATTACTGCGAGTATTGGTGGAACTGTGGCGCTACTTTTATCCGCCATATGACTGAATTGTGTACGATAGAGACATTGTTCTTAGGTAACATCGTATTTTACGGGAAGAAAGACTGAAAACAAGGTAAGATGGTACTAATAGGAACTTCTTCCATTTCTTATTTATTTATGTCAAAAAATTATATTTCGGCTTACCTAATCAGAAGTTTATGTTTTTTTGCATGATGTTGATAGATATCCTTTATTTACAATTTCATTTCGAATAGAATTTATGCTCCATGCTGATTCACCTTTAAATTCTGTTATTTTCATCACATTCTCAATAGTTAATGTGATATTTTTTCACTAAACTGTTTGAAAACATTCAAAATAATTTATCTCCGCTAATTAAAGTTTTTATTTTTTATAATTTAAAAATTGTATAGGAGAAGCATCAATTTTTGAAACAATTAAATTGCAATGTATTCTATATTGCATGTCCGTTTGAATTAAACAATGAAATGCTTATTTGTTTAATGTATTAAAATTGTAATTATATATTTTAAAACTGTATTTATATATTTTAAGATTCTCCAATATGTCCACCGCTGTGGTCTCGGGGTAGCGTGCTGCCTTGTCACGCAGCGGGCCCGGGTTCGATCCCCGGTCGGGACAGTTTTTCTGGGTGAGGTTTTTATCGGGGTTTTTCCTCACCTGTAAGACAAATGTCAGGAAAACTTTAAGGCCCCGAAATCATACGACCATCGCAATCATCATCATTCATATTCATCTTAGGTTAAGCTTAGGGTTAGGGACTCTCCTGGCGCACCATTATCACCCATCATATCATCGGGGCAACGTAACCCCGCCTACCAGGCGCCCCAACCTCATAAGTGGGTTACAAGATCGCCATTCCAGGAGAGAAAACAAGAATGGCGAAAGAAAAACCTGGGGCTTTAAAAAAAAAAGATTCTCCCATATAACTTATATAGACATGTGCTAGATAATATATATTTTTATTCCTTTTATTAGGAGTGTTAGAGAGCAAACTACATTATCTTACACGCTTGAAGGTAAATACATTATTAGAACAATGAAAATGTAGTCATACATCTGGTTTGTTTACATTACAACTGGAACTTAGCTCGGAATAGGTACAATAGTAACATTTTCATGACCTACTCTAACTACGTGACATCGGTTTACTGCAGCGCACTGCGATATTCAGCTGTCCTTATTCCTGTGGGAGTGACCGTTCTAGAAGCTACAATGTTCAATAATGTACTGGATTATATATAATTCCTTAATGTTTTACATGTAGCTATTGGACAGAATACACATGGTAGAAAAAAACTTTTAGAATGATTAACGTTTTCACTTGTTCTCTCTCTGTTTCTACTGTAATAGCATACATTCAGATGGCCGTGACTTCCAGTGCGCGTGCACTGCACTTCATTGAAGTGAACAATTCTTGTAAATTATTTTTTGTCTTTGTTTCATTGTATTAAAACGAAGTATAGAAGATAAATTATACAAAAAGTCCACCGCTGCAGCCTCGAGGTAGCGCGCTGCCTTATCCCGCAGCGGACCCTTAAATTTTTTTTTTCAGATGAAAGGGATAGAGTTGGTCTTCGTGCAGGACTTTCCATATGATTTGATGGTTCGTGCCCATTACATGTGCGATAACACGAGTACTAGTAAAAGGATCATCTTCCACCCTATGAAGAACATTTTCTTCCAACTCTGCAGTGCGGCCCGTACGTCTTTCACCGGCGTCTACTCTGCTTACCTTCAACGTCCCATGCTCCCGCAAACGACTATGTGTCAATAGACTCGAAGGTTGTTCGGTGAGGATGGCTCCTATTCGGATACCGCTACGCGTACCTGGCAGCAGCTCTTGCACCATTATCTTTTGTTGCACCATAAATCAGATGCATTTCGGCAAGTTCAGTACAACTGTAAAGATGTTCCATGATGCTTTCATATAATGCGACTGATACTGAAGTAACTTTTAATGGATGTTAATGTAATAACCAATACGGGAATAGGTATTTTGCGCATGCCTATACTGAACATATTTCAGTATCAACATATCACAATACACTCTCGCAGGCAAAGAAGGAGAAAAAAAAAAGAAAAGTTGCCTTCCGTGATTTGAACCATCAATGTTCGAATCTCAAATCAATCGCTTTAACCATTAAGCTACACTTTATCTACACAGATTCTGTGTGTTTCACTCTTAGCTAAGGTTCACATTGCTCACATATGCTTTAACCTGTGCAGTGGCGTGCAATCATCTGCTAAGTTCAACATATTAAGGAATATGATAATTCAATATTTCATAAACCTTGTTGATTAATTTTAAATCAGGATCTCGGAATTAATAAAAAGATCTGTAGTTATTCTAGTACAATTTTCTCTCCTACTTTGCTCTCCTGTTGACTTATCTGTGTTAACTGTCGATTACTTTGATTCCCTAAAACTCGCCCATTTTCCCTCGTAGACCATTGGTTACCTATTTCAAATTACTTGTATAATACCCCTCTGTAAGCAGTTAAATTTGTGCGGTGTAATTCATTTACACCCTGTATATATTTATGATATTCTAATATTAAATATTCGGTGACTTTTAATATTTACATAATATTGCTAGATTTATTTTTGCGCTTCAAAGACAATTTATAAAAACCGTGAATTTAATTACTGCAGGAAATTAGAAGTTCAAATAAGTTTGCAGGTTGAATTATTTCTAAATGAAGTGAAATTACACGCTACGTTGTGGAACACAAAAGCACTTTCAGGTTTAATGTAATCTTTTACAAAACTTTGTGTCTTGAAATCTTAGAAGGGTCTTTAAAACACATTTCAACTTTCAACGGTATCTTTCAATGTTGTCTTATAATGTAATAATAATAATAATAATAATAATAATAATAATAATAATAATAATAATAGTAATAATAATAATACATATTATCTTTATAGGAAATCATATAATTAATAAGA
This sequence comes from Diploptera punctata, assembly GCA_030220185.1. Lineage (NCBI taxonomy): Eukaryota > Metazoa > Arthropoda > Insecta > Blattodea > Blaberidae > Diploptera > Diploptera punctata. The sequence goes on from JASPKZ010008348.1 coordinate 425,613, forward strand.
AAAATTAAGTCTTGTGTACTGCGACGGGCGGACATCTGACACGAATGGGGAATCAAAGATAGACAAGGAATCTTCTTCTAGGAAAACAGAGGGCAAACGTCCAGTTGGTGGACCAAGAATGAGTTAGGAGAATAACATTGACGATGATTAAAGGGAAATAGATTATACAGGGAATGATTTGAAAACACTAGTTCAGTATAGAGATGTTTGGAGAGCTTATGTCCGCGCGGCCACGAACCTATGACTTCGATAACACCACTGAATTAGTTATAATATTAAGATTAATAATAATAATAATAATAATAATTAATAAATTTTATATTTTGGAGTTAATACCGTAAGTTTTCTTCCAGTTCAACAGGCAATACAATCACAAGACAAATGAAAATGTCAGATGAACTAAAGATAGGACTTTTTTTTGTCGAATGCCACCAGATTGTCTCTTATGCCATTTCTGGCTTACTACCCTAGCATTTACGGAATTATAATCCACTTCTTAGGTTGGAGCCCCTAGAAGGCGGAGTTACGTTTGCCAAAGATGTGATGGATGATAAATGATAATGAAGCGCCAGGAGAGTCCTAAATCTACATTCCAGACCATGGGCAACCACAGGAATAATTCCTTTTTAAGGACTATTTAACTCATGCCCCAAATGGGAGTCAATGACCAATCACGTTACAATGATTTTTTATTTACAACCAATCACAGTCGTGTTTTGCCTAGAATTTACCAACTAAAGTTTATCATAATAAAGAAAGCACCTGCATTTAACATTCTGAATAGGCCATAGCATTATTTTGCAGTGACTGACCTTCAAAGAAATACGGCTACCAGATTATATATATATATATATATATATATATATATATATATATATATATATATATATATATTGCATAAATGTCAACACATAGCGCATGCGGAAGTTAATATAAAAACATTTGTAGCAATTGATTATACCACCAAAAAAAGAAACCACTGTTTGCACTTTCTTAAATGTATTTTTTTCCCAGAAAAATATATTTATCATATTTACATCATAGGACATCAGAAATGAATTAATATACAGTTTCATGTGTTTAATTTTTTCTCCACTAGAGTGCATTCTTACAATATTGCGTTCCTTTGGCAATAAATAATATGATCTGGTTGCAGTTACGAACAAAAGAAGCAAATGAAGCGTAGGCCCTACCGATCGTTTCTCGTTTGTTTTCTAACATTGCCGTGTACAATAAATATGTAAATATTTTAAAATAACTATATTTAAATAATGATTTGTGAGTAAACAGCTTAATTTTATTCGTTAAATAGTCCTAACAAATGCCGCTCTTGATTTCCAAATTCTCTAGATAAATTCACTACTCACTTCGTGAGTCGTGAATTTATCGATAATTTCGAAATCACTCGTGGCATTACTTATGAAAAATTCCTATGGTCTGACCGGGAATCGAACCCGGGACCTCATGAACTGATGTGAGAAACTGTGACCTCTAGCACATGTGGTTGGTGATTGGAGGGAGCTTCATTTTTTTAGTTTTACTATGAACAGACCTGTTTGATGCATTAGTTGTGTACATGTCAGTGTTTACCTGTGAATGGAGAGGTAATGTTGTTTGTGCATTACCAGAGAATTGAATCATCAGACTGAGTGCTAACATTGCATCTAATGTACTTTACATTTAACCACATAATAATAATAATAATAATAATAATAATAATAATAATAATAATAATAATAATAATAATAATAATAATAATAATAATAATGATGATAATGATAATGATAATGATAATGATAATGCTAATGCTAATGCTAATGCTAATGCTAATGCTAATGCTAATGCTAATGCTAATGCTAATGCTAATGATAATGATAATGATAATGATAATTATAATTATAATTATAATTATAATAATAATAATATAATAATAATAATAATAATAATAATAATAATATATAATAATAATAATAATAATAAAAACAACAATAATAATAATAATAACAAAAATAATAAAAACAATAATAATAATAAAACAATAATAATAATAACAATAATAATAAAAACAATAACATTAATCCATATTTGGTTCGTCTTCCGGGTTTATAGGCCGTGGTCTGGTTGTCTTCTTACTCGACGTTTCGTCTACTGCTGCGGTAGACCTCATCAGGAGATACTGCGTGCTCTCTGTGAACTCCTCAACAGTCGGCTGCAGACTGGCTGGTGGTTGGAAACTGTCTCTCTTTTTATAGCTAAACCCTGGGTGGTGGGGGGGTTTTCTGCGTTTGCTGTTGTGCCGATTGCAGAAGTCATAGGCTTCGTTGTCGTGTTATGCAGTGCTGGGATCCAAATTTTGTTTATCTTCATGGTTTCTTTCTTTTTTGTTGAAGGAATTTTTATGTTTATATATTTCAATGGCTTCTCTGTATAGTCTGGTGTAGTAATGTGATGTTTGTGATAATACCTGAGTATCTTCGAATCTTATAATATGTTGTTGGTTGTTCATCAAGTGTTCCGCTACGGCGCCGATTTTTCATTTTGTTTTAGTCTGCAGTGTCTCATGTGTTCTTGTAATCTTGTGTTGATCATTCTTTTTGTTGTGCCGATGTACACCTCTCCCACAACTGCACGGGATACGATATATACCGGCATGACTTAAAGGATCTCTAGTGTCTTTGGCTGGGCGAAGTATATTGCTGATTTTTTGTGTTGGTTTGTAGGTTGTTGATATGTTGTATTTCTTTAATAGTCGTCCAATTTTCTCTGTTGTTGTTTTGATATAAGGTAGGTAGACCTTACCATTTGTCTCTTCCTTGTTTTCGTTTTCGGACCTATATTTCTTGGGATTTATGGCTCGACGAAAATCTGTTTTGCTGTATCCATTGATTAGAAAAGCTGCATGGAGATGATTGATTTCCTCTTGCAGATACTGTGGTTCCGAAATCCTTTTGGCTCGTTCAACCAGGGTTTTTATTATCCCACGTTTATGTCTCGGATGGTGGTTAGACTGTTTTTGTAGGTATCTGTCTGTGTGTGTATTTTTCCTGTAAACCTTGTGTCCAAGTGTCATGTCTTGGTTTCGGATTACCAAAACATCCAAAAACGGTAGACTGTTGTTTTGTTCTATTTCCAGGGTGAATTGGATGCTGGGACAAATCCCATTTATGTGTTTCTTGAAGTTATCTAGTTCCTCCTCACCGTGCTCCCAAATGACGAAGGTGTCATCCACATATCTCAGCCAAACTGTGGGTCTTAAGGTAGCATTCTCCAAAGCCTGTTTTTCAAATTTTTCCATGTAGAAATTTGCTATTATGGGACTTAATGGACTTCCCATGGCCACGCCATCTATTTGTTCGTAGAATACACCTCTCCATTGAAAATAAGATTCTGTGAGACATATGTTGTAGAGCGCTGTTATATCTGGAGGAAAGAGTTCTTGTAAGTATGTCATTGTATCTCCGATAGGTACCTTAGTGAATAATGCAACCACATCGAAGCTTAGTATTATGTCATTCGGCTTGAGTTTCAGAGTGTCTATCTTTTCTATGAAGTGCGTGGAGTCTCTTACAAAAGTGTCGGTTTTACCAATATATGGTTTCAGCAGTGAGGCGAGATACTTGGCGAGTTCATATGTAGGTGAACCAATGGCCGAAACAATAGGTCTGAGTGGTGTTCCTTCCTTGTGTATCTTAGGTAACCCATACAATCTAGGTGGCAATGCTTCTGATTTGCACAATCTTTGTTTAATGTCTTCATCCAGTGAGGAACTCTTGATAAGTTTATTAGATTTACGTAGAACTCTTGCTGTGGGATCATTTTTAAGAATCTTGTATGTTCCTGGATCTAAAAGCTGCTGTATTTTCTGGTTGTATTGCTCGGTTTCCATGATGACGGTAGCATTTCCTTTATCTGCAGGGAGAATGATGATATTTTTGTCTGAGTTTAAAGTAAGTAAAGATTTTTTTTTTTTCTTGATAAATTGCTCGTAGGTGGTTTGCTTTTTCGGAGAATGCGGGACACTTCGCCCCTTATTTCCTCACTCTGGTGAAGAGGCAGCTGTCTTATTCCGGCTTCTACATTGGCTATGATGTCTTCAATAGGTACTGTTTTAGGTGTTACAGTAAAATTTCCTCCTTTGGCAAGAACCGAAATTTCTTCATCATTGAGTTGCCGGTCAGTCAAATTTACTACCGCTCTTGAGTTGGTTGGTTTATTTTTGTTTTCTGAATGATATTTGGCGTATTTTTGTTTTTGCCGTACAGTGTTCTTTTCTATGGTTCGGCACAAGCTGTGATATGTGATGTTGTCCACCTTCTCCCAGTCTCTCTTGGAGAGAATATTGCTGAGCTTTAGATGTAAATGAAGTAGTTCAAGGTCATTCAACCCTAATGTTCTTCTTGTATCATGAATACGTTCTCTAAGTAGAGCCCTTTCCATTCGTCCATATATCCTCTTAGCCTTTGTCGTTTTGAAGATATGTTTGCATAGTAAAAATTGAGGGATAGTTTCCGTGTCTCTGCACCGTAAAAGGAAGCTTAAATTGCACAGAAAGCGTCCTTTTTTCTTTCTTAATTCTTCAAATTTCCGAATAGAAAGAAACACCTCCTTCCCGTAGAGGTTGCTTATATATAATTGTAGGCTTTCATATAAGCAACCTCTACGGGAAGGAGGTGTTTCTTTCTATTCGGAAATTTGAAGAATTAAGAAAGAAAAAAGGACGCTTTCTGTGCAATTTAAGCTTCCTTTTACGGTGCAGAGACACGGAAACTATCCCTCAATTTTTACTATGCAAACATATCTTCAAAACGACAAAGGCTAAGAGGATATATGGACGAATGGAAAGGGCTCTACTTAGAGAACGTATTCATGATACAAGAAGAACATTAGGGTTGAATGACCTTGAACTACTTCATTTACATCTAAAGTTCAGCAATATTCTCTCCAAGAGAGACTGGGAGAAGGTGGACAACATCACATATCACAGCTTGTGCCGAACCATAGAAAAGAACACTGTACGGCAAAAACAAAAATACGCCAAATATCATTCAGAAAACAAAAATAAACCAACCAACTCAAGAGCGGTAGTAAATTTGACTGACCGGCAACTCAATGATGAAGAAATTTCGGTTCTTGCCAAAGGAGGAAATTTTACTGTAACACCTAAAACAGTACCTATTGAAGACATCATAGCCAATGTAGAAGCCGGAATAAGACAGCTGCCTCTTCACCAGAGTGAGGAAATAAGGGGCGAAGTGTCCCGCATTCTCCGAAAAAGCAAACCACCTACGAGCAATTTATCAAGAAAAAAAAAAATCTTTACTTACTTTAAACTCAGACAAAAATATCATCATTCTCCCTGCAGATAAAGGAAATGCTACCGTCATCATGGAAACCGAGCAATACAACCAGAAAATACAGCAGCTTTTAGATCCAGGAACATACAAGATTCTTAAAAATGATCCCACAGCAAGAGTTCTACGTAAATCTAATAAACTTATCAAGAGTTCCTCACTGGATGAAGACATTAAACAAAGATTGTGCAAATCAGAAGCATTGCCAACTAGATTGTATGGGTTACCTAAGATACACAAGGAAGGAACACCACTCAGACCTATTGTTTCGGCCATTGGTTCACCTACATATGAACTCGCCAAGTATCTCGCCTCACTGCTGAAACCATATATTGGTAAAACCGACACTTTTGTAAGAGACTCCACGCACTTCATAGAAAAGATAGACACTCTGAAACTCAAGCCGAATGACATAATACTAAGCTTCGATGTGGTTGCATTATTCACTAAGGTACCTATCGGAGATACAATGACATACTTACAAGAACTCTTTCCTCCAGATATAACAGCGCTCTACAACATATGTCTCACAGAATCTTATTTTCAATGGAGAGGTGTATTCTACGAACAAATAGATGGCGTGGCCATGGGAAGTCCATTAAGTCCCATAATAGCAAATTTCTACATGGAAAAATTTGAAAAACAGGCTTTGGAGAATGCTACCTTAAGACCCACAGTTTGGCTGAGATATGTGGATGACACCTTCGTCAATTGGGAGCACGGTGAGGAGGAACTAGATAACTTCAAGAAACACATAAATGGGATTTGTCCCAGCATCCAATTCACCCTGGAAATAGAACAAAACAACAGTCTACCGTTTTTGGATGTTTTGGTAATCCGAAACCAAGACATGACACTTGGACACAAGGTTTACAGGAAAAATACACACACAGACAGATACCTACATAAACAGTCTAACCACCATCCGAGACATAAACGTGGGATAATAAAAACCCTGGTTGAACGAGCCAAAAGGATTTCGGAACCACAGTATCTGCAAGAGGAAATCAATCATCTCCATGCAGCTTTTCTAATCAATGGATACAACTTTTATAAGATTCATGATGTGTTCCGTTGAGGTTTATTCAAAATTAATAAAAAATTATAGAATATTCACCTGAAAGGTCCGTCTCCTCAACTTAATTATCATTTAACTGTAGCGCTTTCGGGACTTGTCCCATCATCGGCAGGATTCAAAACTGGTGTTTCACTGAAGATCTGGTAGAGGGGGTTGCATGTATTTGGTTCGTTTTCGTTTATCAGGCTGTCGTTGTGAGCTGCTTTCATGATTTCCATCTCTTCGAGTACGTTTATCTTCGCTGGATTATTTTCTCTGTGCATTACTGTTAGGGTGTTTTCAATATTTAACATGCGATGTCCTTCATGGATGACGTGTTTTGCATAGCTTGATTTACCTTCTGCATGAATGAAGTCTCGAAAATGTTCTTTGAATCTGATGTTAAAACTCCTGTTTGTCCTTCCTATATAAAATTTGTTGCAGTCCTTACATGTCAGTTTATAAACTCCTTTGCTGTTGAAAATATAATACACACAAAAGCCGACAAGGGCAATACAATAGTTATTATGGAAAAGGAAGAGTACATCAATAAAACCAAGCAATTTATAAAAGAAAACAATTTCAAAAAAATAGAAAAAGATCCCACAGGAAAGTATAGCAGACAAATAAAAGAAGCACTAAAATCGTGCCCTCTAATCACCAACACAACCAATAATGAACATAACAAATACAAAAACGCCAAATGGGTAAATAATACTCCCTCACCACCAGTAATGAAAGCCCTTCCAAAAATCCATAAAGACAACATTCCCATAAGACCAGTTGTTAATTGCATGAATGCTCCTAACTATAAAATTTCCAAATTAGTCGCTCAGAAAATGAAAAATGATGTCAAACTTGAAAATCGTTACACAATTAAGAACTCATTTGAACTAGCAGACAAACTGCAGCATTTAGAAATCAATAGGAATACTAAAATGACGTCATTCGACATAAAAACCTGTACACTAATATCCCGATAAACGAAACAGCAAACATAATAAAACAAAAACTAACAGACAGTAAACTTGAAGATAACTATATCAATCAGTTAAACAAACTAATAACAACAACAATAAAGCAAAATTACTTCCAATTTAACAATGAACTATTTATTCAAGAAGACGGGATCCCGATGGGGAGTCCTACATCTGGAATAATGGCAGAAATCTTCCTACAAGAACTGGAAAATAAACATTTTGAGGAACTAATACACAAATTCAACATAAAACTAATAACACGATATGTCGATGATGTACTAGTAATATATGAAAATGAAAACAGAAAAGAAAAAGAAATACTACAAGACTTAAACAACATGCATGAAAAAATCACTTTCACCGAAGAAATAGAAGTTAACAACAGCATAAACTACTTAGATTTGTCTATAACCAAAAATCTACACAACAATAAACTAGAAATCGGTATCTACCGGAAACCCACAAACAATGCTCTGGCCATAAACAAAAATTCTACACACCCTTTTCAACAGAAAATTAGTACATTTAATAGCTTAGTCAGTAGAATGTTGAAACTCCCATTAAGCAAAGACAATTATATCCAAGAACTCAACTACATTAAGTATATGGCAAAAACCCAATGGCTATAATGAAGAATTCATAGATAAACTCGTAAAAAAACAAAAAAGGAAGAACAACATAACCAACATAACTAAACTAGAAAAAGAATCTGACAACAACAAGAAAACATGGATAACACTTACATACACAGGAAAAGAAACGACAAAATTAGCCAATGCACTAAAGAAAGCCGATAAAAACGTAAAAATAGCATACAGAACCAATAACAAATTAAACAACATAATAAACAATAACATTGAAGAAAATAACATTTTCAACAGCAAAGGAGTTTATAAACTGACATGTAAGGACTGCAACAAATTTTATATAGGAAGGACAAACAGGAGTTTTAACATCAGATTCAAAGAACATTTTCGAGACTTCATTCACGCAGAAGGTAAATCAAGCTATGCAAAACACGTCATCCATGAAGGACATCGCATGTTAAATATTGAAAACACCCTAACAGTAATGCACAGAGAAAATAAACCAGCGAAGATAAACGCTACTCGAAGAGATGGAAAATCATGAAAGCAGCTCACAACGACAGCCTGATAAACGAAAACGAACCAAATACATGCAACCCCCTCTACCAGATCTTCAGTGAAACACCAGTTTTGAATCCTGCTGATGATGGGACAAGTCCCGAAAGCGCTACAGTTAAATGATAATTAAGTTGAGGAGACGGACCTTTCAGGTGAATATTCTATAATTTTATATTAATTTTGAATAAACCTCAACGGAACACATCATGAATCTTATAAAAGTTGATTATGCAGCCAGTCAGGCTAGAATTAAACACAAGTATTCTAACCTCAAAACGCAACTTCACAAAACGATCGCGAACATACACTTCAATAAAGAATGCTTAAAACACAATATAATACCTAACTACGCTAAAATAAAAATAAAAAAACAGAAATAATACAGCAACCAAAGTACAAAAACAGGCCGAAATTAATTGGATAAAAAACGAAATCAGATTCCTATACATAAAGAAGCAAAACATCAACAATCAGCTATACTACTACACACAAGAAGCCGCCTTACTATTTGGCAAATGTTGGACAATCATAGAAAACCAAATTCACGAAAACATTAATAATAACATGTGCAATAAATATGAAAAAATGAACAAGAAGCTAACTAAATTAAAGGCCATGCAACACAACACATATCTAAAACATAACAAATCACACAATTTTGAAGACAAAAGAATTACAAACCTTACAAAAATAAAATTCAACAAACAGGAAACAGACTTGCTAGAAAAGGGATACAAATTCAATTTCCCTACACACAACGCAAAAAGAACACAACAAAATTTAATTACTGAAACTGAAATTGCAATAAATAAACTTAACATTAATAACAAAAATCATATTAGATACGAAGCAGCTAAAGTAATAAAAGAAACTCCACCAACAATAAACATCAAAGATAAACAAACTCTCAAGAACATCTCTAAAATAAAAAGAAAATTTAAGAACAATAATATAATACACACAAAAGCCGACAAGGGCAATACAATAGTTATTATGGAAAAGGAAGAATACATCAATAAAACCAAGCAATTTATAAAAGAAAACAATCTCAAAAAAATAGAAAAAGATCCCACAGGAAAGTATAACAGACAAATAAAAGAAGCACTAAAATCGTGCCCTCTGATCACCAACACAACCAATAATGAACATAACAAATACAAAAACGCCAAATGGGTAAACAATACTCCCTCACCACCAGTAATGAAAGCCCTTCCAAAAATCCATAAAGACAACATTCCCATAAGACCAGTTGTTAATTGCATGAATGCTCCTAACTATAAAAATTTCCAAATTAGTCGCTCAGAAAATGAAAAATGATGTCAAACTTGAAAATCGTTACACAATTAAGAACTCATTTGAACTAGCAGACAAACTGCAGCATTTAGAAATCAATAGGAATACTAAAATGACGTCATTCGACATAAAAAACCTGTACACTAATATCCCGACAAACGAAACAGCAAACATAATAAAACAAAAACTAACAGACAGTAAACTTGAAGATAACTATATCAATCATTTAAACAAACTAATAACAACAACAATAAAGCAAAATTACTTCCAATTTAACAATGAACTATTTATTCAAGAAGACGGGATCCCGATGGGGAGTCCTACATCTGGAATAATGGCAGAAATCTTCCTACAAGAACTGGAAAATAAACATTTTGAGGAACTAATACACAAATTCAACATAAAACTAATAACACGATATGTCGATGATGTACTAGTAATATATGAAAATGAAAACAGAAAAAGAAAAAGAAATACTACAAGACTTAAACAACATGCATGAAAAAATCACTTTCACCGAAGAATTAGAAGTTAACAACAGCATAAACTACTTAGATTTGTCTATAACCAAAAATCTACACAACAATAAACTAGAAATCGGTATCTACCGGAAACCCACAAACAATGCTCTGGCCATAAACAAAAATTCTACACACCCTTTTCAACAGAAAATTAGTACATTTAATAGCTTAGTCAGTAGAATGTTGAAACTCCCATTAAGCAAAGACAATTATATCCAAGAACTCAACTACATTAAGTATATGGCAAAAACCAATGGCTATAATGAAGAATTCATAGATAAACTCGTAAAAAAACAAAGAAGGAAGAACAACATAACCAACATAACTAAACTAGAAAAAGAATCTGACAACAACAAGAAAACATGGATAACACTTACATACACAGGAAAAGAAACGACAACATTAGCCAATGCACTAAAGAAAGCCGATAAAAACGTAAAAATAGCATACAGAACCAATAACAAATTAAACAAACATAATAAACAATAACATTGAAGAAAATAACATTTTCAACAGCAAAGGAGTTTATAAACTGACATGTAAGGACTGCAACAAATTTTATATAGGAAGGACAAACAGGAGTTTTACAACATCAGATTCAAAGAACATTTTCGAGACTTCATTCATGCAGAAGGTAAATCAAGCTATGCAAAACACGTCATCCATGAAGGACATCGCATGTTAAATATTGAAAACACCCTAACAGTAATGCACAGAGAAAATAATCCAGCGAAGATAAACGTACTCGAAGAGATGGAAATCATGAAAGCAGCTCACAACGACAGCCTGATAAACGAAAACGAACCAAATACATGCAACCCCCTCTACCAGATCTTCAGTGAAACACCAGTTTTGAATCCTGCCGATGATGGGACAAGTCCCGAAAGCGCTACAGTTAAATGATAATTAAGTTGAGGAGACGGACCTTTCAGGTGAATATTCTATAATTTTTTATTAATTTCAATGGATACAGCAAAACAGATTTTCGTCGAGCCATAAATCCCAAGAAATATAGGTCCGAAAACGAAAACAAGGAAGAGACAAATGGTAAGGTCTACCTACCTTATATCAAAACAACAACAGAGAAAATTGGACGACTATTAAAGAAATACAACATATCAACAACCTACAAACCAACAAAAAAATCAGCAATATACTTCGCCCAGCCAAAGACACTAGAGATCCTTTAAGTCATGCCGGTATATATCGTATCCCGTGCAGTTGTGGAGAGGTGTACATCGGCACAACAAAAAGAATGATCAACACAAGATTACAAGAACACATGAGACACTGCAGACTAAAACAAAATGAAAAATCGGCCGTAGCGGAACACTTGATGAACACACAACAACATATTGTAAGATTCGAAGATACTCAGGTATTATCACAAACATCACATTACTACACCAGACTATACAGAGAAGCCATTGAAATATATAAACATAAAAATTCCTTCAACAAAAAAGAAGAAACCATGAAGATAAACAAAATTTGGATCCCAGCACTGCATAACACGACAACGAAGCCTATGACTTCTGCAATCGGCACAACAGCAAACGCAGAAAACCCCCCCACCACCCAGGGTTTAGCTATAAAAAGAGAGACAGTTTCCAACCACCAGCCAGTCTGCAGCCGACTGTTGAGGAGTTCACAGAGAGCACGCAGTATCTCCTGATGAGGTCTACCGCAGCAGTAGACGAAACGTCGAGTAAGAAGACAACCAGACCACGGCCTATAAACCCGGAAGACGAACCAAATATGGATCAAGACGCCGGCCGTGAAAGCCTACAATTATAAATAACATTAATAGTAATAACAAAAATAATATTTTTTTATTTATATACAGATTTTCAATGTTTACACATCTTTCTGTGCCTCAAGTTTTATTTTCCTTCTCCACTCGTCTCTATCCATCCACTCCATGTCCTCCGTGCTCTTTTTCTCATTTCAGTTCTTATTTCTTGCATCCACGTGTTTCGAGGTTTTCCTTTCCCTCTTCTTCCAGGTGGACACCATTCCAATGTTTTTCTGGGTAACCTTTCTTCTTGCATTCGTCGTACATGCCCATAACAATTTAATTGCTTTTATCTTATATAATCTACTATTGAATATCTAATATTCATTTTTTCTCGTATGGCTTTATTTCTTATTTTTTCTAATTTTGAACTTCTTGATGCTCTCCACAAGAAATCCATTCCATCGACATAAGTTTTTATTGAATTTCCAAACTTCTTTTCCATGTATCACGCTACTTCTCACTATTTAATTATATATATATATATATATATATATATATATATATATATATATAAAACTTATTTTTCCTGGTTATATGTCAGTTCCATAGGACACCATTCATCATTGCTGTTATTCTCTACCTTTATTTATTCTGTTTTTAATATCACTTTCTTGTTTATCCTCTTTATCTACTTTACTACTTTTAATAATAATAATAATAATAATAATAATAATAATAATAATAATAATACTAATAATATCAATAATTAATTGATTTTATTAAACACAATGTGTACATTTAGAGTTTTCACCAGTCTTTTGTAATTTTGGTGAGAGGCTGAGTTCTGCTTTGGCATTTCATTAGGTGGTACCTGGAGCATGGCTCGTCGCAAAGCTTACATCTGCAGTCCTCCTTCGGGTCGTGGTATGACGGATTCTGACATATTTTCCAGTGGAAACCATGCGCGGCAAAGCGTGTGTATAGGTGGCGAAGTTGGAAGTTCGGTCCTTTCCACACATCGGTTTTCATCGTTTCTGTGTCCATTATTTCCATCGGCATTGCATTGACTTTGTTTTGTCTCTCTTTGATGGCGTCTTTATATGCCTGGGTTTCTGGTAGATTGAAGCGAAGCATGATGTCCTCAATGAAGTAGGATTCATGTGCTATTCTGTAGGCGTAGCTGTTTCTTGTGTACTTTGAGAGTGACAAGGCCCTCTTGAGATATCTGGCTTTGACATTCTCCAATTTCTTGAGGTTTTTCGCTGTTAGGTGAATCCAAATTATCTGAATACCGTATGTGGCCGCTGGTGCTACCTTGAGTTGGAACAGTGCCATCGCCGTTGGCAGGGACAGTCTCTCAAGCTTGGGGATGTCGAACATCGAATTTATTGCAATATCAATAATAATAACTAGAATAATAATAACAATAATAACAATAATAAACATAATATTTTTTTTATCAGGAAGCTCTCCTAACCTGAGCTAATACTTGTCAATTAAGTTGTTTAGAAAGGAGCACACATTTCCCTGAACCTCTAATTACATTTTACAACCTCATTTACTTACTTTTTTTATCTTTATTAGTATGAACAATTTTCCCTTATTTATAAAGGCTTTATTTGATTGAAATGGGATTTTTGTTTTTTGTATGACATACATGCTCTTTATAGAAACATAGAAAAAAAATCAATATCTGAGAAGGAACAGGTGGTGTGTATCAGAGGGTCTAACGAAGTGGTGCGTTAAATAACACTAGCCAACAAAATTTTACTTTTTTTTCTGTAACTGGCATGGAAACAGCTAATCTTTATGTTTTCGGGTGTGCTGATAACAAATTTTAATGAAAATGCAAGATTAGCTCTCGTTTTGAAATTATGCTAACTCTACGTCATTGCCTATATAAGCTTATGCATGTATTTACCTTGTTTTTATCCCTCGGAGGAAGGTCAGTGAAGGTGCAACCGTTTTGCCTGGCATTTGTAATTTTCTGCTGGTGATTTCCTAATTAGTGTCCAGCAGTAAATCGGCTAACGTTGATGAACTCCACGTTCCCTGATATCTCATGTTCATGTTCGAAATTTACTGGTGGAAGCGTTCCCCGCGCTCGTTGCTTACAGCACCGCAGTTGTCAAAGAAAAAAAAGTCCAAGTGGGAATCTAAGAAATATAACTTTAAGGACATGTTACACCTCAGTCTATTGTAGCAGTGCAGAAGATTTACCACAAGATCCTTACAGTTTTCTGCCTTCTTATTTCCTAGAAAGTTTCATGACACTTGATCAAAGGCATCCCAAGCTAACTTTTCATTACCTATCAGGATGGCGTTGAAATGCTCAACTTTGTGCATGTTCCGTATCTAGGGATCCACGAAAATCCCCTCCTTTTTCTCGTCTCACTAAACCGTTGAAATTTCTGGCGCAAATAGATAAATGCTATCCGAGTTTTGTCCATGGCCTTAACGAAGTTTTTCGTTAGACCCAATTTTACATGAAGAGTAGGGAGAATTATGTTCTTGAATTCGACAAGTGCTTCTTGCATAACACTGTGAGGTCTGGTTCAAGTGATTAATTCTTAGGTCAACCTTTCATTATATAATGAAATGCTATAGCGCGGCTATCCCAGAGGCACTGGAAGCAACAGAACTTGCTACAGCCCTGTTGTAGCCCACGTAGTATGCCTATGTTTTTCAGATCCCTGGAAATTTGCCATTTATACTTGTCATAGTTCAATCGCAATAACAATTGTTTTATGTTAACACATGTTTCTTTCATGTAAGGTGCATACCCAATCGGAATCGATAGTAACATGTTGTCATTAAGAGAATATGGAATTTATTGCCTTTTTTTTTCAGAATAAAGAAAATACATATGCATTTACATTGCGCACGGGCCTGCTTGGCCGTACGTGCATTATTTTTCCATGAATAAAAAAATAAAACTAATAATATAAACAAATACCTACAAATACACCTGTATCAAAAAACAATAACAGGCTACATATAAGTAAAATCTATGTCTGCACTAAATCAAAATAATACATATCTACATTCATCCACATTCCGTACATTAATATTAAAAAAAATGCTAGAAAACAAATTAGAAAAAAAAGCACACACACATACACCCACACACCCCCACACATATACACACCGCAAGCTCATACCCCCCTCCCCCCGTCCCTGCAGACATTAAGTGCACTATCAGACTATTCAACTTATCAGACCTACTTATTATATAACATGATTAAGATCGAAAACAAAGACCATATTGAGATTCTTCTTATTGTTAATACATATATCCTTAATCTACAATTTGTTATATCTCAATTTTCTTACTGTACCCAAAATTTGCATGTTTTTGATTCACTCTCGATCCGTCCTAAAAGATCCCAACACCGCCACTCTCCCTCGATCCGACCTGAGAAATCTCTCCGGCAGCATCTGTAATCTAAGTTGTTCTGTCTCTCTACAGAATGCTATAATATACTGCCAGTTTTCATGGTCATCGCATAGTGGGCATAGTTTAATGCCTTCCTCATTTGTTAAATTATGGGTCATCCATCCCCCCAATGAAACCATGCAATAGCACTTTATCATCCCCATCCAAAGAGTCAATATATTTCTCCCTTCCCCACGAAAGTTTCAGTTCTGTCTGCAGGGTGAGCGATATTTTCTGACTACACTCTGCTTCTATATACTGTCTGTCTATATCGATTAGTCTCTTCTTAACTGTCCTCCAAACATTTCTATTATTCCGCGTACTCCTCTCCCATACCCAACCCATCCCTATGCCCTTCAATCCCCTTTCTACACCGATTACCCAATCTCCCGAAACACAATGCCTTTCCTGTTCATTGTAACACTCTGCTCTAAGCGAGTCCTGATTCCCGTTTATTATGTCCAACCAATACTTAATAGCCATAATTTTGCCCCTTATTGTGTCCGAAAATGTACCGAATTCCTTCAGTATGCCACAATTTGAAGTCCCCGTTGCTAATCTCATCGCTTTCTTAAGAAACATAGGTTGAATTTTATCTAGTGTCCCCGTTCGTTCCCAACCCCATAATTCTGAGTCATACAGCATGGTCGCTCTCACAGCCGAAGAATAAACCTGTTCTAGTGTACGCACCGGTATGTTTCGCTATGCAGTAGGACACACTTGAGAGTTATTTTGGTTGGAGGAGTCGATGAACAACCTCCACTCAACACTTTTATAGTTAAAGCCCATAGCTGCTATTCGTCTCAAGAGAGAGTAGTGTAAGTATTGGCTTTACAATTTTCTAGTAAAGCTTTATACTTTTTTTTTCAAGCATGGATTATTGTAAAACACGTTACGTGTAGTAACGTATAGTATAATATAATATTATGCTCTTCTGCGTCGAGACATAGGGGTAATGACGTCATCACTTTGGCCTTACGTTTGCACATAGAAGATTGAAATTTTGCACATACATTGCGTGTGCCTTTTAGCATGGTTCAGTTGATTTTGAGATCTGTGCATTAAAACAGGGGCGAACTTAGAAACAAGGGATTTTCAGAAAAAAATTCAATTTCCCTAAATTTTTCTCGCCTCGGGGCATTTGATTGGTACCGTTTAAAGACCTTTCTTTTCTGAAAAGAATGAGGTTCGAAGCTTGATCCTATGATAAATAGTGATGTTGCTGTAGCTGCTTGCCTGAAATTAACCTAAACAAAATCATAATTTAAAAGGGTTTAATGCAACCCCTTTAACTTGCAAATGAGAGCTAATTCAAGCTTTTCATTGTATGTTTCGTTATCAGTGTGGTCGATATACTTCAGAAACATTTACTTCATTCCAGTTACATTTTAACTGTTGACTAGTGTAATTAGGTGATGATGTGTGTAGTATTTTTATACTGAAGCGAGGTCTGTCTGTCCTTTATAGACTCAAAAACTACTTGACTGATTTGAATGAAGTTTTTATCAAAATACAGAGAATTATTCTGGGACAATTAATGTACATAATATATTACTGCATGCAATATAGGGCTGGAGCTAAAAAAAAGTTCATCAGTGCACAAACAAAGTAGCTTTTTGGACGTTTAAATAGCTTACGCTGCCTAAACCATAACAAATCCACCAAATTATTGTTCACAAAATTTAATATCTCAAAAAAATTGTACAAAAATGTCTGCGATAGCTTATATCTATCTTTTACGGATAACTCTCAATAACCATTTTTGTTTTTCAGCACATTGATGCCAAGAAGATCGGGATAAGTAGATTCTCAGAAACGCCGGGTAATTAGCACGGGGTATTTAAAAGCAATTACGATATAAATGTATACTTATTTTTCATATTAGTTATTCAACTAAACATAAAAACGCAATTTGGGGAAGGTTCTTTACAACATGTGATGCGAAAAAAAAAAGTATCTAAGCTCCAATCATACACCATGCGCATACACCAACAAACACGAAGCGGTTTACACTGTGGAATCACGGGATGCAACCAATATATACACGATATTTAACGAACCTTAAAACTAACCTAATGCTACGAGTATTTAAGTATTCTAACCTGTGAAAGACCAATCTAAAAGCTAACCTAACACAATTTAAGCACTCTAACCCGTGAAAGTGTCCAAAAATAAATAGTAAGTTCTGAAATTGTCAAGTGTATGTGTACAGTTAATTAGTACATACTCTATGTTGGCTGCACAGGAACATGTCTTTGATGTTACATAGAATATTCGTTAAAATCAATATGGTTGCCACGTCTTCATGCTACGTATGTAGTTAAATATCTTAGAAAATATATTGCAATAATCTTTTAAAAAAATGTATAAATCATTGTAAATGGTGGGAAATAATTTGAAAAATGAAACCGTAAGAGTAAAATTTGACAGGAGTTTATGAAGAAATTAAAAAAGTCGCGTCACAGGTTGTAAAAACCACAATTTATTTAGGCGTAGCAGCGCACGCCGGGCATTAGCTTGTCATATACGGAATGGACGGTTCTACGATCTTGTAGACGAATTCATGACTATTATTGTTGCAGAGATGATGTAAAGATGTTTCTAGGGTCGTTTAGAGCTCAACAAGGCTCATAAAATACTGGAGTGCTTTACATTCGTGCCACCGGACAACAAAACTTAACTTTAACGGTTCAAGTGGTTTCACTTCCTCCACGTGAAATTGACCGCGTTACTCCTAAAGCATGTCCGTTTACTTGAGACCCCGTCTCTTTTCGTCTCCAAATTAACAGAAAGTCTGCCACGCAGTAGCTGTGCTAATATATTGTTAAATCTTCAATTACATAAACTCAATTTCTTATGCCAACTTATTTGAACGCGTTGGACTGCAGCGAAAACGAAACTTGTATTAATGAAAGTTATTAGTGCTATTACTAGAAATGCATTATATAGTGGAAATAGACAGCTATGAGAGAAATTTTAAAGAAGTGATTGAATTCGAATACCTAGGAACACTAATTACAAATAGAAATGAGAATCACAAAGAAATTAAACATAGACTCAATTCTGGAAATGCGTGCTATTATGTATTACAGGGACTCTTGTTGTCCCAACTCCTTTCAAAAAACGTTAAACTGAAAATACATAACACTGTTATTCTACCAGTTATATCATATGGATGTGAAACATGAACTTTTACTTTAAGGGAGGAGAAGATATTACAAGTATTTGAGAATAAAGTTCTTAGGAAAATTTTGAATCAAAGAGAGATGAACAGACATGTGAATGGAGAAGACTACATAACAGTGAGCTACATGATCTTTTTTAGGAAACAGATATAATAAGAACAGTTAAGTCTCGTAGACTGCTATAGTAGGACATGTGATACAAATGGTGAATGACAGACGGGTATGAAAACTCATTGCAGGAAAACGGATGGAAAGCGTCCGGTTGGTAGGCCAATCATGAGGCAGAAGAATAATATTAACCATAATTTGAGGGAAGTAGGTTATACAGGGTGTGTATGAAAAATATTGACTCGGGATAGGGATGTATGGAGATCTTATATTCGCGCGGCTATGAACCTATGGGTTCGATAGTGTCATTAATTAGTTAGGTGAGGATAGGGAGATAAAAATTTGATCCCACTGCAGACCTTTGGAGGCTCTAGGGGTGGCAGGAGTTCAAGGTGCCACTTTTATAGACAAATCAGCCGGGTGACTGGTACCTTTATCCCAGTACAGGCGTCTGGTACTCATTTCCGCTATAGTCGAGTGGACTCCAGGGTCATGATCCCACCGCTACACAATATGAACCTCTTGCTAGTAGAGTATTTCTTACTCTATGACTAGGATAGTGATGTATGGAAAGTAGGGTGTCCCAAGAGATAAAGAATGTTTTTTTTTTCACAATATCAAATACGCATACTTTCTTTTTTTTTCCTGTTTGACCATAGTAACTCGAATAAAAAATATTATTGCGATTGGATCATGACAACCCGTTCCAAACATAGGACATGAAAATGTGTACTGGGTTAGTATAGAAGGATTCTAGACATAAAGTTTATTTAGTAAATAAAAATCAATATGCACAAAACGTATAACTATTTACTATTCTACAATAAAAAAAATGTTTAAATTCGTTCTCCTTAGTTATCAAGTACTGACATGTTTGGAAGCAAGTCAGCACGGGTTCCCGTGGACCTCGTACACCAAATAGTACTTACAATTGAAGGGTCCAGGGGAAAAACGATGAATGTCACATTAAACTCAACCAGAGATAAATGAATTTTAAGTTTTGAAACGCTATATCATTTCCCTGTACACATTATTTTCAAAGCCTTATAAAACGTAACCCATAGCTTCTTTAAACAGTTTTCGCCTTTTAAATGTTACTAGGGAACAGTACAAACACTAAGAATATGAAACCTCAGTTTTTGTGATTTTGTGACATTCATCGTTTTTCCACTGGACCCTTCAATTGTTTTAACATTATACAAATGAATTAAGAGGGTGTGCGTTAAAAAAATACTTAGATTTTTTGGGACACCCTAATTAAGAACTTATAATTATTTTTGGGCACGTAGTTACCTTGTCAGCCAATAACTCTAAATATATTTTTAATATGTAAAATTATTGTGTAATACGGAACGAGGTACACTAGGTTCCTTACATCAAAACACTCAGACAGCATTCCTAAACAACCTCCGAAAGGCTTTACTTTTTAAAGAGTTTTTGATGTTCTGGTGATCTTATCATAATGTATTACATGGATCATGAAGGTCGATAAATTTTGTCTACGGGCTCCTTTCTCAAGCTTAAGGCTCTTTTACGAGTCTGAAAATATCCAGACTCGGGACCCATGGCTTCTAATCCTTCCCAGAGAACTTGTTCCTCGGATTTTTCCTTCCTTAAAAATCCATCGACCCCAACCGCGTTTGAACCCGTGACCCTGGGGACGAGAGACAAGGAATTATTATCTTTATTATTATTATTATTATTATTATTATTATTATTATTATTATTATTATTATTATTATTATCAAAAACTATTACTGAAATATTATTTTCATTTTATAATTCAATAATTTCTAGAATAATCATGTCGACCCCCCTGTTGTTTTTGAAACAATAAATTAATTAATATACTAGCTCCAAATTCTTCGAGAAAATTAGCATATTGACACCAGAAAAATATAATTATAAAATACTATAATAATAATAATAATAATAATAATAATAATAATAATAATAATAATAATAATAATAATAATAATAATAATAATAATAATATACAATACTTTAGCATTACCCTCCCTTTTATACGGAAATGAGATTTGGATATTAAGAAAAAGAGACAGGAACAGAATCAAAGCAACGGAAATGAAATTTCTCAGGACAACAGGATACACTCTTTTAGATCAAAAAAGAATGATTACATTTTAGAATAATTAGAAGTAGAATCAGTAGAAAAAAAACTCAACAGATATAAATTAAACTGGCTAGACCATGTAAAAAGAATGGATAATTCAAGAAACCCAAAAATTATGATGCAATATATACTCAAAGGACATCGTCGACCAGGAAAACCTCTTAAAAGACTGCTAGGGGCCGAAACAGGTTTACAAAGGCCTAATTCGTGACGGATGATGATGATGATAATATCAATAGTAATAGGGATAATAATAATAATATTAATAATTTTTATTGATTGAGAATTTTCCTCGTCATTGAGGTTTTCTCCAACCAATCTTAATAATTAACATGGGTTTAAAAAATACGTAAATGACTAAGAACTTATAGACTATCAGTTTGTAACACATATTCACAAATGTCCCTTAATTAAAGTTGTTCATCGTTCTCTGTCCTCTGTGTCTTCATCCGTTACACCAAATTTCCTCATTGAATATTATTCTTCCAGGTTGTTCTTGGTCTTCCTCTTCTGTTCCTTCTTCCAATCTTCAATGTTTGAACGGCCTTTGGTAGTCTTCCATCCTGCATTCTTCTTACGTATCCATACCATATTAGCATTGTGTTCAATCTCGTCCATTATACTTATTTCAGAATAATAATAATAACAATAATTAATATAAAATTATAGAATATTCACCTGAAAGGTCCGTCTCCTCAACTTAATTATCATTTAACTGTAGCGCTTTCGGGACTTGTCCCATCATCGGCAGAATTCAAAACTGGTGTTTCACTGAAGATCTGGTAGAGGGGGTTGCATGTATTGGGTTCGTTTTCGTTTATCAGGCTGTCGTTGTGAGCTGCTTTCATGATTTCCATCTCTTCGAGTACGTTTATCTTCGCTGGATTATTTTCTCTGTGCATCACTGTTAGGGTGTTTTCAATATTTAACATGCGATGTCCTTCATACAGTTAAATGATAATTAAGTTGAGGAGACGGACCTTTCAGGTGAATATTCTATAATTTTATATTAATTTTGAATAAACCTCAACGGAACACATCATGAATCTTATAAAAGTTGAATAATAATAATAATAATAATAATAATAATAATAATAATAATAATAATAATAATAATAATAAGAGTAACAATATTAACAGTTACAACAATAATAATAACAATAACAATAATAATAGAAATAACTATAATATAGCAATAATAATAATTACAATAACAATAATATTTATAATAATAATTATTATTGTTATGAAATAATAATTGTTATAATATTATAACAATAAAAAACACAATAATAATAATATAATAATGCAATAATATAATAATAATAATAATAATAATAATAATAATAATAATAATAATAATAATAATAATAATACATTTTTTGTGACTTCAATTCTGATGTATTGACGTCGGCAGAGGTTGAAAATATCAAACACCTTTTTAAAAATATCGCAAGGTAATGACGTCACAGGGGTGGTTCAAGGGGAGGGGAAATGACGTCACGAGATCAATGGACGGGGCTAACACAAACTTTCAATCCTCTAACAAGGATCCATTGTTTAAAAAAATGATTTAAAAAAATATATATATATTTTCGCAGGCGATAGTGTTGGGGCCAGAAGTATCATGCAACTGTAAGAAAATCATAACATTTTTTATAAATAGCGTACTCAATATTTAGGTCCGCCATGTTGTGAAATGGTAGTGACTAGCGAGCCCGGGTTCGATACCCGGCAGGGTTAAACATTTTAATACAACTAACTTACTGGCACTATCGTAGGCTCATGACCGCGCGGACATAAGTTCTGCATACATCCCTATCCTGAGCTAATGTTTTCCAATCATCCATGTATAATCTGTTTCCCACAAATCATGGTTAATGTTATTGTCCTAGTTGATTCTTGGTCTACCAACTTGGCGTTATCTCTCTGGTTTTCCTACAATAATCTTCCATACCTCTCTTTCATTTCCCATTCTTGCCACATGTCCTGCCCATTGCAGACTATGAGATTTAACTGTTCTTATTATAACTGGTTTCCTATAAAGATCATGTGGATCATTGTTATTATGTAGTTTTCCATTCACTTGTCTGTTCATCTCTATTTCGTCCAAACATTTTCCTAATGTCTTTATTCTCAAACACTTATAATATTTTCTCCTCCCTTAAAGTAAGAGTCCATGTTTCACATCCATATAATATAACTGGGAGAATAACAGTTTTATATATTTTCAGTTTAAAGTTTTTTTGAGAGAAGTTTGAACGACAAGAGTCTCTGTAATACATAATAGCATTCATTTCCAGAATTGAGCCTTTGTTTAATTTCTTTGTGCACCTCATTCCTGTTTGTAATTAATTGTTCCTAGGTATTTAGTCCAGTTGGTAGACAAAGAAAGAGGTGGGAGAATAACATTAACCATGATTTGAAGGAAATAGATTATACAGGGGATGATTGGAAAACATTAGCTCAGGAAAGAGATGTATGGATAGCTCATGTCCGCGCGGCCATGAATCTACGGGTTCGATAGTGCCAGTTAGTTAGTTAGGTATTTAAATTCAGTCACTTCCTCTAAATGTTCCTCATTTGTCGTTAACTGTCCATCTCCATTATATAATCCATTTCTTTGTGTGAACATACATTTAGGTTTATTGTTGTTTATTTCCAGCCCCAATTTCTTAGTGTTACTCAATAGAGTGTGTGTGTGTGTGTTGGCGCTTAGTATCTCCTCGTTATCACCTAAACCAGCAAAATATGGCGATAAACTGGATACTTGCAGTTCATGGTTGAAAGACTATTTTCTTGTGTTATTGATACACAATGGTTGTAGAGGACAATATGTGTCGCTATGACAAATCATGGTGTTTTCATTGTTCAGGGATGAAGTGTGTACAAATCTCCGTATTCATGCAAATGTCACGTCGCTTGTACAATGTACAGCTCTCTGATACAATGTCCCTTGTATCTGTTTTAATCCTAGCTTAATCCAAACATGTGATGCAAAACTTTTTAACAAGCGACCATCGTACAAAACTTTCAAAGAAAATAACATTACTCTAATTACAGCATCTTTGTAAAGTATCTGCTCTCTTTTGTTTTCCTTCTCTAACTGCTGGACCAACTTTCAATCAACTTATACCTTATACAGGGTGTTACGATTAAACTACAATAAAATTAATAGCTATACTAATTCCGAGCTAAGTTCCAGTTGTACTGTAAACAACTTGTACAAGGTATTACTCCGTCTATTGGTGGAACTGTGGTGCTAATTTTACCCGCCATATGACTGAATTGTGTACGATACAAACATTGTTCTTACGTAACATTGTATTTTATGGGAAATAAGACTGGATACAACATAACATAGATCAATAATTAGAAACTTCCTCAATTTTTTTATGTATTTATGACAAAAATATATGGGCTTACCTAATTAGACGTTTACGCTTTGTCCATGATGTCGATAGATGTTCTTTATTTACAATTTCATTGCGAGCTGAATTTAAGCTCTATGCTGACTCACCTCTAAACTCTGCTGTTATTTTCACCACATCCTCAAATGTTAATGTAGGATATTTTTCATTAATCTATTTGTAAACATTCAAAGTTACTTGTACCTTTCCGCTTTTCGAATGTTATATTTTCCAATGTTAAGAAATTCAATATTAAACGGCCATTTTGAAACAATAGAAGTCCAAACGTATTCTACAATGCGCATGCGTAAGAATAAAACAATGTTTATTTAATGTATTAAAATTGTAATTATATATTTTAAGATTCTCCCATATAACTTTATAGACATGTGCTAGATAATATATATATATATATTATTTTTTATTTTCTTGTTTCGAGTGTTAGAGAGGAAACTACATATTCTTATACGCTCGAAGGTAAAATCGTTATTCGTTAACGAAAATGCAGTCATACATCTGCTTTGTTTATATTACAACTGGAATTTAGCTCGGATTTAGTGCAGACCAACTTTGAAACTATTATTGCTTATATGGTATACAGGGTGTTTTCCTTATAAATACAATAAAATAAATAGCTATAACTTTTGAACTAAGTTAATAAAATATTTTTAGGCACAAGATCACAAGATACTTCTTTACTGTCAGGACATATCTATATTCTGAATCTATGACTAGAGCATGGAATTCACTTCCCGTCACTATCATTATTTAATTACAAATTAACTGATATCTTAAGTTCCACACAATGAAAATGTAACAAATGTATTCAGCATTTTGTATCTACCTATAAAGTATTTATTTAGGAAGCTTCTCTTACTTTATTTTATTTTCTTCCATGTTTTGTTGGTGTTAGCTTTGTTTAGTCTGCATTTCAATGTTTTAAAATTGTAATAAGTATTTAATTTTTGTAGAATTTTATTATTCGATGGTTGAGTGGAAGAGAAGGCCTTATTGTCTTAACTCTGCCGGCTTAATCTTTCATTCCCCATTTACGCCACATGCTCTGCCCACCGCAGTTCTACGAGACTTAACTGTTCGTATTATATCTGGTTTCCTATAATGATCATGTAGCTCACTGTTAT
This sequence comes from Diploptera punctata, assembly GCA_030220185.1. Classification (NCBI taxonomy): domain Eukaryota; kingdom Metazoa; phylum Arthropoda; class Insecta; order Blattodea; family Blaberidae; genus Diploptera; species Diploptera punctata. Next base: position 451,113 of record JASPKZ010008348.1, read on the forward strand.
GAAGTCTTCTCCATTCACCTGTCTGTTCATCTCTCTTTGGTATAAAAATGTTCCTTAAAATACTCGTAATATTTTCTCCTCCCTTTAAGTAAGGGTCAATCAAACACTATTTTTGGACGATAATGCGTTCTGGCGTACTTACAGGAATAGCGATCATGATTGAAAGTACAATTTCCTAAATTTCGTGGTTGCCAACCTATAAATAACTAAATAACTATACTGTAATATTACAAATTACCTACTTAGTGTGGGAAGTAAAATCACTGCCCTTTATGTATACTATGTAGAATGTATATACAAAAATACAGTGCGATCAGTATAGCACTGGACAGCAGACGCGGGAATTTAACTATACACTGCTCACGCACTCGCGGCGGAGAACGGACAACGAAGGATCGTGGTGATACAACCACACACATTTTCGTAACTATTTTACAAATTGTCGTACTTACCAACTTTATTGAAGCAGGTGCTGGAACTGTTCACCTTCGTTGTCCATACATTTTTGACACCTCTTTATAAAATTTGTTGTACAGATTATGGACTGTTGAACGTGACGGAATTTTTACACTCGGGAATCGTGTTTGAAAAAGTCTTCGTACTTGGCTGGCAGACTGAGTTAACAAATGTTGAAACTTTTAAAATTTATGACGAAACACCGTTGAGGTCACTATGTAATATTTATAATATAAAAGTAAAAGACTGAGATCTCAGGTACTCTATTTTTATATTAACAAATATTGTTTATAAATAAATACACGTTGTTCAGTAGAAAAATTATTAGCCATTATACAGTTTACACTCATACACATGTGATTCACTTCACACTTATGTTTTGTAAGATACAAATTTTAAAATAGAAATAACTTATACACACGTCATTCAGTTTACATTATACACACGTCATTCAGTTCACAAGGAAAAGCGACCGAGCACCTTATCTACTAGAAGCACACTATCTGACTCACCGTGAATGCGTGGGATGTACTCGTATACTGCTGAGTCTGCGCACATTTCAAGTCCCGTGTCTGTACGTATAAGCCTTCTTTAATGCACAGGACAAACCCCGCGTCTGCTGTCCAATGCTATATAGATATCACTGTATATCCAAAAGGTAGTGTTAATATATATTATACGAAATAAATCACTGCATTTTAAATGAACTGAACTTTATTTTAAACAATATAAAACAATAAATTCGTACCTGCCGCCATTTTATCCTGGTTGGTGTCACGGCCTGCTTTAGTCTCAACTAATAAACATTGCCCACACTGATAATGTTAGTTGTTTATAACGAACGCAAATATTTCCAACAAGGATGCTATTACTTTACTATTATTTATTATTTTGAAAACACCATCGCGCAAAAATTATTGAACAACACACGTTTGTGAAGTGTTTTACAGAATCTCGGAAATTAAAAACCGAGCGATAACGAGATTTTAATAATTTCTTCGCTTCTGTAAAAATCATTTCCCAACCTCGCATTATTGTATACTATTACTTTATTTTCGAAGAAAGAGAAAAAAAATTAACAAAAAATTAGAAATGAAAGAAGAGCAATAAACAGATAATGCGATACACGAATAAATAATATGAGACAAATATAATGTTACAAGAAAGTGATAAACTGACAATTAATAGAAATAGGTAAAACGGAGTATATAGATCAGATATATTTTTTAATTTTCATTGCATTTTGTGACAAAAGAAAATGTTTGAATAATTAAAACGCGGATGTTCGGATTCACGCTTATTAATAGAATATTGTTAAAAATATAAAGCATTAAAATTGAATGTGCGGTTCAATAGTCATTCTGTATAGACCATAATGAGCGCGGAGGCCACGTGTTTCGTTTTCATTACGCAAATGTGACGTTAGCAATGATAATGATAAAACGGACAAATGACTTCGGAATTAACAATATGGACTCGTCTGATACCGTGACAAAACACGATCGTGACAATGGCATTTTTCTAAAAGCATAACTCGTTGGAGAAAAATAAAATAAAAATGACAAAGAAACAGGATGTTACGTTTTATATAGGTTACTCTATGTTTGCACAGTTTGACTAAATTTATCTTAATAGCTATACAAAATTCCGAGCTAAGTTCCAGTTGTATTGTAAACAAACTTGTATAAGGTATTACTCCGTCTATTGGTGGAACCCTGGTGCTACTTTTACCCGCCATATGACTGAATATTATTGTGTACGATACAAACATTGTTCTTAGGTAACATTGTGTTTTACAGGAAATAAGACTGAATACAAGGTAAGATGGTACCGATAATTAGGAACTTCCTCCATTTTTTATTTATTTATTTATGTCAACAAATTGTATATGGGTCTACCTAATCAGACGTTTATGCTTTTCCATGATGTCGATATATATATATATATATGTATATATATATATTATTTACAGTTTCATTACGAGCAGAATCAATGCTCCATGCTGACTCACCTGTAAATTTATTTTTATTTTCGCCACATCCTCAATGGCTAATGTAGGGTATTTTTCACTAAACTGTTTGAAAACTTCGAAATAAATTGTTTCTCTGTACTTTTTTATACAGTTTGAATAATAAATAAAATTTCATCTTCCAAAATTTAATATCCAAGCAACGTTTTTTCAAACGCTTTCTTTTCCAATTTTTAAGAAATTCTACAAATAAATTGTCATTTTGAAACAATTGAATATTCAACGTATTCTGCATTGCGCATGCGTAAGAATAGAACAATGTTTATTTAATATGTTAAAATTGTAATTACATATTTTAAGATTCTCCCATATAACTTATATAGACATGTGCTAGTACGCGTGTCCAACCTTCTTTGAAGAAGGGCCACTGTCGTTAAGGTGAATTTGTTCGCGGGCCATATCATCAGATTTTTTTACTGTATTAAATAGGATCTAAGATAAATCAATTAATTTAAATATAAAACAGCTAATATATTGATAGCCTATGTTATTGTTATTAAAATATTAATCATATATTAGTTAAATTATTTTTAAAATTACATTAAATATATATTTTTCATGTATAATCTAATTGTAAAGTCGAAATTGAACGATATTTTCTTGCCGCTATACTTAGAAGCCATAATTAACACTTATAAAACTCACAGAATTAATTATATTCTTCAAATCTCTCACTAACACTGACACTACAATATGAGCGAACAACTGAAAACTGGAAACTAACTTGAAATGTGCAAATTGTAACGATAATAAAACATCTGGCACACACTCACCTTTGAAAGTATTAACCGCGCAGTCAACAATGCACGGAGACTTCAAAGCGATGAGCGGCAGGTAGGATGATACTAAAAATGTGGGCTGAGTGTTTCTTAAAACGGATGTGATTTGTCCATGTTTTGAGTAAGAGGATCACTAGAATGAACTTTCGCAAACACATGTGTTGGAAACAGAAAACAGTCTTTATCTTTCAAGTTTATCTTATAACAAATACAATTACTTATTTCATAAATTATATTAGACTATAACTTACAAATATCACTGCGGGACGAATGGGATGTTATAGTGTAAGTATCATTCCGGGTCGCATGCGATGGAATCTGTGCTAGATTATATATATATATATATATATATATATATATGGATATGAAGGTTTTCTTGGGTTTTCCGCGTCTTGGATCCACGTTCGGCCTCTGGCCACTGATTTCGACGTTTTGGCATGATTCCACGTGCCATTATCAAGTAATGATAAGTTCGAGTCACAGGTTTAGGTCTTATATAATAAAATACATAGAGTTTTCGCTGTGGTCCGTTTCCGAAGACGTACACCCATCCAAGGTTTAGTTCTTATGTAGTTAAATACCTTCAGTTTTCAGTGTGGTCCGTTTCCGAAGCCGTACACCCATCCAAGGTTTAGTTCTAGACCTAAACCTGTGACTCGAACCTATAATTCCTTGATAATGGCATGTGGGATCATGCCGAAACGTCGGAATCAGTGGCCAGAGGCCGAACTTGAATCCAAGACGCGGAAAACCCAAGAAAACTTTCATATTTATACTTATATCCGCGAAAATCTGCAATATAACACACACACACACACACATATATATATATATATATATTTCCTTTATTTCGATTGGTATAGAGCGATAATATGAATATATTATATGGCGATAGAGATGTATGGATTGTTTATTTCCGCGCGGCCATTAAACTTGGAGTTCGATAATGATAGTTAGTGTGTTTCACCCTATTAAGGTTTATTTACCGCACCTATGCCAGCCGGATGTCCATTTAACATGCATTTTCAAATGAATTATTAAATACGAGCTTTTTTTTCAGTATTTGCAAAACTTCTTTCCATTTCAAATAAACTTATTGACGTTATTTCACCCCAGATGAAGTAGGTGAGAGTTAGTGAAGAAAGAAATAGGAAATTCTCTAGTCTCTAATGGAACTTTTCGTTTCTTTGTCAGGTACCTTATTTCCTGTCCCTCTAACATCTTCCAATCGATTGTCGTGTCATTTTCTCTAAATTACAGCCGGTCTCACAACTCAAACACACTGCCTTCATCTTATAAACGAATCTCAAATAAATCATAGAGAAACGTTATATAATGGAAATGACAGATACTATAATATTTATTATTATTACTTTTATTATTATTATTATTATTATTATTATTATTACATTCCTGTATTGCATAACTGACTAACTCACTGGTCCTATGAAACCCGTGGGTTCATGGCAGCGCGGACATAATCTCTCCATACATCCCTATCCTGAGCTAATGTTTTACAATCATCCCCTTATAATCTACGTCGCTCAAATCATGGATAATGTTATTCTCCCACCTCGTTCTTGGTCCATAACTGGGGCGTTTTCCTGTGATTTTCCTATAAGAAGCTTCCATGCACCTCATTCATTCCCCATACGTGCCACATGTCCTGCCCATCTCAGTCTACCAGACTTAACTGTTCTAATTATATCTGACTCCTATACTTATCACGTAGCTTGCAATTATGTAGTTTTCTCTATTTTTCTGTCCGTTCATCTCTTTCCTGTAATACATAATAGCATGTATTTCCAGAATTGAGCCTATGTTTAATTTCTTTGTGCATCTCATTCCGTTTGTAATTATTGTTCCTAGGTATTTTAATTCAGCAACTTCTTCAAAATTTCCCTTATTTTGTCATTAACTGCACATTTCCATTATGGAATGTATTTCTGTGTGTGAACATATATTTAGTTTTATTGATGTTTTGTTCCAGTCTCAATTTCTTAGTGTTAATAGTGTGTGTGTGTGTGTGTTGGCCCTTAGTATGTCCTCGTTATCACCTATTAATACTACATTATCCTCAGTAATGCCACGAGTGATTTCCAAATTATCGATATAGGTATTAATTAATTTCTGATGTCCTATTGTAAATATGTCAATTACATTTTTCTGGAACGTCATTTCCTGGAAAATAATTCGTTTAAGAAAGTGCAATCAGTGTTTTTTTTTGTGGTATAATCAATTGTTACAAATGTTTTTATATTATCTCTCGTATGCGCTTTTTGTTCACATTCATGCACTATGTATACAATCTGGTAGCCATATTTTTTAGAGAGTCAGTCACTGCAAGATAATGCTATGACCTACTCAGAATGTTAAAAAGGAGGTGCTTTCTTTATTATGATAAACTTCAGTTGGTAAATTCTAGGCGAAAGACGACTGTGATTGGTTGTAAATAAAACATCATTGAAACGTGATTGGTCATTGACTCCCATTTGGGGCATGAGTTAAATAGTCAGCATAAACTAACAGCTTATTAATACCGAGAACCTCGCTGAAAGAAGAAAACAACGCAGAAATGCAAGACAGGGATGGATTCGTCCACCCGCCGGCACGTCGCACTGCCAGGAAAAACCAAAACTACAATAAAGAAAGGACACCAATAGAAACAAGAAATCTGTTCGAACATCTAAATGAAGACAAGGCAGAAACTCCACCTCCCATAGTGGTATACTCCAAAGACATAACACCACTACAATTGGAAAGCATCACTGCAGGAAATAAGGAAGAAGTATTCATGAAGTACAACCAGGGCGCACTGACCATTAGGACCTCAACCAAGGCGGCCTACAGGCGTGCTTACAAGGAGCTTAAGAAATCTGAGACTCAGTTCTACACCCATGGCTATGGCAGGCCACCTATCTTCAAACTAGTTATGAAGGGACTTCCTAAGTCCATCTCAACACAAGAAATATGTGATGAAATTGCAAATAGGAACCTGCCGCTCAAAGAAATAAGAAGCATCGAAAAACAAGTCTACACAAATGGAGTAAAGAAGAAGATAGAGCTTCCAATTTACATCCTAACATTCAACAAAACAGAAGACCTAAAGGAAAAAATCGAAAAAAAAGATCTAAAAGAGCTATTCAACATCCGTATACGATTGGAACCCTACAGGAAACCCACAGGAGGCACTCAGTGCTTCAAGTGTCAAGGCTTCGGACACATTGCAGAATTCTGCTTCCGAGATACAAAATGCGTCAGGTGTTCTGGAAACCACAAAGTCTCTGACTGTACCCAGACAGAAGCCAAATGCTCCAACTGCAACGCAGATCATGCAGCAAGTCACAGAAAATGTCCCATATTTCAGAAATATCTGAAAATGAGACAAGCATAAGGAACAAGTCAACCATCAGCCACGAGGAAGCCTGAAACTACTCCAAGAACACCTCGAAAGACAGAAGAAAACTTCCCTCCCTTGCCTTCTATGAACCCAAAACCGGAGAATATACTCCAATCCCTCCTTATTCTCCTCACCACCATCCTTCAAAACCCCCAAGTCCTTCAATCCACACTATCCTTTGTGAACTCCCAAGTTTTTTCAAGAATATAGACTGCAAAATTTGAACACTACAAGAAAAACTTTAAGACCGACTAGCTTATGCTAGCTTCAAAGAAGACATCCACCTGAAAAGAAGAAAAACTGTTTAGAGGAGCACTCTTTACAGCAAGCACTCAATTACGCCAAACCTTCAATAAAAGCACCGTAATTATTGGGTCAAGACCTTCATAAGGTCGGTACCAAATCTCAAACTTAAATATTTGTTCTAGGCAGCATTATTAATACCATTGAGTTGTAGGCCTTCTTCATCCCAATAGTTACGTACACAACAAGGGAAGTAAGTAGTACATTACCAGTCGAGGACGTGTTTGAGGGCAGCAAATAAGTTCGAGACTAGTAATGTACTTACTTCCCGAATTGTGTATATAATTTTGTTCACTCCTGTACTGATAAACATGTTTAATTTTTAAATTACGTGTGAATTTATATCTTGGTTTGAAGAGTTCAATTGTTTGATAACAAGGGAATGTTGATAAAACAACTGCAATTGTTTATTGTTGTCTGAATTAGTGGCAGACATTTTAAATAACAGTTTCAGACAGCTTATTAATTACATATATGATTAAATGTGATGAAGAGGAAGCGGCGAATCCTTCCTGAAATTGTAGCTGAAACATACAGTAGTTCAATAGAAGTTATGAAAGATGAGTTACATAAAGTAGTGAAACATATTGAAGTAAATAAGAAAAATACTAATGGAAATCAACCTTGCATCATAATATACTATTATAGCATGTTCTAGTACAAAATTGAATAGAAGAGGAGATATTACCTAGCTTTAACCCATTGTGAATCCGAACACTGTTTAGCAAACAGGGAAGACTGGATACTAAATTTAAATTCAATATTTAGCACAAATAACATTAGTTTAGATATATTGTGCACTTTGTAATGTTGTTTATGTGAGCTCCTGTCCCTGGGGACGGTTTGGCTTCATTATGTTCAGCGCAGGTGAAACCTTTGAACATAAACTATTTACACAGACCAGCAACTCTTCTCCGTTTCATATCACATTCTACAGTGTGTTCTATAAAACTATATATAAGGCCTTTAGAATACCTTCCACTTGATTTTTCATACTATCTTATATATTTATATATATATATATCATGATCATCATCCGGTATCATGGCAGCTGCCGCCGTCTTCCGGAAACCAAACGCCATTCCTCTCTGTCCATCCATTGATCTTCCTCCATTCCTCTGATATTCATAGCTGCTTGTACCCCTTCTATCCAAGTTTTCTTCGATCTTCCTCTCTTCCTCCTTTCCATTGGGATCCATTCCATAACAATTTTTGGCAATCTTTGCTCTGGCATTCTTTGACATGACCATCTTTTCTTTTCTATAATGTCTATGATGTCCGGCTCCTCTTGTACACCCATAATTTCCCTTATTTCTTTATTTCGCATTCTATCCATTCTAGATTTTCCAGTTGATATATATATATATATATATATATATATATATATATATATATTTCTTCTGTACGTGTGTTTGTCACTCTACTCCTCCTAAACGACTTGAATTTTGTGTCTGATTTGGTCTCTGGGTGATTTAGATTCACAATTCGACCCTCTAAAACCATTAGGGGAGTTCACATGAAGTGAAAATTTAAAAATCGCTCTAGCGGTCACAATTTTGGATGTTTAACAACGACACTCAGTATATCTTATTAAAATAAACCAAGGTAGGTATTATCAAAAAATTCGATAATTAGAAGTGGAGGTTTACTTGAAATCCGAAATTAAAAAATGCCTATACGACTGGAACGAATTTGATTAAATGTTTTGTATGTGTTTGAGTGGGTCCCTGCATAGTTTAGATTCACAATTTGATCCGGTAGGTGGCGCTACGATCGGGTTATAGGACTTTTTTTTATGTCAGATGTGCAATCACCTGTATTACCGACATATTCCATGCGACAACATTGTGACGTCATAATGCATGCTTCTAGACCCACAATAGATGATAGCGAACTTATTAATTAGTGGATTTTATGGTAAAAAAAAACTTGTTTTTATCATCTGGCCATTAAGCGAGAATTGAACGTTCGAGCAGGACAACGTTTACCAGGTCCGCTAGTATTCTTGTAATACTGTTGGTCTACGTACTTCTTCTGTCTTTACTAACATTTCGTACTATTTTAAACGTTTTGCAGCAATACTTATAACCGTTTTTACAATTATTAAATATGTATTTATGTACGCTATGATTTATTCAGGGTTATGTAATTTTTTTGTGAAATCCAATCTGCCAATTCAGGAGTTGTATTGCTTCCTGTAGTTTAAATGAGAGATTTGGGGCTGGATTTTAATGCCTTGCAGTTAAAAACGACAGAAATTATTTTGTACACGATCTTGATACATCATCCAACGTTTCTTTGGGAGAATTTAGAAGGTAGGTTTCGGCATGCGATGATTGACAGTTCCATTGTTAGTAACATATTCATTGGTAGACCAGGCTCTCCAAGCCGTCGCCCTTATATGGAAAAGTAGACATAAACATCTCGTATGCTCTAAGGAGCCAGCTTGAGTGGCGAGAGACAGAGGTAGGGGGAGCAACAGACAGAAGTAGTGACGATAATGGTGGTTAACCCTGAGAATTCTGAAAATAATGAATCATGGAAACAGATGCGAGGATTTTCATTAGAATAACGTGTGGATTAAAAATACATGGAAGGAAATACAATAGAGCGTTGCGTGAACGTTAACAAAGGACAGACCAGCGCAAGCGACACGACAACAATATAAACACATTTCAAGAAGAAATGTATTATTCTTGTCAGAGAATTTACTGCTGAAATAATTTCAAACAATTTTTCACTTATTCATAGACGTTTTAACAAACTTCATCATCATCGTCACCGTGTTCGTCTTCGTTTCAGATCTAGAAATCATTACACCTTGAACTAATGAATTAATGATTAATAATAATAATAATAATAATAATAATAATAATAATAATAATAATAATAATAATAATAATAATAATAATAATAATAATAATAATGATAATGATAATGATAATGATAATGATTATAATAATAATAATAAAATAATAATAATAATAAATATATAGGCTTATACCGGTATATATATTTCCGGTTTTAACAATGTTGACATATTTTTCCGGCACCAATGATTTGTCTTCAATTTCGTTTTATAATTTTCTTCCATTCTTCTCTATTATAACACATTTCTTCCTCTATTTCCCAGCCCTTTCAAAGTTTCTCTAATCCCTTGCATCCACACGATATTTGATCGTCCTTTCCTTCTCGTTCCTGATGGTGTCCATTCCATTTTTTTTGGTAATCTTTCATCCTCCGTTCGCTTAATATGCCCGTACCATTTTAGTTACTTTTCTTGGATAAATTCTAAAATCGACAATTCTAATAATATTATTATTAGTATTATTATTTAATAATACTTACTTACTGGCACTATCGAACCCGTAGGTTTATGGCCGCGCAGATATAAGCTCTCCATACATCCCTATCCTAGTTAATGTTATTCTCCAACCTCATTCTTGGTCTACCAACTGGGCGCTTTCTCTCTGGCTTTCCTACAAGAACCTTCCATGCACGTCTTTCATTCCCCATACGCGCAACATGTCCTGCCCATCGCAGTCTACGAGACATAACTGTTCTTATTATATCTGGCTTCCCATAGAGACCATGTAGTTCATTGTTATGTAGTTTTCTCCATTCACCTGTCTGTTCATCTCTCTTTAGTCCAAAAATTTTGCTAAGTAAATTTTGCCCGTTTAACCTTGTTTACCTTGTCGTGGTGGAGTGGCTTGCGTGCTTAAATGATCCCGAGAGCTATGCCGGCGGTAGCATTGCTGCCGATAGCGTTACCCATGCCGGACTGGTCAAAGGTGATAAGTCAGACGAAAAAAGTACCTTACTTTACTTTAACTTTACTTTACTTTACTGAACCCATGTCCGCATTTCTTGACTGTAGTATTTTTACGGTGAAAGATCGTCACTCTTTCGACCAAGGTACTTTTTTCATCTGGCTTATCGTTTTCGACCAGTCCGGCATGGGTAACCCTATCGGCAGCAATGCTACCGCCGGCATAGCTCTCGAGATCATTTAAGCACGCAAGCCACTCCACCACGACAAGGTGAAGATACCATGGAGGGAATGATACTACTACTACTACTACTACTACTACTACTACTACTACTACTACTACTACTACTACTACTACTACTACTACTACTACTACTACTACTACTACTACTACTACTACTAATAATAATAATAATAATAATAATACTAATAACAATAATAACAATAACAATAACTGACAATAACGACAATAACGATAATAATAATAATAATAATAATAATAATAATAATAATAATAATAATAATAATAATAATGCTCGATAACAGATTTGCGAGAAAAAAGAAGTAGACACACAACTTTAAAAAGTCAGTGCACGAGAGAAACTGAGAACTAACATACTTGTTATGTAAACACGCCAGAGGTCAGCAGCTGCAGGGAGCAATTCACTTGTTACAACTTGCGAGTGTTTGATTTCATTCAACTTATATAATGTAGTGCAAGTTTTTGTTGTAATATTATGTTTCACCTATGAGTAATTTTTTGTATAATTTTCAACGTAAAAACACTTCCTTATATATTTCTTTATTTTATTTCATATTATGTTGAATTACATACCTTTAATTAAATTAAATTTCTTAAAGTGAGACAAAATCTCTGGTTACTTTTGAAAGAAAGATAATAAGAGCTACCTTGTGGCTGTAAAATAAGGTTATATTTGGAGAAGAAGGAGAAATTGTGAATTGTATGAATTATATAAGGGAGCCGATCTAGTGAAGTTTATAAAAATGAATAGGTTGGTCTGGACTGGACAATAATAAAGATCTATATGGCACAACCATTACAAACCAGAAAAAAGTTGGAAGACCAAAATTAAGATGAGTCTTGCAGGATATTAGAATTAGTCAAATTCGCGGTGGACTAGTAGTTATGCTTCTTGCCTCTGGTTCCGAGGGTCGCGGGTTCAAACCCGTCCGGGGTCGATGGGTTTTTTTAGGATGGAAAATCCAAGCAGCAAGTCCTCGGGAGGAACTTTAAGCCGTGGGTCCCGAGTCTGAAGATTTTCAGCCTTGTAAAAGATCCTTAAGCCTGAATAAAATAACCTCTAAGCAGAATTTACCGAATTTTCTCGCCCTACTACTACCTTGGTTTCTTAGATGTCAGTATGAGGCGGAACGCTGACAACTCCATTGACATCTATACGAAAACAAGTGTAATTAAATTGGTATGGTTCAATTTCTTCCCTGTAGGAGGAGAGCGCCTAAATTTCATTGAGGGAAACAAGGGCTTACAGGACAAGAATTTGGAAGAATTTAGCAGCAAATAGAGAAGTCTGGAAGCACATTCTGAGGAAGGCTAGGGTTGTCATGTCATATATTATGATGATGATGATGATAATTGAATTAATAACATTGTGTATTCACCGCTGTGAACTTGGGGCAAAAGGCCCGGATTCCATCTCCGGTCGGGACAAATTTCCTGGGGATGGTTTTTCCTCATCTGTAAGACAAATGTTTGGAAACGTAAAGGCGTAAACGGCCCCCGAACGTTATCTGGTCATCATTATCATTATTTTCATATTCACCATGTTTAGTATGAATGGTGTGTTTCGTCTTAATGTTGTGTTGTCTCGGAGGTGGCCCTAACATTAAGCTGATCACTCATTTGGGGAGGTCCTCCATGTCCTTGTGTGGCCAGTGAAGTATGTGTGTGATCCATAGTTAAAGTCCCTCTCCCGACAGGTCGTGTCACTGTAAGGTCCGGGTGGAGTGTGGCAGCTGTACGGTGAGAGGTTAAACTGTGAAAAGGAATACAATCTTTATATATATATATATATATATATATATATATAATTCTTCTGTACGCGTATTTGTCCCTGAACTCCTCCTAAATGATTGGGCCGATTTTGATGAAATTTGTTGTGTGTGTCTGATTGGGTCCCTCGATGGTTTACATCCACAATTGGATCCTCTAAAACCATCAGGTGTAAGACTTCACTTGAAGTGAAAATATAAAAATTGCTCTAGCGTCACAATTTTTTATGTTTTACAACGAAACTCAATATATCCTATTAAAATAAACCGAGGTAGGTATTATACAAAATAAGTGAAATCCGACAATTAGAAGATGAGGTTTATCTGAAATTTTAAATTAAAAAACTGACTTCCAACCGCCAACGTTCGTCTGAGCGCATATCATACAATTTAATTTAATTAACCTTTAATATTTAATTTATTTAGGGTATTAGCTAGTATATATAATTGCGTGTGAGTCTGTCTGTGCTTTATGTACTAAAAAACTAGTTGACCGATTTAAATTGTGTTTTTATCATTATTTAGAGAATTCTTCTGGACAATTAACAGATATATCACCCTACGTACTATATGGCCTGACCTGAAAAAGTGCATCGGTGCAATAAAAGATAGCTTTTTGAACGCTTTTATGGTTTACGCTGCCTAAACCATAACAAATACACCACATTAATGTACACAGAATTGAATATCTGAAAAATTCCTCGACAGAATATGTCTATCTTTTATGGATAACTCACAATAACCATTTTTGTCTTTCAGCTCATTGATGCCAAGAAGAGCGGGATAATTAGATTCCCGGGCAACGCCGGATTCTCTATCGTGAGGGACAGCGGGACATCGCTCGCAATGCCATAGTCTGTTAACGCTCTAGCGATCCCAATTTTGTTTCATCGAAATCAATCTTGTCATATATCAATTATTTAAAAACTTCGGGATAAGTAGATTCCAGGGCAACGCCGGGAAATCAGCTAGTTATTATCATCATCTACTTATCGTGCCCTCCTTTCAGAAGGTAGATTCCATATATGCCTCCAACCATCTCTATCTTCCCATGTTTTCCTTCTTTTTAGTTCTTCCCAGTCGTATCGTCTCTCTTGTATACTTTTCTTCACTTGGTTAGTCCATCTTTCTCGTGGTCATTTTCCTTGTATATCGAGATTTAACAGTCTTTGTGGTAGTCTTTCCTTTTCCATTCTTTTTTAAATGTCCAAACCATTTTAGTCTACTTTTTTCTATGTCTGTTCTTCATTTTTCTACATTTAATGTCTCCCTGATTTTGTCATTCCTTATTCTATCTCTCCTTGTTTTATGTACCATTCCAAGTAAGAATTTCATTTCTGCAGCTTGGATTCTGCTCAAGTCCTTCTTTGTGTATGTCCAAGTCTCAGCTGCATATGTTAGAACTGGTTTGAAATAAGTTTTATACATTGCCATTTTACTCTTGGTGGGTATATCTTTATTCCAGTTTAATTAAATTATAGACGTTTAAACTTTGCTTTATTATTTTACTGATTTCAGTCTGTATTTTCCCATTTGCATTTATCACCGTTCCTAAATATGTAAATTTTTCCACTTTTTGTAGATTTATGCCTGATATGCTAAGCTATGCTAAGATCATGGCGTAGTGTGAAATGAGCTAGTATATGATACATTCAGAGGTTAATGTTGAGAAATGTGTAAGATGAAGATGCGGGGAACACACTATATCTCGGTAATTAATAAGACCTCGTCTCTGCAGGATATGAATGTAACGAAGTGTAAAATTTTGTCTCGGTTTCCCTGGACGTAACTTCCGGCTCAATAAGCGACATGAAAACAGACCTGATCTATAAACGCCGATTAACACGACCCGCTCTCTTTGATCATCTTGCTGCAGATACTGTACTTTCCGAAAACATTCGTTTTAACATCAGGGATAAACAAACCTTTTATTGCGGGCCAACTGAACGCTTTATTATACTTTTTATACGACACAGCGAAACGTATACTTCCAGTCATAGCAGAACTGTTGCTGCGTCGCACGGACGTAGATGCGTGTATAGTCAAGAACAAATAGCAAATAAAGCACTTACCCAGCTTACTTAGGATAATAGCTGCACTGCTCGACGCCACAGACTGACGTGAAGCGAGTGTACGCGGGATGACACGGCGTTAGTTCGCAAAGCATCCACCAACGAAGCAGGTCAGTGTTCCGCTGAGACGAATAATATGGGGAGATTGATTTCTCCACTGTTACCGCTGAATGCAATTTACAAACATGCACGATGCGGTTATGGATATTCTTTGGAGTTGTTGGAATATCTCGGTACACCATATCTTTAATGACTCCACAGAGAAAAAAGTCCAGTATGTAAGATCAGGAAATCGAGCAGGCCAATGATCTGCCCCTCCACGACCAATCCTTGTTTCCATTAATAACTATGTATACAACTAAACTATTGTAAACAATGGCAAAAAGAAACTTTTTTTGCCTGAAACGGAAATCGAACCCCGAACCTATAACTTTCCGTACTAACGCTCTGACCACTGAGCTAATTTAGGCTAAATTCCTATTCTACATTCTCTTTACCATTGATTACAATAATTTAGTTGTGTACATTAATTTACTTTTTTCTATCACAGTAACAGCTTTAGCTTCTTAATATTAATTTAATAAATAATGCTATAGCTGTGTGGAGTCCCTTCATGTGTTCTTTAATTTAGAAGCCATTCATTGTGTATTTGTGAATGATGATTCATTGCATTTGAATGTGGGACCAAGAGAGTAAGGTAAAGGGAGGATTTATGCTTGGATGGGAATGTAGCCTGAATTAGCTCAGTGGTCAGAGAATCAGCACAGAAAGCTGAAGGTTCGGGGTTCGATTCCCGCTTCAGGCAAAACTTTTTCTCTTTATCATTTAATTGATTACAAGGTCCTGTTTATTAGAATGACACATTGTGATTCAGGTCTTAGAGAGGTTACTTAACGAATTGAAGAAAACAAAGTATTCCTATCTTGTTAATACGCTACAACAGGCATGGGGAACTGCCGAATGAGGGGTAGTATGACATCCTTCCTCATTCCACCCTTCATTGAACTCTAACTGTTGTTAATATCGTCTCGCACACCATGCAGTATCAGTGGCGGTACACCCTTATAACCTGAAACATATATACTGCTCGGGACCCAGCTCCGTGTGTCTGAAAGGAATTTGCCTTTCTCAGCTGTTAGTACTATGAGAAGCATATAAGTGTACCTCATCCCACTCCCCACACTTCCCCCCGCAACACACAGAGCTTGGTCTCGAGCTGTACTAATCCCTTCCACTCTTACATACATTACGTGTAACGTTTGAAGAGCGCGTAGAGGACCGCTGATGCCTTTTTCTTGACACTAATTTGTCTATGTCAGGCTGGATAGTACTCTTAGAGATGCGTAATACTAAGACTAGGGTGTCATCGTTTATTCTGGAGCGTATTTTAGATTTGGTATGGTTCAACTTCGAAAATAATTGTTCGCATGTATAAGTCGAACCAAACATTGCGAGAATGTGGCCTGCAAAATCTCTCATGTTGGGATACGAGTCTATTGACAACAACCTGTATAGTTCTAAGCCTTCCGTGCCATTCTGAATACAAAAATAATCATTTTCCCAGTAAGTATTAAAATGGTATCGGTGTTTAGAATTTGCCATGCTCACGCTGAATTGTACGCCACTGACTCTCACTGCGTATTGTCAATCACTGTATACCTGCGTCTGCAGTGCAAGTACAAATGAGTGGAATGGGTATTGGCGGAGAGGAGTTGTTTAGGAGCTCCCGGAGCCCCAGTTCCCCATGCCTGCGCTACAAAGTTCACTAGCCATCAGTATTATTTCCCCTCGTAGTTGGACAACTTTTGTATAAAACAGTTTTTCATTTTTACTTAGGTACAAATATATTTCGGGTGGTCAAGATAAATGGGACACTCTGTATGTGTGTGTGTATATATATATATATATATATATATATATATATATATAGCGTGTCAACCGCTGTGGTCTCGAGTTAGCATGCAGCCTTGTCACGCAGCGGGCCCGGGTTCGATTTCTGGTCAGGATATGCTCCTGGGTGAGTATTTTTTTCCGGCTTTTTCCTCACCTGTAAGACAAATGTCAGGAAGCTTAGGGCCAAACGGTACCCGAAATTCATCCAGTCAGCATCATCATCCTTATCAGTATCATCCCCGGAGTGGAAAGCAACGGGAAGCTACCACACCTATAATTTCCTAGTAAAGCTGCAAAACATAGCATGAAAATGCTATGATTGCAGTAAAAGACCTGCCCTCGGGTAGGATTACTAGATTAGATTGGATATATAGCTTAACTGGCAGTGCACTGAAGTATTAATTCAGAGGTCCGGTTTCAAATCCCCGTCCAAGCATCTATTTTCTTTTTCATGTCATATTAAGCTTGCATTGCCCAATGTCAAAATTTAATTATAACATCGAAATAAAAAAGCGTCACTGCTATAAAATAAAAAAATGTATTTAATTTGCTTACTTGTTACAGTGGCTACCAGAGGGCAGTGAAATCTAGTTCTCGCTACATCTCGTAATAGAGAATAGGCCTATGTACAAAGAGAAATAAATGTTTGTACGAGGATTCTTGGATAGCGTAACTGGCAGCGCACTGAAGTATCAATTCAGAGGTCCGGGTTCAAATCTCCGTCCAAGCATCTAATTTTCTTTTTATGTCATATATATATATATATGGTCCACCGCTGTGGTCTCGAGGTAGCGTGCTGCCTTGTCACGCAGCGGGCCCGGGTTCGATCCCCGGTCGGGGCAGTTTTTCTGGGTGAGGTTTTTGTCGGGGTTTTTCCACACCTGTAAGACAAATGTCAGGAAAACTTTAAGGCCTAAATGGTCCCCGAAATCATATGGCCATCATCCTTATCATTATCATCTTCATCATCATCCTTCACCGGTGTGGAAAGCAACAGGAAGCTACCACACCTACAATTCCCTAGTAAAGCTGCAAGCATAGCATGAAAATGCTATGATTACAGTGAAGGACCTGCCTTCGGGCAGAATTACTATGGATGGATGGATATATATATATATATATATATATATGAATTATTAATAAATTAGGTACGTTAATTTTTGCGGATGATGTAGCATTAGCGGCATCCTCAGAGGACGAATTACAATATTCAGTATATAATTAAAAAAAATAGCCATCAAGTATAATATGAAAATTAATACAGAGAAAAAAAATGGTTTTTGAGAAGTAATACCACGAGTGATTTCCAATTTATATAGTGGATTTGAAAATCAAGTGTGGCATTTGTTAGGACTATTTAACGAATAAAATTAAGCTTTTTACTCAAAAGGCATTATTTAAATATAGTTGCCGGTATTTTAAAATATTTATATATTTAATGTAAACGGCTATGTTTGAAAACAAATCAGAAATGTGTGGTTATGTATAATCACTGCCAACTTGATCATATTATTTATTGCCAAATAGGATCGCAATATTGTAAGAATGCACCCTAGTGCAAAAATAATGAAACACATCAAACTGTGTATTATAATCAACATTATAGGTTATTAATTAATTTTTTTACTAAACTCAGTAAAATCAAGGAATCTGTTCATTATTTGCTATATTCAATGTATTTGTTGGAGAAAAATAATGCTTTGAGGTATTTAAAATATTAAAAAGGAGGAGCTTTCTTTATCACAAAAGCAGGATCTGATAAAGAGAAATCGAACGTGATTGGTCATTGACTACCATTTGATGCATGAGTTAAATAGTCTTGGAAAATACATCTCCCAGGGTATAGGCTTCTTTTAATGTTATTCAACAGGTTTTAAATATATACAACATCTTCCTGTGTACAATATTAAGTTTTGATTCTCTTCCTCCATTCATCTCTATCTTTCCAGTCACCTGTCCTTCATCAAATTCATAATTCCCTCTATCCATGTCTTCTTAGGTCTTCCTCTTCTTTTCAAACCCACTCCAACTGCTAACTGGCAATCTATCTTCATTCATCCTGCTCACGTGTCCAAACCATTGTAATTGTTTATTTCCCACAAATTGTATAATTGTTTCGTTAAAGTTCATTTTTCTCGGATAATACTGATTATTTACTGATAGTTTTTATTTTTAACGTTAACCCCTAAATTGGCAATATATCCTGTCAGATACTTCAATAATTTGGTATATTTTATTTAATATTTTAAATAAAACAGAAGAAAACGAACGAGTAGAAATTACTTAATTGCCTTTCGACATTCCTGGTGTTCTCTCCTAGCTTGGCGTACTTGTAACCCACTTCTGAGGTTGGGGCGCCTGGAAGGCGGGGTTACGTTGCCCCGATGATATGATGGGTGATGATGATGCTAGTGGTGCGCCAGGAGAGTCCCTAATCCTAAGCTTAATCTAAGATGAATATGAATTATGATTTCTACGGCCATATGATTTCGGGGACCGTTTGGGCCTTAAAGTTTTTCTTGACATTTGTCTTACAGGTGAGGAAATACCCCGATATAAACCTCACCCAGAAAAACTGTCCCGACCGGGGATCGAACCCGGGCCCGCTGCGTGACTAGGCAGCACGCTACCCCGAGACCACAGCGGTGGACATGTGCGTAGTATTACACGATATACCCAACAATAATAGTTATGTATGATTTAGTTTTCAGTGCGGTCCGTCACATTCGAATAACTGACTCGAGAGATTAATCCGGCTCACCTTGAGAGCTCCACTTCGTCTGGAGACTTCAGTCAAGTATCTTGGAGCCCATCTGGATTCCAAGCTTACGTTCAAAATTCATATTCAGAATCTACAAGATCAAGCAAATGCTGCAATTGCACTTTTATATCCATTTTTCAAGTCGACCACTCTATCTACTCGGATCAAACTTACACTGTACAAAACTGTGATCCGCAGCATATTGCTGTACGGATGTGAAGCCTGGAGCATCCTCGCTGCTTATAACAAAAATAAAGTTCAGATCATACAGAATAAATGCCTCAAAATTATCTTTTCGGCCCCGTTATACACGAGGATCGCAGAGCTTCACAACTTAGCACAGATACCCTATATTGCGACTACAATTGAAGAAAAAGTAAGTAACATGTATCATGTTATTTCAAATCATGACAACCCAATTGTTCGTAATATAGGACATATGCTACAGCGACGTGCTGTTCACCGAAGCATATTCCCTCGGGATGGACCCAGGAATAAGAGATGGGTACTGTAAAACAGCCAAAGTGGCGTGGCTCACTCCGTGTCGCTGGCTTTCGGAATCTCTGCGTGTCTGGCGGCACGGTTTCTGACGCCACGCTTTGGATAGTGGAACACCTCATCTCTATCCAATACTACTTCAACACATAAGCAAAATATCAACGTCCTAACAATGGAGCTGAACTAGTGAGTGAACCCTATATTGATAAACACTAGGGAATGTGGCTGTCATGGGGCCAATATAGCTCCAGAGCAGCATCCTGGGCGATGCACAGTCATTGCCATCACTCAGCAGCAGCTGCTTTGCCACTTGCCACGAAATCTCGCAAGAAACTAAATATGCAACCGCGACACTCAGACTGCCATGACTCCGTTGACAAAGAGTAGATCGGTTCAAACCGCCCACTCTAGAAGAGACTGTCTAATAATGAATGAAGTAGTGGACAAACTAGTTAAGGAACTATTATCTGATAGTCATATCTATTGAATTGGATTATAAAAACCGCTCCTACATAGTAGAGAGTATGACATAATTTGATGAAGATAGGATGGCACAGCTATAAAAGGTGGTTCCGCCGGCTAATTCGCTGAAGAAGCTGATCATTTCGACTTTTATATATTTTTAAAAATTTATTTTCCAAATTATTATTTTATTTCACTAAATTCCAGCCACTCTGCTAAGGTTTTAGGTGGTTTCCCTTAGCGCTAAGACAAATGGCGGAGTGGTCCCCTAGAGCTTACCAGTAAATTACAACATCCTAAAACATTTCCAATATTCAAAATTTCGCAACAGATCAGCTTAACCTGAGAGGAACCGTTTCTGGTTTGCCCAGCAGTCCTCCCGATCTTGTCCCTTCGGGAATTGGCGGCGTCCGTGGCGACTGCGGTCTTCCTTTGGCAACATAGAATATAGAACAACTAACATTGAACATCAATCAATAGACAAAGGAATAACTTGCTAATGTCCAACCACTGGATCTTTGTGTCCTGATCTAAGGCAGGATTATTACTCAAACAACGATGAATAAATAAATATTAATTGGCTAAAGAGGCATTTATGTCCCTATAGCAGCGGGAAGTGACAGTTCACGGCCCTGCACGTTAATTCTTCTCGGCTGCCGAGCGAGTTCACAGGGCAAACTGAGTGTTCGTTTGGCTGGCCGGGCGGAGAGCGCGTATGGATACATAAAGGTTGGTCCTGCACTTCCAACCACGCATGAATGTATGTTTTGCCATTTTAAGGTTTTTTTTTTTCAATGCTGCCATGTTGTCATTTCGACATTGTGGTATTCTCTCCTCTGAGTTACGCTGCCCCGAAGATATATGATAGGTGATGAAGATGGCAATGATGCACCAGCAGAGGCCTTAATCCTAAACTTAATGAATATGTTCCATCCATCCATAGTAATTCTGTCCGAAGGCAGGTCCTTCACTGCAATCATAGCATTTTCATGCTATGCTTGCAGCTTTACTAGGGAACTGTAGATGTGGTAGCTTCCCGTTGCTTTCCACATCGGTGAAGGATGATGATAATGATAAGGATGATGATGATGGCCATATGATTTCGGGGGCCGTTTAGGCCTTAAAGTTTTCCTGACATTTGTCTTACAGGTGAGGAAAAACCCTGATAAAAACCTCACCCAGAAAAACTGCCCCGACCGGGGATCGAACCTGTGCCCGCTGCGTGACAAGGTAGCACGCTACCTCGAGACCACAGCGGTGGACAATGAATATGATAATGATGATAATGATGGTCAGGTGATGTTCGGGCACCGTTTGGGCCTTATAGTTTCCTGACATTTGTCTTACAGGTGAGGAAAAACCCCGAAAAAAAACATTACCCCGGAAACTTGTCCCGACCGGAGATGGAACCCGGGCCCGCGGCGTGACAAGGTAGCGGTGTTTTTATTTAATAATTTAAATAGAACAAAATAAAATGAACGAGTGGAGATTACTTAAGTGTGTGTCGTATTACACAATATACCAAATAATAGTAGTTATGTATGATATACAAGATGTTCTCAAAGTCCTGCTACCAAAACAATGTAACTTAGCTCGTAAACTATTTGAGATAGAGACATGCGTTTTTTTGAAACGTATTCTACATCTTTCAAAGGTTTGTTTACATTTGTTGCAGCTTCCGGTTTAAACGACAATGACGACACCACAGAAAAAGACCCAATGTGTATGGTGGTATGCTAAGTCTGGTAAATCACCAGTAACTGTTCAACGAAATTTCCGCCGGCAATACGGAAGAGATCCTCCATCCAAATTATCCATAACTAGATGGGCCGAGCGACTGGTAGTGTAATGGACTTGCCACGGAGTGGACGACCAGGTTTGAGCCAAGAAACTATCGACATTCTGCAACTTGCATTTCAACTCAGACTTCAAAAATAGGTTCGTCTGCTTCTCGGGGACTGCATTTACCAAAATCAACCATTCATAAAGTCCTCCATAAGCGACTAGATCTTCAGGCCTATAAAGTGCAAATTACGCAAATGTTGCTGCCAACTGACTTCCCTCGGCGTGCTGAATTGGTTGATTCCGTGCTGAACGCAATTGACGAAAACACTGAGTACCTGCAGAGGGTGATGTTCTCTGATGAAGCGGCTTTCTTTGTGTCTAGACATGTTAATTGCTATAATGTTCCGGATATGGAGGTACTGGTGATTTACCAGACTCAACATACCACCATACACATTGGGCATTTTCCTGGGTATCGCCATTGTCGTTTAAATCACAAGCTGCAACAAATGTAAACAAAACATTGAGAGATGTAGAATACGTTGCAAAAAACTGCATGTCTCTATCTCAAATAGTTTACGAGCTAAGTTACATTGTTTTGGTAGCAGGACTTTATGGACACCTTGTAGTTTTCAGTGCGGCCCTCCACATTCAAATAACTGATTCGAGAAATTACTGCTTTGCCAATTTAAAGGTTTAATACCGACTTAAAACTATCCAAATGTGTATTTAATAGAAAAGTATGCGTGGAATTGGATTTTATCAATATTCCTGTACAGACGAGTGGCGTGGCTTTTATTTGGATTAGTTTATGTTCCAATCCTGACGTAACAGTTGTACCACTGTCACTCCGTCCCCAGAGTCTCGTTTGTTCAAAAACAGGTGAAGGTGAGGTTGCGGTTGATGGATTGAATGAAATTCACTACACTTATGCAACCCGCATAACATCTGTTGAAATTATTTTTTTTTAGACGAACGCCTGAGTACAGCTGTATCCGAGCTAAGTTCCAGTTGTACTGTAAACAAACTTGCTGTCTATTAGTGGAACTGTGATGCTACTTTTACCCACCATATGACTGAATTGTGTACAGTAGAAACATTGTTCTTAGGCAACATCGTAATTTATGGGAAATAAGACTGAATACAAGGTAAGATGCTACCAATAATTAGCAACTGCCATTTCTTATTTATTTATGACGAACATTGTATATGGACCTACCTAATCAGACATTTACACTATTTGCAAGATGTCGATAGATATCCTTTATTTACAATTTCATTACAAGCAAAATGTATGCTCCATGCTAACTCGCCTGTAAATCTTGCTGTTATTTTCACCATATCCTGAATGGCTAATGTAGGACATTTTAAACTAAACTGTATGAAAATATTCAACATAATTTGTTTCTTTCCGCTTTTCAAATGCTTTACTTGCCAATGTTAAATAAATTCTACAGAAATATTGTCATAAGTAATGCCACGAGTGATTTCGAATTTATCTAGAGAATTTGGAAATCAAGAGTGGCATTTGTTCTGACTATTTAACGAATAAAATTAAACTGTTTACTCACAAATCATTATTTAAATATAGTTGTTTTAAAATATTTTTATATTAAATGTAAACGGTGATGTTTGAAAACAAACGCTTCATCTGCTTCTTTTGTTCGTCACTGGAACCAGATCATATTAGTTATTGCCAAAGGAACGCAATATTATAAGAATGCACTTTAGTGGAGAAAAAATGAAACACATCAAACTGTATATTAATTCAATTCTGATGTCCTATGGCAATTATATTTTTCTGGAATGTTATTACCTGGGAAAAAATACATTTAAGAAAGTTCAAACAGTGGTTTCTTTTTTTTTTTTTTTTGGTGGTATAATCAATTGCTACAAATGTTTTTATATTAACTCCCGCATACTCTACGTGTTGACATTCATGCATCTGGTAGTCCTATTTGTTAAAGGGTGTATCGCTGCAAAATAATGCTATGACCTATTCAGAATGTTAAAAAGGAGGTGCTTTCTTTATTATGGTAAACTTTAGTTGGTAAATTCTAGGCGAAACACGACTGTGATTGGTTGTAAATAAAAAATCATTGAAATGTGATTGGTCATTGACTCCCATTTGGTGGATGAGTTAAATAGTCATTTTAATACAACTGAAATTCCAATGTATTCTGCATTACGCGTGCGTAAGAATAAAACAATGCTTATTTTATGTACTAAAACTGTAATTATATATTTTAAGATTCTCTCATAACTTACAGTATATAGACATGTGCTAGATAATATATATTTTTATTTCCTTCATTTCAAAAGGAACACACTTAAAGGTAAAAACTATTATTCAACCAATGAAAACACATCTGGTTTGTTTACGTCACAACTGGAAGAGGTATAGACCACGAGTCGAATGAAACAAAAAAGCTTAAAATAACTGTACAAAATGAGCAAAATCGAAATCAGATGTAATGGTTATTAAAAGGACAGTTAAGTCACATAGATTTCGATGTGCAGGACATGTGGCACGTATGGGGAATGAAAGAGGTGTATGGAAGCTGTAGGAAAACCAAAGGGAGAACGTCCAGTTGGTAAGCCAAGAATGAGGTGGGAAGTAGATTATAAAGGGGATCAATTAATCAAAGACCCATCATTCCTGCGCTCTCCATCCGACTCTATTCCCGGCAGCTCATCGATCTCATTTCATATTTTTCCGTGTTATCTTGTGTCTGCCAATTCCCCTGCTGCCCTGTGCGTTCCAATCCAATGCCATCCTGGCGGGATCATCTGGAGGTCGGCGAAGTATGTTCCAGCCATCCCCACTTCCTATGCAGAATTTCAAGTTCAACTAGTTTTTGCTTGGTTTTTAACCTCGGGTTTTCATTAGATATCTGGTCCGGTCAGAATAATTTTAACATAAAGCGAATGATTGGAAAATATTTACACAGGATAGGGATGAATGGAGAGCTTATGTCCGCGCCGCCATGAAACCTATGGTTTCTATAGTGCAATGGTTTAGTTAGTTATTTTAGGTTATACAGGGGATGATAGGAAAACATAGCTAATGATAGAGATGTGTGGAAAGCTTATGTTCTCGGGCCACGAACCTACGGGTTCGATAATGTAAAGGAATTAGTTTGAGATTAATATTCAGTCAAATTTTCTTCAAGTCAGTGAAATGAAAAATAACCGAGAGATACATAGATCACCGGATGGTCTTGAAGTTGTTTTAATCTGCGGGACGGATTGTTACATGTAAAATGTGTCTTTTGAAAATGTTATATAAAGAGACGCGCAGTAAATGAATTGCTAGTCAGGGAAATGTACAAGTGGAGGTAAATTAGGTTTTTGCTTGGTTGGTATCACTGTAACTCGATCTCCTGATTACGCTTGTATTGAAATGGCAGACTAATTTTCAATCAGCCGAGAAGCGGATTATCATAAGTAATGCCACGAGTGATTTCCAAATTATCGATAAATTCACGACTCACGAAGTGAGGAGTGAATTTATCTAGAGAATTTGGAAATCAAGAGTGGCATTTGTTAGGACTATTTAACGAATAAAATAAAGCTGTTTACTCACAAATCATTATTTAACTACAGTTATTTAAAAATATTTTTATATTTAAAGTAAACGGTGATGTTTGAAAACTAATGAGAAACGATAGGTAGCCTACGCTTCTACTGCTTCTTTTGTTTATCACTGCAACCAGATCATACTATTTATTGCCAAAGGAACGCAATATTGTAAGAATGCTCTCTAGTGGAGAAAAAATGAAACACATCAATCTGTATATTAATTCATTTTTGATGTCGTATACATTTAAGAAAGTGCAAACAGTGGTTTCTTTTTTTGGTGGTATAATCAATTGCTACAAATGTTGACATGTAAGCACTATTATATACAATCTGGTAGCCGTATTTGTTATAGGCTCAGTCACTGCAAAATAACGGTCAGACCTGTTCAGAATATTAAAAAGGAGGAGCTTTGCTTAATATATGATAATCCTAACGTTGATAATTATTTCGTGAAACACGTCTCTGATTGGTTGTAATACAGAAATCATTGAAACGTGATTGGTCATTGACTCCCATTTGGGGCATGAGTTAAATAGTCTCTGTATACAACTCTATTCCATTCTCTTTTATGTTCAATTTTCACGGCGTCTCCTATATTACATAACGTATAAATTAAACCCACTTCAGATTACATTCAAGACAGTTGGTTGACAGTGGTGGCTCGTGGTTTTCACGTTAGGCAAAGAGCTAGTAAGAAACATTTTTACACAGGTTTATCTTAATTATTATTATGGCGGGATAACGATGAACGTTCGTTGATGTTGCGTTGCGAGGGCAAGCTACAACACACAATTTGAGTAGATGTGTCATGATCAACGTTCATTGACTTTTATGGCTGCTAGTTCACTCTGTTGTCAGTACCGAGAACTGCAAAGGCTCATAGTCAGCTATTTGAAGAACTTACACTGATTTATTTTCCTTTTTATGTGCTGTTTTATATCTTGGTTCTATAATTAATAGATGAATCTGGTACTTACGCAAAAATATATTATTAACAGAGTAAATTGTGCAAGGAAGGCGATTAGATCCCTGAATGGTCTGTTATGGAATAGGAATTTCACCAGAAAAATAAAATAAAAACAGTAATAGAAAGTATACTTACATATGGGACAGAGAGGTGGATAATAGATGAAAGGATGCAGAAAAGAGTCTTGGCGACAGAAATGGATGGATTACGGAGAAGTATGAGAATTCCCAGGCTACAACATATTAGAAATACATACTTTAGGCAAGAAATGAATGCACAATAAACTATTATCGATTGGATAACAAAGAGAGCTTTACATTGGTATGGACATGTACAACGGATGTCAGATGAACAGTGGCCTAAACGGGTGTTGGATTGGATGGTACCAGACAGAAGGAAGAGGGGGAGAACAGAAGAACATGGTATGAGGGAGAATATATGATGTCATTATGAAGAGGGGTATGGAAGAAGGACAATGGGAAGATAGAAATCTCTGGAAAGCAGGAATTAAGGGGGAACTGCAGTAAAGTGGAAAGCCTGTATTTACTATTAAGTATATATGTATTGTATTTAAAGAAGAGAAATGTGTTTAGGCGAAATATTATGGCAGTACTTACATTGTAAAATGTTTCCTATTTCCTTCCAAATGGCTTCCTTTTTCCCTTATTTTTATATTCTGGGTGATTTTTGTTGTATATAAATTGGTGCGAACTCAATAAGCACATCATCTCTCATGTTGATATAATTATTAAAATATTGTAATTTATCGGCTCCAAGAACAATCAGCTGGAAACAAATGAAATGCGGGAACCGTCGATGTCACGTGATTTGAACGATTTGACGTTACGTTTGCGTTTGTTGAAGCTTTATCTTGCCAATGTACAGCCAACGCCATCTTGCGGCGAACCCCGCAAACGTTCATCATAATATGATACGTGGAAGGCGTATTTGATAAACATGAACGGACTCAAACGTAACGCAACGCGACGTCAACGAACGTTGATCGTAATTCCGCCATTAAACGCACATATGTGTTGTATAGTCGGGCCGCGGTTTACTAGTAGTTTGTTAGTCAGTTCTATTTTAGGATTTCAGATAAACACCCATTTCTAATGGTCGGATTTTGCTGCGTATTCGATAATACCTCCCCCTCCACGGCGCGACAGGCTTAGAAGGCCCTTGGCCTACCATCCGGCTGCTGACCTTACATCCACATGTGTTAATCACAGAGGTATAAGATCATCCAGCCAGTGTAGTGGTGACATGTGATCAGCATATCGGATACACCAGTCATTATAACTGGTCTTCTCAACCTGGAGCAGCTACTTATTGCAGGTATCTAAATGCCTTACAATGTGGGTAGGCACCGGTCCTACCTCGGTTTATTTTAATAGCACACTAGCGGACACGGCAGACGTTGTCTTGCCCGAACGTAATTCTCGTGTCATGGCCGGAAGATAAAAATATAAATTACTTTTTTTACCATAAAATTTACTAATAAATAAGTTCGCAAGAAAACTCCTCACTGCCTTCTGTTGTGGCTCAAGAAACTTGCATGATTACGTCATATTGTTGTCGCGCGGAATATGTTGGTAATGCAGATAACTACTCATCTGACATAAAAATCGTATTATCCGATTGCAGCGCCACCTACGGGGTCCAATTGTAAATCTAAACCATCCAGGGACCCACTCAAAAAAAAAATCGTCAAAATCGGTCCAGTCGTATAGTCATTTTTAATTTCGTATTTCAAGTAAACCTCCACTTCTAATTGTCGCATTTCACTCATTTTTGTTAATACCTACCTCGGTTCATTTTAATGGGATACACTGAGTTTCGTTGTGAAACATCTAAAAATGTGACAGCTAGAGCGATTTTTAAATTTTCACTTTAGGTGAATTCCTACACCTAATGGTTTTAGAGGGCCCATTGTGAATCTAAACCATCGAGGCAACCAATCAGACACACACAGAAAAAATCGTCAAAATCTGCCCAGTCGTTTAGGAAGTTTTTAATTTCGGGTTTCAAGTAAACTCATCATCATCATCAATGGCAGTCATGGATTAGGCCATTGGCCTGTTCCGCTTCAGGAAAGAAATTGATCCCTCCATCTCTTCTTAGGTCTTCCTGGGTCTCTTCGCCCTGTGGGTCTGTAGTTCAATAGCTGCAAATGTAGTCTATTGTTTGGCATTCTCAGAAGGTGTTCATGCCAATTATTTTGATATTTTTGATTGATTTCAGTTATTGCTGGTGTGTTGAGAGCTTTGCGGATATCTTCATTACGTATGTGATCATAAAGCGTATAACCCGCTAAAGGTCTTAATAACTTCATTTCTGCAGCTACTATCCTATTTAATTTACCTGTAGTAATAGGAATGAGATGCACAAAGCCATTAAACATAGGCTCAATTCTGGAAATGCATGCTATTATGCATTGCAGAGACTTTTGATGTCCCAACTCCTTTCAAAAAACGTTAAGCTGAAAATATATAAAACTATTATTCTACCAGTTATATTATATGGGTGCGAAACATGGACTCTTACTTTAAGGGAGGAAAGGAGATTACGAGTATTTGAGAATAAAGTTCTTAGGAAAATTTTTGGACCAAAGAGAGATGAACAGACAGGTGAATGGAGAAGACTATATAACAATGAACTACATGGTCTTTATAGGAAGCCAGATATAATAAGAACAGTTAAGTCCCGTAGACTGCGATGGGCAGGACATGTTGCGCGTATGGGGAATGAAAGACGTGCATGGAAACTTCTTGTAGGAAAGCCAGAAGGAAAACGCCCAGTTGGTAGACCAAGAATGAGGTGGGAGAACAACATTAACTATGATTTGAGGGAAGTAGATTATACAGGGAATGATTGGAAAGCATTAGCTCAGGATAGGGATGTATGGAGAGCTTATGTCCGTGCGGCCATGAACCTACGGGTTCGATAGTGCCAGTGAGTAAGTAAGTAAGTATGTAGTAAGAGTCCAGGTTTCAGAACCATAAAGTAGAGTTGGAAGAGCCATTGTTTTATAAAATTTTAGAATTGTATCTGGACGTACTTTTCGGAAAAGAATGCTTTTTATTGTTCTTATAAGTTTTTGAAATTTGACCAAGTAAACTTCCACTTCTAATTGTCTGATTTCGCTCATTTTTATAGCACCTACCTTAGATGCTACATTTTATGGACCAAAGAGAGATGAACAGACAGGTGAATGGAGAAGACTGCTTAACAATGAATTACATGGTCTTTATAGGAAGCCAGATATAATAATAATAATAATAATAATAATAATAATAATAATAATAATAATAATAATAATAATAATAGCTTTATTTTACCTGGCAGAGTTAAGGCCTTAAGGCCTTGTCTACCACTCAACCAGGTTTAAAAAAAATACAAACAAAAATAGTCTTAAATCTAAATTACAATATATATATATACAAACGATTACAAGTTATGAATACAATACAATTTATATTTATAATGTATTTTGATTTACTCTAAATTTAACGAATTAAATATATAATATGTACAATATATATAAAAAAAACGGGAAAAGGAAAAGATTTAATGACATAGTATAAAATTAAATAAATAGAGAAAGAAAAATTAATTATTTAGAAACAGGTTTCGTGGTAACTTTTCTAAGCGTGACTTAAAGGTACCAAGTGTGCGGCAACCCCTGATATCTACCCTGAGGACGGAAAGGTATCCAGGAGCGGGCAGAGGCTACTGTGAAGGAAGTAGAATAGGAGGAAGTGCTATGAAGAGGAATTGTTAGCAGACTGCTATCTTGTGACCTAGTGTCAATATTGTGGTAGGAGGATAACTTCTCAAATCTGAACGCCAGGTAAGTAGGAATGTAGGAATTCAGAAGCTTGAAAAGTAGCGAAAGAGAGTGCAATTTACGTCTGTCAGTAAGACGGAGCCAAGAGAGGTTATTAAAGTGTTCGGAAATATGGTCATAACGGCGGATATTGAAAATGAATCGAACGCTATTATGAACACGCTGCAGTCTCTGCGACAAGTCATAGTTTAGATCATTGTATATAATGTCACAATAATCGAAGAACAGTTAAGTGTCGTAGACTGCGATGGGCAGGACATGTGGCACGAATGGGGATGAAAGACGGGCATGGAAGCTTCTTGTAGGAAAACCAGAGGGAAAACTCCCAGTTGGTAGACCAAAAAATGAGGTGGGAGAATAACATTAACTATGATTTGAGGTAAGTAGATTATACAGGGGATGATTGGAAAACATTGGCTCAGGATCGAGATGTATGGAGAGCTTATGTCCTCGCGGCCATGAACCTACGGGTTCGATAGTGCCAGTGAGTTAGTTAGATGATTTTAATAGGATGTACTCAGTTTCGTTGTGAAACATCGAAAATTGCGACCGCTAGAGCGATTTTTTAATTTTCGTTTCAAGTGAACGCCTACACCTAATGGTTTTAGAGCATAAGAGATTGCGGATGAACACTTGGCGTACTGAAAACCTGTATGTACACATTTCCATGAAGGTCGGTTGAGCGGGTTAGAAGTTTATAGATACACAGGCTGAATTTCTGTGCACGGTATAAAGAGATAGATGTCTTCATGCTGTATCGACTCCTTCAACTTCCTGTCGTTTTTTGAAACGCCGAGTCAACGAAATACAAACCGCAGCGCTTTCATATTTTTCTGAAAGCCTTCTTCAAGTGCTCACATACTTTGTAGTGAAATAAGTTGGTAACCCTGAATTGAAGACTTTTTATTCCCTAAATCTTACATTTTCCTCTAAAGAGCGCAGCATTAATAATCATCAAATTACTGCGTTAGTTTCTTAATTATCGCGTTATTTAATAACGTCGTTTTCAAATAGTATTTATCCAAGTTTATTAAAAATCAGTTTTTGAATAGCCTAGTATATTACGATACGAGATTGGGAAGTGGTTTTTAATTTCCGAGATTCTGTAAAACACTTCACAAACGTGTGCTGTACATTATTTCTTTCACGATGGCGTTTTCAAAATAATAAATAATAGTAAAATAATATATTTGTTGGAAATATTTGCTTCCATTAAAACAACTGACTAACGTTAACAGTCTGGCCAATGTATATACGCTAAATGCCGAAGATAATTTAGTTGATAGTACAGCAGGCCGTGACATCAATCAGGTATAAAATGGCGGCAGGTACGAATTTATTGTTTTATATTGTTTCAAATAAAGTTCGGCTCATTTGAAATGCAGTGATTTGTTTGATATAATGTATATTACCGCTAGATTTTTGATATATTTTTGTATATACATTATAAGTAGTATACATAAAGGGCAGTGGCTTTACTTTCCGCACTAGGTAGGTAATTTGTAATATTACAGTATAGTTATTTACTTATTTATGGGTTGGCAGCCCCGAAATTTAGGAAAGTTAACTTTAAATCGTGGTCGTCATTCCTGTAAGTACGACAGAACGCACCATAGTGCAAAAACATACTATGTGAGATTGTTGTGTAAGCGTTCCGGTATAGCTATATACCAATATCACTATATAAGTTGTCAAGTCACGAGCAGTGAGATTAAGTTCAATCTGCAGATCAGAAGAAAGAGAGCAGCAGGAATATCTTACGCAGCATATTGCCTTATGAGGGATTGTAATAACTGTTATTCTCCCAGTTATAATACTCGTATATGGATGTGAAACATGGACTCATACCTTTCGAAGGAGAAAATATTACGAGTATTTGAGAATGAAGTTCTTAGAAAAAAAATTGCACCAAAGAAAGATGAAGAGACAGGTGAAAGGAGAAGACTACATAACAGTGAACAACATGGTATTTATAGGAAACCCGATGCCTTATGTGGTCTGATATGTAATGTCTGTTTTTAATATAATGTGTGTGATTCACTGGGAGTTTGTTTCAAAAGGACGTTCACTCGATGTGGATCTTTATTCTCAATAACTGGAATTAGTTCATGAAATTTTGAGGGTCCCTGGAGCAGGAACATCAATGACAGAAATTCAGGAATTGGAGCAATCGAACTGCTACACAGCACATAGCCCTGATCTTGCTCCAAGTTACCATCTGTTTCGATCCATGACTCATTTCGGAAAGCTGTGGAAGTGGGTCTCAACAGATTTAGATGCTAGTACCGTCGCGGGATATAAACCTCCCTAGAACTGCGCTCAAGACGATGGTCTCTACTTTGAAGAGTTGTTTAATTTCTTGTCAGAAAAGTTTCCAAATAACGTTTTGTTAAAAAGAAAGACAAGACCGCGGTGGCCTAGTGTTATGCTCCTTGCCTCCAGTTCCGAGGGTCACGGGTTCAAACGCGATCGGAATCGATATATTTTTTAGAATGGGAAATTCCAAGGAGCCAAAGTCCTCCGGGAGAGACTTTAAGCCGTGGGTCCCAAGTCTGAAGATTTTCAGGCTCGTAAAAGAACCTTAACCCTGAATAAAAAGGCCTCTAAGCAATATTTACCGATCTTTTCCATCCTACAGTAAGACCTTAGTTGCCTGCTAGATCTCTCATTTGGGTCGGTGTGTTGACCGCATACCATTCATGACATCTGAAGAGAAATAAGCGTAACTAAATTAACTTGGACTAAAGGGATTTTCACGTCTAGAAAATAGCATTGTTCTTATTTACTAACTGGCACTATCGAACCCGTAGGTTCATAGCCGCGAGGACATAAGCTCTCCATACATCCCTATCCTGAGCTACTGCTTTCCAATCATTCCCTGTATAATCTACTTCCCTCAAATCATAGTAATATTATTCTCCCATCTCATTCTTGGTCTACCAATTGGGTGTTTTCCCTCTGGTTTTCCTACCAGAAGCTTCCATGCACGTCTTTCATTCCCCATTCGTACCACATGTCCTGTCCATCGCAGTCTATGAGACTTAACTTTTCTCATTATATCTGGCTTCCTATAAAGATCATGTAGTTAACTGTTATGTAGTCTCCTCCATTCACCTGTGTGTTCATCTCTCTTTGGTCCAAAAATATTCCTAAGAACTTTATTCTCAAAAACTCGTAATCTCATTCTCTCCCTTAAAGTAAGAGTCCATATTTCGCACCCATATAATATAACTGGTAGAATAATAGTTTTATATATTTTCAGTTTATCGTTTTTTTGAGAGAAGTTGTGACGACAAGAGTCCATGTAATGCGTAATAACATGCATTTCCAGAATTCAGCCTATGTTTAATTGCTTTATTCATCTCATTTCTATTTGTGATTATTGTTCCTAGGTATTTGAATTCAGCCTATTGGGCAATTCTTTCTAGTAAATGTGTCCTTTTATGTGAGATATATTTATTAGTTAATTCATTTTAAATATATAATTAAGTTAAATAGTTTTTCCTATAACTTTGCCAAGAAGGTGGATGCACGATTTATGAAGCAAATAAATACCATTATATAACGTACAATTATCACACACATATTTAATAAAGTTGGGGGTGAACTCAATTACCGGAACAGCGGCTAGCGGAGATGCCACTGAACTATCCCCTTTCAACGAAACTTGAAGATAATTATATTTCCATCTCTGCCGCTCAGTCTGCGGTAATACTTGACATGGATAACCCTACAGTAACTCATAACAAAAAAGAGGCTATGGCCAACATTGGGCTGTTACAGCATTTAGAAATGAAGTTAAGCGAAGAGTGAGATGGGGGAATATCATTAATCATGATTTGATAAAATGGAAAGAACTTAGATCAGGACAATTATGTCATTGCGACTATTTCTCCGTATTCTAGTATACCAGACATTATTTTTATTCTATGACGTATTATTACACTTATGAGGTTGGAGCGCCTGGAAGTACAGTTACGCTGCCCCGATATGATGGATAATGGTAATGTTGCACTAGGAGAGGCCTAATGTAATGAGGTGACCGATGAACCTTAAAGTTTCCTGACATTTGTTCTTACAGGTGAGGAAAAACCCCGAATAAACCTCACCCAGGAAACTTGTCCCGACCTGGGATCGAACCCGGGCTAGCTGCATGACAAGGCAGCACGCTACCCCGAGTCCACAGAGATGGACTTGCCAGACATGTACGAATAGTTAATTACATGTGGGAAAACGCCCACTTGGTAGACAAAGAGTGAGATGAGAGAATAACATTAACCAAGGTTTGAGGGAAGTAGATTATACAAGGAATGATTGGAAAACATTAGTTCAGGATAGGGATGTATGGAGAGCTTATATCCGCGCGGCCATCAACCTACGAGGTCGATAGTGCCAGTGGGATTTAGTTAATTAAATATGGTTGGAGATAAAGTGAATCCATTGGAAGCGAGGTGTACAGTGTAATCAGGTATGGGAAGATGTACTTGAACACGATCCTATAGGAATCGGATCCTCCTGCATTCTCAAGTCAATGTGATTTCATTTCAAAGGAACCTTCTACAAGGATAATTACCATATCTACAATCGAGAACTTTGAAAAGAAAATGATCCTGATCAATCTCTTACACACAACTGTACTAATTGCAACTTATCGCCTCCACTTTTTATAAAAAAATATTTTAGCGAATGAAGCTTTTGAGGTAGTTAACATAAAAATATATTTGAAAAAAAAACATTCAACGAATCTACATTGTAAATACTAATAATTACTATGAACAAAATCGGCGTGTATGTATAATGTGTAGGCTATATATACATATAATGTCAAAAATTTAATTATAACATCGATGAAGCGTCACTGCTATAAAGTAAAAATATTCTCTTTAATTTGCTTACTTGTTATAGGAGCTAAAGGTGGCAGTGGAGACAGAGTTCCCGCTACAACTCGTAATAATAGAGAATATATATATATAAGAAAATTATGTTTGTACTAGATTTGCTCGGTAACGTAAGCGGTAGCGCACTGGGGTATCAATCCAGAGATCCGGGTTCAAATTCCGTTCGAGCATTTATTTTTTCTTATCATATCATATATATGATATGAAAAGAAAAATAAATCCCTGAATCGGGATTTGAACTCGAGATATCTAAGTTCATACGTTAGCGCTCTAACCAACTGAGCTACTTAGGAATCTTAAGACAAACATTTATTTTTCCTTTATATATATATATATATATATATATATATATATATATATATCTCAATTTACACGAAAGGCATGCTTATTTGTTATAGTATCCACTAGATGGCAGTTGGAACGATATCCAATTGCCTCTCCTGTAAATTGAGAATAATATATATATAAAAAGGAAAAATTAATTATTGTGTTAGGTTTCCTGACTAGCTCAGTTGGTTAGAGAGCTAACGTATAAATTTAGAGATCTCGGGTTCAAACCCCAACTCAGGCATTTCTTTTTCTTTTTATGTCATAATTGGTCGTCATTGCTAAATGTCACAAATATAGTTATAACATATATATATATATATATATATATATATATAAGCTTGCATTGCTCAATGTTAAACATTTAATTATAACATCGATAAAGCGTCACTGCTATAAAGTAAAAATATTCTCTTTAATTTACTTACTTGTTATAGTCAGCTACTAGATGGCAGTGAAGACCGAGTTCTCGCGACATCTAGTAATAATGGAGAATATAATACATATATAAGAAAAATAAGTGTTTGAATTGATTTCGCCTGGTGGTGTAATGGATTTCACGCTGAGGTACAGACTCAGAGTTCCGGGTTCGAATCCCGTTCAGGCATTTATTTTTCTCATCATTCCATATATATATATATATATATATATAATTAAGAACGTTTTCTTGGGTTTTCCGCGTCGTGGATTCAAGGTTAACCTATGGCCACTGATTCCGACGTTTTTGCATTATCCCACATGCCATTATCAAGTAATAATAGGTTCTAGTCACTGGTTTAGGTCTTATATAATTGAACACATTGAGTTTAATGTAAATTTATACACTCTAATTGTATAAGACCTAAACCGTATCATTCCTTGATAATAACATGTGAGATCATGTCGAAACGTCGGAATCAGTGGCCAGGGGTCAACTTGAATCCATTACGCGGAAAACCCAATAAAACATTCTTAATCATACTTATATCCGCGAAATATAACACATATAATATATATATATATATATATATATATATATATATATATATATATATACGCACAGCGTGTTTCAGAATAAGTATTACAGACTTCTAGGGGTTGTAGAGGAGACGTAGTAGATAAACTCTTGATAAGGAACCCATGTCCGGAATCGTGTACAATTTTCATGAAAAATAAGCTTGAAGATCGAAAAACAATGGTTTGGTATCGTGTGTTTTGTGTTTCAGAATAAGTACTACAGACTTCTAGGGGTTGTACTGCACCTGTCGAGTCGGAGGAAGATCATCTAGCACGAATTCTAGCGTGTGCATGAAAACATGCGTCGCAGGTACACTTTGTGCAACGAACAACAGGGTCGCCTCGTGGAACCACACTTGTAGTACAACCTCTAGAAGTCTGTAGTACTTATTCTGGACACTAGACACGTGATATCAGCCCATTGTGTTTCGATCTTCAAACCTATTTTACATCAAAATTGTAAGTTTCTGTACACGGGTTCCTTATTAAAACTATATCTACTAACTCCCCTCTACAACTCCTAGAAGTCTTTAATACTTATTGCGACACACTCTGTATAATAAAAATGACTGTGAAATATAATGTGAGTCTGTCTTATTTAAAGTTTCTTTGTAACTACCTAACTCACTGGCTCTATCGAACCCATAGGTATGGTCGCGCGGACATAAGCTCTCCATACATCCCAATCCTGAAATGATGTTTTCCCATCATTCCCTGTATAATCTACTTCCCTCAAACCATAGTTAATGTTATTCTCCTACCTCATTGTTGGTCTACCAACTGGGCGTTTTCCCTTTGGTTTTCCTACAAGAAGCTACCATGCACGTCTTTCATTCCCATTAATGTCACATGTCCTGCCCATCGTAGTCTACGAGACTTAACTGTTCTTATTATATCTGGTTTCCTATACGGATTATGTAACTCAATGTTATGTAATATTCACCTGTGTGTTCATCTCTCTTTGGTCAAAAAAATTCTAAGAACTTTATTCTTAAATACACGTAATCAAAGTTCCCTTGTAAGAAAGATAATTATAAAAAGTATATTTTATTATGAATCCAGCGATTTGATGAGAAAACAATCTTCTTGTCTAGACAAAACAGAAATAAAACTGATTATGAAATAAGGTGCAGTTAATGGAGTGGAGAACACCTGATTTGAAATCACTGATGCGCGGAAATAAATTAAATGTGCAAGTAATAGAAACATCCTGGAGATTTTCAATTGCTGAACCAGAAAATTAGTCCCGCAGGATTGTCTCTCAATCGACTGACACAGATAAAAATAATACAGTGTGAACCTTGAGGAGATGCGCCTGCTACTTTCGCTCCTGATCGGTCTTTGCATGTAACATGTAACTTACAAACACAATATTTGAGCTCCTGTTTGCATAACTAACTCACTGACACTATCGAACCCACAGGTTCATGACAGCCCGGACGTAAGTTCTCCATATATCCCTATCCGAAGCTAATCCTTTCCATTCACCCCTGTATAATCTACGTCCTCATTCTTGGTCTACCATCTGGGCGATTTCTCTCTGGTTTTCCTACAAGATGTTTCCATGCACGTCTTTCATTTCCCATTCGTGCCATATGTCCTGCCCATCGCAGTCTACGAAACTCAACTGTTCTTATTATATCTGATTTTCTATAAATATCATGTGGGTCAATGTTATGTAGTCTTCTCCATTCACATGTCTGTTCATCTCTCTTTGGTCCAAACATTTTCCTAAGAACTTTATTCTCAAATACTTGTAATATTTTTCTCCTCCCTTAAAGTAAGAGTCCATGTTCCACATCCATATAATATAACTGGGAGAATAACAGTTTGTTATATTTTCCATCATAAATAAATAATAAATGGGGCAAGTCCTTTTTTTTCTCAATATTTAAACTAAAATAAGTTAACACATTGCCTTAATAAGACTTCTAGTAGGCGTAAGCCATTTAAGCGTCCAAAAAATCAACTTTTTAGTGCATTTTCTTTTTATCTCCGGCCCTAAAGTACGTAGGGTAATATGTTATATACATTGTCCAGAAAAAGTGTCTAAATGATGGTGAAAATCACATTCAAATCGGTCGAGTAGTTTTTGAATCCATAAAGGACAGACAAACTCTCACGCATTTTTATATAAAGGGTGTAACTAGATTCCCATTACGGATTTTGAGAACATGTATTGGGAACCAACATTTACGCTTAGCGTAGGAACTCATATCCGGAAACGAACCGTTTTACCGCCACACGGAAAAAACCACAACACACGTTGTTCTCTCTGACGCCTGCTGCTTGTCGTCTGGGTCCACAAGAAGAGCTCGATGTGACGACCACCTACGTCAACACATACGGTACCTCCGTACCATGTTCTGGTACACACGATCACCAATCCTTGGTCCTGCAACATCCACCGCAGCCAGTAGATCTTCCTCGGATGCCACAGAGGTCTCGTAAATCATGCGACGCCACAGGTAGTAGTCTAGCGGTCAAGTTGTGAGCAAGTTGAACGTTTGTTGTGGTGTTTTGCGTGTACCGGGAAAGTGGTTCGTTTCCGGTCACGAGTTTCTGTGTTAAATGTCTTGGTCTGTACTTCACGTCCTCAAAATCTATAATGGGAATTTAGTTATTTCTTTTTCCTCTACGCATGAAAGCAGGCAGCTTGTTGCGTGTTCATTCACTTCAGGTTTGGGGTATGGTGACATCCTTCCATCGTAGTTGTGGTCTTCTGCTGAGGTGTCCAGTCACGTAGTTTCTTCACTAATTATTCCATTCTATCTATGTGACCGTTCCAATTTAGTCTTCTATTACGCAGCTCTACAAAAAAAAATGTTACCCTGGATATCTCAGCGAATTTCTATGTTTCCAAGTGCACTGTTTACGAATATATTCATGAAAGTGCTGAATGTGTTCTAGTTTTTATGATTTTTGCATACCTTATAACTTAAACAGTAAACGGCTTGTTACTAATAAAATTTATGTTTCCAGTCATGATATGATTTTTTCGCATTTCTTTCGCGCATACAAACATCACGTGATCACCACTCTCACACCCCTCACTCCGCACACCGGCCGTGATCCCTGTTATTTGACAAAATTAAAGTACTCACGACGTGCATCTGGATATGATTAAACAATTCGTGAATGTGTTGGACAAGGAAGGAGAATGTTTCAAATACATTTGTAGAAAATTTCCTAAGCTCGGTATGGAAAAGTTAAAAGGCGGAATATTTGATGGTCCTCAAATTCGGCAATTGATGAAAGATGCAAATTTTATCAAAGTTATGACTGTTCCGGAAAGTGAAGCTTGGAAGGGTTTTGCATTGGTAGTAGAAAATTTCCTAGGTAACTATCAAGCACCAAATTGTAAAGAAATTGTGCAAAACATGTTGACAAGCTTCAATATTCTGGGAGCAAATATGAGCATAAAGTTACACTTTCTCCGTAGTCACCTGGATAGATTACCAGATAATTTAGGAAATTATAGTGACGAAGTCCACCGCTGTGGTCTCGAGGTAGCGTGCTGCCTTGTCACGCAGCGGGCCCGGGTTCGATCCACGATCGGGACAGTTTTTCTGGGTGAGGTTTTTATCGGTTTTTTTCTCACCTGTAAGACAAATGTCAGGAAAACTTTTAGGCCCAAACGGTCCCCGAAATCATATGGTCATCATCATCATCATCATCATCCTTATCATTATCATCATCATCATTATCATCCTTCACAGGTGTGAAAAGCAACGGGAATCTACCACACCTACAATTCCCTAGTAATTCTGCAAGCATAGCATGAACAATGTTATGATTGCAGTGAAAGACCTGCCCTCGGCCAGAATTACTATGGATGGATAGTGACGAACAGGGAGGGCGCTTTCACCAGGATCTAAAAGTAACGGAGGAAAGGTATCAGGGTAGATGGGACCGTCACATGATGGAAGATTACTGCTGGTCTTTAAAAATAAATTGTCCCCTAAAAATTATAGAAGAAAATATTATAAAAGACGTTTCTCTGAAGTATAACATGGGTTTTCGATATTTTTCTTTCTATTTATGTCAGTGTATACTAATTTTTCAAAATCAATTAACATTATAAATATATGTTATATTTTTTCATATTTTACGATTTTTATAGTGTAAAATGAAAATAATGTTTAAAAAACCAGAGCAAATCTTCCAAAATCATTGATAGTTTCATGAATTGTTAGCATACATATATCCTAAATTAATCTTATATCAAGGGCAATAAAACCACTGTTGACCAGTGTTATTTATCCAGAGGTTTATAGGTTCAATTTCACACTTTTCTCCAATAACAGAGCTGCGAATTTTCTCTCTCAGCGATTTTCCTACGATTTTCCTGAAAGCCCCCATTTTGGTTGTTTCATTAATGTTTTTTTTCCCCTGTTTCTGTTCGCCATTCGCAATTTTGTTACAGCCTGATGAAGATTTTTTTTTTGCGCCATAGTGCGTTTTGTCGTACTTACAGCAATGGCGACTATCATTGAAAGTTCAACTTCCTGCATATCGGGATTGCCAACGTAAATAACTATACTGTAATATTACATTTACATCCACGTGCGGGAAGTAAAACCACTGCCATCTATGTATACTACGTACAATGTATATACAAAAAATTATAAGACAGTGCTTATGTACATTATATGAAACAAATTACTGCATTTTAAATGAACTGAACTTTATATGAAACAATATAAAACAATAAATACGTAATTGCGGCCATTTTATCACTAATAAAGGTCTCACGTCCTCCCGTACTTTCAACTAATAAACATTGCCCACACTATTAACTTTACTCAATTGTTTATAATGAACGCACATATTTTCAACAAGGATGTTATTATTTTATTACTATTTATTATTTTGAAAACATCATCGCGCAAAAAATAATGTACAACGCACGTTTGTGAAATGTTTTAAAGAATCTCGGAAATTAAAAACATCGCTATCGCTCGGTTTTTAAACATTTTCCTCGGTTCTGTAAATACCACTACCCAACCTTGCATCGTATATACTATTCTTAGTACTCTAAAATACGATGTTCCAATGTTTCTATATGAATGGCTATGGTCTTGAGGTAACGCGCTGCCTTGTCACGCAGTGGGCCCTGGTTCGATTCCCGGTCAGGACAGGTTCCTGGGTTTTCGGGTCTTTCCTCACATGTAAGACAAATGCCAGGAAGCTTAGTGACCAACGGTCCACGAAATTCATCTGATCATCACCATCATCATCCATGGTGTGGAAAGCAACGGGAAACTTCCACACCTATAATTCCCTAGCAAAGCTGCAAAGCATAGCATAAAAATGGCATGGTTGTAGTGAAAGACCTGCCCGAGGGAAGAACTAACTAATTAAGTCACTGGCACTATCGAACCCGTTGGTTCATGGCAGCGCGGACTTAAGCTCTCCATACATCCCGATCCTGAGCTAATGTTTTCCAATCATTCCCTGTATAATCTACTTCCCTCAAATCGTAGTTAATGTTATTCTCCCACCTAATTCTTGGTCTACCAACTGGGCGTTTTCCCTGTGGTTTTGCTACAAGAAGTTTGAACACATCTCTTTCATTCCCCATTCGTGCCACATATCCTGCCCTAGGGCAGAACACTATAAAATAGAATATTTTTATCTTTTAATTTACCACATATATCTGTGTTTGTCCATTTTTGTCAAACCTAGGAGTGCATATAAAAACTTCATCTGTGTTAGGAAAATTCATCATCATCATCAACAAGGATTAAGCCCAATGGCCTGTTTCGATCTCATTATAGGTCGAATTGGTCCTTCCATCTCTTCAATGGTCTTCCCAACATTCTTCTCCCTTTTGGTTTATAATTATACATTCTCCTTGGTATGCGCTGTTCATTCATTCGTAATGCGTGCTGAAGATAAGCATTTTGATAATATTTTATTCTTTCACAGATATTAAATATATTAAGTTCTGTTCTTAACTTATATCTTCATTTTTTTTATCGGTCCTTTGGTATCCTGCTATTGTTCTCAACATCTTCATTTCAGCAGCCTCTATTTGTTTACTATCTGCCTTTGTTAATGTCCAGGTTTCACATTCATAGATAAGAGATGGAACTGCCAATACTTTGTAAAACATCAAAATAGTTTCTTTTCTAATCTTATTCAATAAAGTGCGTTTAATTGTTTAATTTAGGAAAATTCATTTAGATATAAAGGAGTAGCAAAAATGTGCGGGAATCCATTCAGTGAACAAGTTATGTCCCAGCCTGTATGTGACAGTTCCTTATACATCAGTTGGAGAGTGTGAAGTGAATTAAAGAAAACTGACGAGTTTTGGAGGAATTGATTGGCTTCTTAAGTCCAATAAACAAGTTCATGTACTTAAGTGATATTGGTTATCTGTGAAAAGAAAATGAGAAAGTGTGTTAGGTTGTTTTAATGAGATTTCACACCTTCCATCAGGAATAAAGCCTCCCCAGGGCCCGTTAATAGATTTTTAACTAGTTTTTAATCCCCGATATATTCAACACCTTCCCTGTTATACGTCACATCTTATCGCACAACCACTTATAAGTTTGATACCTTTACTGTATTTCACTTAAGTTCCAGTTCTACTGTAATAGTATATTACGATGCGAGGTTGGGAAGTGGTTTATTTACAGAAATGAAGAAATGTTTAAAAACCGAGCGATAGCGAGGTTTTTAATTTCCAAGATTCTGTAAAACACTTCATAAGCATGCGTTGTACATTATTTTTTGCGCGATGGTGTTTTCAAAATAATAAGTAATAACATATTTGTCGGAAATATTTGCGTTCTTTATAAACTTATTTGTCCACCGCTGTGGTCTGGTAGCGTGCTGCCTTGTCACGCAGCGGGCCCGGGTTCGATCCACGATCGGGACAGTTTTTCTGGGTGAGGGGTTTTTATCGGCTTTTTTTCTCACCTGTAAGGCAAATGTCAGGAAACC
This sequence comes from Diploptera punctata, assembly GCA_030220185.1. NCBI lineage: Eukaryota > Metazoa > Arthropoda > Insecta > Blattodea > Blaberidae > Diploptera > Diploptera punctata. The sequence continues at coordinate 494,922 of JASPKZ010008348.1, forward strand.
CTTAAGGCCCAAACGGTCCCCGAAATCATATGGCCATCATGATCATCCTTATCAATATCATCATCATCCTTCACCGGTGTGGAAAGCAACGGGAACTTACCACACCTACAATTCCCTAGTAAAGCTGCAAGCATAGCATGAAAGTGCTATGATTGAAGTGAAAGACCTGCCCTCGGGCAGAATTACTATGGATGGATGGATAAACTTACTAACGTTAACAATGTGTTTATTAGTTGAGGCTACAGCAGGCCGTGACACCAATCAGTCATGAAATGGTGGAAAGTACGTTGTTTCAAATAAAGTTTAGTTCATTTAAAATGCAGTGATTTGTTTCGTATAATGTTTATTAACACTCCCTTTTGGATATATTTTTGTATATACATTGTACGTAGTATATATATATATATATATATATATATATATATATATATATATATATAAGGGCAGTGGTTTTACTTCCCACACTAGGTTTGTAATATGTAATGTTACAGTATAGTTATTTAGGTTGGCAACCCCAAAATGTAGGTAGTTGAACTTTCAATCATGGTCGCCATTGCTGTAAGTACGACAAAACGGCACTATCGCGCAAAAACAAACTTCATAAGGCAGTACTCCGTCTATTGGGGGAACCATGGTGCCACGAAAAAAACATCGTTCTTAAGTATGAGTAACATCGTGTTTTACGGGAAATAAGACTAAATACAAGGGACACGCCGTAGCGTAGTGGTTAAGGCACTGAGCTACAAGCCGGAGGATCGAGGGTTCAAGTCCCGTTGGGGTCAGGATTTTTAAACTGACCCAAACCCTCTGGCGGCACTATGGCCCTGGGGTTGACTCAGCCTCTAACGGAAATGAGTACCAGACGCTTGTTCTGGGGGTAAAGGCGGCCGTCACGCAGGGCTGACAACCCGGCTGACACAAAGTGTCGATTGTCTAGAAAAAGTGGGAGCCTTAACCTTCTACTACCCCAAGAGCCTCCGGGCCTGTTGTGGGATAACTTTACTTACTTACAAGGTAAGATGGTACCAATATAGTTACTTCCTCCATTTCTTATTTATTTATTACAAACAAATATATATGGGACAACCTAGTTAGACGTTTACTCTTTTTGCATGATATCGATAGATATTATTTATTTATTTATTTATTTGTTTATTTATAGTTAGCTAATATCCGGCGTGCGCTGCTACGCCTAAATAAATGAAACGTGTTTTTGTGTTTAGTTGAATAAGTAAAAATAACTCATAGGACCTAATTATAAAGTAATATACTAATTATTTTTACATACTCCGTGCGTTACCCAGGAATCTACTTATCCAGATCTTCTTGGCATCAATGAATGATAGAATGGCTATTTTGAGTTATCCATAAAAGGTAAACCTATGCTGTCGCGGACGTTTTTGTACACATTTTTGAGATATTAAATTCTGTGTACATTAATTTGGTATATTTGTTATAGTTTAGACAGCGTAAGCCATCTAAGCATCTAAAAAGGGACAAAAACACGTTTTTCACTACAAAGGGCGATTTTTAAGGGTGAAGGGTTTGAATATTACCACTCTCTTATAGCCTAAAACTTTCCCGGGAAACTCTCAACATTTTGCAGAAAGCCCCATCAAAATCGGGCGAACGTTAAGGCAGTGCATAAAATATGAACAAACATTTATTTTTATATATTATATTTTTTTATGAGCAGTATTTATGCTCCATGCTGACTCACCTGTAAATTGTGCTGTTATTATTATATCCTCAATAGTTAATGTGATATATTTTTTTTACAAAACTGTTTGAAAACGTTCACTTTTCTTCAAGATTTAAACTGCATCATCATCATCCATGCAAGTAATAGGCCGTGTGGCCTGTTATGGTCTCAAACCGGAAATTTTCATCCAGCTCTTTTTTTGGACGTCCCAGCGATCTTTTGCCTTGGGGGCAGTAACGAAGCATACATAGCTTTTGGAATTCTACGAGATAGCATTCGTAGAAGATGGACTTTCAAGTTGTTCTGGTAGTATTGTGTATGATGGAGAATGGGTTCTACATCCAACTCTGCCATAATTTCCTCATTTATTTTATGGACCCACTTTGTATAGCCTGATGTACAGCGCATAAATCGAATCTCATTTGCTGTTATTCGGCTTTCATATCTTCTTCGTATTGTCCATGCTTCACCACATCTTAATACTGGCCTTGCAAGAACCTTATAAAGCCGTAATCTTGTATTATTTTGTAGTAAAAATGATTTCTTCTTCTTTTTCTTTTTTGTCACGGTTTAGGCTTTTTGCTAGCCTGTTCCAGCTCCAAATTGCTGCTCTTTCCAGCTTTTCTTTTGTCTTCCCAAACTTCTTCTTCCTCTTGGTGAATAGTTGTATGCTACTTTTGGTATTCTGTTCTCAGTCATCCTTGCTAAGTGTCCTTTCCAGTTTGTTCTATATTTCACTATTGTTGTGTTTAATTCCTCTACTTTTAGCTGCTGTCTTATTTCTGTATTCTTTGTCTGTTCTTTGATATCCTGCTATTGGTCTGAGGAATTTTATTTCAGCAGCTTGTATTCTGGCAGATTGTTGTGTTGTCACTGTCCACGTTTCGGATCCATAAGTAATAATAGGAACTGCCATTGTCTTGTATAATTGCATTATAGTCTTTTCTGGCTTTATTTTTCAAAGTTCTTTTTATTGTTGTTGTTTATATCTGCTTCCGTTGTGTTTGATATTTAGATGGTTTCATTAAACTATTAATTATCCCCGATCTTTCTCCCATATCGTATCCTTAATCTCGTGAAGATCGTCAATAGGTTGATCTGTCTGATTAATTTGTTTGAGATTTTAAAGTAAATGTAAATTTTTCGCCCGATGGGTTGCTGGCCCAGAGCGGTATTATTCTGGGATTCACACTAATGTAGCATTTCCTCTGCATTACGGTGATGTGGTTATACCGCCAGTACTAGGTCCTCAAGGCAGGTTGCACCATGAGCAGGTTGATGAAATGCATGTCACTATTCCTTGGCAAACATATAAAACTCCTAAGAACTTTATTCTCAAATACTTGTAATATTTTCTCCTCCCTTAAAGTAAGAGTCCATGTTTGACATCCATATAATATAACTGGTAGAATAACAGTTCTATATATTTGCAGTTTAATATTTTTGAGAGAAGTTGGAACGTCCATATAATACATAATAACATGCATTTCTAGAGTTGAGCATATGTTTAATTTTCGTAAAGAAACAAGTTCTGTTTTTACTGCACGTATAAAGCTCGCCATTCTTTTTGAACTTACGAACAATGACAATAAAAAATGTATCTGCTAAGATATAACTTGATAACATATTTTATATCTTAATCTAGGATTGAGGTAAATTTTGCTTACACGCCTGTTTGTTAGGGTTAAAATTGTTTTAAAAGCGTAAAATCTTCAGACTCGCGTCCCACTGCTTCAAGTCTCTCTCGGAGGACTTGCTCCTTGCATTTTTTTAAATCTTAACTGTTCTTATTATATATATATATTCCTATAAATACCAATGTAGCTCACAGTTAATCTCTTTTTGATCCAAATTTTTCCTACGAACTTTATTTTCAAATACTGGTAATCTTTTCTCCTCCCTTAAAGTAAGAGTCCATGTTTCACATCCACATAATATAACTGGAAGAATAACAGTTTTATATATTTTCAGTTTAACGTTTTTGAGAGAAGCTGGGACGTCCTAGTATTTTTAATGGTGCAGAAAATATCACCTTTCTTTCTAGCAGAATAATTCATTTTAGATGTGTCTCTTACGCAAGATCAGAGTTTCATAGCTGTTTAGTTGTAATCTTTATCACCAGCTGGCGCTGAGATCTAGTTCCTTTTTAATGACTCGCTCTTCATCTTTTTACGCTTGACAAAGGATCGAGTTAAAGTACATGCAATCTTGTCGGGAAAAACCTCTTCATATTTCTTCATTCCTCTCTGAATAATAATTATTTTTATTTCTTCTGTTTTATGATCCGAGTTTTCGCTCTAATTTATTAGCCGTTTCTTTGTTTTGTTTTCTCCGAATTCACGTTTATCATCTCAATCCAATAAACTGTTTGATTTCCAAGGAATTAAGCTATTGATGTTGTTATTATCAAAACATTTTAGAGCATTAGATTGTTCAGGGGGGTGATTTTAAAAGATTAGCTCATCATAGGGATGTGTGGAGGGCTTATGAAGTTACGAATTCGATAGTGCTAGTGTTTTAGTTTTACAAGATAAAAAACTATTAATGACGTAAAAAAATTAGTTCTGAATAAATAGTGTATTCCGATGCGAGGTTGGAAAGTGGTTTTTACAGAAGCGCGGAAATGTTTAAAACCCGAGCGATAGCGAGGTTTTTAATTTCCGAGATCCTGTAAAACACTTCACAAACGTGCATTGCACATTATTTTTTGCGCGATGGTGTTTTCTAAACAATAAATAATAGTAAAATAATAACATATTTGTTGGAAATATTTGCGTTCATTATAAACAATTGACTAACGTTAACAGTGTGGGTAATGTTTATTAGTTGAGACTACAGCAGGCCGTGAGACCAATCAGTCATAAAATGGCGGCAAGCACGTATTTATTGTTTTATATTGTTTCAAATAAAGTTCAGTTAATTTAAAATGTAGTGATTTGTTTCGTATAATGTATATTAACAACCACCTTCTGGATATATTTTTGTATGTACATTGTACGCAGTATACATAAAGGGCAGTGGTTTTACTTCCCGCACATGGTTTGTAATATGTAATATTAGAGTATAGTTATTTACGTTGGCAATCCCAAAATGTAGTAAGTTGAACTTTCAATAATGGTCGCCATTGCTGTAAGTACGACAAAACGCACCATCGCGCAAAAAATTAATTATTTTAACAAGTAACTGTAATAACTGTATAAGCGTGACTTAAAAGTGTTAAGTGTGCGGCAACCCCTGATATCTTGAATTCCAGCAGCGGGCAGAGGCTACTGTGAAAAATATTTGTGGTACCGTGGCATGGAATACGCATTTATGCATGAACCAGCAAAATGGGACTATAAATTGACGATGTTATGATTCAAACGGTTAAGCCCCATTTAAAAAATTGAGATTTTGATGTCATCTGTTGCACTGGCTCATGAAGTAAGTGTACGCACACTTTTAGCGCCAAATCTTTAAATATAGCCTTATTATTAAAGAAAAATGTAAACGCCATCAGTCCTATCACAGAACCTATGTTTTGCAACAAACATATATGAAACCAGGTCTTCATAAATGCTACACTAAATTTTGCATCATGTAGATAAGCGCCAAATGTTTGCGCTCTTAAATTATTGATGCATAACTGTCAAAGAAGGGAAATAACTTGCAATATCCAGTATTGCTACAATAAATAGTGAAGATTGACTTAAACTTTAAAGGCATTTTTCTCGAAACTTATATAATGGTGCATAGCCGGTTGATACATAACGTCGTACATTTAATTGTACCGTAACTAAAAGAGATTATTAGCGTAAATTAAATTAATCAGAATAAGCTTAATTAAATTTGAAATGGCTAATCGAATTCACTGGTGGCTGATATCGAAGTTTTTTCTAAAGATGAAACAGAACAAATTGTGTAAACAAAATGAAGTTGGTAGCACTGCTCTACATAAGCGGATCAGAGGTCACATGAACACAGCATGTATCACAAATCTGTATTGATTGCAGCGCCATGTCATTCTGTGCAGTTTAATTACAAGTATTATAATAGGGTTCAGTTGGGATTATATAGGGTGTGTGAAAATAAAAACTAAATACTGCATTTGTTCACATATAGAAATACATTTATAATGGAAATCGACAACTAATGAGTGACAAATGAGGGAAATTTTGAAGAAGTGACTGAATTCAAGTACCTTAGGAACAATAATTACATACAGGAATGAGATGCACAAAAAAATTAAACATAGGCTCAATTCTGGAAATACATGTTAATATGTATTACAGGGACAATTATTAACGGTATTATACTTCTTATATTATATTATTAACCCTTTAATTATTAAAACATGAGACACCTTAGTTAAGTAAGTTAAATCTAAGAAAGTACTGTGTTTTGAAATCTCTAATTAGAGGTTTTAATTCCTCTTTTAAATTTCTGCTATCTTGTGACTACTTAAATATGTTCAGTTTCTCTCAAAAAACGTTAAACTGAAAACATATAAAACTGTTATTCTCCCAGTTATATTATATGGATGTGAAACATGTACTCTTACTTTAAGGGGGGAGAGAATATTACGAGTATTTGAGAATAAAGTTCTTGGAAAATTGTTGGACCAAAGAGAGATGAACAGACAGGTGAATGGAGAATACTTCATAACACTCACCTACATGGTCTTTGTAGGAACCCTGATATAATAACAGTTATTATCGCCTCACTCTGATGGTTAACAGTTTATATAAAAGCGGGTGCCGCCCGGCAATGCTTGATATGCGGTGTTGTCACGTTTCTCATAGCGCTATGGGCGTTTATTACACAAGGACAGAAGACATGGATTATTTATGTTATAATTTAATTTTTATGTTATTATTTGGTATTGTTTAAGTTTTAAAATTAAGATTATATACGTACTTATTTATTAAATAATTTAATTCCAACATTATATAACTACATGAATTTAATATCCGTACAAAATCATGCTGAAAATATTATTATATTTACTATTATTATTATTATTATTATTATTATTATTATTATTATTATTATTATTATTAACTGTTCGTTCTGAAATATTTTCCCATGGCCGCCACATGTTGAAATCACTTATATATTAAACTAATATAATATGTGGATATTGTATTATTATTGAAGCTACATATCACAATAAATCACTGATAATTATACCATTAATCACGGTATACAATTTTATAACTGGATCGAATGTTCCACATCGTTCCGAGTTTTAATTGAAACTGAGGGAAGAATAGCAATGTGGCAACATCGTCGTAGTCGCGGCAGTTGAGATCTTTGTATTTTAATAACATATAACAGCTGCGGTGAAATAAAGCGAGCCGCTTGTTAAGCATCATAGTGAGGCGATAATAAGTCTCGTAGACTGCGATGGGCAGGGTATGTAGCACGAATTGAGAATGAAATGGGAACATAGACGTTTCTTGTAGGAAATCCAAAGGGAAAACGGCCAGTTGGTAGACCAAGAACGAGGTGGGAGAATAGCATTAACCATGATTTGAGGAAAGTAGATTATACAGAGGATGATTGGAAATCATTAGCTGAATATAGCGATGAGTGGAGAGCTTATGTACGCGCGGCCAAGAAACTGAGAGTTCTATACTGCCAGTCAGTTAGCTACTGGAAACAATGAGTACTTATATCAAAGGAGTTTCCTCTATAACACTGAAATTTATACCTCTTCCGAACTAAGTTTCAGTTCTAATGTAAATAAATTATGTGTACGACTGCATTTACATTGGTTGAATAATGGTTTTACTTGAAGCGTGTACGAAAATGTAGTTCGCTCTCTAACACTCAAAATAAAGAAAATAAAAATATAGGCTATATTATCTAGTACATGTCTATATAAGTTATATGGGAGAATCTTAAAATGTATCATTATAATTTTAATACATTAAATAAGCTTTGTTTTATTCTTAAACATGCGATGTAGAATACGTTGCGATTTCTATTGTTTCAAAATCATCTCTTTCTGTAGAATTTCTTAAAACATTGGAAAGCAAATCATTTGAAAAGCGGTGAGAAACGAATTATTTTGAATGTTTTGAAACAGGTTCGTGAAAAATATCCTACATTAATCATTGCGGATGTTGTGAAAATAACAGCAGAATTTACAGGTGAGTCAGCATAGAGCGTAAATTCAGCTCGTAATGAAATTGCAAATAAAGAATAGTTATCAACATCATGGAAAACGCTTAAACGTCTGATTAGGTAGACCGACATATATTTTTCTGTCTTAAAAACAAGATATGGAGGAACTTTCTAATTATTGGTACCATCTTACCTCGTACTATTTCTTATTTCCTGTAAAATACGATGTTACCTAAGAACTATGTTTCTATCGTACACAATTCAGTCATATGGCGGGTAAAAGTAGCACCACAGTTCCCCCAATAGACGGAGTAATACCCAATGTAAGTTTGTTTACAGTACAACTGGAACTTAGCTCAGATATGGTATAGAAGTGTGTATGTAAGATAGATGTATGCATGTAACTGGAGCGGATATAACGTGATGAGGTTGGTAACACTGTCACACCTACAAATAAATGTAAACTTGCCCAACTATATTCAGCTTACTGAACTGGACACCAATCGATGGGGCGCTATTTACCGATGTCCTCTCAGCTGTCAAAACTGTACATACACTGGTTTCCATTGTGGTCTGTTCTACCGTGAATTTATGAAGTGCTGCAATATGTTTATTTACCACCCGGCGTGCGCCTACATAAATGCGTTTTTATGTTCAAAAATTTTGGACCAAAGAGAGATGAACAGACAGGTGAATGGAGAAGACTTACACAACAGTGAACTACATGGTCTTTATAGGAAGCCAGATATAATAAGAACAGTTTAGTCTCGTAGACTGCGATGGGCAGGACATGTGAGACGAATGGGGAATGAAAGATGTGCATGGAAGCTTCTTGTAGGAAAGCCATAGGGAAAACGCCCAGTCGGTAGACCAAAAATGATTTGAGGAAAATAGATTATACAGGGAATGACTGGAAAACATTAGCTTACGATAGGGATATATGGAGAGCTTATGTCCTTGCGGATATTGAACCTACGAGTTCGATAGTGCCAGTGAGTTAGTTAGTCTCCGAGCTAAGTTCCAGTTGTACTGTAAACAAAGTTACATAAGATATTACTCCGTCTATTGGTGGAACCGTGGTGATAGTTTTACCCGAGATATGACTGAATTGTGTACAATACATTGTTCTTAGGTAACATTGTATTTTACAGGAAATAAGACTGAAGACAAGGTCAGATGGTACCAATAATTAGGAACTTCCTCCATTTCTCATTTATTTATGACAGCAAATTGTATATGGGGCAACCTAAACATTCTTTACACTTTTTCCATTATGTCGACAGTTATCCTTTATTTACAATTTCATTATGAGCAGAATTTATGATCCATACTGACTCACCTGTGAATTCTGCTGCTATTTTAACTACATCCTCAACAGTTAACGTGGATTATATTTCACTAAACTGATTCAAAACATTCAAAATAATTTGTTTCTCTCCGCTTTTCAAATGTTTTCCTTTATATTGTTTTAAGAAATTCTAAGAAAAAAGGAGTTGCTATTTTAATAATAGGAAGAAGCGCGCACAAATGTGCATTAGATTAGGGCTCTGCTATATGCCAGCAACGATTTTGTTCTCTTTAAACAGACATTGAAATGGCATCTTGCACACGGTCTATCACATAGCTTACACACGCAGTCCATTGACGGATCATGATAGTTTGAAATTCTGTAGAGTTTGTGGTGATATCCATGCACTGCCAGTCTTGTTACTGCACTGCGTATCTTGTTGTTTGGTCCAGTCCAGTCTCGATTAATTATTGCATCTGTTGCGTAAAAATCGTCCGGTATTTATTTTCTCTTCTTTTGTCTTATCCCCTTCAATCTAGTAGCTGATAGCAGGAACTTTGTTCGTAGATCTTCCACGAGGAAAGTTTCCCGTGCTAACTCATATGCGAGTCTAGGTGGAGCAAATTTGGAGATCCCCATAGCTGCTTTTAGGAATCTTGCTTTCACTTTTTCTAAGGTGTTAAAGTATCCGTAGCTGAGGTCTGTCCATGTGATTTCTATTCCATATGTTAAGATGAGAAGCATTTTGGCCTTAAAAAGTTTCATGGCTGTTGCAAGTGACAGTTGTGTGATGTTTTCTATGTCGTATATGGCAACTATAGCAGCTGTCGGTCTCTCTTTCGTATGAATTCTGAAGGATTTGGCTATTGTTTGGAGTGTTACTCCTAGATATTTGAAGGCGTTTGTGATTTACAACACGTTGCCCTGGAGTTATATGTGGTCGCCGTCTACCAGTCGACCACCCTTTCTGAATACCATTTGTACCGTTTTTTGATAGGTTTATATCGAAGTCATTTTTTTTCTGCCCACTATGCGAGATTTTGTATTGATTCTTACAGTTCTTCCTTATCTGTCGCTCCGAGTACCATATCGTCTGCGTACATATACATTTTTATTGATGGGCGGCATATCTGGGTTATATCTGCTGTCATCACATTGAAGAGGAGAGGGCTAAAAGGGTCCCCTTGAAGGATTCCTCTGGTTTGAATGACTTCCTATGATTGCTGAACTGTATCATCTATCTTTAAGATATTTGTGCTACTACGTTATGGATAAGTGTTAGGGTGTGCTCGTCCAGTTCATTCATCCTTCGTAACTTGAAGATCAGTAGTTTGCTGTCTACGTTGTCAAAAGCTTTGCAGTAGTCTACGAATACAGCATAGCTTCGGTCTATTCAGTGCTTCGTGTATGTCTTTAAGTAGGTTGTCTACTGCCTGTAGAGTAGAGCGACTTTTTCTAAATCCGAACTGTTGGTCGGGTATTTTCCTGTATATTTTATTTGTTATTCGTGTGTTCAGGATGTTCGTCAATAGTTTAAAGGGGTTGTTTTCTAGGGCGATCCATCTGTATGAGTAAGGATCGTTTGTGGGTCCTTTTCCTTTGTAAAGCATCTTTATTGTGGCCTGCCTCCATGCGTTTAGAATTTCTCCTAGTTCTAAAAATTTGTTTAACAACTCGATCCATGCCGTTTTTAGTTCTGCTGTTGATTATTTGAGGAATTCATTGAAGATTCCGTCAGGTCCAGCCGCTTTGTTATTTTTGAGTTTGTCTATCGTCCTCAGGACTTCGTGTGTTGTGATTTGTTGTGGTGTTTCATCTGTGGGTGGTTTTATTTTGTCATAGGCTTGATCTTTATTTTCTAGGTTAAAATTGATTGGAAATATATTTGCCATGACTTCATTTGTATACATGGCATATGCGTTGATTTCCTTATTTTGAGTGCAATAAACGGATTTCTCTCTGCTCTTTCTGCTGTCTCTATGCCGATTTTCTCGATGTGTTCGTTTTGTTTTTTGCCTAAGGACAGCTTGTACTTTCTCCTGCACTCCGCATAATACTCTAGATCCTGGTTCTTGTTCGTCGATTTTTTGCATGAACTAGCGCTTTGAGAGTTTGGGTTCTCTGTTTGTAATATGCTGTGTCGAACCAAGGTTTTGCTTTTCTCTGAGTAATTTGCGTTGTTGCTGTTATGATTAGCTGCCCGATATTTTACATTGTTTCTGTTATCTTATTTTGTCTTATATTCGATTTCTTGTTCAGATTCTTTCAGCTTCTGTACATTTATTTTTCCTGATATTTTGGTATACTGCGCAGGTGTCTCATTATGTATAGTTCGTTCTGTTTCGAACCAAGTTACGACTGGAATGTGTTTTCTGAGTACTGTAAGTTTTGATATAATAAGGAATTTCCTGTTTTTTCACCTTGACATTATTGCCTTTTATGAAGACCAAGTCTATAGTACTGCTGCCATTTTTGGCGTAGTAGGTTTTGTTTATTAACCTGAAGCCTTCTTCTTCCAATGTATCGATTAGGATTCTGGATATTTGGTTGATTCTGTCTAGTCTGCAGTTGAAATCCCCTGCTAGGATCACTGTTTTTTTTCAGGGTTAGTATATTTAATATCACTTATCGTTGAGTCTATTACATCTACGATGTCTGTTTTTGGTGATTGTTAGTTTTACAATTACTAAATTATTCTATTTCTAAAGTTTTTCTGCCTTATTTTTGGGCTAAAATAACATGATACTCCTCCTGAATGCCTTCCTGTCGGTCCTTTAGTTGCTGGAGTATGTATAGCGTATTTTCCTGGGATCTCAATTGATTTCCTATTTTGAAACAGCTCATATCCCAAAATACTTTTACATTGCGCATGCGTAAGAATGAAAAAATGTTTATTTAATGTATTACAATTTTATATATATACAGTATATACATTAAGATTCTCCCGTATAACTTAGATGGACATGTGCTAGGTAATAGGCCTACATATTTTTGTTTTTTATTAGGAATATTCCACACTACAGTGTTTCTCCGTCAACTCAAAGTGATTTGTTGCCAGAGGTTCCTGTCTGAAGCATCTTCTTCCCTCAAATCTCTAGCTTTCATGCTTCTCCTCACTCCATCTATCAAACGTTCTCTAGGTCTGCCTCTTCCACTTCTTCCATTAGCTTTCCATTCAAGGATCTTCTTTGGTATTTTCTCTTCTTCCATTCTTATGAGGTTTCCATACCATTTCAAACGTCTTTCTTCTACTTTCCTACATTTTTTTATTTCGAGTGTTAGAGAGTGAACTACATTTTCTTACTCGCTTGAAGTTAAAACAGTTTTTAGACCATTGAAAATGCAGTCATACATGTGGTTTGTTTACATTACAACTGGATCTTAGGTCGGAAGAGGTGTAGCTCCTCGACACTAATAATAATAATAATAATAATAATAATGTAATATTTACTTTGACCAGCCTCATGGGCTAGTTGTCAAGCGTTTCTGACTGCAGTTCATGAGGTCCCGGGTTCGTTTCCCGGTCAGACCACAGAAAAGTTTCCTTAAAGGGAATTAATCCTATGGTCGCCCATGATTTGGAATTTATGATAAGTTTAGGTTATACCTCTCCTGGCGCTTCATTATCATTTATTACCCATCATATCATCGAGGTAACATAACTCCACCTTCCAGGTTAGAAATTTATTACATTTCCGCTAATGCCAGGGGAGAAATTCATAAATGTCAACCTGGTGGCGTTAGACAAAAAAATATTTCTGTTAAAATTTTATTGTAATTGTTGTTAAACAAATAAGTTAGAAAAATACGAGTCAAATAAAAAGCTGAAAAAAATGTGACGGTGAGCAACGTTGCCAGTTTTATCCGTGCCGATGCATGTGTATCTTATACAAAAAGCACTGGACCAAATTTCCTTAACAAACTCTGAATGGGATTTGACACACACCCTATAGACTGCAGGTGAAGTTTAAAAGTATTATGTGATTGATAGTATCATTACCAACATTGAAAGTCGTGTGTATGTACACAGACAGGTTGACAAACATAATGGACAAAAAAAACTGCAATGTAAGTGATCAAAGCATCTTTCAAGTTAGCGTTAAAACAATGCTTTGACGTCACGGGACGCTCTGAGGTGTAAACACATCAGTGTAATTAACACAGTGTTATGATTACTTTGCTAAATATTCCCCGATAACATTACCCAGGTGTTGTATCCTAATTCACATATATAACAATATGTGAACAAATATATATTCATCAAGTCACACGTTTCAGATATTCAGGATGCAAGGTAACTTACAAATACACTAGTGAATGTAAAAATAAACTTTCCCTTTTCCAACAGATACGGTACAATAATAATTGAAAGAAATAGAAAATTAACAGAAGAAATTAGAACTAACTGTAGTTTAAAACAAGGGTTTAAGCCCTTCCCAACACCTTTTTAATATACATTTAGACGACATTCTTGATGACTCGAAACAATTGGTTCATAAGGGATTAAAAATTGGACGAAATAAAACATTGAATGCATTATGTTTTGCAGATGATATAGTATTAATTTTTGACAGAGAAGTCAGGCTTCAAAAAGCAGTTTATCAATTAAATAATATATGTAAGAAATATAATATGATTATTTCAAAATCAAAAACTGAAGTAATGGCGTTCCATGGAAATTACCCAGTAGAACAAAAATAGTAATAGAAGATAAAGTGTTGGAACAGGTTTCACACTTCCAGTATTTGGGCTGCGATATAACTTATGAAGAAGAGCAAGATATAAATAAGAAAATGCAATGTAAAAATCAACATATTTGTGGAACAATCAGACAGACACTGAGGAACAAAGTAAGAAAGCATACGCAGGTAAGATTTTACTCAACGATGTCACTACCAGTGGCGATATATGAAAGTGAGGCCTGGGTCCTGAAGAAAAAAGAAAAAGTAAAATTCAGGCAGCAGAAATGAGATTCCTACGGGCTGTGAAAGGTTATACAAGAGAAGAACATATTAGAAATGAGAATATTAGAGAGGAACTAAAAGTACAACCACTTGTTCAACAAGTAGAAGAACACAGGAACAATTGGATAGAACATATGCAAAGAATGACACAGGTTAGGATACCAAAGATGGCACTGATGTATAACACTGGACGACGAAGATCGGTAGAAAGACCAAGAAAGCGCTGGGCTGAACAGATGTGAGATCGGAACAGGCAAAGACCTAATCCGTGAAGGGTGATGATGGTGTACGGTACAATAAATATAGAGTTTTTCATATATTGCACAATTTTTAAAAATGCAATAATTAAGCAACAAAAAATGCATCGAAATTATTTTTCTTTATTTTTATTTACTTTCATCTACATACACTCCCACTTAAGAGCGAAAAAGTATATCAGACATATGTCCACCTCCACTGTCTCGACAGACAGTCAGACATATGTCCACCTCCACTGTCTCGACAGACAGTCAGACATATGTCCACCTCCACTGTCTCGACAGACAGTCAGACATATGTCCACCTCCACTGTCTCGACAGACAGTCAGACATATGTCCACCTCCACTGTCTCGACAGACAGTCAGACATATGTCCACCTCCACTGTCTCGACAGACAGTCAGACATATGTTCACCTCCACTGTCTCGACAAACAGTCAGACATATGTCCACCTCCACTGTCTCGACAGACAGTCAGACATATGTCCACCTCCACTGTCTCGACAGGCAGTCAGACATATGTCCACCTCCACTGTCTCGACAGACAGTCAGACATATGTCCACCTCCACTGTCTCGACAGACAGTCAGACATATGTCCACCTCCACTGTCTCGACAGACAGTCAGACATATGTCCACCTCCATTGTCTCGACAGACAGTCAGACATATGTTCACCTCCACTGTCTCGACAAACAGTCAGACATATGTCCACCTCCACTGTCTCGACAGACAGTCAGACATATGTCCACCTCCACTGTCTCGACAGACAGTCAGACATATGTCCACCTCCACTGTCTCGACAGACAGTCAGACATATGTCCACCTCTCCACTGTCTCGACAGACAGTCAGACATATGTCCACCTCCACTGTCTCGACAGACAGTCAGACATATGTCCACCTCCACTGTCTCGACAGACAGTCAGACATATGTCCACCTCCACTGTCTCGACAGACAGTCAGACATATGTCCACCTCCACTGTCTCGACAGACAGTCAGACATATGTCCACCTCCACTGTCTCGACAGACAGTCAGACATATGTCCACCTCAACTGTCTCGACAGACAGTTACTCGGTCTATGAAGTTCGTGATGATCATTTCACAGACATCTCTGTTGATGTTGTTGATGACACGTTGAATTTCTACCTTAAGTTGGAGAACTATTTGTGGTTTGTTCACGTAGACTTTAGACCTGTTACACATCCCGGGAGACAATAACCCTAACTAACTAATTAACTCACTGGCAATATCGAACCCGTAGGTTCATGACCGCGCGGACATAATCTATCCATACATCCCTATCCTGAACTAATGTTTTCCAAACATTCCCTGTATAATCTACTTCCCTCAAATCATAGTTAATGTAATTCTCCCACCTCATTCTTGGTCTACCAACTGGGCGTTTTCCCTCTGGTTTTCCTACAAGAAGCTTCCCTGAACGTCTTTCATTCCCCATTCGTGCCACATATCCTGCCCATCGCAGTCTACGAGACTTAAATGTTCTTATTATATTAGGCTTCTTATAAAAACCATGTACTTCAGTGACATGTAGTTTTCTCCATTCACCTGCCTGTTCACCTCTCTTTGGTTCAAAAAATTCCTAAGAACTTTATTTTCAAATACTCATAATCTTTATCTCTTTCCCTCCCCTAAAGTAAGAGTCCATGTTTCGTATCCATATAATATAACTGGAGAATAACAGTTTTATATATTTTTCATAAGTAATGCCACGAGTGATTTCCAAATTATCGATAAATTCACGACTCACGAAGTGAGTCGTGAATTTATCTAGAGAATTTGGAAATCAAGAGTGGCATTTGTTAGGACTATTTAACGAATAAAATTAAGCTGTTTACTCACAAATCATTATTTAACTGTAGTTATTTTAAAATATTTATATATCTAATGTAAACGGCGATGTTTGAAAACAAATGAGAAACGATAGGTACGCTTCATCTGCTTCTTTTGTTTATCACTGCAACTAGATCATACTATTTCAGAATATTAAAAAGGAGGAGCTTTCTTTAATATGGTAATTATAACACTGATAAATATTTCGTGAAACGCGACTCTGATTGGTTGTAAAACAGAAATCATTGAAACATGATTGGTCATTGACTCCCATTTGGGGCATGAGTTAAGTAGTCAGTGTAACTTTTTTGAAAGGAGTTGGGACGTCAAGAATCCCTGCAATGCGTAATAACATGCATTTCTACAATTCAGCCTATGTTTAATTTATTTGTGCATCTCATTCCTATTTTGTAATTATTGTTCCTAGGTATATGAATTCAGTCACTTCTTTAAAATGTCCCTCATTTGTCATTAGCTGTCCGTTCCCACAAATTCTCTTTCGGGTTTCGAACACGTGTAACTTGCGTTTAAATAAACTTACAAACATGAAACTAGTACTAATGGGAAGGGAAACTCAAAAGGTTTTGGTTATAGTATCACAGTTTGCAACAATGACGTATAATTACATATAACGTTCCGTATTGTTGAAAGTGAGAAAATGGCTGGTATAGAGGATAGGCGAGCGTCCTGTGTTCTCGATTATCATGTTCATCAATCTGTAATTGTTGTTCAACGACATTTTCGAACAAGATTTGGTGAAGATCCACCCAGTGGTCCTTCAATTCGTAAGTGGTACTCTGATTTTACTACAAAAGGGTACATCTGTAGGAGGAAATCTTCTGGACGCCTGGCTGAGAATAGATTTGTTATCATTTTCAGTTTATTATCTTAGAACGTACCCCTTTTTTTCAAAAGTAGGTTGAGGAATACGTATGTGAAGCCGGAACAGGCTTAAGATACTAATCTGTGACAGAACAAGAAGAATATATATATATATATATATATATATATATACGTGTACTAGGGCGTTCGATAATTAATGGCAACACTGCTATAACATAAAAAAATATTTAGGTTACTTTTAGTATTAGGAACTTAATTTATAGTCTCATATCAAGTCAGCTATACGTTGCCAAATCGTTGGAAACGGCGCACTCCATCTGCAGCACCATTTTGGATACCTCACTCATCTGATAGATCAAGTGTTTATTGGATATCAACTCTTGATTGAAATCTTATACCTCGTTGAGATTCTTTGATCTTCGAGAATAAGTTATAGTCACAAGGGTTTCTGTCTGTTGAATTTGGTGGATGTTCGAGTACTTCCCAATTCCACCTTCTAAACAAATTGTAGTGAACATCTTTTTAGAGCGGTATTACTTACTGAATGTGAGAAACAGTGAATGTATTCACAAAATATTGCTATTTCAAGACTTTCAATATTACAGATTTTTACAACAAAGATTGCTCAATAACACACTACAAGATTACAATGGTCACCGCTAGGATCGCTGATTTGCAAGAGTGTTGCCATTACTTATCGAATGCTCTAGTATATTATTAGCAGCACTACAGCCCGATTCGAACCTCGACTTCCCTCAGGACCCTCTTCCAGGCATCTCTGTCTCTAGCAACCAGCCACCATCCTTCGATTTTTAGCTTCCTCAAATCCTTCAAAATTCCAACCACCCAACACAGTCTCAGTCGTCCCACATTCCTTTTCCCTTCAAATTTACATTCCATGATTTTCTTGGGAATCTCATGTTCAGTCATTCTTAGTGTACGCAATCTTGAAACTTTAATTGATGTAACCAAATCAGCAGACTTATATAACTGATAGAGCTCACAGTTATATCTTATATGCCATTTCTCTCTTGTTGCACATTGAGCCGTGAGTTTTCTTAAGAGGAATATATATATATATATATATATATATATATATATATATATATATAGTAAAACTTGTTTAATCCGGAACGTTAAACATGCGGAAATCTGTCCAATGTGAACAAATGTATTGGTCTCCCCGACAAAATAATAGAAATTTTACGTGTATTTATTTTGTATAAAACGGAATCTGTTCAACGCGGAAACGGAAGGATAATTCTACATAATTAATGAAAGAAAATGTTTATAAGGCGGAAAGGTAGAGAGAGAAATAAATTAGTTTCCACTTCATTGAATTCCCGTTAGGCGAATTAACAATAAGTGATGATTTCTGCCTCCCACCGGGTGAAATAGAGTTTCTACTTACATGTGGAATTTTATTTTGGCCTCACTGCACACCCGTTATGCGAAATACAGGTTCGTTTAACAAATATTTGGCGTGTGACATCTGTCTTACAAATAACCAGGTACTCTAAGATCTTAAATTGGTTTAAGATTTGAGACCGATTGTGTACCTATCTTTCACTGGTAGCGTTCTGAATTTACGGAATAAAGATGGCTAAATCGTACTTATCATTGCCATCCATCCATAGTAATTCTGCCCGAGGGCAGGTCTTTCACTGCACTCGTAGCATTTTTCATACTAAGCTTTGCAACTTTACTAAGTAAAAGTAAAGTAAAGTGATCCCACAACAGGCCTCAGGAGGCCCTTGGGGTAGTGGGAGGTTAAGGCTCCTACTTTTTCTAGACAATCGGCACTTTATGTCAGCCGGGTTGTCAGCCCTGCGTGACGGCCTTTACCCCCAGAACAAGCGTCTGGTACTCATTTTCGTTAGAGGCTGAGTCGACCCCAGGGCCATGGTGCCGCCAGAGGGTTTGGGCCAGTTTAAAAATCCTGACCCCAACGGGACTTGAACCCTCGACCCTCCGGCTTGTAGCTCAGTGCCTTAACCACTACGCTACGGCGACTTTACTAGGAAAGTGAAAATGTTTGAAGATAAAGAAAAACAAACTCTCAGTACGCGAAATAATGACTAAATTTAAATGTGGGAAAACCCAAGTTTATGAGATTTTAAATAACGAATGAATGGACGCAAGGAAATGGTAAAAAAAATAAAATAAAAAAAGGAAATGAAGAAATCAACGAGGTTTGGGAGTGTTTTACAAGTCCACGATCAAAAAAATCTCCAAATTTCCGGACCGATGCTCCAAAGTCAAGCTCTAGTTGTCGCTATATCCCTAGGGAATAACGATTTCAAGGCATCTTCAGGTTGGTTGTGGACAGTTTTAAATGACGACACAATGTAGTGTGGAATGAAATTTGCGGAGAATCAAAGGTTGTGGACGAAAGTATAATTAGTGGGTGGAAACCAAAACTACATATTTTAATTTCAGGATACGCGCCTAAGAGACATTTTTAACGCTGACGAAACGGGACTGCTTTTTTACGCGTTACCATCGAAGTTGCTTGTACATACTATACTTCAATTTTCAACGGCAGAACTACAATTAATCCAAATACATAAAAAGGCATATACGGTGCTCTATAATCTAAGATTTGTGAATAATGTTTGTTTTTTTTATAATGCGGAATGTTGTCTAATGAGGAAAAAAATATTGGTCCCATGCGATTCCGCTTTGAACAAGTTTTACTATGTATATACTAGCTAATATCCGGGGTACGCTGGTACGCTTGAAAAATGAAATAGTAAAGGTTAATTCAATAGTATGTTATACGCTGGGACGAACCAAACATGGCAGTTGCTAGTCAGTTTTTAATTTCGGATTTCAGGTAAACCTCCATTTATATTGTCGGATTTCGCTCATTTTTGGATAATACCCACATCGGTTTATTCTAATAGGATATACTGAGTTTCATTATGAAACATTGGAAATTGTTACCTCTTAAGCGATTTAAATTTTCACTTCAGGTGAACTCTTACACCTAACGATTTTTGAGGGCGCAATTGTGATTCTAATCCATCGACGGACCCAATGAGACAAAAAAAAATAATCAAAATTTATCCACTCGTTTAGGAGGAGTTCAGTGACAAACACACGTACAGAAGAATGTATATATATTCTATAGTGTTCTGCCCTATGGCAGGTCTTTCACTGTAATCATAGCATTTTCATGCTATGCTTTGCAGATTTACTAGGGGATTTATAGGTGTGGTAGCTTACCGTTGCTTTCCACACCGGTGAAGGATGATAATGATGAATATGTATTTATTTATTTACCTATTTACTTTATTCGCTTAATTAAATCCCTCCAGCATTTCATTATTGGCCTATTTAGCATTGTACATATTTTAAAACGAATAGGGAGCTAGCTTGGTGCGTCAACCGCTAACCTGGAGGAACAGGAGATTTTTAACCAAGGTTCATTTCCTTAACCTTTGACGAACCTGCGGTTATTGACCGTAATTTGAGTTTCACGGGAAAATTTTGTCAAATGTATTTCCATTTCAGTTCCTGTTCAGACTACAGTAAATTGTGTTCAAATGCTAATTTTGTTGATTGGAAATGTTTGATTGTTGTAATTAATATTTTTGTATGCAGGGTAAACTTAATGCCCGCATGGTCGTTTTGAAAATTTTAGTACCTGATGAAGTGTTATGAAATCAATTACATATACCATATCCTTGCAATTAAATTAACAATTATAAATTACTAAGAAAAAATACAAATTTTATTTAACTAAATAGTTTATTACGATGCGAGGTAAGGAAGTGGTATTTACAGAATTGTTTAAAAATGTTTAAAAACCGAGCGATAGCGAGGTTTTTAATTTCCGAGATTCTGTAAAACACTTCACAAACGTGTGTTGTACATTATTTTTTGCGCGATGGTGTTTTCAAAAATAATACTAAAATAATATCTTTGTTGGAAATATGGCATTCATTATAAACAATTGACTAACGTTAACAGTGTGGGCAATGTTTATTAGTTGAAAGTACAGGAGGCCGTGAGACCATTATTATTGATAATATGGCGGCAAGTACGTATTTACTGTTTTATATTGTTTCAAATAAAGTTCAGTTAATTTAAAATGCAGTAATTTGTTTCGTATAATGTATATTAACACTACCTTTTGGATATTTTTGTATATACATTGTACGTAGTATACATAGATGGCAGTGGTTTTACTTCCCACACGTGGGTGTAAATGTAATATTACAGTATAGTTATTTAGGTAGGCAATCGCGAAATGTAGGAAGTTGATCTTTCAATCATGGTCGCTATTGTTGCAAGTACGACAAAACGCACTATCGCGCAAAAAATAATATTTGGTACAACAATTAGACTAATAATGATTCATATCACCATTTTACTGTCAGTTGTTTTTAGCATTGTCATCTTTATTGTTACATTTAGTATTTAGATGGCCTTGGTTTGAATATCCCTGGATTCATGGTTACTTGATGAATTGTTCTCTATGAGAAACAGAATATAACCTCAGTCGATTAGAAAATCGATACATAAGCTTGAGTCGCTTGTTTTTTACTTCCGGTTTATTCTCTACCGCTGAAGGCACGCGTTTTTAACATCGCGTTGTATAATTTTTATAATCTATATTAATCCGTTTATATTTGTCATGTTATTTAATATGTATACATTTGTGATTGTGTATTTATATGTTTGTGATACAAAGAAGACATCATGTTTTGTTTAGAATAGCTTCATTCGACATATTCAAGAGCTCGGGTAAGTCGCGTCACTTACAACTGAATTTCTGTTTATAATTTATTACAAATTAAACAAATTTATTTTGAGGCAAGTCAGCTGTGTAGGGAGACGAAAAACAAGGTTAGAAATCGATAATCATTTTGGATAAAGTTTTCAAAAGAGTCAGGAAAAGTTTTTCTAACTCTGAAGCAGACATCAACAGCATGCACCGGCATTTGAACTAACTAACTCACTCACTGGCACTATCGAACCCGTAGACATTAGTTCCCCACACATCCCTATCCTGAGCTAATGTTTTCCAATCATCTCCTGTAAAATCTACTTCCCTCAAACCATGGTTAATATTATGCTCCTACTACATTCTTGGTCTACCAACTGGGCGGTTTCCCTATCGTTTTCCTACAAGAATATTCCATGACCCTGCTTCATTTTCCATTCGTGCCATATGCCCTGCTCATCGCAATCTACGTAATTTAACTATTCTTATTATATTTGATTTCCTATAAATGCCAAGTAGCTTACTGTTATGTAAGTCTTCTCCATCCGCCTTCTGTTCATCCCTCTTTGGTCCAAAAAATTTCCCAAGAACTTTATTTTCAGATACTCATAATCTTTTCTCCTCGCTTAAAGTAAGAGTCCATGTTTCATATCCATATAATATAACTGGTAGAATAAGAGTTTTATGTATTTTAAGTTTAACGTTTTTTTAGAGAAGTTGGAACGACAAGAGTCCCTGTAATACGTAATAAGACGCATTTCCAGAATTGAGCCTATATTTAATTTATTTGTTCATCTCATTCCTGTTTGTAATTATTGTTCCTGGGTATTTGAAATCAACCATTTCTTCAAAATTTCTATTTGTTATTAACTTTCCATTTCCATTATATAATGTATTTCTATGTGTGAACATATATTCAATTTTATTGATGTTTATTTTCAGCCCCAAGTATTATTTTTATTATTATTATTATTATTATTATTATTATTATTATTATCATTATCATTATTATTATTATTATTATTATTATTATGTAAGTGGGAGAATACAGGACTTTAGAGAATAATATATAACGGTAAACACTCCCAGTACCTGAAAACCGGTACGTACAAATGTTCATAAAGATCTGTTGCATGGTTCAGAAGTTCATAAGCCACAAACGTACGCAGACTGAATTTTTATGTAATAAAGATGTTTAATGTCCATTTTGTTTCATTTCGTTCATCTGCCCCTGTGACGGTTCTTCAGGGGTGGTCGGCCGGTACCCTTGTACTTAACATACCTCTGTAAATATAGGGGCTTCATCTCATCTCATTCCTCGACCCACCCTGAGTTGGACAGGAGTTGCGGATATGGCGCCCCTACCTCAGAAATGGGTTTACATTAACGCCACGCCAGGAGAGAATACGAAAATGTCGAAATGACAAATAGTGGTGGAATATATAATGTCCCGATTGTTAGAAGAAAAGTGCGTCTGGTGTTGAAAACTTTTATTTTAACCCGAACTGCTAGCAATGAAGTTGGAGATCAGTAATGTACTTACTTCCCGAATTAAGTGTATACTGTAATTTTGTTCACTCCTACACTAATAATTATGTTTAACTAGCGTACCCGGCAGACGTTGTCCTGCCCGAACGTTCAATTCTCATGTCATGGGCGGACGATAAAAATGTTACTTTTTTACCATAAAATTCAGAAATTAGGACATAATTAGATATTATTAAATAAGTTCGCAAGAAAACCTCTTACAGCCTTCTGTTGTGGCTCAAGAAGTGTGAATGATGACGTCAACATAGTCATGAACTTTAGAATTGTACCCTCCTTTGCAGATAAGTTAAGAACGGTCATATGACAATTATATTAGAGTGAAAAAAAAAAGATGAATTGATGAGAGTGAGTCAAAACAGTTTATTTTTCTTTCCCCCAGCTAGATTTCATTTCTGACCCATACTGGCCGACATTCCATGAGAAAAATTTCTTTCCCCGTAGAGACTCGAACCAGCGTAAGTCCCGTAGTTCTGCGCCAAGACTTCTTGCCTTAACCACTCGGCTTCGGCGCGAGACTCTTGGTATCATTGAAAGACAAAAATGGTTATTGTGAGTTATCCGTAAGAGATACGGGACTCTTGGTATCAATGAAAGACAAACATGGTTTTTCTGAGTTATCCGTAAGAGTTAAACATATGCTGTCGCGGACTTTTTTGTAGAGCTTTTTGAGATATTCAATTCTGTGTACATTAATGTTGTGTATTTCTTATCGTTTAGGCAGCGTAAGCCATTTAAGCGTCCAAAGAACTACTTTTTTTACGTTTTCCACTGCAAAGGGCGATTTTTAAGCGTGTAGGATTTGAGTATCACAACTCTCTTATAGCCTATGTTCATCCCGGGAATCTCCTGAACATTTTGCAAAAACCCCATCACAATCGGATCAACGGTATGGCCGTGCATAAAGTACGAACAAACAAATATACAAATAAACAAACATTAATTTTTATATATAAGATTATTATATTTCGTGTGAATTTATACAGTTGGTGCAGAAAGTATTGATACACTTAAAAATAACTCGGACAGAAATAAATAATTTCATTACTTCTTCACTACGTACAAAAAAAAATATATACACCTTTAAATTGAACTCAATGAAGTTAAATACACGTTGTTTCCTCTGTTTTAATATGACAAGCAATTAGCGAGTAAAAAATAATTTGTACATGAACAACAAAAATTAACAAACAAAAAGTATTGATACAGTACTAAGTTTTGGTCAACAGAATGTTCACATGAAGTTGAGTGGGGGTGGGTCTGGTAGTGTTGTTATTCACTCTAGCCTTGAGTACTTTGCCGTGTAGTTGTGTGTGTTCTGGCTGCAGAGTAAGCTGGAATGGGGCGCGAAGGTAGAAAGACTACAGTAGAAGAAAGGGAATTAATTATTGATTAAATTATTTTCAGTCTGATCATCTTACCTCAATATTAATGTTGATTTGTTCTTGGACATGTTTCAAAACAACTCTGTTTTATCGTCAGCTTTTTTCTGGAAAAGCTGACGATAAAACAAATCAACATTAATATTGAGGCAAGATGATCAGACTGAAAATAATTTAATTAAAATAACCTCAAAATATCTCTTCCTAAAATTAAATATTAATTAATTATTGGTTTGCATATCAATGCAAATCGCTAAATGGAATTAGTGAAATAATTGGAAGTCCAAGACCAAACATTCAGCATATAATTGATAGAGTCGGCGAACGAAAATCTTTCGAAAATAGCCACAGATCAGGACGTCCTATAAAACTGTATGCTAATACTGAAAAATCATTAATGTGAAAAGTAAAGCAAAAACCTAAAAGTAGTGCCCCTAAATTAGCTAGTACCAAGAATGACTTTAATATTAGTATTTCTGCTAGCAGTGTTCGTAATAGTCTATGGCCTAACGAACTGCATGGGTAAACAGCCCATAGAAAATGCTTAATAAGTGAAGAAAACTAAATGCAAATTTTGAACTTCGCTAAAATTTACATAAACAGTCCCAAAGAATTTTGTAAACAAGTAATTTATACTGACGAGCCTAAAATCAACATTTTCCGTTCGGATGGAAGAAGAAATGTCTGGAGCAATTAAAATACAGAGCTACAAAAGCAAAATTTCCAACCCACTGTGAAACATAGTGGTGATTCTTTATTAGTATGGGGATACGTGAGTACCTCTGGAGTCGGGGCCTTGCATTTTATTGATGGTGTGATGGATGACAAACAGTATATGGACATACTGAAGACCAATCTTCATACCTCTGCAGAGTAAATGGGGATCAAAACAAGGTTTTTTATTTATGCACGATAATGATCCCAAACACATCGGTTTCAATACTCGTTTGTGAATTTTGTATAACACACCAAAGTACATGGAAACTCCTCACTAGTGTCCGGACATAAACCCCATTGAGAATTTATGGGAACATTGAAAAGGAGAATTCGTTCAAGGCAGGTTTCCAACAAGCAATACCTGAGAAACGCTTTGGAAGTAGAATGGAGAAATATACCTTCTTCAGTAACTTCAAATTTAGTCGGGTCGATGCTACCGTCGTCCTCAAGCCATCTTTGAATCAAATGAGCTCCCAACCAAGTATTGAACCCAAAAAGTAAAGACTCGAAACAGTCATAATATGAGACAGTAACAATACTTTTTGTTTGTTAATATTTGTTGTTCGTGTATAACTTATTTTTTTACTCGTTAATTGTTATGTTAAAACAAAGAAAACTGCGTTTATTTATCTTTATAGAGTGCAATGTAAAGGTGTATACTTTTTGTTTTTTTATATAGTGAAGAAATAATTAAATTATTTCTTTCTGTGATATTTTTAAGTGTACAAATACTTTCTGCACTAACTGTATCTTGGTTTGAAGAGTTCAATTGTTTGACAGCAAGGGAATGTTGATAAAACAACTGCAATTGTTTATTGTTGCTTGAATTAGTGGCAGCCATTTTAAATAACAGTTTTTAAATTTTGTGGCTAATGTTAATAACACTGAGCAACAAGAAATATACCTTTCTTTTTGTCTCAGAAAGAAAAATATGTGATTCTGAAAGTATTTTTTCCTGAATTCAATATGATATCGGTTTTTCTCCATCACGCAAGGTTTCCGAGAGACAGGAATTTATAATTTCAAACACTTTAATATTTTCTACATTCGTAACTACACAATATTCGAACATTCAGACTCTCCTAGAAAGTACGAAATGACTATTTTCTGCTATATTTCGCCTGTGGAGCATCCCTCTTGATCGTCCTACAATAATCGGCCTGCATATTTGGATTCCATTTGCCTTGATATATCTTTTCCATAGTTGAAATCTCCTGATGAAAGTGTTCCCCGTTTTATTTTACAATAGACAAATGGACGGAAAAACTTTTATTAAAAAATAATTATTTAAATCCATTAATTGAAATTGAAATAAAAAAAACTGTGGGTGATGGAGAAATTTCGAATACATATTTAAAAACACGATAAAAAACTGCATTAAGTACAACTATTGGTACTCATGAGACAAAAATCATATTGACCAGTGTAATTGTAACAACTGTTGAATCACTATAAATTTGATTTATGAAAGTGAGAAATAAGTATTGTATTGTAATATTGAATAACATTTTAAGTCGGTAATATTTTTACGCTATTAAATCAATTTATTTTAGAGAAATAGGTTGAGCAGTTACATGCCGTTGTCAATGGATACCAAGACCTCTCTGGTAAATTCAATTTACTTCCTTAAAACAGAATGACAATTAGGCCATTATTAGTACAGGAGTGAACAGTGATGTTTAATGTCCCGTTTGTTTGAAGGAAAGTGTGCAAAACAGATAGCAGGATCTGTTTATCGTGAATTCTTATTTAACCGGTGTTCCACACGGTAGTGTGTGTCTTATTAGAAACAAACGTCTCGAGTTTAGAAACAAACAGCTCTTGTTGCCACGCCGCCTGTTAACTCACCACGTGTTGGTATTGACATCAATTTTAAAAATTCAATGTTCGTATTTGCTGGTGACGTACAATTCAGATATATTTTATGAAACTTTCGTTCGTATAGAACGCCAATTATTTAATTTTGTTAGAATAGGAATGACGCGGATGATGGTAGTGTTAGTACAATCCCTAATCCTGCAGTGGGACTGACACTATAAACAAGAGCAGACAGTTGTAGTTAGCAATGGATTACATGCAATGGACTTCCTTGTGGTCAAACCAACATTCATTCAATACAAATTCCTTGTTCAAACCGTGCGGGGTAACTCTTCCATTAAAGGCTAGCATAATTACAAAAAAAAAGTAAATACATATATTTCTGATTAAGACTTCATTAAATAGAGACAATTAGAATGATGATAGGGAATTTTAGATAATATAAACATTGACTCAATTCTGGAAATGCGTGCTGTTATGCATTGCAGGGACTCTTGACGTTCCAACTCCTTTCAAAAAACGTTAAACTGACTATTTAACTCATGCCCCAAATGGGAGTCAATGACCAATCACGTTTCAATGATTTCTGTTTTATAACCAATCAGAGTCGTGTTTCATGAAATATTTATCAGTGTTATAATTACCATATATTAAACAAAGCTCCTCCTTTTTAATATTCTGAACAGGTCTGACCGTTATTTTGCAGTGACTGAGCCTATAAGAAATACGGCTACCAGATTGTATATATAGTGCATACATGTCAACATTTGTAGCAATTTATTATACCACCAAAAAAAGAAACCACTGTTTGACTTTCTTAAATGTATTTTTTCCCAGGTAATAATCCAGAAAAATATAATTGTAATATTTACATCATACGACATCAGAAATGAATTAATATACAGATTGATGTTTCATTTTTTCTCCACTAGAGAGCATTCTTACAATATTGCGTTCCTTTGGCAATAAATAGTATGATCTGGTTGCAGTGATAAACAAAAGAAGCAGTAGAAGCGTACCTATCGTTTCTCATTTGTTTTCAAACATCGCCGTTTGCATTAAATATATAAATATTTTGAAATAACTACAGTTAAATAATGATTTGTGAGTAAACAGCTTAATTTTATTCGTTAAATAGTCCTAACAAATGCCACTCTTGATTTCCAAATTCTCTAGATAAATTCACTCCTCACTTCGTGAGTCGTGAATTTATCGATAATTTGGAAATCACTCGTGGCATTACTTATGAAAATATATAAAACTGTTATTCTACCAGTTATATTATATGCATGTGAAACATGGACTCTTACTTTAAGAGAAAAGAAGTTATTAAGAGTATTTGAGAATAAAGTTCTTAGGAACAATTTTGGACAAAAAAGTGATAAACAGATGGGGCAATGGAGACGAGTACAAAACAGTGAGCTACATGATCTTTTAGGAAGCCAGATATAATAAGAACAGATAAATATCGTAGACTGCGATGGGTAGGGCATTGCACGAATGGGGAATGAAAGATGCATGGAAGCTTCTTGTAGGAAAACCAGAGAGAAAACGCCCAGTTGGTAGACTAAGAATGAGGTGTGGTAATAACATTAACCATGATTTGATGGAAGTAGATTATACAGGGAATGATTGGAAAACATTAGCTCAGGATAGGGATGTGGGGAGAACTTATGTCCGCACGGCCATGAACCTACGAGTTCTCCCAGGTGATAGGTGATTAATGACGTAACTCATTGTTGAGCCATAGTCTCTACGTTGTCAGGAGTTAATAGATGAAGTTCATTTTAGTTACCTTATTTGCGCAAAGATGTCATGAGTGGCATGTGGTCAACACACCGACTCAATGAGACATCTAGCAGGCAACTAAGGTATTACTAGGACGTTTGAGATCGGTAAATTTTGCTTAGAGGCCTTTTTATTCAGGGTTAAGGATCCTTTATGAGCCTGAAAATCTTCACACTTGGGACCCACGGCTTAAAGTCTCTCCCGAAGGACTTACGCCTTGGATTTTTCCATCCTAAAAAAATCCATCGACCGCGGCAGGGTTTGTATCCGCGACCCTCGGGACCAGAGGCAAGATAGAATCCCCTTATTTGCGAGTAAACATGTTGGCAATTTGCTCTAGCAGGAACGTGCGTTGTCACATTGACCAACATGATGCTAGCACTCATTGCTCTCTGTTCGAATGTTCATATGTGACACAGAGGAGTCATTGTTTGTGATTCCACACTTTAATGATCAGGTGTGAAGAATATTTTACAATAAATTGTGTCTTTTTATAAGCGAGTGTTTGAAAGAACATTATCAGCACATTTTCTTGAACATATTTAATTTGTGACGTACTTTAATGCTCATGCATTAGCTGGAGTCAGCACAAAACTTCATTTATAAACATGAGTTTGAAAAGGGCTTGGAGATTGGAGATGTTGCGCTGCTAAAAGCGTCTCCGCGCACACAAGACGTTTTGTCGTTCAATCAGATGTACAGCTGTAATCGTGTTAATTACTTGCTTCTTTCATCTCCTCTTCCTTTTCATTTACTTTTATTTACTCATTTCCTTTGTCAATATTTTCTTTCCTTACTCATTTTCTCAACCTTTCTGTTTCATTTTTTGTCCTTCTTTTCTCTACTTACTTATACACTGACACTATCGAATCCGTAGGGTCATAGCCGCGCGGACATAAGCTCTCGATACATCCCTATCCTGAGCTAATGCTTTCCAATCATTCCCTGTATAATCTACGTCTCTCAAATCATACTAATGTTATTCTCCCACCTCATTCTTAGTTTACCAACTGGAAGTTTTCCCTCTGGTTTTCCTACAAGAAGCTTCCATGCACGTCTTTCATTCCCCATTCGTGCCACATGTCCTGCCCATTGCAGTCTACGAGACTTACCTGTTCTCATTATATCTGGCTTCCTATAAAGACCAAGTATTTCGCTGTTATGTAGTTTTCTCCATTCACCTGTATGTTCATCTCTCTTTGGTCCAGAAATTTTCCTAAGAATTTTATTCTCAAATACTCATAATCTCATTTCCTCCTTTTTCCTCCTTTAAAGTAAGAGTCCATGTTTCGCATCCATATAACTGGTAGAATATTGGTTTATATATTTTCAATTTAACGTTTTTTGAAAGGAGTTGGGATGTCAAGAGTCCCTGTAATACATAATAGTACGCATTTCCAAAACTTTCCTTTCTCTATCTTCCTTTATTATTTTCTTCTTTATCTCACTCTATTTCGTTTTCTCTTTATTTCTTTATGTTCTATACATATTTTAATATTTCCTTTCTTTCCTTTCCTTTTTCTTAATTATGTTTTTTTTAATTTGTTTTTTACTTGTTTTATTTATTCATTTTTTTTGACTTAATATTTTTAAATTAATTTCTACCATCTGTCCTCTTCACGTTGGTTTCCTTCTGTTTTTTTTCTCTCTCTTTGACGTGAATAGTTATTTAAATTAGCGTCCATAGTGGGAGGAAATTCAGAAAACCGATGATAACAAAATCGGAGGATACATTTTGGTGTTGCAGCTACATATCTATCATCTACATCCAAAATTTAATTACACCACTCGATAGATAAATGATCAAAGAATTCTTTACGTTGAGTGGACTGTGACGCATCGAGCGCGGCGGAGGAGAAAGTGCCGCCATTTTGAGGTCGTTTCGCTGTTTCGCATAATTTTCGTTTAGTATAAATTTTGACTCTGAGAATTTAAGTTGTTTGTTTGAGTTTCAATCGCCAGTTCTCGTCAAGAGCTATCGATTACTTATATAAAATATTAGTGTGAAATAGTTATAGTGAATATATATGATGTTAAAGTAAAACATTAAAATAAACAATGCAATGTCGGCCTATACTCGTCAAAAAGCCAAATCAAACGTTACCCGTTACGTACACGTATTCACGTATTCACGATACGGCCACACCCTGTTTTTTCATCCTCTCTTCCTTCTTTTTCTTCTTTATTTTGATTTACTTTTATTTACTTATTTCCTTTTCCAATATTTTCTTTCTCTATTTATTTTCTGTATCATTCTGTTTTACTTTACTCTTTATTTTCTCTACATTTCTATTTTCTTCATGTTTTCCCTTTCTTTTTCTTCATCCCGAAGTATACGTATTAAGAACCAAGTGAATGAATTCAGTTTGTATTTGTGATTTCCATCCTCCCACCTATATTTACTCCATCCATAGTAATACTGCCCGAAGGCAGGTCCTTCACAGTAATCACAGCATTTTCATGCTATGCTTGCAGCTTTACTAGAGAATTGTAGGTGTGGTAGCTTCCCGTTGCATTCCACACCGGTGAAGGAAGATGATGATGATGATGATGATGATAATATTAAGGATGATGATGATGGTCATATGATTTCGGGACCGTTTGGGCCTTAAAGTTTTCCTGACATTTGTCTTACAGGTGAGGAAAAATCCCGATAAAAACCTCACCCAGAAAAACTGCCCCGACCGGGGATCGAACCCGGGCCTGCTGCGTGACAAGGCAACACGCTACCTCGAGGACACAGCGGTGGACCTATATTTACTAATGGACTTAAATAAAACACACAAATCTGATGGAGTTTTGGACCTGATGTTTAATCTACATCATAACATCTTCTACATTGCAATGTGATACATGTTATTGAGTTTAGTCCACCAAGGTAGTGTGCTGCCTTGTCACACAGCGGGCCCGGGTTCGATCCCCGGTCGGGACAATTTTCCTGGGTGATGGTTTTTTCGGTTTTTTTCCTCAGCTGTAAGACAAATGTCAGGAAACTTTAAGGCTCGAAAGGTCCTCGAACATCATCTGGTAATCATTATCATCATTAACATATTCATTAAGTTTAGGATTAAGGCCTCTCCTGAAGCATCATCACCTATCATATATCATCGGAGCAGCATAACTCTGCCTTCCAGGCGCCCCAACCTCACAACTGGGTTACAATAACGCCACGACAGGAGAGAATACCAGAATGACGAAAATGAAAACGCAGTGGCATTAAAAAAATGTTATTGTGCTTAGTGTTTTATTCAATGATTATTTTTAACAAGTGCGGCCATGGACCTACGTGTTCGATAGCATCTGTGAGTTAAGAGTAATGTACAAGATGTTCGGAAATACATATTACAAATTTCTAGGCCTAGTAGAGGGGACTGAGTAGACAATATTTTCAATAGAAACCCATGTCCGGAAATGTAGCGTTTCCGTGCTACGGCCATTGCAATTCCAGTCAGGTTAACGGGTGGTCTTTCTATAGGTATAGAATGTATTGCCCTTGTTGTTGGATGTCGTGCCATTGCATGTCCGTCAGGAACTGTGGTTTCAGCACGATGACGCACCGCCGCACTTCGGGGACATCTTAACCGAAAGTTCGGCCAAAAATGGATAGATGATCCTATTGCATGGCCGGATTTAACGCCATTGGACTATTTCTTGTGCGGTCGTATGGTGTACGAAACTCCTGTAGAAACCGAGGAAGAACTGTTGATACGAGTTATAGTCGCTGCACAAGAGATTAACGGGACACCAGGTGTGATGGAACGAGTGTACCGGAACATGATTCTCGGTACACTGTGTGCAACGACATTGGCGGTAGTCACATCGAGCCTCTGCTGTAAAGAACAGTTTCGTATGGGACACATCCAGGGCAGAAGACAGAAACAATTTTTTTTTACCGTTGACACAAGTGTTATTGTGATCAGTGAAAGTGGTTTTGTTACTTTGGTATTGTTACCAAATAAATTTGACTTTCTTCTGAAATAAGCCAAACGCCATTTAATTCTGTACTTCACGTCACACCACATTTGACATGGTGTACTTCTGACATCATCTATTGCCTATCTGGTTGCAAAATGACACCGGCAAATCCGACACATTATAATGGCTGTAGCACGGAAACGGTACGTTTCCGGGCATGGGTTCCTATTCAAAATACTGTGTACTTAGTCCCCTCTAGTAGTTATAGAAGCGATACTTTTAAAACCCGCCCAGTGACGTCAACCCGCTCTACAAGATTCTCACGAAGAACAACCAGTATATCGATTTACAAGCTGAAGATGAAGCATGCTCCGAAAGTACTTCACATCCTACATCCAAAGTTGAGAAAGACTGATATCTCAGCTATTCTATTTTTATATTATAAATTTTAGCCCTTGAAGTTTGTAATATGAATTTCCAAACAACCTGTTAGAGTTTGTTAGTCAAAAATGTTTGATTTGCTGCAACGAAACTTGGTATATAGGCCCTTTTCCCTATGTCTTCTCTATAAAATATTACACACTCCTCATCACACTACCTATTACTTGAAATATTTTACAGTTTCTCTTGCTAGAACATGGAATTCTCTTCCACCCTATGTCAGAGACTGTCAAACTTTACTATCTTTCAGAAACAAATTGAAAATAAAACTATTAACAGAAACAACTCGCTAATATTACTTTTTTTAAACAATTTTCAACATTAATACAAATCATTGAGTATTAAATCAGGGGTCGACCCATAAGAACCCATATCCTGTTACTTCTGCTGATGATGGGACTAGTCCTGAAAGCGCTACAGATAATTAATAATTTTAAGTTGAGGACACGGACCTTTTAGGTAAATATGTCCTAATTTTATATTTTATATTTGAATTAATAATTTGTTTTTTTCATTATTTAATCAAATAGTTTTAATATTTGTCAGTATATTTACCTAATGCCTTAAATATAAGCGATAGATTAATTCATTAGAGTTTATTACTTTGTATTTTTTCTTTTCTTTTTATGTATAGTAGATTCGAGCTGTTATTCCTTTGTGTGTACATTCTTTCATTAGTTTGATGTTAATTGTATTTAATTTTATTGTATTTTTATACATTATTTTCATTATTGTTCAGTTTGACCAGATAATTAATTGTATAGTATGTACTATTATTGTATTTAAATGTAACATATGTTTGTCCTGGTGAGTGGAAGAGAAGGCCACATGGTCTTAACTCCACCAGGCTAAATAAATAAAATAGATTTGATTATCCAAATGAAAGTTGGAGCAGTTCGCTTAGTTTGCGCTGTTTTTGCGCGACGGACTTTGTAAATGTGTACTTTTAAAAGCAAGTGAGCTGTTAACGTATAAAACAAGCGAACAAGATATTAAATGGAAGCGACCGCACGAAATGATTGAATGTACATCAAACACACGTTTTCAATTACAACACATAGTTGTGAGGTATATTCATATTTTAAATACAATTAATGGAAATATCCATATACAGAGTGTTCCAGAATTCAACACAACACCATAATTCAAGAGCTTCCACGATATGGGGTGCTGATGATGTACTGTTGTTTTTTTAGGGATGTACACTTAGCAACAAAAAAGAATGGGCCGACTCTTGATCTCGAATATTTTAAGTTCTAACGCGCGATTCACACGATTAGAGCTACAATACGTTTATCTTATTCGTTTAAACATCTTTCTTTCTAAACAGAACAAGTCAGCGGACGCTTAGTTCAGTGCTTGGTGGTTTTATTCGTATGTAAGAGGTCACAGGTTCAATTCCCGGTGAGGTTAATTTTTTTTAATTGTTAATATGATTTCTATTTTATTCTGTATGTCCATTCTTAAAAAACGTACTAACTATTTGGAAGTATTGATATTTTTATTATTATTAATTAATTAATTTTATTTATAACCAGGTTTACAATATAATAAAACATACTCCTGTGCCCAACGTTTTTTTAAATTTTTTTTAATTAATTTTTTTTTTCATTCTTCTCTATCTTCCCATTCCAATTCTTCCAGACCTAGCCCTCTCATACCTCTTCTTACATAATCCATCCATTTAAATGTAGGTGCACCTTTCTTTCCTTTTGCAGGTGGAATCCATTCCAAAGCTTGTCTGAGTAATCTTTTGTCTGGCATCCTACGTGTATGACCATACCAGTCTAGTTGTCTGTATATCACAAAATCTAATATTGAATTTTGGACTTTTATTTGTTGTCTGATGATTGTATTTCTGATTTTTTTTTTCCAATTTAGAATGTGTAGTTGAGCGTCTGAAACAATCCATTTCAGTAGACATAAGCTTTAAATTCAAATGTTTATTCAACTGCCAAGTTTCTGCACCATATGTTAGCGTGCTTCCAGTTATGGATTTATAAATTTGTAATTTGGTATCTATTCTTATGTTTTTATCCCACAAAACTCCGTTTAACATTGTTACTACCGATCTGCCTTTTTGAATTCTATATTTTATGTAATTTTCTTGGGTACATTTTCAGTTAATTTTGATCCCCGTAATAACATTCTTCATTCACACCCTTTGATACATCCCATTATTATTATTATTATTATTATTATTATTATTATTATTATTATTATTATTATTATTATTATTATTATTATTATTGTTGTTGTTGTTGTTGTCCATCATCTATGTGTATTATTATGCTGGACTTTACATATATAAACTAAATATTTTAATTGAGGGGTGAAACTTTTTCCTCACTAATACGTAATAATTAATAACACATAAATATATGATACTACATTATATTTTATTACATAAATTTATATC
This sequence comes from Diploptera punctata, assembly GCA_030220185.1. Classification (NCBI taxonomy): domain Eukaryota; kingdom Metazoa; phylum Arthropoda; class Insecta; order Blattodea; family Blaberidae; genus Diploptera; species Diploptera punctata. The sequence goes on from JASPKZ010008348.1 coordinate 530,693, forward strand.
ATTATTATTAAAACGTGGTACTACACACAAATAAATTTATGCCGGTAGCTAAATAGTGTTACAGAGTTTGCGAAGGCGCTTAAGTCAGTGTAAAATGGACTTAGATTACGTGGCAGGAATTAAATGTTATAGGATATATTTTGCGAAAATACAAATGAATAAAAATAAACATTGTCAACGGATTCGAACCCTGGCTCTCACATATATATATATAATCTTTTTATAAGTGGTTTAACGTTTACACTACTCGAACGTGGGATACTATTTGTCTTGTTTACTGTTGCACTGTGAACGAGAGTTGAACTTTATTTAAATGTCGCAATTTGAGTAATGTTGCATTTGTCAAACAAAATCCGGAAAAATGCACAACATTTTCGAAAAATGGCTTAAAAAATCGAAAATTTTGCACAAGTAACTCGTAAATATTTAGAAACATGTCTCCTTCCCTGTTTAACTATTTAAGACGATTAAAACCAAATGCAGTGTATTTAAACATTTAACAATGCGTTACCTCGTGAACCACAGCTTTAGCTTTTCGAGCATACGCAGCTTTTTGAAGCGGCTCATTCGTTTTGTTTCTAAGTGTACATTTAGCAAAAAAAAAAAAACAAAAAAAAACTGACTTTTATTCGAATATTTCTAGTTTTAACGCTCGATTCACACGAGTAAACGAATTGCACAGTAGACCTACCATACATAACCCTTCCTCCAATGAACAGCATTATTTTATGCATAACAAGTCAGCTTAGCTCAGTGCCTTATGGCTTGCTTAGTATGCAAGAGGTCAAGGTTCGATTCCTCATGAGGTTAATTCTTTAATTGTTACAATGATTTCTATTTTATTCTGTTTGTCTACTCTTAGAAAACAATTATTTGGAAATGTTACTACTTACTTACTCACTGGTACTATCGAACCCGTAGGTTCATGGCCGCTCGGACATAAGCTCTCCATACATCCCTATCCTGAGCTAATGCTTTCCAATCATGCCCTGTATAATCTACTTCCATCAAATCACAGTTAATGTTATTCTCCCACCTCATTATTCGTCTACCAACTGGGCGTTTTCCCTCTGGCTTTCCTACAAGAAGCTTCCATGCAAGTCTTTCATTCCCCATACGTGCAACATGTCCTGCCCATCGCAGTCTACGAGACTTAACTGTTCTTATTATATCTGGCTTCCTATAAAGACCATGTAGTTCATTGTTAAGTAGTCTTCTCCATTCACCTGTCTGTTCATCTCTCTTTGGTCCAAAAATTTTCCTAAGTACTTTATTCTCAAATACTTGTAATCTCCTTTCCTCCCTTAAAGTAAGAGTCCATGTTTCGCACCCATATAATATAACTGGTAGAATAATAGTTTTATATATTTTCAGCTTAACGTTTTTTGAAAGGAGTTGGGACATCAAGAGTCTCTGCAATGCATAATAGCACGCATTTCCAGAATTGAGCCTATGTTTAATTTCTTTGTGCATCTCATTCCTATTTGTGATTATTGTTCCTAGGTATTTGAATTCAGCCACTTTCCTCAAAATTTCCCTCATTTGTCATTAGCTGTCCATTTCCATTATATAATGTATTTCTACGTGTGACCATATATTTAGTTTTATTGATATTTACTTCCAGTCCCAATTTCTTATTGTTACTCAATAGTGTGTGCGTGTTGTCCTTTAGTATCTCCTCGCTATCCGCCAATAGTACTACATCATCAGCATAAACTAACAGCTTATTAATACCATTCAGTTGTAAGCCTTCCTCATTCTCTAAAGATTTAATGGCATGCTCTAGTACAAAATTAAATAGTAGAGGAGATAGTGCATCTCCTTGCTTCAACCCATTCTGGATTTCAAAAGTGTCTGAAAATTGTTTGCCTACACGCACCCTACTCTTTGTGCCATTTAGACACATTCGTATAAGTCTAACTTTTTAGGAATTCCGAACTCCAGCAGGATACTATATAACTTCTCGCTCTTAATTGAATCGTATGCTTTTTTGAAGTCAATGTATAGTTGATGTACAGTACCATTATATTCCCATTTCTTTTCTAAAATCTGTCTTATACTAAAAATCTGATCTATTGTAGACCTGTTTCTTCTAAATCCACATTGATGATCTCCTAGAATGTCATTGATATAGGGAGTAAGTCTGCTTACTAATATGTTTGTTAGAATTTTGTACGAAGTTGAAAGTAATGAGATGCCCTGTAGTTGTTACAATCAGTTTTATCTCCTTTCTTATAAATTGGTACGATAATTGATTCTTTCCATTCATCATTTTATTATTATTATTATTATTATTTATTATTATTATTATTATTCATCTATGGGCTATTATTAGGTTATATAAACCAAATATTTTAACTGAAAGGTGATACTTTTTCTTCACTAATGCGTATTAAATTAATAAATTACACAAATATATGAAGCTATATTATCTTTTATTACATACATTTATGCCCATCGCTGTGGTCTGGAGATAGCATACTATCTTCTCACGCAGCGGGCCCGGGTTCGATTCCAGGCTGGGACAGGTTCCTGGGTAAAGTTTTTCTCGGGGGTTTCCCTCGCCTGTAAGATAAATGTCAGAAGCTTAGGCCCCAACGGTCCCCGAAAATTATCCGGCCATCATCACCATCATCATCATCCTTCACGGGTGTGGAAAGCAACGGGAAACTACCAGACCTGTAATTATCTAGTAAAGCTGCAAAGCATAGCATAAAAATATTATGATTGCAGTGAAAGATCTGCCTTCGGGCAGAATTACTATGGATGGATGGAAATACATTTATATCATTATTATTAAAACGTGGTACTGCACACACAATTAAATGTATACCGGTAGCTAAATAGAGTTTACGAGAGCAGGAATATTACTTAAAATAGTATAAAGTGGACGTATATTACGGGGGTGGAATTAAATGACATTGGATGTATTTTGCGGAAAAACAAAAATTTAACAACAAAAAATTTGTTGTTCAGGGATTTGAAGCCTAGCTCTCATACATATTTCATTTTTTCGTAACTGGTTTAACGATCTACGCTACTCAACGTCGCATACTAGTCTAAATCCTGGTTGTCTTGTTTATTTTTACACTATGCACGAGAGTTGAACATTATTTGAAGTGTCGCAATTTGAGTAATATTGTATACGTCGAACACTCGGAAATATCTAGAAACATGTCTGCATAAATGCTCTTTAACTATTTAAGACGATCAAAATCAAATACAGCGTATTTAAAACATTTAACAATACATTACCTCATGAACGACAGCTTTAGATCTTGGAGCATGAGCAGTGGGTCGTAACAGTGCGTTTTGAAGCCGTTCATACTTTTTTTTGCTAAATGTACACTTAGCGACAAAAAGAATGGGCCGCCTCTTGATCTCGAATATTTCAAATTCTAACGCGCGATTCACACGAGTAAACTAATTGCACAGTAGTGTTACAATACGTTTTCCTTCTTCCCTTAAAGAGTATTCTTTCTAAACGCAACAACGCAGCGAAAGCGTAGCACAGTGCTTAGTGGCTTGATTCCCGGTGAGGTTAATTTTTTTAATTGTTAAAGTGCTTTCTATTTTATTCTGTATATTCATTCTTAGAGAAAAACGTTCTACCTATCTGGAAGTATTAATATTATTATTATTAATATTATTATTTACTTATTTATAAACAAGTTTACAGTGTAATAAAACATCTTCCTGTGTCCAAAGCTTTTTAAATTTTTTATCTTATTTCTCCATTCTTCTCTATCTTCTCATTCCAATTCTTCTAGACCTAGCTCCCTTATATCTCTTCTTAATCATCCATCCATTTAAATCTGGTCCACCTCTCTTTCCTTTTTCAGGTGGAATCCATTCCAAAGCTTGACTGGGTAATGTTCTCTCTGGCATCCTACGTATATGACATACCATTCTAGTTGTCTGTATCTCACAAAATCTAATATTGAATTTTGGACTTTCATTTGTTGTCTGATGATTGTATTTCTGATTTTTTTTCCAATTTAGAATGTCTAGTTGAGCGTCTGTAAGAATCCATTTCGGTAGACATAAGCTTCAAACTCAAATTTTTATTCAGATGCCAAGTTTCTGCACCGAATGTTAGCGTGCTTCGAATTATGGATTTGTAAATTTGTAATTTGGTATCTATTCTTATGTTCTTATCCCAAAAAACTCCGTTTAACAATGTTATTACCGATCTGCCTTTTTGAATTCTATATTTTATGTCATTTTCTTGGGGATATTTTGAGGTAATTACATTCTTCACATCAATTGATAAATCCCATTATTATTATTATTATTATTATTATTATATTATTATTATTATTTTATTATTTTATTATTGTCCATCATCTATGAGCTATTAAAATGATGGACTTGACATAAATAAACTAAATATTTTAATTGAAGGTTGAAACGCTTTCCTGACTAATACGTAATAAATAAATAAACACATAAATATATGAAGCTATATTATATTTTATTACATAAATTTATAACATTATTATTAAAACGTGGTACTGCACGCACAATTAAATTTATACCGGTAGCTAAATAGTGTTACAGAGGCAGGAATATTACTTAAGATAGTGTAAAGTGAACGTAGATTATGTGGCAGGAATTAAATATTATAGGATGTATTTTGCAAAAATACAAATTAATAAAAAACATTGTCGGAGGATTTGAACCCTGACTTTCACATACATTTCATCTTGTTGTAAGTAGTTTAACCATCTACGCTATTCGAACGTCTGATACTAGTTGCCGTGTTTACTTTTGCACTATGAACGAGAGTTGAACTTTATTTAAAATGTCGCAATTTGAGTAATATTGCATTTGTCCAACACTCTTAAATATCTACAAACATGTCTCATTCACTGTTCTTTAACTATTTAAAACCATTAAAACCAAATACAGCGTATTTAAAACATTTAACAGTGCGTTACCTCGTGAACCTAAGCTATGGATTTTCGAGTATGCGCAGTGGGCCATAACAAGAACTCTGCTTTTTGAAGCGGCTCATTCTTTTTGTCGCTAAGTGTACATCTACAATGGCAGCCCAATAGTTTTGTTGACACTTAACATTTCGCTTTTCCAACGCGCAGCCAGTTGAGGAGTTCACAGGGAGGATGTCTGCTGTAGTAGCAGATGAAACATCGAGTTTAAACAAAACTAAGGCCTAACTTTACAAAAATTGGATAATTAATGGGAAAACAAAATGGAATGAAGATATCGAACTCGTGTAAATAGTATAAGGAAAATAATAAGGAAATGGATACCAAAAGCAAAGAGAAAGAGAGGACGGCCAGATACTCGATGGAAGAACACAATGTCATAAAAGTTAATGATTCTATTATCGCACACAATTCTGTATTAAATTGTTAATATTCAGTTAGTAACATGTTAGGGTTACTTCTGTTTTCGGGGCAAGTATTCAACTGTCGGCCGCGATGCGCTGGTGGCTATGTTCCTTCCCTCTGGTCCCGACGGTCGCGCATTCAAACCCAGCGGGATATATGGATTTTTTAGGATGGAAAAATCCAAGGAGCAAGTTCTCCGGGAGGGACTTTAAACCATGGGTCCCGCATCTGAACATTTTCAGGCTCGTAAAAGATTCTTAAGCCTGAATAAAAATATGTCTAAGCAAACTTTACCGACCTTCATCATCCAAGTAATATCTAGATGTCTTCTCGGATCGGTATGTTGACCGTATACCATTCATGACATCTTTAGTGAAATAAGTTCATTAAATTGGTCTAGTAACTCCTAACAAAGGGGAGGGTAAGGCTCAATACTGCGCTATTGCATAGTGAACCAGAAACGAAATGTAGCTGGAAAAAACTATTTTCACTCACCCTCATCAATTTATTTTTTTCTCACTAATATAATTGTTATATGACACTTATCGAACACTTTCCCCCCCCCCATGTTAAATCAATTATTCTCTGCGCGCAACGGTAGGCCTCAGTTGCTGGCCGCCTCCTGTAATGAGAAAGCTAATTAAAAAAAAAACACAATTTGCACACATGTTGTTGTGCGGAAATTATTAAAGTCCATAAATCACTCTTATATTATAACTAAAATGTTTGCTACTGTTCAGAACTATTTTGTTTGTAGGCCAATTTAAAATAAGATGATTGTGTAAATTTGTTTAGTGTTTCGAAGGTATGATTCCACGTGTATTTAATATAATATCTGGTTATATAGGAAAACGTTAAATATATCAAAATAAATTACAAACCTTGAAGTGAAGTCTCCATATAGAATAAGAAGAAAAGCTCACTGAACTCAACACAACGCTAAAACACAACTGGGGCCAACCGGAACCTTTATAGATATTATAATAATTACACATATTTTATAGGAACAGATGAGTTCTTAACTATCGGCAACTTCCGATGTTTATATTGTCTTCATAAACTTTAGAATTGTACCCTCCTTTGCAGATAAGTTAAGAACTGTCATATAACAATTAGGCCTATATTAGTGAGAAAAAAATAAATTGATGAGGGTGAGTGAAAATAGTTTTTCCAGCTACATTTCGTTTCTGGTTCACTATGCAATGGCGCAGTATTGAGCCTTACCCTCCCCTTTGTTTAGGAGTTACTAGACCAATTTAATGAACTTATTTCCCTAAAGATGTCATGATTGGTATACGGTCAACATACCGATCCGAGAAGACATCTAGATATTAATTGGATGATGAAGGTCGGTAAAGTTTGCTTAGAGGTATTTTTATTCAGGCTTAAGGATCTTTTACGAGCCTGAAAATGTTCAGATGCGGGACCCATGGCTTAAAGTCCCTCCCGGGAGAACTTGCTCCTTGGATTTTTCCATCCTAAAAAATCCATATATCCCGCTGAGTTTGAATGCGCGACCGTCGGGAACAGAGGCAAGGAACATAGCCACCAGCGCATCGCGGCCGACAGTTGAATACTTGCCCCGAAAACAGAAGTAACCCTGACATATTACTAACTGAATATTAACAATTTAATACAGAACTGAGTGCAAAAACAATCTAACTGTATAGACTGCAAAAATGTTCTAACCCACAATTAACTAAAAATTCTTCAATAACAAATGGAAAATACATATTGAACACTGATTCAGTTAGAAACATTTATAACTGAATCAGTGTTCTATATTTATTTTGCATTTAATGTCATTTCGTTACATTCTTTGTGTTTTTCTCATTTTCACTCAGTTTCTCTAAGATTCTGATAGAATTCACAGAAATGTGGTGGAATGTGCAATAATTGTTTTTCTGCACTGTTATCCATGATTTGACTAACTGCTTCCGCCATTTTATTACAGACAGATTACTCTTCGCTTCAAAGCCAATTTTTAAAAATAAATAAAGTAGGTCTGGAAGAGAGTAGGGATAGTTTTACATCCATCATGCTGTGATATTTTCCGGATACATCACCAATCCACTGAAAACTCAACTTTCCAATTTTTGTTGGTTAGATCTCTTTTTGCAACAATAAATTGTGCGTTTTTCTATCTTCGAGTTTTTATAGTTGCCGTCTTCTTGTGCCAAACTTACAAAGTCTATGATCTTGGGCATTTTCAATGCTCAACCATCTTGCTTGCATTATTATCCTCATTCTTTCCTTCCATGTTATAACTTTGGTCTCCTATATTTCTTCCTTCTGGTCGGTTGCCATTGATATAGGCTAGTTGTTTCGGCCATCATTGATCTTCTATTTTTTTAAATATGTTATTTTGTTAAGGGTTTCTCTACATTACAGTAGTTATCCTTCAGACAAATGTGGATTCCTGACTTCATCATCTTCTTCTTTGAGGTCTCTACTGATCATGTTTCTTCTCACTTCATCCATCTACTGTTCCCTGGGTTTCTCCCTCCTCCTTCTGCCTTCAGCATTCCAATCCAGCATCGTTCTTGGGATTCTAATATTCTCCATCCTTTTCAGATGTCCTAACCATTTTAATTCCTTTCCTTCAGTTCTTTCAATTATGCTTTCTTCTGCTTCCATTATGTTTCTAATTTCCTTATTTGTGATATGTTCTAATTTTGACTTTCTGGCCCTTCTACGTGATTAGGCCTCATCCATTTCTAGAGCTATTATTCTATTTCTGTAGTACTGATCGATTGTTCATACCTCACTTCAAAATATTGCAACAGATTCCATCAATGTTTTACCAATATACTAGCTAATACCCGGCGTGCGCCGCTACGCCTAAATATATGAAAATTAATGTGTTTTATGTTTAGCTTAAATGTAAAAGGAAAAATAATTATACATTTATATCGTAATTATTTTTAGATACCTCGTGCTGATTACCCGGCCTTGCCCGGGAATCTACTTATCCCGATCTTCTTGGCATAAATGGGCTGAAAGACAGAATTCGTTATTGTGAGTTATCCGTAAAAGAATACCCGTCGTGCGCAGCTACGCTTGCCCGGGAATCTGCTTATCCTGATCTTCTTAGCATCAATGATAGATTGTGTGTTATTCGTAGAAGATAAACTTATCCTGCATTCAATTCTGTTTACATTAATTTGATGTATTTGTTATAGTTTAGGCAGCGTAAGCCATTTAGGCATCCAAAAACCTCCTTTTTTTACTTTTTTCATTATAAAGGGTGATTTTTAAGGGTGAAGGGATTCAGTATGACTAACTCTCTTATAACCTAAAACCTTCCCGGGAAACTCCTGAACGTTTTTCAAAAATCCCCATCACAATCGGATGAACGGTATGGCAGAGCATAAAGCACAGACAGACAGTCAGACAGACAGACAGACAGACAGACAGACAGACAGACAGACAGACAGACAGACAGACAGACAGACTTACATTCATTATATATATATATATAATGACATGATAAGAAAAATAAATGGTTGGACGGGACTTGAACCCGGGCCTCTGGATTTATATCCCAGTTCGCTACCGATTACGTTACCGAGCAAGTCTAGTACAAACATTCATTTTTCTTACATATATTCTCATTATTACTAGATGTAGTGGGAACTCGGTCTCCACTGCCATCTGGTAGCTCCTATCACAAGTAAGCAAATTAAAGAGAATATTTTTACTTTATAGCAGTGACGCTTTATCGATGTTATAATTAAATGTTTGTCATTGAGCAATGCAAGCTTAATATGGCATGATAAGAAAAACAAATGCTCGGACAGGACGGATAAAAAAATAATTCTAACATCGATAAAGCGTCATTGCTACAACGTAAAAATATTATCTTTAATTTGCTTACTTGTGATAGGAGCTACCAGGTGGCAGTGGAGACAGAGTTCCCACTACAAATAGTAATAATGAAAATATAATAAGAAAAATAAAATGGATGCTTGTACTAGACTTGCTCGGTAGCGTAATCAGCAGCGCAATGGGATATAAATCCAGAGGTCCGGGTTCAAGTCCCTTCCGACCATTTATTTTTCTTATGTTATATTAAGCTGCATTGCTCAATGTCAAAAATTAATTATAACATATATATATTCCACCGCTGTGGTCTCGAGGTAGCGTGCTGCCTTGCCATGCAGCGGACCCTGGTTCGATTCTCGGTCGGGACAGGATCCCGGGTGAGATTTTTTTCGTTTTTTTCCTCACCTGTAAGACAAATATCAGGAAGCTTAGGGCCCAACGATCCCCGAAAATCATCCAGCCATCATCATCATCATCATCATCATCTTTTTCACCGGTGTGGAAAGCAACGGGAAGCTACCGCACATATAATTCCCTAGTAAAACTGCACAAAGCATAGCATGAAAATGCTGTGATTGCAGTGAAAGATCTACCCTCGGGCAGAATTACAATGGTTGGATATATATATATATATATATATATATATAATTTTTTTGGTGTCCTAAATATGTTTATCGCACTATATAGAATTTCTTCTTCTTCTTCTTCTTCTTCATCCAACCAATCTACGGACCTGTTACGGTCTCACTGATGATTTTGTATCCAGGGTTTCCTTGGACGGCCCAGATATCTCTTCCCTGTTGGACAATAATGAAGCATGGCCTTGGGAACTCTATCTGAACTCATTCGTCGGAAATGATTTGTTCAGTTGTTCTGGTATCTATGTATGTATTGAATGGCAGTTCTAAACGTAGTTCCTTCAAGACATCATCATTGCGTTTGTGATCCCATTTAGTATATCCTGCTGTATATCTTATGAATCTCATTTCTCTTTTCCTTTCCTCAAATTTCATGCTTCACTGCCGTAGCAAAGTGCAGGCTTTGCTAAGGTTTTTTATAACAGTATTCTGGTATCTCTCTGGACTAGCGAAGGTTTCATTACTGATTTTATTATTCCCATGGTTTATTAAAATTTAGTATATTACGATGGGAGGTTGTGAAATGGTTTTTACAGAATCGAGGAAAATGTTTAAAAACCTAGCAATAACGAGGTTTTTAATTTCCGAGATTTTGTAAAACACTTCACAAACATTATTCTTTGTACGATGGTGTTTTCAAAATAATAAATACTAGTAAAATAATATATTTGTTGTAAATATTTGCGTTCATTATAAACAAATGACTAACGTTAACAACGTGGACAATGTTTATTAGTTGAAACTATAGGAGGCCGTGAGACCAATTTGTATTACAATGGTGGCAAGTACGTATTTATTGTATTATATGGTTTCATATAAAGTTCAGTTCAATTAATATGCAGTGATTTGTTTCGTATAATATATATTAACGCTACCTTTTGGATATGTTTGTATATACATTGTTTGTAGTAGACATAGAGGGCAATGGTTTTACTTCCCGCATGCAGTTTGTAATATGTAACATTACAGTATAGTTATTTTATGACAGTATAGTTATTTAGGTTGGCAACCCCGAGTTGTAGGAAGTTGAACTTTCAATCATAGTCGCCATTGTTGTAAGTACGACAAAACGCACTATCGCGCAAAACAATAATTGTATTTGCTATGTCTACTTCATCCAGATATGTTAATGTGTATACAAGGTAGGTACGGTGTAGAATTTAACGATGATATTTGTGCGGTTTTACACGCTTTATATTAGCTTGACCTGTATATATGTAACATAATCTTTCAACACGATTTTTACCCACTTAAAACATTGGATCGACTTGAAACTTTGTATACTTGTAAAGGACCAATGACAATACAATAATTTCATAAATGTTTTCTAAAATCCTGTCCAGGATCATGAGCACATCAAAGAAATAAAGACCGGTAAAATAGGTTGCGGACGTATCGACTTTTTAGTCTATCGTTGTGTTAGCTCAGTTGGTAGAGTGGTGGACTGTAGCGGTATATAATTTCAGTAATCTATAGGTCGCTGGTTCAAATCCGGACCGAAGGATTTTTTTAGAAGAGTGTTACTTTTAGCTCATACTACATTAGTATCGAATTTAAAGATGAAAAATAAATAATAGTTTGAAAAAACTAAAACAACACGCTTTATTAGAAAACCGAACTAAAAAATGAAAAATAATTTTAATTGCCAACACGTTTGGGATAAAATTAAAGTGGTCAACAAAAAAATCATCTCCAACATTTCTAGAATAAAACTAGAGTTATCTACAAAAATAATTTTACCATCAAAAGCGTGGGGTTCTCTATATCAATTAATATATTTGATAATAAACGGATATTGGTAAAAGTAAAGTCTCTAAGAAGAAAACGTAAAAACTATAAAAAGCACCCCACGCTTTTGATGGTAAAATTATTTTATTTTATTTAATTTTATTTATTCTAAATGTGTTGGAGATGATTTTTTTGTTGACCACTTTAATTGTATCCCAAGGGTGTTGGAAATTAAAGTTATTTTTCATTTTTTAGTTCGCTTTTTAATAAAGCGTGTTGTTTTAGTTTTTTAAACTATTATTTATCTATATTTTAATTTAAGTTTATGTAGGTGGACATGATGAATCATACTGACGTAAATTATTACCCATTCTTACCAGCTGGTAACATGTATCCTTTAAGCTGCATTGGTAAAAGTGCTTCTGTAATGAAAGGCAAGATTTCTTATGAATATGTACAGAATTCAATAGAACTTCAATACATTATCAGGTTGTATGCGGTAGCTTTTCCAAAGTAATTCAAGTCTTTTGATATTGTAAAACCTTTTGACGTGAATAAAATTCTATTTAAAACTGTTTTATCCAACCCAAAGCTGTGTGGGTTACGTACCGTTAAAAAACTAAATTGAATACATTTGAACTTCTAACGCTGTGACGTAACCAACTAACTCATTCTTGGGTAGACATAAAGCTCTCCCTACATCCCTATCCAATAATCGCCTCTATAATACATGTCTCTCAAATCTTCTTTGTTAGCAATTTCTCATAAGTAATGCCATAAGTGATTTCCAAGAGTGACATTTGTTAGGACTATTTAACGAATAAAGTTAAGCTGTTTACTCACAAATTATTATTTAAATACAGTTATTTCAAAATATTTATATATTTAATATAAACGGCAATGTTTGAAAACAAACGAGAAACATTTCTTATGTTTCACTTGTTTATCACTGCAACTAGATCATATTATTTATTGCCAAATAGCATCGCAATATTGTAAGAAAGCACCCTAGTGGAGAAAATATGAAATGCATCAAACTGTATATAACCTACATTATACGTTATTAATTAATTTCTGATGTCTTATGATGTAAATATGTCAATTATATTTTCTGGAACGTAAATACCTGGGAAATAATACGTTTAAGAAAGTGAAAACAGTGTTTTTTTGTATTCTGGTACAATTAATTGCTACACTTTTTTCTATTATATCCCGCAAGCGGTATCTGGTTACACTCGTTCACTATGTATACAATCTGGGAGCCACTTGCATTCTAGGATTCTTACACATTAATATATTAATTTATATATTCAACGTATTTCTTAGAGAGTCAGTCACTGTAAAATAATGCTCTGACCTGTTCAGAATATTAAAAAGGAAGAACTTTCTTTAATATGATAAACTTAAGTTCATAAATATGGGGGTGAAACACGATTGTGATTGGTTGTAAAACAAAATTCATTGAAACGTGATTGGTGATTGACTCCCATTTGGGGCATGAATTAAATGGTCTACAACACAATACTTCCTACAAGACGCTGTACAGTTTACTCCTCGATACATCCCTATTATCTGCATCACTCTCTGTTAATCCTCTCTACACCATTTTCCTATGCACTTCTTGAACCATTGTTCTTTTGGTCTCCCCTATCTTCTGTTGCTCTCCGCTTCAAAATTTAATATCATATTAAATATGCTGTCATCTGACATGCTCTTTACATGGCCAAACCGTTTCAGTCTTCTTTCTTGAATAACTTGTAAAACATACATTATTTCTCTGATTTTATAATTTATAATTTTGTCTCTTGTTCAATTTCTAGAAGTTCTCTTCCAGACGTCCATCTCTGTCACCAATCCGAAGAATACCCTCAAATCATGGTTAATATTTCTTCATCATCATCCAAGGATTAAGCCTGTTGACTGGTTCCGGTTTCATGAAAGCTAGAATTGTTAAATTGTTCAGACCATCTTCTGTGTGGGCGTCCAACATTTCTCATTCCACTCCGTGTGGTTTATAATTTAGCAATATTTTGGAAATCTTTCTTCTGGAATTCTATCAACATGTTCTTTCAAGACGTTCCTATATTTAATTATGGAGTTGTAGTATTACGTCATAACATTGTTTGGAGTCTTGTGTGTTTGTGTCAGATTGATTGAAGAGCTGCGTTTGAGTCTGACTGGAGAACTAATTTGGAGAAGTTATCTGATCTTGTTAAGAGATTTTCAAGTGATTTTTTTGTAGTATGGATACAGTGGATTCCATCACATTGCGGAATCTTGGGAAATGAGGCAGCCGATCTCCTTGCGTAGAAAGGTTCCCTGATAACACAATCACCTACACCCAAACCTATATCTTATATTTCGGCAAAAAGGCACATAAAATAAAAAAAACCAAGGGTATAAATGGTAACAGACTTCAGTCATCCACAAAAGATCCGATTGAGGGTCTTTCCACTTTTCAGCGGTTGCCCTTTTACCAGCCGGCTGCTGTCCTTCACATCCACATGTGTCAATCAGAGAGGTAGATGATCAACAGCCAGTGTAGGGGTAACATGTGGTTAGCATGCCGAGTCCCCCAGCCGTTATAGCTGGTTCCTCAACCTGGAGCCGCTACTTATTGTAGCTACCCAATTGCCTCACGATGCTGGGTGGGCACCGGTCCCATACTGGCAGAAATACCATGAGAAAATTTCTTCCCCCATGGAGACTCGAACCAGCGCAAGTCCCGTAGCTCTGCGCCAAGGCTTCCTACCTTAACCGCTCGGCAACGGCGCGGTAATCTAATGTGGGCACTTTCAAGACGTTCCAAAAGATAAGAAATGGAAAAGCCTCCTCCAAAACACAAACATCATACCGGTACTAGAACTTCCACGGAAGACAGCAGTTGCACAATTCAGATTAACTGCAGGACACGATTACCTTGCTAAACGCTTGCACAAGATCAATATATTGTCTACACCAAGATGTATTCTACGCAACCACCCAGAAGAAGAAATGGGCGATGAACACCTCGACAACTGTGCACGTCAAAGAGGAAACTTACAAAACTTCGAAGTACTGGAAAGCAAGACTGCTAATGGCTTCACATCTAAATGCAGCACATTAGACACCAACCATATTTAATTATTCGATCTGTAAGTTTGAAAATATTTAGTTGTTTTCTTATATCTTCAGTTCTTTTCTTATCCAGCAGAGTATATCCTGCTATATTTTAAAAATCTCATCTCAGCTGCTTCCAATCTTTGTTCTTGTCTTTTAGTGATCGTCCAACATTCTGATCCGTACAGGAACGGCCATTACTTTATAACATTTCTTTTTTGTTTTTTTTTTCTCGTGTTTTAAGGGTTCTTTTAATAGTGCCCACATTAGATTACATTTATTTATTTTATCATTAATATCTTCAATTTTAGCATATGATAAATTGAAACCCAAGATATATAAAACTATTCACTTGTTCTAATATTTTATCACCAATTACTATTTTTGCTCTTACGGGATCATGTCCTTTAAATACTAAACTTTTAGTTTTATCCTTCGAATTTTTAAAATTATTCTTCTCTTACCTAATTCTTGGTGTACCTATTGGACACCTTATCTCTGGATTTCGTACAAAACGTTATCGGGCGAAGAATATTACATCACAATCTTCATCATATTCGCTATGTTTAGTATGAAAGTGTATTTCGTCTTAATGTTGTTTTGTCCTGACATTAAAAATGGCAGATATATTTTCTTTGAACACGACCTTGGTATAGAGGACTCGGTATTTAGTTTACAGGCGGTTTGCTTTGTGGTTAGGTGGGTTTATTTGGACGGATAAGTATTTAGCATATCAAGCGGCGTTGTCACGTTTTATTCACTGGCACTAACATACTATATTATTATAATAATACTGCAAAAGACAAAAGTTACAACGCTGTTAAGATAATTATATCCACGTGGAGTAGACATGGAAACGTCATTTAAAAATGCAAAACATTATTGGCAGAGAACTGTTTTCAGTTTTTGGTTGAATGGAGCGGCATCTTAGAAGCCTCTAACAACAACTCAGTGTATTGTTTAAACCAGAGGGAAACAGTTGCCTTTGATGCCGCCTGGATACTAAAATACCGAGTGCACTATACATCACAACACTTCTCTGGAAGGAATTTGAAGGTAGGTTTTTCAGCATGTAATGGTTGGCAGTTCCCTGGATCGAGTGGTAAAAGTTGAATTCGTCTTGAGAGTTAATAAATACCTGCCCTGTGTTAGAAGCGAAGCGAACACTAAACGTAATTATATTAGAAACAAAGTGTAGCACATTCCAACTTAATTAAATGACGTCATTCAACTCTCCTTTCATCCTCCGCCTTCATTTAATAAACAGACGATCGATTTTTTATTGTAAGTTTGGTTACGTTTGCAGTGATACAGTTCTAGTACGTTATAACCAGTGTTAGGGAGCGGGATAAGTTGTGTAACTCAATACTTTTAAAATTTATGATAAACTAATGTTGTGACTATTATGTAGATTTTTTTTTCTTTTTTTCAATATCACCAGGTTGTCATTTCGACATTCTGGTTTTCTCTCCTGGCATGGCGTTATTGTAACCCACTTCTGAGGTTGGGGCGCCTGAAAGGCGAAGATACGCTGCCCTGATGCTATATGATAGATAATGTTAATGATGCACCAGAAGAGGCCTTAATCCTAAACTTAATGAATATGTTAATGATGAAAATGATGGCCAGATGATGTTCTGACACCATTTGGGCCTTAAAGTTTTCTAAAATTTGTCTTACAGGTGGGGTAAAAACCCGAAAAAAACATCACCCAGGAAACTTGTCCCACTAGGAATCGAACACGGGCCCTCTGCGTGGCAAGGCAGCACGCTGCCTCGAGACCAAAGCGGTGAACTTATGTAGAAACATTGAAAATGCAATACCTTTATATAGGGCTATATAATTCGTCTGTATGTGTGTTTGTCACTGAACTCCTCCTAAACGACTGGATCAATTTTGATTTTTTTTGTGTGTGTCTGATTGAGTTCCTCGATGGTATGGATTAACAATTGGTTCCTCTAAAACAATTAGGTGGTAGGAGTTCACCTGAAGTGAAAATTGAAAAATCGTTCTAGTTGACCCATTTTTCGATGTTTCATAACGAAACTGAGTATATTGTATTAAAATAAACCGAGGCAGGTATTATCCAAAAATGAGCGAAATCCGACAATCAGAAGTGGAGGTTTGCCTGAAATCCAAAATTGAAAACTGACTAGCAACCACCAAGTTTGGTTCATCTCAGCGTGTTCCATACATTTAATTAACCTCCAATATTTCATTTACTTAGGTGTAGCAACGCAGCTAGTTATATTATAAAATTATGCACTTGAAGGCCCGTCTCCTCGACTTCGTTGACTATTAAACAACTGTAGACCTTTCGGGACTAATCCCTTCATCAGCAAAAAGTAGGAGACATCTTACCATTGACCCTCGATGAAGTACTGGGAACTGCCAACCATTGCATGCCAAAAGCTGCCTTATACTTTCTTCTAGAAAAACTTTGTGATGTACAAAGACCGTATAAAATTGCCGTTTTTAACTGCAAGGCACTAAAATCAAATGCCAAATCTCTCGTTTAAACTGTAGGGAAGTTATATAACTCATGAATTGGTGGACTGGGTTACCCTCACAACCTGCCGTCTGCTCTGCTCTTACTCATGCAGGGAATACATAGTGTGTTGCCATTGCTCTTGTTTTGATTTCTGTGCAGTTAAAGACGGCAAATATTTTTTGTATAAGGCTTTAGTACATCACAACGCTTCTCTGAGAGAATTTTCAACGTAGGTTTTGGCATAACAGTTCCTTTTGTTAGATGAGAATTTACAACTGAAAAAAGTAAAGTAAAGTGATCCCACAACAGGCCCGGAGGCCCTTGGGGTAGTAGGAGGTTAAGGCTCCCACATTTTCTAGACAATCGGCACTTTATGTCAGCCGGGTTGTCAGCCCTGCGTGATGGCCGCCTTTACCCCCAGAACAAGCGTCTGGTACTCATTTCCGTTAGAGGCTGAGTCGACCCCAGAGCCATAGTGCCGCCAGAGGGTTTGGGTCAGTTTAAAAATCCTGACCCCAACGGGACATGAACCCTCGACCCTCCGGCTTGTAGCTCAGTGCCTTAACCACTACGCTACGGCGTGCCCCAATTTACAACTGAAACAAAAATATATTGAAGTAAAAAATGAAAATATTAGGAAAGAAAGTGAAATATCAACAATTGGATAATTTATCCGAAAACAAAATGCAATTAACACATCGACGAATGGAAGGAGTACAAAGAAAATAATAAGCAAATGGATACCAAAAGGAAGGAAAAACTGAGGACGACCAAAGAACACAATGCATAAAATTGAATGAAATATCTACAGTAGCGAAAAATCCCAATGATAAGCCATAGCCTCTCCTTTGTTAGGAGTTACTAGACCAAGTTAATTTAGTTACAGTTGTTTACCTAAAGATGTCGTGAATGGTATACCGACCCAGTGATCAGGTATTACTAGGATGAAGGAGGTAGGTAAACTTTGCCCAGAGGCCTCTTTATTCAGGCTTAAAGGTCTTTTACGAGCCTGAAAATATTCAGATGCGGGACCACGACTTAAAGTCCTACCCGGAGGACTTGCTCCTTGGAATTTTCCTTCCTAAAAATTCATCGACACTGTCCGAGTTTGAACCCGCGACCCTCGGGACCAGAGGCAAACCAAACATGAATAAGTGGATGGAAAAAGCTGCAAACTCAACCCTTAAATTGGCAGAACATAATTTCTTGCGGCAGTTATTTAAATGTTTCGGACTGAAATGAAGACCAAGTCTTGTACAACTTTTAAGTCATTGTTGCACATCATGGCGTCATCTGACAAAAATTTAAATAATTTCTATAAGTTATTTTTTATCATCTTATAAACAATATTAAATACATCAATGTATCTTATAGGATACATCAATTGGTTTAATTTATTCAATATTACCTAATACCCGGCGTGCGCTGCTACTCATAAATAAATGTTAATGTGTTTTTACCACCAGCCGTGCACTGTTCGGGAATCTGCTTATCCCGATATTCTTGGCATCACTGAAAGACAAAAATGGTTATTGTGAGTTATCCGTAGAAGATAAACATATGCTGTCGCGGACTTTTTTGTAGAGTTTTTTGAGATGTTCAATTCTGTGTACATGAATTTGTTGTATTTGTTATGGTTTAGGCAGCGTAAGCCATTTAAGCGTCAAAATAGGGACTTTATTTCACTTTTTCACTACAAAGGGTGATTTTTATGGGTGAAGGGGTTGAATATGACAACTTTCGTATAGCCTATGTTCATCCTGGGAATCTTCTGAACATTTTGCAAAAAAAAAAAAACATCAAAATCGGATCAACGGTATGGCTGCGCATAGAACAAACATACAACAAACAAACCAACAAACATTGATTTTTATATATAAGAAGATTGTTTGTTGCCTGTTAGATGTCTCGTTGGGTCGGTGTGTTGACCACATGCCATCCGTGACATCTATGAGTAAATAAGGTAACTAAAAATTAACTTGGTCTAGTAACTCCTTACAAAAGGACAGGCCATGGCTCAACAATGGGCTGCGCCATTATAGATAGATAAAACAGAACAAATCAGCCAGTAGAATAGTATATTACGATGCGAGATTGGGAAGTGGCTTTTACAGAATCGAGGAAAATGTTAAAAACCTCGCTATCGCTCAGTTTTTAATTTCCGAGATTCTGCAAAACACTTTATAACGGGCGTTGTACATTACTTTTTGCGCAATGGTTTTTTTCAAAATAATAAATAATACTAAAATAATAACATTTTTTAAAAATATTTGTGTTCATTGTAAACAACTGACTACCGTTAACAATGTGGACAATGTTTATTATTTGAAACAACAGGAGGCCGTGAGACAAATTTAGTGATAAAATGGAGGCAAATACGTATTTATTGTTTTATATTGTTTCAAATAAAGTACAGTTCATTTCAAATGCAGTGATTTGTTTCGTATAATATATATTGACATTACTTTTTGGATATTTTATATACATTGTACGTAGTATACATAGAGGGTAGTAGTTTTGCTTCTCACACGCGTGTTTGTAATATGTAATAACACAGTACAGTTATTTTTATTACAGTATAGTTATTTAGGTTGGGAACCCCGAAATGTAGGAAGTTGAACTTTCAATCGTGGTCGCCATTGCTGTCAGTACGACAAAATGCACTGTCGCGCAAAACATATGTAAATGTGTGTTGAATTAAACAATATACACTGCTCAAAACAAATAGAGGAACACTATGAAATATGCAAATACTTTTTCATTGGATAAAGGTAAAAATATGAAATTAATAAAGTGCATTATTTGTGGTTATTTATTTATTGCTCATGTCAGTAAAAACAAATGAATAACGCTGACAATTAACATTTCAAATAATTCCGCTAGGTAAGCAATTGAATCTTGTGCTTATTTTTCAAACTTAAACACTCGTTATATAGAGTTAGTATCGTGTATGGCCTCCACGACATTCGATGACACTTTGGCACCTTCGTGGCATGCTCCCAATAAGATTCTGGATTTCCTCTTGCGGGATATTCTCCCATTCCTCCTTCAGAGCATCTCCAAGTTGCTGCAGAGTTTGGGGAGCTTGGCGTCGGTTCCTGACCTTCCTGTCTAGAAGATCCCACAAGTGTTCAATAGGGTTGAGGTCTGGGCTGACCGCTGGCCACTCCATTACCTCAATTTCATTCCTCCTCAGGAAATCCCTGGTGACAGCCGCAGAATGTGCCCTGGCATTATGCTGCATAAACAGAAATCCAGGGCCTACTCCAATGGCAGTAGGTACTACATGCTCTTCCAGAACGTGCTCGATATACCGCTGGGGAACAAGTACAAGGTCCGTACGATTGTTGTACATAACTCCGGCCCGCACCATTATGGAACCTCCTCCGAATCAATGAATTTCCTGTACAGCCTCTGCATAAAATATTTCTCCTGGCCGTCCCCACACCCTCAATCGACCATCACAACGTGTAAGACGATACCCTGGATTCGTCCGAGAAGAGCACAGACTCCCACTGTTTCAGGTTCCAATCACCATGGTTTTTAGCATACGTACATCTTGCTGCCTTATGCCCATTTGTTAAGCGTAGTTTTTAACGGGCCTTTTTGGACGAATATTCTTTTTCCTTAATCTGTTCCTTATGGTTTGGTCTGAAACCCGGATTCCGGAAGCCATATGAAGGTCATTCTGCAGGTCTTTTGCAGTTTTTGTACGCTGTCGAAGAGCAGAAAGAACAACGTATATGTCATCCTGGGGGCTTGTTTTCAATTTACAGCCCTGGCCACGTCTTCTACAATACTTACCTGTCTCTCTGTGCCTGTTGCGTAACCTGGACACCACGGAAGGAGAAACCCCAAGCTCTCTAGCCACTTGTCGCAGAGATTGACCTTGTCGTAAAAGATGTAGAGTATGATACTCTTCAAACTCATTTAAATGCCTCATTTTGTCAGAGACTTCAATAAACAAGGCAATAATCAACATTCGTCACTAAGGCAACATCAGGAAGCTTATCAATTAGAAGTGGCCAGTGCCTTCCAAAATAAAAAAACTTCTCTATATTTGTTATTTGAGGTAAAATTCTCTGCATTTAGGCCATGGATCTTTAAAATTTGTATCCAATGATAAAATTAATAATTGAATTTACATATACTCCAACTTTCAGCATCACATCTTTAAAAAAACAATTACTTATTCAATTTATTGCAAGTGTTCCTCTAATTTTTTTGAGTTGAGCAGTGTACTTAATCAAAACAGATACTCGTGTTTCCGTTTTCAGTGTAATATAACTGACAGGAGAAATTAGTGCTTTGCCAATTGAAGGCTTAAAGCAAAAAGAGAAAAAGAAGAATTAACGTGGTACGAGCCGCCTCTGCTTTTTAATACAGCTTTATGTCTTATTCTAGAAGGAGAATCCATCCTTGTTTTTGTCCGTGACACTCCATTTTGTCTGATAATAGCTGTATTTGTTGGGAGGTGTCTACGAAATGAGGTAGAATTTAATTTCTCACGGGAGAGATTCTGAGCAGACGCCCACGTTGTATTTTATCCAATCCCCAGTCGCATGTTCCTTGTCAAATCTCTGTCTTCCCCTCCCCCTACACCCTTTATTTCAATTTCATTTAATTACACCTTTCCTTGACAAGTAATCATCCTTTTCAATTTGCCATTTTAAGTCTTATTTCTACCTGAAATGTTTGTCTTCTCCACTCATGAAAATACTATTCCCTGCTGAAAATAGACATCATAAAAATAATGTTGCTGATAATAATAGTAATATTGATTGTAATAATAATAATAATAATAATAATAATAATAATAATAATAATAATAATAATAATAATAATAATAATAATAATAAAAATAATAATAATAATTTTATTTATTTATAAACAGGTTACAATGTAAAACATCTTCCTGTGCCCGAACCTTTTTTAAATTTTTATATTCTTTCTCCATTCTTCTCTATCTTCCCATTCGAATTCTTCCAGGCTTAGCTCCCTCATACCTCTTCTTACATCATCCATCCATTTAAATCTAGGTCGACCTCTCTTTCCTTTCCCAGGTGGAATCCATTCCAAAGCTTGTCTGGATAATCTTTTCTCTGGCGTTCTACATACATGATCATACCATTCTAATAATAATAATAATAATAATAATAATAATAATAATAATAATAATAATAATAATAATAATAATAATAATAATAATAATAACAATAATAATAATAACTTTATTTTACCTGGCAGAGTTAAGGCCTTGTCTGCCAATCAACCAGGTTTTAAAAAATACAAAAAAAAAATAGTCTTACATCTAAATTACAATAAACATAATCAATTACATGTTATAAATACAATACAATTAATATTTATAACGTATTTTGATTTACTCTAGATTTAACGAATTTAATGTATAATACGTACAAGATATATATATATAAGCGAGAAAAAATTATGAAAGACAGTATAAATTTACATAAATAGAGATTAATTAATTATTAGACAACAGGTAACTGATGTATAAGCGTGACTTAAAAGTGCCAAGTGTGCGGCAACCCCTGATATCTTGAGGAAGGAAATTCCAGGAGCAGGGAGAGGTTACTGTGAAGGAACAAGAATAAGAGGACATGCTATGAAGAGGGATTGTTAGCAGACTGCTATCTTGTGATCTAGTGTCAATATTGTGATAAGAGGATAACTTATCAAATCTGGACGCCAGGTAAGTGGGAGTGTAGGGATTCAGAAGCTTGGAAAGTAGTGAAAGAGAGTACAATTTACGTCTGTCAGTAAGAAGGAGCCAAGAGAGGTTATTGAAGAGTTCGGAAATATGGTCATAACAGCGGATATTGAAAATGAATCGAACGCAAGCATTATGAACACGCTGCAGTCTCTGCGACAAGTCATAGTTTAGATCATTATATATAATGTCACAACAATCGAAGTGTGGCAACACAAGATTCTGCACAAGGATTTGTTTTAACGAAACTGGGAGAAAATTCTTTAAACGTCTAAGATAATGTAAGATGGAGAAAGTCTTTTTGCATATGTGTTTGCCAGGTTAAATTTGCGTCTAGATGTAGTCCAAGATCTATTACTGAAGAAGAATAAGGGATAATTATATTATTCATAGTAATGTTTGGAAGAGTAGATATGTCAAAGGTTGCAAAAGCAGTCTTTGTTGTTCCATTAGAATTACTTGTGACTTGTTAGGATTTAGATTTAGACCGATACTTGAAGACCAGTTATAGATGGATGTGAGATCGTCATTCATTTTCGTCAAGCTGTTATAGAAAGAATGAGGAGGTGAATGCAGGTAAATTTGGAGATCATCTGCATAGAGGTGATAACGGCAGTGCTTTAGTACAGTTGGTAAGTCATTTATGTAGATTGAGAAAAGAAGAGGTCTGAGAACACTGCCCTGGGGGGACTCCCGCCTGCACTTTGCGCCAAGACGAAGATCTAGAGTTTAGTGAAACGTATTGCTGACGCCCGTGCAGGTATGAGTCGAACCAGGATACAGTGCTGTCAGATAAGTGTAGGTGCTTGAGCTTTATCAAAAGTAAGTCGTGATCTACTGTGTCAAAAGCTTTGCTGAAGTCAAGTATGATTAAAGGAGTCAATTCACGTCTGTCCATGGATTCACGAATATCTTCAGTAATTTTTAACAAAGCTGTGTTTGTGCTATGACCAGATCTGAAGCCAGATTGATAAGGGTCAAGGAGGTGATTTGCTTGGAGACATTCAGTCATTTGCTTATGTATAATACGTTCCAGGGCTTTATATAATGTCGGAAGGATGCTAGTTGTCTGTATCTCACAAAATCTAATATTACATTTTAAGACTTCCATTTGTTGTCTGATGATTGTATTTCTGATTTTTTTTTTTCCAATTTAGAATGTCTAGTTGAGCGTCTAGAACAATCCATTTCAGTATAAATAAGGTTTGAA
The DNA here is from genome assembly GCA_030220185.1 of Diploptera punctata. Lineage (NCBI taxonomy): Eukaryota > Metazoa > Arthropoda > Insecta > Blattodea > Blaberidae > Diploptera > Diploptera punctata. The sequence continues at coordinate 554,772 of JASPKZ010008348.1, forward strand.
CTCAAATTTGTATTCAACTGCCACGTTTCTGCACCGTATGTTAGCTTGCTTCGAATTATGGTTTTATAAATTTGTAATTTGGATGATAGTAATAATAACATTAATAAAATATATTATAATAATGATAATAGTGATAATAACGATGATAATATTTTTATTAGGAATGTTATCTACAATACAGTAGTTTTCCTACAACCCAATTTAAATTCCACTCCTTCATACATCACTGGTACTCTCTGCATCACACTCTGTTAAGCCTCTCAACACCATACTCCTATGAACTCCTTGTACCCACTGTTCTTTAAGTCTCTCCTTTCTTCTGTGGCCCACCGCTTCAAAATTTAATATACTGTCATCTGACATCCTCTTTACGTGGCCAAACTACTTCAGGCTTCTTTCTTCAATAACTTGTAGAACATCCACTGTTTTTTCTGATTTTAGTGTTTACAATTTTGTGTCTTGTTGAATTTCTCCTCCAGAAGTCCACCTCTGACACCAATAGTTCATGTGGTTGCTCTCTGTACCATACAATAGTACTCTCTCCACCAATCAACCATAAATAGTCAATAATAATAATAATAATAATAATAATAATAATAGTTATAACAGTAAAATAGTAATGACAGTAATAATAGTAATATTAGCAATAGTAGTAATAGTAGTAAAAAAGTAAAGTAAAGTGATCCCACTACAGGCCTCAGGAGGCCCTTGGGGTAGTAGGAGGTTAAGGCTCCCACTTTTTCTAGACAATCGGCACTTTATGTCAGCCGGGTTGTCAGCACTGCGTGACGGCCGCCTTTACCCCAGAACAAGCGTCTGATACTAATTTCAGTTAGAGGCTGAGTCGACCCCAGGGCCATAGTGCCGCTAGAGGGTTTGGGTCAGTTTAAAAATCCTGACCCCAACGGGACTTGAACCCTCGACCCTCCGGCTTGTAGCTCAGTGCCTTAACCACTACGCTACGGAGTAGTAATAATACTAATATTAGTATTATTAGTAATAGTAATAATAATAATATTAGTAATAATAATAACAATAAATATAATAGTAATAATAATAATAATAATCATAATAGTACTTTTTATTAGGAATATTCCACATTACAGTGTTTCTCCTTCAACCCAAAGTTGTCGCCAGAGGTTCCTGTCTAAAAGATCTTCTTCCCTCAATTCTCCAGCTTCCATACTTCTCCTCACTTCATCCATCCAGCGTTCTCTAGGTCTACCTCTTCCACTTCTTCCATTAGCTTTCCAATTAAGGATCTTCTTGGTATTCTATCTTCTTCCATTCTTATGACGTGTCCATACCATTTCAAATGTTTTTTTTTCTATTTTTCCTAATATGTTTTTTCAACTTGCATAATTTCCCTTATTGTGATGTTTCTGACCTTATCCCTTCTTGAAATTCTTGTCGATTGCTTCCAAAAATAAATTTCTACTGCTAACAGCTTGTTGGCTTGTTTTCTACTTACTGTCCAGGTTTCGGACCCATATAATAAAATGCATTGTAACAGAACTTGAAGTATAGGTTTTTCCGTTCTGTATATTATATTTTTATTCCGAAGCACTTGAAGTCAACCAATGATTCATCTTCCATCAGTTATCCTTCTTTAAATGTATGTAGTTGAATTCTCATTTTTATCTAAAATAGATCCTAAACATTTAAAAAAAATAACATTACGTATTCTTCATGAATTACACTTTAACTCACATGTTGTATCCAATGAAAGATATTCTGTTTTAATATAATTTATGTATACAAATATAATTTGTTGAGGACGACTGCCACAAGAACTACAAATATGCAATGGTTAACAGTTCCCTTGTTAGTCTCGTAAAATATGCTTAAATGGTAGTTGGTTTCTCTTTTAAAAAATTGACAAATGTTTAACCTGTTTTACTCATTTGTTATTTTAACAAAACAAACTTTGTTGTTTGCTATTCAAATCCAAACATTATTTGAATTTTGCACTGTGCGCTGCACAGGGTAGAACATTAACAAACATTAAGCCTACTTCATGCAGCCTGTTAACATAACCTACATTCAATCATCGTCGTCAGCCGACATTAAGCCTAGATCATAGTTTCTCAACTTGTGTTTCGCGAACCACCGCGGGGGTCGCAAAATATTTCAAGAAGTTCGCCAAATCTTTTTCGTAATGGCGGGTTTCGAAGTTAGGGCTGTTATTGTTTCTTTCATTTCTGCTGCTTTGTCTTAGTGATAAAACATAATAATAATCATATTTATAATAATAATCATCATCATCATATTTATAATAATAATAATAATCATATTTATATAATAATAAAAATTATTTTAAAATTAAATGAACGCTATATTGTCCCTTGTTACATATGTGTAACATCGGGAATTTAACACATTATTTCCACAATAAATTAATATTTAGCGCGAATGCCTGATTTACAGTTATGTAACAACGTTAGGAATACATTTAATTTCGCTACAACTAGGCCTACGCGTAGTGTAATTTTTAAGCCGTAACCTGAGTAACTCTAAGTTTTAACCGTTAAGGGTTAAGTTAATTTAAGGTTATTAAACATTTTGCTTGGAATTAAATTGTATGCATGTCTACTGTACTTACTTACTTACTTACTCACTGGCACTATCGAACCCGTAGGTTCATGGCCGCACGGACATACGCTCTCCATACATCCCTATCCTGAGCTAATGCTTTCCAATCATTCCCTGTATAATCTACTTCCCTCAAATCATAGTTAATGTTATTCTCCCACCTCATTCTTGGTCTACCAACTGGGCGTTTTCCCTCTGGCGTTCCTACAAGAAGCTTCCATGCATGTCTTTCATTCCCTATACGTGCAACATGTCCTGCCTATCGCAGTCTACGAGGCTTAACTGTTCTTATTATATCTGGCTTCCTATAAAGACCATGTAGTTCATGCATGTCTACTGTATGTATATTTAAAAGTCAGTGGTTCACACAGCTCAGATCGTTGTGGAAGGGGTTCGCGAGTCGAAAAAGGTTGGGAACCGCTGGCCAAGACAATATATTGCTATACTATTTTCGGGCTAAGTTCCAGTTGTACTGTAATTGTATATTACAATGCGAAGTTTGGAAGTGATTTCTACAGAAGGGAGGAAATTATTAAAAACCTCGCTATCGCTCGGTTTTTAATTTCCGAGATTCTGTAAAACACTTCACAAACGTGCGTTGTACATTATTTTTTGCGGGATGGTGTTTTCAAAATAATAAATAATGGTAAAATAATAACATCTTTGTTGGAAATATTTGCGTTCATTATAAACAACTGACTGACGTTAATAGTCTGACGGTAAATGGCAAAAGTAATTTAGTTGAGACTACAGAAGGCCGTGACACGAATCAGACATAAAATGGCGGCAAGTACGAATTTGTTGTTATATATTTCAAAAAAGTCCAGTTCATTTAAAATGCAGTGATTAGTTTCGTATAATGTATATTAATACTATCGTTTGGATATATTGTTGTAAAAACATTGTACGTAGTCTACATAAAGAGCAGTGGTTTTACTTCCCATCCTAGGTAGGTAACTTGAAATATTACAGTGTAGTTATTTAGTTATTTATAAGTTGGCAATCCCGAAATTTAGGAAACTGAACTTTCAATCACGGTCGCCATTCCTGTAAGTACGACAGAACGCACTATCGTGCAGAAATAAACTTGCATATTGTAATAAACTAAACATCTATTGGGTGAACTGTGCAGCTACTTTTACCCGCCGTATGAGTAAATTGTGTACGATACAAACGTTGTTCTTAGGTAACATTGCATTTTACAGGAAATAAGACTAAATACAAGGTAAGATGGTAGCAATAATTATTAACTTTCTCCATTTCTTATTTATTTATAACAAATTATATGTGGGTCTACCTAATCAGATGTTTACACTTTTTACATGATATCGATTGATTTTGTTTAATTTCAATCTCATTTTGAGCAGAATTTATGCTCCATGCCGACTCACAGTAAATTCTACTGTTATTTTAACCACATCCTAAATGGCAAATGTGGGATATTTTTCACACTGTTTGGAAACATTCAAAATAATTTCTTTGTCTCTGCTTTTCAAACACTTTGCTTTCCAATTTTTAAGAAATTATACAGGAAGTGCCCATTATGAAACAATATAAATTCCAACATATTCTGCATTGCACATGCGTAAGAATAAAACAATACAAATCCAATGTATTAAAATTGTAATTATATATTTTAAAACTCTCTCACATAACTTATATAGGAAGTGCTAGGTAATACATTATCTTCTTCTTCTTCTTCTTCTTCTTCTTCTTCTTCTTCTTCTTCTTCTTGTAAGCCCTTGTTGCTCTCAACGAGACTTATCCCTACAGGAGAGAAATTCAACCATATTAATGGAGTTACACTTGTTTTCGGGTAGATGTAATTGAGTGGCCCGTGATCAGGGGTTCCCCTTCATAGTGATATTTAGGAAACCATGGTGGTACTAGGATAGGAAAATTCTGTAAATTCTGCTTAGAGGTCTTTTTATTCAGGCTTATGGATCTTTTACGAGCCTGAATATCTTCAGACTCGGGACCCACAGCTTAAATCCCTCCCGAAGGATTTGCTCATTTGATTTTTCCATCGTAAAAAATTCATCGACCCCGGCCGGGTTTAAAACTACCCACGAGACCTGAAACAAGGAGCACTAGTCCACTGCTACAGATTTCTATTATTTTCATTTCCTTTAGAGAAGATGTTGAGTGGTAGACAAGGCTTAACTCTGCCAGGTTAAATAAAACTATTATTATTATAAAACTAACATCACATCAAAAGCTGCTCTAAAATACGGAAGTGAAATTTGGGTTTTAAATAAAATAAATTCTCACAAACTTAGAGTAAGCCAACTATGTTTCTTACGATCATTGTTAGGAGTTAATAGACTGGATCATCAAAGTAACAATATTATCATAAGTAATGCCACGAGTGATTTACAATTTATCTAGAGAATTTGTAAATCAAGATTGTCATTTGTTAGGACTATTTAACGAATACAATTAAGCTGTTTACTCACAAATCATTATTTAAATATCCATCCATCCATCCATAGTAATTCGGCCCGAGGACAGGTCTTTCACTGCAATCATAGTATTTTCATGCTGTGCTTTGGAGCTTTACTAGGGGATTATATGTGTGGTAGGGCTTCCCGTTGCTTTCCACACCGGTGAAGGATGGTGATGATGGGCGGATGATTTTCGGGGACCGTTGGGCCCTAAGCTTCCTGACATTTGTCTTACAGGTGAGGAAAAACCCCGAAAAAACCTCACCCAGGAGCCTGTCTCGACCGGGAATCAAACCCGGGCCCGCTGCGTGACAAGGCAGCACGCTACCTCGAGACCACAGCGGTGGACTATTTAAATATAGTTATTTTAAAACATTTATATAATTAATGTAAACGGCGATGTTTGAAAACAAATAAGAAACGTTTGTTGTTTCACTTGTTCATCACTGCAACCAGATCATATTATTTATTGCCAACTGATTGCAATATTGTACGAATGCACCCTAGTGGAGAAAAAATGAAACACATCAAACTGTATATTAATTAATTTCTGATGTCCTATGATGTAAATATGTCAATTATATTTTTCTGGAACGTTATTACCTGAGAAATAATACGTTTAAGAAAGTGCAAACAGTGTTTTTTGTGCTATAATTAATTGCTACAAATGTATTATATTATATCCCGCAAGCACTATCTGGTTACATTCGTGCATTATATATATATATATATATATATATATATATACAATCTGGTAGCCACATGCATTGTAGAATTCTTACATCTTAATATATAAATTGTTATATTCAACGTATTTCTTAGAGAGTCAGTCACTGCAAAATAATGATTTGACCTATTCAGAATGTTAAAAAGGAGGAGCTTGATTTTAAAGTAATAAAATTAAATTGATAAAATCGAGATGAAAAACAACTGTGATTGATTGTAAATAAAAAATCATTGAAATGTGATTGGTCATTAACTCCCAATTGGGACATGAGTTAAATAGTCAGAGAAAAATGTATAGTACCAACTTTAGATGAAGATATAGAAAGATACCAACAAGAATGGAGAAATTATCTGAGACGAATGAAAGAAATATACTTCCAAAATTACACAGCTCAAAAGAAAAATTTTTTTTTGTTGCCCTGTATATCTCTGCGAATTTTTATGTTTTCAAGTGCACCGTTTACGAATATATTCATGAAAGTGCTGAATGTGCTCTAGTTTTTATGATTTTTGCGTATCTTATATTTTAAACAGTAAACGGCTTGTTACTAATAAAATTTATGTTTTCAGTCATGATTTGATTTCTGTGCATTTTTTTCACGCATACAAATATCACGTGATCCCCACTCTCACACCTCTAGCTCTGCACATCGACCGTGATCATAGTTATTTGATAAAATTAAATAACTCACAACGTGCATCTGGATACGTTTCCATGTATAAATACATGTGGATACACCAAATACCCTTGCTTCATTTGTTTGTGGGGTAGTAGAGCAAAGCAACTTCAATGGGAACAAGATGTGTAGCCTTTGAGAAAGTCATTAACTGTCGGTAAAGCCAAAGTAATAAACAAGCCGTTACTAAGCAGAGACAAAATCATACTTCCACCATTACATATCAACTTAGGTATGATAAAACATTTCGTCAGAGCGTTGGGCAAGGAAGGAGAATGTTTCAAATACATTTGTAGAAAATTTCCCAAGCGCAGTATGGAAAAGTTAAAAGGCGGAATATTTGATGGTCCTCAAATTTGCCAATTGATGAAAGATGCAAATGTTATCAAAGTTATGACTTCCAGAAAGTGAAGCTTAGTAGGGTTTTGTATTGGTAGTAAACAATTTCTTAGCTAACTATAAATCACCAAGTTATAAAGAAATTGTGCAAAACATGTTAAGAAGTTTCAAGATTGTAGGAGCAAATATGAGTAGGGGCCTATAAAGTTACACTTTCTCCACAGTCACCTGGATAGATTTCCGGATAATTTAGAAAATTATAGCGACGAACAGGGAGAGCGCTTTCACCAGGATCTAAAAGTAATGGAGGAAAGATATCAGGGTAGATGAGACCGTCACATGATGGCAGATTACTACTGGTCTTCAAAAATAGATTGTCCCCTAAAAAATTATAAAAGAAAATCTTATAAAAGGCATTTGACTGAAGTATAACATGTGTTTTCGACATTTATCTTTCTATTTACGTCGGTGTATACTAATTTTTCAAAAAAACAATTGGCATTATAAATATTGGCCTATGTTTTTTTCATATTTTCCGATTTTGTAGTGTAAAATGAAAATTAAGACTTAAAAAAACTGAGCAAATCTTCCAAAATCATTGATAGTTTCATGAACTGTGAGCATAAATATATCCGAAATTAATCTTATATCAAGGGCTGCAAACCACTATTGACCAGTTTTAAAATTCCAATATACTGCAACTGGACATATATATATATATATATATGGTATGATAAGAAAAATAAATGCCTGGACGGGATTCGAACCCGGATCTCTGAGTCTGTACCTCAGCGTGATATCCATTACACTACCAGGCGAATCCAATTCAAACACTTATTTTTTTCTTATATATGTATTATATTCTCCATTATTACTAGATGTCGCGAGAACTCGGTCTTCACTGCCATCTAGTAGCTGACTATAACAAGCTTAATGTTAAACATTTAATTATAACATCTATAAAGCGTCACTGCTATAAGGTAAAAATATTCTCTTTAATTTGCTTACTTGTTATAGTCAGCTACTAGATGGCAGTGAAGACCGAGTTCTCGCGACATCTAGTAATAATGGAGAATATAATACATATATAAGAAAAAAAAAGTGGTTGAATTGGATTCGCCTGGTAGTGTAATGGATATCACGCTGAGGTACAGACTCAGAGATCCGGGTTCGAATCCCGTCCAGGCATTTATTTTTCTTATCATACCATATTAAGCTTGCATTGCTTAATGTTAAACATTTAATTATAACATATATATATATATATATATATATATATATATACCGTTGTTCCTTTTTATTTTACCTTTATTAACCTTTTTATTTTATTCACACATACAAACACAAGATAGGATACACACCCAGAGCCAAGGTGGAGATTTTAAAATCCCCTACCCCGCCGGGAATCGAACCCGGGTCGCCGGAGTGGAAGGTAGGGACTCTACACGACTACGCCATGGCGACAGACAATCATGATTTGTCTGTCTTTTTTTCTTATTTTTTCTTTCGTTTTACACTGTTCTTCCTTTTCGTTTTACCTTTGTTAACATTTTTATCTTATTCACACATACAAACACAAGACAGGACACACACCCAGACCCAAGGTGGAGATTTAAAATCCCGCCGGGAATCGAACCCGGGACGCCAGAGTGGAAGGTAGGGTCTCTACCGACTACGCCACGGCGACGGACACATAGGGACCAAGAAAGACCAAAACAACGGTGGAAAGATCAAGATCATCTTCGTTAGGTTTACCGTCACAGGGCACATGGTCCAAAACGGATTTGTTCATGATGATTATTATTTCCTTTATTTTGAGAGTAAAGTAAATGTTCTACACACTCAAAGTAAAACAACTATTAAACCAATGGAATATACGAGTATCTGGTTTGTTTACATTACAACTGGAAGATATATAGACTGCCGCGCCACGTCTAGAGAAGATGTGATTTTGTTTTGCCATGAAGCAAGTACTGTATAAGCTCTTACATCCGTGGAGTCAGATATTTCATTAGTAGCGCAAGCAAATGAGATTTTCTCGTAAGATTAACAAACAGAAAGCAATTTATGCAGCTTGTTGTATTCTACCTTTTTTATTCTTGTTAAATCAATAAAACTGCGCACAGCACGTCAAATTATTAAGTAAACAACTTAATTTAATAATACTAATAACAATAATGATAATAATAACGATAATAATACTACTACTACTAATAATAATAATAATAATAATAATAATAATAATAATAATAATAATAATAATAATAATAATAATAATAATAATATACAGTATGTCAATTTGGTATTTACACATAGGCATTTTTATTAATAAAAGTCCAATTTTCAGAAAGTATTTAAAAGTAAAGAAAAAATATTTATCGTGGTTTGAAGGAAACACTAAGTTATATCTAAATATGTAGTTCAAAACTTAATTATAAAATAAACATAATTTTATCAAAATAAATAATCTTTATTACACCCAAATATAAGCCAATTTGCTATTCCTACACTAAAGAAAACACTGCAGTGTATTTGCTTGTCTAACTTGCTTAAACATTAATGCAAAATGAATACTATAAATTGTGCATTTGTTTACATCTGCTTACTCTGCTGGTTGTGTACACTGGTAGTCAGTCGCCTCCAAAATGGGTAAATGTAAATAACTCAGTTCTGATCTCAAGGATACAATTGTAAATCTTGCACTTAAGGGATATTCTTTGAGAAAAATAGGGCGACTGATAGGCAAATGTCATGCAACAGTACAGTATATACTAAATAAATTCAAGTATAAAGGTTCAGTAGACAATGTTCCGAGAAAACCTAAACAAAAGAAGTTAAGTGAAAAGGAGGAGAGAATCATTGTGAGACAAGTGAAATTCAACCCCAGAATTAGTGCTCCAAAATTGCAGTCTACCCTAGAAGTTTCTACTGGTAAAAATGTATGTACTGAGACAGTTCGGAAGGAGTTACGCAGAAATGGCTATCATGGAAGAATGACTAGAAAAAGGCCGTATGTAAGTAAGAAGAACCGTGTTGTAAGACTACAGTTTTCAAAAGAACATGTAAATAAGGGGCAGGCATTTTGGAATAATGTTCTCTGGTCTGATGAGACTAAAATCAACCTGTTTGGTTCAGATAGCGTTCATAGAGTCTGGAGAAAAGCCAATGCGGATAATGATATGACCAATACAACACCTACAGTAAAACATGGGGGTGGGTCTATAATGTTGTGATGGTGTATGTCGGCAAAAGGGGTTGGCAATATACAGTTCATTGACAATGTTATGGACAAATTTGTGTATAACGGCATTCTTCTTAAGAATGTTAAACAAAGTGCAGCAAAATTGGATATGCTCCCTACGTACATGTTCCAAGATAGCGACCCCAAACATAAGACTTGGTTGATATGGAACGTGCCAAAGAAATTGAAAATCTCTCCTCAATCTGCTGACTTAAACCCTATAGAACATTTATGGGCGTTTTTGAAACCTAAGGTCCACAGCAGAAATCCTTCTTCCAAAGAAGAATTGAAGAAAGTGGTTACTGAAGAATGGTGCAAAATCAGTCCTCAGATATGAGATCCATGTAGCGTAGATGTCAAGCTGTTATTAAAGCTAAAAGTTACCCTACAAAGTATTAAGGACAGTTAATTTTTTTATTTTTTCACCCATTCTGACTGTATGAATAGAAAAGTGACTATAAAATTTACAACTTTTAAAGTATTTTAATACATTATACGTTAAATGTTTATAGAATTTGTTGATTTGCATATATTATGTAAAAAAGTGTACCTGAAAATGTTTAGTTAATGGCAAAATATAATTGCAATATTCTGAGAATTAAAATTGTGCTATTTCAATTATAAAGTCTAAGTGTATGAATAACAAATTGACATACTGTATATTTCCGGTTTTAACAATGTTATACATTTTTCCGTCACCACTGATTTGTCTTCAATTTCGCTTTAATAATTTTCATCCATTCGTCTCTATTATAACACATTTCTTTCATAATAATAATAATAATAATAAATAATAATAATAATAATAATAATAATAATAATAATAATAGTAAACACACTCACTGGCATTATCGAACCTGTAGGTTCATGGCCGTGAGGGCATAAGCTCTCCATAAGTTCCTATCCTGAGTTAATGTTTTGCAATCTTTCCCTGTATAATCTACTTCCCTCAAATCACAGCTAATGCTATTTTTCCACCTCATCCTTGGTCTACCACTTGGGCGTTTTCCTTCTGGTTTTCCTACAAGAAGCTTCCATGCACGTCTTTCATTTCCCATTCGTGCCAAATGTCCTGCCCATCGCAGTCTACGGGACTTAACTAATAATGACGATAATAATAATAATAATAATAATAATAATAATAATAATAATAATAATAATAATCCACTGCTGTGGTCTCGAGGTAGCGTCCTGCCTTGTCACGCAGCGGGCCCGGGTTCGATCCCCGGTCGGGACAAGTTTCCTGTGTGATGTTTTTTCTTCGATGTTTTTCCGCACCTGATAAGACAAATGTCAGGAAACATTAAGGTCAAAACGGTCCCCGAACACCATCTGGCCATCATCATCTGTATGGTATTCGCCTAATTAGCATAAGTTTAGTTTAAGGCCTCTCCTGGCGCATCATTACCACCACCATCTACTCCCATATCATAAGGGCAGGTTACGCTGCCCCGACCTCAGATGTGGGTTACAATACGCCATGTCAGGAGAGAACGCCAGAAGTGTCGAAATGACAACCTGGGGGCATTGGATAACAATAACAATAATAATAATAATAATAATAATAATAATAATAATAATAATGACTATTTAACTCACGCCCCAAATAGAGTCAGTGACCAATCACGTTTCAAAGAATTTTGTTTTACAACCAAACAAAGTCGTGTTTCACCTCGCTCTTAATGAAATTTTGATTACCAAGATAAAGAAAGCTTCTCCTTTTTACAACGCTTTATATTAGCTTGACCTATATCTATCTATGTAACGGAATCTTTCAATGTGATTTTCATCCACTTAAAATCATTGGATCGACTTGAATCTTTGTATACCTAAAGGACTAATGACAATACAATAATTTTACAATCTGGTTCTAAAATCCTGGCCACAATCATCACAAAATCTAAAAAAGTGTTTGTGTAATTATGTAAAGGAATCTTTCAACGCGATTTTCACCCACTTAAAATAATTGGATCGATTTCAAACTTTGTATACTTGTAAAGGACCAATGACAATACAATAATTTCATAAATTGTTTCCAAAATCCTGGCCAGAATCAGCAGAAAATCAAAATAATAAAAACCGGTATGATAGGTTGCGGACTTATCAACGTCTTACTCAATCGTTCTAAGAGCTCAGTTGGTAGAGCGGTGAACTGTAGTGGTATATAATTTCAGCAATCCATAGGTCGCTGGTTCAAATCCGGCTGGGAGGATTTATTTTAGTAGAGTATTACTTTTAGCTCATACTACAGTAGTATCGAATTTAAAGATATTTACATTTTTATCTTATTGTGTAAAATATTAAACTAAAAAATAAAAAAATAAATAATAGTTTAAAAACTAAAACAACACGCTTTATTAGAAAACCGAACTAAAAATGAAAAATAATTTTAATTTCAAAAACGCTTGGGATAAAATTAGAGTGGTCAACAAAAAAGTTATCTCCAATAAAACTAGAATAAATCTAGAGTTATCTACAAAAAAAAAATAATTTTACCAACAAAAGCGTGGGGTGCTCTAATATCTATTAATATATTTGATAATAAACATATATTAGTAAAAGTAAAGTCTCTAAGAAGAAAACGTAAAAACTATAAAAAAAACATCCACGCTTTTGATGGTAAAATTATTTTCTTTTTCGTAGATAACTCTATTTTATTGTAGATGTGTTGGATATGATTTTTTTGTTGACCATTTTAATTTTGTCCCAAGCGTGTTGGAAATTAAAATTATTTTTCATTTTTTAGTTCGATTTTTTAATAAAGCGTGTTGTTTTAGTTTTTTAAACTATTATTTATTAATAGAGCGAGGATTTATATGAAGAAAATTTTACCAAAATATGAAATCAAAATAAGAAAATATGAAAAATATGAAAATTGTAACACGAAAATATTATGAAGCTATTATTTATTAACGTTATTACATATATTTTCATATACATACATTCGGTATAATATATAGGATCAAACAGCATGTAAATGAGACAAGTAGACCTTATTTGTGGTTCAAAAATTCAAGATATTCACTATATTTCTTATTTTAATTAGCTTTTCATTAATTCCATGCCCGTAGAAAGATCATGCTTACGATTTGAAACATTGTTAATAAATAGATAAGGTCTACTGGAATATATATATAACACAATCCAACAATCTATTAATTTATTCATTGATATTTAATTATGAATTTCAAAATCCAAGGAACAAAACATAGCAACCAAAACAAACAGACTTGCATGAAATATAGCACTAAAAATTTAGATTAGGTACAATTTGGCATGATTACTATTCTCATTGCATAAAGATATCAAACTCCAGTAATTGTTTTTTTATTAATTTAACATTTCAAATATAATTTATCTTTATATTGTATATGTAGCAATTACCTTAAATTAGTTGTTGGTATTGATATACGTATGTAAAAAAGAATTAATTATTTATTCAATTATATTTAATTATGAAATCCAAGAAACAATACATAACCAAAACAGAAAGATTTCCATGAAATATAGGACTGACAAAATTGAGACTATGTACAGTTTGGTATGGTAGCTATTTACATTGCATAAATATACTGAGCTTCAATATATGTACATGTAACAATAACATTAAATTTAATTATAATTGAGTTGTGGTTTTTTATTTTTGGTATTTGCTGATACCTATAAAAATCGAGTTATAGGAACAATTTAATTTTGACACAAGAGATTGCAATTTATAAAATGTAGGCTAAGAAAGAATATTATTTAGTTATTTTAAATATATTTCAAATATAAAATGAGCATACCTCTTTACTACAGTAAGTGCAAAACACTATTTTACAATCCGTGGTGTAGCATTTAAATGCTGAAATCCAATCACGAACTCCAGTTTTTGGCATCTTGTTTTTCACTAGTAGCAACAACAAGTATGTCTGTACACAAGCAAAGTGAAGAAATTGCCTAGGTAAGAGTGGGTGGTCACTAATCTACTATCGTCCTTAAACTTATCAATCTGTCATCAGTTCATCATGTTCTCGTTCCAGCGGGCCAAGTTACGGATAAACCCCATCCATCTCTTGACTCATCTTGTTGTTATTGCCGGTTAACGGTATTTGTTTTGTCCAGATATGAATTCTGGAGAATTTCCACTTGTCTACGATTTACAATGTCAAAAACTTACAGAGATACAGTCACTTCAAAAAATATTTTTAACAAATTCCACAAATTCCTAGAAGTGTTATTGGAAAAAAAAAATATATATTTTTTAAATGTTGAAAATATGAAGCAATATGAAATATTTGCTAAAATATGAACTTTTTGTCAAAATATTATGAAATATGAAATTTTTTTTGGTCCCATTCAATTCTACACTTCATAAAACGTGAAGATACTTTGTCGCAATGCTCTCCGACTTATAGTTTAAAACATGAAATTTCATAAAATTCCGCGCTCTATTTATTAATATTCTGAACAGCTGGAACGTCATTTTGCAGTGACTGACTTTCAACAAATACGTTGAATGTAGCAACTAATTAATATATTCCTTCGAACTACACATTTGATAATTGTGTTCAATAATTGTGTTTTTTTTGTCCACCGCTGTGGTCTCGGGGTAGCGTGCTGCCTTGTCACGCAGCGGGCCCGGGCTCGATCCCCGGTCGGGACAGTTTTTCTGGGTGAGGTTTTTATCGGGATTTTTCCTCAGCTGTAAGACAAATGTCAGGAAAACTTTAAGGCCCAAACGGTCCCCGAAATCATATGGCCATCGCAATCACCATAATTCATATTCATCTTAGGTTAAGCTTAGAATTAGGGACTCTCCTGGCGCTCCATCATCGTCATCACCCATCATATCATCGGGGAAATGTAACCCCGCCTTCCAGGCGCCCCAACCTCAGAAGTGGGTTACAAGTACGCCATGTCAGGAGAGAAAACAGGAATGTCGAAAGACAAACCTGGGGCATTCGAAATAAAAAAATAATAATTGTGTTTTTAAATAATGATTTTACTGCGTTGTTCACTAAAAAAATGTATTATTATATCAACCTATAATGTTGGTTATAATATACAGTTTAATGTGTTTCATTTTTTCTCTACTAGGGTGCATTCTTACAATATTGCGATCCTGTTTGGCGATAAATAATATGATCAAGTTGTAGGGATGAACAAATGAGACATAACCAAACATTTCTCATTTGTTTTCAAACATCGCCGTTTACATTAGATATATAAATATTCTATATTTAAATGATGATTTGTGAGTAAACAGCTTAATTTTATTCGTTATATAGTCCTAGCAAGTGTCAAATAAGAAAAGTAAGGTTGAGATCGATTATCAAGAATATCGATCGATTAAAAGTGTGAGCTATCTGAAAGCGAAAATTTAAAAATAGATTTTGCAGTCACAATTTTCATTTTTTCGCAACTAACCTTTATATGTGCTATTTGGATAAAGCGATACAATTGAAGTGATGACACTACAGGCCATGGGACAGTAGGAGCAAGGCTCCCACTCTTTCTAGACAATCAGCAGTTAGTGTCAGCCCTGCGTGACGGTCACATTTACCCCAAGAATAAGTTTCTGGTACTCATTTCCGTTAGAGACTGAGTCGAACCTAGGTCCATGGTACCGCTAGAATATTTGAGTCAGTTTAAAATTCCTCATTCCAAACCTTGCGGTTTGTAGAGGCGAGAAGTTTATTCTCCAAACGTCATTAGAATTTGAGAGAGGTTACCTGAAAGATGCTACATCAGCCGCCATGTTTGTTTTTATTTTGTAAACAAAAAAATCGGACCTTAAAATGAAATTGCACATGACGGAGTTTACTTTGAATGAAGCTAGGGCTGTAAATTGAACTGGAATAATTCAGTTTGAATTTTGTATAGAAAATTGAATTAGTGTTTTATATTCCCTGACATAAACATTAAAAGTAATGTGTATGGACACGTCCAGGTGCAGCACTTTACTCGTTATGTTTTTTTACTTTAGCGACGTCATTTGTGGATAATTCATTTAAAAACATAAATAACAGCAAAAACATCTGTTATTAATTCACGTTGGAAAACAGCTATTATTGACCAATAATGGTTTAACATGCCCTCCGCTAGTTAGGGTGATACAGATTTCATATTGACCGCTTCTAGAAGTTGATATCACTTAAACTAACGTATTTTACGGACTATAAGATGTTACTGACTGTAAGACGCACCTTAATTTTTAAGCAATTAAAAAAACATTTTACCATTTTTATTATTAGATTGCAAAGCCAGACTAAAAAAAAGTTAGTTTATAAAATAGTTCTGATCTTTAAAATCCCAGAAAATCGTGTCTGAACTTTCTTGTTCTTCGTCATCGCTGTCCTCTTCATATATAAGATGGACTTCGCTGCCATCGAGACCGTTACATACATCGCACTTCTTGAAAGATTTAACAATAATGTCTTCTCTCACTCTAGACCACGACTGTTTTATCCACTGACACACTTGTTTGATTGTATGTCGTTTTAAAGCTCCCTTCGGCGTGAATTCATGTTCGGTTTCATCCATCATTCATTTGTCCAAGTTCACTGGCATAGTAGATGGCAATGATGCATCATAGGCTAGACAGTGTTCTGGGTTTGTGATGGCGGGGAGGGACGGAGACAATGTTAGCCAGCTTGTGAATCCCCGCAACTCATGTTCGTCGCATCGGTGCACTGCTACTGCCAGTTGAATCCAATGTTGCCAGATATAGATAATTCCCACGGTATCGAATATATGCCCATTTTTAAGACTGGCGGGAATTTTAAATTTAAAAAAAATGGGCATTTTTATATTAATTTCGAGTATAAGACGCACCTGAATATTGGAGGCAATTTTCCAAACAAAAAATGAGTTTTATAGTCCGTAACTTACGGTAACTATCACTATCGAACCCGAAGGTTCATGGCAGCGCGGAGTTAAGCTTCCCATACGTTTCCATCATGAGCTAATGTTTTCCAGTCACTCCCTGTATAATCTTCTTCCCTCAAATCGTGGTTAATGTTATTCTCCCACCTCATTCTTGGTCTACCAAGTGGCCGTTTTCCCTCTCTTTTCCCTACTAGAAGCTTCGATGCCCCTCTTTCATTTCCCATTCGTGCCACATGCCCTGCCCAATGCAGTATACAAGATTTAATTGTTCTTATTATATCTGGTTTCCTAAAAAAAAAGATCATGTAGAATAATAATAATAATAATAATAATAATAATAATAATAATAATTGTATTTATTTATGTACAGATTTTCAATCTTTACACATCTATCTCTGCCTGCAGTTCTATTTTCTTTCTCCACTCGTCTATATCCATCCACTCCATGTCCTCCAGTCCTCTTGTTCTAATTCTAGTTCTTATTTCTTGCATCCATGAGTTTCGAGGTCTTCCTCTCCTTCCAGGTGGACACCATTCCAATGTTTTCTGGGTAACATTTCTTTGTGCATTCATCGTACATGTCCATACCAATTTAACTGCAATAATAATAATAATAATAATAATAATAATAATAATAAGGAGCACGCCGTAGCGTAGTGGTTAAGGCACTGAGCTACAAGCTGGAGGGTCGAGGGTTCAAGTCCCGTTGGGGTCAGGATTTTTAAACTGACCCAAATCCTCTGGCGGCACTATGGCCCTGGGGTCGACTCAGCCTCTAACGGAAATGAGTACCAGACGCTTGTTCTGGGGTAAAGGCGGCCGTCACGCAGGGCTGACAACCCGGCTGACATAAAGTGTCGATTGTCTAGAAAAAGTGGGAGCATTAACCACCTACTACCCCAAGGGCCTCCGGGCCTGTTGTGGGATCACTTTACTTTATAATAATAATAATAATAATAATAATAATAATAATAATAATATAATATAATATAATAATAATAATAATAATAATAATAATAATAATAATAATAATAATAATAATAATAATAATGGTGATGTTGAAGATAATAATAATGATATATTTTGAGTGAGTACCTTAACTTTTGCACAACTATACGTAAGAAACACAGCATTAAGTAAAGTATTTGGGTGTAACTGTATACAGGAAAGAAAGTAAATTATTGTTTTGTGGTTAGGATCAGAAATGTAAGAGCGCACTTTGAAAGAGGATGGAGCAGGCTACATCTTGTTTTTTAAGCCTTGCTGCGATGTCCATTCTGTTTTTAATTACTCGCTATAACATCTCGTAGTTTGTACGTGACCTTTATCGCAATATGTTTCATCCAAACACACCCTGCCCAGAAAGGAATGAAACTTTATTGTAGGTAGCCATTGAGTGGAGATATTAAGGACCAACACACACACACACATACACACACACACACACACACACACACACACACACACACACAATCTCTCTATTGAGTAACACTAAGAAATTGGGGCTGGAAGTAAACATCAATAAAACTAAATATATGTTCATACATAAAAATACATTATGTAATGGGAATGGAGAGTTAAGGACAAATGAAGGAAATTTTATAGAAGTGGCTGAATTCAAATACCTAGGAACAATAATTACAAACAGGAATGAGATGCACAAAGAAATTAAACGTAAGCTCAATTCTGGAAATGCGTGCTATTATGTATTACAGGAACTCTTGTCCCAACTTCTCTCAAAGAACGTTAAACTGAAAATATGTAAAACTGTTATTCTACCAGTTATATTATATGGGTGTGAAATATGGACTCTTACTTTAAGGGAGGAGAAAATATTAAGAGTATTTGAGAATAAAATTCTTAGGAAAATGTTGGAGGAAATAGAGATGAACAGACAGGTGAATGGAGAAGACTACATGACAATGAGCAACATGATCTTTATTCTAAACGAGATATGATACGAATAGTCAAGTATCGTAGTCTGAGATGGACAGGACATGTGGTACTAATGATGTATGAAAGAGGGGCATGGAAGCTTCTTATACGGAAACCAGAAGGAAAACGCCCAGTTGATAAACCAAACATGAGATGGGAGAGTAACATTAACGATTATTTCAGGGAAGTATTTCATACAGGGACTGATTGGAAAATATTAGCTCAGGATAGGGATGTAGGAGAGCTTATATCTGACCACTAGTCCATAAGACTGATCAAAAGAAAATGGGCTATTCTATGCCATCTGTGAATATTCGATCGGAGAACAAATGGCTTGTAACGTCGTTTTGGCCAATGTGATAACACACGTTCTTGCTAGAGCTAATAGGTAACATGTATACTCACATATAAAGATTTCCTATCACAAGAATTCACCTACATTAGTGGACAAGTTAGTGTGAAAAAATTAACGAGTGTGTACCAGATTAATACTAATTAAATTCATTGTTCAAACAGTTGAGGTGGAGAGTCATAAAATAAAATAAGTTAAAATATACTTTCTTAGATAATATCCGTCGTCCTCAACTTATAAAATATGTATTCTTTATGCCTATAGGCCTTTCAGAACATCCGTTCCATCTTCAGCAGGTCCTTGTTTGCTACAATATCATTATTAAGACCAGCAGCATCAACCATCATACTAGATATTGTAGCGAAGAAGGACCTGCTGAAGATGGAACGGATGTTCTGAAAGGCCTACAAGCATAAAGAATACATATTTTATAAGTTGAGGACAACGGATCTTACCTAAGAAGGTATATTTTAACTTACTTTATTTTATGTACCAGATTAGTTTAGCGTTCACTTGTTTGTTAGCATAAGTTGGCTACACTGTTTGAACAATGATTAATACATATTTTACATTGTAAATGTGGTGGTTTCAGGTTATTTTAAGTTTGACTTCTCACTTCATTTTAAGGCACTTCTCAATTTTTTTTTTTTAGAAAATCAAAATGTATATTTAAAAAAACTCCAAACGTGACAGGCTCTTGTCCTACCAGCCGGCCGCTGGCCTCACGTCCACATATATTAATCATAGTGGTAGACGATCACAGGCCAGTGTAGGGGTGACATTTGGTCAGCATGTCAGATCCCAGCCGTTATAGCTGGTCTTCCCAACCTGGAGTTGCTACTTATTGTAGCTACCCAAATGCCTCACGATGCTGTGTGGGTACCGGTCCGATATTGGCCGAAATTCCATGAGGAAATTTCTTCCCCCATGGAGACTCGTACCAGCGCAAGTCCCGCAGCTCTGTGCCAAGGCTTCTTGCTTTAACCACTCGGCAACGGAGCGGGACCAAATAAATGTTTATCTCAGCTAATTATTCACAATGCATTGTGTGTTGTTACCTGTTTTTATTTCAATTTATGTAGGTTGTACGGTGTCATAGAATTATCAAAATATTATTGTTAAATTTGTTAACAGTTCATATATTTCTAGTATAAGTAGCTAATACCTCCTCCTACTCCTAAATAAATTATTTTTTTATTTAGTTGAATAAGTAAAAAGAAAAATAATTATAAATTTATATCGTAATTATTTTAGATACCCCGTGCAGTTGCCCGGGAATCTACTTATCCCTATCTTCTTGGAATTAATGAGCTGAAAGACAAAAATGGTTAATGTGCGTTATCCGTAAAAGATAGACATGTGCTGTTGCGGACTCTTTTGTACAATGTTTTGAGATATTCAATTCTGTGTACATTAATTTCGAGTATTTGTTATCTTTCAGGCAGCGTAAAACATTTAAGAGTCTAAAAATCTACTTTTTAGTGCACCGATGCACTTTTTTTTAGCTCCCGCCCTATAGTACGTAGGGTAATATATTATATACGTTAATTGTCCCAGAAAAATTGTCTAAATGATGGTGAAAACCCTATTCAAATCGGTCAAGTAGTTTTTGAATCCATAAAGGACAGGCAAACTCGCACTCATTTACATATATATATATATATATATATATATATATATATATATATATATACTTCCCTTCCGAGGGAACGTGTAATCTCTGAATACAAATCCATCATCGATAACTGGTTTTGATCCGCTAACTTCGGAATCAGATGCGAGAATGGTGGATAATATCCTCCGGATCCCAGTAGATAAAACCTTGTATATTTGTTGAAAGGAATTTGACCTAATCGTCCTTGAGTTAGTGGAATATTGCTACTTTTAGCAAGTGGTGAAGTTCTTAGAAGCCGTGATTGAGGGCGCAGTGGTCTCTGATGCGAAATGATTTAATTTGACGCTGTCACTTTGTGTAACAGTGGAGCAAGAGATCTGACCACTTAATTTAATTCTATGCTGTACTCTACAAGGTTCAACAAAATTCAGTGTCAACATTTAGTTACACTCTGTATATATATATATATATATATATATATATATATATAGTAAAACTTTCTCAAAGCGAAATTGCATTGGACTCATTTTTTTCCCGCATTATAAAAAAAACTAAAACTTATTAATAGTTTTAAATTATGGAGAACCGTATATGTCTTTTTACATACCTTGGATTAATTGTAATTCCACTGCGTTTGATAAATGAAGTATATTATGTACGAGCGACTTCGACGGTAACGCGCGAAAAAAAAAAACAGTAGCGTTTCGTCAGCGTTAAATATGTCTCTTAGGCGTGTATCCTGAAATTAAAGTGTGCAGTTTCGGTTTCCGCTCACTAACTACACTTTCGTCCACATCCTTTGATTCCCAGCAAATTTATTCCACACTACATTGTGTTGTATTTTAAAACTGTGTAGTCAAACTGAAGATGCTTTGAAATTGTTATTCCCTAAGGATTTAGCAAGAACTTGAATTTGGAGCATCAGTCCGGAAATTTGGAGATTTATCTTCAATCACTTTTAGTTTTTCGTTTAATGAGAATGATACATACGTTTAGCCATTTTTATTCCGAAAATTCAGAACGCTACCTGTGAAATATCTGTCTCAGAACCTATGCTAATTTAAGATTTTACAGTGCAATTGTTATTTGTAAGACAAATATCTGTATTTCGCATAACGGGTGTGCAGTGAGGCCGAAATACAATTTCAGGTACAGGTAGAATCTGTAATACTCCCGGCGACAGGAATCATTCCTTTTTTTTTTTCTTTTTTTGCCTAACGGGAATTAAATGAAGTGGAAACTAATTTCTCTGTGTGTAGAAATATCCTCCCGTTTCCGCGTTGGACAGATTTAATAAATACATGTAAAATTACTATTATTTCGCCGGGACCAATAAATTAAACAAGTTTTACTATATATATATATATATATATATATATATATATATATATATATAATTCTTCTCTGCGTGTGTTTGCTCCTGAATGACAGGACCGATTTTGATGAAATTTTGTGTGTGCGTCTGACTGGGTCCCTCGATGGTTTAGATTCGCAATTGGACCCTCGAAAATCGTTAGGTGTAGGTTTGACCTGAACTAAAAATTTAGAAAATCACACTAGCGGCTACAATTTTCGATGTTTCAACACGAAACTCAGTGTATCGTATTAAAAAAAACCGAGGTAGGTATTATCCAAAAATGACCGAAATCCGACTATTAGAAGTGGAGGTTTACTTGAAATCCGAAATTAAAAACTGCCTAAACGACTGGACCGATCTTGATTCAATTTTTTGTGTGTGTTTGAGTGGGTTCTTCGATGGTTTAGATTCACATATTGGACCCGGTAGGTAGCGCTGCGATCGGGTTATAGGAATTTGTTTATGTCAGCTGAGAAGTCATCTGCATTACCGACATTCCGCGCGAAAACAATGTGACGTTACCATGCACTCTTCTTGAGCCAGAACACATGCAGTGGGGAGTTTTCTTACGAACTTATTTAATAATATCCAATTACGTCTTAATTAGTGAACCAGATGGTAAAAAAGTAACATATTTTTATCGTCTGGCCATGACACGAGAATTGAGGTTTCGGGCAGGACAACGTCCGCCGCGTCCGTTAATATTTATATATAAATTTATCCACAATACAGTGGTTTTCAAGAAATTCACCTTCTCCAGTTGTAGCGGTCCAGCACAGCCTCATCTGTAAGTCCCAGTTCACTCATACTTCTTCTCACACCGTCCATCGAATCTTTCTTATGTCTTCCCTTTCTTCTTTTTCTATTTTCACAAATATATAACATGAAAAGAAAAATTAACGCCTATAAAGGGACTTGAACCCGAGCCCTCTAACTCTATACATTAGCGCGATGCCTCTTCGTACTGAAAATTGCTTGCATCGCGCTGGCATATAGAGTTAGAGATCTCGAGCGACTTGGCCAATTTCAGTGGGTTTTCACCATCATTTAGAGATTTTCTCTGGTACAACTAACGTATATAATATATTACCCTACGTACTATAGAGCCGGAGCTAAAAAAAATATATCGGTGCACTAAAAATGTAGCTTCATGTACGCTTAAATGGCTTACTCTGCCTAAACCATAACAAATACACCAAATTAATGTACACAAAATTGAATATTTAAAAAATCTACAAAAAAAAGTCCGCGACAGTACATGTTTTATCATTTACGGATAACTTACAATAATATTTTTTGTCTTTCAGCTCACTGATGCCAAGAAGATAGAATTAGTAAATTTCCGGGCAACTCCGGGTAATTCGCACGGGGTATCTAAAAATAAATTTATAAATAAGTTTATAATATAAATAAATTTATAATTATTTTTGTGTTTACTTATTTAACTAAACATAAAACACATTTAATTTATTTAGGTAAGCAGCAAACGCATGGTATTAGCTAGTGAGTATGTATGTATGTATATACATGTGTGTGTGATTAAGAAAGTTTTCTTGGGGTTTTCGCCCCATGGATTCAAGGTCGGCCTCTGGCCACTGATTCCGCACTTCGGAATGATCCCACACCATTATCAAGGAATGAGAGATTCGAGTCATTGATTTAAATCTTATATAGACTATAGGCCTATAAGACGTTTTCGTTTTCATTGCGGTCCGTTTCGAAAGCCGTATACCCATCCATGGGTCGACCACGCTCCATGTTGCCCAATCCATGACGTGAAAAACCCAAGACAACTTTCTTAATCATACTTATAACCGGGAAAATCTACAGTATAACATATACACACACATTACTACAATTTGTAATGATTGTTATTTTGTTGGACACTTACTTTAGTATTAAATCGAAAAGAAAATGGCACTAGAATTAGTAAAACAGTTTTGTTTGAAAGGAACACATAATGACGTGTGTAGAGAGCATTGACTTAAGTTTTTATGTATTTCCTAACTAGCGTGTAAATAAATTACCGCGGAACTTGTTAAAACAAACACGTTCCTTTACGTCTGCTGTCATATTTCAACCTAACTCAATACATTTATTTTGTTACTTCAACTTCCTGGAGTCGAAACTAAGGAACTTGGGATCTAGGTTACGGGACTCAGTTGTGCGTCCACAGCTGAATGAACATTCATTCTGACTTGATTACTCGTAAATTGGCAATGTATCCTATAACATACATCAATTGGTTTGATTTATTCAATAATTTTAATAGAACAGAAAAAAACGAACGAGTGGAAATTACTTAAATGTATGTAGAATTACACAGTATATGCCCTATCCTATAATAATAGTTATCCATGATTTGTTTTTCACTGCGCTCCGCCACATATAAATAACTGACAAGAGAAATTAGTGTTTAGCAATTTAAGGGTTAACATTTTTGTAGAATAACAGAATAACTTCAGTTGAAATGGATTTTGAGAAGACCTGCCAGAAAATCTCGACTGGAAAAAATTAGAAATACAGAAATTAGAAAATGGATGAATACAGAAAGAAATAAAATGGACGAGATTGAACACAGAAGGCTGAAATGGTATGGACACGTAAGAAGAATGCAGGATGGAAGACTACCAAAAACTGTCTATACATGAAAAATTAAAAGAAGGAACAGAAAAGTAAGACCAAGAACAACCTGGAAGAACAACATTCAAAATTCAATGGGGAAATTTGGTGTAACACATGAAGACACAGAGCACAGAGAACGATGGAGAACATTAATTAAGGGGAATGTGTGAATGTTTGTTGCGAACTGTTACCCTCTTACTAATAATCCATATATAACTTTTATACAAGGTTTATACACATCTCAGTTGAAAATTCTTACTAATAAACACTGTATTAGCTGT
This sequence comes from Diploptera punctata, assembly GCA_030220185.1. Lineage (NCBI taxonomy): Eukaryota > Metazoa > Arthropoda > Insecta > Blattodea > Blaberidae > Diploptera > Diploptera punctata. Next base: position 579,826 of record JASPKZ010008348.1, read on the forward strand.
TCAGTGTAGAAGAGGTGTACAACTTTACATGGGAATCGTTATACATGCCTCCACCCTTGTTTAAGGATTCTATAACTAGACAAAATGTCGGACATCAAGATCAACTGACTGTTTTCTTATGATTTTGATGAAAGTTTCCTTAAATTTAACCCAAAATGCAACACTTTAATGACTGTTTGATGGATGCACAGGGCATAAATAATATTAATAAAGCTCTGGGTAGGAAAATAAAGGCATCATAAAATGCCTTTCGTTACACTCATTCTCGATTAGGCCTAAAAATATTTTAAAATTGAACATTGAATCACAAAAGGATATGTTCTACAATAATTGCTGTAGACAAGATTTAACCTGAATGTAGTTTAAATGCTTCATAATATTATTTTAAGAAAACTTCCTTGCATCTATAATACATAACACACACACCGATATAAAAATGTATTTTAGTATATATATAAACGAAAATGCGCACAAGTTGTGCATTAGAGTTTTATTAGTTCACTTTGCTTTTGCACTCATTATGAATCTGTGCAGGTCTCAATTAATGATTTGGGTCGTTTTTTACATGCTGTGACGTGATAACGATCGCAAGATAGTTCACAAAACTCGCACATGCATGCTGCGCCTGGGTCGTGGTAGGTCTTCATTTTACACACTTTGTGATGGTATCCATGTACTGCTAGGGAATTTACAAAATGGCGAAGATCTTGGTTTGTAGCCATCCACGTTCGATTTACCATTGCTTCTGTTGCGTAAAATTCTATCCAAATTTCTTTTTTCTTAGCTTGGAGCTCTGCTAGGAGATCTTGGTAGGCTGTGGTGGATGGTAAGAGTATAAGCATTCGCAATTGTTCTATGAAGAAGGTCTCTCCTGAGAGTTCATATGCCAGTCGGGAGCGTGTAAATTTGGATATACATAGTATTCTCTTTAGATAGACTGACTTAATTTTCTCTATGTTCTTAAGGTCGTTCTTTGTGAGGTAAGGCCATATGAGTTCCAAACCATAGCTCACGATCGGGATTATCTTCGTGTCAAAGATCTGCATTGCCGTAGTCATAGATAATTTTCTTAGGAATTGGATATCATTCATAGCAATTATTGCCGCTGTCACTCTGTCTTCTACATGCTTTTTGAAAGTAGTTCCCTTAGTCTGTAATGTTACGCCAAGATAGTTGAAAGAGCTTACAATTTTCAGTGGATCTTGATCATGAAAGACTCGGTCTCTGGCTGCTATCCTTCCACCCCTTCTAAAGATCATGTGTACTGTTTTTTCTCTGTTGAGTTGCAGCTTATTGTTACTGGCCCATATTGTTAGACGGTTCCAGCATTCTTGCAGATCTTGTAGATTCGTGGATCCCATTGCCATATCATCAGCATATGCGTAGAGAGATACACTCTCTTCCATACCTTCAAGTATTCTCACTACATCTGCTGTTGCTAAGTTGAATAGCAACGGACTAGCAGGGTCTCCTTGTAAGACACCATTTGTCTGTGTGATCGGTGCTGAGGACTGTAGATTATCTGCAATTACTACATAGTTGTACTGCATGATGTTGGCTATGATGTCTACTAAATAACTGTCTTCATCGAGCATTTTCTGAAGCTTATCCATGAGAGTCTGACGGTCGAGAAAATCGAAAGCTTTCCTGTAGTCTATGAAGACAACGTGAAATTTCTTTCCCTGGTGACTGATCGCGTCATGGATGTTTTGCAGTAGATTTCCTATGGCGAGTGAAGTTGACATCCCTTTCCTGAAGCCAACCTGTTGCTCAGGTATGTTGCTACCAGCTTCTTCGGTTAGTCTATCCGTCAGAATTTTCGTGAAGATCTTGAGAATTGTGTTCTCAAGAGCAATTCCTCTGTAGGAGTCGGGTGAATTCGGATTGCCTTTTCCTTTGTACATAATCCTGAGAGTGGAAATTCTCCAGTTTTCTGGAATTTTTCCTGTTTCTAGACATTTGTTGAACAGAGCGGTCCACATTTTTCCTATATACGGCCAGGCCTCTCTTAAGTGTTCATTTGATATTCCATCCGGTCCAGGAGCTTTGTGACTTTTTAGATGTTCCACAATGTTCTCCACTTCCTTTTCTGAGATGGGCTGAAAAACCTTTGTTTCCTGATATTCTGGCGCTCTGAGAGTGGTTCCATCATTTAGTATCTGGTGGAAGTGTCTTTCCCATGTTTCTAGCGCTATTGCCTGCGAGAATTTTTGTGTTTTTTTTTCTTTAAAGCCTCAAAGTGATTCGCCGTGGCTTTCTCTATTAACTTCCTACCTTCTTCTTCTAACCAGATTGCTCTTTTCTCTTTCAGCAGGGTTTTGTAATTTCTCCTCTGAGTATTATACGTTATTAGGTCTTCCTCTGTCTTGGTACCTCTAGCTCTCTGAAGGCATTTAGAACTTCTCTCCTTTTGTTGTAACATGTGGCATCAAACCAAGGTTGTGATCTCTTTTTTCTTTTTGTAATTTTTATCTGTGCTTTTTGGATATAGCCTTCTAGTTCTAGTGCCGCCGTTTCGATTTCCCCTCGTTCTATCTTGCTTATTATGTGATCTGTGGATGATGCGAAAGCCTCTAATGCTTGAATGTTCAATGTCCTTTTTGTTATTTCTTTTCCAATGTTTATTTCTTGTGGTTTCGTGTTGGTTGTTTCGATCCTGGCAAACACAGGCAGATGCTTCCTTAAGGGGGACAATTCACAATTGGTGAGTGTTCTGATTTCTATCCCTTTTATTGGTGGGCTAGTAAACATCAAGTCTATTGTGCTTGTGCCATTGTGACATATATAGGTTGGGACGTGTGTGCTGTTTAGTAGGTTTAGGCCCTCTCCTTCTAAATATTGTATAACTGTACGGCTTTTCGAGTTTTCTTTATCAATGCGACAGTTGAAGTCGCCTGCTATTAATGTTCCCATATGACTTTCAATGTGATTCATCATGTCAGATAGATTTTCGATGATGTCTTGTGCTGTTTTCTCTGGTTGAAAGTACGTGCCTATAATGTTCAGTTTTCCAGTTTTAATGACTAGTATGTTAGGTGAACTGTAGGATATGACATGTGGAGATAGCCATGGTTTTATCAGACAAGATATACCGCCGCTTGGACGTCCGCGTTCTCCTTGTGCTGCCAAGGAGTGGTTGTTGTAGTATCCTTTAATGTTGATGTTCTGTGTTAAGAAAGTCTCTGTTAGTATAATAATATCTGCTTTAAAAATGTCTTCTGTGCAAAGTGTTAGGATACTGTTTAGTCCCTCCACATTCCATAACATTACAGTTATATTATTCCAGGTCAATCCCTCGATATTGGGTATCTGGGTTTCGTCGTGAGAGGCGAAAGGGCCGCACAAGAATTCCTCTCGGCCAAAATTCTGGCTTCTCAATATCACTAAGGTGATGGAAAGGTATCCCAACTTTGTAGGCCTTGTTTGTACCTAGTGTCCGGAGTTCCTCGCATACCGTTTGATCTTGGGGTATGCCTTTCTTATTCAAAAAGGTCCGTATTTTATCTCCTGTTGTGTTGCCTGACAAACGTCCAATATAGAGCCAAGCTTCTTCTTTCTCCAGCTTGTAGATCGTTTCCCTCTCCATCATCTTTTCCCGTCCCAATTATAGGACTCCTTCGGTGTCTCCGTCTATAAACCACTTCGGTGAAATCTTCGTTGGATTTTTCTAGTGTTGTTTCTGTGGGGTCAGCGTTCGCTGGCGGTTCTGTTCTCTCATCTTCTCTGTCTATCACTTGAGTAGGTTCTTGTTCTGGGTTTACCGATGGTAATTTTTCTATTGGTGGTTCTGGTGCTTTGGGTTTTGTTTGTTTTATGACCGTTGGTCTTGGGAGATGTTTCTGTAATTCTTCCTTCATAGAAGTCGTGATTTCGTGTCGGATTCTATCGCTAATCTTGAGTTCCATTTCTGCAAGCATCTCTTTGACTTTATTTGTTATCATTTCCACCTGGTTTGCATCCTGATGGTGTTTCGTTAATAAAGCGTGGCTTGCATTCAGTGCACAACCATGTTAGCCTGCAGTTTTTTCTCTTTACGCAGTCTAATTCTCCTTTTGTGAGGCCACTGCACTCGAAATGCTGCCATTTATCGCAGCTATCGCATTCAATTGCCGTCTCATCACCCACCTGTTTTTTGCAGATGTCGCATTCGTTCGTACCATTGTTACAGTTATCTTTGGTATTAGCCATCTAGTATGTTGCTGTTTTTCGTTTGATGTCAGACTAATCCTCTTTGCTTTGAACGTCCTTCCGGTTTTTTTTGTACTCTTTGCCTATACACGTGGTTGTCTTGTATTTTAGTATAGAGGTACTATTATTGCAAGAATCTACATGTTAACTTGATAGTCTTGTGGTTAGAGCTTCTGACTGCCATGCGTGAGGTCGTAGGTTCGATTCCCGGTCGAACTATAGTGATTTTTTTTTTTTGCTTGAAATGATATTTTGTTGTCGGTAACATTTCCTACTATTTTGAACGTTTCCTAACGCATCTTAAAATACTGCATATAATTCATAAGTAATGGGCAAAGCTTTTATTAGTTTCCAAGAATTGGTCGAAATTCTTGACGTTAGATGGCAGCACATTATCTGTGAAACCAATTCTACGTTTTATTTGACATTGCGTAAAGCAAAATGTATATAAATTAAAAACACACTTATTTTTCCCGTACCTCCTCAATTAGGGAATCTCTTTTAATTCTTATCCATATTCATTTCTTACACAATAATCACTAGTTGATGTTGTTTTATTTCTGTTACAAACTGCGAGTAATATTGTTCTGACGTCATTATGATGACGAATATGTGACGTATTGTGTATAACTGCTGTTTTGTTATATAGCTCCGGCACAACGTTTATTAGTAAGGAAATTATACGTGATCTACATAAGGCTTATATATTGTATAACTAAACAACTGATGAAAGCCTGTATTAGAGATTTTTATTAGTAAGACCGTATCGTCTATATATAGTCTATATAGTCTATAAGTCCGTAGTCATTTATATTTATTTTTTTTAAATTCATGTTAATTACTAAGATTGGTTGGAGAAAACACTCAATGACGAGGAAAATTCTCAAAATGAATGCATTTTTATAGAATTTTTTTATGTCCCAGTTTTTTGGACATTTATGGTGTTTTCTCCTGTCATTGGGGTAAATTGTAACCAACTTCTGAGGTTGGGGCGCCTGGAAGGTAGGGTTACGTTGCCCCGATGATATGATGGCTGATGATGATGATACTGGTGTGCCAGGAGAGTCCCTAATCCTAAGCTTAATCTAAGATGAATATGAATGATGATTGCGATGGCCATATGATGTTCGGGGACTGTTTGGGCCTTAAAGTTTCCTGCTATTTGTCTTTCAGGTGAGGAAAAACCCCGATAAATTCTCACCCAGAAACTGTCCCGACCGAGGATCGAACGCGGGCCCGCTGCGTGACAAGGCAGCGCGCTACCTCGAGACCACAGCGGTGGACTTTTTTTTTTTATAGAATCTTGATTAAGTAATACTATAAATGTATTTATTTGTTTAAATGTAATGGCGTTTAACACTTGTCATTAGCCAACAATGGCTGGGGAAAACAAACAATAACAAATAACAATAACGAACAATAACAATGAAGATTATAAAAGGTTCATTATCTTTTCCCTGGCTTCCCAGTATTGCTGGTTGTTAGGGATGGGCAAGTTCGGATGTGATCAGCATCCATATCTTCCATAGTTTTGCAGAGGAAACATTGTTGAGTTGATAGAAGACCGAGTCGATGAAGGTGTTTACCATGCAGTCGTGTCCTGTTGCTTATAAAGTTAATAAACACGTATATTACCATGCGTTAAGTCACTGGCTCATTTAAATTTTGTAACAATTATATACAAAGGGCCAACATGGACTTACTTTTAAATATGCTGATTGCAGAAGTGGAGTTTTTCCAATTTAACAAAATAAATATTCTGTAAGTGGGTCGCAGTGGACTAGTGGTTATGCTCGTTGTCTCTAGTTACGAAAGTCGCGGGTTCAAATCCAGCCGGGGTCGATGGATATTTTTAGGACGAAAAAATTCACGGTGTAAATCCTCCAGAAGGGACTTTAAGCCGGGGGTATCGAGTCTGAAGATTTTTAGGCTCGTAAAAAATCCTTCAGCCTGAATAAAGAGGCCTCTAAGCAAAATTTACCTACCTCAATGTCTTAGTAATACCTTAATTACCTACTAGATGTCTCATTGCATCGGTGTGATGACCGCATACCATCCATGACATCTATGAGGAAATAGGGTAACTAAAATTTAACTTGGTCTACTCCGTAGTAACTTCTAACAAAGGAGAGGCTGTGGCTCAACAATGGGCTACGCCACTATAGATAGATAGTTAGATACTCAGTAAACCATCAAAATTAGATCATAAATTCAACTTGCTGGGGAATTCGCTTAGTTTACGCATTTCCTGAACGACGGATTTTTATTATATTGTGTTTTAATGCTCTTTACTTAGTTTAACAAAACTTTCTAAATCTGTTTTTAATTTTATTTGGATGTCTTCAGATTTTAGGTTATATCCTAGATATTTGGAGTCCTATATTAGGTTACTATACAAGGACACATTACTGAGTAACACTAAGAAACTGGGCTGGAAGTAAACATCAATAAAACTAAATATATGTTCACACACAGAAATACATTATATAATGGAATTGTGCAGTAAATGAAAAATGAGGGAAATTTTGAAGAAATGACTGAATTCAAATACCTAGGAACAATAATTACAAATAGGAATGAGATGTACAAAGAAATTAAATATAGGTTCAATTCTAGATATGCGTGCTATTATGTATTACAGGGACTCTTGTCATCCCAACTTCTCTCAAAAAAATCATTCAACTGAAAATATATAAAACTTTTATTCTTCCAGTTATATTATATGGATGTGAAATATGTACTCTTACTTTAAGAGAGGAGAAAATATTAAGAATATTTGACAATAAAAGTTCTAATGAAAAATGTTGGACCAAAGAAAGATGAACAGATAGAGGAATGGAGAAGATTACATAACATTCAGCTACATGATCTTTATATGAATTCAGATATAATAAGATATAGCAGGATTTTAATATCATAATAAATATGAAAGTTTAAGTTAATAATTTTATATTTTAAAATTCCTTTAATATTTAAATATAACTTAGATAAAGAAAAACATCTAAATAATTAATTGTTGTTCATTGTTGAATAAAAATGTCTCAGTAACAATTAAAGAAATTGTATTATAATGCTTTTAAAATTGTGTCTTAAGTCATTGTTGTCTGAAATATAAAGCTTTCTGTTATAACTGTAATAGGAACACCTGCTTAACTTAATATTTTTAAATAAAAGTATACTAAATTCTGATTGGGTGTTAAAACAATTAACTTTTTGATTTAACCAATCAAATTTAAACCTGGTATTTAATGGACCATTAACCAATAGAATTTAAATATAAAATCATGTGATGTAATAATGTTCTTTAAAATTATAGCAGAATTACACTAGTTAGTCTGCACATAACTTTCATCAAGGATGGAAGCAATAACAACTCTCCTGATAAAATGTGAAATTTAATACCAGAAGAACAGTTGATTTAAGAAAAGAAAATAATTTAATTTTAATTGACAGTGAAGAATAATCCCACTTAAATTGACTTAATCTGCTGGGAACCTACAAAATGAATAAATTTATAACTAGTTCTACTTGAATAATAATAATAATAATAATAATAATAATAATAATAATAATAATAATACTTTATTTATTCTGGCAGAGTTAAGGCCATAAGGCCTTCTCTTCCACTCAACCAGCACAAATACAAATAAATATTCGACAAATATAGATATACACTATACTAATTATAAACAGTTAAAGATACAATAAATGTAGCAATGTAAATGTCATGTACAAACAACATTTTATAGGGTAATAACAATAATGATACGATAATAATAATAATAATAATAATAATAATAATAATATAAATATGATACATTATACGGGAAACACCAATTAATATATATATCTTACACTGGATAATAATGAAGTCGAGTTTAGAGCAAATATAAATTTAGATTTCTTTTAAAAGATGCCAATGTCCGGCAGCCCCTTATTTCTTGTGGTAGGGAATTCCAGTTGCGAGAAGTGGAGATGGTATATGACATGGAGTGATGTGATGTCCTATGTTGCGGTATATTAAGTAAGAGACTATGTTGTGATCTTGTGTTTAAGTTATGGTTTGAGGATAGATACTGGAAACGGGATGATAAATAATTGGGAATCGAGGTATGTAGGATCTTAAATAGGAGAATTAGACAGTGCGATTTTCTTCTCTCTTTTAGATGTAGCCATGACAATTCGTGGAATAATGGAGAAATGTGATCGTATTTTCGAACATTAAATATGAATCTGATACACATATTATGGACACGTTGCAGTTTGTCCGACAATCCGTCACTTATGTCAGTTAGTAGAACGTCACAGTAGTCAAAATGCGGCATCAGTAAAGTTTGGATTAAAATTATTTTAAGAGTTGTAGGAAGAAAATGTTTAAGTCGCTTTAGGGAATGCATTATGGAGAAGATCCTTGTAGATGTTTGTTTTACTTGCTCATGCCATTTTAAATTAGAATCGAAGTAAAATCCCAAGTTTTTAACGACGTCGGTATAGGGAATTTGTTCATTATCTAATATGACAGCCGGCATATTGCCATTGTTTATGAGGTGTAATAGCCTTGGATGTCCGATAATTATTGCTTGCGTTTTGTTTACATTTAGTTTCAGCCCATGAATCAGTTATTAGTGATTTTTAAAGTGTATTCCTATCTTGTGTACCAACTTCGACCTTGAGAAGAGAATCCAGCTCTACCGAAAATCAAACCCAACCTGAACCAGTAATTCTTATTTATTATTTTTGGACACTAATCCTTCAAAATGTTACTACAACATCGGGCAATGAATAGAGTTAGTTGCTTCAAAACATCGTCATAACATGGGAAAAGAATTACTTCTTCAAAATTGCGCCCACAACGTGGAAAATAATGAAGAACTGACTAAAATACTTCTTCAAAGAGCAGTTAAGTCTCGTAGACTGCGAAGGGCAGAACATGTGACACGAATGGCGAATGAAAGAGGAGCATGAAAGCTTCTTGTAGGAAAACCAGAGAAAAACGCCCAGTTGGTAGACCAAGAATGAGGTGGTGGGAGAATAACATTAATCATGATTTGAGGGAAGTAGATTATACCGGGATGATTGGAAAAAATTAGCTCAGGATAGGGATGTATGGAGAGCTTATGTGCGCTCTGCCATGAACCTATGGTTTGGATAATGCCAGTGAGTTAGAGGAGAATGTAAGAGAATGAGAGGTGCAGCGGAAGCACTTTGGCTGGTTAATTGCACGAGACTTAATTGTACCCCGAGCTCGTGACGTAGACTCCAATTAGGAAAAGTTGAAAGAGATCACAAAGAGTTAAGGAGGTGTCACTAAACCGCTGTCATAAATCAAACAGTTTGTAAACGTCTTTGTAGCGGATCGTGACGATTAGAGACAGTTCCGCGTGTTGTCAAGAGATGGCAGTCCGCCAACTCAAGGTGTAAGACCTACTTGGCACCCGGGGCACGGGCCACACTCACCACAACACGTGTTGTCAGTAGTTGTTTTGCCAAATTATTCAAAAAATGTTTCATCCATTCAGTGCTAGTTTTATACAATTATTCTTCATTAAGAAACCGAAGCCAAAGTTTTAATGTGCAGTCTTTTGTCCTTGATTCTATTCTATAGAGTTATGTACTAGGTTACGTCCCTTGTTCCAATCCTGGCATTTGCATGCTATGTTTTGCAGCTTTGCTAGGGAATTATAGGTGTGGTAGCTTCCCGTCGTTTTCCGCACCGGAGATGATGATGATGATGTTGGCCAGATGATGTTCGGGGACCTTAAAGCTTCCTGACATTTGTCTTAGAAGTGAGAAAAAAACAGAAAAAAAAATCTCAACCAGGTAGTTTATCGAACCCAGGCCAGCTGCTTGAAAACGCAGCACTCTACCTCAAAACACAGCGGTGGACTTGCATGTAATTAATTATATAGAAAGTTTTTTTTTAATTCAATGTCACCTGCCACCATGTTATTTTCGACATTCTGGTATTCTGTCCTGGCCTGGCGTTATCGTAAGCCACTTCTGTGGTTAGAGCACCTGAAAGGTGGAGTTATGCTGCCCTGATGATATATGATAGGTGATGATGATGTTGATGATAATGATGTGTCAAGAGAGGCTTTAATCCTAAACTTAATGAATATGTTAATGATGACTATTTAACTCATGCCCCAAATGGGACTCAATGGCCAATCACGTTTCAATGATTTCTGTTTTACAACCAATCAGAGTCATGTTTCACGAAATATTTACCAGTGTTATAAATTACCATATTAAAGAAAGCTCCTCCTTTTTAATATGCTGAACAGGTCTGACCATTATTTTGCAGTGACCGAGCCTAAGAGAAATACGGCTACCAGATTGTATATATAGTGCATGAATGTCAACACATGCCACATGCAGGAGTTAATATAAAAAACATTTGTAGCAATTGATTATACCACCAAAAAAAAAAAAGAAAAAGAAACCACTGTTTACACTTTCTTAAATGTATTTTTTCCCAGGTAACAATCCAGAAAAATATAGTTGTCATATTTACATCATACGACATCAGAAATGAATTAATATACAGTTTGATGTGTTTCATTTTTTCTCCACTAGAGAGCATTCTTACAATATTGTGTTCCTTTGGCAATAAATAGTATGATCTGGTTGCACTGATAAACAAAAGAAGCAGATGAAGCGTACCTATCGCTTCTCATTTGTTTTCAAACATCGCCATTTACATTAAATATATAAATATTTTAAAATAACTATAGTTAAATAATGATTTGTGAGTAAACAGCTTAATTTTATTCGTTAAATAGTCCTAACAAATGCCACTCTTGATTTCCAAATTCTCTAGATAAATTCACTCCTCACTTCGTGAGTCGTGAATTTATCGATAATTTGGAAATCACTCGTGGCATTACTTATGATAATGATGGCCAGATGATGTTCGGGGACCATTTGGTCCTTAAAGTTTCCTGACATTTGTCTTACAGGTGAGGGAAAATGTCACCCAGCAAACAATCTAACGATTATTTGAATAACATAGAGTCTGCACTAATTGCATTCTTTAACAGTTAGAGAATTTAAAGACGTTTTTCCTGTTTTTCGTTATATGATTTATTGTGATTATAATTATATTACTGTATTAATTTAAGTAGCTTAAAGATACTTAAATTGTGTACAAAGTGAATCAACAAAAGATGACAGACACAAAGCGTCCCGGTCGAGACGTGTAAAAATTATTTTAAATGGTGGGAAATAATTCGAAAAATGAAACCCTAAGAATAAAATTTGTCAGTAGTTTATGAAGTAATTTAAAAAGTCATGTCACAGGTTGTAAAGTTTAGCCTCATTCTGGTTTGCATTAATTCTTTGTGTGACAGACTGCGTTTTAGTACTTTGAAACTTTATCCTAAATTTGTTTTGTATTATTTCCTAATGTATTTAATTACCTTCTTATGTCTGGTATTATTATTATTAGTATTATTATTATTATTATTATTATTATTATTATTATTATTATTATTATTATTATTATTATTATTGAATTTCCAAATATTTCGAAATCCTATTTCGCCACAAAGACATGTTAGGGTTGTAGTTTACTATAACAATCAAGCTTTCTAGAATACTCTACGAACCTCCGTTGAGGTCACTGTGTTAAACTTTTAAGAAATGTAAAACAGTACCTGAGATCTCAATCGCACTCAATAATCAGCAGTGTTTTTTTTGTAGGAGGCCTTTCGATAACCTAAGTATCATCTTCTGCTTTCAGTTTGGTACTGACTGTTGCTGGTAATTATTTTGTACAGAGGGTTTATTGGGTGTTTTAACAAACACCTGTTAAATGATAACATACCCAGTAATGTGAACCCTCTGTACAAAATAATTACCAGCAACAGTCAGTACCAAACTGAAAGCAGAAGATGATACTCAAGTTATCGAAAGGCCTCCTACAAAACAACATTGCTGATTATTGAGATCTCAGGTACTGTTTTTTTGTCCCGCGCCGTAGCCGAGCGGTTAAGGTAGGAAGCCTTGGCGCAGAGCTACGGGACTTGCGCTGGTTCGAGTCTCCATGGAGAAAGAAATTTTCTCATGGTATTTCGGCCAGTATGGGACCGGTGCCCACCCAGCATCGTGAGGCAATTGGGTAGCTACAGGTAGAGGCTCCAGGTTGAGGAACCAGCTATAACGGCTGGGGGACTCGACATGCTAACCACATGTCACCCCTACACTGGCTGTTGATCATCTACCTCTGTGATTGACACATGTGGATGTGAAGGGCCAGCAGCCGGCTGGTAAAAGGGCAACCGCTGAAAAGTGGAAAGACCCTCAATCGGAGGTACTGTTTTTACATTTCTTAAAACTTTAACACTATAATAATATAATACTATACATTGTAAAACAGAAATATTATCTTATGGTTTGGAATGAGTGTTATGAATTACATAAATAGTCTATAAGTGTCTTAGAAAACACTACACATTGTTATGAATGTGAGTTATGAATTTCATAAAATGTTTATAATAATTTTGGTTCTTAAAAATCACTTCACACATTGAGGCAGAAACCTCATCATCATTTAAAAGTAAGTTTAACCAGAATTGTTGTCTTTCTGAGTCTGGTATTATTATATTCTATATTGTTTTGTTTATTTTATTTTCCTTTGTATTACACATTGGCATCTTTTAAAAGAAATCTAAATTTATATTTGCTCTAACCTCGACTTCATCATTACCCAGTGTAAGGTACATATATTAATTGGTGTTTTTCGTATAATTCATCATTATTATTATTATTATTATTATTATTATTATTATTATTATTATCGTAAATATTATTATTGTTATTATCGTATAAAATGTTGTTTGTATACATGAAATTTACATTGCTACATTTAATGTATGTTTAACTGTTTGTAATTAGTATAGTGTATATCTATATTTGTCAAATATTTATTTGTATTTGTGCTGGTTGAGTGGAAGAGAAGGCCTTATGGCCTTAACTCTGCCAGAATAAATAAAACATTATTATTATTATTATTATTATTATATTATTATTATTATTATTATTTTTAATTGTTCATGTTCTATAATTTATTTGATGTCTTGAAACTGTCTCCTAAATCCACATGATCGGGAAAGACCAATTAAAACATTAAATCCGAGGCTACAATTAATGCTTGAAGTTTTTTTTTATGAGCCCCAAAATATTCGGACTTCTCGTGGGCTCCTAGATATATATCATAATAAGTTTACTTCACTAATAGAGGCTTCATCTCGTCTCATCCCTTGACCTTGGAATAACCCCGGACACGATTATAGTTTTTTTTCAATAATCAGTTACTGTTTTGGTTGTTACGCAGTTGTTGCACTCAGGATGCAGATAGGGAGAAATGGGGAGAGATGTCAGTTAATGTATGATTCTAGGAATAAGATGCTCTTTGTAAGTACTTATTAATGTCTGAAAGCGAGAAAAGCCATTCAGACGGTTTGAAGTGGAAGTTTAAGTACACGGGGATGGCATCGGCTGCGTGAGGCTGACAAATAAGAAATCAATATGATTACAAGCACTTAATGTGTATTATTACGTCACCTCACGTGACCTGTAGCCAACAATCTAACTTGTAAATTAACCGAATTTATGACGTAATACAGTAGAACAGATTTATAGCGTAACTAGCTAAAACCCGGCGTTCGTTGCTATGCCTAAATATTAATTAATTAAATGGTATGGTATACGCTGAGGCGAACCAAACATGGCGGTTGCTAGTCAGCTTTTAATTTCGGATTCCAGGTGAACCTCTACTTCTAAATGTCGGATTTGGGTAATTTTTTGATAATACCTAGCTCGGTTTATTTTAATATGATAGCCTATACTGAGTTTCGTTGTGAAACATCGAAAATAGTGGCCGCTAAAGTGAATTTTAAATTTTCACTTCAGATTAAGTCCTACACCTAATAGTTTTAGTGAATCCAATTGTGAATCCAAAACATCCAGGGACCCACTGAAGCACACATAACAATTTCATCAAAGTAGGTCCAGTCGTATAGGCATTTTTTAATTTTGGATTTCAGGTAAACCTCCACTTCTAATTGTCGGATTTCACTCATTTTTGGACAATACATACCTCGATTTATTTTAATAGAATATACTGAGTTTTAATGTGAAACATCGAAATATGTGACCCCTAGAACGATTTAAAATTTTTCACTTCAGGTTAACTCCTACGCCTAATAATTTTAGAGGATCCAATTGTGAATCTAAACCATCCTGGGACCCACTCATACATATAAAAAAATAATCAAAATTGGTCCAGTCGTTTAGGAGAAGTTCAGTGACAAACACAGTACAGAAGAATTATAGAAGCTATATAAACATAGTATAAGCATAGAGCAAAGGCAATGTTTTGAGAGGGTGCGGTGCAGTAAAAATAATGGAGTAAATTGGACTTTACTTAAAAGGTGAGGACGTTTAATTCTAGTCGGTCTTCCCCGCTGAGCGTCTAATTCAATTTCCTGGACCTGCTAAGTTAATTGTAGCGATAAAAAGCTTCTAGGAACAACGCCACACAGTACAACGGTAGAGAGAAATATTCTGCTTTCAATCGCGAAGACTAACTCACTGGCTGTATCGAACCCGTAGGTTCATGGCCGCTCGAACATAAGCTCTCCATATATACCTATCCTGAGCTATTCTATAGTGTTCTGCCCGAGGGCAGGTCTTTCACTGCAATCATAGCATTTTCATGCTATGCTTTGCAGCTTTACTAGGGAATTATAGGTGTGGTAGCATCCCACTGCTTTCTACACTCGTGAAGGATGATGATAATGATAAGGATGAAGATGGTGGTCGGATAATTTTAGAGACCGTAAGGCCCTAAACGTCCTGACATTTGTCTTACAGGTGAGAAAAAAACCGAAAAAACCTCACCCAGGAGCGTGGCCCGACCGGGAATCGAAACCGCACCCGCTGCGTGACGAAGCAGCACACTACTCGAAACCACAGCGCTGGAATCTATTCTGAGCTAATGTTTTGCAATCATTCCCCGTAAAGTGTACTTCTCTCAAATCATGGTTAATGTTATTTTCAGATCTCATTCTTGGTCTACCAACTGGGCGTTTTCTCTCCGGTTTTTCTGCAAGCAGGTTCCATTGCCCAATTATCATTCTCCATTAGTGCCATCGCAGTCTATGAGACTTAACTGTTCTTCTTATATTTTAATTCACTCATCTTTTTCTAAGTTACTTGATGACCGTTATATTAAAATTGTAAGCTTTATTTTTGTCCAATGCCACTAGGTTGTCTTCTATCACGTTTCTAGCTTTTTCCTCTGAAATTAGCAGAATTGTAATCCATTTCTTAGGTTGGGGCACTTGGAAGGCGGAGATACGTTACTCCGATTGCATTGCCCATTGTTGCGCCAAAGCCTTTCTTTTGTAAGGAGTTACTAGACTAACTTAATTTTAGTTACCTCATTTTGCACATAGATGTCGTGAATGGCATGCGTTCAACACACCGACCCAATGACACATTTAACAGGCAACTAAGGTATTACTTGGACGTTGAAGTCGGTAAAGTTTGGTTAGAGGCCTCTTTGTTCAGGCTTAAGGATCTTTTACAAGCCTGAAAATCTTCCGACTCGGGACCCAGGGCTTAGAGACCCTCCCGGCCGGGTTTTAAATCCGCTACCCTCGGAACTAGAGTCAAGGACCCCGATGATATGATGAATGATAAATGATAATGAAGCGCCAGGAGAGCCCTTAACCTAAACTTAACCTAAATTCCAGACCATGGGCAACCATAGGAATAATTTCTTTAAGGACAAATTCCTATGGTCTGACCGGGAATCGAAGGCAGAACCTCATCAACTGTAGTCAGAAACTCTCACCACTAGCTCATTAGGCTGTCAGCATATCAAAATATTATTTTTTATTAAAATTTAGGAAATACCTTACAACATGTGACGCGAAAAATTCGAATCATACACCATCCGCATGTGCGAACAAACGCGAAGCGGATTATACTATGGAATCACGGGATGCAGCCAACATATACACGATATTTAACGAACCTAAAAGCTAACCTAACACAATATAAGCACTCTAACCTATGAAAGAATGCAACGCCCAAAAATTAATAGTAAGTTCTAAAATTCTAAAATATATGTGTACAGCTATATAGCCTACTCCAACTGCAATAGGCTTAGAAGGCCCTTGGCCTACCAGCCAGCTGCTGGCCTCACGTCCACATGGGTTAATCACAGATGTAGACGATCATCTAGCCCGTGTAGAGGTGACGTGGTGAGCATGTCGGGTCCCCCAGCTATAGCTGGTCTTCTCAACCTGGAGTCGTTGCTTATTGTAGCTACCCAAATGCCTCACGATGATGGGTGGGCACCGGTCACATACTGGCTGAAATTTCATGAGAAAATTTCTTCCCTCATGGGTCTCAAAACAGCGCAAGTCCCGTATCTCTGCGCCAAGGCTTCTTGCCTTAACCACTCGGGTACGGAGCGGGATTTATATGTGTACAACTAATTAGTACATACTCTATGTTGGCAGTACTGGAACACGTATTTGTTGTTGTATAGAATATCCGTTAAAATCAATATGGCAGCCACGTCTTCATGCTACGTATGCAGTTAAATATAATAGAAACATATATTGAAATAATCGTTAGAAAAAATGTAAAAATCATTGTAAATGGTGGGAAATAATTTAAAAAATGAATACCTAAGAATAAAATTTGACAGGAGTTTATGAAGGAATAAAAATTATCGCGTCACGGTTGTAAAGTTTAGCCAACATTTTAAATTAATTTGAGTTTTTATATTTGCAGTTAAATGATTTTCATTGTTTTTTCCGTAGTGTGTGCGTGCGTGTGTGGTGACGCAGTTAATGAGATATTTTAATAATGCACACTGCCCCAGGGATACCAACTCCGCTACACAAAGGTTTCTACGAATCGTCAGCGGACAAAGCGCTTTCATATTAACGCGGGCAAGTGTGTGTGTTCCTGACGTACTGTAATGCATCAATCAGACCATTTTCCAATCATGTACCTTTAAGGGCAAATACAATTTTATTTTCAAATTCAGCCGTTAATAATATTTCATGCTTTCTCATATCTTGACCTGTTTATTTTATCAAACGGCTAGATTCTGTAAAATGACGAGATGCAGATTTCAAAACTTTTTTAAATCATTTAATTACCGGAAAAAGTTCTTGAAAAAATCAATTTACATCTAAATCTATAACAGCCAATGTTGAGCCCTGACCTCTCCTTTAGTTATGCTTATTTGCCCACAGATGTCATGAATGGTATGCGGTCAGCATATAATATAGATTTTCATTGCAAAATAGTTTAATGAGAGGTTAGATTTATGATTGTCTTTTATCTTGGTTTCACATACAGAGAGTTAAATAACATTTATATACATATATCTTTATATATATATATATATATATCCATAGTAATTTTGCCCGAAGGCAGGTCCTTCACTGCAATCATAGCATTTTTATGGTATGCTTGCAGCTTTACTAGGGAATTTATATATATATATATATATATATATATATCCATCCATAGTAATTCTGCCCGAAGGCAGGTCCTTCACTGCAATCATAGCATTTTCATGCTATGCTTTGCTGCTTTACGAGGGAATTACAGGTGTGGTAGCTTCCCGTTGCTTTCCACACCGGTGAAGGATGATGATGATGATGATAATAATGATAAGGATGATGATGATGGCCGGATGATTTTCGGGGACCGTTGGGCCCTAAGCTTCCTGAAATTTGTCTTACAGGTGAGGAAAACCCCAAAAAAACCTCACTCAGGAGCCTGTCCCGACCGGGAATCGAACCCGGGCCCGCTGCGTGACAAGGCAGCACGCTACCTCGAGACCACAACGGTGGACACACACACACAGACACACACACACACACACACACATATATATATATATATATATATATATATATGGTATGATAAGAAAAATAAATGCCTGGACGGGATTCGAACCCGGATCTCTGAGTCTGTACCTCAGCGTGATATCCATTACACTACCAGGCGAATCCAATTCAAACACTTATTTTTCTTATATATGTATTATACTCTCCATTATTACTAGATGTCGCGAGAACACTGTCTTCACTGCCATCTAGTAGCTGACTATAACAAGTAAGCAAATTAAAGAGAATATTTATTTTACTTTATAGCAGTGACGCTTTATCGATGTTATAATTAAATGTTTAACATTGAGCAATGCAAGCTTAATATGGTATGATAAGAAAAATAAAGAATAATATATATATATCATTCTTCTGTACGTGTGTTTGTCACTGAACTCCTCTTAAACGACTGGACCGATTTTGATGATTTTTTGTGTGTGTGTCTGATTGAGTCCCTTGATGGTTTTAGATTCACAATTGGTCCCTCTAAAATCATTAGGTGTAGGAGGTCATTTGAAGTGAAAATTTAAAAATAGCTCTAACAGTCACATTTTTCGATGTTTCACAACGGTAGGTAATATCCAAAAACGAGTGAAATCCGACAATATAAGTGGAGGTTTACCTGAAATCCGAAATTAATAACTGACTAGCAACTGTCATGTTTAGTTCGTCTCAGCGTATACCGTACAATTTAATTAACTTTTAATATTACATTTATTTAGGCGTAGCAACGCACGTTGGATATTAGCTAGCTGAATTATATATTTGTAACTTATTTTTCCTGGTCATATGTCTGTTCCATAGGACACCATTTAACATTGCTGTTTTTGCTCTACCTTTATTTATTCTGTTCTTAATGTCACTTTCTTGTTTATCCTTTTTATCTACTTTTACTCCCAAATACTTAAGTCTTCACTTCCTCACACCTGCTAAATAACAACAACAACAATAATAATAATAATAATAATAATAATAATAATAATAATAAAAAATAATAATTTTTATTAAGAAATCTCTACATTACAGTTGTTATCCTTGAGCCCAAATGCATTTTTCTCCACGACAAATTTCTATCCTCAGCATCTTCTTCTTTGAGGTCTCTGCTGATCATGTTTGTTCTCACTTCATCCATCTACTGTTCACTGGATTTCCCCCTCCTCCTCCTGCCTTCAGCATTCCAATCCGGCATCATTCTTGGGATTCTATTATTCTCCACCATTTCAATCTTCGTTCTTCTATTACTCATATGATATTATGTTTAACATTCATTATTTCTCTAATTTTCTGGTTCCGAATTTTCTCCTTTCTTGATTTTCTTGATGCCCTTCGCCTAAAATCCATCTCTGTTGTCAATAATTTTTTGTTTGCTGTCTACCTAAAGTTCAGGTCTCTGCACCATTCAACATAATACTTCGTACGAATGATTTAAATATCAATGTCTTGGTTTTATATGTAACTACTGTACCCGGCAGACGCTGACCTGCCCGAACGTTCAATTCTCGTGTCATGTACGGACGATAAAAATGTTACTTTTTTTAGCATAACATTCACTATTTATGACGTCATTATATATTATTAAATAAATTCGCAAGGAAACCTCTCACAGCCATCTGTTGTGGCTCAAGAAGCGGCACGATGACGTCACATTATTGTCGCTAATATGTCGATAATGCAGATGACTACACATCCGACATAAAACATCCTATAACCCGATCGCAGCGCCATCTACTGTGTTTCTGTTGTGAATCTAAACCATGTAGAGACACACTCAAACACACACAAAACATTTCATCAAAATAGGTCCAGTCGTTTAGGCATTTTTGAATTTCGGATTTCAAGTAAACCTCCACTTCTAATTGTCCGATTTCGCTCATTTATGGATAATACATACCTCGATTTATATTAATAGGATATACTGAGTTTTGCTGTGAAAGATTGAAAATTGTGATCGCTAGAGCGATTTTTAAATTTTCGTTTCAACTGAACTCCTACAAACAATGATTTTAGAACATAATACATAACGGCTAAACAATCGCCGCATCTGAAACACTGTATATACACATTGTCAAGAAGATCGGTTGAATGGTTTAGAAGTCTATAAAGGACAGACAGACACACCCACAAATTCATTTTTATATAATAATAATAATAATAATAATAATAGTAATAATAATAATAATAATAACAATAATAATAATAATACTCCCTGGTACTATCGAACCCGTAGGTTCATGGACGCGCGGACATAAGCTCTCCATATATCCCTATCCTGAGCTAATGCTTTCCAATCATTTCCTGCGTAATCTACTTCCCTCAAATCATAGTTAATGCTATTCCCCACCTCATTCTTGGTCTACAATAATAATAATAATATAATAATATAATAATATTAATATAATAATATTAATATAATAATATAATAATAATAATAATAATAATAATAATAATCCACAACAGCTATAATAGGGTCTATGGCCCGGGCCACCTTGAATTTTGTTCCACTTGGCCAGCGACACAAGTATGTTTGGGCCACTCTGCTGTAGATGAAAGCGGTAATAAAATGTTATTGACTTTTGAAAAAGCTACATTCACGTAACGTTGGCATTTATGAGATATCAGATGTACCAACTTAATTAGAATTGGGATGTTATTGTGAATTAACAAAAGCTGGTCAGTCGATCTGCTCTGTGTGAACTTTGATAATTAACACAAAACAACGGATATTAAGTTACACTAGAAACAACATGACAGCCCTAGCCTTCCTCAGAATGTCCTTCCAGACTTCTCTATTTGCTGCTAAATTCTTCCAATTTTTAATTTTACTAATTCTAATATCCTGAAAGACGTCATCCTTCCATCTTAACTCTGGTTTTCCAACTTTTCTGGTTTGTAATGGTTGTGCCATATAGATCTTTATTATTCTCCAGCCCGGGCTAATCAATTCATTTTTATAAACTTCACTATATCGGGTTCCTTGTATTATTCATACAATTCATAATTTCTGCTTCTTCTCCAAATATCACCTTTCACAGCCACAAAAATAGCTCTTAATATGTTTCTTTCAAAAGTAGCCAGGGATTTCTGATCTCGCTTTGAAATGTATTTTCCAGTGCCACCAACTGGACTTTAAACGCGTTTCTAGTTCCCAGCTAGGTGCTATCGAACCCTTAGGTTCATGGCCACGCGGACACAACCCTCCACGCATACCTGTCCTGAGCTACATCCCCTTCATATCCGTCTTCCCTCAAATCACGGTTAATGTTATTTTCCCACCTCAATCTTAAACTATTAACTGGGCGTTTTCCTACAAATTTCCAAACCCCTATTTCAATTCCCATTCATGCCACATGTCCTGCCCATTACAATCTACGACACTTAACTGTTCTTATTGTATCTGGTTTTCTATAAATCATGTAGCTCACCGCTATGTAGTCTTCTCCATTCGCCTGTGTGTTCATGTATTTTGTGCCAAAGATTTTTCTTAGAACTTTATGCTCAAATGCTCGTAATATTTTCTCCTCCCTTAAAGTAAGAGTCCATGTTTCACATCCATATAATATAACTGGTAGAATAATAGTTTTATATATTTTCTGTTTAATATTTTTTAGAGAAGTTGGGACGACAAGAGTCCCTGTAATGCATAACAACATGCATTTCCAGAATTGAGCCTATAATAGTGTTTTGATGTGAGGAACCCAGGGTTGTACTTATATTTTTACACAGAAAGTTTATTGTGCAAAGGTTGGCAGATAAACTTTTAGAAGTTATTGAAGGATATTGATTGTTTTCATTTGAGAAACCCATCATCTACCAAATTCATTAATCTTTCTCTTTTATGTTCGTGTAGCAGATACATGTTCACAACTAGTTTGAGTGGGCTATAAGGCCGTGGTCAATAACTTGTGTTTCTCCCAGATGTTTCTTCCTCCACTATCAGTAGACAGTTCTTCTAGGTAGCGTTGAGCGTTGCCTGGTCGGAAGCTTGGCTGTGTCTACTGACCGTGGAAGCCTGTATTCTACGGTGTACGTCATTAGAGTAGTCATTATACTTAAATTTTATATTGGCGTGGTAGAAAGAAAAAATCAGAAGTTTTCATAAGTAATGCCACGAGTGATTTCCAATTTATCTAGGTAATTTGGAAATCAAGAGTGGCATTTGTTAAGACTATGTAACGAATACAATTAAGCTCTTTACTAAAAAATAATTATTTGAATATAGTTACCGGTGTTTTAAAATATCTATATAGTTAATGTGAATGGCGATGTTTGAAAACAAATTAGAAATGTGAGGTTATGTATATTCACTGCAACTCGATCATATTATTTATTGCCAAATAGGATCGCAATATTGTAAGAATGCACTCTAGTGGAGAAATAATGAAACACATCAAACTATTATAATCAACATTATAGGTTAATCATTTATATTTTGAATAAACAACTCAGTAAAATCACTTAATCTATTCATTATTTGCTATATTCAATGTATTTGTTGGAGAAAAATAATGGTCTAACCTGTTCAGAATATTAAAAAAGGAGGAGCTTTCTTTATCACAAAAGCAGGAGCTGATAAAGAGAAATCGATAAAGAGCGAGGTGAAACACGACTGTCATTGGTGTAAAACATAATTCATTGAAACGTGATTGGTCATTGACTACCATTTGCGACATGAGTTAAATAGTCAGAGAAATTGTCGAAGTGTGTTGATATACCGTACTTATAGTTAGGGCTAATTTTTATGATATAGCATATATTTTAAGAGTGACATGTTTCTTAAATATACATAAAAATGCTTTTTATACAAAAAAAAACTAATTGAATTAAAGTATATTAAGTCATATTCATGCATATTTGGCCACTTATATGTGACAGAGCATATTATAGCAAATTACACTGGTCAACATGATTTTTGTCTCATGAGTACCAATAGTTGTGCTTAATGCAGTTTTTTTTATCGTGTTTTCAAATATGTATTCGGAATTTCTCCATCACCCACAGTTTTTTATTTCAATTTCAATTAATGAATTTAAATAATTATTTTTAATAAACTTTTTTTTTCGTCCATTTGTCCATTGTAAAATAAAACCAAATGAGCTAACTCAGGAGATTTCAGCTATGGAAGAGAGATATAAAGGAAAATGAAATCTTATTATGCTGGCCGATTATTGTTTGACCATCAAGAGGGATGCTCCACAGGTGAAATATAGCATAAAATCGTAATTTCTTACTTTCTAGGTGAGTCCGAATGTTCGAATATTGTGTAGTTACGAATGTAGAAAATATGAAAGTGTTTGAAATGATAAATTCCTGTCTCTCGGAAACCTTGCGTGATGGAGAAAAACCGATATCATATTTGAATTCAGGAGAAAAAATACTATCAGAATCACATATTTTTCTTTCTGAGACAAAAACAAAGTTTATTTTTTGTTGCTCAGTGTTATTGGTTATATTCGTCATATTTTCACTCTTTTTAAGAATTAAAGAACTTTTATCGTATAATCTCTTACGTGTTTGAGTTGTTAAATTTCTCAGAATTTTGTTTCTTTTAAGATCTGTATTCTTCTCCTACTTTGTTTCAGTTCAGAGTATGGACTTTTCCCTTACATATATACCTGAGCAAATATTTATCTATTCAAGCAGGCGGCTACTGATAATTTTAATAAAATAAAAAGCTGCTACAATATCAAATCCCATACTTTAGTTTGCTTCACATTTGCATTTTATTCTTATATAAATAGTTAATTGTCATAAACTGGTTTACTACTTGGTTTTACAACTGAAATTATTACATAATTATAATATTATTAGATCATATTTTTTATATTGCAGTGCATATTTTTATAAGTTTTAGGTCATAACTGCATTCATTGTTTTGCATATTTTGGTGGTTTTTAAGTCATAAAAATCCCAGCCCTAGTTATTAGTTATTAGATTCCTCACTAATTTTGTGTTGATATGTGAGAAAATGTTGAGTTCTGTTGAAAGTTGTTGTATGAGTGTTTTGATATAAGGAACTCAGTCTTTTGTGCCATATTAGCATTGGTCGAATTCTTATGACATGTCATAGTTTTTTTTTTTTTTAATATTCATCTTAAGTTTCGACTTAAATTAAATACTTTATTCTAGACTTGCGTACTAAAACTTAGCTTTTTATCTTTGCAGGTATGTTTGATCACAACTGGTCAATGATCTGCAAATTTTAAATCAAGGAAATTATCTTTTCGTAAGTAAATTGTTAATAATTTGTTTTGTTTAATTTTTTTGATATAGTTTATATGACATGTATAACTGGATTAACTAGAATTTTATGCATCAACTGGCTAAGCGCCACTTAAAATTAGAGATTTTATTGTCATCTGTTGAACTTGTTCATGAAGTAAGTGTATGCACACTTTTAGCGTCAAATATTTAAATATAACCTTATTATTAAAAAAATGTAAACGCCAGCAGTCCTATAAGAGATTCTGTGTTTTGCAACAAACGGCTATGAAACTAACTCTTCATAAATGCTAATGTATAAATTTTGCATTCATGCATTTAAACACCAAGTGTTCCTGCTCTTAGATTGTTGATGCATAACTTCAAACAAGGAAAATAACTTGCAATGTCCAGTATTGTTAGTTGGCGCTACAATAAATAGTGAAGATTGACTTAAACTTTAAACGTATTTTTATCGAAACTTAAATAATGGCACATTGCCGGTTGATACATAACACCGTTCAATTATTCGTTATTTTAGAATTTATGGTATATTATGACTATTTTGTGTGGTCTATTGTAATCCCTCCCATATGAAGAATGCCTAGACTCAATGGTATTATTAAGCTGTTAGTTTATGCTGATGATATAGAATTATTAGGTGATAGAGAGGAGATACTAAGGGCTAAACGCACATCCTATTGAGTAACACTAAGAAATTGGGACTGGAAGTATACATCAATAAAAGTAAATATATTGTCACACATAGAAATTCATTATATAATGGAAATGGAAAGTAAATGACAAATGAGGAAAATTTTGAAGAAGTGGCTGAATTCAAATACCTAGGAACAATAATTACAAATATGAATGAGATGAACAAAGAAATTAAACATAGTCTCAATTCTGGAAATGCATGTTATTATGTATTACAAGGACTCTTGTCGTTCCAACGTCTCCCAAGAAACATTAAACTGAAAATATATAAAACTGTTATTCTCTCAGTTATATTATATGGATGCGAAACATGGACTCTTACTTTTAAGGGAGGGAAAACATATTACGAGTATTTGAGAATAAAGTTCTTAGGAAAATGTTCGACCAAAGAGAGATGAACAGACAGGCGAATGGAGGAGATTACATAACAGTGAGCTACATGGTCTTTATAGGAAGTCAGGTATAATAGGAACTGTTAGGTCTCGTAGACTGCGATGGACAGGACATGTGGCACGATTGGGGAATGAAACACGTGCATGGAAAACTTCTCGTAGAAAAACCAAAGTGAATGCGCTGATTAGACAAATAATGTGGTTGGAGAATAACAATAACAGTGATTTTAGGGAAGGTGCATTAGAATCACTGTGTATGTAGCTGGAATCACTGTATACAGAGAAAGTACACTGGAAATACTCTCTTATAATCAAGGTGCGCTAGAATCACCCTGCATATAAAGAAGATACATAGGAATCACTCTATTAGTAATGGTGCACTAGAATGATTCTGTAGAGAAGGTACAATGGACTCACGCTGTATGCCTACCTATTAGAGAAGGTACTCTGAACTCATTCTGTATATAGTGAAGGTGCGCTAGAATCACCCTATGTATGGATAAGGTATACTGGACCCACTCTTTATATAGTAACGGTGCGCTAGAATCACCCTATGTATAGATAGGGTACACTGGACTCACTCTGTATATAGTAAAGGTGCGATAGAATCACCCTGTATGTAGAGAAGGTACATTATAAAAATTGGACTAATATAATAAAGTAAATAATGTATTCAAGGTGATAAATGATTTTCTTTTGTTAGCTTATTTTACACCGTGCAGCTGAAAGCTTTTAAAAGCTCATACATGTGAATATCATGTACAGACTGGGTCAAAATGTATGTCTGCTTCACTCGACATATTCATCGCTGACCCACGTAGAAGGCAGTTCTTTGTTACGTTACAAAGTGTAATTATAAATAAAAGTTTTGTTCAACTATGTGAAGGAGTGAGGCAGGGCTGTACACTACATTATTTAACATTTATGTTAAAGAAATTATTACTGAATGTAATCAATTTTCTTTAGAGAAATATAAATATAATAATATAATATCGTCTACTCGGGTCCAGGTCGAGGTATGAGATGAGATGAAGCCTCCTGTGTAGAGGCCTGTGAATGACAAGGGTGCTGGCCGACGCATCATCACGGGGCAGATGAACGAAATGAAACAAAATGGTTGAGATGAATATGGAGATGGTGAAATGAAATTGTGGCAGGGGAAAACGGGAGAGAATCTCGAGAAAAACCTGCCCAAGCTCCGTTACGTCCACCACGAAACGCACATGGAGTGCCGAGACTCGATCTCGGGACACTAGCGGTGAGAGGCGAGCGTCCAACCGCTTGCGCCACGGAGCCGCCAAAGGAATAAAA
Organism: Diploptera punctata; assembly: GCA_030220185.1. Taxonomy (NCBI): domain Eukaryota; kingdom Metazoa; phylum Arthropoda; class Insecta; order Blattodea; family Blaberidae; genus Diploptera; species Diploptera punctata. The sequence continues at coordinate 606,554 of JASPKZ010008348.1, forward strand.
ATCGCGAGAAATTATTTCTTGAAAACAATTTTGTATGTTGACCATCAGGTATATACTGCTGAGACAGAAGACGACTGCAATATCATATGTACAAATTAAATTAAATATCAAAGAAATATAATTAAAGGGCTTAGGGCAATAATATAAGTCACATATTGTTATTCAACATTGCCACAATGGATGTCGCTCAAGCCATCACGATAGACGAAGTAAAAGTACTTGCTTACGCGGATGACGTGCTGCTGATGACAACATCATGTGAAGAACTACAGCTCGCATGTTGCAAATTAGAAGTAGGCCTATGGGCAAGTGAAAACGACCTTCACATAAATGAAAACAAAACGGTGTTGACGATATTCAGGAAAGGAGGACGAACAACACCGAAAGATATCTTCATCAAAAATAAGAAGATTCAACGGGAAAACAATTTTAAGTACCTGCGTTCACCTTTGAGACACGCGGAGCAGTTTTTAACGGGCAATTCACAGACAACATAACAGCGGCAACACTAGCAATGAATGACGTCAACCTCATAGACCGACTCTCTCTGGAAATAGCACTAGCGCTTCTCAAAGCAAAGATAACGCCGATTGTCACATACGGACTGGACAACATATGAACTCACCTAATAAAGAGAGATCTCTAACAAATTGAGAAGGTGAAAGCTACGTACCTCAAAAAGGCTCTCTGTCTGTCGAAATACACACTGCCACGCCTCGTATATGAACTGGCGAGGGAACCCTTGTATATTGAAGAGCTGCGACAAGATTTACATCTGTAGTCCACAGACGCATACAGCATCGCAATAGAGGAACTAAGATGGAAGGAATACCAAATCTGGATGGAATTCTACTCCACGGACGCTATGATGACAACGGATTGGAGACAAGCGGAATACGACCTCAGACATCTGATGACGAGGATGGCAACACATGGATTCCATCATAGGATCTGTAGGATCAAGAAACATCACGAACAGACTCCCAGTGCTTCTGTGAGCTGTGCGCTGAACACTGACCGTTACCATGTGTCGTGTCAGAGCGAGACGTGTCCCTGAGGACTTACTATGGAGGGGACTGAACGGTGGACCATGGTGAACTTAACATTATGCACATTGTGCGCTCTTCATTATTATTATTATTATTATTATTATTATTATTATTATTACTATTATTATTATTATTATTATTATTATTATTATTATTATTATATTGTTCTATCTTAGATATAAGGGTTTTAATGATTCATAAAATTAGAAATACTAATTATGCAGTACTGTTGTTAATACATTGTGTGTCTATATGTTTTAACTCATCACTGGTGCACTTACAAATGATTTTGTGGATATTTCAATACGTTTATTTGCTATCATTGTAATAAATGACATTTCTTAACATAATGTGGCTTATCATGTTACTGTTCTAAACCCTTCATTTGTAAAATATCAACACTTAAAATACATGTTATGGCTTTTAAGGGTAAATATCCGATTAGATCTAAAATTGTAATATTTGACGTAATATTGCCACATGTTAGCTATCTTATAACTAGAGCCCGGAATTGTATGTAAAAGTACTAAATATGCATGAAAAATATAGAAAATGTGCACCCTAAATATGCAAAAACAGATTGAAATAAAATCAAATAAATTATTTGCTTTGTGGGTAATCTTAGCTTATTCCTGGATGTTATTGTAGATAAGGAAATTTTTCATGAGGTTTTCTTGTGTGAAGCTCCTTCGTCTGTCAGTGAAGAAGGGTTTACACAATGAAAATGTCCTTTATACATTACGTGATGCACAGATGCACGTAAAAAAACACCACAGTTATTCTTCAGTGAATTCCTCTTCGGTTACAATTATTTTCACTATCACCAGAGAACATTTGGTAATTTGGCAAATTCTGTTGTAGGCAGGATTTTTTTAAATACGCTTGTCAAATGCGATTTTAGCAATACCGTAATATTATATCTCAAGGTCCACTGGTATTCCCCTCTTACACACATGTAAATATACACTTTACGCTTATATCCAATGGACTGCAGAAACTTTGTTAATTAATGAATATTAATTTTTTATTATTATTCCGGCTTTTACAATGAATATACATTTTTCCCATACCCATGTTCACAGTTAACTACACATTTGCTTCAACACATTTTTCCATTCTTGTCTGTTCATCCATATATCTTCTTCTATTTCCCATTCCCTCTTAGTTTCATTGATTCCCTGAATCCACTTAATATTTGGTCTACCCTTCTTTTTCCTTCCCTGTGGTTCCCAATCCATGATTATCTTAGGTAGTCTTCCTTCTTCCATCCTTCTAATGTGTCCGTACCAATATAGTTGTTTCTTCTTTATAAAATCTAATATTGAATATTGTACCTGCATTTTTTCTTTTATATATGAATTTCTGATTTTATCCTTCCTGGATATTCTTGCAGCACGTCTCCAGTAGTCCATTTCAGTGGCAAGTAATTTTTTTTCATTTGTGCATTTAAAGCCCACACATCAGCTCCATAGGTAATAATGCTTCTGATTATTGTATTTGTCCCATTAATTAATAAATATTAATTATTGATTAATTAATTACCAGTAATTATCTGAAGGGAAAATTATAATTTAATACCACATTTAGGAATAAAATATGCATTTATGCAATAAAAATCTAAAATAAGCATTTTACTCCGGAATATGCATTTCTATGCATTATCAAAAAACCGCTCAAATTGTGTGTGAAGGGACCACTTGACATGTAAATCATTTCCGCACACGTTTTAATGCATAAAACAAAGCATGCATTTCGCATACAAATCCGGGCTGTAGATATAACTATGATAAAGACGTACAAATACAAATCTCGCGTTTTCAAAACGATTACGAGTATTTTAGAATAAAGTTATTTTGGACCAAAGAGATATGGACAGGTGAATAGAGAAGACTACATAACAGTGAGCTACATGATATTTATAGGAAACCAGATATAATAAAAAGAGTTAAGTCTTGTAGACTGCGATGGGCAGGACATGTGACACGAATGGCGAATGAAAGAGGTGCATGGAAACTTCTTGTAGGAAAACTAGAGCGAAAACACCCAGTTGGTAGACCAAGAATGAGGTGTGAGAATAACATTAACCATGATTTGAAGGAAGAAGATTATATAAGGAATGGTTGGAAAACATTAGCTCAGGATAGGGATGTATGGAAAGCGTCGCGGCCATAAGTGCCAGATACTTAGTTTTAAATGATAGTGCAATTGTCTCGCCAGTTTAAGGCCAGAGCTGCAGACGTGATGGGGATAAACCCATGAAACTTGTCTGTGACAGTGTTTTGGAGCAAGAAGCGTCCGGACGTCACTTCTGAGAAACTGTTACCTGTACGTCACACAAGTGTGAAGTGAATTAATTGCGCTGAAATGTGATTAGTCTACGCCACATTTTAAATTAAATTCTGCTTCTCTCACCGTTACATTTATTGTAACGCGCCATCTGCTGCAGTCATATCAACTGGATTATCTTCAGCTGTCAGAATTAACTTGCTAATAAAAATGTACCTCCTTTGGCCTTGGAAATATACAAGGCTATTTACTTGGCCCAGCGCATTTACGGAGCGTTTTTCTCTCTGGTTTTCCTACAAGAATCTTCCATACATCTCTTTAATCCTCCGTTCCTGCTTACATGTCCTGCCCATCGCAGTCTACGAGGCTTTTCTTATTATATCTGGTTTCCTATAAATATCATGTAGGTCATTGTTGTGTAGTCTTTTCCATTCCCCTGTCTCTTAATCTATCTTTGCTCCAAAATGTTTACTAAGAACTTTATTCTCAAATACTCGTAATATTCTCTTCTCCCTTAAAGTAAGAGTCCATGTTTCACATCCATATAATATAACTGGGAGAATAACAGTTTTATATATTTTCAGTTTAATGTTTTTGAGAGAAATTGGGACAAGAACCCCTCTAATACATAATAACATGATTTCGAGAGTTGAGCCTAGTTTAATTTCTTTGTGCATCTCGTTCCTGTTTGTAATTATTGTTACTAGGTATTTGAATTCAGCCACTTCTTCAAAATTTCTCTCATTTGTCATTAACTGTCCATTTCCATTATATAATGTATTTCTCTTCGTGGTGGATGAAACAGGGCTTGGGCAGGTTTTTCTCGGGGTTTCTCTCGTTTTCCCCTGCCACAATTTCATTCCACCATTTCTCCATACTCATCTAATCCATTTCGTTTCATTTCATTCATCTGCCCCTGTGATGATGTGTCAGGCGTGATCGGCCGGCACTCCTGTCATTCACAAATCTCTATATAGAGGCTTCATCTCATCTCATCCCTCGACCGGACACTGAGTTGCACACAAGTTGAGGATATTTAATGTATTTATATGTGTGAACATAAATTTAGTTTTATTGATGTTTGCTTCCAGACCTTTGTGGATCTCATTCTTATTTGTAAAGAGCTTGAATTATGAATGATTTGGCAAAAAATACAAACTATGGTGTAATATAATTCTGGGAGAGTCCTGGTGACTCATTTGATTAGAAGTTGGCAACACTTACTAGACACAATATGTCGTCATGGAGAGCTTGTGCCAAATTCGGTGGGTGGATGACCTAGGCGCATCTATATTGCTATTCCTCATGAGCGGAGGAATCACTGCATTAAACCTCAACACAGGTCAAGGTAATGTGCTAATGTACACAAGCAGCGCGGGCGTATACAGGCTGTGGCTAAAGTGGATTCTATACCAACTAACTCACTGGTACTATCGAACATCTAGGTTTATGGCCGCGCAGACATAAGTTCTACATACATCCCTGTCCTGAGGTAATGTTTTCCAATCATTCCCTGTATAGTCTACTTCCCTCAAATCGTGATTAATGTTATTCTCCCACCTCATTCTTGGTATACCAACTGGGCGTTTTCCCTCTGGTTTTCTACAAGAAGCTTCTATGCACGTCTTCATTCCTTATTAGTGCCTCATGTCCTGCCAATCACAGTCTACGAGACTTAACTGTTCTTATTATATCTGGCTTCCTATAAAGACCATGTAGTTCACTGTTATGTACTCTGCTCCATTTATGTCTGTTCATCTCTCTTTTTTCCAATAATAATTTCTTAATAACTTCATTCTCAAATACTCGTAATCTCCTTTCCTCCCTTAAAGTAAGAGTCCATGTTTCACTTCCATATAATATAACTCGGAGAATAACAGTTTTATATATTTTCAGTTTAATGTTTTTTGAGAGAAGTTGGGACGACAAGAGTCCCTGCAAATGCATAATAACATGCATTTCCAGAATTGAGCCTATGTTTAATTTCTTTGTTCATCTCATTCCTGTAATCAAGAAAACTATTTTCAAAATATGTTTTTGCGCGATAGTGCGTTTTGTCGAACTTGCGAGCTATGGCGACCATGATTGAAAGTTCAACTTCCTACGTTTCGGGGTTGCCAACCTAAATAACTATACTTAATATTACAACCACTGCCCTTTATGTATATACAAAGATGTATCCAAAAGGTAGTATCAATATACATTATACGAAAGAAATCACTGCATTTTAAATGAACTGAACTTTATTTGAAACAATATTGAAAGTTGACTTTACAAAATTCTACTGAAAAGTTTAGACTTTTTAGCTTTACGTCCAATATACTTATTTTTGAGGAAACTAACTAGGGTAACAAAATATGCAAAATTGATACCTTCTTTTAAATTTATCATCGTCATCAGCATTGAATATTCTGACCACAAACTCGCTGGAGACTTCAATGTTTCACTCCTAAGCATGAAACAAGCAACCATACTTTTTCACTTACACTATAATTGTTTTACTCCAACCACTTTCTGAATTAAATGTATGTTTTTTCATATCTTAATTTAGATTTCTCTGGCACTAAAGAAGCGCACCCAACTTCCCACGCTTCTTCAATTTTGTCGTTTTGATTACAATCATTCATACTTGCAGCCATTTTATGCGAGATATCAAGGCATGCTGTAATCTCAACAATTATTTTCGGCATTTAGCATTTATAATTGGCCAAAGTGCTAACGTCAGTCAATTGTTTATAATGAACGCAAATAATTTCAACAAAGGTGTTATTATTTTATTATTATTGTATTATTTTGAAAACACTATCGCGCAAAAAATAATGTACAACGCACGTTTGTGAAATGTTTTACAGAATCTCGAAAATTAAAAACCTCGCTATCGCTCGGTTTTTAAACATTTTCCTCAATTCTGTAAATACCACTTCCCAACCTCGCATCGTAATATACTATTGTTGTATAACTTTTATGTTGTCATACTAAAGTATATCTTAACTTATAAAATAGACTGCATTTTAGGAGTGTAAATTAGTAATTTTCATATTACTAGAAACAATATTGTAGTTACACGCTAAATAATACTCCTAAATATGAGTCCCACACTGTTATTATTAATTTTAACCAGTACTTTTTTAAACATGTTTCAAGTTTTAGGAGTCTAAATTATCACAAGTAATGTCACGAGTGATTTCTAGAGGATCTGGAAACCAGGAGTGGCATTTGTTAGTACCATTTAACGAATACAATTAAGTTGTTTACTCAAAAATCATTATTTAAATATAGTTACCGGTATTTTAAAATATTTATATATTTAATGTAAACGGCGATATTTGAAAACAAATACAAAATGTGAGGTTATGTATATTCACTACAACTTGATCTAATTATTTATTGCCAAATAGGATCGCAATATTTTAAGAATGCACCCTAGTGGAGAAAAAATGAAACACATCAAACTGTATATTATAATCAATATTATAGGTTATTAATTAATTTTTTTAGTAAAAACTCAGTAAAATCAAGGAATCTGTTCATTATTTGCTATATTCAATGTATTTGTTGGAGAAACATAATGCTCTGACCTGTTCAGAATATTAATAAATAATAGTTTTAAAAAACTAAAAGAACACGCTTTATTAGAAAACTAAAAAATGAAAAATAATTTTAATTTCCAATACGCTTGGTATAAAATAAAGTGGTCAACAAATAAATAATCTCCAACACATATAGAATAAAATTAGAGTTATCATCAAAAAGAAAATAATTTTACCATCAAAAGCGTGGGGTGCTCTATATCAATTAATATATTTGGTAATAAACAGATATTGGTAAAAGTAAGCTCTCTAAGAAGAAAATGTAAAAATCATAAAAAGCACCCCACGCTTTTGATGGTAAAATTATTTTCTTTTTGATGATAACTCTAATTTTATTCTATATGTGTTGGAGATGATTTACTTGTTGACCACTTTATTTTATACCAAGCGTGTTGGAAATTAAAATTATTTTTAATTTTTTAGTTTTCTAATAAAGCGTGTTCTTTTAGTTTTTAAAACTATTATTTATTTTTTATTTTTTAGTTTTAATATTTTACAAAATAAGATAAAAATGTAAATATCTTTAAATTCGATACTATTGTAGTATGAGCTAAAAGTAATACTCTTCTATGAAAAAACCCTCCTAGCCGGATTTGAACCAGCGACGTATGGATTACTGAAATTATATACCACTAAGAGTTCACTGCTCTACCAACTGAGCTCTTACAACGATTGACTGAAAACTCGACAAGTCCGCAACCTATTATACCAGTTTTCATTTTTTTGATTTTCGGATGATTCTGGCCAGGATTTTAGAAACAAAATATGAAATTATTGTATTGTCACGGGTCCTCTACAAGTATACAAAGTTTCAAGTCGATCCGATGATTTTAAGTGGGTGAAAATCGCGTTGAAAAATTCCGTTACATAGATAGATAGATAGATAGATAGATACAGGTCAAGCTAATATAAAGCGTGTAAAAAGGAGGAGCTTTCTTTATCACAATAGCAGGAGCTGATAAAGAAGAATCTATAATGATCGAGGTGAAACACGACTGTGATTGGTTTGTAAAACAAAATTCATTCAAACGTGATTGGTGATTGACTCCCATTTGGGGCGTAAGTTAAACAGTCAGTGTAAGGTACTAATAAGCAGACTGGTAGTTTATGAAATAATACCGGCAGAAGGTGTCTATTTTTGTGTACAAATTCCGAGCTAAATTCCAGTTGTACTGTAAACAAACTAGCATAAGGTATTACTCCGTCTATTGGGCGAACTGTGGTGCTACTTTTACTTGCCATATGACTGAATTGTGTACGATACAAACATTGTTCTTAGGTAACGTCGTATTTTACAGGAAATAAGACTGAGTACAAGGTAAGATGGTGCCAATAATTAGGAACTTCCTCCATTTCTTATTTATTTATGACAAAAATTATATACGAGACCACCTAATCAGAAGTTTACGATTTTTCATCGTATCCATACATATCCTTTATTTACAATTTCATTACGATCAGAATTTCGGCTCCATGCTGACTCACCTGTAAATTCAAGTGTATTTTTCACCACATTGTCAATGGCTATTATAGGATATTTTTCACTAAATTATTTGAAAACATTCAAAATAATTTATTTCTGTCCGCTTTTGAAATTTTTTCCATTCCAATGTTTTAAGAAATTCTACAGAAGCGGCCATTTTGAAACAACTGAAATTCCAACATATTCTATATTACGCGTGCGTAAGAATGAAACAATGCTTATTTAATGTATTAAAATTGTAATTATATATTTTAAGATTCTCCCTTATAACTTATATAGACATGTGCTGAATAATATATATTTTTGTTTCCTTTATTATGAGTGTTAGAGTGAGAACTACATTTTCTTACACACTTAAAGGTAAAAACATTATTCAACCAATGAAATAACATTAATGTGGTTTGTTCACATTAAAACTGGAACTTAGCTCGAGTTCCCAGAATTCCAGTGCATGCTGTAGCTCATGTGGTTGTCTGTGACTGACGTTGAGAATGTTCATTAGAAAACTAATTTATTTCTGAACACAAAAAATTACAATTTAATTAAAATGACGTAAGTTACATATTTATAATTAAAAACTAAAACCTCATCGCTTGTGCTCTTCCAACTTCACATAATATTTATGTCACATTTTATTTTGAGACGCTTCGACATCCATGTTGATATCATGTGTCAAATGAAATCTTAGAAAGGAAAAAGTGACCAAAACCAGTGAATTAATAATGATAATAATAATAATAATAATAATAAAATAAACAATAAATAATACAAATATTAAATTAACGAAAATAATGAAACTAACGATAATAATAAATATAATAAATAATAATAAAATAATATAAATAAAAGTAACAAAAATAATAGTAATAACAAAAATAACAACTAATGAAATTATAATACAAATACTAATTTAAATAATCAAAAATAATAAATAAATAATAATATTATTAATAATAGTAATGAAAGTAATAGTAACAATAAAATAATTATAAAATTAATAACAAAATTAACAATAATAATAAAACTAACGAAAATATATTAATACAATAAACAATAAATAATGAAAATATTAAATTAACGAAAATAATAAAAATAATAATGAATAAATAATAACAATAATATCAATATATATAAAAATACGAAAATAACAAAAAATAACACAAATTATAATTCAAATACTAATTTAAATAATAAAAATAATTAAAAAAGTAATAAAATAATAATAATAATAATAATAATAATAATAATAATAATAATAATAATAATAATAATAATTGTAAAATGATAATAAAATAATAGTCTGTTCGTCTCTCGTTGATATAAAAAAATTCCTAAGAACTTTATTCTCAAATACTCGTTTTTTTACTTCCAGCCCCAATTTCATAGTGTTACTTAATAGAGTGTGCGTATTGGTCCTTAGTATCTCCTCGCTATCACCTAATAATACTACATCATCAACATAAACTAACAGCTTATTAATACCATTGAAATGTAGGCCTTCTTTATCCTCTAAAGATTTGATGGCATGCTCTAGTATAAAATTGAACAATAGAGGAGATAATGCATTTCCTTTTTTTAACCAATTATGCATTTTTAAAGTATCCAAAAACCGTTTGCCCACACGATTATCTGTACAACCGGTATTTATTTTGAAACCCCAGTTATCGTATTCGTCCAATTATTTTCTGAACATAAACTCCATATCTTCATATTCATGTGCAATTACTAACTGGTCATCCGCAAATAACAGTGTATATATTGTATCTGTTGATCCATCTCCAATTCGTACTCCCATTCCTGAACATTATTATTATTATCATTAATAATAATAATAATAATAATAATAATAATAATAATAATAATAATAATAATATATTTGTAAACAGGTTTAAAATATAAAAAGAAACACATTCCTGTACCCAAAGCTTTTTTAATTTTTTATCTTCTTTCTCCATTCTTCTCTATCTTCTCATTCTATTCTTCCAGACCTAGCTCCCTCATACCTCTTTTTACATCATCCATCCATTTAAATCTAGGTCGATCTCTCTTTCCTTTCCCTGGTGGAATCCATTTCAAAACTTCTCTGTGCAATCTTGTCTCTAGTATTCTACGTATATGACAATACCATTCTAGTTGTCTGTATCTCACAAAATCTAATATTGTACTTTAGACTTCGACTTGTTGTGTGATGATTGTATTTCTGTATTTTTCCAATTTAGAATGTCTAGTTGAGTGTCACAGTTACAGTAGACATAAGTTTAAACTCAAAATTTTATTCAACTGTCAAGTTTCTGCACCGTATGTTAGCGTGCTTCTAACTATGGATTTATAAATTTGTAATTTGGTGTCTATTCTGAACTTCTTATCCCACTAAACTCCGTTCAACATTGTTATTACCGATCTGCCTTTTTGAATTCTATATTTTATGTCATTTTCTTGGGTACACTTTGAGTTAATTTTGATCTTCAGGTAATAATAATAATAATAATAATAATAATAATAATAATAATAATAATAATAATAATAATAATAATAATTTATTTATATACAGATTTTTAATGTTTACACATCTTTCTGTGCCTAAAGTTTTTTTCTTCTTCTCCACTCGTCTCTATCCATCCACTCCATGTCCTCCAGACCTCTTGTTCTCGTTCTTATTTCTTACATCGACGAGCTTCGAGGTCTTCCTTTCCTTCTTCTTCCAGGTGGAAACCATCCCAATGTTTTTCTAGGTAACCTTTTTTCTTGCATTCGTCGTACATGCCCATATTAATTTAATTGCTTGTATCTTATATAATCTACTATTGAAATCTAATATTCATTTTTTCTCGTACGACACTATTTTTTTTCCTAATTTTGAACATCTTGCTGCTCTCCTCAAGAAATCCATTTTCATCGACATAGGTTTTTGTTGTAATTTTTTGTTGAATTTCCAAAATTCAGCTCCATGTGTGACAGTACTTCTCATTGAATTATATATTTGTAACTTATTTCTTCTGGTTATATATCTGTTCCATAAGACTCCATTCATCATTGCGTTCATTGCTCTACCTTCATTTGTTCTGTTCTTAATATCACTTTCTTGTTTATCCTCTTTATCCACTTTTACACCCAGATACTCAAATTCTTCACATCCTCTAATATCCATCCATTGTAATTCTGCCCGAAGGCAGGTCCTTCACTGCAATCATAGCATTTTCTTGCTACGCTTGCAGCTTTACTAGGGAATTGTAGGTGTGATAGCTTCCCGTTGCTTTCCACACCGGTGAAGGATGATGATGATGACGATAATGATAAGGGTGATGGTGATGATGGCCATATGATTTCAAGGACCGTTTGGGCCTCAAAGTTTTCCTGACATTTGTCTTACAGGTGAGGAAAAACCTCGATAAAAACCTCACCCAGAAAAACTGCCCCGACCGGGGATCGAACCCGGGCCCGCTGCGTGAGAAGGCAGCACGCTACCTCGAGACCACAGCGGTGGACATCCTCTAATGTATCCCTTTTCATTTTCTAATAGTATATCTTCGGTTTCTGTTCCACATCGCACATAAAATGTTTTTCTAAATTTATTTTCAAACTCCAATTGTCGTAAAATTAATTGTAATATAATAATAATGATGATGATGATGATAATAATAATAATAATAATAATAATAATAATAATAATAATAATAATTCGACGAGTTAGAATATAGCTGTAAAAAGCTCTACTCCAATTAAGTTAGTAGCAGAATGAAAGTAAAAATGCATTGATGCTGACATTTATAATTAGATAAAACTCTTCCACTCACATTTGATGATATTTTACCAACTTTGAAGGCGGATAATTAAAAGTTTTAATTAGTTGTCCGCTCGTTACAAGATTTTTTAAAATTCGTAACACATTAATTGGTTACTACTTATATAAGTTACATCATTGGCAATCGTAAACGTTCGCACTACCTCACTCCCTATCTCTAAGTTTTAACATTTAAATCTAATGAAGGTTGTAAGGGTCGTGGTACAGCCTGAGGCTCTGAGAACCGAGTCACCGTTCCATCGGGTACTGAGTAAATGCGGTATCCTAATGTCTGTCCTGAGACTGAAAGGTAGCAGCCCTACCACTGGGCCAGTAACCCGTCCTAACGAATCTCAACTTTATTTGCAAGTCTGAACACGGCCCAAACAGATGTTAAGCTATCAACCTGCAGGAAGAAGAAGGGCAGGACGTCCACTCAAACACTTTTCGATGGTGTTTCTCTTGAGGTCAACAAATTGACTAAATTCGTGAATGTACTATGGTGATGGCACTTATAGTTGTGTGTGTAGTCCTTATATCAAAACACGCGGCCAACATCCCTTGACAACCTCTGAATGTTTGGCAAATCGACTGTATGACTCATCATGGGTATATCAAAACACTCAGCGTAAGATCCTTCAACAAAGTTTAAAAGTTTTTCTGACACACACATAACGTTTATATAGAACAGTTAGTAAAGACGAAAAACGTACGTAGAGCAACATTATTACAAGAATGTTGTATGGGAAATTAAATGTAAAGATATTCTAAACTTTAGTCTGAAAATTGTACCAAACTGTCAACAATAATAATAATAGTAATAATAATAATAATTATTATTATTATTACTATTATTATTATTATTATTATTATTATTATTATTATTATTATTATTTATTATTATTATTATTATTATTATTAGCGGAATTTGTTCCACAATTTCAATGACTTTTATTGGTACTGACTGTACTGGAGCGTTAGGGAGCATAGAGAATAGGTGCTGAGATAATGTGTCACACGTCTGCATACCCATCGGGCGAATCTTCTGTTATATACACATTAGGAAATAATACAATAAATGATACCGGTACTTTAAGTTATGTATTGCTTGCAAGGTAATCAAACATTTTAAGACAAAGATAGCCCTATCCGTAAACTCCTTTTTTTCGTTTTGGATGGCATTTCACTACACGTAAGGTCAACTACCGTCGCTGTTTGCTGCGTCTGTCAAGTAAAAAGACAGACGCAATAAACAACATTTCATTTATAGAAAAAAAAGTAATGGAATTTATAGATATTCCGAAAGAAAGAAAATACATTTTCATTTACTTTGTTCAAGGATCTGTTTGGACGTAGGACGACTTTTTAAATTAAAGTAAAAGCTCCTTATTCGCGGAAGATAAGTTCCGTAAATATGCCGCGAATACAGAAACCGTGAATATGGAATGACAATTTGTATGAGTATATAGAGGATACGTTCCAAGGTTCCAAAATAAAATAAAACTTATCAAAATAAAATCAATTTAATGACATATTTTTAACAACTTATATTATTACTGCCAGGCTTAGGCAAGGGCGTAAAGAACTTAGAAATATTTTCCTGTCTTGTTTCTTAAACGACCCGCCAACGTTTAACGGGCCAAGTATTTATATTTTTACTTTAAACGGCAACACTATTTTTTTTTTCCGCTTCGGAACTAATTTTTCTTTCCTTTTACTCGACATTATAAATTAGGAACAAAGCAGAAGAGACACGTGTTATTTAATCAAAATTATTGCAGCGAATGACAAGTTGAAACAATTAAACACCGATCGTGACGAGGGCGGCATTTATCAATGGACATAGCGACACGTGAAATAGGACGGCGGCGGATTTTTAACAACGAACTTTAGGCTTAGTGACAATAAGGTTTGTTTTACTGTGATTTTGTTTGTCCATTTGGTTTGAATCACTCATTGTAAAAGCTACCTTGACACATGCCTGTAGTAAAAAAATTGCCGATGCGTTAATAAAGGATACTAATCCTTCTAATACACAGACAGACTGGATCCGCGAATAAAGAAATTTTAGCCGTGAATACAGGAAGTGTGTCGCAATTTTGTAACCCGCGAATAATAAAAACGCGAATAACGGAACCATGAATAAGGATCTTTTACTCTATTGTTCCCAGACGTCAACGTGTTCATAATTATTGCATACGTTTTATTTGTGGTATTCGCATATTTGATCACGGTACACCATCCCTGGAACAATTGTCATGGCTTCGTCTACAAGATCGTAGAACCATCCATTTCCTATCTCTTCTCTATAAAATATTACAAACATAATTACCTTATTAATTATCACTCCGCTTCACTAGACTCTCTGATACACAAATGTGTCCTTTATATCCTTCCTCATCACACTGCCTGTTACTCGAAATCTTTTACAGTTTCTCTTGCTAGAACATGGAGTTCTCTTCCATCCTACTCAGAGACTGTCAAACTTTACCATCCCTAAAAAACAAACTGATAATAAAATTATTAACAGAAACATCTCACTAATTTAATATATAAAAATGAATGTATGTTTGTTTGTTCGTGCTTTAGGCGCGGCCATACCGTTGATCCGATTGTGATGGGGCTTTTTGCAAACTGTTCAGGAGATTCTCGGGATGAACATAGGCTATAAGAGAGTTTTGATACTCAACTCCTACACCCTTAAAAATCGCCCTTTGTAGTGGAAAACGTGAAAAAAGTAGCTATTTGGACTCTTAAAATGCTGCCTAAACCATAAGAAATACACAAAAGTAATGTACATAGAATTGCATATCTCAAAAAGCTCAACAAAAAAGTCCGTGACAGCATATGTTTATCTCTTATAGATAACACACAATAACCATTTTTGTCTTTCATTGATGCCAAGAAGATCCAGACAAGTACGTGTGCAAGCATAGCAGCACATGGCGGGTATTCATTTACGGATAACTCATAATAACGAATTTCGTCTTTTAGCTCATTTATGCCAAGAATTTCGGGATGAGTAGATTCCCGGACAACGCCGGGTAAACACAGGGTGTCTAAAAATAATGACAATATACATTTTTCCAGTTACTTATTTAACTAAACATAAAACACATTAATTTTCGTATTTCAGCTCATTTATGTCAAGAAATCGGGATAAGTAGATTCTCTTACATGTATACAAGCGATAGATTAATTCATTACAGTTTATTACTTTCTTTGCATTTATTTTAGTTTAATATTAGATTCGAGCTGTTATTCTTTTGTGTATATTTCTTTCATTAGTTTCATTTTAATTTTATTGTATTGCTAGACATTATTTTTACTATTTTCAGTTTATTGTTTAATATGTAATACAATAAAACCCGTCTATGAAGGAACATGCCATTTTTTAAAATAAATTTCTGTCTTGGCAGTTTTACTTCGTATAAAGGGTTCCAAATTACAAGCTCGAATTTCTCACGCAGTGTAAAGGTTTTACATGCACGCTTTAAAGACATAACGTATTGAACTGAAATACAGACAAAAAAGTGTATGTATCACAGCACAGTTTGCACGACAATACAAAACAACTCTATTACACAAAACCGAGAAGGAACACAGCACAGTTTGCACGGCAATACAAAACAACTCTATTACACAAAAACGAGAAGGAACTGAACTTCAGGAGGACTGAAAAGTTTCCCAACTCCCTCGCAGCTTACGTAAGCAGGCAAGGAAAAGCGAGGGATTCCCCGCTGTCACACATAAGTAAGGGTATCGCTGCAATACAATGGCAACACATGAAGGTAAAACGATATCACACAGTAGCGTCATATGCAGAATTTTCACGTGTGGTCATGAATACTGCAATTTAGAACGTGCTTGAGAATAATTTTCTGTCTTACCGAGGTAAACATTAACTATTGGTACTTTAAAAACCATTATGTTTCCGCGTTATGAAGGATTCCGGCTTATACAGGATGATTTTACATATGAAATCGTACCGTTCTGGATACATGTTTCCGCCTCTACAAGTTTCCTCCTTATAAAGGTTCCGGCTAAGACAGGTTTCACTGTATTACAATAGTAGGTAACGTGCACAAGTGTGCATAAGAGTAGAGTGGGCACAGGAATCAGTGTTATGTGCTGAGATCCATCACATGTGTTGTGTTCTTCTTACATTTCAAAACGTGGTATTTGTCACACATAGTTTGCATACACATATCTCGGATACGGTGTGAAAGGTATTTATGTTGCATAGCTTATGCACTGCGAGTCTGTCGATTGCTCTCCTCAACTGTTGGTTCGTTCTTGTCCAATTTCTATCCGTCATCGCGCTGTCAATGTAGAACTCATCTTGTATATTGTTTATTTTTTGTAGATACTCTGTTATGAGGTTCTGGTATGCCTGTGTGGATGGTAATAGCAGTGTGATGAGTATTTCTTCTATTAGGAATGCTTGCTTCGTTAGTCAGTTTGTGAGCCTGGAGGGTGTGTACTTTGAGACACCTAGGACTTTCTTTAGAAACGTTGTTTTGACGTTTTCTAGGGTTTGCAGGTCTCTCTTCTTAAGATGCTCCCATATTTTCTAAGTTTAATTGTTGTTAGGAGATTGTGGCGCGTTTTATACGACACACAGCAAGGAAGGAATCTACATGTCACGTGCCTTTGCTCTTTTCTATACAACTAGCTAATACCCGGCGAGCGTTGCTACGCCTAAATAAACGAAAAATAATGTGCTTTTATGTTTAGTTCAATAAGTAAGAGGAAAAAATTATATCGTAATTATTTTTAGACACCCTGTGCTGTTTACCCGGTGTTATCCGGAAATCTACTCATCCCGATCTTCTTGGCATAAATGAGCTGAAATAAAAAAATTAATGTTCTTCTTATGATTAGTTGAATAAGTAAAATGAAAAATAATTATAAATGTAAATCGTAATTATTTTAAGATTCCCGTGCTGATTACCAGGTGTTGCATGGGAATCTACTTATCTCGATCTTCTTGGCATAAATGAGCTAAAAGACGAAATTCGTTATTGTGAGTTATCCGTAAAAGAATACCACCATGTGTTGCTTGCTTGCACAGGAATATACGTACTTGTCTGGATTTTATTGGCATCAATTAAAGACAAAAAAGGTTATTGTGAGTTATCCGTAAGAGATACGCTGTTGCGGACTTTTTTGTAGAGCTTTTTGAGATATTCAATTCTGTGTACATTAATTTTGTTTATTTGTTATGGTTTAGGCAGCGTAAGCCATTTAAGCGTCCAAAAAGTTTTTTTTTTTTACGTTTTCCTCTACAAAGGGCGATTTTTAAGAATGTAGGAGTTAAGTATCACAACTGTCTTATAGCCTATGTTCATCCCGGGAATCTCCTGAACATCTTGCAAAAAGTCCTATCACAATCGGATCAACGGTATGGCCGCGCATGAAGTACGAACAAACAAAAACATTCATTTCTGTATAGGCCTACTAGCTAATACTCGGCGTGCGCTGCTACATCTAAATAAATTATGTGTTTTTACGTTTAGTTGAATAAGTAAAAGGACAAATAATTATAAATTTACTCCCTTCGTCGTTATTGCAGCTAAAACAAACTAATTAATTCTATTTCATAAACTATCTTTCATACAATCCAAATAGTAAATAAAATTTCATCTTCCAAAATTTAATATTCAGGCAATCACTATAAGTAAAGCTATATCGTAATTATATTTAGATACAACGTGCTGATTACCCGGCGCTGTCCAGGAATCTACGTATCCCGATGTACTTGGCATATATGAGCTGAAACACAAAATTCATTATAAAAGAATATCCTCCGTGCGCTGCTACGCTTGCCCGGGAATCTACTTATCCCGATCTTCTTGGCATCAATGAAAGACAAAAATGGTTTTTGTGAGTTATCCGTAAAAGATTAACATATGGTGTCGCGGACTTTTTGTAGTGTTTTTTGAGATATTTAATTCTGCATACATTAATTTGATGAATTTTTTATGGTATATGCAGCGTAAGCCATTTAAGCGTCAAAATGGGGACTTTATTTCACGTTTTTTCACTACAAAGGGTGATTTTTAGGGGTGAAGGGGCTGAGTATCACAATTCTCTTATAGCCTATATAGCCTTATATAAAATACGAACAAGCAAACAAATAAACAAACATTCATTTTTATATATTAGATCAGATGCTTTTACAGAGTTAATGTTGAGTGGACGAACCTGAGCTTCTGAATCATGAATGTCAAGTAAGGTTTTCTCTTGGATTTTGAAGCAAGTATTGATATGTTGTGACACGAGTGACTTAAGGAGCACATAATGCCTTTGTTTATGTGACCTCATAAGGGATTTTGCTTTGCAGATGGGAATACGAAACCCTAATGACTAAAAAGTACTATTCTAATGAGATTTGAAAATAAACTGCTTTTAGAGGAATTTAGTAATAAATAAGTGCCAATTACAATTTTAAAATTTCAAATAATAAAACTAAAATTTTAGCATTTAAAGGACATGATACCTTAAGAGCAAACATAATAATTGAGGATACAATTTTAGAGCAAGTGAATAGTTTTAAATATCTAGGTTTCAATTTATCACATGTTACAATTGAAGATATTAATGATAAAATACATAAATTTAATCTAATGTGTGACACTATTAAAAGAAACCTCAAAAACATAAGAAAAGAAACAAAAATGAAATTTTATAAAGTAATGGCTGTTCCTGTATTCATGTATGGGTCAGAATGTTGGACGATCACTAAAATACAAGAACAAAGATTGGAAGCACCTGAGATGAGATTTTTAAGAAATAAAGCGGGATATACTCTGCTGGATAAGAAAATAAATGAAGATATAAGAAAGGAACTAAATATTTTCAATCTTACAGATGGAATAGTTAAATATAGGAACGCCTTGAAAGAAAATATTGATAGAAAGCCAGAAGAAAGATTTCCAAAATTATTGCTAAATTATAAACCGCACGGAAGGAGAAATGTTGGACGCCCACACAGAAGATGGTCTGAACAATTTTAACAATTTTAGCTTTCATGAAACCGGAACGAGCCAACAGGTTTAATCCCTGGATGATGATAGTAATAAATACTGGTAATAATTCTTGTTCATTTTCCCTCCATGGTATCTTTACCTTGTCGTGTGGTGAGTGGCTTGCGTGCTTAAATGATCCTGAGAGCTATGCCGGCGGTAGCATTGCTGCCGATAGGGTTACCCATGCCGGACTGGTCGAAGGTGATAAGCCAGACGAAAAAAGTACCTTGGGCGAAAGAGTGACGATCTTTCGCCGTAAAAATACAACCGTCAAGAAATGCGGACATGGGTTCATCTGGGGTAAAATTTTCCGGAGGTCAAATAGTCCCCCATTCGGTTCTCCGGGCGGGGACTACTTCAGGGAACCCATGCCAAAGGCTCAAGCACAGGGACATGTTCTTAGGAACATGGAATGTTAGGACTTTATATAATAGCGGGGCATTAGAGATATTAACGCGGGAATTGGATAAATCACCCTTGGATATAGTCGCTTTACAGGAAGTTAGGTGGCCAGGAGAAGGTAGTCAGGAATCAGGAAGCTTTGCATTATACTATGGGGGTGCAGATAGACCTGCATTTGGAACGGGTTTTTTAGTCAGAAGGAGGATCCTATCCGCTATCCGAGATATTAAGTTTGTTAGTGATAGGATATCATACATAATTCTAAAGGGTAAACGACAAGATTTTATAATTGTAAATGTACATGCCCCCACAGAAGATAAAGATGACAAGATCAAGGATGAGTTCTATGAAGAATTAGAATGCTTATTTGATAGCCTTTCACGATATCATATGAAAATTGTCTTAGGAGATTTTAATGCAAAAGTGGGGCTGGAAGATATATTCAAACCTGCAATAGGCAAATTCAGTCTTCATGAAGATAGTAACGACAACGGAGTTAGATTAGTCACATTTGCCACATCGAAGAATCTCATTGTTAAGAGCACAACATTTCAGCATAAGGATATTCATAAATACACCTGGACGTCCCCAGATGGAGAAACTCGGAACCAGATAGATCATGTATTAGTGGATAAACGCTGGCACAGTAGCATCATTGATGTTAGATCAGTTAGAGGGACAGAGTGCAATTCGGATCATCATCTGGTCAGAGTGAATATCAGACAACGGCTATCGCTTATGAGAGGAACAAACGCTAAAAATGATTCTGTAAAATATGAATAAAAAAACTTGAAAAATGATGAAATGCGGCAAGAATACCAAATCAAAATTGCTAATAGATTTGAGGTACTGGAATCTTCAGATGACAATGTGGCAAACGAAGAAGAAACTGATATAAATAAAGAATTGGAGGCTATAAGAGATACTATTAAATTGTCAGCATCAGAAAGCATTGGTTGTTTAAAAAAGAGGCAAAATAAGAAATGGTTTGATGAGGAATGTGCCGACATTGTAAAGAAAAGAAAGCTAGCAAAAATGAAATGGTTACACGAGCCAAATGAGGTAAATTTAGAGCAATTGGGTAGTGTTAGACGGGAAACCACCAAGTTACTAAAGAGTAAAAAAGACGGAATATTTGAGAGAGAAGATTAATGATCTTGAAATGAATGCAAAAAATAGGAACATTAGAGAATTATATCAGGGAATTAGTATAGAGAAGAAGGGGTTTCAGGCTAGAACAAACATAATTCGGAATGAAAATGGGTATATGATTGCAGATTCTAGGAGTATATTAAATAGATGGAAAAGTTACTTTAATCAGCTATTAAATGTACATACAGAACAGGACATTGAGGAGGATAAGTTACAGACAGCAGAAATGCTAGTCGCAGAGCCAAGTGCATTAGAGGTTGAAATGGCGATTGAAAAATTGAAGGTGTATAAAGCATCAGGTTCAGATGGGATCCCAGCAGAACTGATAAAATCAGGGGGAGAAAAATTGATGGACAAGATACGCTCGTTGCTTAGTATGATTTGGGAAAAAGAAGCTCTTCCAGATGAATGGAAGGAATCAATTATCGTACCAATTTATAAGAAAGGAGATAAAACTGATTGCAACAACTACAGGGACATCTCATTACTTTCAACTTCGTACAAAATTCTAACAAATATATTAGTAAGCAGACTTACTCCCTATATTGATGACATTCTAGGAGATCATCAATGTGCATTTAGAAGAAACAGGTCTACAACAGATCAGATTTTCAGTATAAGACAGATTTTAGAAAAGAAATGGGAATATAATGGTACTGTACATCAACTATATGTAGACTTCAAAAAAGCATATGATTCAATTAAGAGGGAGAAGTTATATAGTATCCTGCTGGAGTTTGGAATTCCTAAAAAGTTAGTTAGACTTATACGAATGTGTCTAAATGGCTCAAAGAGTAGGGTGCGTGTAGGCAAACAGTTTTCAGACACTTTTGAAATCCAGAATGGGTTGAAGCAAGGAGATGCACTATCTCCTCTACTATTTAATTTTGTACTAGAGCATGCCATTAAATCTTTAGAGAATGAGGAAGGCTTACAACTGAATGATATTAATAAGCTGTTAGTTTATGCTGATGATGTAGTACTACTGGCCGATAGCGAGGAGACACTAAAGGCCAACACACACACACTATTGAGTAACACTAAGGAATTAGGACTGGAAGTAAATATCAGTAAAACTAAATATATGGTCACACGTAGAAATTCAGTATATAATGGAAATGGACAGCTAATGACAAATGAGGGAAGTTTTGAGGAAGTGGCTGAATTCAAATACTTAGGAACAATAATCACAAATAGGAATGAGATGCACAAAGAAATTAAACATAGGCTCAATTCTGGAAATGCATGCTATTATGCATTGCAGAGACTTTTGATGTCCCAACTCCTTTCAAAAAACGTTAAGCTGAAAATATATAAAACTATTATTCTACCAGTTATATTATATGGGTGCGAAACATGGACTCTTACTTTAAGGGAGGAAAGGAGATTACGAGTATTTGAGAATAAAGTTCTTAGGAAAATTTTTGGACCAAAGAGAGATGAACAGACAGGTGAATGGAGAAGACTACATAACAATGAACTACATGGTCTTTATAGGAAGCCAGATATAATAAGTACAGTTAAGTCTCGTAGACTACGATGGGCAGGACATGTTGCACGTATGGGGAATGAAAGACGTGCATGGAAGCTTCTTGTAGGAAAGCCAGAGGGAAAACGCCCAGTTGGTAGACCAATAATGAGGTGGGAGAACAACATTAACTATGATTTGAGGGAAGTAGATTATACAGGGAATGATTGGAAAACATTAGCTCAGGATAGGGATGTATGGAGAGCTTATGTCCGCGCGGCCATGAACCTACGGGTTCGATAGTGCCAGTGAGTAAGTAAGTAAGTAAGTAATTCTTGTTCATTTTAATAACAATCTATCTATCTTCGGGTTTTTCAGCTGCTGCCATCTTCTCGTGCCAAACCTCCAAAACCTACGATCTTGGGCATCTTCAATGCTTAGCCCTCTTGCTTGCATTACTGTCTTCATGTTTTCCTTCCACGTTAACTTTGGTGTCCTTCTTTTCTTCTTTCTGGATGAATGCCATTCATATATTTGCTTCGGCCATCGCTCATCTTCCATTCTTAAATCATGCCCTAACCACTTTAATTCCTTCTCCTCAATTCTTTCAATTATGCTTTCTTCTGCTTCCATTATGTTTCTAATTTCCTTATTTGTGACATGTTCTAATTTTGACTTTCTGGCACTTCTGCGTAAATAATCCATTTCTAGAGCTATTAGTCTATTCTTGTAGTACTTATTGATTGTCCATATCTCACTTCCATACATTGCAACATATTCCACCAATGTTTTACCAATATATTTTTGTGTCTTTCCAAATGTGCTTATCCCACCATATGGAATTTAACGATGATATTATTTTGCTACTCAATTCAATTCTATGTTTTATGTTCTCTTTGCCTATACCTTCAATGTTATCCATAATTATTCCCAAATATTTAGTTTGTTTCACTTGCTTTATTTAAATTCCTTCTTCCAATATTAAATTATCTCTTTCATTGCTATTTATTGCCAAATATTCTGTTTTTTGTAAACTTACTGTGAGACCCCATGGTCCATGTGTGTTTTTCAACCTTTTTTACCTCGAATTCCATATCAAATTTGTCCTGTGCTAAAACCAGTTGATCATCAGCAAATTTTAATGTCAGCAAAAATCTGTTGCCTATTGGGATACCCATATCTTTGCAGCTTTGTTTCCATTTCATTGATATAAATTCTACATAAATATTAAATAGAATTTGTGATAGACTGCATATTTGTTTCAATCCCTTTGTGGTTTTTATAGGATTAGATATTATATTTCCAATTTTAACATAAGCCGACTTATCTTTATAAATTTGTTTAATAATTTCTATTAGGTTTCTGTCAATATTGTATATCTCTAATACTTCCCATAATCTTTAATAATAATAATAATAATAATAATAATAATAATAATAATAATAATAAATAATAATAATAATAATAATAATAATAATAATAATAATAATAATAATATTATAATAATAATAATAATAATAATAATTATTATTATTATTATTATTATTATTATTATTATTATTATTATTAAAGTTATTATATTTTGGATTTTTTATTTAAATTTAATATGTTTGTCCTGGTGAGCGGAAGAGAAGGCCACATGGTCTTAACTCCACCAGGCCAGATAAATAAATATGTGTTTAAATTTGGCACCAAGATCACAGCGATTGGTAAATGTAACTGTTACAATAAAAAGGTGCTAGTGGAAGCCTACAATAATTGTAAATTAAAAGACAAGTGGACATGAAGAGATTTGGCCTATACGTTTGGTTGTGTTAAGAATTTAACACGGTAATTCAAGTTTGTTGAGAGACACTCTCAAGTAGACGAAGCAATAAAAAGCGGTAATAACACATTTTAATGCACAGCTCCTCTCTGCAGATATGTGGGTCACAATAACAACTGTTCGCAAACAGGTTGTTCATTGGAAGGATTCCCGGACATTTTTTGCTAATCCTTTACGGTATTCCAAAATTACTCTTCTTCTTTGGTCTTCGGCATTCCATTCTACCATTTTCGGAATTCTTTCTCCTATCCCAAAGCATCCAATTTTTCGTTCTTCCATTATTACCGATACCTCCAAAATATTTGTATTGACTTTTATAATTTCTCTCTTTTCATATTTAACCTTTTCCCTTCTTGATTTATTTACTGTTTTGCTTCAGAATCCATTTCTTTAGGCGGTAATTTATTTTCCTAACTCAGCTGAGATTTCTACGTCCAATCTAGGTTTTGACAGAAATGGACAAACACAGATATACGTGGTAAATTAAAATATAAAAATATTCTATTCTATAGTGTTCTGCCCGAGGGCAGGTCTTTCACTGCAATCATACCATTTTCATGCTATACTTTGCAGCTTTACTAGGGAATTATAAGTGTGGTAGCTTCCCGTTGCTTTCCACACCGGCAAAGTATGATGATGATAATGATGGCCAGAAGATTTTCGGAGACCTTTCGGCCCTAAGCTTCCTGAAATTTGTCTTACACGTGAGGAAAACCACCGGAAAACCTCACCCAGGAGCCTCTCCCGACCGGTAATCGAACCTGGGCCCGCTGTGTGACAAGGCAGCACGCTACCTCGGGACCAGAGAGGTGGACGATAAAAATATTGTTGAATTAATTCAGAATTATCAAAGCAACTGGTTACAAAATGTCCAAAGAATGAACCCATCTCACTTTCCTAATTAGCATTGCAGTGTTAACCTAAAGCACTTGGTGATAAAGGAAGACAAACATTAAGATGGACTGACCAACCACATCTTGACATCTCATAGGAACAGGCTCAAACCACCTAAATAAATTGAAGATAATGATGATACATTTTCCCAACTATTTTTCCCAATTACAATTTTGAGGAAGTGACTAAATTCAAATACCTAGAAACAATAATTACAAACAGAAATGAGATGCACAAAGAAATTAAACATAGGCTCAATTCTGGGAATGCATGTTATTATGTATTACAGAGACTCTTTTCGTCCCAACTTCTCTTAAAAAAAATTAAACCGAAAATATATAAAAGTGTTATTCTACCAGTTATATTATATGGATGTGAAACATAGACTCTTACTTTAAGGGAGGAGAAAATATTACGAGTATTTCATGATAAAGTTCTTAGGAAAACGTTTGTAGCAAAGAGAGATGAACAGGCAGACGAATGGAAAAGACTACACAACAGTGAGCTACATGATCTTTATAGGAATCCAGATATAATTAGAACAGTTAAGTCTCATAGACTGCGATGGGCAGGACATGTGGCACGAATGGGGAATGAAAGAGATACATGTTAGCTTCTTGTAGGAACATCAGAGGGAAAACGCCCAGTTAGTACACCAAGAAAGGGATGGGAGAATAACGTTAACCATGATTTGAGGGAAGTACATTATACAGGTAATGGTTGGAAAAATTAGCTCAGGATAGGGACGTGTGGAGAGGTTATGTCCGTGCGGCCATGAACATGCGGGTTCAGTAGTGCCATTGAATTAATTACCTGTCAAGAATGTTTCTAATTATGTAAATTTATCCATCTTTTCAAAATTATATATATATATATATATATATATATATATATATATATATATATGTACATATGAACACTATGTGGATTAATGCATACATATTTCAGAACTTATAGAATTTATAAATCCGGTCAGTAAAGGTAGTTGAGACAATGAATGGATAACGTAGATCAAAACACTCAACAACATCACATAATAACGTCTGGAAGTTTGTTGGTATTTTAAATTGACAGTCTGTGTACTGGATCGGAATTCATTAGAAATGCTGGAGTTTGTATTTCCTCATTCCTAGAATTGTTGGCAAGGGTCAGTGCTTCAGAAGTGATACACCATCCAAAATAATTGTTATAATAATCTTAACAATGATCTCACTGGGGTTATTTTTAACACGTGCAGCTGATGTTTCTCTTCTCCTCTCCTTTTAACTGTCATTCATGTTTTTTATAATTCTCTTTAACCCTATTTTCCTTTGCATGAAAAAAGCCTATCTACTTTCAAGAATTTCATACATAGAAAGTTTCTGAAAATGCAGGAGCTTTCATCATTAACAGATTATTTATTTACTTTAGAACTGGAATGAGCAAGTGCTCGGTTACAGTACACTTATATATATATATATATATATATATATATATATCCATCCATAGTAATTCTGCCCGAGGACAGGTCTTTCACTGCAATCATATCATTTTCATGCTATGCTTTGCAGCTTTACTAGGGGATTAGGCTATATGTGTGGTAGCTTCCCGTTGCTTTCCACATCGATGAAGAATGATGATGATAATGATAAGGAGGATGATGATGATGGCCGGATGATTTTCGGGGACCGTTGGGCCCTAAGCTTCCTGACATTTGTCTTACAGGTGAGGAAAAATCCCGAAAACAACCTCACCCAGGAGCCTGTCCCTACTGGGAATCGAACCCGGGCCCGCTGCGTGACAAGGCAGCACGTTACCTCGAGACCACAGCGGTGGACTATATATATAACATACTAGCGGACCCGACAGGCATTGTTCTGCCCGTACGTTCAATTCTCATGTCATGGCCTGACGATAAAAATATGTTATTTTTTACCATAAAATTCACAAATTACGACGTAATTATGTTATTAAATAACTTCGCTAGAAAACTCCTCACTGTCATCTGTTGTGGCTCAAGAAGCATGCATGATGACTTCACATTGTTATAGCGCGGAATATGTCGATAATGCCGATGACTACACATCTGACAAATAAATCCTATAACCCGATCGCAGCGCCACATACCGAGCCCAATTGCGAATCTAAACCATTCACGGACTCACTCAAAAATCATTTAATCAAAATCGTTCCAGTTGTTTAGGAATAGTTCAGTGACAAACACACGTACAGAAACATTATATGTACACTTAGCAACAAAAAGAATGAGCCGCTTCAAAAAGCAGAGTTCCTGTTATGACCCACTGCGCATGCTCGAAAAGCTAAAACTGTGATTCACGAGGTAACGCATTGTTAAATGTTTTAAATACACTGTATTTGGTTTTAACCGTCTTAAATAGTTAAAGAACAGTGAAGAAGACATGTTTCTAGATATTTACACGTGTTCGACAAATGCAATATAACTCAAATTGCGACATTTCAAATAAAGCAAAACTCTGGTCCATAGTGCAAAAGTACAAGACAACCAATATTTAGACAACTAGTATCCGACTTTCGAGTAGCGTAGATCGTTAAACCACTTACAAGAAGATGAAATATGTATGAAAGCTAGGGTTCGAATCCTTCAACGATGTTTTTTATTCATTTATATTTTCGCAAAATACATCCTATAAGTGCTATAACATTTAATTCCTGCCATGTAACGTACGTCCACTTTACACAATATTAAGTAATATTCCTGCTACCGGTATTAATTTAATTGTATGTGCAGTACCACGTTTTAATAATAATTCTATGAATTTATGTAATAAAATATAATGTAGCTTCATACATTTATGTGTTTATTTATTTATTACGTATTAGTGAGGAAAAAGTTTCACGTTTCAATTAAAATATTTAGTTTATATTCGTACATGTCAAGTCCAGCCTAATATAATAGCAAAAGATGATGTACAGTATTAAAAAATATTATTATTATTATTATTATTATTATTGTCCATCATCCATGGTAATAATAATAATAATAATAATATAATAATGATAATAATAATATCAATAATAATAATAATAATAATAATAATAATAATAATAATAATAATAATAATAATAATAATGGGATGTATCAAAGGATGTGAAGAATGTAATTAAATGAGGATCAAAATTAACTCAAAATGTACCCAAAAATGAAATAACAATAGAATTCAATAAGGCAGATCAGTAATAACAATGTTAAACGGCGTTATGTGGGATAAGAATAGATACCAAGTTTGAAGTTTATAAATCCATAATTCGAAGGACGTTAACATACGGTGCAGAAACTTGGCAGTTGAATAAAAATTAGAGTTTAAAGTTTATGTCTACTGAAATGGATTGTTCTAGACCCTCAACTAGCGATACTAAATTGGAAAAAATCAGAAATACAATCATCAGACAACAAATGAATGTCCAAAATTCAATATTAGATTTTGTGAGATACAGGCAACTAGAATGGTTTGGTCATATACGTAGGATGCCAGAGAAAGGATTACCCAGACAAGCTTTGGAATGGGTTCCACCTGGGAAAGGAAAGAGGGGTCCACCTAGATTTAAATGGATAGAAGAGGTAATGTTAACAGAAGAACAAAGTGGATTCAGACCAGGGCGTTCATGTATGGATAATATATTTACGATAAAAGAATTTATAAACAAAAGAAGAGAATATAACATGGAAACACACATAGCTTTTATTGATTTTGTCAAGGCATTTGATAAAGTAGACAGAGGAAAACTCTGGACAATTTTAAAAGAAAAAGGAATTCCGAAACACTTAATAGCAGCTATAAAGAGTTTGTACTGGAACACAAATTTTGTTATAAAAACTAGAAATGAAGTAAGTAAAAATAAAATTCATACTAATCAAGGAGTTAAACAAGGATGCAGTATCTCTCCAGTTTTATTTAACCTATACATCAATGATATAATAAAAAAATGGAACGAAGAAACAAATAAAGGAATAAAATTAGATAAAACACACTACTTGAAAACATTATTATACGCTGATGACCAGGTAATAATAGCAAATACAGAAGACGAACTTCAGAGGAATATTTTTAAACTACATAATATATGTGAACAATATAATCTCAAAATATCCATAGAAAAAACTAAGGTAATGGCATTCCAAGGAAAAATCAAATCAGATCGAAAATAGTAATAGGAAACAAAATCATAGAACAGGTGAACCATCTCAATTATCTAGGATGTGACATTTCATTTAATTATGATAATGATATAAATAATAAAATAGCAAAATTCCAGGGAATATGTGGTACGATAAAACGAACACTAAATAACAAAACAAGAAGAGAGACCCAACTGAAATTTTATAAAATGTTGGCAGTACCGGTACTGCTCTATGGTTCAGAAGCCTGGATACATAAAAAACAAGACCTAAGTAGGATAACGGCGGCAGAAATGAAATTTTTGAGATCTGTTAAAGGGTGCACTAAGGAAGACAGAATCAAGAACACAGAAATAAGACAGGAACTTGAAATATTTGCAATAACTGATAAAATGGATACATACAGACAAAAATGGAAGCAACACATAGACAGAAAGAATGAAGATAGATATCCAAAACGAATAACAAAATACAAACCTAAAGGCACCCGAGATGTGGACAGACCTAGAAAGAGATGGGTTGAAGTCGGAACGGGTCAACAGACCTAATCCATGAATGAAGATGATGATGATGATGAGAAGAGGTATGAGGGAGGTAGGTCTGGAAGAATTGGAATGTGAATACATAGAAGAATTGAGAAAGAAGATAAAAAATTGAAAAGCTTTGGGCGCAGAAATATGTTGCATTATATTGTAAAGCTGTTTATAAATAAATAAATAAATAAATAATATAAATAGTAAGTTCCAAATAGTTAGTACGTTTTTCTTTAAGAATGGACAGACAGGATAAAATAGAAAGCATTTTAACAATTACAAAATTTAACGTCATCGGGAATCGAACCTATGACCTTTTACATACGTATAAAGCCACTAAGCATTGAGCAAATCGTACGCTGCGCTGGCTAATTGCGCTTGAAAGAATGCTCTTCAAAGGAAGAAGGGAAACGTATTGTAGCTCTACTGTGCAATTAATTTATTCGTGTGAATCGCGCGTTAGAACTTAAAATATTCGAGATATAGAGTCGGCCCGTTCTTTTTCTCGCTAAGTGTACAAATATGTGTGTGTGTCCGTTAACACTACAGCGGCCGCAATATTCGATACTTCACAAATAAAATGAATAATATGCTCTCACAATAAACAGTTGTTGATATTATGCGAAAATCAACAAAATCTGACCATTAGAAGCGGGGTTCTACCTGAAGCCGCCATGTTTGGTTGGTTGCAATGTATAGCATACAATTTAATTAACCTTTAAATTGGCAATGTGTCCTGTTATATACATTACTTTAATTTAATAAAGCGATAAAAACTACATAACAGTGAACTACATGGTCTTTATAGGAAACCAGATATAATAAAAACAGTTAAGTCTCGTAGACTGCGGTGGGCAGGACATATGGCACGAATGGGGAATGAAAGAGGTGTATTAACCACATGTCCCTCGACATATGCAAGGAAATAAGCGTAAAACTAAATGAGTCTGGTTAAAAAAGTTACTTTCAAGAACCACTGAAGATTGTAAACTCATTCAACTATCTTGGCATAACATTACAGACTACTGGAACTATTTTAAAAAAGCATATAGAAGGCAGAGCTACAGCAGCAATAATTGCTATGAATGATATTCAATTCCTAAAAGAAACTATAATAATAATAATAATAATAATAATAATAATAATAATAATAATAATAATAATAATAATAATAATAATAATAATAATAATAATAATAATAATAATAATGCTTTATTTATTCTGGTAGAGTTAAGGCCATAAGGCCTTCTCTTCCACTCAACCAGCACAAATACAAATAAATATTTGACAAATGTAGATATACACTATACTAATTATAAACAGTTAAAGATACATAAAATGTAGCAATGTAAATTTCATGTACAAACAACATTTTATACGATAATAACAATAATAATACTTACGATATCACTACGGCTATGATCTTTGCCACGAAGATAATTCCGATCATGAGCTATGGTTTGGAACTCATATGGCCCTACCTCACAAAGAACATCCTTAAGAACATAGAGAAAATCAAGTCAGGAGAATAATATGTATATCCAAATTTACACGCTCCCGACTGGCATATGAACTCTCAGGAGAGTCCTTCTTCATAGAACAGATGCGAATGCTGATACTCCACAGCCTACCAAGACCTTCTAGCAGAGCTCCAAGCTAAGAAGAAACCAAGATATTACTGGGATGAATGCATACTCTATTTTCTCTGCTGTCCGACACTATTAAATACTTCACATTCGTGCTACATGTCCTACCCATTGCAGTCTATGAGACTTAACTGTTGTTATCATACCTAGGTTTCCTATGAAGACCATGCACTGTTTTATACTCTTCTTCATTCACCTGTCTGTTCATCTGTCTTTGGTACACAAATTTTACTAAGAACTTTATTCTCAAATGCTCGTAATCTTTTCTCCTCCCTTAAAGTAAGAGTCCATGTTTCACATCCATATAATATAACTGGGAGAATAATATATTTATATATTTTTAATTTAATGCTTGTTGAGAGAAGTTGGGATGACAAGAGTCTCTGTAATACATAATAACACGCATTTCCAGAATTGAGCCTATGTTTAATTTCTTTGTGCATCTCATTCCTGTTTGTAATTATTGTTCCTAGGTATTTGAATTCAGCCACTTCTTCAAAATTTCCCTCATTTGTCATAAACTGTCGATTGAGGGTTTTTATTTTATGTAGACCTATAATGACTATTTATAAAATAAATAATTTTCTATTTATTCTAGAAGTAAAAAAAAGTTGGCCCAACTTCTATAATTTAAAAATTTGAATCGGACTGAATTTTTTAAGATCTATAAAATATATATTACATTTGAATGACTATTTAAATCATGCCCCAAATGGGAGTCAATGATCAATCACGTTACAATGATTTTTTATTTACAACCAATCTCAGTCGTGTTTCGCCTAGAATTTACCAACTAAAGCTTATCATAATAAAGAAAGCACCTCCTTTTTAACATTCTGAATAGGCCATAGCATTATTTTGCAGTGACGGACTCACCAAGAAATACGGCCACCAGATTGTATATATAGTGCATGAATGTCAACACATACCGCATGCGGGAGTTAATATAAAAACATTTGTAGCAATTTATTATACCACCAAAAAAAATAAACCACTGTTTGCACTTTCTTAAATTGATTTTTTCCCAGAAAAATATAATTGTCATATTTACATCATAAGACATCAGAAATTAATTAATATACAGTTTGATGCATTTCATTTTTTCTCCACTAGAGTGCATTCTTACAATATTGCGTTCCTTTGGCAATAAATAATATGATCTGGTTGCAGTGACGAACAAAAGAAGCAAATTAAGCGTACGAATAGTTTCTCATTTGTTTTCAAACATCGCCGTTTACATTAAATATATAAATATTTTAAAATAACTATATTTAAATAATGATTTATGAGTAAATATCTTAAATTTTATTCGTTAAATAGTCCTAACAAATGCCACTCTTGATCTCCAAATTCTCTAAATAAATTCACTCCACACTTCGTGAGTCGTGAAATTTGGAAATCACTCGTGACATTACTTATGACAGATACATCCTAAATTAAAATACGCATTTTAAATAATTTCATGTAATTTGAAAAAAAAAATTAAAATAAGCTATTACTTTCTATCGAACGGTCCCTCCTTAAGAGTGTTTGTTAAATTTTATTTTAAGAAAAGAAGGAATCTTCCACAATTTTCACAGCGAGGTACATTAGTTTATTTAGCTGTCTTTGTTTCGGTTTGGTTTGTTTGTTTATGGTTTTATAAACTGTTTAATTACTTTGGAAAGTTTTCAGGGTCACGTGATAATCGTATCACTCTGTGTACGTGTGGTTTGAGCCACCTGCCACGTGTTCACAGCTGTTGTCTGTACACAAACCAGAGACATTTTCAAGAAATGCAGGACTTCAAATACCTAACTAACTCATTGGCACTATCGAATCCGTAGGTTCACGCGTTCGCCGGCATAACCTCTCCACACCTCCCTATCCTGAGCTGATCTTTTCTAATCATCACCTGTATAATCTACATTAATAGTAAAGTGATCCCACTACAGGTCATAGGAGACCCTTGGAGTAGTAGGAAGTTAAGGCTCCGACTTTTTCTAGGCAATCGGCACTTGTCGGCCCGCGTGACGGCAGCCTTTATCCCCACAACAAGCGTCTGGTACTCATTTCTATTAGAAGCTGAGTCGACAACGGGTCGTTATGCGACAGTTTAAAAGTCCTGATACTACTGTGACTCGAACCCTGAACTTTCCGGTTTTTAGTGTACTGCCACATTACCAGCCCACGTGTTGAAAATGTTATACATTTAAGTAGTTTCAGAGCTGTTGTCTGTCCACAAACTAGAGAAATTTTGAAGAAATGAAAGAATTGAATTGTTTACGAACAATAATTACAAACTAGACTAAACATGGGCTCAACTCTGGAAACGCTTACTACAAGGAAAATAGTCATTCCAGCTTCTCTAAAGAAACATTAAACTGAAAATATATCGTTGGTCTTAAGTAAAAAGTCACTAACATTTTCCCCAAACATTTGTTATCCTCTTCAGTTGACTGGAATTAAACTAAATTTAAAAAGTCATTTACTTCATTTTCTCATTTTTAACATAGAAACAGAAATGGCTGCTATCACTAAGTGAAACTAAATGGAACGTTATTGCAAGGAAACAATAATTAATATCTAAATTATAAAAATGTTAGTTAGTGACTTTTTCCTTAGACGTTACAAAATGTGCTATTCTATTCCGCCTGCGAATATTCGATCGTAGAAGAAGTTACTGTTAGCGTCATGTTGGCAAATGTGATGACATATTCCCGCTAGAGCCAATTTCAACATGTATACTCACATATAAGGGGATTCTATCCCAGGAACCCACCTACATTAGTGGGCAAGTTAATATGAGAAAATTGACAAGTTGTGTGCACCAGATTAGTTTAACGTTCACTTGTCTGTTAGCGGGTTTTTATGATAGATTGGGTACATTATCTTAAGCATGACTAGTACACATTTTACATTGTAAATATGGCGATTTTAGGTTACTATCAGCTCAACTTCTCACTCCATTTTAATGCATTTTTCACTTTTTTTGGGGAAAAAATCAACATATATGTTTTTCATAAGTAATGTAACGAGTGTCATTTGTTAGGACCCGGGCCCGGGTTCGATCCCTGGTCGGGGCAGTTTTTCTGGGTGAGGTTTTTTATCGGAATTTTTCCTCACCTGTAAGACAAATGTCACGAAAACTTTAAGGCCCAAACGGTCCCCGAAATCATATGGCCATCATCATCATCATCATCCTTCACCGTTGTGGAAAGCAACGGGAAGCTACCACACCTACAATTTCCTAGTAAAGCTGCAAGCATAGCATGAAAATGCTATGATTGCAGTGAAGGACCTGCCTTCGGGCAGAATTACTATGAATGGATGGATGGATATATTTAATGTAAATGGCGATGTTAGAAAACAAATCGGAAATGTGTCGTTATGTTTTATTTGTTTATTCACTGCAACTTGATCATATTATTTATTGCCAAATAGAATCGCAATGTTGTAAGAATGCAGCCTAGTGGAGAAAAAATAAAAATGCATCAAACTGTATATTATAACCAAAACATGGTTATTATTTTTTTAGTATACAACACAGTAAAATCATGATTTAAAAACACAATTATTGAACACATAATTATCAAATGTGTACTTCGAAGGAATCTGTCCATTATTTGCTATAGTCAATGTATTTTGGAGAAAAATAATGCTCTGATCTGTTCAGAATATTAAAAAGGAGAATCTTTCTTTATCACAAAAGCAGGAGATGGTAAAGAGAAATCGAAAAAGAGCGAGGTGAAACACGACTGTGATTGGTGATTGACTCCCATTTGAGGCATCAGTTATATAGCCTGAGGTACTTGATTATTCTCACATTGCTACAATAAATTGTGTTTTTCCGTTTTGATTCTTGTAGGTGGCGTGATGGGATAGAGTACATTAATAAAAGTTTCTGCTCCAAGAGGCGATAGGCCTAGAAGGACATACGATTTAATTTACTAAACAAATATGTATTCCGTTAAACAACAAAATCGGACTGAGCAATTCACTTAGTTTACCCAGTTTCTGTTTAATGCAATTATTTTGATTAATGGTTCTTTTAATTTGCCTTATGTTTACATCTATCTACTTAATCATCTTTAAGAAAAAATTGTAAAAGCAGTTAAACTTTTTTCCGCGGAATCTTTTTCACTGTTTACATGAAGTTTATTTCTGTAGAAATTAATTCGTCATTGAAAAGAAATGTAGTTTTAATGGAGTAAGAAAGTGGAGTGTGTATATTGCAGACAATAGACGTATTCAAAGCTGTGATGTAGTGACTCACGGCTTGTCGTGTGTGTTTCAAATTTCGCTGAAGCATTAGGAAGCTTCAGAAAACTGTGACAAAGCAGACTGCGAGCGTATAAATAGAATAAATGTCACATTACTTAAGAAAATATAAAAAAAAACAGTTTTTTCCCATATTACTCAGATATTTTTCAAATTCGAGATATTAACCCTTACATTTGGCAAAGCTCCAATTTCTCGTCTCAGTTATTTGAATGTGGCGGACCGCACTGAAAACTATATAAAATATAACTATTATTATTGGGTATATTGTGTACTTCGAAACATATTTAAGTAATTTCTACTCGTTCGTTTTTTTTAGTTTTATTAAAAATATTAAATAAAGTAAACAAATTGATGTATCCTGTAGGGTACATTCCCAATTTAAGGGTTAACGGAGTTTTTCTTCACCTGTTATACAAATGTCAAGAAGCCTAGGGGCAACGGTCCCCGAAAATCATAGGCCATCATCACCATCACCATCCTTCACAGGTGTGGAAAGCAACGGGAAGCTACTACACCTATAATTCCCTAGTAAAGCTGCAAAGCATAGCATAAAAATGCTATGATTGCAGTGAAAGACCTGCCATAGGGAAGAACACTATAGAACAGAATAGAAAAACAACAGCTAACTAACTCACTGGCACTATGTAGGTTTCAAGGTGGCGCGAACATTTGCTCTTCATAGATCCCTTGTCCTCTGTCAATGCTTTCCACTCATTCCCTGTATAATCTACTTCCCTCATATCATGGTTAATGTTTTTCTCCCACCTCATTCTTGGTCTACCAACTGCGCATTTTCTCTCTGGTTTTAACTACAAGAAACTTCCATGCAACTCTTTCATTCCCCATTCATGCCACATGTCCTGCCCATCGCAGTCTACGAGGCTTAACTGTTATTATTACAATATATCTGATTTCCTCTAAAGACCATGTAGCTTACTGTTTTGTAGTCTTCTCCATTCACCTGTCTGTTCGTCACTCTTTATTCTAAACATTTTCGTAAGAACTTTATTCTCAAATACTCGTAATATTTTTTTCCTCCCTTAAAAAACGGATTCCCCACCCAGGAAACCGAATGGGGAGACCTTCAGAAAATTTTACCTCAATGGAACCCATGTTCCCGTTTCTTGATAGTTGTATTTTTACAGTGAAAGGTCGTCACTCTTTCGACCAAGGTAGTTTTTTCGTCTGGCTTATTGCCTTCGACATGTCCGGCATGGATAACTCTTTCAGCAGCAATGCTACCGCCGGCATAGCTCTCGGAATCATTTAAGCAGGCAAGCCACTCCACCACGACAAGGTGAAGATACAATGGAGGGCAATAATAACTTTGAAACCATAAAGTATAGAACATATTTGGGGGAAAAAAGCTAGTTGAGATTGTATTATCTTCATTCTCTACTGCGTACTTACTGTAATCTTCCCGATCAACATAATTTATTTCGTAAGAAAACTGAATACCTACTCTAGTGCAGAATTCGAATATTATGGGTGCCACAGCTCATCGAACGTGGAAGGAATTTGGACTGGGGATTGTTGAACGACACTATTCCAAGAATAAACGTCTAACTTTTGAAATAGTTCGTGATCATTTGTTGTATTGATATAAGAATTTTTTTTCCAAGCGAGTTGTGGGATATCTGTCTTGTAATTGGATGGATTGGTTAATAATAATAATAATAATAATAATAATAATAATAATAATAATAATAATAATAATAATAATAATAATAATAATAATTATATTGTTATTATTACTATTATTTTTATTATTACTGTTATTGTATTATTATTATTATTATTATTATTATTATTATTATTATTATTATTATTATTATTATTATTAGGATGCATCATGTATGACAAGGAAATTAATTGAGGAATACAAGATGTGCTATTATTATGAATATTAAGAAAAGCCGAATATCTCACGACAGAACTAGAGAATGAAGAGAAATTACAATGTGAAAATTAAAAAAGTTGAAAAATTAAAATATTTAGGATCAATTTTAGAATCAGGTGGGAAAAGTTATAGTGAAACTGAGAAAATAATTAGTGAAGGAAGAAAAGTAATTGGAATGTTAAATTCAGTGATATAAAGTAAAACTATTATAAATAAAACCAAGACATTGATAATTAAATCATTGGCACAAAGTGTTATGTTGTATCCTGCAGCGACCTGAACTTTAAGTAGACAGCAAGCAAAGAAATTATTGACAACAGAGATAGATTTTTGGTGAAGGGCATCAAGAAAATCAAGAAAGGAGAAAATTCGGAACGAGAAAAAAAGTAAAGAAATAATGAATGTTAAACATAATATTATAGAAATAATAGAAGAACGAAGATTGAAATTGTATGGACATCTGAAGAGGATGGAGAATAATAGAATCCCAAGAATGATGCTGAATTGTTGGAATGCTGAAGGCAGGAGGAGGAAGGGGATACCCAGGGAACAGTGGATGGAGGAAGTGAGAAGAAACATGATCAGCAGAGACCTCAAAGAAGAAGATGCTGAGGATAGAAATCTGTGGCGGAGCAAAATACATTTGGGCTGAAGGATAACTACTATAATGCATAGAAAATCTTTAATAAAATATTATTATTGTTTGATTATTGTTTATTATTATTATTGTTATTGTTATTATTATTATTATTATTATTATTATTATTAAATTAGTAATGATAACAATTAAATTGGTATGGACATGTATGACAAATGCAAGAAAAAAGGTTATCCATATAAATATTGGAATGGTGTCCACCTGGAAGAAGAAAGAAAGGAAGACCTCGAAACTCGTGGATGCAAGAAATAAGAACTGGAATAAGAACGAGAGGACTGGAGGGCATGGAATGGATGGATAGAGACGAGTGGAGAAGGAAAATGAAACTTTA
The DNA here is from genome assembly GCA_030220185.1 of Diploptera punctata. Taxonomy (NCBI): domain Eukaryota; kingdom Metazoa; phylum Arthropoda; class Insecta; order Blattodea; family Blaberidae; genus Diploptera; species Diploptera punctata. The sequence goes on from JASPKZ010008348.1 coordinate 644,984, forward strand.
GGCACAAAAAGATGTGTAAACATTGAAAATCTGCACATAAATAATAATAATAATAATAATAATTATTATTATTGTTATTATTGTTATTATTATTATTATTATTATTATTATTATTATCGATATATTTAATGTGTTTCAAGCGTGATCACCATTTCAAGTATTACCTCGATGTTTTGAAATAGTTTGTTATATGGATGTGGGTAATGTTGCAGATCCATCTTGAGGTTGTAATTGGATGGTTGTAACCGCAGTTTCATTAAAGTCACAAACACACGTCTGGTTTCAAGTCATGTACACCGACCGTTCCACGTGCACAGAATACTAAATGACATCCGCAGTGTTCCCACTACATCCCAAACATCTTGCATCTTTACTTCATTTATAATCGTTCACTTGAGAACTATATCCACCTGTATATACATGACCTATAAAATAAAATTTTGTTCTATTATATACTAGCGGACCCGGCAGACGTCCTGCCCGAACGTTCAATTCTCGCCTGTCATGGCCGGACGATAAAAATATATGTCACTTTTTTAGCATAAAGTTCACCAATTAATAAGTTCGCAAGAAAATCCTCACTGTCTCTGTTGTGGCTCAAGAAGCGTGCATTATGACGTCACACTTGTGTCGCGCGGAATATGTCGGTAATGCAGATCACTACACATCTGACATAAAAAAAAATCTTATAACCCGATCACAGGGCCACCTACCGGATCCAATTGTGAATGTAAACCATTTAGAAACACACTAAAAAATATCAAAAATCAATCCAGTCGTTTAGGCAGTTTTTAATTTCGGATTTCAGGTAATCCTCCACTTCTAATTGTTGGATTTCGCTCATTTTTGGATAACACCTACCTCGGTGTTTTTAATAAGATATACTGAGATTCGTTGTGAAACACTGAAAAATTTGACCCATAGAGCGGTTTTTAAGTTTTCGTTTCGGGTGAACTCCTACAACTACTGATTTTAGAATATAATAGATAACGGCTAAACACTAGCCGCATCTGAAAATCTGTATATACAAATTTTCACGAAGATCGGTTGATCGGTTTAGAAGTCTATAAAGGACAGACATACATACATACATTAATTTTTATATGTATAGTTTATATGTAAGTATACTTACATATGAATCAGAAAGCTGGGACAATAAATGAAAGGGTGCAGAAAATAATCTTGGCGACAGAAATGGTGGATAACGGAGAAGTATGAGAATATCCAGGCTACAACATATTCGAAATACATATATCAGACAAGACATGGATGTACAAGAAACTGTTATCGAAAAGATAACAAAGTATGGACATGTACAACGGATGTCGGAAGACTAGTGGCCAGTGGCCTAAACATGTGTTTGTTAGATTGGATGGTACAAGGCAGGAAGAAGAGGGGGAGTAGTAGAAAAACATGGTATGAGGGAATATATGATGCCATGATGAAGAGGGGTATGGAAGATGAACAATGGGTAGATAGGAATCTCTGGAAAGCAGGATCAAGGGCGAACTGCTGTAAAGTGGAAAGCCTGTATTAAGTATTAAGTAAGATAGTTAAGTCGGGGGCAGAGGGTAATTGGGATTTCCGGATCTCTGATCTGGTCAAAAATTCTGATGGAGCTGATAGTTTTAACATCCGGAGTAAATTTCGGTGAAGTCCGGGTCTAACTTAGCCACATCCACTCTCCTCACCTCCAAGTCATAACCTTCTTAAGATCTCTTAAGATGTTAAGATGCAAAAGAAAGAGTGCGGTGTGGAAACGGGAAGCTACCGCACCTATATATCCCTATTAAAGCTAGAAACATGACACGACGAGTCGTTTGTGTGCGGATACTAAAAAGGAAAGTTTAGTTAAGGAAAGAGTGGAGAATGTCGAGTTTGAAATGCTTTTGGGCATAACACTATGTACTGTATAAATAATAATACAGAGACACAGAGCACACATAACAGTGCGAACTTTTACGATTGGCTGTGATGATTAAGTAACATATTCAAGGTATTGAAAAAAAAAACCTACATAAATTAAAAAAAAAAGACAATTTGTTATTGCAGTACGTGAATAATTGCCTGACACAAATATATATGTCGATTTTTCTCAATGAAATGTGAGAAATGCCTTAAAATGAAGTGAGAAGTTGAGCTCAAAGTAACCTAAAATCACCATATTCATTGTAAAACAGTGCAATCAACATTCTAACAAACTAGTGAACGCTAAACTAATCTGGTGTACTAACTCTCCCATTTTCTCACTCTAACTTGCCCAAACTAACACTGAGTTGTCCATTTTCTCACTCTAACTTGTCCAAACTAACACTAACTCGCCCATTTTATCACTCTAATTTGCCCAAACTAACACTGAGTCATCCATTTTCTTACTCTAACTTGTCCAAACTAACACTAACTAGACCATTTTCTCTCTCTAACTTGCCCAAACTAACACTAACTCGCCCATTTTCTCACTCTAACTTGTCCAAATTAACACTAACTAGCCCATTTTCTCACACTAACTTGTCCAAAATAACACTAACTCCCCCATTTTCTCACTCTAACTTGCACAAACTAACATTAACTCGCCCATTTTCTCACTCTAACTTGCCCAAACAACACTGAGTCGCCCATTTGGTCGCTCTAACTTGCCCAAACTAACATCAACTCGCCCATTTTCTCACTCTAACTTGCTCAAACTTACACAGAGTCGTCCATTTTCTCATTCTAACTTGTCCAAACTAACACTAACTCGCCCATTTTCTCACTCTAACTTGTCCAAATTAACACTAACTAGCCCATTTTCTCACACTAACTTGTCCAAACTAACACTAACTCGCCCATTTCCTCACTCTAACTTGCCCAAACTAACACTGAGTCGCCCATTTTCTCACTGTAACTTGCCCAAACTAACACTAACTCGCCATTTTCTCACTGTAACTTGCCCAAACTAACACTGAGTCGCCCATTTGGTCGCTCTAATTTGTCCAAACTAACACTAACTCGCCCATTTTCTCACTCTAACTTGCACAAACTAACATTAACTCGCCCATTTTCTCACTCTAACTTGCCCAAACAACACTGAGTCGCCCATTTGGTCGCTCTAATTTGTCCAAACTAACACTAACTCGCCCATTTTCTCACTCTAACTTGCCCAAACTAACACTGAGTCGCCCATTTGGTCTCTCTAATTTGCCCAAACTAACATCAACTCGCCCATTTTCTCACTCTAACTTTCCCAAACTTACACTGAGTCGTCCATTTCTAACTTGTCCAAACTAACACTAACTCGCCCATTTCTCACTCTAACTTGCCCAAATTAACACTAACTCGCCCATTTTCTCACACTAACTTGTCCAAACTAACACTAACTCGCCCATTTCCTCACTCTAACTTGCCCAAACTAACACTGAGTCGCCCATTTTCTCACTGTAACTTGCACAAACTAACATTAAATCGCCCATTTTCTCACTCTAACTTGCCCAAACAACACTGAGTCGCCCATTTGGTCGCTCTAATTTGTCCAAACTAACACTAACTCGCCCATTTTCTCACTCTAACTTGCCCAAGCTAACACTGAGTCGCCCATTTTCTCACTGTACCTTGCCCAAACTAACACTAAGTCGCCCATTTTCTCACTCTAACTTGTCCAAACTAACAATAACTCGCCCATTTTCTCACTCTAACTCGCCCAAACTAACACTTAGTCGCCCATTTTCTCACTCTTATTTGCCCAAACTAACACTGAGTCGTCCATTGCCTCACTCTAACTTGTCCAAACTAACACTAACTCGCCCATTTTCTCACTCTAACTTGCCCAAATTAACACTGAGCCATCCATTTTCTCACTCTAACTTGTCCAAACTAACACTAACTCGTCCATTTTCTCACTCTAACTTGTCCAAACTAACACTAACTCGCCCATTTTCTCACTTTAACTTGCCCAAACTAACACTAAGTCGTCCATTATTTCACCCTAATTTGCCCACTTATGTAGGTGGACTGTTGGGTTAGAATCCCCTTATATCTGGGTAAACGTATCGGCAATTTTCTCTAGCGGGGACGTGTGTTATCACATTGGCCAACGTGACGAATTACTTGATTACTGAATTTTGTAAGATGACATTTTATTTATTATTTAGGTTGTATAAGATGTACTAGCAGCCCCTTGTTCTCCGATCGAATATTCACAGATGGTATCCTGGCATAGAAGAGCCGCAATGTAGCATAAAATAGCATTTTAATAATTCCTATTTTGCTCTAATTGTAAAAAATTATTGCACATTATCAGTAAAACTCAAATCACCAAACCAAAATATTAAAATAATAAAAACACTAATTTAATATTTTGGTTTGTTGAATTGGGTTTTATTGATAACTAATACCAGGCGTGCGCTGCTACGCATAAATAAATTAAATATTGAGGGTTAATTAATTGTATGGTATACACTGCGACGAACTAAATATGGTGGTTGCTAGAGTAAATTTTTAATTTCAAATTTCCGGTAAACCCCCACTTCGAACGGTCGGATTTCGCTGATGTTTGTATAATACATACCTCCCTTTATTTGAATAGGATATTCCGAGTTTTGTTGTGCAACATCGAAAATTGCAATCACTAGAGTGATTTTTAAATTTTTGTTTCAGGTGAACTCCTACACCTAATAATTTTAGAACATAATTGTTAACAGCTAAACACTCGCCGCATCTGAAGCCCGGTATATACAAATTTTCACGAAGATCGGTTGAACGGTTTAGATGTCTACAGTGGACATACATTATAATACAGATGTGCAATGCATTTTTATTATCAGCAAGAAGAATCTGTTTATTAATATAACTAATTTTGTTTTAATTTAATTTGTTTTCAGGGTATTGGTAAGAGTCCGCAGAAGGGGAAGATGACAGTTGTCCAACGCTCGGGTCCAATGTCCACCACCTCTTCACTTAGTCCATCAGCCACTCCGCCAAGCGGTGAGCACGACCTCATCTCGACCGCGTCATCCGCCTTACGTCGCCTCCACTTCAAGTCAGCAGGTGGCAGCAAACTCAACAAGAAACACCAACAAACACAGCAACCCGTGCCCAAAGTCGTGATAATGGGGAGCAGCACCACTTCCACTTCATCCAACAACACCATCAACACCAGCACAGACTCTGCCAACACCGTGGCTACCATGATCACCGTCACAGACGGCGACACCGACACAGAAACCGACAAGAAATACAACCACATCGACGACATCCTCTCCAACTCTTTATCTTTAGAAAAAGACGAAGAGTTTATGAGTGGATCAAGCACCGAGGACTCGAACCCAATCCCTCCGCCACCCACACCTCTCCTAGGAGCTGTATCAAAAGAACAACACTTTATATTCGTCAGAACCGAAGTAGAAGACGAGGAATTCGAAAACCACGACGACGACAAGAAAATCTCATTGTTGAAATCATCAATTCACAATAACAAAAACGTAAAAGATGATAACGTTGTTACAAAATCACCGAGGTCTAGTCGTAGACGTCACAAGCGCAAAACAGACGGTGCTGTACAAGCTAAAAACAGTAGTAACCTGAACGGTCATCCACCACCTCCAGATTTAAGAGTCGATTTCTTCTCCGAACCAGGTCTGATTCCAGTGACGAGCCCAGAGGAGGGTAAACCACTTGCCAGCACAGTGGTTCTAGCGACATCATCATCATCTACTACTACCGTGCTTGTCAAGACAGCAGGAGGAGGTTGTGGAGGGGAGAAGGGTGTTGCGTCATGTGGGACGAATATAACGGGCGGGAGTCATGTAGTGAACACTACTACTAATCCGCTCGGTATAGCGGCCCTGCCAAGCAGACAAACTACAGCCACTACAATAGTGGTGCAGCAGCCTTCAGTCACCGGGGGCAGTCCGACAATAGCTACTGTGTTGCTGAAGAACTGTGGTGGTGCTAGTGCTGGTGTCACGGACAAACAAAGAGAGGAAAATATGAAACAGCTGTTAGACGTGGCCAACACGCTCACCCTTCAAGAACTTCACGACTTCGAAATGAAGTAAGTACCATCTTCCTGTTATTTTGAGACGCTTCAGTCATATCGTATCTTTAATCTTTGGATACCATTTTAATTTCCATTTCAAGGGCTTACGGCGGCCATGAACCTACGGGCTCGATAGTGCGAGTTAGTTAGGGCTTAGGGCAGTAATATGATAAGCCCACTTCTGCTAAGAAATGTCATTTATTACAATGATAGCAAATAAACGTATTGAAATATACGTAAAATCAAGACAGGTGAATGGAGAAGACTTCGTAACAGTGAACGGCATGGTATTTATTGGAAGTCAAATATAATAAGAGCAGTTAAGTCTCGTAGATTGCGATGGGTAGGACATGTGGCACGAATGTGGAATGAAAGAGGCGTATGGAAGCTTCTTGTAGGAAAATCAGTGGGAAAACGCCCAGTTGGTAGACCAAGATTGAGGTGAGAAAATAATATTAACTATGATTTGAGGGAAGTAGATTATACAGGGTATGGCATAAAAAATGTTTTAAAATGGGTATTCCTATAGGAGGAAAAAGTACTGCATTCATAGTTGTTTGCAGATGATAAAATAATTGTTGCAGGGGATGAAGATGATATGAAATATATGATAAATAAACTAATGGAAGAATATAAAAAATGGGGACTGAATATAAATTTACAGAAAACAGAATAGGAAAGGGAAAGGATGTGGATGACCTCATACTGGAAACAGGGTAAATAAAAAAAAGTGAATTTTTTTAATATCTTGGGTCAATAATTACAAGTTTAGGTACCTGTGAGAGAGATGTGCAGACTAAAATTGCAATGGCAAAAAATGCAACTAAGACATTACATGGAATAATTTGGAACAAAAATATTACAAAGGAAACTAAAATGAAAATTTATAAGAGCAAAATGCAGAATATTTTGTCATATGGAGTGAAACTTGGTCTTTGACAGAATTACAAAAGAATAAAATTAGAACAATTGAATTTGATTATTTTTGAAGAAGCCTCCAAAAAACAAGACAGGATAAAATAAGAAATGAATTCCTTTGGAGAGAAATGAATGTCACCGCATCTGTTGTTAAGAGGATTGACAATCAAACGCTTGGCCATGTACAAAGAATGGAAAATGAAAGATGGCCAAAAAATATATACCAATGGTCACCTCCTGGAAGAAATAAACGTGGCAGACCAAAATGGAAATGGAAAACCTACGTCTAAACTATAATGGATGATAAAATTTGGAAGAGGGAGATTGGAATGATAGAGATAAATGGAAACTGAAGACGGCAAACCTATAAGTGGGGGAAAGCCGAAGAAGAAGAAGAAGAAGATTATACAGGGAATGATTGGAAAACATTAGCTCAGTATAAGGATGCATGGAGAGCTCATGTCCGTGCGGCCATGTACCTATGGGTTCGATAGTGCCAGTGAGTTAGTTAAGTAACCATTAAATTCGCAATATATTCCATAGGATACATCAATTGTTTTAATTAAGCAATAGTTTTAATAAAACAGAAGAAATCTATTGATAAGAAATTACTGAAACGTGTGTGGAAATATACCTAATAATAACAGTTATGCACGATTTTGTTTTCAGTGCGGTCCGCCACATTTAAATAACTGATACCAGAAATTAATGTTTTGCCAATTTAAGGGTTAACTATATTATATTGTATCCGAGCTAAGTTCCTGTTGTACTGTAAAACCAATTTTTATAATGTATTACTCCGTCTATTGGTGGAACCGTGATGCTACTTTTACCCACCATACGACTGAATTGTGTACGATAGAAACATCGTTTTTACGGGAAATAAGACTGAATACAAGGTAAGATGGTATTAGTAATTAGTAGCTTCCTCCATTTCTTATTTATTTGTGACAAAAATATATGGGCCAACCTAATGAGACGTTTACGGGTTTTCCATGATGTTGATAGATATACTTTATTTATAATTTCATTACGAGCAGAATTTTATGCTCCATGCTGACTCACTTGTAAATTCTGCTGTTATTTTCACCACATCCTCAATGGATAATGTAGAATATTGTTCACTAAACCGTTTGAAAACATTCAAGATAATTTGTTTCTCTCTGTTTTTCAAATCTTTTGCTTTTTGATGCTTCCAAAATGTATAGAACGAGCAACCATTTGAAACAATTGAAATTCGTAAGAGTTAAACAATGAAATGCTAATTTATTTAATGTATTAATATTGAAATTATATAATAAACATTCTCCCATATAACTTATATAGACATGTGCTAGCTAATATATACGGTATTTTTATTATTTTTATTTATTTCGAGTGTTAGAAAGAGAACATTTTTTCATACAATTAAAGGAAAAACCATTATTCAACCAATGAAAACGCGGTCCATACATCTGGTTTGTTTACATTACAACTGGAACTTAGCTCGGAATAGGATCTTCTTGCTGATAATAAAATTCTGTTTATCCATTATCTATAAAACCCAAATCATCAAACTAAAATATGAAAATAATCAACGCGTTTCGAAAGCGAGGCTACCATTATCAACACTAGTTACTGATTGAATAAAAATATGCCAAAATATATGAACACAATTTAGATCAATCCTTCAATTTAAATTCTTTGATGTCCTTGAGAGTTTGGAGATTTATAAAAATAATGACAAAATTATGGATAATGACAGGGACCCTATTTTAGCCAGCGCCCTCTCTCTTTTAATTAAAATATATCGATAATGTCAATTAGTAATGTATGCAACAAGGGATGTAAGTAGTACATTACTGGTCAAGGACGTAGTTTGAGGGCAGCAAATACGTTTGAGACTAGTAATGTACTTACTTCCTGAATTGCGTAATATAATTTTGTTCACTCCTGTACTAATAATTATGTTTAATTTATATATTTTATGTGAATTTATATCTTTAAAGAAGAGTTCAATTGTTTGATAGCACGGGGATGTTGATAAAACAACTGCTATTGTTTATTGTTGTCTGAATTAGTGGCAGACATTTTAAATAATATTTTTTTTTAAATTTTGTGGCTAATGTTAATAATTGTGTACTATTGGGCGATAGCGAGGAGATACTAAAGGCCAACACGCACACACTATTGAGTAACACTAAGAAATTGGGACTGGAAGTAAATATCAATAAAAGTAAATATATGGTCACACATATAAATAAATTATATAATGGAAATGGACAGCTAATGACAAATGAGGGAAATTTTGAGGAAGTGACTGACTGAATTCAAATACCTAGGAACAATAATTACAAACAGGAATGAGATGCACAAAGAAATTTAAAATAGGCTCAATTCCGTAAATTCATGTTATTATGCCTGGTGAGTGGAATAGAAGGCCACCCTGGCCTTAACTCCACAAGGCTAAATAAATCTAATAAATCTATCTATTATGAATTACAGGGACTCTTGTCGTCCCAACTTCTCTAAAGTATATACAACTGTTGTTCTGTGAAAAATTGACTCTTACTTTAAGGGAGGAGAAATGATTACGAGTGTTTGAGAATAAAGCTCTTAGGAAAAATTTTGGACAAAAGAGAAATGAACAGACAGGTGAATGGAGAAAACTTACATAATAGTGATCTTTATAAGAAACCAGATATTCTAAAAAAGAGCTACGTCTCGTAGACTGCGATAGGCAGGACATGTGGAATGTAAAAGGGGCATGGAAGCTGTTTGTAAGAAAACCAAGGTGGAAACCACCCAATAGAGAAGCCAATAATGAGGTGAGAGAATAACATTAACCATGATTTGAAGGAAATAAATGATACAGCAGATGATTGGAAAACATAGAGAGAGTTATGAATTTGATGAAGGACAGGGGACTGGAAGGATAGAGATGAATGGAGGAAGAGAATCAAAACTTAATATTGGGTACAGGAAGATGTTGTATACATATAAAACCTGTTAAAATAATAAGAATGATTAAATTATAAACGGATCTATCTCAATGCGTATTTAAGTTGCGTGTAAAAGTGATCTCAAGATATAAGGAGCCAAAAATAGACCTTACAATCATAAATAAGGTTTTCTAAGAAACATGTTTCCCGCGATCTCAAAACAAACTTTGCTCCTGATGTATAGACTCAATTCCGTGTATCCAAGTCTTGCCAACAAAACGTGTTTTCATTTTAAGGAACCCAACGCCTTAGCGAATACCTGGCGTGCGCTGCTACGCCTAAATAATAATTCTATTCTATACCAGACGAAAAAAAAGTACCTCAATCGAAAGAGTGACGATCTTTCACAGTAAAAATACAACAGTTAAGAAATGCGGACATGGTTTTAATTGGGGTAAAATTTTCCAGAGGTTAAATAGTCCCCATTCGGTTTTCCGGGCGGGGACTACTTCAGGGAACCCATGACAAAGTCTCAATGATAGTTGCTTTACAGGAAGTTAGATGACCAGTAGTAGCTGGTCAGGAATCAGGAAGCTTTGCATTACGTGCGAGGAAGCTACTTGTAGGAAAACCAGAGGGAAAACTCCCAATTGGTAGACCAAAAATGAGCTGGGAGAATAGCATTAACTATGATTTGATGTAAGTAGATTATACAGGGAATGATTTGAAAATATTAGCTCAGGATAGGGATGTAAGGAGAGCTTATGTCTGCGCGACCATGAACCTACGGGTTCGATAGTGCCAGTAAGTTAGAGTTAGTTAGTGTTCTGCCCTAGGGCAGGTCTTTCACTGCCATCCTAGCATTTTCATGCTATGATTTGCAGCTTTACTAGGGAATTATTTAATTTATCTTGCATGTATACATTTTAACATTAGTTTTAGTGTTAACCTTAAATATCGTTAACATGGTTGTATTACCCATCTTAATCTTATAGATATTATCTTATTGATCAAATTTTCATTTAGTGTTTGATATTAGAGTTAATTGTGATTGTTATAATCTGATGTAACTATGTTTGTCCTGGTGAGTGGAAGAGAAGGCCACATGGCCTCAACTCCACCAAGACAAATAAATAAGTATACGAAGTAAATAAATAAAGAAATAAATAAATAGGAATGGTAAGTGTGGCAGCTTCCCGCACCTTTCCACACAGTGATGATTATGATGATGATTACCAGATGATGTTCGGGGACTGTTTAGGCCTTAAAGCTTCCTGAAATTTGTCTTACAGCTGAAGAAAACCCCCGGAAACTTGTCCCGACCGGGAATCGAATCTGTGCTCTCTGCATTATATAGCAGCACGCTACCTCGAGACCACAGCGCAGCGGTGGGAATCATTATTATTATCCTTATTATTACTTACTCACTGGCACTATCGAACCCGTAAGTTCATGGCCGCGCGGACATAAGCTTTCCATACATCCCTATTCTGAGCTAATGCTTTCCAATCATTCCCTGTATAATCTACTTCCCTCAAATCATAGTTAATGTTATTCTCCCACCTCATTCTTGGTCTACCAACTGGGCATTTTCCCTCTGGCTTTCCTACAAGAAGCTTCCATGCAAGTTTTTCATTCCCCATACGTGCAACATGTCCTGCCCATCGCAGTCTACGAGACTTAACTGTTCTTATTATATCTGGCTTCCTATAAAGACCATGTAGTTCATTGTTATGTAGTCTTCTCCATTCGCCTGTCTGTTCATCTCTCTTTTTGGTACAAACATTTTCCTAAGTATTTTATTCTCGAATACTTGTAATCCCCTTTCCTTCCTTAAAGTAAGAGTCCATGTTTAGCACCCATATAATATAACTGGTAGAATAATAGTTATATATATTTTCAGTTTAACTTTTTTTGAAAGGAGTTGGGATATCAAGAATCTTTGCAATGCATAATAGCACGCATTTCCAGAAGTGAGCCTATGTTTAATTTCCTTGTGCATCTCATTCCTATTTGTGATTATTGTTCCTAGGTATTTGCATTCAGCCACTTCCTCAAAATTTCCCTAATTTGTCATTAGCTGTCCATTTCCATTATATAATATATTTCTACGTGTGACCATATAGTTAGTTTTATTGATATTTACTTCCAGTCCTATTTTCTTAGTGTTACTCAATAGTGTGTGCGTGTTGTCCTTTAGTATCTCCTCGCTATCGGCCAATAGTACTACATCATCATAAGTAATGCCACGAGTGATTTCCAAATTATCGATAAATTCACGACTCACGAAGTGAGGAGTGAATTTATCTAGAGAATTTGGAAATCAAGAGTGGCATTTGTTAGGACTATTTAACGAATAAAATTAAGCTGTTTACTCACAAATCATTATTTAACTATAGTTATTTTAAAATATTTATATATTTAATGTAAACGGCGATGTTCGAAAACAAATGAGAAACGATAGGTACGCTTCATCTGCTTCTTTTGTTTATCACTGCAACCAGATCATACTATTTATTGCCAAAGGAACGCAATATTGTAAGAATGCTCTCTAGTGGAGAAAAAATGAAACACATAAAACTGTATATTAATTCATTTCTGATGTCGTATGATGTAAATATGACAATTATATTTTTTCTGGATTATTACCTGGGAAAAAATACATTTAAGAAAGTGCAAACAGTGGTTTCTTTTTTTTTTGGTGGTATAATAAATTGCTACAAATGTTTTTATATTAACTCTGCAAGCGCTATGTGTTGACATCTATGCACTATATATACAATCTGGTAGCCGTATTTCTTAGTGAATCAGTCACTGCAAAATAATGGTCAGACCTGTTCAGAATATTAAAAAGGAGGAGCTTTCTTTAATATGGTAAATTTAACACTGATAAATATTTCGTGAAACACGTCTCTGATTGGTTGTAAAACAGAAATCATTGAAACGTGATTGGTCATTGACTCGCATTTGGGGCATGAGTTAAATAGTCAGCATAAACTAACAGCTTATTAATACCATTGAGTTGTAAGCCTTCCTCATTCTCTAAAGATTTAATAGCATGCTCTAGTACAAAATTAAATAATAATAATAATAATTATTATTATTATTATCATCATTATTATCATTATTATTATTATTATTATTATTAAGAATACATTTTATTCACAAATAAATGTTGCACACAGTATTAACAAGTGCTCGGGTGCGGTTCACTTACACAAATAATACAAATATATAAAAATACAAACTGTTGGAATATTGAAACACTTTGAGTCAAGACTTCTTACAGAGAAACACAATATATATATATATATATATATATATATATATACAAATATACAAACATTCAACTCGTGTCCAACTCAGCGTCGGGTCGATGGATGAGATGAGATGAAGTATTCTATATAGAGGTCTGTGAATAAGAAAGGCGTCGGCCGACCGCGCCTGATGCACCATCACAGGGGCGGATGAACGAAATGAAACAAAATGGATGAGATAAGTATGGAGAAATGGTGGAATGAAATTGTGATAGGGAAAAACGGGAGAAAACCCCGATAAAAACTTGCCCAAGCTCCTTTTCGTCCATCACTAAACCCACATGGAGTGATCGAGACTCGATCTCGCGACTCTAGCGGTGAGAGGCGACCGTCTAAGAAAATCTAGAAAAACGTTCGCGACAGCATAGGTATGTCTATGTTCTTCCGATAACTGACAATAACCATTTTTGTCTTTCAACTCATTGATGCCAAGAAGATCGGGATAAGTAGATTTCCCACGTCGCGTAATCAGTACGAGATATTTAAAAAATAATTACGACATAAATTTGTATTTATTTTTATTTTCACTTATTCAACTAAACATAAAAAGCACGTTTAATTTATTTAGGCGTAGCAACGCACGCCGGGTATTAGCTAGTTAAGTATACTGGGGCTATAGTTTCTTGAGATGTGGTTAAGGAGAAGGATGGAGCATATAAAATGGACAGACAAAATAAAAAAAAAAGATATGCTAGACAGAGTGGGTGATGGAAGAACAATGCTGGAACTCATAAAGAAGAGGAAAATAAATTGGATTGGCCACTGGCTAAGAAGAAATTGCCTGCTAACATATGCCCTAGAAGGAATGGTCAACGGAAAGAAGGTTAGAGGGATAAAAATACCTCAGATGATAGACAATATTAAGATAAATGGTTTGTAAGCGGATGCAAAAAGGAAGGTTGAGTTAAGGAAAGACTGGAGAATACTGTGTGTGCAGTGAAAGACCTGCTCTATGTAGGTATGTATGTGTATATGTAGGCTATATGTAACTAACTAACTTACTGGCACTATCGAACCCGTAGGTTCACGTCCGCGCGGACATAAGTTCTCCATACATCCCTATCCTGAGCTAATGCTTTTCAATCATTCCCTGCATAATCTACTTCCCTAAAATCATGGTTAATGTTATTCTCCCACCTCATTACTGGTCTAGTAACTGGGCGCTTTCCCTCTGGTTTTCCTACAAGAAACTTCTATGCATCTCTTTCATTCCCCATTCGTGCCACATGTCCGGCCCATCGCAGTCTACGAGACTTAACTGTTCTTATTATATCTGGCTTCCTATAAAGTCCATGTAGCTCACTGTTATGTAGTCTTCTCCATTCATCTGCATGTTTATCTCTCAAAGTCCAAAAATTTTCATAAGAACTTTATTCTCAAATACTCGTAATCTCCTTTCCTCCCTTAAATAAAATTCATGTTTCGCAACCATATAACATAACTATTTTCATTTTAACGTTTTTTTATAGAGAAGTTGGGGCGGCAAGAGTCCCTGTAATACATAATATCACGCATTCCCCGAATTGAGCCTGTGTTTAATTTCTTTCTGCACCTCATTCCTGTTTGTAATTATTGTTCCTAAGTATTTGAATTCAGCCACTTCTTAAAAATGTTCATCTTTTATCATTAGCTGTCCACTTCTATTATATAATGTATTTCTGTGTGTGAACATGTATTTAGTTTTATTAATGTTTCTTAGTGTTACTCAATAGTGTGTTCGTGTTGGTCCTTAGTTTCTCCAAGCAATTACGTTACAAATGTATAAATGTTTTGCTTTTACATTTTCAGCTAAACATAAAGACACGTTTAATTTATTTAGGTGTAGCAGCGCACACCGGGTATTAGCTGGTTATTCTAATAAATATACAGGAGGGTATGGGTTTCTTATATCAAAATACGTCCCTGAATGTTAGTTTAATTCGTGTCCACCCTGTAGTTTATTTTTTTAGATAGGATTGAATGTGGTAGGTTATTGAAAAGAGTGTATTTTGATGGTTTGCAAAATGTCTTGTTCATTGTTTTGTTGGCTGTTGTTATTCCGTTATTGAAATATTCCATTTATATGCAAACACAATGTTGTTTATACAAGCAGCCGCAGTCTCCGTGTAATCTGGAAAATTTTATACGTTTCTTTTCAATTTATTTTCCTTGACTTTCAGATTTACAAATTGATTAGTGGAATTTTTACAATTCGAAACCATCTGGAACAAATTTACTCTATTTACACTTGTGTTGTTTTATAGACTATACTTATTCCGTGCTAAGTTCCAGTTCTAATGTAAACAAAGCATTTTCATTGGTCGAACAAATGTTTATCTTTAAGCGTGTAAGAAAATGTAGGTTCCTCTCTAACACTCCAAATAAAGAACATCAAAATAATAAGAATGCTACGCTGTGGACCAGGTTCGATCCCCGGTCGCACAAGTTTCCTGGGTGAGTTTTTTCGTAGTTTTTCCTCACCTGTAAGACAAATGCCAAGAACCTTTAAGGCCCAAATAGTCCCCGAATATCTCGTGGCCATCATTACCATGGATATAATATTTTCCTCATTAGATTAAGATTAGGATTAAGGACACAACTGGTGCATCATTATCCATCATACCATTGCGTGAGCGGAACCCGACTTCCAGGCGTCCCAACCTCAGAAGTGGGGTATAATACGTGAATGAAAGGATAGAATGCCAGAAATGTCGAAATGACAAACTGATGACATAGAATAAATAAATAAATAAATATATATATATATATATATATATTATTTTGAAGAAGTGGCTGGATTCAAATAACTAAAAACAATAATTACACACAGGAATGAGATGTACAAAGAAATTAAACATAGGCTCAATTCTGTAAATGCATGTGATTGTGTATTACAGGGTCTCTTGTCGCCCCAACGTCTTTCAAAAAACGTTAAACAGAAAACATAAAATTGTTATTCTACCAGTTATATTATATGGATGCGAAACATGGACTCTTTCTTTAAGGGAGGAGAAGAGATTGCAAGTATTTGAAAAAAGAACAATTTGTGAACCAAAGAGATGAACAGACAGGTGAATGGACAAGACTGCATAACAGTGAGCTACATGATCTTTATAAGAAACCAGATGTAATAAGAACAGTTAATTCTCGTAAACTGCGATGGGCTGGACGTCTGGCACAAATGGGGAATGAAAGAAGACCATGGAAAATATTTGTAGGAAAACCGGAGGGAAAGCGCTTAGTTGGTAGACCAAGAATGAAATAGGAGAACAACATTAAACATAATTTGACGGAAGTAGATTTTACAGAGGATGATTGGAAAACATTTGCTCAGGATAGGGATGTACGGAGAGTTTTTGTCCGCGCGACCATGAACCTACAGCCCGATAGTGCCAATGAGTCAGTTATAAACCCTGTTTGAATTTATGAAGTGGAATATTTTTGGACAAGCAAGTACAGCTGTACCATGTGGACCTACCTATTTCGTTTACTTGTAAATATCTAGTAATGTTTTAAAATTGGCCGGAGAGACATAAATTATAACTTGGACTTTACGATCTCCATATTTTATTGCCCCCTCTTAACGTTTTCATTTCTTTACTATTTTAATGTTTCTAAAAATAGTCTTCTCTTTTATGTGTGAGTTATATACATGTGTGGCTCCCAGAGTGACTCACTATCTGGCAACTGAATCACTCAGTTCACCAACAAAATTGCCACTTTTTTATGTAATTTGTTGGTGGTCTCGTCCCGAGGGTCGCGTGTGTTTATTGTACTTTCAATTTTACTATTCTCCTCTAGAACTGATATGTTTTCTGCCCCCCCCCCCTTTAAGAGATTCATCATCATTTTGAAGGTATGGGTCTGTTGGCCCGTTCCGCTCCCCGCAGCACAATATGCTACAGGTCTTGCTTCCAACCTCCTTTAGGTCTCCCTACATATCTTCGGCCTTCAGGTCTATGGTAAACCAACTGTTTTGATAAACGATTATTTGGCATTCTTTGTAATTGTTCAAACCATTTACATTTATTTATGTACATTCTCTCGTTTATATTATATATTTGTAATTCATCTCTGATATCTTGACTTCTCTTTGGATCTCTTAAAGATACACCTGCAACGGATCTCAGAAATATCATTTCTATTATCTCAATGTTATGTTTATCAGAGATCGTTAAAGGCCAAGTCTCACACCTGTACGTTAACGTGAGAACGGCTACTGTTTTAACATTAACATGTTTAACTCTCTCTGGCAGTAGCAGTAATCTAAGTTATTCTGACTCTTTACAAAGTCAATATTTCGTCTCTTTGCACAGAGAACATACTACAATTTAATGCCGGGGTCGATAATTTTTGTACCTAAAATGGCGTAACAGCCCAATGTTGGACCTTAGCTTCTCCTTTGTTAGGAGGTACTAGATAAAATTAATTTAGTTACGGTCATTTGCCCACAGATGTCATGAATGATACGCTGTTAACACACCGACCCAATGTGGGTGGATTTCTCAACCCAAGTCTAAACCACGACCCCGGTTTTCCAATATTTTATTGTTTTCATAGCACGTATAAAAATAAATGAAAATTGACAGAAATTGTTATGAAACCATAAACACGATTCAGACATTTGTTTTTGTAATCGTAAGATTTTTAGTTTTTATGCTTGTTATGGAAACAAGAAAAATCGAAAAACCGCGGTAGTAGTTTAGATTTCGGTTGAGGAATCCACCCAATGAGACATCTAGTAGGCAACTAGGATGATGAAGGTCGGTAAATTTTGCTTAGATACTTTTTTATTCAGACTTGAGTTTCTTTTGCGAGTGTCGAAACCCACGGCTTACAGTCCCTCCCGGAGGTCTTGTCCCTTGCATTTTTTCATCCTAAAAGTCCGTCGACTCGGGCCGGGTTTGAAATCGCGACCCTCAGGACCAGAGGCAAGGAATAAAACCACAAGGCCACCGCGGTCCACACTGCATTCTTCCTGGTGACAGACTTTTTCTTTTTATTTATTTAATCACTTTTTCATGTTTTACATTATAAAAGTAGAATTTATCTGAAATAAAAAAGGAGCTGATTAAATAACCTTGAAATAAGAATACCCTGAGTTATTGGATGTAGAAATTTCAATGTCACATTTCTGACAATCTTGTGGAGGTGGCTACGTGCCAGAATGTCGTTTATTGGTTCAGTTACAAACTTTGATGTAATTTACGTAAACAGTGAAGATAAGTGTTGCAGTGTTGTTATAAATCAATCTTTGTGCTGCTCAGCAGTGATTGAAAATCACCAAACATCGATTCCACATCCCTCTAATAACAATCTTCAAATAATATTTCACTTCAAGTACGTCAGAGATCGGCACCTTGCACTTGACATATTAAGAAGCAAGTAAATTAATAAGGGTTATGTAATAGGAGATCGTCAATATGGATTTAGAAGAAACAGATCTACAAGAGATCATATTATAATATAAGACAGAATTAAGAAAATAAATGGGAATATAATGGTACTCTACATCAACTATATGTACACTTCAAGAAAGCATACGATTCCATTAATAGGCAGAAGTTATATAATATCCTTCTGGAGTTCGGAATTCCTAAAAAGTTAGACTTATACGATGTGTCTAAATGCCACAAAAGTAGGGTGCGTGTAGGGAAATAGTTTTCTGATACTTTTGAAATTCACCATGTGTTAAAGCAAGGAGATGCACTGTCTCGTCTACTGTCGAGTTTTGTACTAGAGGATGCCATCAAATCTTTAGAGGATGAAGAATGCCTACAAATCAATTTTGTTAATAAGCTATTAGTCTATGCTTGTTTATCCGCGGGTTCACTGTCGAATTCGTGGGTTCATAGCCGCACGGACATAAGTTCTCATATATTCCTATCCTGAGCTAATGCTTCCCAATCATCCCCTGTATAATCTACTTCCCTCAAATCATAGTTAATGTTATTCTCCCACCTCATTCTTGGTCTACCAACAGGGCGTTTTCTCTCTGGCTTTCTGATAAAACTTCCATGCTCCTATTCCATTTCCCATTCGTACCACATGTCCTGTCCATCGCAGTCTAACTAACTCACTGGCACTATCGAACCCATAGGTTCATGGCGCGCGGACATAAGCTCTCCATACATCCCTATCCTGAGCTAATTTTTTCCAATCATCCCCTGTATAATCTACTTCCCTCAAATCATAATTAATGTTATTCTCCCACCTCATTCTTGGTCTACCAACTGTGCGTTTTCCCTCTGGTTTTCCTACAAGAAGCTTCCATGCACGTCTTTCATTCCCCATTCGTGCCGCATGTCCTGCCTATCGTAGTCTACGATACTTAACTGTTCTTATTATATCTGGTTTCCTGTAAAAACCATGTAGCTCACTGTTATGCAGTATTCTGCATTTACCTGTCTCTTCATCTCTCTTTGTTCAAAAAATGTTCGTAACAACTTTATTCTCAAATACTGGTAATATTTTCTCCTCCTTTAATGTAAGACTCCATGTTTCACATCCATATAATATAACTGGTAGAATAATAGTTTTATTTATTTTTAGTTTAACGTTTTTTGAGAGAATTTGGGACGACAAGAGTCCCTGTAATACATAAAAACACGCATTTCCAGAATTGAGCCTATGTTTAAATTCTGTGTGCACCTCATTCCTGTTTGTGATTATTGTTCGTAGGCATTTGAATTCAGCCACTTCTTCAAAATTTCCCTCATTAACTGTCCATTTACATTAGCCTATATAATGCATTCCTGTGTGAACATATATTTAGTTTTATTGATGTTTGATTCCATCTGTTGCACTGGCTCATGAAGTAAGTGTACGCACACTTTTAGCACCAAATCTTTAAATATCCATCCATCCATAGTAATTCTGCCCGAGGGCAGGTCTTTCACTGCAACATAGCATTTTCATGCTATGCTTGCAGCTTTACTAGGGAATTGTAGGTGTGGTAGCTTCCCGTTGCTTTCCACACCGATGAGGCGAAGATGATGATAATGATAAGGATGGTAACGATGGCCGGATGATTTTCGGGGACCATTGGGCCCTAAGCGTCTTGACATTTGTCTTACAGGTGAGGAAAAGCTCCGAAAAAAACCTCACCCAGGAGCCTGTGCCGACCAGAAATCGAACCCGGGCCCGCTGCGTGACAAGGCAGCACGCTCCCTCGAGACCACAGCGGTGGACTCTTTAAATATAGCCTTATTATTACATAAAATGTAAACGCCATCAGTCCTATCAGAGATTCTATGTTTTATAAGAAACGGCTATGAAACCACATCTTCATAAATACTAATCTAAATTTTGCATCATGCAGCTAAGCACCAAATGTTCGCTCATGGATTGTTGACGCATAACTGTCAAACAAGGAAAATAACCTGCAATATCCAATGTTGTTAGTTTGGCGCTACAATAAACAGTGAAGATTGACTTAAACTATTAAGGTATTTTTCTAGAAACTTACATAATGGCGCGTAGCCGCTTGATGCCTAACGTCGTCCAGTTGTCAGTCACGTGATTGTAATTGTTTTGTTTTTATATAATTTTAGCTTGGTTTTATTCATTATTAATAATGAAGACTTTGCTATTGAAACGCGTCGACGTTTTTTAAATTTTTATTTGGTGATTAGGATTTTTATGACTATTTAACTCATGCCCCAAATGGGAGTCAATGACCAATCACGTTTCAATGATTTCTGTTTTACAACCAATCAGAGTCGTGTTTCACCAAATATTTATCAGTGTTATAATTACCATATTAAAGAAAGCTCCTCCTTACAATATTGCGTTCCTTTGGCAATAAATAGTATGATCTGGTTGCAGTGATATGCAAGACAAGCAGATCAAGCGTACCTATCGTTTCTCATACGTTTTCAAACATCGCCGTTTACATTAAATATATAAATATTTTAAAATAACTATCGTTAAATAATGATTTGTGAGTAAACAGCTTAATTTTATTCGTTAAATAGTCCTAACAAATTCCACTCTTGATTTCCAAATTCTCTAGATAAATTCACTCCTCACTTCGTGAGTCGTGAATTTATCGATAATTTGGAAATCACTCGTGGCATTACTTATGATAATCAGTCACTCTGTATTCTTCTTCTTCATCATCCCAAGATTAAACCTGTTGGTTCGTTCCGGTTCATGAAAGCTAGAATTAAGATTGTTCAGACCATCTTCTGTGTGGATGTCCAACATTTCTCCCTTCATGTGGTTTATAATTCAGCAATAATTTATTAAATCTTTCTTCTGTCATTCTATCAACATTTCTTTCCAGGCGTTCCTATATTTAATAATTATTCTGTCTGTAAGTTTGAAAATATTTAGTTCATTTCTTATATCTTCATTTCTTTTCTTATCCAGCAGAGTATATTCTGTTATATTTCTTTAAAAAAAACCAGCTTCGTGGGCTATTGGTCAGTGTTTCTGACCACTGTTCATGAGGTCCCGGGTTCGATTTCAGGTCAAACCATAGAAAGTTTTCCTTAAATGGAATTATTCCTGTGGGTGCTCATGTTCTGGAATTTAGGTTACGTTTAGGTTAGGAACTCTCCTAGCGCTTCATTGTCATCCATCATATCATCGGGGTAACCTAACTCTGTCTTCTAGGGGCCCCAACATCAGACGTAAGTTACAATTTCAGCCAGTGCCAGAAGAGAACACCAGAAATGTCGAAAAGATAACTTGGGGCACTGAATAAAAAAAAAACTTTCTTAAATATTTCATCTCAGTTGCTTCCAATCTTTGTTCTTGTCTTTTAGTGATCGTCCAACATTCTGATCTGTACAGGAACTGCCATTACTTTACAAAATTTCATTCATGTTCCTTTTCTTGTGTTTTTAAGGGCTCTTTTAATAGCGCCACACATTAGATTAAATTTACTTATTTTATCATTAATATCTTCAATTTCTACTTATGATAAATTGAAACCTAGCTATTTAAAACTATTCATTTACACTAAAATTGTTTCAACTATTTTTGCAGTTTTACACTCTCTTCTTTTTCTCAATCATAATTTGTAGGATCTTCATTCTGTTTATTTCCAAAATCGGAGGAAGGCATATTTTATGTGCATTCACTGCCTATCTGTCTCTTGGCTGGTCTTCCTCTTGTTCTTCTCCCGTCCATTGGTCTATCTTCTGTAGCTCTTTTTGCAAGTCGGTTGTCTTCCATTCCTTTCATATGAACTTTCCAATATTTTCGTCTATCTATAATACATTTGGTTATGTCTTGAATATGACATTTGTCCCTAATTTCTGTGTTGTATATTTTATCAAATAATGTTTTCCCCTGAATAGTTCTTCATTTCATATATGCTTATTATTTGTTTAGTTTTTGTATTATCAGGGTTCGTTAGTCCTGCAAGACAACCCATCTAGGAGAGGAAAACGGGACAGCCTGAGCTCTGGAGCTGGGTGAAGGCAATCGGCCTAGGAAGGAAACCCCGAATAATAAACCCACCACGAAAACGGGCTAGCAACCCACTTCAAGGTGTATCTTATATATTACTCGCAGTCCCAAGGATCATTTTTACACAATACATCTAATAATTACTGTTATGAATGATTTCGTTTCTACTGCGGTCCGCCACATTTAAATAACTGCCTCCAGAAATTTAAGGGTTGAGTTAATCGATAGAATAAAGTAAAGGCGCTGTTTGGGGTCAGTATAAACTACATAACGGTCTGATATAATTGGGATCAAGACGAGGTGATCAACCCCAGCACATGCGAGGTGAGCCCTGCTCTAACCTAACAACCATTTAATCCCCGGATCTGCTCCAGATTTACATCCAACATTGGCGTCGATATCTACAAATACAGTGTGTACACAAATTCACTTACTACTAAAGTTAGCGAATTGTTCTGTTCTATACCACCTCTACACCTGTGAATATTTGATCGGAGAACAAGTGACTACTAGTGACATTGTTGACCAATGTATTGACACACGTTCCCACTAGAGTCAATTGCTAACATGTTTACTCACATATAAGGTGATTCTCTCCCAGGAGTCCACCTACATTAGTAGCCAAGTTAGAGTGAATAAATGGTCAAGTTAATGTACCAGATTAGTTCAGCGTTCATTTGTTTGTTAGCATGTTTTTTTTACTATTTAATTCATGCCCCTAATGGTGGTCAATGACCAATCACGTTTCAATGAATTTTGTTTTACAACCAATGACAGTCGTGTTTTACTTCACTCTGCCAAGTAAAATAAAGCTATTTATTTATTTATTTATATTTTACCTTTATCCGCTCCTGCTTTTGTGATAAAGAAAGCTCCTCCTTTTTAATATTCTGAACAGCTCAGAGCATTATTTTACTCTGACATATACATTGAATATAGCAAATAATGAACAGATTCCTTGATTTTACTGAGTTGTTTATTAAAAAAATTAATTCTATAACCTATAATGTTGGTTATAATATACAGTTTGATGTGTTTAATTTTTTTACACTAGGTACATTCTTACAATTATGCGATCCTATTTGGCAATAAATAATAAGATCAAGTTGCAGTGAATAAACATAAGCTCACATTCCTGATTTGTTTTCAAACATCGCCAAATATTTTAAAATACCGGTAACTATATTTAAATAATTACTTTTGAGTAAACAGCTTAATTTTATTCATTAAATAGTCCTAACAAATGCCACTCTTGATTTCCAAATCCTCTAGATAAATTGGAAATCACTCGTGGAAATACTTATGTTAAGTTGGCTATACTGTCTGAGAACAATGATATTGTAAATACGACGATTTTAGGTTATCTTGAGCTCACATTCTCACTTTATTTAAGACATTTTTCATATTTTTAGGAAAAGTTCAACATATGTATTTGTATCCTGTAATTATTCACATATTGCATCAATGAATTGTGTGTTTTACGGTTTTTTGTGTAACGTATTTCTTTATTTATCTAATGGTTGGTATTGTGGTCATAAGACCACCAACCTACAAACAAAATAACACAATAACATATGATTATCTTGAAGAAGATTTTCGCGCTGTAGGCCGTGGTCTTGAGGCTTGAACTTCTCCGACGTTTTGCCAGAGACTGCGTCTGGCATCCTCTGCGCTGTCTGCGCAGAAAACACATCGCGGTGAACGGTATAAATAGGACAGACAGTGGACAAAATTGTCAGTCTCAAGATAACCCTTGAGGATGACAGACGCAGTCTCTGTCGAAACGTTGGGGAACTTCAAGCCTCAAGACCACGGCCTTACAGTCCGGAAATCTTCTTCAAGATCATCATAGCAACTCCGGCCGTGAAAGCCTAAGTCAATACAATAAATAAACAGTTAACTTAATATCAATTGTGGTGGAAATTTGACATCTTCCTCCCAGCAGTGTTCTATTTCTGTGTGTGACTGCATGTCGTAAGGTGATATCTATGTTGTTGTTGTTACATAGTAGTGTTTGAATTATCCCAAAACAAAAAACAAAAAGGTGTTTTGCCAGCAAGTCGTCCCCCGTTACTAGGCAGAACAATGCAACTGCGGTTCTTCTAGGGTAGTTTGGCGTATTTCTAGAATTGTTTTTCTCCAGGGTTTATTAGCTGTTCTGGAAGCTATTTCATTTTTTGTAACATAGAATCCGGTGAATAGTTAATGAACATATTTTTTTTACAATTAAATGTAGCACTATCACTGAAGAATTATTGATGTTTGAAACCCAAATTCACGTATTACTGAGATTTTCAATTATTCGACCTGGTCTACTTTTGCTCTGAATCCCTCAATCCTGACCTCAGAGGTCGTGATCTTTAGGATCTGGTAGTGGCGGGGCTTCTAACAGTCCGCACAAAGTGTAATGGCATTAACTGCACGTTTATGTAATCAAAACTCAATTTAAAAAGTGAAAAAATAAACTTCTCAGAAGACAGAGCGTCTATTGTTTACAAGAAGAAATAAACTTGAGAAGGATGGCGTGACCTTGACGTACGCACTTACGTAACTACTGTACATCATAAGCTTGAGTGTTAGTTTACAGTCTTACAGGTATAATTTAAGCTACTGCGCATGCTTCAAGTGCTAGGTAAATAAATTTCACGTATATACATGTAAAATTTAACACAAGATGGCTCTGATATCGTGAGTGTCTGTTTTTGAAATATTATATAAACTAAAATGAACTTAATTGATTTAAAGCTTTTCGGAAGAAATTTTAAAGTTCTGTTAAATGCGGTGCTATATTTAACGTTAAGTGTTTATGAACAAGAATGTTTTATGTGTTTAACTTGAAACATAGGGACGCTAATAGCAGGTGAATCCTAAATATGGCTCATGGACCGCGTACCAACCATACATTTACTGGTGCACCGGATTGCACGTTGTGTTGTCTGCGCTGAGGCCTACAATCATAAATATTATCAACAGCAATCTAACAAGAGGTTGTGTTTTTCTGAAAAAATCACGAGCGACAAAGTTGCGAGTGATTTTGTCTAATGAAAAACTCAACCTCACTTTGGATTTGGAGTGACTGTTTAGCGATAATACATCAGAAGCTAAAAATAATTATAATGTTTAATATATACCAAATGTGAGGTTATGTATTCCGATCTTACTTCTGGGCGATTTCTAAGACGGCTGCATAGTTACTAGCATATATTTACTGTTAAATCTCTTTGGGCTTGGGAAAAATCAATAACATATTATTGTATGAGAAATAACTATTAACAATAATGCAGATTCTTTATACAACATTTAATACATTTTTAGAGCATCAGAATTAAGCTTTTTTTGTAATGTTTTAAAATTGTTTCCTTTGGCATTTCTTGCTGTATCATATCGATCGTACATTGTTGAATCGATATCCTTGTTAAAGAAGTTAATTTGCTGAGATATCTCCTATTACGAACAGGAAGAGGCAATATTATCAATAGGAAGAGGCAAAAATTATCGGTCTATGAGATAAATAGTCTTCTTAAGGCCTTAGCTAATTCAGGCTGTGATCAGATTATATTAATTTTTAATTTTTTTTATTCTACCAGAATCCATTTTATTTTTACTGGAGTTGCTATGACACCAGCAACATTTATTTAAATAAAAAATGGGGGAAAAACAAAATTGATTGTTGCCGTATCTAAATGTTAATAGTAAAGTAAAGTAAAGTAATCCCACTACAGGTCTCGGGAGGCCCTTGTGGTAGTAGGAGTTTAAGGCTTACATTTTTTCTAGACAATTAGCACTTGATGTCAGCCCTGTGTGACGGCCGCCTTTACCCCCAGAACAAGCGTCTGGTACTCATTTCCGTTAGAGGCTGAGTCGACCCCAGGGTCATAGTGGCCGCTAGAAGGTTTTGGTTAGTTTAAAAATCCTGACCCCACCGGGACTTGAACTCTCGACCTTCCGACTTGTAATACGTGATAAAAATCTTTGTACCCCTTTTTAAGCAAATTTTTCGCACGAAGGAGTGTAACATTTGGCATAATTAAAGTTCATATAGAGAAGGATTGCAGAAAAATAAAATGTACGAGTATGTATAATATGTGTTACAAATAAATTAAATAAATTAATTGTCTCTAAGGAATTTATGTGTATTACTCATTCATTTGTTTATGTTCGTAATGAAAGTGCATTGTTACTAAAAGAAAATCATGCAACAGCAATGTGAATTGACTTACTCTTACGTATTTTTTATTAGTGGTTTAAAAAAATTCAGCACATTTTATTATTTAAATTTAAATTAAACCCTGTCTAATCTTGGTTTCTGTAATTTCATTACATATATTTTTTCTTAATTTAGATATTCGCACCTACTTCCATTATGCCTCGACATAGAACATTGACGGGTCGGAGTGAGAGACAAAGATAATAATAGGCCAAATACAAATTTAAATAGTATGAATAGTATACAAATGACAAATGACGCGTTATTGTTTTTTTAATATGGCTTAGCCAAGCTATACCACATATTTCCTATCGTTCGTATTTTTAAAATAAATAAAAAATTAATGCGTAATGACGTATTTGTGACAAACTTAAAAATTTGATCAATTGTGGTCGAATTTTGACCATTGGGCGACCAGTAGTGTGAATAATTACCTGAGAGAAATATATATTTTTTTTCAAGTGCCTTAAAATGAAGAGAGATGTTGAGCTCAAAGTAACCCAAAATTACCATATTTACATGTAAAATATGTATTAGTCATTGTTCAGACGTGTAGCCAACTTATCACAAAAACACGCTAACAAAAAGTGAACGCTAAACTAATCTGGTGTAGCCTACACTAACTTGCCCATTAATATACATAGACTCCTGGGATAGAATCCCCTTACAAGTGAGTAAATATATTGTAGTGGGAACGTTTGTCAACACATTTGCCAACATGACACTAGCAGTCACTTGCTTTTGGATCGAATATATTCACAGCTAACATAGAATAGCCATTCAACTAAGACCATAAAACCTCATTGTTCAATTTTATATCGTAAATAACTGTTATCGCATTACTCTGTTAGTAAAGAAGCTACTGATAATGTTTGATGTATTTACTTCTGGTTGTAAAAGTCGATAAAATAGAAACATGTTGACCTGAGTGTTTGTGAAGAAACGTTCCACAGAGTTAAGTTTTATAGTTTGAGTCTCTTTACGGTCGCTCCTCAGCGTTTATGTTTATCGTACCACGTGACTGGCTAACGCTAATGCAACTTATAAAGGTTACAGTACCTTATCAGCAAACTTTTAAACACAGTATAACATAATAATAATAATAATAATAATAATAATAATAATAATAATAACAATAAATGGTGGATGAGACTCTTAGCTGCATGAAAGTAACTGATCTATTGTGGTCTCCAGAAAAAAAAGTCTCTGGTCCTCCAGGTTTGGGGGTTGATGCTATGGGCCAGCTCATCATGCATTGTAAAAAAACTTAATGCTAAAAAACCCCAAAATATATAGCCTCGGATGGATACCTCCTGGAAAAGGGAAACGTGGTAGACCAAAGCCAACGTGAATAAAGGGAATTCAAGACAACATGAAGAAGAGAAATATGACGGAAGCAGACACGCAAGAACGGAAAGTGTAGAAGAAAACAATTGTATATTTTGGTTGAGGATACCTGTGTAAATAATAGAAACAATCCTGAAATAAGAAATAATAATAATAATAATATTTAACTTTACTATCTAACTGGTTAACTCTTGTTTTTTTGACGCCGACGCTATTAGGGCATCCGAGGGCTAGGGAGTCTTTCCTTTCTTCCATTTCTTCTTTCCTTTATTTTCTTTTCTTCTCCAGAAAAGCCTGACCAGAGGCTATAAGATGGCAGCCCCATCACTGTTCTTGCCTTCCTTTGGCCAGCAACCAATCGAAGGGACTATTATTATGCTTTCAAGTCTTATACGAGAATTTCCCTCAAACGCTGGAGGGAAAATTTTCTATAGGATCGTAACAGGCCTTGGCCTAATACTTAGAAGGAAGAAGAAGAAGAAGAAGAAGAAGAAATTAACTACAAAAATCATTTTATATATTATGGAAACTAATAAAAGAAATCAACAGAGAAAACAAAGTCCATGGCATTTATTGGAACTAAGCATAAAAGAACAACAATTGTAATTGGAGTAAACATCATATAAGAAGTAACTTGTTCTAATTATCTGGGATGAATGATATCGTACCTGCAAAATTTGGATATGGAGAAGAAAATGGGGAAATTTCAACGGTTATGAGGTTCAATAAGAAGACATTTGAGAAATAAGACCATAAGGGAACCTCAATTGAAATATTACAAAACGGTAGCCATTCCAACGTTAACATACGGGTCTGAGACTTGGTCTTTAACGATCTCTAATAAACATACAATTGAGACAATAGACGTTGTCCTGTCCGAAATTCAGTTCTCCTGTCATGGCCGGATGATAAAAATATGAGTTACTTTTTTACCATAAAATTCACTAATTAATAAGTTCACAAGAAAACTCCTTACTGTCATCTGTTATGACTCTTGAAACGTGCATTATGACGTCATGTTGTTGTCGAACGGAATATGTCGGTAATGCGGATGCCTATACATCTGACATAAAAAAAGTCCTACAGTATAACCCGTTCGCAGCGCCATCTACCAGGTCCAATTGTGAATCTAAACCAACCAGGGACGCACTCAAACACACACAAAAAATATCAAAATTGGCCCAGTCGTTTAGGCATTTTTTATTTTTTGTTTCGTGTAAACCTTCACTTCTAATTCTCTGATTTCGCATATTTTTTTACCTTGGTTTATTTTAATACGATATACTGAGTTTCGTTAAGAAATATCGGAAAAATGTGACGTATAGATTGATTTTTAAATTTTCACTTCAGGTGAACTCCTACACCTAATGGTTTTAGATGGTCCAATTGTGAATCTAAAAACCATCAGTGAACACAATCAGACACACACACAAAATTGATCCAGTCGTATAGGAGGAGTTCAGTGACAAACACACGTACACACTCACACACACACACACACACACACACACACACATACATATATATAGGGCTATTCAGAAAGAAAGAAAGAACCGACTTCAAACATTTATTTCTTCCAAATTACATAAAATAGAAACACAATTCCAACGTTCCTGGAAAGAGAAAAGTTTGAATATCTGATAACGGCCGCATTGGCGCCGTTGCTTGTCAAGTTGATTGTTTGTATTAAAATGGCGACACAACAGGACGTTGGATTGGAAGAGGAGGAGCAGAAAATCAACTTCATTACTGGTGGCCTCCCATGTTACCCGACCTAACCCCATGTGATTATTATATGTGGAGTTGCGTAAAAGACCGTGTTATATCCCCCCTATGCCTGACACTCTTGAAAATGTGTGAAAAATCTAATTATTGAAGCTGTGAATTCGATAACTAGAGACCAGCTGATTCGTGTGTGGCAACAAACGAGCCACCGTTTTGATATTTGTCGTGTAACACATGGTGCTCATATTGAATGCATAAAATAGTGAAATTTGAACTTATCTCTTTCCAGGAACGTTGGAATTGTGTTTATATTTTTTGTAGTTTGGAAGTAATAAATGTTTGAAGTCTGTTCCTTCTTTCGGAATAGTCCTGAGTGTTTATATATATATATATATATATATATATATGATATGAAAAGAAAAATGAATGCTTGAGTCGGGATTTGAACTCGAGTCTCTAAAGTATGTACCTTTAGCGCTCTAACCAACTAAGCTACCCAAGAATTCCAACACAAACATACAATTTTCTTATACATGTAGTATTCTCAATTCACACAAGAGGTAGCGGAAATTTGTTCCAACTGACATCTAGCGGCTAACATAACAGTTAAGCAAATTTTTAAAGAGAATATTTACTTTATAGCAGTAACGCTTGTATATATAGATATTATAAATATATTTTTGACATTTGGCAATGAAGGCAAATATGATATGAAAAGGAAAATGAATGCTTGAGTCGGGATTTGAACTCGAGTCTCTAAAGTCTGTACCTTTAGCGCTCTAACCAACTGAGCTACCCAAGAATTCCAACACAAACATACAATTTTCTTATACATGTAGTATTCTCAATTCACACAAGAGATAGCGGATATTTGTTCCAACTGACATCTAGCGGCTAACATAACAGTTGGTTAGAGCGCTAAAGGTACAGACTTTAGAGACTCGAGTTCAAATCCCGACTCAAGCATTCATTTTTCTTTTCATATCATATTTGCCTTCATTGCCAAATGTCAAAAATATATTTATAATATATATATAAAATATATAATATATATATATATATATATATATTTCCTTACATATGTCATGAATGGTATGCGGTCATTTTTTTTCTCGTGATGTTTAGGTTTCATTTATGTGAAATCATTATTCATTTTCCTTTTTTCACTACCAAGAACTATAGGAAAATGAATAATGATTTCACATAAATCAAACCTAAACATCACGAGAAAAAAAATGACCGCATACCATTCATGACATATGTAAGTAAATAAGCGTAACTATATTAATTTGCTCTAGTAATTTCTAACAAAGAAGAGGCTAAGGCTCAACATTGTGCTGTTATATTATTGTATATATATATATAGATAGATTTGACTGGTTCTAAATGTAGTTCCTTCCAGACATGATTGTGTTTGTGTACCTACTATATATCTCCTGCTCTCCTCAAAGTGCAGGTCTTGTTAAGGTTTTGTATAACTGTACTCTGGTATCTCTCTGGACCAGTGAAGGTTTCATTACTGAATTTATTATTCCCATGGTTTTATTAATTTTATTTGATGTGTTTACATCGTACAAATATGTTAATGTAGGCATATATCCAAGATAGGTAAATGAATTGACTCTTTCCAATATTTCAGAATCTATATACATTTTGCTACGTACAGGGTATTTTCCATGAAAAGCCATTAATTTTGTTTTCTCTGTATCGATTTTTATGTTATATTTGATGGCTATTTTGTTAAAATTATATACTGAATATTGTAATTCGTCCTCTGAGGGTGCCACTAATGCTACATCACCTGCAATTGTACTGTATATGCCCATGACGTTGTTCTCTCCATTCTCTAACTTTGTATAATGTTTTTTTGTCCTATTCCATGATTTTAAGGAATGATATTTGCGAAATGGTTGGTTGACGAAAAAGTGTATTTATATTATTTTTTGTGTCCACAGTTAAAATGTATGACTTTTTGAAAAGTAATCTATCAAGGGAACCATCAACCATTGCATGCCGAAACCTACCTTGAAATTTCTCTCAGAGAAGTGTTGTGATGTACCAAGGCTGTGTACAAAGAAATACCTTCCGTTTTTAACTGAAAGGAACAGAAATCGAAGCCAGAATCCAGCAATGTCAACCCACTATCGGGAGCAGATGGACTCCCTGCATGAGTAAGAGGGTAGTGGAGTGAGGCAGGATGCTGCGCGGACGGCAGGTGGTGACGGTTATCCAGTCTACCATTTCAGCAGTTGTATTACTTACCTATAGCTTAAATGAGGCATTTGGCGCTGTATTTTAGTACCTTGAAGTTAAAAACAGCCATCATTGCCTTCCTTCATTTAAATGGATAGTGACTTTAGAGACACTTTATCAATAACTGTAACATTATTCTTAAACTGAAATTGAAAAATCAATTGAGAATAGCTTACAATCTGTTACTTACTTAGGTATACATACAAACTGTCAAC
The DNA here is from genome assembly GCA_030220185.1 of Diploptera punctata. NCBI lineage: Eukaryota > Metazoa > Arthropoda > Insecta > Blattodea > Blaberidae > Diploptera > Diploptera punctata. The sequence goes on from JASPKZ010008348.1 coordinate 677,299, forward strand.
TAACCTGAAAATAAAATTGTATTCGTCTATTTTTTTCAACCTGTGACGCGACTTTTTTAATTCCTTCATAAACTCCTATCAAATTTTATTCTTAGGGTTTCATTTTTCAAATTATTTTCCACCATTTACAATGATTTTTACATTTTTCTAACTATTATTTCAATATATTTTTCTATGATATTTAACTGCATATGTAGCATTAAGACGTGGCAGCCATATTGATTTTAATGAATATTCTATACAACAACAAATACATGTTCCAGTGCAGCTAACATAGAGTATGTACTTATATTCTTTTAATTATATACAACTTTCCTCATTAGAAGATTGCCTCAAGGACAAAGTGATACAGACAATTAATTTTCGAAATTGATTAAATACAATTTGTAAATACATTAAAAAAATGTCAAATTGTAATTGAAGTATACATACTATAAAGTAGAAATTTTGTAAAGATGGTTTCTTAAAATTGAAATTGATCCTCTAATGGCAGCGATGGCAAATTTAGAAACATACATTCTGTCCAAATCTATGAAATTCCAAAATTTAGCCAAGAATCCTGGTATAGTACCTCTTGCCCCGATCATCAATCCTGGGACAGTTGTACTATCTAATTGGTATTTATCTTTGTAATAGTCAATTTTTGGCTCATATATGACTTTCTTTTCACAGTCAGCTTTCTTAGGTTGGCCACTATGAGTCTCAAAACGGATTGTGGGATCTAATATCAAACCAATTTTAGAAGATGGTCTAAATGCAACTGTACGCATATACTTCAGAATTTCAGAACTTACTTTTTATTTTTGGTCATTACTTTCTTTCACAGGTTAGAGTGCTTAAATTGCGTTAGGTTAGCTTTAAGGTTAATTAAATATCATGTATATGTTGGCTGCCTTCCTTGATTCCATAGTGTTAACCGCTTCGCGTTTGTTGGCACATGCGCATGGTGTATGATTGGAGCTTGGGAAAATTGTTCGGGTCACATGTTGTAAAGAATCCCATTGTATGCTAGTACCTGAGTTTGATAGGAGTTTTCTGACATTTGGGTAATTCCTATCAGCTTATTGAAAGCTAAAGAAGAAGCTGGAATACACAAAAATGCAAATATGCAGGTAATATTTTAGATGCAGCCTCGGTACATCACAACGCTTCTCTGGAAGGAATTTGAAGATTAGTCCAGTTCTGGTAACTGTAGCCGTCTTGGTGATGTGGCAGGAGGGAACATTGCCGAGTGGGGGAGGGAAGTAGTAGCCATAAAAAAATACATTTTCTTAATAATAATAATAATAATAATAATAATAATAATAATAATAATAATAATAATAATAATAATAATAATAATAATAATAATAATAATAATAATAATAATAATAATTCATTCATAGTGTTCTGCTCAAGAGCAGGTCTTTCACTGCAAACTCAGCATTCTCCACTCTTTCCTTAACTCAGCTTTCATTTTTGTATCTGCATACAAACCATTTATTTTAATATTGTCTATCACCTGATGTTTTTTTATGCCTCTAACTTTCTTTTCGTTGACCATTCATTCTAGGGCATCCTTCAGCAGGCAGTTTCTTCATAGCTAGTGGCCAATCCAATTTCTTTTCCTCTTCTTTATGAGTTCCAGCATTGTTCTTCTTTCACCCACTCTCTCTAGCACATCTTTATTTCTTACTTTGTCTGTCCATTTTATACGTTCCATTCTTCTCCATATCCACATCTCAAAAGCTTCCAGTCGCTTTTCCTCATTCCGTTGTAATGACCAAGTCTCTGCACCATACAATGCTACACTTCACACAAAGCACTTCACTAGCCTCTTCCGTAATTCTTTTGCCAAAGGTCGCAGAAAATGCTTCTCTTCTTGTTGAAAGCTTCTTTTGCCATTGCTATCCTCTGCTTTACTTCTTGACCACAGTTCATGTTACTACTGATAGTACAACCCAAGTATTTGAAGCTCTCCACTTGCTCAATGGCCTCAGCTTTAATCCTCATGTTTATCTTCCTTGGTTTCTTTCCTAAGATAATAATAATAATAATAATAATAATAAATTGTTATAAATATAACACTATTCTACAATGAACACTCCAAACATATGAGAAAACAGAAGTATTCACTAACACAGAACTAGTTGATGAAACAGTTCAACGTGTAGTAAATATTATGTTTTCAAAACTGAGTGTAGTTGCTGGCAGTACTTCCCCTCTTACCGCACCATACAAAAGCGGCTACAGAAGCCAGAACTGAACTATAGGTTTGGGCATGCAATGGTTGAGACAAATTGTGTTTGTTGACAGATACGGGGAGTCCGCACCACAGTCGGTCGCAGTCCGTGAAGACTCCCGGGAGTCGATCTAACAGCGGACGTCCGAACTACCTATGTCTACCACAGCAGAGGTCGCGTGTGGCCAGCATGCCCAACACGGGCGTGGAGGAGGAGTATTACCGGCTGAGACACTTCAGCATCACCGGCAAAGGAGTGGTGAACCGCGGGGACTCGCTCAAGAGCAGGCGTTCCAGAAGCAATAATAGCGTCACTTCGAGCAACTCCAGCCATAGGTGAGTCCACTGCATCCATACAACATAGCTCCTTAAAACGCCCGGTTTCTAATCCCAGTTACCGTATTTATTGACTTTTATTTTGAGACACGGGTGATGGGTTTTCCGGGGTTTTTTCTCACCTGTAAGACAAATGTCAGGAAACTTTAAGGCCCAAACGGTTCCCGAACATCACCTGGTCATCATTAACATATTCATTAGGTTTAGGATTAAGGCCTCTCCTGGCGCATCATTATCATCACGTATCATATATCAGGGCAGCGTAACTCCGTCTTCTAGGGCCCAACCTCAGAAGTTGGTTACAGTAACACCTGCCAGGAGAAAATACCAGAATGTCGAAATGACAACATGGTGGCATTGAACAAAAAAATATTAGACATTGTTAGTTTTAAATTGCATTAGACCACAATCATAAAAATACAGGGTATATACTTATGTTGGAGTTTAACTGATGATGGGGTGATAGTATTCTAAATTAGCACCCAGCATCGTGAGGAATTTGGGTAGCTACAATAAGTAGCGGCTGCATGTTGAGAAAACCAGCTATAACGGATGGTGGACCCTACAATGGCAGGATAATCGTCTACCTCTGTAATTAACACATTACACGTATTATTTCCCTATACTTTAAATGGGAACTTTGGCGCTGGATTTTAGTGCCTTGCAGTTAAAACGACAGATATTTTTTGGACATGGGCTTTATACATCACATGCTTCTGTGGAAGAAATTTAACTCTTGCACCATGAAGATCTTCCATTAACGCTGCCTTGCAGTTAAAAACGGCAGAACCAATTGTTTCCAATTTTTATTGATAACACTAAAGCTCTTCAATAGCTACTAGAAAAAACGAAAGAAGAGAGAAAATCGGTTGACAAAAAGAGGTGGAAATGGTATTTAACGGTTTTGTCTTAGCTAAGATAATATTATATGCAGTATAAAAAAATGAATGAATGTATGTTTGTCTGTCTGTCCTTTATATATTTCTAAACCGTTCAACCGTTCTTAGTGAAAATTTGTATATACAGGTTTTCGGTTGCGGCAGAGTATTTAGCTGTTTTCTATTGTGTTCTAAAATCATTACTGTTGGTGTAGGAGTTCACCTGAAACAAAAATTTAAAATACGCTCTAGCAATCGCAATTTTCGATGTTTCACAACCAAACTCGGAATAACGTATTAAAGTAAACCGAGGTAGGTATTATCCAAAAATCACCACAAACCGACCGTTAGATGTTGGGGTTTACTTGAAATCCGAAATTTAAAAAATGCCTATGCGACTGGACCGATTTTGATGAAATGTTTTGTTTGTGTTTGAGTGGGTCCCTGGATGGCTTAGGTTCACAATTGGACCATCTAAAACCACTAGGTGTAGGAGTTCACATGAAGTGAAAATTTAAAAATCGCTCTAGCGGTCACAATTTTCCATGTTTCCCAACGAAACTCGGTATATCCTATTAAAATAAACCGAGGTAGATATTATCCATCAATGAGTGAAATCCGACAATTAGAAGTGGAAGTTTACTTGAAATCCGAAATTAAAAACTGCCTAAACGACTGGACCGATTTTGATAAAAGTTTTGTGTGTGTTTGAGTGGATTCCTGGATGGTTTAGATACACAATTGGTTCCGGTAGATGGCGCCGAGATCGGGTTATAGGATTTTTTTTATGTATTACTGACATATTACGCGCGACAAGAATGTAACGTCATAGTGCACGCTTTTTGAGCCACAGCAGATAGCAGTGATGAGTTTTCTTGCGAACTTATTAATTAGTGGATTTTATGGTAAAAAAAGTAACATATTTTTATCATCAGGCCATGACACGAAAATTGAAAGTTCGGGCAAGAAAACGTCTGGCGGGTCCGCTAGTTTATACAAGTGCTCTAAAATTCCCCTTACAAACTTCTAGGGCTTGTAGAGGAGACTGAGTTCATAATATACAGAATTGGAAACCATGTCCAGAAACTTACCGTTTCCGTGCTACTGCCGTTTGAAAATATGTTTTTAACGCGACAACTTATATAAGTAATTTTTTTATGAGGCGTGGCACAGTACATAATTTGTTTTACAATTCAACTCATTAATAACCAAAGAAACAAAATGGAAACTGAATTATGACTTGCATTAATACTCCCGGATACACCCTCCACAATACATTTTTGAAGTTTTCAAAATTTCGAAAAATTTTGAAATTTTGATAAAAAAAAACATCAAGTCTTGGAATACTCGATAGGGAAATTTTCGATTTAGACGAATCGCGAAGCTATTGCTTGTTGAAACACGTGAGGTACGTTCAGGCAATGCTTGTTTTCAAACGGCTGAAGCACGGAAACGGTAAGTTTCCGGACATGGTTTCCAATACTGTATATTATGAACTCAGTCTCCTCTACAAGTCCTAGAAGTTTGTTAGAGGAATTTTAGAGCACCCTGTATATAGATTCCGTTCAATGCTGTCTATTTTTTGACTCTAGTAGTATTTATAACAACGTGGCGTCAAAAATCTTTGTATGCGTCATGTTGTTAAATTCCAATGTGAAAGTTTTTTATGAAATGACATTTTGAGCTGTTCATATATAAAGTTCTTTACTATTCATAATTTATAATTGAAAAAAAAAATGTATACTTTAGTTTTCTAAAAATATATTCGCTGGGGTGATTGATATTACAGGCGGATGTAAAACAATTTTGTGTGAAAAGAAATTTGAAAGCAAACTGGCGTCCATATTCCAAGTTGTTTTCAAATTATTTTGTCAAATTAACAGAATATATCTGTTAGTATAAAATACAAGGAAACATTTTAATATGCAATAAAGTTGATTTTCGTGTGATTTAACATTTTGTTTACAGTAAAGTACAGCGTTATGGCAATTTACAAGGCTTTAACGAAAATATCACGACATTTCAAAGGAGAACATTGTCATAACTTAGGAATTAACATCTTAGCTATTAAGGTGGTCCTCGTTTTCGACTTTTCGTATTTCATTCGCCACATCCTATATTTTTTCCTTTGGTTGTAAAAAGTAATTTAAGGTTCATTTTGTTGAAATTTAAAATGAGAAACCCGTACCGCATTGAGCTAGCAAGTGTTATGTAATTTATGATGTTAATTAATTTTGCCATTACCGCTATCCTGAGCTGATGTTTTCCAATCATCATTATATATACAGGGTATCCCAAAATTAGACCGACAAACTTTGGGAGCTGATAGATAGCATGATTTTAAGCGTTTTTTGTTACGGAAGGTTTTTTGCTACGGTGCTTCGTTTAAGCGCTGGACAAGTTAATGTCATTACTGCTCCCACCCAATTGGTTTAAATACGTAAAATTACATTTGCGTACAGTATATATATTTTAAAGGAAACACACGAAAGAAACAAAACAAAGATGCTTCAATTCGGTTAGCATGTTTACTTCCTAAGCTCATCGTTTTGTTTCCTTGGCATTAGCGTTAGTTTGCTGTCGTGCGGCTGTAAGGCTTTACCAAGAACAGCTCCGAAACAGAAGAGTTCTTCATCACACTGCATTTGCCAGCATTGAACGTAGACTACGAGAAAGAGGCTTCTTGGATAGACGAGCAGAAGGTCAAGGACGGCCATGTTCTGTACGGATTCCTGAGAACGAGGAAGATGTGTTGCGGTGCATTGAGAAGAATCTTGCAGCTAGTACTCATGCCATCGGTCGACAATTGCACTAAAGTCGTAGCACTGTGGGAAGAATTCTGCAGGAACTTTTGTTGCACCCTTTTCATCTTGAAAAGGTCCACGCAATGAGGCCTAAAGACTATCCTCTGCGACACCAATTTTGTCAGTGGTATCTGGACAAAATTGAAAACGATGTACTGTTTGCATCCCATATCATGTTCACAGATGAAGCATGTTTCACACGTGAGCAGTTATTTAACAGTCGGAATTCACATGTTTGGGCCTTCGAAAATCTCCGTGCTACATTTCAGAGGTCACATCAACTGAGATTTGGTGTTAATGTGTTGGCCGGTATTTTGGATAACTTCTTATTAGGACTATACATACTCAATGCTTATAATTACTTAGTATTTCTGCAACAAGTTTTGCCTGATCTAATGGAAACAGTTGCCCTTCATATCAGACAGGGCATGTGGTTTCAACATGAAGGGGCACCAGCTCACTTTGATGCTGAAGTACGTCGTCATCTTACGGCTACTTACGGCAATCACTGGATACCCAGAGGTGGACCCCTTGCTAGGCCGGCACGTTCTCCTGACCTTACTCCACTTTACTACTTTTTGTGGGGGCACATGAAGACTATCGTGTATGAAACACCTGTTGAATCTGAAGAGGACCTTAGGGCACGAATAACCTGCGCAGCTGGCGAAATCAGAGAAATTGCCGATGTCTTTGTGGGTGGGAGGCAGTAATGACATTAATTCGTCCAGGGCTTAAACGAAGCACCGCAACAAAAAAACCTTCCTTAACAAAAGGTGTTTAAAATAATGTTATCTATCAGCTTCCAAAGTTTGTCGGTCTAATTTTGGGACACCCTGTGTGTATATATATCCATAGTGTTCTGCCCGAGGGCACGTCTTTCACTGCAATCGTAACATTTTGATGCTATGCTTTGCAGCTTTACTAGGGAATTATAGGTGTGGTAGCTTCCCATTGATTTCCACTCCGGTGAAGGATGATGATGATGGCCGGATGATTTTCGGGGACCGTTGGGCCCTAAGCTTCCTGACATTTGTCTTACAGGTGAGGAAAAACCCCGAAAAAAACTCACCCAGGAGCATGTCCCGACCGAGAATCGAACCAGGGCCCGCTGCGTGACAAGGCAACACGCTACCTCGAGACCACATCGGTGGATATATATATATATATATATATGTGTGTGTGTGTGTGTGTGTGTGTGTGTGTGTGTGTGTGTGTGTGTGTGTGTGTATAATTCTTCTGTACGTGTATTTGTCACTGAACTGCTCCTAAACGACTTGATCGATTTTGATTATTTTTTTTGTGTGTTTCTGACTGGATCCTCCTACGGTTTACATTCACAATTGGACCCTCTATAATCGTTAGGTGTAGGAGTTCGCCTGAAGTGAAAATTGAAAAATCGCTCTAGCGGTCGCATTTTTCGATATATCAGAATGAAACTCAGTATACCCTATTAAAATAAACCAATGTAGGGATTTTCCAAAAGTGAGCGAAATCCGACAGTTCGAAGTGGAGGTTTACTCGAAATCCGAAATTAAAAACTGCCTAAACGACTGGACCGATTTTGATGAAACTTTTTGTGTGTGTTTGAGCGGGTCCCTGGGTGGTTTAGATTCACAAGTACATTCTCTAAACCCATTAGATGTAGGAGTTCACCTGAAGTGAAAATTTAAAAGTCGCTCTAGCGGTCAGAATTTTCGATGTTTTGAAACTCAGTATGTCCTATTAAAATAAATCGAGGTAGATATTATCCGAAAATCAACGAAATCCGACAATTATAAGTGGAGGTTTATCTGAAATTCTAAATTAAAAACTAACAACCGTAATAGTTGGTTCGTCTCAGCGTGTACCATACCATTTAATTAACCTCTAATATTTAACGTTTAATTTATTTAGGCGTAGCAACGCACCCCCGGGTATTAGCTAGTCCCCTATATAATCTACGTCCCTGAAATCGTGGTGAATGTTATTCTCCCACCTCTCTCTTGATCTACTCACTGGACACATTGTCTCTGCCTTTCCTAGAAGACGCGTCAATTCGCATCTTTCATTCCCCATTTGTTCCACATGTTATGCCCATTGCAGTCTACGAAACTCAACTGTTCTTATTATACCTGGTTATCTATAAAGATCATGTAGCTCACTGTTATATATTTATTTTTCATTCGCCTGTCTGTTCATCTCTCTTTGTTCCAAATTTTTCCGAAGAGCTTTATTTTCAAATACTCTTTAATTAACGAAAATAATATAAAGGTTGCGGCATAAGTCAGTTAACTACTATACATGGTTGCAAGGGAAAAAATGAGATTGGTTGAAACTGGGGTTTGAATACGGGACTTTCAGAATATAATCTTAACCACTACTAAGCAGGTATGTTCTGAAGACCCCGTATTCAAACCCCAGTTTCAAACAGTCTGATATTTTCCCTTGCAGTGATTAACTGACTTATGTCTCATCCTGCATATTCAGCAAACAATAAAAATAGGGCCAGAAATTTTAATTTGCTAAAGAATACTCAGTTCCTGCGTGACGCACTTTTGTAGGATAAAATGATGCGCATTTTATATATTGTACGTGATGCCCCAAATGGGAGTCAATGACCAATCACGTTTCAATGAAATTTGTTTTACAACCAATCACAGTCGTGTTTCAATCATTCTTTATCGAATTCTCTTTACCACCTCCTGCTTTTGCAGAAAGTTCCTGCTTTTTTAATATTCTAAACAGATCAAAGCATTATTTTGCAGTGACTGACTCTCCAACAAATTCATTGAATATAGCAAATAAACAGATTCCTTCAAACTACACTTCTGATAATTATGTGTTAAATAATTGTGTTTTTAAATAATAATTTTACTGGATTGTTAACTAAAAATAAATTAGTAACCTATAATGTTGGTTATAATATACAATTTGATGTGTTTCATTTTTTCTCCACTACAGTGCATTCTTACAATATTGCGATCTTATTTGGTAATAAATAATATGATCAAGTTGCAATGAATAAACAAATGAAACATTACTACAATTTTTTTTCAAACATTGTCGTTTACATTAAATATATGAATATTTTAAAATACGGGTAACTATATTTGAATAATGATTTTTGAGTAAACAGCTTAATTTTATTCGTTAAATAATCCTAACAAACGTCACTCTTGATTTCCAAATCTTCTAGATAAATTCATTCGTGAAATTATTAATGATAGAAATCAGTTTATAATCACTATGTCCAAGCGAAGTAATATAATTCTGAAGTTTTCTGAACGAAGCTGTATGCGGGGATAAGATCGGATTATAGAGAGGAATTTGTATTGGAGACAAAACACTGGACGCTGTCCTCAGAGACATTCCAGCAGCTCAAGCGATTAATCATGCCCCAGGAATTACCTCGTCTAATTACATTTCTTGGGAATAGTTGTTGTTAATACCCCCACAACTCAATAACTAATAATAATAAATATAATAATATTAGTAATAATAATAAAAATAATAATAATGATATTCCTCACCTGTTACTACAGTACAAATCAATAGGACATAGAAGTGTTTGACGCCCATTTACTAGATGGGAAGATTCATTAAATCTCACTTAATATGAAAAAAAGTCAAAAGACCTAATTTCATAAAGTAGAAGAAGAAGAAGAATATTGATAATAATAATAATTATGATGATAATAGTAATAATAATAGTAGTAATAATGATTATGATAATGATAATAATAATAATAACAGTAATAATAATAATAATAATGGTAATAGTAGAAGTAATAATAATAATAATAATAATTACAATAATACTGGTAATAGTAATGATAATAGTAATAATACTGATAATAATAATTAATTCGTTATCTCAGTCGAATATTCAATTTATTCAAGTGGGCGTTTCAATCTCCTTGTGTGAGATCATTTTCAAGACATTTGACACTTGCAGTTATTAATTTTGTGTGGTTATTTTATACTACATAGATACCTTTACAATGGTAATATAAATATAATTTTTGTCAGGAGAGAGAAGAAAGAGTTTCAGGCTGGAGCAAACATAATTAGAAATGAAAATAGGGATATGATTGCAGATTCCAAAGAGTATATTAAATAGATGGAAAAGTTACTTCAATCAGCTATTAAATGTACATACAGAACAAGATACTGAAGAGGATCATTTACAGACAGCAGAAGTGCTAGTTGCAGAACCAAGTGCAGTAGTGGTTGAAATGGCGAAAGAAAAATTGAAGATATATAAAGCATCAGGTTCAGATGAGATCCCAGCAGAACTGATAAAATCAGGGGGAGAAAAACTGATGGACAAGATTCTCCGGTTGCTTAGTATGATTTGGGAAAAAGAAGCTCTTCCAGATTAATGGAAAGAATTGATTATCATACCAATTTATAAGAAAGGAGATAAAACTGATTGCAGCAACTATAGGGGCATCTATTTACTTTCAACTTCGTACAAAATTCTAACAAATATATTAGTGAGCTAACTTACTTCTTATATTGATGACATTCTAGGAGATCATCAATGTAGATTTAGAAGAAACAGGTCTACAACAGATCAGATTTTTAGTTTAAGACAGATTTTAGAAAAGAAATGGGAATATAATGGTACTGTACATCAACTATACGTAGACTTCAAAAAAGCATACGATTCAATTAAGAGGGAGAAGTTATATAGTATCCTGCTAGAGTTCGGAATTCCTAAAAAGTTAGTTAGACTTATACGAATGTGTCTAAATGTCAGAAAGAGTAGGGTGCGTGTAGGCAAACAGTTTTCGGATACTTTTGAAATCCAGAATGGGTTGACTCAACGAGATGCACTATCTCCTCTACTATTTAATTTTGTACTAGAGCATGCCATCAAATCTTTAGAGGATGAAGAAGGTCTACAACTCAATGGTATTAATAAGCTGTTAAATTATGCTGATGATGTAGTACTACTGGGCGATAGCGAGGAGATACTAAAGGACAACACGCACACGCTACTGAGCAACACTAAAAAAACTGGGACTGGAAGTAAATATCAATAAAACTAAATATATGGTCACACGTAGAAATACATTATATAATGGAAATGGACAGCTAATGACAAATGAGGGAAATTTTCAGGAAGTAGCTGAATTCAAATACTTAGGAACAATAATCACAAATAGGAATGAGATGCACAAATAAATTAAACATAGGCTCAATTCTGCAAATTCGTGCTATTATGCATTGCAGAGACTCTTGACGTTGCAACTCCTTTCAAAAAACGTTAAACTGAAAATATATAAAACTATTATTCTACCAGTTATATTATATGGATGCGAAACATGAAGTCTTACTTTAAGGGAGGAAAGGAGATTACGAGTATTTGAGAATAAAGTTCTTAGGAAAATGTTTGTACCAAAGAGAGATGAACAGACAGGTGAATGGAGAAGACCTCAAATCAGTGAACTACATGGCCTTTATAGGAAACCAGATGTAATAAGAAACGTTAAGTCTCGTAGACTGCGATGGGCATGCCATGTGGCACGAATGGGGAATGAAAGCCGTTCGTGGAAGTTCTTGTAGGAAAAACCAAAAGGAAAACGCCCAGTTGGTAGACCAAGAATGAGGTGGGAGAATAACATTAACTATGATTCGAGGGAAGTAGATTATACGGATGATTAGAAAACATTAGCTCAGGATAGGGATTTATGGAGAGCTTATGCCCACGTGACCATGATCTTACGGGTTCGATAGTGCCAGGGAGTTAGTTAGTTGAGTCATAAATAAATAAGAAATGTAAGTTTCTAATTATTGGTACCATCTTAGTTTGTATTCAGTGTCGTTTCCTGTAAAATACAGATACGTAGTCACACAGAAAAGTCCAACAATCTTCTACTCATCAAGAAACTTTGTGCACAATTGGTCATTCACATTCCAAAGACCTATTGGTCTGAAAATCTTAAAACCACTACAGTCATATTTGGTACCATCCCTGAACTTAAAACCTTCCAAAACCAAGTACCAGTAAACACTTTTGGCACACACGCTAGTTACCATTCTCTCAGAGAGGTACCATCCACACGTTTAGCCACACAAAGCACTAGGGAAGCGAATGTTGTTGTTCTGGGCGTCCATCCGGATATCGCTATTGCCGATATCATGGAGGAGCTTACTGATGGTAACATTGACTTCACTAGAGTTCTCAGAATACCAAACAACTAGGGTAATACTTCGTTGATTGTTTTTTCTCAAAAAATCCTGACGCCACAAAGACTTTACTCACAAACGGCCTATATATGGCAAACCGCAGATACAATGTTGTCCCGCCTAGGGAACAACTTAGACACACACGTTGCCAGCAATATGGGCATAACACTAATAACTGCCACAACAACAAGAAGTGCCCACGCTGTGGTAGCACTTTAAAATGTACACATTCTCTTAACGAGGCTCGCAGCCCATATTGAGTCACATGTGAAACACACAGATTACCATACAGGCCAAATGTGTTGACCCTTGTATCCAAGGGACACACCAGTCCCAACTAAACCCCGCCACACGCCCCTGGTAAAACAGGAGCAATCCATCTCACCAAAAAACCCAGCCAACTCACATCTGCAGATTTCCCTGGTATTAATCATGATGACACAAACAATTCACAATTACTTACACCTGCCACAAATACTTTAAAGATAACAAATACTCCAACATCTCCACCCACAGATTTCGCCATACAAGTCCTCACAATTCAAATGAACAGTTAGAAAATAAATCAATCCAATATGTGGCAGCAGTTGTTAAGTCCAATACACAACCACAATACACAGAAAACACACATACATCCTTAAATTCACACTCAAAGAAAATATTCAACAAATCTGTTCAAATGGGCAAATATTTGGATCAACCATGGATGTATACGTTACATCCATTAAGGAGGTCGGAGATGTTTATGAGCAGAGAATTGAAGATTTACTTACTAAATTCACAAACAAAATTATCACACTACAACTATCAACCAAATAAATAACACTACTTTTAACACCAAATCACAATAGTTGAACTATACAGTACATATTTATTAAAATCAGAACTTAAACTAAACACACATAAGTAACATACATTTTTATATAATTTATATTTCCAAATTTCAATACATGTATATACATATCCAACAGCTTTTTTCTCCGTTTTTATCCCTCCCTGAGCATGAAATATCTTAAAATCCCAAACCACCTAAAAATCGTTTTCAGTTTCTCAAACATTAATATTTTTCCAGCATAGCTTCTCTTTTCCATGTCCAGATACACACTCAAATATATTAATCACAACTAATACTATTATAAAAACACTCACAACCTATTTGGAACTAACCAGAAGAGGGTATTGATAAGTCCCTAGAGCGGGAAGATCAGGGTTTGCCCTGCATCTAATTACAGACATCCGGCCTGTAAAATACGATGTTACGTAAGAACAATGTTTCTATTGTACACAATTCAGTCATACGGCGGGTAAAAGTAGCACCACGGTTCCACTAATAGATGGAGTAACGCCTTATGCAAGTTTGTTTACAGTACAACTGGAACATAGCCCGGAATTAGTCTAGTAATAAATACAATGTATTGGGGACAGGACCTAATGAATGGTGTATTGACAACATATGTTTCATGTATCGTTAACAACTTCCTGATCACATTTTATACGTGTTATTTATAAACTGACACAAAATTCTGTGTTTAAATTTACTTTCCAGTCGTGCTTAATTCTGCACAATTTATTTTTAAAAATACTTGTGACCGATCACTATGGAATTTCTTTCTATTTTTATTTCCTTTTCTTGTTCCCTCTTCTTTTTTCCTTTTTTTTCCCCCATTATCATTTTTAATATTCATTATCACAATTGAGGTTATGTTTTAAATAATAATATAGCACCCTTTTTATCCGTCTTCCTCAATTAGAATTGATTTTTATTAAAAATCGTTAAATTATTAAAGCATGAAGGCCTTTCAAAAACATGTTTCATGTTCGCCATGCTATTTGGTACTGATATAAAATTAGTTATTAAAGCTAATTGTAAATGAACTGTCACTTACAGTTTCATGATTTAATAATATAAAAAATATTTTTGATATTGTCACTACTTGGCCGTGGAGTCGTCTTCATGCTGTTCTGGCTTAAAATGATCAACAAGATGATTCCACAGTAACTTTATTTATTCCATAAATTATAAGTGACAGTTCATTCACAATTTGCTTTAATAACTAATCTTGTTTTAATGTTTATCTTATATAGGAAATTTCTACGAATTTGATAGAGGTTCTTCCAGTATGGAAGTTTCTGGGTACCGAAATTTCACAACAGTGAGGGTCGAGACTTGGAGAAGTCTATAGAACGGAGATCTTGATGCATTGGTCTTGATGCACGGGTCTTTAAACATATTTTTCAATCGACATACATGATGGCGCATAGCTGGTTGATGCATAACTCCGTCCATATATAAGTTTACGTCTACAGAACATACACAATAATACTTAACTTACACCCATACATAAAAAGACCATAATATAATAGGTAATAACTTGGGTTATCAATGATTTGTTTTGACTGTAGTCAGGCACTTGAACGAGCAGCAAAATTTAACAGTAGGAATTAGCAAAATACTTAGCAACATGTGACGCGAAACATTTTTCCAAGTTCCAATCATATACCATGCGCCAACAAACATGAAGCGGTTTACACTATGGAATCACGGGATGCAACCAACATATGCACGATATTTAACTATCCTTAAAGCTAACCTAACGCAATTTAAGTACTGAACTTGTGAGAGAATGCAACGCCCAAAAATAAATAGTAAGTCCTGAAATTCTGAAGTATATGTGTACCTTAAAATTCATCAGAGAACATTTTGTTTAAACAACTCACCTCACCTCATAGGATTCATGCTTCCATGATACCGCGGTTTCAAACACAGTGTTTATCTTCAGCCATAACTCCGACTAACGAAATTCTTCGGCCGTCAACTATTCTATTGTCGCTATCTTCAGTGCTGCCATCTATGATTGAATTTATGAAACCGCGGTATCATGGAAGCATGAATCCTATGAGGTGAGTTGTTTAAACAAAATGTTCTCCGATGAATTTTAATGATTATACCTCATAATGTTTACTTCCCAACATTAATTTAATATATATGTGTACAGTTAATTAGTACATACTCTATGTTGGCTGCACTGGAATACGACTTTATTGTTGCATAGAATATACGTTAAAATCAAAATGGCTGCCACGACTTAATGCTACGTATGTAGTTAAATACCATAGAAAAATATATTGAAATAATCGTTAGAAAAAATGTAAAAATAGTTGTAAATGGTGAGAAATAATTTGAAAAAGTGAAACCCTAAGAATACACCTTGACAGGAGTTTATGAAGGAATTAAAAAAGTCGCGTCACAGGTTGTAAAGTTTAGCCAGCACTTGTATTATGGTAACCAGCAAAATGAGAACATAAATTTTACTTTCTGAGGAATTAGCTCAGTTTAAGCAGTTGTGTGACGGACCATTATGTTCTACTCAAATAAACTTCTGCCTGCAGCCAAGTTGGATTAAAACGAATCCTTGGATTTTTCTACTTTAAATAATGACAGTTTAAATGACGTAATAAAAACAACAAAATATAACATAAATTTCGTTCGTTTTAAAAATAATTACCTTCTGCATGAGTAATTACACACGTGTGCGCGCACTAATACAAACGTGCGTGTGTGTGTGATTTTAATTATTGATGGTGTAAAGAGTAATCAAGTTTCCGTAATTAGGTAAATATTTCATTTGTTTTCACCAATTCAGTCGTTAAAACATTTCGCATAATTTATAAATACGGTTATGCTGTTTTATTTCTGAAATGAGCACATAATCATGCTTGATAAAGTTTACCTCATTTGTCATTAACTGCCCATTTCCATTATATAATGTATTTTTATTTGTGGACATATATTTAGTTTTATTTATGTTTATATCCAGTCCCAATTTCTTAGTGTTTCTCAATGTGTGCGTGCGTGTAGGCCCTTAGTATCTCCTCGCTATCACCTAATTTTGATAAGAACCTTATTCTTAAAGACTCCTCATCTTTTCTCTTCACTTAAAGTGGACGTCCTTATGTATCAACCGGCTATGCACCACTATACGAGTTTCGAGAAAAATAAGTTTAAAGTTTAAGTCAATCTTCACTATTTATTGTAGCGCCAAATTAATAATACTGGATGTTGCAAGTTATTTTCCTTGTTTGACAGTTATGCATCAACAGTCTAAGAGCAGTAATATTTGACGCTTAGCTGCATGATGCAAAATTTAGATTAGCATTTACGAAGATCTAATTTCATAGACGTTTGTTGCAAAACATTAATCTCTGATAGGACTGATGGCGTTTACATTTGTCTTTAATAATAAGGCTATATTTAAAGATTTGGCGCTAAAAGTGTGCGTACACTTACTTCATGAGCCAGTGCAACAGATGGCATCAAAATATAAATTTTTGTTTAAATGGCGCTTAGCCGGTTGATACGTAATATCGACCAAGTAAGAGTCCATCTTTCAGATCCATATAACATAACTGGAAAAATGAAATGTGTATATATTTCTAGTTTAACGTTTTTTTAGAGATGTTGAGACGACAAGAGTCGCTGTAATACATAATAGTACTATATGTTACAATGCGAGGTTGGGAAGTGGTTTTTACAGAAGCGAGGAAATGTTTAAAAACCTAGCGATATCGATGTTTTTAATTCCCGAGGTTTTGTAAAACACTTTATAAAAGTGTGTTGTACATTATTTTTTGCACGATGGTGTTTTGAAAACAATAAATAATAATAATAATAATAATAATAATAATAATAATAATAATAATAATAATAATAATATCGTTGTTGGAAATATTTGCGTTCATTATAAACAAGTGACTGGCGATAGCAGTATGGACAATGTATATACGCTAAATGTCGAAAGTAATTTAGTTGAGACTACAGCAGGTCGTGATACCAATCAGGCACAAAATGGCGGCAAGTACGAATTTATTGTTTTATATTGTTTCAGATAGTTCAATTAATTTAAAATGCAGTGATTTTTTCGTATAATGTATATTAACACTAACTTTTGGATATATTTTTGTATATACATTGTACGTAGTATACATAAAGAGCAGTGGTTTTATTTTCCGCCCTAAGTAGTTAATTTGTAATATTACAGTATAGTTATTTAGTTGTTTATGAGTTGGCAAACCCGAAATTTAGAAATTTGAACTTTCAATCATGGTCGCCATTCCTGTAAGTACGACAGAACACACTATCGCGAAAAATAATTATTTGCTTGGTTTGAAGTGTATTGGGAACCGCAGTTAGGATGAAGTTATTAGTCCAGTCCTCAACTTTTACCCCTTCTTTGTGTCCGTGTGATACCTCCCGCATTACATTCCAACCAACCCCCCTTCATCCCAATACAATCCACTAGGAGCTGCCTAAATTCAGGGGTCGCTGACATAGAACGACCATCCATTACAGAGGACTGTCACACGCACGTATGAAGCTAAAACCCGACTTCAAGTGGATGAACCAGGAAATTACACCTTGTTATTTATGCCACTATTAATTAACACGGCTACTTACGTCATTCAAAGTTACCCCAGATTTATGTTCCAGTTGTAATGTAAACAAACCAGATGTATGACTTTACTTTGATTGGTCGAATAACTGTTTTACCTTTAAGCGTGTAAGAAAATGTAGTTCCATCTCTAACACATATGCATACTAGAGCTATTGCCAACATGTTTGCTCACATATAAGGGGATTCTATCCCAGAGTCCACCGATATAGAAAATCACCAAATTTACACAAATCTTAGGAATAATAAATAATACATTAAAAGCTAAATTAATAAAAAAATAATTGTATTTTATTAACCTAAAAGCTATCCTAACGCAATTTAAGCACTCTAACCTGTGAAAGACCAACCTAAAATCTAGCCTAACACAATTTAAGCACTCTAACCTGTGAAAGGCCAACCTAAAAGCTTACCTAACGCAATTTAAGTACTCTAACCTATGAAAGACCAACTTAAAACCTAACCTAACGCAATTTAAGCACTCTAACCAGTGAAAGAATGCAACGCCTAAAAATAAATAGTAAGTTCTAAAATTCTGAAGTATATGTGTACAGTTAATTCGTACATCCTCTATGTTGGCTGCACTGGAACCAGTCTTTGTTGTTGCATAGAATATTTGTTAAAATCAATCTTCATGCTACGTATGTAGTTAAATAACATAGAAAAACATATTGAAATAATCGCTAGAAAAAATGTAAAAAATCATTGTAAATGGTGGGAAATAATTTGAAAAATGAAACCCTAAGAATAAAATTTGACAGGAGTTAATGAAGGAATTAAACAAGTCGCGTGACAGAATGCAAAGTTTAGCCGTGGATTCTATCCCGGGGTCCACTTACATTAGTGGACAAGTTAGTACACCCTTAGAAAGTACTGTATTTTGAAAGCACTAAGTAGAGATTTAATTCCTCTTTTAACTTTCTATTATTTTGTGACTACTTAAATATGTTCACTAAATAATAAGAGAAATAAAAAAGATTAAACCCTATAAAAATAATAAATAGTTTAAAGATAAAGGTAAGAAACTCTTCCACGCTAAATATATCAATTTATCATAACGGATTAGTTTTGAGTACATTTTTTCGTTAGCAGGTTTTTTATGAAAAGTTGTCTACACTATCTGAGCAATACCTAATACATACGGTATTTTAAATTGTAAATATGGTGATTTTAGGTTACTTTGAACTCATCTTCTCACTTCATTTCAAGACATTTCTTACATTATTTGAAAAACAAAATCAGCATATATATTAGTCAGGTAATTTTTCATATACTGTAACAATTAATTGTGTATTTTTCATTTACCCCATATATATTAATCAGGTAATTTTTCATATACTGTAACAATTAATTGTGTATTTTTCGTTTACCGTTTTGGTGTCAAGATAGCGTGTTGCCTTATCAAGCATCGGGCTCGGGTTCCATCTCAGGTCGGGACAATTTTCCTGGGTGAGGTTTCTTCGGGGGTTTTTCCTCGTCTCTAAGACAAATATCAGGAAACTCTAAGGCCCAAAGAGTCCCCGAAAATCATCTGGCCATCATATTCATCTCGTTAGATTAAATTTAGGATTAAAGCATCTCCTACCGCATCATTACCAAACATAATTGGCGCAGCTTAACTCCGTCACCCAGGCGCCCCAACCTCAGAAGTGTGTTATTATACGCCAATGTCAGGAGAGAGTACCAGAAATGTTGAAATGACAAAGTGGTGGCATTCAATAGAAAAAATAGTGCTAAACTTTACAACCTGTGACGCGAAATTTTTAATACCTTCATAAACTAATGTCAAATTTTATTCTTAGAGTTTTATTTCTCAAAATATTTCTCACCATTTACAATGGTTTTTACACTTTTTCTAACGATTATTTCAATATATTTTTCTAAGATATTTAACTACATGAAGACACGACAGCCATATTAATTTTAACGAATATTCTATGAAATAATAAATACGTGTTGCAGTACAGCCAACATAGAGTATGTACTAATTAACTGTACACATATACTTCAGAATTACAGACCTTACTATTTATTTTTGGACATTACATTCTTTCACAGGTTAGAGAGCTTACATTGTGTTAGGTTAGCTTTTAGGTTGATCTTCCACAGGTTAGAGGGCTTAAATTGTGTTAGTTAGCTTTTAGGTTGGGTTTCCATAGGTTAGAGTGCTTAAATTGTGTAGGTTAGCTTTTAGGTTGGTCTTCCACAGGTTAGAGTGCTTTAAATTGTGTTAGTTAGCTTTTAGGTCGGTCTTCCACAGGTTAGAGTGCTTAAATTGTGTTAGGTTAGCTTTTAGGTTGGTCTTCCACAGGTTAGAGTGCTTAAATTGTGTTAGGTTAGCTTTTAGGTCGGTCTTCCACAGGTTAGAGTGCTTAAATTGTGTTAGGTTTGCTTTTAGGTTGGTCTTCCACAGGTTAGAGTGCTTAAATTACGTTAAATTAGCTTTTAGGTTCGTTAAATATCGTGTGAGTTGGCTCCATCCTGTGATTCCATAGTGTAAACCGCTTCGCGTTTTTTGGCACGTGCGCATGGTGTATGATTGAAACTTAGACTTTTTTTCGCGTCACATGTATTTTTGATTTGAATTTATGTAGGTGGTACCATGCCAGTGTTTCAGTTGGGATTGGTTTATAAAATATGTTTAAATGCGAGTCTGGTTTGTTTTGTGTGCGCTCCACCTGGAAATGAGTTTTCTTTATAATTGAAATGTTTGTGTCCGCAGGCTACGTTATTGTGTTGCAAATGACGTGCACTTAATTAAAGGGGCAAACATACCGTCCACTCTTACATATATGCAAGCCCTTTAATATTTTCAATGTAAATCCAAGTAGAAAATAACAATGCTTTCTAGTACACGTGTCCTTTTATGTGAGTTTGGTTTACTAGTTACTAGCTAATACCCGGCGCGTACTGTTACGTCCAAATTAATTTAATGTGTTTTATGTTGCTTCTTGTACGTGGTAGTATGCGGACTTGTTTCTAGCTCTCGAGAACAGTGCGTGTTGTTAGATTGTAAAAAAAATGCGGACATGAAAAAAATGCTGGTAGAGATGAGGAGAGAGATGGCCCAGGGATTCGGAAAGACGGAGGACATGGTGTCTATGGTAAACTCTGTTGTGGAGAGAGTTCAAGAAATGTAGGCAGCCTGGAGTAGTATGGAAGACAGAGTTAGGAGGCTAGAAGGGAAGATTCGCTATCTAGAAAATCTAGTTAAACAATAAGAAGGAAAGTTTACGATTATTTTAGAATAAGTTTGGACTAAAGAGAGATGACTACACAACAGTGAGCTACACGCTATCTGTGGGAGACAGGATAAAATAAGAATAGTCAAATCTTGTAGATTGCGATGGGCAGGACATGTGACACGAATGGGAAATGAAACAGGGACATGGAAACATCTTGTAGTAAATCAAAAACGAAAACGCCCAGTAGGCAGCCCAAGAATAAGATTGAGGGAGGTGAATTAAACAAGGAATAGCTGGAAAACATCTCAGGATAGAGATGTACGGAAAGCATATGTCCGGGCGGCCATGGACCTACGGGTTCGTTAGTGCCAGTGAGTTAGTTATAAATGTGAAAAACACGAGGTGAAAAAAACAGCTGTTACTGAGATAGCGATACTAAGATGCAAGTGTATGATTTTTTTTACGGAAAAATAAATATTATAAAATCTTAGTCTTAGTCAGACTTGGTTCTTGTAATTGACCGCGAATCGTTAGGCGCATACGAAAAAAATAGGTATTAAATAGCGGAATCTTAAAAAAGACACTATATGTTTAGTGGAAAATTTATAAAGGGGCATTACATATTCCCAAAATATTATTCGATGGAAATGGGTTTATTAAGGAGAGCAACAAGATGTTCAAAATTAGAAAAAAATTACTGTCATACGAAAAAAAAATGAATATTATATATTCAATAGTAGATTATATAAGATATAAGCCATTAAATTTATATGGGCATGTGCGACGAATGCAAGAAGAAACGTTACCTATAAAAACATTGGAATGGTCGTCCACCTGGAAGAGGAAGGAAAGGAAGACCTCGAAACTCGTGGATGCAAGAAATAAGTACTGGAATGAGAACAAGAGGACTGGAGGACATCGAGTGGATGGATAGAGTCGAGTGGAGAAGAAAAATAAAACTTTAGACACACAAAGTTGTGTAAACGTAAAAAATCTGTATATAAATAAATAATAATAATACTAATTATTATTACTGTTGTTATTATTATTTTTTTCATGGAGAAGAGTTGCCAAAAAATATAGACTGGAAAGAATTAGAAATACAGAAATTGCAAAATGGATGAATGCAGAAAGAAGTATCCATCCATCCATAGTAATTTTGTCCGAAGGCATGCTATGCTTGCAGCTTTATTAGGGAATTGTAGGTGTGGTAGCTTCCCGTTGCTTTCCACACCGGTGAAGGATGATGAATCTGGCCATATGATTTCGGGGACCGTTTGGGCCTTAAAGTTTTCCTGACATTTGTCTTAAAGGTGAGGAAAAACCCCGATAAAAACCTCACCCAGAAAAACTGCCCCGACCGGGGATCGAACCCGGGCCCGCTGCGTGACAAGGCAGCACGCTACCTCGAGACCACAGCGGTGGACGAAAAAAGTATAATGGATGAGATTGAACACAGGAGGCTAATATGGTATGGACACGTAAGAAGAATGCAGGATGGAAGACTACCAAAGGCCGTCCATACATGGAAAATTTAAAGAAAAAACAGAAAAGGAAGACCAAGAACAACCTAGAAGAATAACATTCAGAATTCAATGAGGAAAATTGGTGCAACGGATGAAGATACAGAGGACAAAGAAGGATGGAAAACTTTAATTAAGGGAAATTTGTGAAGTTTTATTACAAACTGATAATCTGTAAGTCCGTAGTCATTTATGTATTTTTTAAAACTCGCGTTAATTATTAAGATTGGTTGGAAAAAACCTCAATGACGAGAAAAATTCTAAGTGGTTAAATAATAATAATAATAATAATAATAATTTATTTATATACAGAATTTTAATGTTTACACGTCTTACTGTGCCTAAAGTTTTATTTTTCTTCTCCACTCGTCTCTCTCCATCCAATCCATATCGTCCAGTTCCCTTGCTCTCATTCCAATTCTTATTTCCTGCATCCACGAGTTTCGAGGTCTTCCTCTCCTCCTTCTTCCAGGTGGACTCCATTCTAATGTTTTCCTGGGTAATCTTTCTTCATGTATAATAATAATAATAATAATAATAATAATAATAATAATAATAATAATAATAATAATATATTATTATTATTATTATTATTGTTGTTGTTGTTGTTTTTGTCTTGATGGAGCAGTCCCATCTTCTGCTTGCTCTGCCTATTTATCATTTACCTACGTGAAACCATGCTCTGTCCATAGTAATTTTGTCTAGTGAGTTAGTGATATTATAAATGGTAGTTTAAGCCCGCTTGTTGTCTCAGGAGGATTTCATTTGGTCGTAACCTAGAGGAACTCGGGAAGTTTGGAACAAGCAGTGTTCTCTCTATTGATCTGACGAGAAGAGTCTGCCAAATAGGGCCAGCTCTAGTTGTGGAAGATTTACCCCAAGAAGGCGATGACTTTAGTGGACTCAGCTATAAATTGCATACCAGAATAATCTAAATATAACATTCTACATTTTTATAAAGCAAGTCCGATCTGGGCTGTACTAATTCCGAGCTAAGTTCCAGTTGTACTGTAAACAAACTTACATTAGGCATTACTCCGTCTATTGGTGGAACCGTTGTGCTACTTTTATCCACCATATGACTGAATTGTGCACGATACAAACATTGTTCTTAGGCAACATCGTATTTTACAGGAAATAAGACTGAATACATGGTAAGATGGTACCAATAGTTAGGAACTTGCTCCATTTCTTATTTATTTATGAATAAAATATACAGGGTGCGGAATAAGTCACATGGTTGCGAGGGAAAAAATAAGATTGGTTGAAACTGGGGTTTGAATACAGGACCTTCAGAGTATAATTTCAAACACTACTGCTTCAGGTAATTTGCTAAGTAGGGAACAATTTCGGTAGTTTTTTTTATTGATACTGTAAGCTACAGAAAATAAGATATTTGTATTTTCGGTTAACAGACTTATGCTGCGGGGCACGCCGTAGCGTAGTGGTTAAGGCACTGAACTACAAGCCGGAGGGTCGAGGGTTCAAGTCCCGTTGGGGTCAGGATTTTTAATCTGATCCAAACCCTCTGGCGGCACTATGGCCCTGGGGTTGACTCAGCCTCTAACGGAAATGAGTACCAGACGATTGTTCTGGGGGTAAAGGCGGCAGTCACGCAGGGCTGACAACCCGGCTGACATAAAGTGCCGATTGTCTAGAAAAAGTGGGAGCCTTAACCTCCCACTACCCCAAGGGCCTCCTGAGGCCTGTTGTGGGATCACTTTACTTTACTTGACTTATGCTGCATTCTGTATATGGACCTACCTAATCAGACAAATTTACTCTTTTTCCATGATGCTTTATTTACAGTTTCATTACAAGAAATAATATATATCCATCCATAGTAATTCTGTCCGAGGGCAGGTCTTTCGCTGCAATCATAGCATTTTCATGCAATGCTTTGCAGCTTTACTAGGGAATGATATGTGTGGTAGCTTCCCGTTGTTTCCACACCGGTGAAGAATAGTGATGATAATGATAAGGATGATGGTGATGGCCGGATGATTTTCGGGGACCGTTGGGCCCTAAGCGTCCTGAAATTTGTCTTACAGGTGAGGAAAACCCCCGAAAAAAAAGCTCACCTAGGAAGCTTGTCCCAACCGGGGATCGAAACCGAACCCGCTGCGTGACAAGGCAGCACGCTACCTCGAGACCATAGTGGTGGACTATAATATATATATATATATATATATATATATATGTGTGTGTGTGTGTGTGTGTGTGTGTGTGTGTGTGTGTGTTATATTGTAGATTTTCGCGGATATAAGTATGATTAAGATTTTTTTCTTTTGGTTTTCCGTGTCATGGATTCAAGGTTGGCCTCTGCCACTGATTCCGATGTTTCGATATTATCCCACATTTCATTATCAATGAATGTCGAAACCCAAGAAACATTTCTTAATCTCTATCTCTCTCCCTCTCGCACACGCACACACACACACACACACACACATATATATATATATATATATATATATATATATATATATGACATGATAAGAAAAATAAATGCCTGAACGGGATTCGAACCCGGATCTCTGGGTTGGTACCACAGCGTGTTATCCATTACACTACCAGGCGATTGCATTTGAAACACTTATTTTTCTTATACATACATTATATTCTCCATTATTACTAGATGTCCCGAGAACTCGGTCTTCACTGCCATCTAGTAGCTGACTATAACAAGTAAGCAAATTAAAGAGAATATTTTTACTTTATAGCAGTGACGCTTTATATATATTGTGGAAAGCAACGGGAATCTACCACACCTACAATTCCCTAGTAAAGCTGCAAGCATAGCATGAAAATGCTATGATTGCAGTGAAGGACCTGCCTTCGAGCAGAATTACTATGGATGGATATATATATATAAATATATATATATATATATATATATATATGCATGTGGGTTTACAGGTGGCATTATTTGTAAAATCGGAACGAAACTAGGCATACACCAAATAATTTAAGGAGTTCATTACGGAGTGGGGATTCACAAGACGTAACAATCTCCAATATGAATTGCTGTATATTAAATTAATGTCTACCATGGGTTACTTACAAACAAAACACTCATGTAATGTGTCGGTAGAACTGAGGTGTAATTACTCCCTGAAGAACAGTCATTTGTCTGACGAGGATTTAGACAACAGGAAACGCTAATTTAAAATCGTTAAAACGCACCTGCAAGCTCTGCTATTACCTACTGTAAGTCACATATAAAGATAGACTAACAGATTACATTCATTAGATTGTACAGGGCGTTAGGGGTGTAAGTGCCATTAATTTAACTGTTGGGTATACCTTTACTAAATAAATACTTTACAAGATGTGACGCGAAAAAAAAAACATGTAAGTTCCATTCATACACCATGCGCATGCGCCAACTAACACGAATCGGTTTACACTGTGGAATCACGGGATGCTGTCAAGATATAAACGATATTTAACGAACCTAAATGCTAACCTAACGCAATTTAAGCACTTCAACCTGTAAAAGAATGCAACGCCCAAAAAGAAATAGCAAGTTCTCAAATACAGTTAATTAGTACATAATCTATGTTGGCTGCACTGGAACACGTTTTGTTGTTGCATACAATATTCGTTAAAATCAATATTGCTGCCATGTCTTCATGCTACATATGTAGTTAAATATCTTAGACTATTTAACTCATGCCCCAAATGGGAGTCAATGACCAATCACATTTCAATGATTTTTATTTACAACCAATCACAGTCGTGTTTTGCCTAAAATGTACCAACTAAAGTTTATCATAATAAAGAAAGCACCTCCTTTTTAACATTCTGAATAGGTCATATCATTATTTTGCAGTGACTGATTCTCTAAGAAATACGGCTACCAGATTGTATATATAGTGCATGAATGTCAACACGTAGCGCATACGAGAGATAATATAAAACATTTGTAACAATTGATTATACCACAAAAAAACACTTTTGCACCTTCTTAAACGAATTATTTTCCAGGAAATGACGTAGAAAAATGTAATTGACATATTTACATCATAGGACATCAGAAATTAATTAATACCTATAACGTTGGTTATAAATTTCTCCACTAGGGTGCATTCTTACAAAATTGCGATCTTTTGGCAATAAATAATATTATGATCTGGTTGCAGTGATCGAACAAAAGAAGCAAATTAAGCGTACCAATCGTTTCTCATTTGTTTTCAAACATCGCCGTTTACATTAAATATATAAATATTTTAAAATAACTATAGTTAAATAATGATTTGTGAGTAAACAGCTTAATTTTATTTGTTAAATAGTCCTAACAAATGCCACTCTTGATTTCCAATTTATCGATAATTTGGAAATCACTCGTGGCATTACTTATGAAAACATATTGAAATAATCGTTAGAAAAAATATAAAAATCATGGTAAAAGGTGGGAAATAATTTGAAAAATGAAATCATAAGAATAAAATTTGACAGGAGTTTATGAAGGAATTAAAAAAAGTCGCGCCACAAGTTGTAAAAAAATAGCCGGTGGATTCTGTGTCACCACGTCATCTACATAAAGAAACAGAAAATAAATCACATAATTTTATGTTGCAGTACGTGAATAAATACCTAAGAGGCGATCGTGGGGTTCTGTAGCGCACCTGAGTACTGTATGTTTACAGAGCGGAACATACTTTAATCTGATGTTTTTGTAGCAATCTGCAATGTTGTATATACAGTAAAGGCTCCTTATTATGTTCCGCAAATATACAGAATACACAATACAGAAACCGCTAATATGGAATGGTAATTTGTATGGGTATATAGGGAATATGTTCCAAGGTTACAGAATCAAATAAAAATTATCAAAATAAAATCAATTCATGAGAGATTTTGAACAATTTCTATCAAATTAATACTATCAGGCTTAGGCAAGGGCTTAAAGAACTTAGTTATTTTTTCCTGTTTTGCCGCTTTTTAAAAGATATTTCAATTCAGATTGATATTCAGCTGTGAATTCAGCGATATAATTCCTTATTTTGCCTTCGGGTTTCTTGATAAATCGTACAGTTCATTCTTTAATATTGAAACAGCGTGTTATAGATGCAAAGGTTTGCCAACACGTAAACGGTCAAAAGTTTATATTTTTACTTTAAGCGGCAACACTATCTTTTTCCGTTTCGAGACTAATTTTCTTTCCTTTTACTCTACATTATAAATTGGCAACAAAGCAGAAGACACACGTGTTATTCAATCAAAATTATTGCAACGAACGATAAGTTGAAACAATAAAACACAGATTGTGGCGAGAGCGGCATTTATCAGCGGACATAGCGGCACGTGAATTACGGCGGCGGTGGCTTTTAACAACGAACTTTAGGTTTAGTGACAATAAGGTTTGTTTTACTTTGATATTGATTTTTCCGTTTGGTTTGAATCGCTCAGCCGCCTTGACACCTGCCTCCAGTAAAAAAGTTACCGTTGCGTTAATAAAGGATACTAATCCTTCTAATATACCGACTGGATCCGCGAATAAAGAAATTTTATCCGCGAATATAGGAACAATGTCGCCACTTTTAACCCGCGAATAATGAAAACGCGAATAAGGGAACCTCGAATACTGAGCTCTTACTGTACATATATTAGGGTGTCCCAAGACTCCCAAGACATGAAAGAACTTTTTGTCGCAAAATCAAATACGCATACCCCCTATTTTTTCTGTTTGCCCTTAATAACTCAAAGAACAAATATTATTGCAATTGGATCATGACAACCCGTGCCAAACATAATACATGAAAATTTGTACTGGGTCAGTACAGAAGGATTCTGGAACTAAAAGTTTGTTTAGTAAATAAAACATTAATATGCACAAAATGTAAAACTATTTACTATTTTATAATTAAAAAATATTGTTCAAATTACGTTTGCCTTAGTTAGCAGGTACTGACATGTTTCGCAGCAAGTCGGCCCTTGCCGTGGTCCTACGCACACAAAAATGTACTTATAATTGTTTTAACATAATTATAAATAAATTAAGAGGGTATGCGTTAAGAATAAAAGACTTCGATTTTTGAACACCTTAATATATATATATATATATGGCAACATGGAACGTGATCAACTTGGATGTACAGCTTTCCAAAAAGGACCGCTATGAAAACTCAATGCAATTAACTAACAACACGTGGTTTACTAACCACTGGCCAATAGCGTGTCGCGTATGTATTGCTGATGATATGTAAGACCTATACCAGTAACTCGAAATTATCAATTCCTTGATATTGGCATGTGAAAAGATGTCGAAATCAGTGGCCAGAGACCAACCTTGAATCCATGACGCGGAAAACCCAAGAAATGTTTGAATAGTTGCCCCGAAAAGCTAACTCACTAAAATTGGAAAGTTGAGTTTTCAGTGGATTAGTGATCTATCCGGAGAATATCACGGCATCGTGGATGTAAAACTATCCATACTCTCTTCCAGACCTGTTTCATTTATTTTTAAAAGTTGACATTCGAGCGACTAGTGATATGTCTGTTTATAATAAATAATACATTAAAAGCTAAATTAGTACAAAAATCAACAAGAACAAAAATAATTATATAATACTTCAGCATTACCTCCCCTTTTAAGATGCCCACTGCTGTGGTCTCGAGGTAGCGTGCTGCCTTGTCACACAGCGGGCCCGGGTTCGACTCCCGGTCGGGACAGGCTCCTGGGTGAGGTTTTTTTCGTGGTTTTTCCTCACCTGTAAGACAAATGTCAGAAAGCCTAGGGTCCAACGGTCCCCGAAAATTATCCGACCATCATCATCATCATCACCGGTGTGAAAAGCAACGGGAAGCTAGCACACCTATAATTCCCTAGTAAAGCTGCAAAGAATGGCATGAAAATGCTATGATTGCAGTGAAATACCTGCCCTCGGGCAGAATTACTATGGATGGATTCCCTTTTATACGGAAGTGAGATTTGTACATTAAGAAAAAGAGACGGGAGCAGAATCAAAGCAATGGAAATGTAATTTTTCAGAAGGACAACAGGATGCCCACTTCTAGATCGAAAAAAATAATGAAGAAATTTTATAACAATTAGAAAATCTCAACAGATACAAATTAAACTGGCTAGAGCATATAAAAAGAATGGATAATTCAAGAATCCCAAAAATGATGCAATATAAACCCAAAGGACATCGTCGACCATGAAGACCTCTTAAAAGACTGCTAGATGGGACCGAAACACGTCTACAAAGGCCTAATTCGTGACGGATGATGATGATGGTGTAACAAAGTTGCGGAAAAAGTTAGTCAAGTCATGATTAGCAGTTTATGCGTTACATCTGTTTTCGGGCTAACTATTCAATTCTTAATTATACTTCGCGAAAATCTATAATAAGTTATAAAGTATATGTGCGTGTGTTCGTGTGTGTAATTAATAAAATGGACACCATCTTAAAAATGTAGGTCAGGAAACATGAAGATGGAGGAGCAGGTGTGGTTTATTTATGATATAAAATTTAGTAAAACACAGACTGTAGTAACGACGTGATATTAAAACAATATTTGACACGAGTTTTATTGGAGATCGCGTGACAACATGACAAACCCTTTGTGTAGATGGTATCTCGCTCTGTTATTTACACCAACCTCTCAAATTAATAGCTCTCAAAACGTATTACATTGTATCGCCTTTATTTCCTATTATCTCTAAATCTCTTATTTTAAAAGGATTTTTTTTTTCCATGGCGCAACAGGCCTGGAAGGACCTTGGCCTACCAGTCGACTGTTGGCCTCACGTCCACAGGTGTGAATCACAGAGGTAGACGATCATGCAGGCAGTATAGGGGTGACATGTGGTCAGCATATGCGTTCCTTTAAAAGTAGTAAGATAATTACGTGACAGACAAGGAATCGAGATTTTCTGTACATTTATGATGTTTACATTTTCTTCTTAGAGACTTTACTTTTGCCAATATCTGTTTATTATGAAATATATTAATGCATATATAGCACCCCACGCTTTTGATGGTAAAATTATTTTCTTTTTATTGGTAACTCTAGTTTTATTCTATGTGTGTTGGAGATGATTTTTTTGTTGACCACTTTAATTTTATCCTAAGCGTGTTGGAAATTAAAATTATTTTTTTATTTTTTTAGTTCGGTTTTCTAATAAAGCGTGTTGTTTTAGTTTTTTAAAAACTATTATTTATTATTGTGCAATCTGGTAAATATCGCGTCGTCTGTTGGCAGTTTTGCGCACACTATTTCAGTTCTGTGTTCTGTCTTATTATTTCACATGTTGACTGCACAAGTATCACCCGCGAACAATTTTAGTGAGCAATAATATTGCACCGTGTGGGGTGGCCACGCAATACTTTTGTATTGTACAAAATACTGTGCAATACATTGACGTAAATATAGATCGTGTAGGGGCCGCTTTAGTTAATGCTAATGATGCTGTACTATTAGGTGATAGCGAGGGGATACTGAGGCACATACTATTGAGTAACACTAAGAATTTTGGAATATTCACCTGAAAGGTCCGTCTCCTCAACCTCAACGGAACACATCATGAATATTATAAAAGTTGATAACATTAAGAAACTGGGACTGGAAGTAAATATCAATAAAACTAAGTATATGTTCACACATAGAAATGCATTATATAATAGAAGTGGACAGTTAATGACAAATGAGGGAAATTTTGAAGAAGTGGCTGAATTCAAATACCTAGGAACAATAAAATACAAACAGGAATGGGGTGCATAAAAATAAATTAAACATTGGTTCAATTCTGGAAATGCTTGTTATTATGTATTACAGGGACTCTTGTCGCCCAACTTCTCTCAAAAAACGTTAAACTGAAACTATATAAAACTGTTATTCTCCCAGTTACATTATATAGATGTGAAACATGGACTCTTACTTTAAGGGAGAAGAAAAGATTACATGTAGGCCTTTTTGAGAATAAAGTTGTTAGGAAAGTTTCTGGAGCAAAGAGAGGTGAATAGATAGGTGAATGGAGAAGATACATAACAATTAGCAAGTTGATCTTTATGGGAAACCAGATATAATAAGAACAGTT
The DNA here is from genome assembly GCA_030220185.1 of Diploptera punctata. NCBI lineage: Eukaryota > Metazoa > Arthropoda > Insecta > Blattodea > Blaberidae > Diploptera > Diploptera punctata. Next base: position 708,919 of record JASPKZ010008348.1, read on the forward strand.
AAGTCTCGTAGACTGCGATGGGCAGGACATGTGTATAAACTTCACAATCTAAGGATAATTACTCATATGTCTAATACCACAAATTAGAATTTTAACTATTAAACTACCTAAATACAATCATAAAGTTATAACGTCCAAGAATGGGGAATGAAAGATGTACATGGAAGCTCATAGGAAAACCAGAGAGAAAACAGCCAGTTGGTAGATCAAGAATTATGTGGGAGAATAAATTAACCGTGATTTGGGGAATAGATTATACAGGGGATGATTGGAAAACATTAGCTTAGAGTAGGGATGTATGGACAGCTTATGTCTGCGCTGCCACCAACCTATGGGTTCGATAGTGCCAGTGAGTTAGTTAGTACCAATCCATTACTTGTTTCCCCAAGTACAACAGTGACAACACGCGAGCTGTATTTTGTTACGCTTATTATTCTACAGATGCCAGCGAGTAACAAGTGACTCAAAAACTCGCAATTTGTTAACATCGCACTGTGTCAAGGGCTATTTTTAGTATGAATGTGTGTTTAGTCTTAATGTTGTGTTGTCTCCGATGTGGCCCTGGCTTTGAGCCTCGGAGGTCCTCCATGTCCTTGTGTGGTCAAAAGTTTGTATGTGATCCATAATTGAAATCCCTCTCCCAACAGGTCGTGTCACTATAACGTCCGGGTGGCATATGGCACGTAAAAGTACCTGTAAGGTGAGAGGTTAAACTAGTGTGGAATTGATTAGTGTTGTGGTGGGAGGTTGACAGTGTAGGTCATGTTTGTTCTAATTTTAAAACTTGTGGAAAGTGCTTTGATAGCGTCTATATTTACACTCGGTGTAAAAATAACAAACATCTTACATGAGTTTATTTCCAAGTTTAGCTTCTCAAATTATAGCTGTTATCACAACTTTCACACGTTATAACGGTTTATTGTGTAACTGCTATTTTCAGATCAGGAACCTTATATCATTACATTATTGTTATTATTACATCTTATAAGAACTGGAATGAGAACAAGAGGACTGGAGGACGTGCAGTGGATGGATAGGGACGAGCGGAGAAGGAAAATAAAACTTTAGGCACAGAAAGATGTGTACACATTGAAAATCTGTATATAAATAAAATTACTACTCTTATTATTATTATTATTATTATTATTATTATTATTATTATTATTATTGCCATCATCATTCGTCACGAATTAGACCTTTGTAGACCTGCTTCAGTCAAATCTAGCAGTCTTTTAAGAGGTCTTCCTGGTCTACGGTGTCTTTTGGGTTTATATTGCATTATCATTTTTGGGATTCTTGAATTATCCATTCTTTTTACATGGTCTAGTCAGTTTAATTTATATCTGTTGAGCTTTTCTTCTACTGATTCAACTTCTAATTGTTATAAAATTTCTTCATTCTTTTTTCGATGTAAAGAGTGTATTCTGCTGTTCTCCTGAGAAATTTCATTTCGTTTGCTTTGATTCTGCTCCTGTCTCTTTTTCTTAATGTACAAATTTCACTTCCGTATAAATGGGAGGGTAATTTTAAAGTATTGTGTATTTTTATTCTTGTGTATTTTTGTACTAATTTAGCTTTTAATGTATTGTTTATTATTCCTATTCCTAATTTATTATTATCATTAATATAATTGCCATTATTTTATTATTTCTTTTATCATTATTTTTGTTATTATTATTATTATTACTATTATTATTATTATTATTATTATTATTATTATTATTATTATTATTATTATTATTATTATTATTATTTATTGCGAATGAGGCCATGTAGCACTAGGCAAAATACATAGATGCGTTTCCTTTTACTCCACATGCCCCTCTTTTTTTTACTATGTACTTAATTTCTCTCTTCTGTCCATGTTATTTCAGTTTTTTCTTGGGCTTGTCCTCTTGGTCAACCTGCCATTTGTGCACCTTAATTGTAAATATATATATGTTTATGATATCTTCTTGAGTAATTCCTGCCAATTTTTAAGTATTTTTTATTTCACCAATCCATTTCATAGTATCCACTGGTGCATTACTTCCATTTTGTAGAATTGCATTATTATTATTATTATTATTATTATTATCATCATCATCATCATTATTGTTTTTGTTACTGCTATTAACATTATTATTGTTATTATTATCAGTAATAGTATTGCTATTATTATTTTATTTATAATATTATTATTATCTTATTATATTATTATTTACTTATTATTAACTTATTATCGTTATTATTGTTATTATTATTATTATCATTATTGTTTTTGTTACTGCTATTATTATCATTATTATTGTTATTACCATTAATGGTATTGCTAATATTATTTTTATTATTACTTATCCTTTTTATTGTTATTATTATTATCTTATGTTACTATTGTTATTACTATTGTTACGTAATTCAGTAAAAGGAGTGTGTACTTATGTAGACTGCAGGTGAATTATATAAACATTAGAATGACTGAAGTTGGCAAACAACAGCTGTAGACTGTAACTCGTTGCTTTCATTTCTAAATGTTTCTCTTTATCTGCAAGTTCCAGCTAACAGCACAAATAATTAATTTCAATTCAACATTGTATTACGTCCCTCTATCACACTCACGGCTCACGGAACAGGTTACATACCCACGTCATCCACAGGGTGTTCCACTGGGAATATAGGAAATAAAAATATATATTATCTGGCACAGTTTATATAAGTTATATTGGAGAATCTTAAAAAATATATATAGAGTTTTCTGCCCAAGGGCAGGCAGGCCTTTCAGTGCAATCATAGCATTTTCATGCTATGCTTTGCAGCTTTACTAGGGAATTATAGGTGTGGTAGCTTCCCGTTGCTTTCCACACCGGTGAAGGATGATAATGATGTTGGCAAGATGATATTCGGGGATCTTTTCGGCCTTAAAGCTATCTGACATTTGTTTTACAGGTGCGAAAAACCTCGGAAAAAAGCCTCACACAGGAATCTTGTCTCGACCGGGAATCAAACCCGGACCCGCTGCGTGACAAGGCAGCGCGCTACCTGGAGACCACAGCGGTGGACACACACACACACACACACACACACACACACACAATTTTAATACATTCTTACATTCTTACCATGCTCAGCATGGAGCATAAATTCTGCTCGTAATAAAATTGTAAATAAAAGAAAGGCCTACTATCGACATCGTGGAAAAAACGTAAACGTCTAGTTAGGCAGGTCTGTCTATATATCATTTTCGTCATAAATAAATAAGAAATGGAGGAAGTTCCTAATTATTGGTACCTTGTGCTCAGTCTTGTTTCCTGTAAAGTACGGTGTTACCGAAGAACAATGTTTGTATCGTACACAATTCAGTCATATGGTGGGTAAAAGTAGCACCACGGTTCCACCAATAGACGGAGTAATACCTTATACAAGTTTGTTTACAGTACAACTGGAACTTGTTTCGGCTACAACATTATAAAGAGTGGATATTGTGAAATATAAGGAAGGAATGGAATGTTGAACACAGGTTGCTTGTTGAATGTGAAGGTAACATGATTCTAGCGGTTTTGTGCGTAAAAACCATACATCTTGTTTTCGTGATGTGAAATCCAGCCTCTAAATAAACTTTTGTTCCTAATGAAACCGAGTCACGATACCACAAAATAACACCAATTTATGTTTTCTGTACAAAACCATTGCTTTACCATTTCACAGGGTGTTTCACAACCCATCAACAGATTTTTCAAAAAAGAAAAATATTATTTTTTTTACTTATTCAATTCTGTGTACATTAATTTTGTGTTTTTTTTATGGTTTATACAACGCAAAACATTGAATCATTCAAAAAGCTATATTTTAGTGCACCGATGTACTGTTTTCTTTTACTTCCAGCCCTATAATACATAGGATAATATGTTATATACTTTAATTGTCTCAGAGAAATTCTCTAAATGATGGTGAAAAATCAATTCAAATCGGTCAAGTAGTTTTTTGAGTCCATAAACGACAGACAGACTCACTAACATGCATGTTTATATTCAAAGATGATTACTAACTCACTGGTACTATCGAACCCATAGGTTCATGACCGCACGGACCTAAGTTCTCCATACATCCCTATCCTGAGCTAATGTTTTCCAATCATGCCCTGTATACAACCCTTGAGGATGCCAAACGCAGTCTCTGGCGAAACGTCGGGGAACTACAAGCCTCACGACCATGGCCTACAGCCCGAAAATCTTCAACAATATCATCATGCCCTGTATAATCTATTTCCCTCAAATCATAGCTAATGTCATTCTCCCACATCATTCTTGGTCTACCAAATGGGCGTTTTCCGTTTGATTTACCTACAATAAACATCCATGTCCCTCCTTCATTCACAATTCGTGCCACATGTTCTGTCCATCACTTGAGACAACTCTTGTTATTACATCTGGTTCTTATTATATCTGGTTTCCTATAAGGACCATGTAGCTCACTGTTATGTAGTCTTCTCTATTCGTCTGTCTGTTCATCTCTCTTTGGTCCAAAAATTTTCCTAAGAAATGTATTCTCAAATACTCGTAATCTTTTCTCCTCCCTTTTTCTAAGAGTCCATGTTTCATATCCATATAATATAACTGGGACAATAACAGTTTTATATATTTTTAATTTAACGTTTTTTGAGAGAAGTTGGGACGACAAGAGTTCCAGAATTGAACCTATGTTTAATTTCTTTGTGTATCTCATTTGTTTGTAATTATTGTTACTAGGTATTCGATTTCAGCCACTTCATCAAAATTTCCCATTAACTCTCCATTTCCATTATATAACGTATTTCTATGTGTGAACATATATTTAGTTTTATTGATGTTTACTTCCAGTATCAATTTCTTAGCGTTACTCAATAGAGTGTGCGTATTAGCCCTTAGTCTCCCCTCGCTATCACCTAATAATACATCATCAGCATAAACTATAGTATAATGACTGATCCAATGATCATTGAATCAAATGGTTGTTCAACAATTTAGTGCTGAGATTTTAAAGTTTTAGTGAAACATTTATGGTGGATTAATTTCTGAGGATCCAATTAAATAGAGGATGGCAATTAAAGGAGTTTTAAAAATATGTGCCCCACTTCACAGGCAGTGTAGCGCCCTTTTCGTTCATCGATTAGTTAGCGCTGAGAAGCGGCTTTTGGAAGCGAGCCAAACCGATTAGCAATGTCTAACCAAATATAGAGAGAAAATCTCTAGATACACTGCATACTGTTGTTGCTTAGAAACAGGACATTTTGCACATACCCTTCTACAAATATTCGTTTTAAAATATGTGATAGCCGGACAAAAACCGGATTGTACAAAACACTAACCAAATCAGTGCTAACTTATGGTTTCTGACTGAACATGACAAATCTCTATTGACTGTTTTTTAAAGAAAAACATTCTCGTCAGAAGGATATATATGTACATATTCACACACAGAAATACATTATATAATGGAAATGGACAGTTAATGAAACATTAGGAAAACTTTGATGAAGTGGCTGAATTCAAATACCTAGGAACAATAATTACAAACAGGAATGAGATGCACAAAGAAATTAAACATAGGCTCAATTCTGGAAATGCATGTTATTATGCATTACATCTCTTGTCGTCCCAACTTCTCTAAAAAAAACGTTAAATTAAAAATATATAAAACTGTTATTCTCCCAGTTATATTATATGGATGTGAAACATGGACTCATACTTTAAGAGAGGAGAAAATGTTACGAGTATTTGAGAATAAAGTTCTTAGGAAAATTGTTGCACGAAAGTGATATGAACAGACAGGTGAATGGAGAAGACTACTTAATAGTGATCTACATGATCTTCATAGGAAACCACATATTATAAGAGCAGTTATGTCTCGTAGACTGCCGCGGGAGGGACACGTGGCACCAATGTAGAATGAAGAAGGGGCATGAAAGCTTCTTGTAGGAAACCCAGAGGGAAAATGACCAGTTGGTAAACTAAGAATGAGGTGGGAGTATAACATTAACCATGATTTGAGGGAAGTAGACTATATAGAGGATGATTGGAAAACATTAACTCAGGATAGGGATGTATGGAGAGCTTATGTCCGCGCGGCCTTGAACCTACTGTGCCAGTGAGTTATTTATCTTGCTGTATGATGGAGAATAAGGGCGAAGTTAATGATAAAGCTATAAATTATGGAATATGGAACCAACACAGCATACATTTCTAGTTATTCGCTCTCATTTGATTGATTGATTGACATCACATGTCTCTCAGGTGACAATTTCTGCTGCTACGTGTGTGTGACATGAGAAAATTAAGTTCATAGAAAACTGATTTGTCAGTTAATACAAAAGGGTCCTTAAGTTTAAATAACGTAACATCCTATAATAAGAATTATATATAGCCTATAATGATATCTAGCACATGTCTATGGGCGGATGTTAAAATATATAATTACAATTTGAATACATTAAATAAGCATTGTTTTATTCTTACACATGCGCAATGCAGAATATGTTGGGATTTTAGTTGTTTCCAAATGCCCGCGTTATATAGAATTTGTTAAAACACTGGAAAAGGAACCATTCGAAAAGTTAGAAAAACAAATTATTTTGAATGTTTTTCAAGTAGTGAAAAATATCCTACATTAACTATTGGGGATGTGGTGAAAATAACAGCAGAATTTATAAGTGAGTCAGCATGGAGTATATATTTTGCTCATAATGAAATTGTAAATAAAGGATATCTATCGACATCGTGGAAAAAGCGTAAACGTCTATTTAGGTAGGAGCATATACTATGTTTTGTCATAAATAAATGAGTAATGGATGAAATTCTTAATTATTGGTACCATCTTACCTTGCATTCAGTCTTATTTCCCGTAAAATACAATGTTACCTAAAAACAATGTTTGTATCGTACACAATTCAGTCATATGGCGGGTAAAAGTAACACCACGGTTCCCCCAGTAGACGGAGGAATACCTTATGTAAGTTTGTTTACAGGAACTTAGCTCGGAAGAGGCATAGCAAGTATGGCTTCATAAGAGCATTGCTATTTTCTAGACGTGAAAAACCGTGTATGTATAAATTGGCAGGAGCGGCTCAGCCACAAACCACGGACATAGAATATCCATCCACATGCGGTCGGCTTAGCAGGAAGCGTCCACACTAACCGCTCCACTGTCATACTTACCGCAAATCAGACGCTATACAGGGTGTCACAAAAACAATTTCACTAAATGCAACAAATGACAAACTCTTTTAGAGAAGCGAATTGTTACATATATGTTCGTCAGCATAAAATGAATTTCTTAGCAAGTGGAATATATAAACCCATTTCGCTGGTTTATGTAAATATATTTATTTTGTTATAAAAAATGAGTGAAAAAGGAATCCCACTACACTTGATAGCAGTAATTAAGAAAATGTATGATAAAACAAAAAATAAAAATAAATCAAAGGGAACCAATACATATAACAGGAGGAGTTAGACAAGGTTGTCTACTATCAACCACGCTTTTTAACATTTATTTCGACGACATGATAAGATCATGGAAGCAAATGACGACTGGGGGAATTAACTTAGGAAATATAGTAATAAAAATAGTACCCTTTGCAGATGACCAGGTTTTAATAGCAAAAACAGAAGACGAACTACAAAGAATGCTATATAAACTAAATGAAATATCAAAAAAATTCAACATGGAAATATCCTCACAAAAATAAAAAAAAACAATGGCCTGCAAGGGTGCTCATCCAATTCGGACAAAGATAATATTAGAAAATAAACCAATATAACAAGTAGTAACATATAACTTCCTAGGTTGCGAAATATCATACACAGCAGAAATAGATATAAATAACAAAATAAATAAATTTAATTATATAACAGGTACACTAAAAAGAACTTTGAAAAATAAAGCCAGGAAAGACTCTATAATGAAATTATACAAGAAAATGGCAGTGCCTATTATTACTTATGGATCCGAAACATGGACAGTGACAACACAACAATCTGCCAGGATACAAGCTGCTGAAATGAGATTCCTCAGACCAATAGCAGGATATCAAAGAACAGACAAAGAACATAACACAGAAATAAGACAACAACTAAAAATAGAGGAATTAAACTCAACAATAGAAAAATACAGAAGAAACTGGAAAGAACACTTGGCAAGGATGACTGAGAATAGAATACCAAAAGCAGCATACAACTATTCACCACGAGGAAGAAGAAGTTTGGGAAGACCAAGGAAAAGATGGAAAGAGCAGCAATTTGGAGCCGGAACAGGATAGTAAATAATCCTAAACCGGGAAGAAGAAGAAGAAGAAGAAGACGAAGAAGATTAAAAAATGAGGATCAGAAGAAGATACTAACACTAGAATTAGAACATCAAAAGCTGTATTGTCACAATTGTTACCTAATCTCAACTACAACTAAAATAACACTATTTAATAGCAATGCGATACATGGCTGTGAGCACTATCGCATTATATAGAATATTGCAAGTATATAATATATCTATCTATAATATCTTAGCCCAATGTTGAGCCATATCCTTTCCATTGTTAGGAGTTACTAGACCAAGTTAATTTAATCAATTAAGTTGGCGTTTACTTGATGAAAATCCATATTTATTTAATTAAATAAAAATAAAACTTAAAGTTTTATATGATTTTCATATTTATTACAATATAAATTTGTAACAGCCTGCATCGGTATTTTGTACCTTTTTCAGACATGATTACAAATGGAGTGTGGCACATGCGACAATGTCTATATAGAACAAACTGGCAGACCTTTTATTTCTCGTATAAAGGGACCTATGAGAGCATATAACAGAAATTTAGATATATCAAAGTATGCTAACCATCTACTCCAATACGATCATTGTTTTGATTCAAATTTTAAAGTTTTACATGTTTGTGACAAAGGGAAAAAATAATCCTTTAGAAATTGTAGACATAAATATATTGAAGAATAGCAATAGGCTGTTAAATTCTCAACTAGATTTAAATGAATCGCCTCTTTTAAATTTATAATAGAGATTATGTATTTAAAAAAAATGTTTATTTGATTCCGTTGCATAGTTGCAGTTGTTATATACTGGAGTTTATATATAAAAACAAAATTCAGTAATTTGTAATCATGTGTGAACAAGGTACAAAGTACCGAAACAGTTGTTACAACTTTATATTGTAATAAATATGAAAATCATATAAAACTTAAGTTTTATTTTTATTTAATTAAATAAGTTAATTTAGTTACCATATTTGTCCATAGATGTCATGAGTGACATACTGTCAACACACCGACTCAACGAGACATCTAGCAGGTAACTAAGCTATTACTAGGAAGTTTGAGATCAGTAAATTCTGCTTAGAGCCTTTTTTATTCAGGCTTAAGGATCTTTACGATCCTGAAAATCTTCAGACTCAGGACCTCCCGGAGGAGCTGCTCCTAGGATTTTATTACCTATTTACATTTTGTTATATAATTTTACACCAATTTAAGTAATATCTACTGATCAATTTTAATTAATTTATTGAAATTTAAATAAATTAAACCAATATACATAACAGGACACATTGCCAATTAAATTGTATGGTATACATTGAAACGAACCAAACATAGCTGTTACAAGAGTCAATTTTTAATTTCCAATTTTACGTAAACCTCCACTTCTAACATTCGGATTTCGCTGATTTTTGTAAAATACCTTCCTCGATTTATTTTAATAGTACGTTATATACCGTGTTTCGTTGTGAGACATCGAAAATTGCGACCGCAAGAGCGATTATATATTTTTTCTTTTGATGTGAATTTGTACAGTTAAAGTTCCGATTTTGCTGGTTAACGAACCCAATTGTATTTTTTTTAATTATTTGCTATATGCAAAGTTTGGTTTCGATGAAACAAAAAATTCCTGCTTGAGAATACCTTTATATAATTCTTCTGCAAGTGTATTTGTCACTCAACTCATGAACGAGTGAATCGATTTTGATGAAATGTTTTGTGTGTGTCTGGTTGGGTCCGTCGATGGTTTAGATTCACAATTGGACCCTCTATAACCACAAGGTGTAAGTGTTCACCTGAAGTCAACATTAAAAATCGCTTAGCGGTCACAATGTTCGATATTATAGAACGAAACTCAGTATATCCTATTAAAATAAACCGAGGTAGAATATTATCAAAACATGAGCGAAGTCCGACAATTAGAAGTGGAGTTTTACTTGAACGTCATTGGTTCGTCTCAGAGTATACCATTTAATTAACATTTAATACTTCATTGATTTAGGCGTAGCAACGCACGTCGGGTGTGTGTGTATATTATATATATATATATATATATATGTATATAATGTGTCAGTAAATAAAAGTTAACAAGACTGTCTACACTGGGAATGTGTTGTGTGAAAGAAGCCATTTTTACATTCAAGTACTTGTCTCTCGTTTCTACATGTGCAGCAGAAATATTCCTTTATCTTGTCAGTTGAGCTGCTACAACCAGATACAAGCGATTGAGAGCTTCTTATCAAATTTCTAGACGCGTTTCAAGTTTCTGTCCTCTATTTTAACTTGTTTCTCTTTTTCTCTTTACTCTTCGTCTTTCCTTGTATTCGTTTTTCTTTCGTTCTCTCCATCCATTTCCTTTCTCTCTCTTACTTTTCCTGTTTCTCGCCTTCCGTTTTTCTTTCTCTTCTTTCATATATATGTGTTTCAGTTTTTTTGTCTTATATTTTCTTTCCTTCACTTCCCCTTATTTTATGTTTCTCTTTCTTCCGTATTATTTTTGCCTCTTCTCTCGTATATCCGTTTCTCTCTCCGTTTCTATTATTTCTCTGTTTACCACCTTTCCTTTGTTTTAACTATCTCACAGCCTATAAGTAGTGTAGACTGATAATTTAGACTCCTAAAACTTGAAACCTGTTTTAAAAAATAACAGTGTAAAATATTAGTTGCAAGTGTGGGACTCATATTTATGAGTATTATTAAACATAGGCTCAATTCTGCAAATGCACATACATACATAAGGACTTTATTAGACTAAAAGCAAGATACATACAATGTTATTTACAAATATGGGTCGCAGGGGCAGTAAGCCGTACGTGCTGTTGAAGTCCGTTACAATAAGTTGATGTTTGATAATAATATACTTAAAACAAAAAAGTAAACACAATAATATTGCAATTAGACAACAACACTATTACATTATACATTAACGTAGTTAATTAGAATTATCAAGAAGTAATGGTATTGCAATTTGTTAGCATATTTATTTATTCGTGAATGAGGTTTGTTTTTATTTTCCGCATTTTGTCCAGAAATCTACCCAAGTTTATCCAATTTTCTGGGCTTACCAATAACTCGTAGCATGCCAATCTTTCACGATTTGAATTTAGAAATCTTTCCGGTAATAACTGACGCCTCCAATATTCGAAATCGTTACATTTTCCTAATATATGTATCTCGTCTTCAAAGCTCCCGCACATTAGACATGTTCTCATATCGTGATCGTCGCTAATTTTTAAAAATTTCCATGCCCCTAACCCGAACCAAGCAAGCCCTGATCTCTCTTTAAATCCTAGATTGAGTATATAAGATTCTTTTCCCCAAACTTGTTTTAGGTCTCTTTGTAAAAACAGTGATCGTTTTCCCGCACATTCGGCCAAAATATTTTGTCGGTTTATATCTAAGTACCTCCTTGTTTTTCTCCACACATTCTTGCGACTTTCAGTACCTTTTTTCCCATACCCAACCCATCCCTATCTTTTGGAGTTCTCTCCTAACCTCATCTGCCCAGAATTTCATATTTGCGTTCCTAATTTGGTGATCGTAACAAATTGCTCTGAGCATTGTTTGTTCACCTTGGGTGCAAATGCATGTTATTATGTATTACAGGGACTTTTGACTTCCCAACTCCTTTCAAAAAACGTTAAACTGAAAATATAAAACTATTATTCTCCCAGTTATTATATGGATTCGAAACATGGACTCTTATTTTAAGGGAGGAAAGGAGATTACGATTATTATTTGAGAATAAAGTACTTAGGAACATTTTTGGACTAAAGAGAGATGAACAGACAGGTGAATGGACAAGACTGCATAACAGTGAATTACATGGTCTTTATAGGAAGCCAGATATTAATGAGAACAGTTAAGTCTCGTAGACTGTGATGGACAGGACATGTGGCACAAATGGGGAATGAAAGACATGCATAGAAGCTTCTTGTAGGATATCCAGAGGGAAAACGCCCAGTTGGTAGATCAATAATGAGGTGGAAGAATGACATTAACTATGATTTGAGGGAAATAGATTATAATGGGGATGATTAGAAAACATTGGCTCAGGATAGGGATGTATGGAGAACTTATGTCCGCGCGGCCATGAACCTACGGGTTCGATAGTGTCAATGAGTTAGTTAATATTTAGCAGTGTAACTACAATGTTGTTTCATATATTATGAGTAATATTAATCAACACTCCTAATAAGCAATCTGTGTTTACTGATGCAAGTAGTTAGCAGTGTATACAATTTACAAGTAATGCAAAATACTTATGTTGCTGTAATGCAACATACTTATGTTGCTATTCAACTCATGCCCCAAATGGGATTCAGTGACCAATCACATTTCAATGATCTTTCATTTACAAATCATAGTCGTTTTTCACCTCAATTTTATCAGTTTAATTTTATCACTGTAAAATGCTGCTCCTTTTAACATTCTGAATAGGTCATAGCATTATTTTATAGTGACTGTATGTGGCTACAAGATTGTATATATAGTGCACGAATGAAAACTTATCGTGGTTGCGGGAGATAATATAAAAACATTTGTAGCAATTGATTATACCACAAAAAAGAAACCACTGTTTGCACTTTCTTAAACGTATTTTTTTCCCAGATAATAACGTTCCAGTAAAATGTAATTGACATATTTACATCATATGACATAATAAATTAATTAATATACAGTTTGATGTGTTTCATTTTTCTCCACTAGGGTGCATTCTTACACTATTGCGATCCTTTGGCAATAAATAATATGATCTGGTTGCAGTGATAAACAAGTGAAACATAACGTTTCTCATTTGTTTTCAAACATCGCCGTTTACATTAAATATATACATATTTTAAAATAACTATATGTAAACTAGCTGGCCCGGCGAACGTCGTATCGCCTTTAAATATTTTTACGTTAATTTTTCCGATGTTTTAATAGTTATCTGCTATTCGGGGCGGAAACAAATCCAACAAATCAAAGATCATAAAAATCTGTCCAGCCGTTCTTGAGTTATAAATAGTGTAACTAATCCGACTTTGTTATATATATAGAAGTCCCGGTTACGCGTTGCTGTGGCTAAGGTATACGTTAAATTATGTTGTAGTAAACTAAGTGAGAAATCTAAATAAGACATTTTTTATTTTACACATTTTTTAGTTCTGGTACGTTAAATACACCCAGTATAAATATGGGTGGTGCTTTATGTGGAAGTGGTTTTGTTGATTGAGATGAATTTATGTTGTCTGCAATCTCAGTATCATCCATAAGTGTATCATAAGGATTATATACATTTATTGATGGAATATTTTGAGGAGGCTTGCTGATTTCATTATACTTTCGTTTTTTTATGAACTTGTTGGCAGTTTGGATTATCATCATCATCATCAAGAAGTCTCTGTATAGTAATATCATCTTGTGATATATTATAGTCATCTTGTTTTTCATTTAATTCAGGCATGGAGATTGTTCCTGTAATATTAGGCATATTATTATAACTAACAGACTTACTTACAGTTCTGTTATTCCGTTCCTTAGGACCTTCGTATGTTTTTAAATTGACATTCTTCTTAAATGTAAGATTTATGTCACATAGGCCTATACCAATTTGCGGAAATTCACTTGATATCTTATCATTCTTGGTCTCTAGAACTGATTCGCCATATTGTTCAATCTCCCTTCTCGGTCCAGTTAAATTTAAATTAAGTTGCTGTCTTTCAGCCAGATTACTTAAAACTAATACACACGAAATTAATATTATTATCAATATATTGAAAGTAAAATGAACACTGAACACACTTAAATTATGAAATGATCAATATTTGTAATTCAATTGTAATTCGCGGTTGCAACAAAAAGCACAGCCACCTGGTTAATTAATAAACCAATTACCTTACACCGTCATCTGTTAGAATCGTATGGAACTCACAGATAATTATAACTCTTTGTTAAATAATAAACAAATAATTTGCAATAAAAAATAATGCGACTATAAATGTAGTTATGTAGGTCTCAAGTTGGATCAAACAGCACACAGTGTGCAAAATTTTATTAAAATCGGTTCAGTAGTTTAGGATTCCATCGCGGACAAACAACGTGACACGTAATTTTTTATATTAAGATAATGATTTGTGAGTAAACAGCTTAATTGTATTCGTTAAATACTCCTAACAAATGGCACTCTTGATTTCCAAATTCTCTAGATAAATTCACTCCTCATTTCGTGAGTCGTGAATTTATCGATAATTTGCAAATCACTCGTGGAATTACTTAAGATAATTTTCTAAAATGTTCTTGCTTGTTAGATATTTATTCTTTTTAAAATGATTTTGACATTTTTAAAATTTTCCTAAATAATAATATCACAGAACAACAATGCAACAGAGCTGCTATATTTTGGAGTCATGGGCAATTGAGATGCATAGAGAAGGCCTTGAAATCTAGCGATAAGAATAATTATTGTATATGTCATATACTATTTACTGTATGTGAAGTTACACTGTTAAATGCTAAATGTAGTGTAGCAAATTTTAAATATTTATGAAACATAATTTACCAGACTGCTAACTAGTATTTATTAACAGGTTTTAAATGTACACATCATCCTGTGCCCAATATTAAGTTTTGATTCTCTTCCTCCATTCATCTCTATCCTTCCAGTCACCTGTTCTTCATCAAATTCATAATTCCCTCTATACATGTCTTCTTAAGTCTCCCTCTTCTTTGGCAATCTATCTTCACTAATCTTCTTCAGGTGTACAAAATATACCTCTTCCGAGGTATGTTCCAGTTGTAATGTAAACAAACCATATGTATGACTGCATTTTCATTTGTCGAATAATGGTTTTACTTTTAAACGTGTAAGAAAATGTAGTTCGCTAACACTTGAAATAAAGAAAATATAATATATATTATCTAGTACATGTCTATATAAGTTATATGGAAGAATCTTAAAATATATAATTACAATTGTAATACATTAAATAAGCATTGTTTTATTCTTACACATGAGCAATGTAGAATGATTTGGAATGTAAATTGTAACAATATAGCAAAATGTCTAGAATTTCTTAAACATTGGCAAGCAATGTATTTGAAAAAGGACAGAAACAAATTATTTTAAATATTTCCAAACTGTTTAGTGAAAAATATCCTACATTAACCATTGAGGATGTGGTGAAAATAACAGTAGAATTTAGAGAAGAATCAGCATGAGTTCAAATTCTGCTCGCAATTAAATTGTAAATAAAGGATATCTAGGCCCTATCGGCATCGTTGAAAATGCATAAACGTTTCATTAGGTGGGCCCATATATATTTATTTGTCATACATAGATAAGAAATGGTATTGGTAACATCTTGTCTTGTATCCAGTCTTTTTCCTGTAAAATACAATGTTACCTAAGAACAATGTTTGCATGGTACACAATTCAGTCATATAGCGGGTAAAAGTAGCACCACAGTTCCACCAATAGACGGAGTAATACCTTATGTAAGTTTGTTTACAGTACAACTGGAATTTAGCTCGGATATATTATAGTAAAAATCTACACCGTTAAATCAGTATCAAATAAAATTAGAATTATTTTTTATACAGACCCCTGAAAAAAGTTTAAAGCCGGTATTCAAGAATCACACTTTCTTCGAAGAGCGTCTCTCCATGGTTAATTATGTGGGTCATGCAGAACCTACTCTAACTGGCTCATTCTACTCAACATCATGTGCTAACAAGATATTTATTTTATAACATTCCGGGAACAATTGAAAGCTGAGAGCCTCAACTTACGGAAGACGGATATGGCATGATTCTTGAATACCGGCCTAAAAGAGGCGCGAGTTGAATTGCGTGACGCACGTATGTGACGTAAGAACAGACTGAAGTAACTAGAGTAGGGTTCCTAATGTTGTATGTTCCAGCACGGAGCTCCTCACAGCGGCTGTGGGAGGCGCCGTCACTGGAGGAGGTAGTTCGTATCCCGGTTCGGCGAGGACGAGTGCCACCACGTCGTTAGCTTCTTCCAGAGAATCGAGCACAAGCAACCCGGGTCCAACAACGTTCAGGGTGGTGATGCTCGGGTCTGCGGCCGTCGGAAAGTCTTCCCTCATCAACCAGTTCATGACGTCAGAGTACCTGCACGCTTACGACACTTCCCTCGGTGAGTAACAACTTGTGGCTGTCTTTCTACTAGAGCATGGCAACACTGCTCACCTCAACATATTATTTAGGTTACTTTTGACATTACGAACTTCATGTATAGTCTCTTGTCAAGTCAACTATACGTTGCCAAATCCTTGGATAATGGCGAACTCCATCTGCAGCACCATTTCTGGATCTCTTTTACGTGATAGATCTAGATCTTTCTGGATATCAACTTTTGATTGAAGTCTAATGCCTCGTATAAGTTCTTTGATCTTTGAAAATAAGTTATAGTCACAAAGGCTCGTGTCTGGTGAATTTGGTGGATGTTCGAGCACTTCCCAATTCCACCTTCTAAACAAATTCTACTGAACATCTTTTTAATAATAGTAATAATAATAATAATAATAATAATAATAATAATAATAGTTTTATTTTACCTGGCAGTATTAAGGCCTTAAGGCCTTGTCTACCACTCAACCAGGTTTTAAAAATACAAAAAATAGTCTTACATCTAAATTACAATAAACATAAACGATTACATTTTATATACACAACACAATTATTATTTATAATGTATTTTGATTTACTCTAGATTTAACGAATTAAATATAAAATGTACAAGCTATAAAAAAACGAAAAAAAAAATAGGTCGGAATTACTTACTGAATGTGAGAAACAGTGAATGTATTCACAAAATATTGCTATTTCGAGACTTGCAATATTACAGATTTATACAACAAAGACAGCACAACAACATACTACAAGATTACAATGGTCACCACTAGGATCGCTGATTTACAACAGTGTTGCCATTACTTATCGAATGCCCTAGTAATAATATTTTTAACCCTAGAGTAATTTTTTTATTTCGGATTTCAGGTAAACTCCCACTTCTATTGATCGGAATTCGCCGATTTTTGGACAATATCTACCTTGGTTTATTTTAATACCATGTACTGGATTTCCTCTCCCGGAGGACTTGCTTCTCGGATTTTTTATCCTAAAAAACTTATCAACCCCGGCCGGGTTTGAACCCGCGTCCCTCGGAACTAAACGCAAGGAACTTAACCAGTAGACCACCGTTATTTTGTTGAAAATGTTACGTCAATTACCACATTTATAGATATTGATTTGCAGTTTATCATGATGACATGGAGGCTGTTAATGTGTTTAGTCTGCGAATGTAAAGTGGCTAGGGTAGGCGGTTTCAGGTAAATTAATGAGACCATTTGATGGGTTGGAGCTAAACAGTAAGTAACTGCTATCTGTAGAATCAAGTTAACAGCATTATATTCTAAACAAAACCTAAAAGTGTGTAGCAATCTGACTCATTGTTTATTGAGTTGGGGGCTTCCCTCCCGGGAATCGCCATCATCACAAATTAGGATTCTGAATGTTTAACCCCCCATCGATCGAATAACTAACTCACTGGCACTATCGAATCTGCAGGTTGATGGCCGCGCGGACATAAGCACTGCATACATCCCTATCCTGAGCTAATATTTTCCAATTATCCCCTGTATAATCTGCTTCTCTCAAATCATAGTTAATGTTATTCTCCCACCTCATTCTTGGTCTACCAACTGGGCGCTTTCCCTCCCTATCACACAATAGTACTACATCCGATCCGATTGAGGGTCTTTCCACTTTTCAGCGGTTGCCCTTTTACCAGCCGGCTGCTGGCCCTTCACATCCACATGTGCCAATCACAGAGGTAGATGATCAACAGCCAGTGTAGGGGTGACATGTGGTTAGCATGTCGAGTCCCCCAGCCGTTATAGCTGGTTCCTCAACCTGGAGCCGCTACTTATTGTAGCTACCCAATTGCCTCACGATGCTGGGTGGGCACCGGTCCCATACTGGCCGAAATACCATGAGAAAATTTCTTCCCCCATGGAGACTCGAACCAGCGCAAGTCCCGTAGCTCTGCGCCAAGGCTTCCTACCTTAACCGCTCGGCTACGGCATAATAAGCATAAACTAACAGCTTATTAATACCATTGAGTTGTAGACCTTCTTCCTCCTCTAAAGATTTGATGGCATGCTCTAGTACAAAATTAAATAGTAGTGCATCTTCTTGCTTCAACCCATTGTGGATTTCAAAAGTACCCGTAAACTGTTTACCTACACGCACCCTACTCTTTTTGCCATTTAGACACATTCGTATAAGTCTAACTAACTTTTTAGGAATTCCGAACTCCAGCAGGATACTATATAACTTCTCCCTCTTAATTGAGTCGTATGCCTTCTTGAAGTGTACATATAGTTGATGTACAGTGTCATTATATTCCCATTTATTTTCTAAAAATCTGATCTGTTGTAGACCTGTTTCTTCTAAATGCACGTTGATGATCTCCTAGAATGTCATCAATATAGGGAGTAAGTCTGCTTACTAATATATTTGTTAGAATTTTGTACGAAGTTGAAAGTAATGAGATGCCCCTGTAGTTGCTACAATCCGTTTTATCTCCTTTCTTATAAATTGGTACAATAATCGATTCATTCGATTCATCTGGAAGATCTTTTTTTCCCAAATTATGCGAAGCACGATATTTGAATTAATCTTTTTTGAAGAAAAAACTTTATTTTATTTGAAGAGAAAAATAAGACTGTATCGGGATTTAAACCAGATTTGTTCTAGAGACATCGGGTTCAAATCTCGATTCAGGCGTATATTGTTCTCTTCAAATAAAATTTGTCTTTCAGTGAGAAGTGTTAAATTTACTATCTAAGACAAAATACTTAACTTTTTTTTAATTCCATGGTAACCGACGTAACAATTTCAACTAAATAAAATAACATTCTAATTTTTTTTTAGTCTTCAGATAGCATGACACCACTTTTTCTCTTCAATACATTTATATTATTTTTAAAATTTCTTAAAATATGTTATATTAAACGCAATTATTGTTTAAATTGGTGTCAAATTATACAATATACAAACAGGTAATCTGTTTAACAAAAAATATGGAATTTCTATTCTTAATAATTGTACTTAAAATGTACGGCTTTATATCGGTAACTAACGTAATTGTAAAATTACATGTTTTACGAGCGACAATAAAATAATAATGTGTCAGGTTTTTAGTTTTATTTCAACAAGCAATTGTGTATGTAGTGTATGTAGGAGGAGTAACAAAATACATGTTTTGAGTTTTATGTTCTAGTAAACTTTGGTCACTAATTATACAAAATGAAGATAACTGACGTAACAACTTGCGTGCTCTAAGAGTTTTAATTGAAATAAACAACAATTATTTATTACGTATCAGTTTGATCATATTCTACAATATTGCTACTACTTGCATTCGGGTCGGTTTCAGAGCTGTTTTATCGTAACGACAGGG
This sequence comes from Diploptera punctata, assembly GCA_030220185.1. Classification (NCBI taxonomy): domain Eukaryota; kingdom Metazoa; phylum Arthropoda; class Insecta; order Blattodea; family Blaberidae; genus Diploptera; species Diploptera punctata. The sequence continues at coordinate 728,665 of JASPKZ010008348.1, forward strand.
TGATGTCACAATAACTTTCTTTAATTCTACAAACCCTTCCTGAAAGTCCATTAACAAATTTCTGTAATAAATAATCTTGCTTAAAAGTTTATCTATCACACAATTATTTTACAACCTCTGACGAATCCACTTGTCGCACTTTATTTTCTATAGCAGCTCACTGAATCGCTGTCAATTCACAACTTCTATATTTATATAGACCGGGGACGAAAACTTCTCGTTCCTCGATGGAGACCTTTCCAGCATGGAAGTTTCTGGCACTGATCTTTCCCGAGAGGGGAAATAGAGGCTTACAAAAATCTATGGAATGAAAGTCAATATTTTGGAAAAACTTCCTCCATTTCTTATTTATTTATAGCAAAAATTATATATTGGCCTACCTAATTAGACGTTTACGCTTTTTCGCCGGTGATAGATATCCTTTATTCAATGTTTCATATGATTAGAATTTATGTTCCATGCTGACTCGCTTGAAATTCTGTTATTTTCACCACATCCTGAATGGCTAATGTGGGATATTTTTCACTAAACATATGAAAACAAGTCCACCGCTGTGGTCTCGAGGTAGCGTGCTGCCTTGTCACGCAGTCGGGGCAGTTTTTCTGGGTGAGGTTTTTATCGGGGTTTTTCCTCACCTGTAAGACAAATGTCAGGAAAACTTTTAAGGCCCAAACGGTCCCCGAAATCATATGGCCATCATCATCATCATCATCCTTATCATTATCACCTTCATCATCAACATCCTTCACCGGTGTGGAAAGGAACGGAAAGCTACCACACCTACAATTCCCTAGTAGAGCTGCAAGCATTGCATGAAAATGCTATGATTGCAGTGAAGGACCTGCCCTTCGGGCAGAATTACTATGGATGGATGGATATGAAAACATTCAAAAAATTTGTTTCTCTCGGATTTTCAAATGCTTTCCTTTCCAGTGTTTTAACAAAACGTACGCAAAGCGGCCATTTAAAAATATATATATAAATCCCAACGTATTCTACATTGTGCATGCGTAAGAATATAACAATGTTTATTTAATGTATTAAAATTGTAATTATATATTTTAAGATTCTCCCATATAACTTATATATACATTTACTAGATAATATATATTTTATTTCCATTATATATAATATTAGAGAGCAAAATACATTTTATTACACGCTTAAAACCATTATTCGATCAGTGAAAATGCAGCCCATAAACTGGTTTGTTTACATTACAACAGAAACATAGCTAAGAATAGGACATTTGTGTTTCATTGGGAGTGCACCTGCATGAGTCCTAACACTGATTTTGCTGGTTAATAAGTTTGTCTTATTCAAATGTTAAATAGTTGCCACAAAACAAAAATCTATTTTTGAACTCTGACCTTGAATTGAAACTCCATTTCTATGCGTTTGTCGGTGATTTTTTAACTCCTTGACGTACCACTTGAAACCGAATACGTTGGTCTGTATCGCTGTCTTTGTTTGTATTGATAGATAGAGAAAAAGTTTTATAAAATTAACTTTATTTCTACGTAGATTTATATTTGTTGAGAGGAAACTCGACACACTGGGGTTAGTGCTTTGTAAATAAACATATATTTTCTATTTAAAATCTGTGATATTGTGTTCCAAGTAAATATATTACATAGAACAGGCGCGCAGCAGTATTTTCCAATATTCTTCTAACTTATTTTGACGGGAACACGTGTTTAAATTTGCGTCCATAGTGGGAGACAATTCAGAAAACTGATAACAAAATCGGGGGATACACTTTGGTGTTGCAGCTACACATCTATCATCTACATCCAACATTTAATTACACCACTCGATAGATAAATGTTCAAAGAACTCGTTACGATGAGTGTGGACTGTGACACACCGCGCGCGGTGGAGGCGGAAGCGCCGCCATTTTGAGATCGTTTCGCTGCGTCACATAATTTTCATTTAGTATACATTTTGACTCGGAGAAGTTACCACGTTTATATATTGGAAACTATTAGCTCAGGATAGGGATGTATGGAGAGCTTATATCCGCGCTACCGTGAAGTTAGTTAGTAGTTAGTTAGTAAATTGAGTTTTGAGGGTTGTTTGCGCTTTGAGATGGTTGGTATATTCAATCTCAGACAAATCGAGTTAAATCTCAAGAGCTCTTGATGACGTAAGCACGTGAGCCAGCGCTGGACTTGCAAACCGAGGTTACGGGGTTTGAGTAAGTTTTACATAAACCAATATCTCCTCATGCAAATATCTCCCCAGTTATGGTCCATCTTCATCTACATCGACAAACCTCGCACGTTTGTTCAAGAATAAGTTGCTGGATATTTTTATATGAGACCAGCCTCATGGACTAGTGGTCAGCGTTGCTGACTACAGTTCATGAGGTCACGGGTTTGATTTCCGGTCAGGCTATAGGATTTTTTCTTAAAAGGAATTATTCTTGTGGTTGCCCACGATCTGGAATTTAGGTTAAGAACTCTCCTGGCGCTTCATTATCATTTATCACCCATCATATCATCGGGGTAACGTAACTCCGTCTTCCAGGTGCTGCAACCTAAGAAATGGATTACAATTCCGCCAATTCCAGGGGAGAAGCCAGAAATGCCATACAAGACAACGTGGTGGCATTAGAAAAAAAAAATATAATTGATATGAGGGTTTCAGAGGATAAGTGGACAAATCAAACATTTAAATTCCTAGTTATTTGTGAATTTGGGTTCAAAATATCTATAATTTTTCATAAGTAATGCCACGGGTGATTTCCAATTTATCTAGAGAATTTGGAAATCAAGAGTGGCATTTGTTAGGACTATTTACCGAATAAAATTAAGCTGTTTACTCACAAATCATTGTTTAGCTATAGTTATTTTAAAATATTTATATATTTAATGTAAACGGCGGCGATGTTTGAAAACAAATCAGAAATCTGAGGTTATGTTCATTCACTGCACCTTGATCATATTATTTATTGCCAAATAAGATCACAATATTTTAAGTGTGCACCCAAGTGGAGAAATAATGAAACACATCAAACTATACATCATAATCAACATTACGGGTTATTCATTAATTTTTTTAGTAAACAACTCAGTAAAATCAAGGAATCTTTTCATTATTTGCTATATTCAATGTATTTGTTGGAGAAAAATAATGCTTTGACCTGTTCAGAACATTAAAAAGGAGGGACTTTCTTTATCACAAAAGCAGGAGGTGATAAAGAGAAATCGATAATGAGCGAGGTGAAACACGACTATGATTGGATGTAAATAAAAAATCATTGTAACGTGATTGGTCATTGACTCCCATTTGGGGCATGAGTTAAATAGTCAGAGCAATTGAATAGTTGCCATGAAAACAGATCTAAGTCGTAAACTGCTTCTGACATTTTGTTACATATAGATCACTATGCGCTCGAAAGCCAACTTTTAAAATGAAACAAAACAGGTCTGGAAGAGAGTATGGATAGTTTTACATGCGCTATGCTGTGATATTCTCCGAATAGATCACTTATTCACTGAAAACTCAACTATAGAATTTTTGTGGGTTAGATCTCTTTTCAGGGCAACTGTTCAATTGTACACAAAGTGTTGTATTTGTTATTTTTCAACGTAAAAAAATTACTGTTTAATTCTTATTGACCACCGCTGTCGTCTGTGCTGTCTTGTCACGCAGCGGGTCCGGGTTTGATTCCGCGGTCGTAACAACGTCCCTTTGCGAGTCTATTTTTCGGAATTTTTCCCCCCCCCCCCTCGCCTATAATGCAAATATACAGAAAGCTTTGTATGTATGTATATAATTTCTTAAGCATTATTTATTTGGCCCATAGAACTGTTTAAGGTGGTCCTAATTTCCGTCAAGAATTGGAAGAAGGTTCTGATGATGGTGACAATGACTTACGTAAAATAAACTACAGTTTTTTTATACAAATGTGGGAAATTTTGAAGAAGTGGCTCAATTCAAATACCAAGGAACAATAATTACAAACAGGAATGTGGTGCACAAGGAAATTAAACATTGGCTCAATTCTGGAAATGCATGCTATTATATATTGTATTATGGGACTCTTGTCATCCCAACTTCTCTCAAAAAACATTAAACTGAAAATATATAAAACTGTTATTCTTCCAGTTATATTATGTGTATGTGAAACATGGACTCTTAATTTAAGCGAGCAGAAAAAAATGCGAGTATTTGAGAACAAAGTTCTTAGGAAAAATTTTAGACCAAAGAGAGATGAACAGAGGTGAATGGAGAAGGTTACATAACAGTGAGCTACTTGATCTTTTTAGAAAACAAGATACTAATAAGTAGATTAAGTCTTGTAGATTGCGATGAGCAGAACATGTGGCACGAATGGGAATGAAAGAGGGGCATGGAATCTTCTTGTAGTAAAACTAGAAGGAAACGTCTAGTCGGTAGACCAAGAATGAGGTAGGATAATAACATTAACCATGATTTGAGGGAAGTAGATTATACATGGATGATTGGAAAACATTAGCTCAGGATAGGGATGTATGGAGAGCTTATGTTCGCGCGGCCATGAACCTACGGGTTCCATAGTGCTAGTAAGTTACTTAATTTAGACAAAATGCGTGTTTTGCGCTGATAGTTGACAGGAATAACCTGTGTATAATTGGTTCAGTAGTATTGTTTACATTCTACAATATTTATAGAGTATTTTGTTTGTTTTGACGTTCTATAACAGGAATAGTGTCACAGTTGTGCCAACATTGCGGACTGATTCCCTGGAAACTGAATGATTATTACTGTTTTGTTTAGGGAAGTTGTTGAGGATACAGAGATTTCTATGTAACATAGCGATTAACCTATATTCTGCGTATAGATCTATAAACTCCCCACAACATACACGACCCCTTTTTCAAGAACGAAATTAGTATCCACCGCTAAATAATTTAGGAGTTTGCGTGAAGGGCTCAAGCTTCAATATCACAATTTATAAAATATCCACTAATTAATAAGTTCGCAAGAAAACTCCTCACTATCATCTGCTGTGGCTCAAGAAACGTGCATTATGATATCATATTGTTGTCGAGCGGAATATGTCGGTAATGCAGATAACTTCACATCTGACATAAAAAATCCTATAACCCGACCGTAAAGCCACCTACCGGGTCCAATTGTGAATCTAAACCATCTAAACCATTCAAATACACACATAAAATTTCATGAAAATCGATCCAGTCGTTTTGGCAGGTAAACCTCCACTTCTAATTGTCGGATTTCGCTCATTTTTAGATAATACCTACATCGGTTTATTTTAATAGGATATACTGAGTTACGTTTGAAACATCGAAAATTGTGACCATTTGAGCGATTTTCAAATTTTCACTTCATGTGAACTCCTGCACCTACTCGCTCTAGAGGGTCCAATTGTGAATCTAAACCATCGAGGGACCCACTCAAACACACAAAATATTAAATCACAATCGATCCAGTCGTTTAGGAGGGGTTCAGTGACAAACACACGTACAGAAGAATTATATATAAAGGTATAAAGATATATTTACGGGTTAAAGATATATTTACGGGTTAATTAAACTGTATTACATACGATGAATTTATATTTTGACAATACCTTCATCGGTTTATTTTAATAGCATATACGAAGTTTCGTTGTTAAACACAGGAGATTGCAGTAGCTAGAGCCATTTTTTACATTTTCGTTTCAGTTGTACTCCTACACGTAATGGTCAAATTTTACTGATTAACGAACTAAGCTTACTTTTTTTATTAATTGCTATATGCTAAGTTTGGTTTGGATGGAACAAAATTGACACCGCTAGACCGTGAACCCCCCCCCCCACACACACATAGGGTGGTCCTTATTTAGAGTGATGGAATTAAAATGTCGTCTAATTTCAAAGCACGCCCCCTGATGTTTGATAGTGTATCATTACAATAAACTAACTTTTTTTTTAATTTCTTTCTTTGTCGTTTTCTTTCGTTTATACTGTTGTTCCTTTTTGTTTTATCTTTGTTAACCTTTTTTCTTATCTTATTCACACATACAAACACAAGATAGGACACACACCCAGACCCAAGGTGGAGATTTAAAATCCCCTATCCCGCCGGGAATCAAACCCCGGTCGCCGGAGTGGAAGGTAGGGACTCTACCGACTACGCCACCGCGACCACATTAACCACTACCGCACTAGACCTAAATTTATAAATATTAAAAAAAATTACTTGCAAGACGAGTTTTTGTCACTAGCCTTACCAAGAGAAATAAAACAATATCAAATATCTTCAAATGCAGCTGTTTTAATTAAATTAATTGGAAGAAGTTATGCATCGACCGATTAAGCGTCATTTTTATTAAGAAAAAATATATTTTGATGCCATCTGTTGCACTGGTTCATGAAGTAAGTGTACGCAACTTTTAGCGCCAAATCTTTAAATATAGCCTTATTATTAAAGAAAATGTTGATGCCATCTGTTGCACTGGTTCATGAAGTAAGTGTACGCAACTTTTAGCGCCAAATCTTTAAATATAGCCTTATTATTAAAGAAAATGTTGATGCCATCTGTTGCACTGGTTCATGAAGTAAGTGTACGCAACTTTTAGCGCCAAATCTTTAAATATAGCCTTATTATTAAAGAAAATGTTGATGCCATCTGTTGCACTGGTTCATGAAGTAAGTGTACGCAACTTTTAGCGCCAAATCTTTAAATATAGCCTTATTATTAAAGAAAATGTTGATGCCATCTGTTGCACTGGTTCATGAAGTAAGTGTACGCAACTTTTAGCGCCAAATCTTTAAATATAGCCTTATTATTAAAGAAAATGTTGATGCCATCTGTTGCACTGGTTCATGAAGTAAGTGTACGCAACTTTTAGCGCCAAATCTTTAAATATAGCCTTATTATTAAAGAAAATGTTGATGCCATCTGTTGCACTGGTTCATGAAGTAAGTGTACGCAACTTTTAGCGCCAAATCTTTAAATATAGCCTTATTATTAAAGAAAATGTTGATGCCATCTGTTGCACTGGTTCATGAAGTAAGTGTACGCAACTTTTAGCGCCAAATCTTTAAATATAGCCTTATTATTAAAGAAAATGTTAACGCCAACAGTCCTATCAGATATTTTGTGTTTGGCACCAGATCATCATAAATGCTAATCTAAATTTAGCATCATGCAGCTAAGCGCCAAATGTTCCCGCTCTTAGATTGTTGATGCATAACTGTCAAACAAGGAAAATAACTTGTATATCCAGCATTGTTACTTTGACGCTACAATAAATAGTGAAGATTGACTTGAAATTTAATCGTATTTTTCTCGAAACTTAGATAATGACACATAGTCGGTTGATGCATAACGCCTTCCAATTGTTACGCCTGTTTTATACTGTATCCGAGCTAAGTTCCAGTTGTACAGTAAACAAACTTACACAAGGTATTACTCCGTCTATTGTGGCAAGAGTGGTGCTACTTTTACCCGCCGTATGACTGAGTTGTGTACGATACAAACATTGTTCTTAGGTAACATTGTGTTTTACAGGAAATAACACTGAATACGAGGTAAGATGCTACCAATAATTAGGAACTTCCCCCATTTCTTATTTATTTACGATAAAAAATATATTATGCACCAACCTAATCAGACGTTTACGCTTCTTACATGATGTTGATAGATATCCTTTATTTAAAATTTCATTACGAGCAGAATTTATGCTCCATGCTGATTCACCTGTACATTATTTTCACAACATCCACAATAGTTAATGTAGGATATTTTTCACTAAACTGTTTGAAAACATTAAAAATAATTAGGTTATCTCAGCTTTTCAAATTGTTTCTTTTCCAATGTTTTAAAGAATTATATAGATAGCAGCCATTTTTAAACAATTGAAATTCCAAAGTATTCTGCATTGCGCATGTTTAAGAATATAACAATATTTATTTAATGCTTTAAAATTGTAATTATATATTTTAAGATTCTCCCATATAACTTATATAGACATGTGCTAGATAATACATTTTTATTTCCTTTATTTCGAGTGTTAGAGAGCGAACTACATTTTCTTACACACTTAAAGCTAAAACTATTATTCGACCAATGAAAATGCAGTCATACCTCTGATTTGTTTACAGTACAACTGGAACTTAGATCGGAAGAGGAGGATATTTACCGATCTCGGTTAGGTTTGAAGCCAGGTCCCTTCTGAGCAGAGACATGGATCCTAGTGCCAGCTGTTCACAGAGCATTTGTTTGCACTAAACGTCTAATTTAGTCCGCGCGCTATTCCAGTAAACCTAAATTTAAACCGCCCGCTGTCAGTAGGTTAACAAACGATACAATTACTCGTGTTTGTTTACGTTCCGGCGCTCTGCTGTTTGTTCCTTTACTTCTGCACAATCAACCCCCCCCCTTTTATGCTCACATCAGTACCACATAACGTATTTTAATGCCCATCTTAACTAACTCACTGACAGTTGATTCATTACTTGCTCCGACATAAGCTCTCCATACATCCTTATACTAGTGTTTTCCAATCTTCTCCCGTATAATATATGTCCTCAAAGCATGGTTAATGTCATTCTCCCACACCATTCTTAGTCTACCAACTAGGCGTTTTCCCTCTTGTTATGCTATAAAGAAACTTCCATGTCCTTATTTCATTTCTCATGTCCTGCCCATCGCAGTATACGAGACTTAACTGTTATTATTATATCTGGCTTCCTATAAATATCATGTAGCTCGCTGTTATGTAGTCTTCTCCATTCACCTCCCAGTTCATCTCTCTTTGGTCTAAAAAAATTTCCTAAGCACTTTATTGTTAAATACTCGTAAACTTTTCTCCTCCCTTAAAGTAAGAGTCCATGTTTCATATCCATATAATATAACTGGTAGAATAACAGTTTTATATATTTTCAGTTTAACGTTTTTTGAGAGAAGTTGGGACACGAGTCTCTGTAATTTCTTTGTGCATTTCATTCCTGTTTGTAATTATTGTTCCTAGGTATTTGAATTCAGCCACTTCTTCAAAATATCCCTCATTTGTCATTAACTGTCCATTTCCATTATATAATGTATTTCTATGTGTGAACATATATATTTAAGTGCATGGAAGCTTGTTGTAGGAAAACCAGAGGGATAACGCCCAGTTGGTAGACCAAGAATGAGGTGAGAGAATAACATTAACCATGATTTGAGGGAAGTAGATTATAGAGGGGATGATTGAATAACATTTGCTCAGAATAGGGATGTATGTCCGCGAGGCTATGACTTACGGGTTCGATAGAGACAGTGTGCTAGTTAGTTACATTAGTTAGAACATATATTTAGTTTTATTGATGCTTACTTCCAGCCCTAATTTCTTAGTGTTGCTCAATAGAGTGTGTGTGTGTGTTGGGGACACTCGATAAATTTAGGGACTTATTTTATGCCCTTTTCTGTATTATTTAATTAATGGGAGCGTAGTTCAAGAAAATTTTTTAACTTGCTGGGTAGGCACTTTCCATACATTGTCCGATATTCTATAAGGAAGATTATTGTCCCATGGGGACGTCAACCACCGCATGTCCCATATCTATGCGCCTAGACATGATGTCACAAACTGCTCGACTGCAACACGGGCGTACCTCAGTTTGGATACACACTCGACAAGATAGATAGATAAATGGAATTTATTGTCTTTTTTTCAGAAGAAAGAAAATACATATGCATTTACATTGCGCCCGGGCCTGCTTGGCCGTACGTGCATTATTTTTCCATGAGTAAAAAAAAAACTTATAATATAAACATATACCTAGAAATACACCTATATCAAAAAACAATAACAGGCTACATGTAAGTAAAATCTATGTCTACACTACATCACAATAATACATATCTACACTCATCCATGGGAAGATCATGTGTATAAATAAATTTAAAAAAGTCCCATTCCGTACATTAATATTAAAAATATGCTATAAAACAAATTAGAAAAAAAACACACCCACACACCCCCACACATATACACACCGCACGCTCATACCCCCCTCACCGCGACCCTGCAGACATCAAATACACTATCAGATTATTCAACTTAACAGACCTACTTATTATATAATATAATTAAAGATCGAAAACAAAGGCTAATGCTGCTTGGTTAATGCGACGGCAGTGACACCCTGCAGTTTCCCCACACGAGTTTATCGATGTTGGGAGGTGAATTGAATGAAACGATGATTGAATCGGAAACTTGAATTCCAGAGTTGTTCCTTCCAGGAAATTAGTGTTCCACATGATTGGATTTAGCATAACTTTCAAGTCAAATTACCAATATTCCAAATTATTTTTTCTTTAGAAAAATGGTTGAGTCACAAAGTAATGTAACAACTTTTTGCGAATATAAATGAGTTCATTTTATGATTAGAACTGGTTATACACCTAACTAATTTATATTACATAAAAATGCGTATCTTTGGCATTTACCTCTACTCTCTGCAAGAAGGAGAAATAGAGTATAGCCTACAGTTGTGATTTTAATAATAATAATAATAATAATAATAATAATAATAATAATTATGATTATCATTATTATTATTATTATTATTATTATTATTATTATTATTATTATTATTAGTAGTATTTATACACAGATTTTCAATGTTTATACATCTTTCTTTCTGTTTCATTTTCCTTCTCCACTCGTCTCTATCCATCCACTCCATGTCCTCCAGTCCTCTTGTTCTCATTCCAGTTCTTATTTCTTGCATCCACGAGTTTGGAGGTCTTCCTTCCTCCTTCTTCCAGGTGGTCACCATTCCAATGTTTTTCTGGGTCACCTTTCTTCTTGCATTCGTCATACATATCCATAACAATTTAATTGCCTGTATCTTATGTAATCTAAAATTTAATGTTCATTTTCTCTCGTATCACAGTTTTTTTTTTTTTCAATTTTGAATATCTTGCTGGTCTCCTCAATAAATACATTTCCATCCACATAAGTTTTTGTTCTAAGTTTCAGTTGAATTTCTAAGCTTCAGATCCATATGTGACAGTATTTATCACTATTTAATTATATAATAATGATAATAATAATAATAATAATAAATCCTTCCAGTAATTCACTCATGGGTTTTTTAGTGTTGTATTTTTTTTCAAGACGAATTCAAGAAGAAAGGTTACCCAGAAAAATATTGGAATGGTGTCCACCTGGAAGAAGAAAGTAAGGAAGACCTCGAAACTCATGGATGCAAGAAATAAGAACTGGAATGAGAACAAGAGGACTGTAGGACATGGAGTGGATGGATAGAGACGAGTGGAGGAGGAAAATAAAACTTTAGGCACAGAAAGATGTGAAAACATTGAAAATCTGTATATAAATAAAAGTATATATTTTTATTTCGATATACTTAATAAATAACAGTACTAAAGTTTTATAAATATTTAACATCAATATTACTTGTATTTCGTCTGAAGAAGTTACAGTGCACTGAAACAGCTGTTACGAATGCTACATAAAATAAATATTTATGAAAATCATATAAAACTTTGATAGTTTACATCAAGTAGACACCAAATAAATTTATTACTGAATATATAACAACTTTTACGTACCTATACTTCCCCGTGTGGGGATTAAGGTGTTCATAGTGGAGCTCTTTCTAACCAAGCTAATTTACTTATGTTTATTTACCCACGGATATCAGCGAGTGACATAATGAGGCACCTGGTGGGTAACTAAGTTATTACTTAGATGGGTAACGCTGGGTAAATTTAGCATAGACGGCTTTTTATTCAGGCTAGCTGTTCTTTGACGAGCCGGAAGATCTTCAGACTCGCGGCCCACGGTTTGAATACCTCCCGTATAACTTGTCTCTCGGATGTTTCCATCCTAAAAATGCAACGACGAGTTTGAACCCGCAACCCTTGTGACTAGAGGCAAGGAACCTAACCAGTAGTGAACATATTTAAGTAGTCAGAAAATAGTATCTTCTTCTTCTTCTTCTTCTTGTAAGCCCATGTTTCCCTTAACAGATATTTAGGCGCTCTCCCCCTACAGGGAAGAATTTGAGCCATACTAATTTAGTTACACTTTTTCGTATAGATGTCATTTGAGTGGTCCGTGGTCAGCGTTCCGCCTCATACTGACATCTAGGAAACCAAGATGTACTAGGACGGGAAAATTCGGTAAATTTTGCTTAGAGGCCTTTTCATTCAGGCTTAAGGATCTTTTACGAGCCCGAAATTCTTCAGACTCGGGACCCACGGCTTAAAGTCCCTCCCGGAGGAATTGCTCCTTGGATTTTTCCATCCTAAAAAAATCCATCGATCCCGGCCGGGTTTGAATCCGCGACCCTCGGGACCAGAGGCAGGGAGCATAACCACTTGTCCACCGTGTCCGATCACAAAATAGTAGAAAGTTAAAAGAGGAATTAAACCTCTAATTAGTGCTTTCAAGCAGACGGAGAATGAGAACGGACGAAACACATAATGTTCAAAAGGCCGAGATAAGTGTCTTCCCGACTGGAGTCGATGGATATTTTTTTTTAGAATGGAAAGATCCAAGCCCTCCATGGTATCTTTACCTTGTCGTGGTGGAGTGGCTTGCGTGCTTAAATCATCCCGAGAGCTATGCCGCCGGTAACATTGCAGCCGATAGGGTTACCCATGCCGAACTGGTCGAAGGTGATAAGCCAGACGAAAAAAGTACCTTGGTCGAAAGAGTGACGATCTTTCACCGTAAAAAATACAACCGTCAAGAAATGCGGACATGGGTTCTACTGGGGTAAAATTTTCCGGAGGTAAAATAGTCCACCATTCCGTTCTCCGGGCGGGGACTACTTCAGGGAATCCATGCCAAAGGCTCAAACACAGGGACATGTTCCTAGGAACATGGAATGCTAGGACTTTATTTTGAGAATAAAGTTTGTAGGACAATTTTTGGATCAAAGAGAGATGAACAGACAGGTGAATGGAGAAGACTACTTAACAGTGAACTACATAGTCTTTATAGGAAGCAAGATATAATAAGAATAGTTAAGTCTCGTAGACTGCGATGGGCAGGACATGTGACACGAATGGGGAATGAAAGACGTGCATGGAAGCTTCTTGTAGGAAAACCAGAAGGAAAACGCCCAGTTGGTAGACCAAGAATGAGGTGGGAGAATAACATTAACTATGATTTGAAGGAAGTAGATTATACAGGGAATGATTTGAAAACATTTAGCTCAGGATAGGGATGTATGGAGAGCTTATGTCCGCGCGGCCATGAACTACGGGTTCGATAGTGCAAGTGCGTTAGTTAGTTATGGAAAGATCCAAGGAGCAAGTCTTCTGGGAGGGACTTTAAGCCTTGTGTCCCAAGTCTGAAGATCTTGAGGTTCTTAAAAGATCATAAAGTCTGAATAAAAAGATCTTCAAGCAAAATTGACCGACCTTTCTCGTCCTAGTAATACCTTAATTGCCCACTAGATGTCTCATTAGACTGCATAACATTCATGACATCTGTAGGTATATAAGTGCAACTAAATTAAGTTAATAAACAAAGTGAATTCAGAGCCATCTTACCTCATAATTTGTTGTCTTCTATTTGAACTAGTTTCGCTATATTTTGTGTACCATCATCAGTTTTTCCAGACTGTTGAAATTTACGTTTTCTACCCTGGATGTCGACTCCCACTCCATCTTTTGGTTGAGTAATCGAACTTTAAAATTAAATCTTTTTCTCCTGAATTTCAAAATTCATAAACGTGGTATTGTTCTTCTGTATGAATTAATAAATAAACTTGATCTAGTAACTCCTGTAGATAGAAATTCAGAGGTAACGCCGGGCAGTAGGCCTACGCTAGAGTTTTTATTTATAAATAATAAATTTTGTTGCCAACTTTTATAGCGGAAATTTAATTTGACTTAAATAAAGTTCTAATACATTTTTGTTTGAATAATTCATAAGACGTTGATATGAAATTCATGCCAGGTCCTGTGACAAGGAAATTGGTTTACGAGAGATAGGCATCGGTAGAGGTCGTGGGAAAATTAAATTAATAACAAAACTATTAAAGCTACAGCATACACACACTCTACACACAACTAACTAACTATACTCGTATTATGCATTACATTGAAGTTAACATCAATAAAACTAAATATATGTTCACACACAGAAATACATTATACGGTATAATGGAAATGGACAGTTAATGAAAAATGAGGGACATTTTGAAGAAGTGGCTGAATTCAAATACCTAACTAACTCACTGGCACTATCGAACCCATAGGTTCATGGCAGCGCGGACATAACCTCTCCATACATCCCTATCCTGAGCTAATGTTTTCAAATCATTCCATGTTTAATCTACTTCCGTCAAATCATGGTTAATGTTATTCTCCCATCTCATTCTTTGTCTACCAACTGGGCGTTTCCCCTCACTCCTTATCTCCTTTTCTCCCTTAAAGTCCATGTTTCACATCCATATAATATAACTGGGAGAATAACAGTTTTATATATTTTCAGTTTCATGTATTTTTAGAGACGTTGGGACGACAAGAGCCCCTGTAATACATAATAGCATGGATTTCCAGAACTGAGCCTATATTTAATTTCTTTGTACATCTCGTTCCAATTTATAATTATTGTTCCACTTCCTCAAAATATCCCTCATTTGTCATTAACTTTCGACTTAAAATACCTAGGAACAATAATTAGGAATGAGGTGCACAAAGAATTAAACATAGGCTCAATTCTGTAATTGCATGCTATCATGTAGGCCTATTACAGGGACTCTTGTCGTTCCAACTTATCTCAAAAAATGTTAAACTGAAAATATATAAAACTGTTATTCTACCAGTTATATTATATGGGTCCACCAGTGTAGTCTCGAGGCAGTGTGTTGCCTTGTTACGTAGCGGGCCCGGGTTCGATCCCCGGTCGGGACAGTTTTTATCGGGGTTTTTCCTCACCTGTAAGACAAATGTCAGGAAAACTTTAAGGCGCAAACGGTCCCCGAAATCATATGGCCATCATCACCGCCCTTATCATTATCATCATCATCATCCTTCACGGTATGGAAAGCAACGGGAAGCTACCACACCTACAATTCCCTAGTAAAGCTGCAAGCATAGCATGTAAATGCTGTGATTGCAATGAAGGACCTGCCTTCAGGCAGAATTACTGTGGATGGATGGATATTATATGGATGTGAAACATGGACTCTTACTTTAAGGGACGAGAAAATATTACTAATATTTCAGAATAAAGTACTTAGAAAAATGTTTTACCAAAGAGAGATGAACAGACAGGTGATGGAGAAGACTACATAACAGTTAACTACATGGTCTTTATAGGAAACCAGATAGGCTATAATAAGAACAGTTAAGTCTCGTAGACTGCGATGGGCAGGACATGTGGCACGAATGGGGAATGAAAGGTGCATGGAAGCTTCTTGAAGTAAAACCAGAGGGAAAACAATTAGTTGGTAGACCAAGAATAAGGTAGGAGAATAACATTAACAATGATTTGAGGGAAGTATTTTTATACAAGGGGATGACTAGGAAATATTGGCTCAGGATAGGGGTGTGTGGAGAGCTCATTTTTGCGCGACCATGAACCTACGGGTTCGATAGTGCCAGTGAGATAGTTGCTAGCTCGTGCAGGTAGTTTTGTAATTAATTCAGAATCCATCACTCCTGGAGAAGTTGGGGTTGAAACCGCGCCGCCACCCCGAGTTGCAAGTGGGCGGACCCGGCTCTGATTAATAGATCTGCATCTAAACTTTATAACAAAACAGAGTATTAATAGCCTAAATGCACAGGGTGTTCCGTAAAACCTCTTTGTATTAAGTATTAATTACATAATTACGCGTTTTTCCATGATGTCGTTAGATATCCCTTATTACAATTTCATTATTAAGATATGGTAGTGAAGCGTGGACAATACGAATTAGAGATGAAAGCCGAATAGCATCAAATGAGATGCGAATTATGCGCCGTACGGGAGGTCATACAAAGTGGGACCATAAAAGAAATGAGGAAATTATGGAAGAGTTGGTTGTAGAACTCATTCTTCACCATATACAAAACTACCAGAACAACTGGAAAGCCTATCTTCAACGAATGCCATCTCACAGAATTCCAAAAGTCATGTTTCGTTACTGTCCCCAGGGCAAAATATCGTTGGGGCGTCCAAAAAAAAAAAACGCTGGATGAAAAATTCTTCTTTGAGACCGTAACAGGCCACATGGACTAATGCTTGCAGGGATGATGATGATAGTTTCATTACGAACAGAATATATGTTCCATGCTGACTCACCTGTAAATTCTGCTGTTATTTTCACATCCTCAATATTTAATTTAGGATACTTTTCCATAAACTGTTTGAAAATATTTAAAATAATATTTTTCTCTCCGCTTTTCAAATAATTTGCTTTCCAACGTTTAAGAAATTCAACAGAAGTTTTGCCGTTTTGAAAGAATTGAAATTCCAACGTATGCTGCATTGCGCATGCGTAAAAATATAATTATGAGTATTTAATGTATTAAAATCGTAATTATATATTTTAAGATTCTCCCATATAACTTATATAGACGTGTGCTAGATAATATATATTTTTATTTCCTTTATTTCGAGTGTTAGAGAGCGAACTATATTTTCTTACACGTTTGAAGATAAAACTATTATTCAACCAGTGAATACGCAGCCATACCACCACATCATGTTTCGCTCTACACCCCATTGCAAGCCTTGACCGTCCCAACTATGCGCTTACATCCATTTATATCTTGTGCCTTTCTTCTCCATCCCATAACTAGGGCTCGGATGCTGAGGCCCTATAGAAGACATTTAAAAATACCTAAATATATTCAACTAAAGACCTAAAAACTGAAAAAAAAAGACGTAGAAAGTGTTGCAGTTGCTAACGAGTAAATAAAGACAACCTCGCTGCCTTCACACTCTGTTCGAGGTGGTAACTTCTTAGAACATTTGATGTCAAAATACAATAGTTCAGGCAGTCAATAGGCCGGTGGTTAAAAATAATGTGATTTTTTGTGAGGGTTCAATAGTTTCTCGCGGAACAAAAGTGTTGGAATATGAAAAGTCTTTGGAAAGTAAAACTAGATAGTAAGAAGTTGGAATTGAGACGAGACTCTGCGGATTCTTGAATTATACAACTGGTATAAATGTAGTCAAAAGAAGGCAAAGTTGCACAAAAAACCGTAAAGATCTAAAAAAAGCTAAAAAAAAGTACCAATAAGCCAAAAAAACGTCGAAAAAGGACAAATAAACCCCACGATTTTCTGTCCTTAACAATGCAATATGTATATATATATATATATATATATATATATATATATATATACATAAAATAAGTGTTTGAATTGGATTCGCCTGGTAGTGTAATGGATATCACGCTGAGGTACAGACTCAGAGATCCGGGTTCGAATCCCGTCCAGGCATTTATTTTTCTTATCATACCATATTAAGCTTGCATTGCTCAATGTTAAACATTTAATTATAACATCGATAAAGCGTCACTGCTATAAAGTAAAAATATTCTCTTTAATTTGCTTACTTGATATAGTCAGCTACTAGATGGCAGTGAAGACAGTGTTCTCGCGACATCTAGTAATAATGGAGAGTATAATACATATATAAGAAAAATAAGTGTTTGAATTGGATTCGCCTGGTAGTGTAATGGATATCACGCTGAGGTACAGACTCAGAGATCCGGGTTCGAATCCCGTCCAGGCATTTATTTTTCTTATCATACCATATTAAGCTTGCATTGCTCAATGTTAAAGATTTAATTGTAACATCGATAAAGCGTCACTGCTATAAAGTAAAATAAATATTCTCTTTAATTTGCTTACTTGATATAGTCAGCTACTAGATGGCAGTGAAGACAGTGTTCTCGCGACATCTAGTAATAATGGAGAGTATAATACATATATAAGAAAAATAAGTGTTTGAATTGGATTCGCCTGGTAGTGTTCTCGCGACATCTAGTAATAATGGAGAGTATAATACATATATAAGAAAAATAAGTGTTTGAATTGGATTCGCCTGGTAGTGTAATGGATATCACGCTGAGGTACAGACTCAGAGATCCGGGTTCGAATCCCGTTCAGGTATTTATTTTTCTTATCATACCATATTAAGCTTGCATTGCTCAATGTTAAACATTTAATTATAACATCGATAAAGCGTCACTGCTATAAGGTAAAAATATTCTCTTTAATTTGCTTACTTGTTATAGTCAGCTACTAGATGGCAGTGAAGACCGAGTTCTCGCGACATCTAGTAATAATGGAGAATATAATACATATATAAGAAAAATAAGTGTTTGAATTGGATTCGCCTGGTAGTGTAATGGATATTACGCTGAGGTACAGACTCAGAGATCCGGGTTCGAATCCCGTCCAGGCATTTGTTTTTCTTATCATACCATATTAAGCTTGCATTGCTCAGTGTTAAACATTTAATTATAACATCGATAAAGCGTCACTGCTATAAGGTAAAAATATTCTCTTTAATTTGCTTACTTGTTATAGTCAGCTACTAGATGGCAGTGAAGACCGAGTTCTCGCGACATCTAGTAATAATGGAGAATATAATACATATATAAGAAAAATAAGTGTTTGAATTGGATTCGCCTGGTAGTGTAATGGATATTACGCTGAGGTACAGACTCAGAGATCCGGGTTCGAATCCCGTCCAGGCATTTGTTTTTCTTATCATACCATATATATTAAGTTGGGCCTCGTCTTCAGATATTTTTTTTCCCTCAACTTCCGAGTCTTACCTCATAACCTTCAGATCCTATTCCACGCTGTCTAGCCATCTAGTAAGAGGTCTTCCAACTTTTCTTTTTCCCTCTATTTTAGAGAATGTAACTCTATGGACACTGTCTGTTTCTTCCAGTCAATGTAAATGGCCCAGCCATGTAGATTTTATTATTCTGACTATGTCAGTATCACCATGTAAGTCATGTTTATATCTACTGTGCCATTTTCATTTATTGGTCCATACATTTTCCTTAGAATATTTCTTTCAAATGCCTTAAATTTATTTTCAACACTTTTAGTTAATGACCAAGTTTCACTTCCATACAAGATAACAGGCCTCAGGAGAGTTTAGTTTATTTTGAAGGATAACGAAGTCATATATTGCAACTGGAAGAGGTGTAGACAAGATTGAATATATTTTGCATCGCGAGAGAAGTAGACCGTAATGACATTAGTGGTTGCCACATTGATTGATGAGAGGACGGGAATGGGATCAAATTTCCTGTTAGTTAGGTTGGACAGCGCCATATTTGTAAGCAACAATCATAATTTGACCTGAGGATGCGCAGGAGACCAATCAAAGTTCACAAATTAATACAAAACAGGTTGTGGTGTTTGTTGGGAGCGCCATCAAGCAGATAACTTGCTAACTAAATTATAGATGTTCCATCAAGCGTCACTTACTTCTGTATACTAATTCCGAGCTAAGTTCCAGTCGTAATGAAAACAAACCAGATGTATGGACTGCATTTTCATTGGTCAAATAACTGTTTTACCTTTCAGCGTGTAAGAAAATGTAGTTCGCTCTCTAACATTAGAAATAAAGAAAATAAAAATATGTATTATTTAGCACATGTCTATATAATATAGGTCTATGTCTCATTGGGTCGGTGTGTTGACCGCATGCCATCCATGACATCTACGAGCAAATAAGGTAACTAAAAATTAATTTGGTCTAGTAACTTCTTATATCATTTATCAAAACAGATGCTTCATTATAGGCCTCTAGGCCGAAGAAATGTAGGAAGACCAAAACGTCGTTGGAAGGACGACCTGCGCCTGCGGCATGTAGTGCGCCGGGGAGCGGAACGGGCCAACATACCTTGAAGAAGAAGATGATGATGATAATGATGATAACTTCTTATATAGACGCTCGCCTCTCACCGCTGGGGTCCCGAGATGGAGTCCCGGTACTTCATATGTATTTCGTGGTGGACGAAACGGAGCTTGGGCAGGTTTTTGTCGGTGTTTCTCCCGTTTTTCCTTGCTACAATTTCGTTCCACCATTTCATTCATTTTATTTCATTTCGTTCATCTGCCCCCGTAATGGTGAGCCAGGCGTGGTCGGCCGGCACCCTTGTCATTCACAGACCTCTATATAAGGTATATCACCTCATCTCATCCCTCGATCCGACTCTGAGTTGGACACGAGTTGAGGATATTTTATTTAACTCCTTACTAAGGAGAGACTATGGCTCAACAATGGGCTACGCCATTATAGATTATTATATTTTTTACACGTCTATATAAGTTATATGGGAGAATCTTGAAACATATAATTACAATTTTAATATATTAAATAAGCATTGTTTTATTCTTACACATGCGCAATGTAGAATATGCTAGAATTTCAATTGTTTCAAAATGGCAAAACCTCTGTAAAATTTCTTAAAACATAGGATACGAAATCGTTTGGAAAGTTGAGAGAAACACATTATTTTGAACGTTTTCAAACAATTTACTAAAAATATCCTATATTAGACATTAAGGATGTGGTGAAAATAACACCAGAATTTACAGGTGAGTCAGCGTGGAGCATAAATTCTGCTCTTAATGAAATTGTAAATAAAGGATATCTATCGACATCTTGGAAAAAAACATAAACGTCTAATTATGTAGGCCCATATAAATTGTCTCTTCTTCTTCCTTCCAAGTATTAGGCCAAGGCCTCTTACGATCCTATAGAAAATTTTCCCTCCAGCGTTTCATAGTACGCCCCGGAGATCTTCGTCCTCTTGGTATATAATTATAAACAGCTTTGGGGATCCGATTTGAACTCATTCTTTCAAGATGGTATTTCCAATTTAGTTGGTACTGTTTGATATATTCCAAAATTAGCGTAGTCTTCAATTCTTTTAAGATATCGGTGTTCCTTTTCCGATCCCATCCGGTGTAACCCGCTGTTCTGCTCATGAATCTAATTTCACAAGCCGTTATTCTGCTTTCATGTTGTCTTTTTAGTGTCCATGCTTCACTACCATAGGTAAACATTGGTCTAGCCAAAGTGTTATATAAACGTAATCTGGTGTTTTTTGTACTAGGGATGGTTTCATAACTTGATTAATAATTCCCAAACTTTTATTATAACCAGTAATTTTTTCAGGGATATCCTTTTCATCCCAGATAGAGAGATAATATCCAATATATTTAAATTGATTAGATCTCCCTAAAATTTTATTCTGGAAACAGATTTTACTTTGTATGGGGCCCTTCCCATGAAATGCCATAATTTTAGTTTTGTTAATTGATATTGCCATATTAAATTTGGCACCTATTTTTTTAAATTATAAATTGATCGTTGCAAATCATTTTCGGAAAGTGCCAGAAGAGTTAAATCGTCTGCAAAAAAGAATAACATCGAGTTTGAGGTTCCTATTGATGGGTATATTTATCCCCGTTGTGTTTTCCTCCATTCGTTTATTATTCTATTCATATATATATATATATATATATATATATATATATATATATATATATAACGAAAAGCACCGGTGATAGTCCACATCCCTGTCTTACTCCAGTGTTGATCTTTTTCCAAGAAGATACCACTCGTCTACATATATGTGCAAACAAACACTCCTACTACAGAGCACGGGTAGAAAGTCAGTTAACTAGAAATACATTGTCTTCAAATCCACTGACAAACTCTGAAATTTTGTTTTGTTCTTTGAGCTTTATGGACTCAAAAGCTACTTGACCGTTTTGAATTGGGGTTTTGCCATCAATTAGAGATTTTCGGGAACAATCATCGTGTATAACATATTACCGTGTGTACTATAGGGCCAGAGTTTAAACAAAAGCGCACCATGCACTAAAAAAGTAGCATTTTAGACGCTTGATATGTCATACGCTGCCTAAACCATAACAAATACACCAAATTAATGTACACAGAATTGAATATCTCAAAACAATTGAGCCTCAATTCTATCAAAAAAAATAGTTGAATATCGAGAAAAGTCTTCTCCCTTTGAATGTACAAAAAAGTCCGTGAGGACATATGTCTGGCAATCTTTTATGGATAACTCATAAAAACATTTTTGTGTTTCAACTCATTGATGCCAAGAAGATCGGGATAAGTAGATTCCCGGGCTACGCCGAGTAATCAGCACGGGGTATTTAAAAAAATAACGTTATGAATTTAAAATTATTTTTATTTCTACTTATTCAACTAAAACGCAAAAACACATTTAATTTGTTTAGGTGTTGCAGCGCACGTCGGGTATATATAAGCTGAATGATGCGTTACGTTTATATAATGATGAAGAAGTTTACTTTTGCATTGTTTTATAAAATGACAAAATTCGTTAGAAGCAACAATAGAATAATCATGTACTTTCAGCAATTAATCCCGGAACACGCGAGGCCTCTAGTGAGGAGAAGAAGAAAAACGCTTTGACAAAAGACTGTCTTGGGAAATAATAGCGCACGATATGTCTCCGCAGATCTTCAGAACAAATGAATTGTGTTTGGAAGAGAAAGTGAGAGAAGCTTTTTGTTTGAAGAATCAATTTTCACAGCGTCTCTTTCAAGAGATCTTATTGCTGTCTTAAGTCACGCAGAATTCCTACCGCGTGGATATTTAACTATTAAATAGAAGAGGCTTGGAGTTTAACCCTGTGGCTATATATACTCATGTTTGTGTTTAATAGGTTTCTAACTAACTGACACTATCGAACCTATAGGTTCATGGTCACGCGGATATCTGCTCTCCACACGTCACTATCCTGAAAATTTTACTCCAGCGGAAACCATGTCCGAGTGTTTTACGATTGTATTTTTACGGTGAAAGATCGTCACTCTTTCGACAAAGGTACTTTTTTTTCGTCTGGCTTATCGCCTTCGACCTGTCCGGCATGGGTAACACTTTCGGTAACAATGGTACCGCTGTGCTGGCATAAATGGGTTTCCAGGAAGCCAACAAAATGGAGATTCTTTATGGGGGTCCTGAATTGAGATTTTGTCAATTAGGCCTATAATTAGATTTTCCCGTTTAATGGGTTCATAGGAGTCAAAAGAAAATTTCAAGAAAAAAACATTTGGGGGCTTTAAGGGGGTTTTATGCAAGGTATCATACATGATACCTTCGGTAACAACCAAGTTTTGTCCTTTAATTTATGCCATCTAAAGACTGCAGTTGGAAACGATTAGGTGTAGGAGTTCAGCTGAAACGAAAATTTAAAATTATCTCTAGCAGTTGCAGTTTTCGATATTTCACAACGAAACTCGGTACTTACTATTTAAATAAACCGAGGTAGATATTTTCCAAAATTCGCGAAATCAGGCAATTAAAAGAGAGAGTTTACCTGAAATCAGAAATGAAAATTTACTCTAGCAACCGCCATGTTTGATTCGTCGCAGCGTATACCTTTGTACAAACAGGTTTTCAGGTACGGCGAGTTTTTACCGGCTATCTATTCTACTCGAAAATAATTAGGCGTAGGAATTCATCTGAAACGAAAATTTAAAAATCATATCTAATTTATTTAGGTGTAACAGCGCATGAGGCGTTCAGTTGGTCTTTGTACATGAACATGAGTCTGTCTCTCCTTTATGGACTCAAAAACTACTTGACCGATTTGAATGGAGTTTTTACCATCATTTAGAGAATATTTATGAGACAATTAACGTGTATAACAGACTATAGGGCCAGAGTTCAAAAAAGAAAAGTGCATCGGTGCACTAAAAAAAGTTGCTTCTCGAACACTTTAATTGTTTACGCTGCCTAAACCATAACAAATACACCAAATTAATGTACACAGAATTTAATATAAAAAATCTACAAAAAAAGTCCGCGACAGCACATATCTAACTTTTACGGATAACTCGCAATAACCATTTTTGTCTTTCAGCTCATTTATGCCAAGAACATCGGGATAAGTAGATTCGCGGACAACGCCGGGTAATCAGCACGGGGTATTTAAAAATAATTAGGATATAAATTTATATATTTTTTTTCTTTTTACTTATTCAGCTAAACATAAAAATACATTAAATCTCTATTTAGGCGTAGAAGCGCACGCCAGGGTTTAGCTAGTGTTTTATAGGCCTAATATTTGATTTTATTCATTGAGAATTTTCCTCATCATTGAGGGTTTACTCCAACCAATCTTGTTAATTAAGATGAATTAAAAAAATACGAAAATGGCTACGGACTTATAGACTGTTAGTTTGTAATACACATTCACAAATTTCCCTTAATTAAAGTTATCCATCGTTCTCTGTCCTCTGTGTCTTGATCCCTTACAGCAAATTTCTTCATTGAATGTTGAATGTTATTCTTCCAGATTGTTCTTGATCTTCCTTTCCAGCTCCTTCTTTCAATTTTCCATGAATGGACTTTGGTAGTCTTCCATCCTGCATTCTTCTTACGTGCCCATACCATATTCGCCTTCTGTGTTCAATCTCATCCATTATACTTCTTTACTTGTTCATCCATTTTGTAATTTTATAAATTTAAAATGTTAAATAACCTTTTATAAGTATTTAATTTACCTAAAAATTCGTTTAAAATGTCAATTTATATCTGTAAAGAGTCGAGGTTGTAAACATTAATGAGTGTTGAGGCTTTATGTTGTGACCTGGAAGTGAACTCCGCACAGCGGATATGAAGTGGCTTGTTAAACAGGTATATAGACGTGTCATTACGTAAGCACTGGGGGTGCTTTTTGGTTATGACAGCAGGAAGATGTCTCAAGTACTTCCTTGTGCGAAATTACGTCGAAGTCTTCATTTATACTGATGAACTCTCTACATCTTTAATATGTGGCACAACGTTTTCACTGGCAATATTAATCATCAACATATCAGGGTTTATATCAAATAGTTTGGTGAAAATAGCCATTGAGGATGTGGTTAAAATAACAGCAGAATTTACAGGTGAGTCAGCATGGACCAAGCTCGCAATGAAGATGTAAATGAAGAATATCTATCGACATCATGGAAAAAAGTAAACCTCTGATTAGACAGGTACATTTATATTTTTTGTCATGAATAAATAAGAAATGCAGGAAGTTCCTACTTATTGGTACAATATTAACAGCTGCTGGCCTTACATCCACAAGTGTTAATAACAGACTAGTGGTCGCCCAGCGGTCGAAATTCGATCACAATTCATTAAAATTTTAAGTCTGTCACAAATACGTCATTATGCATTAATTTTCGATTTATTTTAAAAATACGAACGATGAGAAATATGTGGTATAGCTTGGCTAAGCCATATTTAAAAAACAATAACGTGCCATTTCACATTTGTATACTATTTATACTATTTAAATTTGCATTTGGCCTATTATTATGTGTACGGGAATATATATCCCTTCTTCTTTGTCTCTCACTCCGACCCATCAATGTTCTATATCGAGGCATAATGGAAGTAGCTACGAATATCTAAATATTAAAATATATGTAATGAAATTACTGAAAGTAAGATTAGACAGAATTTAATTTAAATTGAAATAATAAAATGTACTCACTTTTTTAAACCACTAATAATAAATACGCGAGAGTAAGTCAATTCACATTGCAGCTGCACAATTTTTGTTTTTGCCACAATGCACTTTCAGTATGAACGTAAACAAATGAATGAGTACACAAATACATAAATTCCTCAGAAACAATTAATTTTATTTTGTTTAACTTAATTTATTTGTAACACATATTATACATAAATTTAATTTTTTTGCATTCCTTCTCTATATGGCGAGTGTACAACCAGAGTGAACTAAGCGCCATTTTTTAAAAATTGCCGATCTTCGCGCCATATGTACATGATTTTAATGTACTGCAAACCATTGCATTGAATAAACAAATTATTGACTCATGGAACCGCTAGCGGTAAATTTCATTCTGTCAGACTACTATTGGAGATATCTGTGGTCAAGGAGAGTGTACTAAGTGCACGGGAAAGTCCCTTATTGTGTATATGTAGTTACCGTGTAAAAAATGGATAGTGGTAAAGATATAAGCAGTCCGTCGGACTTTTCATCATTCTCTGATGAAGATTACTTTTCTGATGCTGAGGGGGTAAGTAAAACACCATTTGTAAAGAAATATAATAGATTTTTAATAAATAAATTTTGATTATAGGTTATGTGAATTCATAAAATTGTGATCAAGCATAGTGAACTATGTCACATAGATTATTTTCCTTGCTTCATACAATGCTGTCATCTGTTAGCAGCAAAATCAGCTACGCATTCCCTTCTTCGTATGTATCAGTGACTAAACAACTCTAACCTGCCTTTTACATAGTTCTCTATGGTCGAATTTAATGATGTTATATTCCAACCGAGAAATAGTGTATATTCGCACGAAATAGAAATTAATCGGGGCTAATACTTGTTATTTAAAATAATTTATAGCAATAAATACATTAATTATTTATATTGTAATAATATTTCCACATAATACTAATATTCTAACAATATTTTTTAAAAATTTATATTCAGATTCGTCATCTGATAGCTACGATAGTAATTCACCAATCATAAAAAAACGTAGGAAAGCAAAGCCTGAAATATGGAAAAAGAACATTCGAAAAAAGAAGAAAAATTCAGGAAACGCATATACGAATACCCGTGGATTAAAATTTCCTAAAAAACTTGTTTGCAAGGACTTTGACTGCAACTGTCGCTGGAAATGTGGAGACAAAATTACTTTTGAACAGCGGAAAACTAATTTTGATACGTTCTTTAGCAATTATTCCTGGGAAACACAAACAGCCATACTAGCAAAATCTGTTAAAGTAGTTGCAATTAAACGTAAAAGAAAAGAGAAAGACAGTCGGAAAGTCTAATCAAGAGAATATTATTTGCATGTGGGTTCTGAGGATGTTCGTGTATGTAAAGCTATGTTTATGAATACACTGGAAACAATATTACTAATAAAATATGTACAAACTATACTAGAAGATAACAAAATATGATGAAAAATATTTTTTAAAATATAATTATTATTTATAGTGAATTTAGATTTATTGCATCCCTGCCTGATAATCACTAAAAGATCAGAGTGTGTTCAACTAAAGTGAACTATTATCAACGACATGCGGTACTTCATTCCGCCAAACTGAACTATGTGATTGCTGTAGCAAAAGTAACCACTATTTTCAAATATATCAAAGTGGAATATATTGGTCACGTGTATTTTCTGTCAATTAGAAAACACAAAATATTTGCCTTTTAAAGTTTCAGGTCATTATCTTTTGCGGTTACGATGTGATGAGGTTTCAAACTTAATTATGTTCTACTGAAAAATTAACAATATGTCACTTAGTTCACTCAGGTTTTACACTCGCCATATGAACTTTAATTATGTCAAATGTCACACTCCTCCGTGCGCGCAATGTGCTTAAAAAGGGTTGCAAAGATTTCGTTCACGTATTAATATATAGATGTGGACGATTATCAATCCAGTATATGAATGGCATCTTGTTAGCATGTCGGGTCCCTAACCGTCATAGCTGGTTTTCTCAAGCTACCCAAATTCCTCACGATACTGGGTGGGCATTGGTCCCATAACTACATCACTGGCTTTTTTCTCCATGACGCGACAGTTCTACCATCCGGCTGCTGGCCTTACATCCACGTGTGTTAATCACAGATGTAGACGATCAGTTAGGGGTGACATGTGCTCAGAATGTAGGCCATTATAGCTTATTTTCTACCCAAATGCCTCACTATGCTGGGTGGGCACCGGTCACATACTGGCCAAAATTCCATGAGAAAATGTCTTCCCCCATGCAGACTCGAACCAGTGCAAGTCCCGTACATCTGCGCCAAGGCTTCTTGCATGAACTGCTCGGCTATGGTGCAGGACAAATCACTGGCGTTGATGGGAGGATAATATTCGTATGG
The DNA here is from genome assembly GCA_030220185.1 of Diploptera punctata. Classification (NCBI taxonomy): domain Eukaryota; kingdom Metazoa; phylum Arthropoda; class Insecta; order Blattodea; family Blaberidae; genus Diploptera; species Diploptera punctata. Next base: position 756,522 of record JASPKZ010008348.1, read on the forward strand.
ATCTTAGGGAACTGGATCATTTGCTTGAGAATAGGGTTCTAGAGGCAAAAGTTTGACCTGGTTGTCTGATAAAGTAATGGTGCAGCTATCTCTCTCTCCTCATTTGTTACAAAATGGAAGAAGCAGCAGGAGGCAGATAATGAAGGTGAACGTATATAGGTAAAGAGTTTAAGCTTCTTCTTACTTGTTTAACGATAATGAATGCTCATGTCAGACTTTTTCTTCTTTTTCCTTCATCATTTATTCCCCACTCATTACGTACCACCATTTAATTACTCATTAAAACCTTCTCACAAGGGAACTCAACCATTGCATGCCGAAACCTACCTTTTAATTTTCGAGTATTCTATGTCACGTCTTAATATTCGATCGGAAAACTTAAGTGTGATTTCTAGCGTCATGTTGACCAATGTGATAACACATGTTCCCGCTGTATAATCTACTTCCCTCAAATCATGGTTAATGTTATTCTCCCAGCTCATTCATGGTTTATCAACTGGCAGTCTTCCCTCTGATTGTCCTACAACAAGCTTCCATGCCCCTCTTGTATTCCTAATTCGCAGTCTACGAGACTTAACTGTTCCTATTATATCTGGTTTCCTATAAAAGATAATGCAGCTCACTGGTATGTAGTTTTCTCCATTCACTTGTCTGTTCATCTCTCTTTAGTATAAAATTTTCCTAACAACTTTATTCTTAAATACTTGTAACCTTCTCTCTTCCCTTAAAGTAAGAGTCCATGTTTCACATCCATATAATATAACTGGTAGAATAACAGTTTTATATATTTTCAGTTTAATGTTTTTGAGAGAAGATGGGACAAGAGTCTCTGTAATACATAATAATACGCATTTCCAGAATTGAGTCTATGTTTAATTTCTTTGTGCATCTCATAACTGTTTGTAATTATTGCTCCTAGGCATTTCAATTCAGCCACTTCTTCAAAATGTCCCTCATTTGTCATTAACTGTACATATATATATATTATATATAGGCCTATATATATATATATATATATATATATATATATATATATTTATTTATTTATATGTGTAACATATATTTAGTTCCATTGATGTTTACTTCCAGTCCCAATGTCTTAGCGTTATTCAATAGTGTTCGTATTGGCCATTAGTATCTCCTCGTTATCACCTAATAATATCATATCATCAGCATAAACCAACAGCTTATTAATGCCATTGAGTTGAAGGCCTTCTTCATCCTCAAAAGATTTGATGGCATGCTCTACAAAATTGAATATAAAATGTATTTACAATAAACATTTTATTGTGTTTAATATATCATACCTAAAGGAATTTTATATAATATTACTTATTTTACATAACATTATTACATAAATATGTAAATATTTTACATGTCAATAATACATAAATATCCTAGCATTACAAATCGCATTTTGAAATAATTGAAATCCCAGTGTATTCTGTATTGCGCATGCGTAAGAATAAAACAATACTTATTTAATGTATTAAAATTGTAATTACATATTTTAAGATTATCCCCATATAACTTATATAATATTAATAATAATACTGTAATAATAATAATAATAATAATAATAATAATATTAATAATAATGATGTTGATGATTTATTTATTCTGGCAGAGCTAAGACCATAAGGCCTTCTCTTCCGCTCAACCAGCACAAATTACAAGTACATATTTGACAATATAGATTATATGTAGACTATACTAATATTTGTAGTAGTAGGACTTTATTAGACAAAAAGTAAGATATTTACAATATTATTTACAAATATGGGTCGCACGGGCAGTAAGCCGTACGTGCTGTTGACAGTCTGTTACAGTAAAGTAATAATTGGTACTAGTGTAAAGAAAAATAAACAAAAACAGCAATAACATTACAATTACATAAAGAAAACACAATAAAAATATTACCATTAAATAATAACACAATAGCATTATACACTAAAAACATTAACATTACAATTACATAAAGAAAACACAATAATATTACAATTAAGTAATAACACAATAGCAATAACATTACAATTACATAAAGAAAACACAATAATAATATTACAATTAAATAATAACACAATAGCATTATACACTAAAAACATTAACATTACAATTACATAAAGAAAACACAATAATATTACAATTAAGTAATAACACAATAGCATTATACACTAAAAAACATTAACATTACAATTACATAAAGAAAACACATTAATATTACAATTAAATAATAATACAACAGCATTATACACTAATTAATTTATATATAATTGTTAATAATTAATGGTATTGCATTTTGATAAAATATTTTATTCATGAATGAGTGTTGTCCTTATTTTTCGCGTTTTGTCCAGAAATTTACCGAGGTTTATCCAATTTTCTGGATTTACCAATAACTCGTAGCATGCCAATCTTTCCCGATTTGAATTTAGAAATCTTTCCGGTAATAACTGACGTCTCCAATATTCTAAATCATTACATTTTCCTAATATATGTACCTCATCTTCAAAGTTCCCGCACATTGGACATATTCGCATATCGTGATCGTCGCTAATTTTTAGAAATTTCCATGCCCCTAGCCTAAACCAAGCAAGCCCTGATCTCTCCTTAAATCCTAAGTTGAGTATATACGATTCTTTTCCCCAGACGTGTTTTAGGTCTCTTTGTAAACACAGTGAGCATTTTCCTGTACATTCGGCGAACGTATCTTGTTGGTTTACATCTAAGTACCTCCTCCTTATTTTTCTCCACACGTTCTTGCGATTTTCAGTCCCTTTTTCCCATATCCAGCCCATCACAATCTTTTGGAGTTCTCTCCTAACCTCGTCTGCCCAAAATTTAACATCTATGTTTTTAATTTGGTGGTCGTAACAAATTGCTCTAAGCATTGTTTGTTCACCTTGGATTACTCGCAACCAGTATTTGAGTACACGAATTTTACAGTTAATGTCGTCCTGGAATGACCCGAATTCATATAAAATTCCACAGTTAGAAACGGCCTTACTAAGTCCTGTAATATACTTTAGAAAATGCGTATATACCTTATTTAGTATTTCCGTTCTTTGGAAACCCCAAATCTCACTACTATAGTGCATTACTGGCCTGACCATCGCTCCATACATTTTTTCTAATGTGCTGACTGGAATATCAGGCACTCGACCCAGAATACCGAGTACACTGTTAAGTTGTCCCCTCCCTTTAAATAATGCTATATCAATGTGTTTTTTCCACTTTCCGTTCATTTTCAACGTCCTACCAAGATATTCAAAATGTTTCACGTTTTGAAAAACTTGATCTCTGTATTTCCATTCCTCTGTTCTACCATAAACCGTCCCATTTTTAAAGGTCATTGTTTTTGTCTTACTAGCATTTACAGTCAATCCCCAATTCCGACAGTATATTTCCAGTAGGTCAAGACCTCTTTGCAATCCCTTGATTGTCTTGGAACAGATAATTAAATCATCTGCATACAACAGGACTGGGATTCTAACATTTCCTATCTCCGGAGCCTCAATTTCTCCTTCTAGCATTACGTCTACAATATCATCAACGAATAGATTAAGTAGCATTGGTGATAAAATGCAACCTTGTCTCACTCCCCGATTGGCTTCACTGCTCTCTGTAATGTGCCCTTGGTCTACTTTTATACAAAATTTAACATATTTATAGATTGACATTAAAGCATGTATCATTTTATGAAACAATCCTTTCCGATTTAATTTTTCCCAAAGTGCGCTTCGGTCCACAGTATCAAATGCCATCTTAAAATCAATGAATGCACAAAATAATTTACCCCCCTTCATTTCAGATTGTCATCAATTAATGTTCTCAGAACAAATAGGTTGTCCACCGTGGAGTACCCTTCTCTAAAACCTGCCTGATATTTTGAGAGTCTATTGTTCTCTTTAGCCCCATTGTCTGATTCGTTCGTAAAGTACTTTACAATATATTTTTCCGAACACTGACAAGAGACAAATCCCCTATAACTTTCTGGTATCTGTGCCCCACCTTTCCCTTTGTATAGCGGTTGGATGACATCTGTCGCCCAGGCTTCCGGATAATCTCCTCCATTAAAAAAGTTTGTTGAACGCAGTTTTCAAAACGTCTACTAATTTATTGGATGATCTCATATTTTTTCAAGAATTCCCCTGGTATTCCATCAATTCCAGGTGCTTTACCATTCTTTAAACATTTAATGGAAGAAACCACTTCATTTTTCGAAATATCCTGATCCAGTAATTGAATATGAATTGGGTCAGGGATCTCAACTATATTTCCTTGATTATATCTTAACCTCTCATTTCCCAGCACCCTATCAAAGTAACTTCTCCATTCCCCGGGCGTTATTCTTGTCCGATTTATGGACTTTACTTTGAGTTCCCTTATCGCTTTCCATATGTCCGCAATGTTCCCACTTTCAGTCGCGACTCTCATTTCTTCGGATTTCTTATTTTGCCATGCTAGTTTTGTTTCTGCCAATAAGTCTTTATATTCCTTTCTCTCTTGCGCATAATTTTTTCTGCTTTCATGTGTGCTTTCTTTTCTAAACTTTAAAAGACTACTTTCGACAAATTTCTTCTTCTTTCTACATGCATTATTGTACCACCCTTTGTCCTTCTGGTTCATTGCGTATTTAACCTTGAATTTTTCCCCTGCTTTTGAAAACATTCTGTCAAAATTTTAATAATTTCCTCCCGCTAAGATCATTTAATTGCAGATCCTGTATTAGCGTTTCCAAACTCCTGTTAAATTCTTCTCTCAGATCCTCGATCCACCTGAAACGGATAATTGGCCGCAATATTGTTGCCACCTCATCATTAACTGTCTCAATAATACCTTTCATATTAAAATAAGTTTGTTGGGAAGTGGTGTGTGATTCGATTCTGGAAACTATACAGAAATTACTTAGGACTGGAATCATGTCTTGTGTGCATATTGAATAATCGATTACGCTACTTCCATTTTTATTAATAAATGTCAGTTCTCCATTTTTATCTTCCCCATATTTCCCATTCAGAATTTCAAGTTCAAATGCATCGCAAAAAGCTAACAATTGGTTTCCTTCTGAATTTAAAATCTTATCTTTGCTTCTCCTACCCTCACCTCGTGTTACATTATCATCCGATTTTATAGTGATATTTTCCTCCCCAATCCTACAGTTAAAGTCCCCTAAAATTATTATTCCCGCTTCCGGAAACCTATCTTTTATTTCTGCCAACGAGTCAGACAATTCAACGAAAAAATTTGGATTGGCATACCTGGAATTTAGTGGTTGGCGATAAATAGACAACAGACACATTTCTGCTCTTTCTGTATGGTAATATATACAAATTGCCTCTTTTAAAGTAATATTTACCTTTTAATATATGGGTCTAAGTTAGCTTTATATAAAATGGCAACACCGCCTGGATATCTACCTCTCTTTCCTCTCTTTTGATTACCCTTAAAATAACCTTTCATATTACATAGATTTACGCATTCATTAGCTTTTAACCATGTTTCTCCTAGAGCTAATATATCAAAAGTCTCAATAAACTCTACACATCTGTCCATTGAAAGTTTTTGTTTTAACCCTTCGATATTCCATGAACCGACTGTCAACAAACCCTATTGTGTTCCCTTGTCATTAGGCTTACCTGTATTTTTCGAACTTCCCTCTCTCAATAGTTCCTTTTCTGCGGGTAGATTCAGAAGTCTTAGTGATTTTCTTGTTGGAGTTCTTGTGTCCGCCGGTCGTTCACCTCTTAGAGGTGGGGTATGCTGTTTGCGTTCGGCCGTTTTTTGCTGTATGTTTATTGAATTCCTGGGAGTTATTAAGGTAGTGGTCCCTCTCTCTTTCTCTCGTGTAGAATACTAATATAGACATGTGCTAGATAATATATATTTTTATATAGACATGTGCTAGATAATATATATTTTTATTTCCTTTATCTCAAGTGTTAGAGAGCGAACTACATTTTCTTACTCTCTTAAAGGTAAGACCATTTTTCGACCAATGAAAATGCAGTGCATATACGTGGTTTGTTTACATTACAACTGGAACTTAACTCGGAAGAGGTATAGTAGCAGTAGTGAACGTATACCCTGTCCGTTCCTTAAAGTGATCCTCGTCAAAACAAAACCACGTGACATGCTCGCTTTTCATTGGTTATGGACACCGACATACACCCTTAGACAAAAAAAAAAAAAGAGTCATCCGCAGATTCCATCAACCGATCGGGGAACTTCGTGAGCGCTCGCAGAAACCGTACTCACATCAACACGTTTTCAGTAATTGTACTAGGTTGTTTGTTAGTTAACGCAGTGCACACTCAAGCAACATGAAAGATAGAGCTTTCTTAGTGTGTTTCCGTGGTCGATAGGTTAAACAGACATCGTCTGCGTTCGTAACCTGACGGGTTCGATTGCCGAACTATTTTTTTTAAACTGAATGTTAGAATAGCATTTTGCTTGTAATATAGTTTCATATTTAATTTTATATTTGAGTTTTATGGCTTTAATGCACACAGTCACACACAAAAACATAAATTAAAACCTTCTCCTAATAAATAGATGAGGAAAGAAAATAATATCTTCTAAAGTGAAACTTTAATAAAAACAAAATCAATATCGGGTGTATGAACCCTCAGCATCTATTACCACCCTCAATCAACGGGGCATTGAGATTTGCCTTGTGGCAATGTCCTTGTGGGTATGCTGAGTCATGGTAAAACTATATATGATTCATTATAAATAAACTTGTTTGAGGCTGTTGCTTTTGTGCAGATGTCTGCGCATCACAAGTCTATTGAATGCAATATATTGAAATTCCCTGATCAAATCCTGAATATGGTAAATATAATTGTTACAGTAACGACATTAACATTGATTTAATTCAGATGTCAAAATAAAATGTTGTATTTAATTCATAAAACAATTTAATACAAATATAATGAAAACAAACTGCATAATTGACGACGGGAACCTGCGACCTTTATTAACAGAAAGAGTGACTGCATGCTTTACCGCTGACCTAACAGAACACGTAGGAGTGTCTTCAGTTCATGACACATAACATAGTAGCTCAGAGACTGCACAATTATGACTAGTTTCCTAGTTTGGACCCAGCGCTTTTCGAGTAGGACTTAAAAGAAATGTGCGTTGAAAAGATGGCTCATTATTTTGTCTAAGAGTGTACGTTGTAGAAGCAATAAGTACGCGAAAAAAATAGTTCCCTTCATTAAATTAAAAATATGTCCTCTGAATATACATAATATTCTTCGTGAATAAAAATAATAATATTCAAAACAAACAAAATATTCTAAAATGTACCTAATCAATAATTACAACTTAAAATAGTTTATTACACATGGGTGACGGATTTGAGCCATGCTTCAGTCGATTCTCATGAAACAAAATGGCTGGAAGTATAGAGTCTTGCTGTGTCGTCATCTCTCTGTCAAAAGTGACAGTAATTATGGCGGAAGGACATGGCTTCTACAACGAACGTCGGTGTCCATAACCAATGAAAAGCGAGCAGGTCACGTGGTTTTGTTTTGATGAGGATTACTTTAAGAGCGGAAAGGGTATATATTAACGCGCTATTTGTGCAAGAGGGTGATATACAGAATGTGGCATACGTCAGTTAACCACTGCACATGGTTGCAAGAGAAAATCAGATTGGTTGAAACTGGGGTTTGAATACGAGACCTTCAGCATATAATTTCAAACACTACCGCTTAAACAACAATGGAGGCCACTCTCAAAAATGTCGGTAGTTGTTTTTTTGTATAGATGTTGTAAGTGTAGATAACAAGCAAAAAATTATTGACAACATATATATTTTTGGCGAAGGGCATAAAGAAAATCAAGAAAGGAGAAAATTCGGAAACAGAAAATTAGAGAAATAATGAATGTTAAACATAATATTATAGAAGTAATAGAAGAACGAAGATTGACATGGTATGGACATCTGAAGAGGATGGGGAGTAATAGAATCCCAAGAATGATGCTGGATTGGAATGCTGAAGGCAGGAGGAGGAGGGGAAACCCAGGGAACAGTGGATGTATGAAGTGAGAAGAAACATGATCAGCAGAGACCTCAAAAAAGAAGATGCTGGGGATAGAAATCTATGGCGGAGCAAAATACATTTGAGCTGAAGGATAACTACTGGAATGTAGAGAAAATCCTTAATAAAACATGTTGTAAGCTACATAAAATAATATATTTGCATTTTATGTTAACTGACCTATATCACACTCTCTATTCCCATCTGTGTGACTCAGTCTGCGGCGTCAAGTGGCAACAGCGTTCCCTTAAAAGCAATAGTGTTTGCTAGACATGATAAAGTGTATAGAAAATGTACTGAAACCAGACACAGCAGAGCACGTGATAACATATTTCATAAAGGTGCGCGCTTCTGTGAATGTAATGCTATGACGTAATAATTAACCAAATGGATAAACCAACAGGACATACGGAATTAAATAAACTTATCCGGAGATAATTAAATTGTACGTAACACGCTTAACTGCACATCGTTGTTACCAACTGATGTTAATTAGAACGCTAAACCCAGTTATAACTAGCACCAAGTTTTTGTTAAATTAACGCTAATTCTGTGAATTATATTCATAAAGAACAACTCAGTAGAGATGCAGTTATGCCAGTGGAATTATTTGCTTTCCTTATTTATGATAATAGTGTTATTAGGTGATAGCGAGGTGATATTAGGGACTAACACACGCATTACATTGAGGTACATTAAGAAATTGGGACTGGAAATAAACATCAATAAAATCAAATACATGTTCACACATAGAAATATATATATATATATATATATATGTACAATAGCGGATCCGACAGATATTGTTCTGCTCGAACGTTTATTCTTGTGTCATGGACCGACGATAAAAATGTAAGTTACTTTTTTACCAAAAAATTAACTAATTAAGACGTAATGAGATATTGTTAAATAAGTTCACAAGAAAACTCCTCACTGCCATCTGTTGTGGCTAAAGAAGCGTGCATGACGTCACATTATTGTCGCGCGGAATATGATGATAATGCAGATGACTACAGATCTGACAAAAATGTCCTATAATCCGATCGCAGCGCCATCTATCGAGTCCGATTGTGAATCTAAACCATAGGTGGACTCAGTCAAACATACACAAAAAAAAATGAAAATTGGTCCAGTCGTTTAGGCACTTTTTAATTTCTGATTTCAAGTATACCTCCACTTCTAATTGTGGGTTTCGCCCATTTTTGGATAAAAGCTATGTCGGTTAATTTTAATGGGATATACTAAGTTTCGTTATGAAACATTCAAAATTGTGACTGCTAGAGCGACTTTTAAATTTTTACTTCAGGTGAACTCCTACACCTAATGATTTTAGAGGGTCAATTTGTGAATCTAAACCATCGAGTGCCCCAATCAGACACTCACAAAAAATTTGATCAAAATCGATCCAGTCGTTTGAGGAGTTCAGTGACAAACACACGTACGGAAGAATACACTTGTATAGTATACTAGCTGTACTCTGCTGTCGCCAAGTCAGGTTAAATGGAAAGATTGTTTGTTATTCATTGCCGTAAAATATGTAGTATAGTGTGTCGCTTTTACGTCCAATAGATAGAGATGTTCTTCATTTTTCAAGAAAGCATATTTTTACATGTCACAGGTAAGACACACACACACACACACATATGTATATGTAAACATGCGCGTATTCGAATGCAACGTTGAGTCAAAATTTCAAAGCAACCGGTAAAAAACTTTCGGATATTTGAGATTTTGAACAAACGAAGTCCCGCGCCATAGCCGAGCGGTTAAGGTAGGAAGCCTTGGCGCAGAGCTACGGGACTTGCGCTGGTTCGAGTCTCCATGGGGGAAGAAATTTTCTCATGGTATTTCGGCCAGTATGGGACCGGTGCCCACCCAGCATCGTGAGGCAATTGGGTAGCTACAATAAGTAGCGGCTCCAGGTTGAGGAACCAGCTATAACGGCTGGGGGACTCGACATGCTAACCACATGTCACCCCTACACTGGCTGTTGATCATCTGCCTCTGTGATTGACACATGTGGATGTGAAGGGCCAGCAGCCGGCTGGTAAAAGGGCAACCGCTGAAAAGTGGAAAGACCCTCAATCGGAAATCGGAACAAACGAACATTTACATTTTTACTCTTCCGAAGTTGGTCTTCCGAGTTGAAGTTGCTTTTACATCCGATTGATGGAGCTGTTTTTAATTTTTTTAAATATATTTTTACATCTCACAGGTATGATATATATATATGTGTGTGTGTAAACACGCGCGTATTCGAATGCAACATTGTATCAAAATTTCAAAGCAATCGGTAAAAGAACTTTCGGAGATTTGAGATTTTGAACAAACGAACATTTACAGTTTTATACTCTTAAGTTGGTCTTCCGAGCTGAAGTTGTTTTTACGTCCAATATATGAAGCTGTTTTGCATTTTAAAACCATTTTTACCTCTCACAGGTAAAGTAAAGTAAAGTGATCCCACTACAGGCCTCAGGAGGCCCTTGGGGTAGTGGGAGGTTAAGATTCACACTTTTTCTGGACAAGCGGCACTTGATGTCAGCTGGGTGCCAGCCCTGCGTGATAGCCGTCTTTACCCCCAGAACAAGCATCTACTCATTTCCGTTAGAGGTTAAGTCGATCCCAGGACCATAGTGCCGCCTGAAGGTTTGAGTCAATATTAAAAATACTGACCCACCGGGACTTGAACCCTCGACCTTCCGGCTTGTAGCGCAATGCCTTAACCACTACCGCTACGGTGTGCCCCCTAGATATGACATATAAATATACATAGCAGCTGTGTTATCATAGATGATGTGATAAAAATGTACAGTTGGTGTTTGAGCCCAAAGAAACGAAACAGGTCCCGCTGCAGGTTGGTGTAGTGTTAATGATTATTGAGTGTGATTAGTGAGTGTGAGTTTGGTGTTTAATTCTGTAAATAGTTGTTAATTTGGATGGGATGATAGCGGTCACCCATCCCCTCGCTGGTCAGGCTCGGTGTTCATTTTCACCGACGGTCCAGATCTTCGGCTGGCGGGTAGAGTCGCTGGGATTAGGGGGTGGCCTATGGTCGATGATCAAATGTTGGTGGAATGAGAAAAAGTTTGGTATATTATCCAGAGTAACGGACAGCGAGGAAAATAAATTACATAAAGACACTAATATCTTGTGTCAGTTATTTAAATGTGGCGGACCGCAGTGAGATCGAAATCAACCATAACTGCTATATTGTGTCGTTTTTAAAGGTGTAGGAGTTGAATATCATACTCCCTTATAGCCTATGTTCATCCCGAGAATCTCCTGAACGTTTTGCAAAAAAAAAACATTTAAAATCGGATTAACGGTATGGCCGCGCATAGAATACCAACAAACAAACAAACATTGATTTTTATATATTACACTAGCTAATACCCGGCGTGCGCTCTAATCCTAATTAAATGTTAATGTGTTTTTACCACCAGCCGTGCGCTGTTATACTTGCCCCGGAATCTGCTTATCCCGATCTTCTTGGCATCAATAAAAGACAAAAATGATTATTGTGAGTTATCCGTAGAAGATAAACATATACCGTCGCGGAGTTTTTTTGTAGAGTTTTTTGAGATATTCAATTCTGTGCACACCCTTAGACAAAAAAAAAATGAGTCATCTCTTGATTCTATCAACCGATCGGGGAACTTCGTGAGCACTCGCAGAAGCTTTATTCATATTAACACGTTTTCAGTAATTGTACTGTTGTGTTTGCTAGTTAACGCAGTGCGCAATGAAGTAACATAAAAGAGAGAGTTTTCCTTTGTGTGTTTCCGTGGTCGAGAGGTTTAACACACAACATTTGCGTTCGTAACTTCACGAGTTCGATTCCCGTTCTACTTTTTTTTTTTTACTGAATGTTAGGATATCATTTCGCCTGTAATATAGTTTCATATTTAATTTTATATTTGAGTTTTATGGCTTTAATGCACACACAAAACACATAAATGAAAACCTTCTAATAATTAAATGAAGAAAGAAAATAATATCTTCTAAAATAAAAAAAAGAAACTTTAACAAAAACAAAATCAATATCGGGTGTATGAATCCTCAGCATCTATTGCCGCCCTCAATCTGCGAGGCATTGATGCAATCAAATTTCCACAGGCACGTGGACGATCGGCTAGAGCATCCCAGGCGTCTTGAATTTGTGCCCATAAGCCATCTTTCGTTTTTCGTGCATCTGCAGGCCAATTAGAGTTCCTCTCTATTTTCATCTTGGCCCATACATTTTCGATTGGATTCAACCTGGTGAACAGCGAAATTTGATTTGCCTTCTCCTTTAACAATTAAATCAAATTTAGCTAAACATATTTCAGAAAGCAGCCACAGTTTTAACAATATCGATAATATAATGTCAATTATACACAGAGAAAGCAACAGACCCAAAATTAACATTTTACAAGAAATCGAAATTATCAAGAAGGCCAAGAATACAAACATTCTCAAAGAAAATGTGCCTAATAAGCAAAACCCTCTATTAGACATATAGTTAATTCAATACTACTACAACGACTCCAGAAGATGAAGCATGCGTCGAAAGGCCTAGAGTGAAATCAACGAAAATTTTAGATAGTTGAGGAAGACGGTAGTATACAGGATAAAAATAAATAATAGTTTAAACAAACTAAAACAACACGCTTTATTAGAAAACCGAACTAAAAATGAAAAATAACTTTTTTCCCCAAAACGCTTGGGATAAAATTAAAGTGGTCAACAAAAAAATTATCTCCAACACATCTAAAATAAAACTAGAGTTATCTACAAAAAAATAATTTTAATATCAAAAGCGTGGGGTGCTCTATATCAATTAATATATTTGATAATAAACAGATATTGGTAAAAGTAAAGTCTCTAAGAAGAAAACGTAAAAACCATAAAAAGCACCCCCACGCTTTTGATGGTAAAATATTGTTTTTTTTGTAGATAACTCTAGTTTTATTCTAGATGTGTTGGAGATGATTTTTTTGTTGACCACTTTAATTTTTTCCCCAAGCGTGTTGGAAATTAAAATTATTTTTAATTTTTTAGTTCGGTTTTCTAATAAAGCGTGTTGTTTTAGTTTTTTAAACTATTATTTATTTTTTATTTTTAGTTTGGTTTTCTAATAAAGCGTGTTGTTTCAGTTTTTTAAACTATTATTTATTTTTTTATTTTTAGTTTAATTGATTGTCATAAACCGGAATCCCATGAAAATTTAATTGCTTAATACTTTTCTAAAAATACCTCCGGCCCGGATTTGAACCAGCGACCTATTGATTGCTGAAATTATATACCACTATAGTCCACCGCTCTACTAACTGAGCTCTTACAACGATTGGCTAAAAAGTCGATAAGTCCGCAACCTATTACACCGGTTTTTATTTTTTTGATTTTCCGATGATTCTGGCCAGGATTTTAGAAAACAAATTATGAAATTATTGTATTGTCATGGGTCCTTTACAAGTATACAAAGTTTCAAGTCGATCCAATGTTTTTAAGTGGGTGAAAATCGTGTTCAAAGATTCCATTACATAGATACAGGTCCGTTACATAGACAGATACAGGTCAAGCTAATATAAAGCGTGTAAAAATATATATTTTAACATTGTTATAACCTCAACGGTATAAAAAAAATATGAACTTAAAAAGTATAGATTAATTCAAATGTCCAAATAAAATGTATTTAATTCATAAAACGTTTTAATACAAATATCACGAAAAAAAACTGCACAATTGAAGACGCGAACCTGCGATCTTCATTAACAGAAACAGTGACCGCATGCTTTACCGCTGAGCTATCGGGACACGTAGAAGAGTCTTCAGTTCATGCCACATAACACAGTAGCTCAGGGACTGCACAATTATGACTAGTTTCCTAGTTTGAACCCAGGGCTGTGCCGAGTATGACTTAGAAGAAATGTACGTTCAAGAGATGGCACATTTTTTTTGTCGAAGGGTGTACATTCATTTGGTGTATTTGTTATGGTTTAGGCAGCTTAAGCTATTTAAGCGTCAAAATAGGGACTTTATTTCACGTTTTTCACTACAAAGGGTGAGTTTTAGGGGTGAAGGGGTTGAATATTACAACTCTCTTATAGCCTATGTTCATCCTGGGAATCTCCTGAACATTTTGCAAAAAAACCCATCAAAATCGAATCAACGGTATGGCCACGCATATAATATGAACAAACAAACAAACAAACAAACATTGATTGTTATATATTAGATAAAGATGGAAATGACAGTTAATGACAAATGGAAGAAATTTTGAAGAAGTTGGTGAATATAAATACCTAGTAATAATAATTACAAAGAGGAATGAGATGCACAAGAAAATACCCTGGACCTCGTAACCTGTCGCCCTCAGGGTATAATAACGATAATAATACCCTTGGTATACAAATAACTATTTGAACAAAAGCAGTTTTTTATTGAAACGTGACGACATATAAATACATGTTGATGGAAACATCACACGTCATAAACAACACATCAATCATCCAAACTGGAATTAAAATGTGTAAAACTGATCATTAATTTTAATTCACCTTATCACCGTGACAAAGTTCCATTGTTCCTTGTGATTCAGACAGGTGTGTAGGGGGATAATGCGTGTGCCTACGTCATCAGTGTGTGATTTATCTGCGTGCGTGTTGTTTTTATTCTAAACACTGATAGTAACACTTATCTGAAAATGAGAAGGAGGAGGGTATTGCTGGTAGACCCTTTTTTTGCCCTACTTTTTCTTCTACGTATTTCTGTTCTTCTTCTTTTCCTTTTATCTTTTACTTCTTTTTTGCTCTTCACATATTTGTTGTACTTTTTCTGTTCTTCATTTTATTTTTCATGTTTTTTCTTCTTCCTTTCCATGTCTTATTCTAATATTTCCTTTCCATATCTTGTTCTACTTTTTCCTCTGCATAATTTCGTTCTTCTTTCCTTTTAATACTTTTCTTCTTTTTCCTCTGTATATCTTATTTGTTCTTCTTTTTCCTCTTCATATTTTTGTTGTCTTTTTGTCTTCAAATTTTTGTTCATTTTCTTCTGAACATTTTTGTTCTTCTTTTTCCTTTTCGTATTTTTCTTCTTTTTCCTTTCCGTACTTTGTTCTGTTTTATCCTCTGCATATTTTCGTTCTTCTTTTTCCCTTTCATGTTTTTCTACTTTTTCCTATGCATATTTTCATTCTTCTTTTTTCTTTTCATGTTTTTTTCTTCTTTTTTCCTCTTCATATATTTCTTCTACTTTTCCCTCTGCATAATTTCGTTCTTATATTTCCTTTTCATTTTTTTCCTTTCCATGTTTTGTTCTACTCTTCCGCTGCATACATTTGTTCATTTTCTTTTTCATATTTTTTCTTCTTTTTCCTCTTCATACATTTGTTCTACTTTTTCTGTATATTTCTTTTATTCTTTTTTTTTAATTTATCTCGTCTTTTTCCTTTCCATATTTTGTTTTACTTTTTCCTCTGCATGTTTTCGTTCTTATTTATCTGTTCTTCCTGGCGCTTGGTAAGGAAAGGGGTGCCTCAAGGCAGCGTGCTCGCCTTCTTCTCTTATCAATTTATATTAATGACATGACCAAGAAACTACAAAACTGCAAGCATCATCTTTACGCCGACGACTTATAGATTTACACACACTTTAGGCCTGACGAAATTAGCGAATACATTGAAAAGTAAACACTAACCTCAGACATATATCTTTATGGTCCAGACAGTTTGGGCTAAAACTAAATGTAAACAAAACGCAAGGAATAATTATCGGACATCCAAGACTATTAAACTCCATAAACAATAGCAATATGCCGGCTATTATGTTAGATAACGAACAAATTCCTTATGCCGACGTCATTAAAAACTTGGGACTTTACTTAGATTCTAATTTAAATTGGAATACCCAAATAAAACAAACATCTAAAAAGATCTTCTCCATAATGCATTCCCTAAAGTGTCTAAAAAATTTTCTCTCTACAGCTCTTAAAAGAATTTTAATCCAAACCTTGGTGATGCCGCATTTTGACTATTGTGTTGCAGCGTGTCCATAATATGTGTATCAGATCCATATTTAATGTCCGAAAATACGATCACATTTCTCCATTATTCCACGAATTGTCATGGCTACATCTAAAAGAGAGTAGAAAATCACACTGTCTAATTATCTTGTTTAAGATCCTACATACGTCGAATCCCAACTATTTATCATCTCGTTTCCAGTATCTATCTTCCAACATAACTTAAACGCAAGATCACAAGATAGTCTCTTGCTTAATTATACCGCAACATAGAACATCACATCACTCCATGTCATATTTATACTATCTTTATTTCTCGCAACTGGAATTCCCTATCACAAGAAATAAGGGGCTGCCGGACATTGACATCTTTTAAAAGAAATCTAAATTTATATTTGCTCTAACCTGGACTTCATTATTATCCAGTATAAGGTACATATTATATTAATTGGTGTTTCTCGCATAATATATCATATTTATATTATTATTATTATTATTATTATTATTATTATTATTATTATTAATATTGTAAGTATTATTATTGTTATTTCGTATAAAATGTTGTTTGTATATGAAATTTCCATTGCAACATTTAATATATTTTAAATTATTTATAATTAGTACAGTGTTTATCTATATTGTCAAATATGTATTTGTATTTGTGCTGGTTGAATGGAAGAGAAGGCCTTATAGCCTTAATTTTGCCAGAATAAATAAACATTATTATTATTATTATTATTATTATTATTATTATTATTATTATTATTATCATTATCCTTTTCATATATTTTCTTCTTTTTCCTTTCCATATTTCGTTTTACTTTTTCCTCTGCTTATTTCTGTTCTTCTTTTTCTTTTTTTGCATTTTTCCCTCCTCTTATTTTTATTCTACTTTTTCTTCTGCATATTTTTGTTCTTCATTTTCCTTTTCATATTTTTTCTTCTTTTTTTCCTTTCCATATTTTGTTCTACATATGCCTCTGTATATTTCCATGTCTTTTTCTACTTTTCATGTGTTTTCTTCTTTTTCCTCTGCATATTATTTGTTCGTCTTTCTTCCCTTTTCATATTTATTTTCTTCTTTTTATATTTATTCTACTTTTCCTCTGCTTATTCCGTTCTTTTTCCTAGTCACATTATTTCCCTCATCATATTTGTGTTCTACTTTTTCTTCTGCATACTTTCGATCTTCTTTTTATTGTTCATATTTTTTTTCTTGTTTTTCCTCTGTTTATATATTTTTTTCTACTTTTCCTCTGCATATTTTTTTCTTTTCATATTTTTTCTTCATATATTTGTTCTACTTTTTCCTCTGCATATGTTTATTCCTTTTTCTTTTCATATTTTTTCTTATTTTTCCTCTTATTTTTGTTCTACTTTTTCCTTTGCATATTTCTGTTATTTTTCTTCATATATTTGCTCCCTTACTTCTTGCTTCTCTTCTTCTACCACTTCTTCCTACTGTCATTGCTTTTCTTCCTCTTCCTCGTGTTATTCCGTTCCTCTTTCACAAATTCTTTCACTTCAACCTCTTCTACGTTTTACTCCTTCGCTTCTTCCTCTTTTACATTTTTTCCTCTTAATTGTTTTTCCTAATCTAATTTTTCCAATTATGCTTCCTCATCGTATTATTCATTTTCTTTTTGCTCTCCGATAAAAAATACATCGCTGAATAAAAGTAACTTAACTGTTTTTAATGAACCCGTCATTAAACTTTACTATTTTTAATAAAACAGATAATTTTCCTCGGGGATTCAGTAAACATGTGGAACGGCACCGCCCTTCAATGCTGTGGGGACGAATGAATTGCATGATAACTCATATAATATTTACTAGGAATTTATCTCCTATAACTGCTGAGACTTGGACATATACAAACAAGGAGTTGAGCAGAATCCAAGCTACAGAAATGACATTCTTACGTGGAATGGTATATAAAACAAGGAGAGATAGAATAAGGAACGACAAAATCAGGAGACATAAAATGTAGAAAAAATAACAACAGACATAGAAAACATTAGACTAAAATGGTTTGGACATTTAAAAAGAATGGAAAAGGAAAGACTACTACAAAATCTGTTAAATATCAAGATACAAAGAAAACGAACACGAGGTAGACCACGAAAAAGAAAGAAAAGTTTACAAGAAAGAGGATAAAATTGGGAAGAACGAGAAAGAAGCAAATCATTGTAAGATAGAGATGGTTGAAAATATATTTGGAGTCGACCTCCCGAAAGGAGGACACGATAAGAGATGATTATTAATTATATTCTCATTTATTGAATTATTAAAAAATTGAAGGTATATTTTTATTCCTAAAACAATCAGAGATGATGAAACCTGTCCCTGTATCAAAACAAACATAAGGGATTGAGAGTAAAAGTGGACCAAGTCCAAAAAATGAAAATTCTAGTTATATGTGGATTTTGGTTCAAAACATCAATAATTTTTCAGGTAAATTGTGAACCAAGTGAATAATAACAGGCGAAAATATAGTTTTATTTCATTATATATTCACTTCTAACATTATCAATTATTTTAATTCCTGGTCCTCCAGGTTGGGTGTTTTAGCGATGGGCTAGCTTCCCGTCTTACATAAAAAATCAGGCAATGCTAAAAGGCCTAAAGAAATTAAAACTGGACAGATAAAATATTTGTGGTTGAGAATAATACATTTGGGCTGTAGGATAACTACTGTAATGTAGAGAAAATCCTTAATAAACATTATTTTAATTATATATGTGCATGCGATTACATTTGTTTTGTATTAATTATTTTTTTTTAGTTTGTGGATTTGTGTTTTAATAAATCTAGCTAGAAAATCAATCTTTCGGTTTAATTATTTTCTTTGTATACATAAATTATTAATAATTTCTACTCACTAAAACGTTTAATTAAACATTAAGTTTTACACTAGTGCATTCCATAAGTAGCTAATGGCAACACTGTTATAACACCATAAAACATTTATTTAGGTTATTTTTGACATTACGAACTTCGTTTATAGTCTTTTATCAAATCTATTATACGCTGCCAAATCCATGGAAGACGGTGCACTGAGCACCATTTCTGGATATTTCTCTAATTTAATCGATCTAGAGCTTTTTGGATATCAACTCTTGATTTAAATCAAATACCTGGTCTTTGATAATAAGTTATAGTCACAAGGACTCAGGTCTGGTGAATTTGGTGGATGTTCGAGTACTTCCCAATTCCACCTTCTAAACAAATTCTACTGAACATATTTTTTAGAGCGGTATTACTTACTGAATGTGAGAAAAAGTAAAAGTATTTCACAAAATTGAATGCCTAATAGGCCTATTTATTCTTTTTCACTGTAAAAAATGGTTAATTCTTCATCTGCAATTACATGTATTATTTTAACTTTATATAATAATAATAATAATAATAATAATAATAATAATAATAATAATAATGTTTTATTTATTCTGGCAGAGTTAAGGCCATAAGGCTTTCTCTTCCACTCAACCAGCACAAATACAAATAAATGTTTGACAAATATAGATATACACTATACGAATTATAAACAGTTAAAGATACAATAAATGTAGCAATGTAAATTTAATGTACAAACATTTTATACGATAATAACAATAATAATAGTTACGATAATAATAATAAAAATAATAATAATAATAATAATAATATAATAATAATGGTATAAATATGATAAATTATACGAGAAACACCAATTAATATATATACCTTACACTGGGTAATGATGAAGTCGAGGTTAGAGCAAATATAAATTTAGATTTCTTTTAAAAGATGCCAATGTCCGGCAGCCCCTTATTTCTTGTGGTAGGGAATTCCAGTTGCGAGAAGAGACGATAGTAGGCCTATATGACATGGAGTGATGTGATGTCCTACGTTGCGGTATATCAGTTTTTCTCAAAAAAATTAAAATAGACTTGGTCCACTTTTGTTCTGAACCCCTCAAATGTATCGTATCTATATTTTCTAACGTTTTTATGGTTTTCCTTTTCAATTGTCAAGTATATTTTGTTACTCTTGTCAGACCCTATTTGGGTAAGTTTCTTAAATAAATGTTTTATTTAAAATTATTTTATTTTGGTAACTGACGTAACTTTAAATTAGGGAGAAGAATAAAACAATTTCTGAGAGGTTTCGAATGACATTTAAACATTTGAAATACAAACTACGATGGACAGGACATGTGGCAAGAATGAAGAATGAAAGAAGGACAAGGAAACTTAATGTAGGTACGCCGGATGGGAAGGGTACACTAGGTAGATCAAGAATAAAGAGAGAGAATAACATTAACTATGATTTGAGGGAAGTAGATTATACAGGGGATGATTGGAAAACATTAGCTCAGGATAGGGATGTATGGTGAGCTTTTGTCAACGCGATTCGATAGAGCCAGCTAGTTAGTTAGTTGTTATCATTACTATTATTATTATTATTATTATTGATATCATTATTATTGTTAGTAACTTTATTATTATCATTACTACTACTACTACTATTATTATTATTGTTGTTATTATTATTATTATTATTATTATTATTATTATTATTTTTTTTATTTGCGGATGAGCCCATGTAGGACTACGCAAAGTACTTAGAGGCGTTTCCTTTGAGCCCAAATTTCTTTCATTCTTTTGCTATGAGCTTGTTTTCTCTCATCTGTCCAAGTTGTTCCAGTTTTTTTCTTCGGTTTGTCCTCTTGGTCAACTTGCCACTTATTCACCTTTATTCTAAATATATCTCTGTTTGGGATATCTTCTTTAGTAATTCCTGCCAGTTTTAAATCCTTTATGACTTCATCAATCCACTTCATAGTATCCACTGGAGCTTTACTTCTGTTTTCGTAGAATTCCATTATCTGTTTTGTAAGCCTATTTGAGTTCATTCGTTTAATATGGCCATAAAATGTTAACCTTCGTTTTCTAATATCACTATGAATGTCTATATATTTTTATTTCATTTTTATATTATTATTATTATTATTATTATTATTATTATTATTATTATTATTATTATTATTATTACTGTTAATGCAGTGGATATGAGAAGTTCACTAGATTTTACGTAAGACGTCTTTTTAAAATTAAGCTTGAAACAAATGACTGCCTCAGGTACTGTGAAAACGTAGGTTTATGGCGGTTTTTTCTCTCTTTCTAAAGTTGAGCACGCTGCACGCAGATAAAAAGGTAACTCTTTTGTGCGAGGAGTCAGTAAATAAAAGCAAGTCTGTTAAGTAAGTCAGGTGCGTCGTTAATACAGGTACCTGCATTTACCTGCCTTGTGGTTTTTACGGAAATTAAATACGCGGTCAGTTTACGTGACAAAACAAACATTTTTAATTACAGTTTTATATTTCTGCTAGCGAAATGATAAAAAAATATATACAAACTCTACTTTTCTCTGCGGTGACATTAAAAGACTACTCGAACAGAAGTTAAAGGGGATATATTTTTAACTAACTAACTCACTGGCACCAATGAACATGGACAGCGCAGACATAAGCTCTCCATACATTTCTATCATAGCTAAATTTTCTAATCATCCCTTGTATAATCTACTACCCTCAAATCATAGTTAATGTTATTCTCCCACATCATTATTTATCTACCAACTGGGCGTTTTCTTCTGCTATTCCTACACCAAGCTTCAGCGTCTCATTCTTTCCCCATTCGTGCCGCACGTCCTGCCCATCGCAGTCTATGAGACGTAACTGTTCTCATTATATCTGGTTTCTCATAAAGATCATGTAGCTCACTGTTATGTAGTCTTCTCCATTCACCTATCTGTTCATCTCTCTTTGGTCCAAACATTTTCCTAAGAACTTTATTCTCAAATACTCGTAATATTTTCTCCTGTTTCACATCCATATAATATAACTGGTAGAATAACAGTTTTATATATTTTCAGTTTAACTTTTATGAAATGAATTGGGACGACAAGAGCCCCTGTAATACATAATAACATACACTTCCAAAATTGAGTCTATGTTTAATTTTTTGAGCACCTCATTCCTGTTTGTAATTATTGTTCCTGGAAAATAGTAAACTGATCCCACGACAGGCCTCAGGAGGCCCTTGGGGTAGTAGGAGGTTAAGGCTCCCACTTTTTCTAGACAATCGGCACTTGATGTCAACCGGGTTGTCAGCCCTGCGTAACGGCCGCATTTACCCCCAGAACAAGCGTCTGGTACTCATTTCCGTTAGAGGCTGATTCGACCCCAGGACCATAGTGCCGCTATAGGGTTTGGGTCACTTTAAAAATCCTGACCCCCACGGGACTCGAACCCTCGATCTGGCTTGTAGCGCAGTGCCTTAACCACTACGCTACGGCGCGATTTGAATTCAGCCACTTCTTCAAAATTCCCCTCATTTGTCACTAACTGTCCGTATCCATTATATAATGTATTTCTATGTGTGAACATATATTTAGTTTTATTGATATTTACTTCCCGTCCCAATTCCTTAGTGTTACTCCATAGTGTGGTGTGTGTGTGTGTGTGTGTGTGTGTGTGTGTGTTAGCCCTTAGTATCTCCTTGCTATCGCCTAATTTAACATCATCAACATAAACTAACAGCTTATTAACACTATTGAGTTGTAGACCTTATTTATCCTCTGAATATTTGATCGCATTGTGTAGTACAACATTGAATAGTAGAGGAGATAGTGCATCTCCTTGCTTTAAACCCATTTCGAATTTCAAAAATACCCCGAAAATATTTGCCTACACGTACACTACTATTTGTGCAATTTAGACACTTAAGTCTATCTATCTTTTTAGGAATTCCGAACTCCAGCAGGATACCATATAACTTCTCCCTGTGAATCGGATACAATTTTGAAATAGTTGATGTACAGTGACATTATATTCCCATTTATTTTGTAAAATCCCTCTTATAGTAAATATCTGATCTATTCTAGACCTTGAATATTAGTATAGAAACCATTTAATAGGCCTAAGCATTACAAAAAAGCAAGTCCAGAAATGTATATAGAACCCTGTGGTTCTAAGTTCGCGCTATTTAAAAGTGAAAAACGCAGTGAGGCAGGAACTGCTGTTTGCTGATTATAACATGCGTGCCATAATCGTTGCCTAGCAACACACAGAAGATAACGAAACAATGACGTAATAATTATTCACAATTTATGTAAATAAAACAGTTCATTACTTATTCTACATCGGATGAAGATGTGGAAAAAGGATTAAGAAAGCAAAATGTTACTTCGCTTTTATGGAAATCTGGATAAATGTCACTTGAACTTAAACGTTAAATTTATAACTCACTGTTACATGAAAGTGAAACTTGAAATCCTCTAAAATAGGTCTCTGAACAATAGTTATGTACGCAACAAGGGAAGTAAGTAGTACATTACCAGTCGAGGACGTGTTTGAGGGCAGCAAGTAAATTCGAGACTAGTAATGTACTTACTTCTTGAATTGCGTATATAATTTTGTTCACTCCTGTACTAATAATTATGTTTAATTTTTATATTTCATGTGAATTTACAGTATATCTTGGTTTGAAGAGTTCAATTGTTTGATAGCAAAGGAATGTTGATAAAACAACTTTAATTGTTTATTGTTGTTTGAATTAGTGGCAGGCATTTATCGGTTTGAGACTGCATATTAATTACAAACATGATTCATTGTAATGTAGAGGAAGCGGCGAATGCTGCTGTTGATTTTCTATTACCAGCAAAATCGAAAAATCATCATCATCATCATCACTCCAAGGATTAGGCAATTGCCCGTCATCTTCAGCTCAACAAATCGAAAAATATATATGAAAAATTATACAGAATATTTAAGGACTGGTATAAATAAAAAAAAACGTTATTAATTAAGTAAATTACTTTTCTTCCCTAGGGAAGTAAGTTGAGCAATTACATGCCGTTGTCAATGGATAACAAGGCCTCTCTGGTAAATTCATCTTACTTCCCTAAAACAGAATGATAATTAGGGCATTATTAGTATAGGAGTGGACAAACTCTTTGTCGCCCATTTCATAGACTGCGATGGTAAATACATGAGGTATTAAAGATATTAGCTGCTAAGATTAGATGTAAAACTTAATAAACACTTTGTTTGTTACAGATGACGAATTCGGTGAGAAGTCGGTGTGTGTTCTTCTGGATGGAGAAGAATCAGAACTTACATTTGTGGACCACCCTTCCTCTGAAATGTCGGTAAGTTCAATAACTACATTATCTCTGGGGTACATGCCTATAGTGTAATTGGTTAAGGCAAACGCTACAAACCGGAATGTCGCGGGTTCGATTCCCTGTGTGACCAGAATGTTTTAACTCTTAAATTAATGTACCCAATAGGATACATCAATTGATTTGATTTATTTAATATTTTAATGAAACTGAAGTATAAGAAATTACTTAAATGTTTGTAGAATTACACAATATACCTAATAACTAGGTAAAGGATTTTGAGGTGCGGCACCTTTCCAAAAACAGCTATCTGTTTACATACCAATAGTTCAATATATGTATTTTGGGGGATGAAATGAAGCGAAATGAACACAATTCGTTGCACCATTTTGCACCCTTTCGTGAGATTACTACATTTTGCCCCTTTCCCCCCTCTTTTTTTTAAGTTTCAGAAACTTTTCCTCCACTCTTCTCTGCGCTTTTAAAAGATAGGCAGAACAAATGTATTTTTTTTCTTCTTGAACAGATTTTTAAAATCTCAATCAGAAGTCAACAATATTAAATAAGTATTGAAATATGATTTATGTAATTTATACCCCATGAACAATGGTCAATCTGCAGCTGTGAAGTCAAATTTAAATTTCAACAGTGTTGCTGTAACAGTTTGAAATATGTTCAGTTAGTACTGGCAATAATTTAACAGTTTTCTATCTACCGACTTGTTGTTGGCTGTGTTTTACTAGTCTGAACCACAATGTATTTTTATTATTATTATTACAACTGGGGTTTCACAACAATAACATGGCTAATGTTAAGAAGGATAAGTTGTATTCACTTTCAGAAGAATTCAAAACGTAATTTATCGAAACTGATTGCATGATTCTTCGATTTTCCATCTGCGAAGTAACTATTGCAATAAACTAAAGAACTATGAATTACCTCTTATGGACTCTATAAAGAAGACAAATTTGGTGCAAAATGATATGCATATTATATAAACTGAATTCATGTAACTGGTTTAAACCTTAATTCAATTGTTTCAGCAGCACCTTTTTTGCATTTTTTGTATGTATTTTCAGAACCTTTCCCCCCCTTTTACGACCAAAATTTGCACCTTAAAATCCTTTCCTGTTCTGTTGTATGGCTCGGAATGTTGAACTCTCGCCAAAAGTTTAATGAAAAGACTGGAAACAGCCGAGATGAAATTCCTACGATATATGACAGGATGTACTCTGCTGGACAAACGGAGTACTGAGGATATTCGTGAAGAATTACAAATAACTAGTGTGATAACAAAAAATAGAATAACATAGAAATAAATGGTTTGAACATGTTAGTAGAATGAGTGAAGAGAGGATACCTTATAAGATGTTAAATTACAATCCACAAGGACATAGAAGACGTGGACGACAATTTAAAAGATGGAGCGAGCAGTTATAATATGGAGCCGGAACAGATCAGAAATGGTCTAAACTGTGACGGTAGACGATGATGATGCTGATGATGATGAAATCCTTTCCCTGCTAATATCAAATATTATCTATGATTTCGTTTTCGCTGCGGCCCGCCACATTTAAATAACTGACACGACAAACTGCCAATTTAAGGGTTAATTGCCATAAACTCTTCTAGGGACGTCATCGCTCTGGGATCGACTCAGCCTGTAAAGGAAAAACGAATACACGAAGACATTTATTAATTATTTTTCTTGTAAGACAACAATAAATAAACAATGCTCTTGTTGTAAGTATTTTTGAATACCTATAAATTTAGATCCAGTGCGGCACGGGTTAATGTTAATGCATTGTAATGAAATTGGATACACCATCAAATTGGGCCAAAAAATAGAGGGTGTGCGTTGAAATCTGACGATATTTTAATTCCATGTCTCTAAATAAGGATCATCATATTTTTTTTTTACCATTGCCAGCAGGTTGTCTTTTATGACATTTCAGGCCTCCTTCCCTGACATCAGGGGAATTGTAATCCATTTCTTAGGTTGGAGCACCTGGAGAGCGGAGTTACGTTACCCCGATGATATGATGGGTGATAAATGATAATGAAGCGCCAGGAGAGTCATTAACCTAAACCTGGCCAAAATTTCAGACCGTGGGCAACTACAGGAATAATTCCCTTTAAGTAAAAATTCCTACAGTATCTGGAATCGAACCCGGGACCTCGCGAACTGTAGTCAAAAACAATCACCACTAGCCCATGAGGATGTTCGAGGACCACTCTTAATTCTTTATGCTGTATTTACAAAACTACCATTGTTGTCAGTTACAATAAAGTTTAATGTAATTGCCAATTTTATAAAAATCTGTAATGTTTAACTTTGAATATTGAGTAAATAGTGGATAGTAAAATTGAAAAGGCTCACATGTGCTTGTAAACAATGATCCCCAAAGGGAAGCGATCACAAATTCTATTCAATCACAAAGAGCGTGCACACGCTATCAATGTCCCATGAGTCTGTAATCACATTTTTTTCGCTCTGCGCCCGAGGATTATTTTCCACAAATAAAACCAAATGAATGTCCGCATTGTTGCGTCATTCACATACCACGTCATTCAACAAACTCCGTGTTGATTTAATCTCTCATCAACTTAATAGTAGTGTTTTATTTAACGACGCACTCTAACAACCTGCGTCATTAGCGTCGGAATTCAAATCTGGGGGAGGGTCTAGCGCAATTGTCAGTCTACAGTAGTGTGAAGAAAAATATCAACCGGTGGACTAACAAGTTAAAAAATATAAAATTTAAATCTGACATCTAAGTTGTCCTCAACTATGTCGGTTAAAAAAATTAGGGATAATAGTTCAATTTGAATCGTTTGTTCATTTGAATCATTCAAACGAATGAACAGTTAAGATTAGTAAAACTTATATTGTTACGTGTGAGCGATCCCGTTTAATTTGAATCGTTTGTTCATTTGAAGCGTTCAAATCAACGAACAGTTACGATTAGTAAAATTTAGATTATGTTAAGTGTTAGTGATACCGTTCAAATTTAATCGTTCAAAATTACGAACATTTAAGATAGTAAAATGTAGATTGTGTTAAGTGTGAGTGATCCCGTTCAGTGATCCCTCTAAATCATTCAAATGAACGAACAGTTAGGATTTGTAAAATATAGATTATAAGTGTTAACGATCCCGTTCAATCTGAATCGTTCGTACATTTGAATTGTTCATATGAACGAACAGTTCAGACAGTTAAACTTAGGTAATTTGTCGACACTCTTCAACAACTTAGATAAATAGCGTCGGAATTCATATCTGGGAGATCTAGTGCAAATGTCAGTCTACAGTAGTTTGAAGAGAAATACCAACCATAAGGTGTGTGTGTGTGTGTGTAGGTCTGTAACAAGTTAAAAATTATAAAATTTGCACCTGACGTCTCGTTCGTCCTCAAATATGTGGTTAAAAATAAATCAGGGTAAAGTTCAGTCCGAAACGTTTGTTGGTTTGAATAGTTCAAATGAACGAATATTACTCGTATTTTACGTTAGTGTGAATTATGCCAAATTCCAATCCCCACGCATATAAGACATTCCTTATAACTAACTAACTAACTCACTGGCACTATCGAACCCGTGGGTTCATGGCTGCGCGGACATAAACTGTCCATACATTCCTATCATAACCTAACTTTTTTCAATCGTCCCCTGTATAATCTACTTCCCTCATATAATGGGTAATGTTATTCTCGCACCTCATTCTTGGTCTATCTCTGGTTTTGCTATAAAAAGCTTCCATTGCACGTCTTTCATTCCCCATTCATGCCACATGTCCTGCCCATTGTAGTCTATAAGACTTAACTGTTCTTATTATGTCTGGTTTCCTATAAATATTATGTATCTCACTGTTATGTAGTCTTCTCCATTCACCCGTTTGTTCATCTCTCTTTGGTCGAAAATTTTTCCCAAGAACTTTTAAACACTAGTAATCTCATTTCCTCCCTTAAAGTAAGAGTCCATGTTTCACATCCATATAATATAACTGGGAGAATAACAGTTTTTTTAATTTCAGTTTGATGTTTTTTGAAAGGAGTTGGGACGACAAGAGTCCCTGTAATCCATAATAACATACATTTCCAGAATTGAGCCTATGTTTAATTTCTTTTTGCATCTTATTCCTGTTTGTAATTATTGTTCCTAGGTATTTGAATTCAGTCACTTCTTCAAAATGTGCCTAATTTGTCATCAACTGTCCATTTCCATTATATAACGTATTTGCATGTGTGACCAACTATAATGATTGTTTTCAGCCTGAAAATTGCATATCTTCATACGAGCCACACGCTTATGTGGTGGTGTACTCCACCGTGGACAGAGCCAGTCTACGCTGCGCCGAAGAAACTCTCCAGTGTCTGTGGAAGAGCGACTCTGTGTCTTCCAAAGCTGTTATACTTGTTGGTAACAAAACAGACCTCGTCAGAAGTAGAACCGTCAGCACAGAAGGTTAGTACCTCACCACTTATACAGGGTATGTCTGTACTTTACATCCAATAACCATTTTATACCTCTTCCGAGCAAAGTTCCAGTTGTAATGTAAGCAAACCAGATGTATGAGTGCGTTTTCATTGGTCGAATAATGATTTTACCTTTATATATGTAAGAAAATGTAGTTTGCTTTCTAACACTTGAAATAAAGGAAATAAAAATATATATTATGTAGTACATGCTATATAAGTTACATGGGAGAATCTTAAAATATATAATTACAATTTAATACATTAAATAAACATTGTTTTATTCTTCCGCATGCGCAATGCAGAGTACGTTGGGATTTCAGTTGTTTCAAAATAGCCGCTTTCGATAGAATTTCTTAGAACACTGGAAAGGAAACCATTTGAAAAGCGGAGGAAAACAAATTAGAGAATGTTTTCAAACAATTTAGTGAAACAAAATCTGTTTTTATAAGATGTAATGAAAATAACAGCAGAATTTACGGGTGAGTCAGCATGGAGCATAAAATCTGCTCGCAATGAAATTGTAAATAAAGGATATCTATAGACATCATGGAAAAAGCGTAAAATTCTGATTATAAAAGCGTAAAATTATATATTTTTTGTCATAAATAAAATATGAAATGGAGGAAGTTCCTAAGTATTGGTACCATCTTACCTTGTATTCAGTGTTATTTCCTGTAAAATACAATGTTACCTAAGAACAATGTTTGTATCGTACACAATTCTGTCATATGGCGGGTAAAAGTAGCACCACTGTTCCACCAATAGACGTAGTAATACCTTATGTAAGTTTGTTTACAATACAACTGGAAGTTAGCTCGGAAGAGGTACAGTCCCGAACTGTACTTAAATACGCCACTGGCAACACGCTGCCATAGTTAGTTTCTGCCCCGTATTTTGTTTGACATAATTGCATTGTGTAGTTATTCAAGTTACAAATAGATGGCGTTGTGAAGCGATGTCACGTTTAATAACGCACTTGATGCAATTAATGCGACTTACGAAGAAGTTTGTTGTTCATGAACCGCACAACTCGACAGGGAACCCCGTGTGATTAATGTTCCCAATATTATGTTCCTCAACTTGAAGAAAACTTGCAGCCTTTGCAACTTGGTTAATTACATCACACGTTACTCTTTTATCATCATCAACAAGGTATGGGCCCGTTCCGCTCCCCGCTGCACGGTACGATACAAGTCGTCCTTCCGACGTCGTTTCGGTCTTTCTAAATTTCTTCGGCGTTCAGATCTATAATAAAGTATCTGTTTTGATAAACGATTATTTGACATTAATTTTATATGTTCAAACCTATTTTCGTTGTTTCACATCCAAACTCAGTATATCCTACTAACATAAACCGAGGAAGATATTATCCAAAAATTAACAACAATTAGAAGTGGGGGTTTACCTGAAACCCGGAATTAAAAACTGACTAGCAACCGCCATGTATGGTTCATCTCAGCGTATACCGTTTATTTTAATTAATCTTTAATATTTTGTTTATTTAGGCTTAGCAACGCACGCCGGGTATTAGCTATTTATATATAGAGGAACTTCGGGTAATTTGGACCCCTGTTTTGAATTTGTTGTTTTCTTCTTTTAATTAAGGGGTTTGAATTTTGTTTAATTACAGTGATTATCATTAGTGTTGTAACTATAAAATAGCATTGTTATTTTATTCAAAGATGGAAACATCTTCATAATTTATAATCTTTTTTACATTACAAGAAAGGTCCACTTTAACTTCCATATTCGGATAAAGTGGACCCCAGAGTCCACGTTAGCTTTTAGTCTATTTTTAAGTTTATTTCCTCTATTAATTTATACAGACAGGCACAGATTAATCTAAAAATATTTATGACTCATCATAATTAAAAAGCGTTGATATTTATTTAATCTTTTGAAAAATTATTGTTGGTTATAACATTCACACGTCATTCAATTGCAGAAAGCGTCTTTGGATTTAGTAAAATTACAAGAAAATATTAAATAAAATTAATTAAGTGCATTGTTTTTACAGATAGTATCCTCATTGATAAAATATACGTATTCGTGTAAAGTGGATCCAAGTCCTCGTGAGGAGTCTCCACGTTAACAGAATTTCTTTGTTATGTTTAATTATTTTATACAGCCATCATGTCACGTAATATCAAACCAAACCCGTCAGTATACTAAAACAGCATGTACATAATATAATATATTTAGGAGTTTTTTCAACATTTGTAATATTCAATAGCAGAAATTAAGAAGTGATTCTTAGCTTGAAAAACTTTAAAGTGGTAATTTTCATAAATATCACAAATAAATCCTTCTTCGCACAAAGGATAATAGAAACTGGCCTTGAACCCGTCAGAGTTGATGAGGGGAAGAAGTTAAAATACTTTCTGTTCGAGGGCAGCACCAATTAAAGAAAATATTGACAGGGTCCACTCAGGCAGAAGGGTTCACATTACCCGAACTTCCTTATACCTCACTGTGGTTCTTAATGGCTTGTAAAAGTATTTACAGCCTTAACAGCAAATATCAGTTTTCCCCGGAACTCGCCAAAATACAATGGACGTGTTTATTTTCTCTTGAGCGTGTATTTATGTGTGTGTATGAGAGAAGGCATTTATTTCAGAATTGTTTTTACGTGTTGTTATATCCCAGTTCATTGGCCAGACATGACGCCTTATTCATTTCCGACTTTCACTTCAACAAAATAGTTCCTTCTTCTTGGAAAATACACCTCCCCACTAGCTCATGTCCACATCTACAAGAACCGCAAGCCTGAATAAAGAGTATTATAAGATAAACATTTAAATATAAATTGGAGGCCTTTCGGAAGTTAACTTCCATCATCAGCAGGATGAATATGTACTAACGTTAGTTACTACTAACGACATTTCAAGACCATCAACGTCTACAATGTCGTAAACAACAACTAGAAGCACAAACTCATCATGCTGGTGATGGAAGTTAATTCCCGAAAGGCCTCCAATTTATATTTTAACACAGTTGAGGACGACGACAGTTTCCAACAGGTATATATTTTAATTTTTATCTTATGACTATTCACCTCAATGTAATTTGATGTGAATTTTATTGGTATCGACCGATTATAGAGGTCTCTGTGCAAAAATTACCGTCCGTTATCCATCCAAGTAATACCTTAGTTAGCAACTAGGTGTCTCACTGATGTGATATTTCGACCCCATATCGCTGGCTGACAGCTGTGGGTAAATAAGCATGACTAAATTAGCTTGATTCAAAACTGCCACTAGGGAGCACCCTAACCCCTACACGGAAACTCTACACATCTACAATGTTGAGCCTTAGCCTCTCATTTGTTAGGAGTTACTACACCAAGCTAATTTATTTAAATTTATTTTACACTTAGGTTTACATATATTCATTGTTTTTACGTTTTGAGTGTAGCCATATATATATATTCGTATGTTTTTCTTCTCTTTATTCATGGAATACAATATGCATGTACGGCCGAACAGACCCGTGCGCAATGTAAATCAAAATGCATTTATTTACTATGAAAAAAACCAATAAATTCCATTACCATATATATATATATATATATATATATATATATATATATATATATGTAAAAAGGATGTAAATGAATTATTTGACTGCTTACAAGTAATTTGAAATAGGAAACCAATGGTACACGACGGAAAATGGGCTAGTTATAGGGAATCAAAGTAATCGACATTTGTTACAGATAAATCAACAGGAGAGCAAAGTAGAAGAGAAAATTGTACTAGAATAACTTCAGATTTTAGTATTAATTCGAGATCCTGATTGCTAATAATTCATCAACA
This sequence comes from Diploptera punctata, assembly GCA_030220185.1. NCBI lineage: Eukaryota > Metazoa > Arthropoda > Insecta > Blattodea > Blaberidae > Diploptera > Diploptera punctata. Next base: position 789,038 of record JASPKZ010008348.1, read on the forward strand.
ACGTTTATGAAATATTGTATTATCGAATTCCTTAAAATGTCGAACTTACAGATGATTGCACGCCACTGCACTAGTTACAGTAGAATAGGTGCTATGAGAGCCTTTGCTCAGAGTGAAACACGCAGAATCTGTGTTGTTAACGTGTGGCTTAATGGTTAAAGCGATGCATTTGATATTGTAACACTGATTTTTTTTCTGATTTACTGAAGTATATTGTTTCTTCTTTCCCAGTAACATTATGTATGCCATGCGTACATACGCTGTACCTCTTCATGTTATTACTCTTGTGATCACTGCACTATCATCTATCTAAGTACATAAGTACTGTATAGTACAATTGCACATTTTATTTGCGACACCTATTGTACTCTACAGTATGTGCATTACTATTACTGTACAACCTTTCAAACAATTCAAAACGATACGTTTTGTAACTCATGTACTGCGCCGACATTTCAATACCGTATTCTGTAAAATAATGAATAAACAATTAAACCAGAAGTAAATATACGTTTGTAAAACTGATTTTCAGTACGTACATGTTAAAAAAAAAAAAAGGAACACATAGTGTGTACGCAGTATCGAACTTGATGCATCTATCTTACATTTGTGTTGGTAGTAAGACTGATATAACCTCTGAGCTGAAGGCGCATGCATATTGCAATCATATTATATCAATTTTAATTTGAAATGATCAATGGCGTGCCAACCATTTTAAACATTTAATCATAACTTGGACATTTTTATTCGTAGACCATTAGTTCATTATTTCAAATTGCTTATACAATACCCCTCAATATGCAGTTAAATTTGTGCGGTATAATTCATTTACACCCTGTATATATTATTTTTTTCCATAATATGGTAAGCAGTCAACACACCGACCCAATGAGACATCTAGCGGCAACTAAGGTATTACTAGGATGTTGAGGTCGGTAAATTTTGCTTAGAGGCCTTTTTATTCAGGCTTAAAAATCTTTACAAGCCTGGAAATCTTCAAACTCGTTACCCACGACTTAAAGTCACTCCCGGAGGACTTGACCCTTGGATTTTTCCATCATAAAAAATCCATTGAACCTGGCCGGGTTTGAACCCGCGACTCTCGGGACCAGAGGCAAGGACCACTAGCCCACCGCGGTCGCTAACTGTTCTTATTATATGTGGTTTCCTATAAAGATCATGTAGCTCACTGTTATGTAATCTTCTCCATTCACGTGTTTGTCATTTATAAATGTGTTTATGTTGCAGAAGGGAAGAACATGGCGACGTCTTATGACTGTAAGTTCATAGAGACGTCGGTTGGGATCAACCACAACGTGGACGAGCTGCTGGTGGGAATCCTGACGCAGATCCGACTCAAGCTGGAGAATCCTGAACGAGCCAGGGATCTGTTCAGAAAGAGGAGTTGTTCTCGCAAGAAGAACAGGAACAAATCTCCATTGAGTGGAGCATCAGCCGGTAGCCACAAGCCTTACCGCGGCTCTCGAACTTCCACGAGTCTCAAAGTTAAAGGTCTTCTAGGGAAAGTGTGGGCGAGGGACTCCAAATCCAAGTCGTGTGAGAACTTGCACGTGTTGTAGAATAACCAATGGACCGATTTTTATATTATTTATATATTCATAGAGAGGTTATTACAAAAGATCTCAGATTTAAAAAAAACACCATTACATTATTTAAGAGATTGAATTACAAATATCATAGACCTTTTAGAAATAAACACTAACTCACTGGCACTATCGAACCCGTAGTTCATGGCCGCCCGGACATAAGCTCTCCACACATCCCTATTCTGAGCTAATGTTTTCCAATTATCCTCTGTATAACGTACTTTCCTCAAATCATTCTTGATCTACCAACTGGCTGTTTTCCCTCCGGTTTTCCTACAAACACTTTCCACGCCCCTCTTTCATTCCCCATTCGTGCCACATGTCCTGTCCAACGCTATCTATCAGACTTAACTGTTCTTATTATATTATCTGCTTTCATATTAAGATCATATATATATATATATATATATATATATATATATAGGCCTATATATGACAAGATAAGAAAAATAAATGCCTGGACGGGATTTTAACCCGGACCTCTGAGTTGATATCTCAGTGCGCTACCACTTATGCTACCAGGCAAATCCAGAACAAACATTTATTTTTCTTATACATATTCTCCATTATTACCAGATGTAGCGGGAACTCGGTCTCCACTGCCACCTAATAGCTACTATAACAAGTAAGCAAATTAAAGATAATATTTTTACTTTATACTTTATATATATATGTACATAGCGTAGTGGTTAAGGCACTGAGCTACAAGCCGGAGTGTCGAGGGTTCAAGTCCCGTTGGGGTCAGGATTTTTAAACTGACCCAAACCCTCTGGCGGCACTATGGCCCTGGGGTCGACTCAGCCTCTAACGGAAATGAGTACCAGACGCTTGTTCTGGGGGTAAAGGCGGCCGTCACGCAGGGCTGACAACCCGGCTGACATAAAGTGCCGATTGTCTAGAAAAGTGGGAGCCTTAACCTCCTACTACCCCAAGGGCCTCCGGGCCTGTTGTGGGATCACTTTACTTTTTACATACATACACTACCTAATACCCGGCATGCAAAGAAATGAAATATTAAACGTTAATTAAATTGTATGAGACGAAACAAACATGGCGGTTGCTAGTCAATTTTTAATTTCGGATTTCAGGTAAACCTCCGCTTCTAATTGTCGGATTTCGGTCATTTTTGGATGATACCTACCTTGGTTTATTATAATACGATATACTGAGTTTCGTTGTGAAACATCCAAAAATGTGACAGCAAGAGCGATTTTTCAATGTTTACTTCAGGAGAACTCCTACACCTAATGGTTATAAAGGGTTGAATTGTGAATCTAAATCATCCAGAGACCCACTTAAACACTCAAAAAATTTCATCAAATCAGTCCAATCGTTTAGGAGTTTAGTGACAAACACAAGTTCAGAAGAATTATATATAAAGATATATATATATGTGTGTGTGTGTGTGTGTGTGTATGTATGTATGTGCACTAATGTTCCTTGTTCCTAGGACCATGTCCCTGTGTTTAACCTTTTGCTATGGATTTGTGTGTGTGTGTGTGTGTGTATGTATGTATGTTATGTGCACTAATATTCCTTGTTCCTAGGACCATGTCCCTGTGTTTAACCTTTTGCTATGGATTTCAGAATGGGGAACTTCTTCTAGGAAAACCAGTGGGATAGCACCCAGTAGGTAGGAGAATAACATCAATCGTAATTTGAGGGAAGTAGATTATACAGGGGATGTTTGGAAAACATTAGCTCAGGATAGGGATGTGTGGAGAGCTTATGTCCACACAGCCATGAACCTGTTAGTTAGTTAGTTATAGGAAAACATTGGCCAAAAACAAGCTCTGATTTTTTCTAATCCATCAATAACAAGTTACTGAAAGTACTGGAGCATGTGTTCCCTATATCAAAACACTAAGCCAACATCCCTCAAACAACCTCTGATTGTTTATCTGACATATCAACATCAAATTACTGTAAAATAAGGTATTGGAGAGTGTATGTTCCTTATATCAAAACACTAATCCAACTACCACCTCCTTCAACAATCTCTCACTGCTTGTATAATGCAAGGCTTTCACATTGGCTAGTAAGTCTGGGCTATAAGGCAGTGGTCTGTTACTGGTGGTTTCGATTTCCCTCGACTAGCGGAGGTCATCTTTCAGTGGCAAGTGTACAAAGCGGTAGCTTCCAACCAGGGAACATCACCGGGAAAAGAAAACTCATCCCTGAAGATGTCCTCTGTAGCGAGGAAGAAACACCAGTTATTCTAATACCAATCTCTCAATGCTTATATTAAAATTAATGTTTGGAAGTCAACTTTATGAGATAATAATCATAAGTAATGCCACGAGTGATTTCCAAATTATCGATAAATTCACGACTCACGAAGTGAGGAGTGAATTTATCTAGATAATTTGGAAATCAAGAGTGGCATTTGTTAGGACTATTTAACGAATAAAATTAAGCTGTTTACTCACAAATCATTATTTAACTATAGTTATTTTAAAATATTTATATATTTAATGTAAACGGCGATGTTTGAAAACAAATGAGAAACGATAGGTACGCTTCTACTGCTTCATTTGTTTATCACTGCAACCAGATCATACTATTTATTGCCAAAGGAACGCAATATTGTAAGGAGGAGCTTTCTTTAATATGGTAATCATAACACTGATAAATATTTGGTGAAACACGATTCTGATTGGTTGTAAAACAGAAATCATTGAAACGTGATTGGTCATTGACTCCCATTTGGGGCATGAGTTAAATAGTCATTTTAATTCAACGGAGATAATTTTTTGAATACCTCATAAATTTTGTGCTTTTCACGATACCGTGGTTTCAGGTGACATCTCATCCATCCTCAGTCATAACTCGAACTGATGAAATTCTTTGGCCATAAACTATTCTACTGTCAACATCTTCTGTGCTGCCATCTATGATTGAATTTATAAACTTCAAAATTAAATTTTGTTCGTTAGGAATATTGAAATTAATTGATTTATATTCTGTCAATTTTAATGGTTTATCCACTTGTTTTAAAAGTTTTGTTTCTCTTCCAATTTTATGATGTTCTAATAAACTATGTGCAGCAATTACAGATTTTTCAATTTCACAATTTTTAATATTTCTAAAATGTTCTTTAGTATGAATTTCCAAATTCCTTTCAGTTTTTCCTATATAAACTTTATTTCAATCGTATAAACTTTACTGAAATCGCGGTATTGTGAAAAGCACGAAATTCAAGAGGTGAGATTTTTTTTTCAAAAAATGATCTCCGATGAATTTAAAAACTCTGAATGTTTGTTTACTGATGTAATGGTGGTTTTAAGAGATCTTTGTAAGAGAAAACAAAACAAATTAATGACCAAATATATTAAACATATTCAACTGTAAAGACAAAATGTGAAATATTATTTATTTTGTTATTCTTAATTTTGTGTGATATTTTACAATTGTGTGTTTTTAATTTTAAAAAATATTGTAGCTTATGTGTTTAGAATTGTATCTTTGTACTTTTGCACATGTATTCGCCGATTTTTTGCCAGGCATTATATACACATCACATGTAATATTGTACTACAATATGTGTACAATTGTACATTTATATCTATTCATTGACATTTTATCATGGTGATTTATTTTTTTGGAGACCAAAGAATTTTTTCCAAATATTATTGTAGAATAAGGTACCACACAGGCTGCACAACTTGCACAAACATCAACTAATTTTTTACTGTCACTTGATTTAATTTAATGGGGCAGATATTCAGGGGAAACTGTTGACGAAGTTTCAATCCAAAATAGTATTTACTTTCATTTTTATTTCTATATCTCTTCCAAGTTAAGTTCCAGTTGTATTGTAAACAAACCAGATGTATGACTGCATTTTCATGGTTGAATAAATCTTTTACCTTTAAATGTGTAAGAAAATGTAGTTCCCCTCTCTAACTATTTTATGGGAAATAAGACTGAATACAAGGTAAGATAGTAGCAATAATTAGGAGCTTCCTCCATATCTTATTTATTTATGACAAAACATTATATATGGATCTATCTAATTAGTCGTTTACGCTTTTTCCTTGATGTTGACAGATAGCCTTTATTTACAATTTCATTATGAGCAGAATTTATGCTCCATGCTGACTCACCTGTAAATTCTGCTGTTATTTTCACCACATTCTCAGTGGTTAATATAGGATATTTTTCACTAAACTGTTTGAAAACATTCAAAATGATTTGTTTTTCTCAACTTTTCAAATGGTTTTTTTTCAGTGTTTTAAGTTATTCTACAGAAAGTGACTATTTTGAAACAATTGAAATCCCAACATATTCTGCATTGCACATGAGTTAGAATATAACAATGTTTATTTAATGTATTAAAATTATATATTTTAAGATAACTTATATAGACATGTGCTAGATAATATGTATTTTTATTTAATTTATTTTGAGTGTTAGAGAGCGAACTACATTTTCTTACACACCTAAAGATAAAACCATGAAAATGAAGTCATACATCTGGTTTGTTTACATTACAACTGGAACTTATTTCAGAAGAGAGGTATATGAATATACTTTCACGAACATATTAAAGGTATTCAGTTTCAATATGATATTGATATTTGCTTTAATTTTAGCTGGAACAGATATGGCCCTTGAATGTTGGTAACAGTTGATATAAACAAGTTGTGCCAAGCCTGATGTTGTATCATGTACATAATATATAATGTAGGCTTTTTTACATAAAATTCAATTATAGGGATTGACAACACACCAAACATATTTGTGATCAAATTAGCAATCAAAAAAATATAAACAATGTGCATTTTTAAAAGCGGTATTCTCAATCTTTGATATAAAAACAAGTCATATCGTTTTAGTAAAATTGTATCACCTCACCTCATATCCTTTTTCTTAGACCAGTTTCAGGACCTTAACCTCAGTACTTTCATGACTGTTGTTATGTCGTCTTGAGGAGCCACCTCCTGCTCCCTCTGTTGTTAGACTGGAGAAACATGAAATCAAATAATTGGAAATATCTTACAACGTGTGACACAAAAAATTTTTCACAAGTTCCATTCATAACACCATGCGCATGTGCCAACAGACGTGAAGCTGTTTTCGCTGTGGAACCATGGAATGAAGCCAACATATACATGATATTTGAACATTGCCAATGAACCTAAAAGCTAATGTAATGCAATTTAAGTACTCTAACCTGTGAAAGAATGCACACTGATTTTATTTAATGTAAGTTATTAACACAGATTCTGTGTTGGCTGCACTGGAACACAGAATATTTGTTAAAATCAATATGGCTGCCACATCTTCATGTAGTTCAATATCGTGAAAAAATGTATTCAAATAATCATTAGAAAACATGTAAAAATCATTGTAAATGGTGGGAAATAATTTGGAAAATGAAACTTTAAGAATAAAATTTGACAGGAGTTTATGAAGGAATTAAAAAAGTTGTGTCACAGGTTGTAAAGTTTAGCCAAATAATTTTCACTGGGAATTTCTAAGTTCATTAGTTTCTTCTTTAATTTAAAATCTGTGTTCAAACAGCCTGGTTTAGGGTAATGAAGGTATGATGTTTTGCACTTGGTACAGGTTGAGAAATGCTATCGGTAGATACACGCACTTCATTAGTGTCAAACTGTTAAAAAGACTGATCAGGTAGGGGAATGCAACTTGATGTCATAATTCTGATAGTGTTATAACTTCTCTATTTATCACGAGTGATTTCCAAATCATCGATAAATTGAAGAGACACTTTGTAACTCGTGAATTTATCTACAAGATTTTGTAATCAAGAGTGGCATTTGTTAGGACCATTTAACAAATAAAATTAAACTGCTTACTCAAAATTAATTATTTAAATAGTTATTTTTATATATTTAATGTAAATGGTGATGTTTGAAAACAAATCAGAAATGTGTGGTTATGCTTCATTTGTTTATTCACCTATAACTTGATCATATTATTTATTGCCAAATAGAATCGCAATATTGTAAGAATGCACCCTAGTGGAGAAAAATGAAACACATCAAACTGTATATTATAACCAACATTATAGGTTATTAATTAATTTTTTAGTAAGTAACTCAGTATTCCTGTGGTTGCCCATGGTCTAGAATTTAGGTTACGAACTCTCCTGGCATTTCATTATCATTTATCACCCCTCTTTCATCGGGGTAACATAACGCTGCCTTCCAGGTGCCCCAACTTCAGAAGTGGGTTACAATTATGCCAATGCCAGGAGAGAACGCCAAAAATGTTAAAATGACAACCAGAGTATTGAATAAAATATATATTTATTATTTCTAAATTGTTTTTTTGAGCGAGTGTCCAAATTCCTTTTTTGTTTTTCCGGTGTAAACTTTATTACAGTGTGGTGATTTTTCATGAAAGGTATGGTCCAAATTTGTTGAGATTTACCTCACAGTTTTAAAGGAAAACCCTGAAATAAACTCTTGTTTTTTTTTTACCATTATCTAAATTATGACAAAAAAAAAGAACATTCCCACTTCCCTTTTTGTATGGTCTTCAAATTTAATGTGTCCAACTCCTGATTGGTATAAATACATTACCACAATAATAGATTAGGAATAGGGAAGGATTTTTGGATATCACCTTAGATCATTGGATTTATAATCTGTTATCTGATAGAAAATGCCTTTTTAAACATTAAATACCATATTTATACACTCAGAGTAAATATGGTATTTAATGTTTTTATTATTAACTTAACACTTCTCACTTAAGGACAAATTATATTTGAAGAGAAAAATTATACGCTCAGACCGGAGTTTGGATTCAAAATAAATTCCCAAATATGTTTATTAGAAATGGACGTACACCAACTTCCCTCCTCCTAACCTAACAAAATAAATTACATACATGTTATTTAATAACCTAATTTGTCCCATTGGTACCTAACAAAATAAAGTGAATTTCTTGAAATATAGTTTGGAATTAATTGCAAATGTTGGTCACACCGATTTCACTGTCCATCTAGTGGAAGTTACATTAAGCATTCGCATATGTGCACTGCAGTTTTGTAGAACTTCATTGAAAAAAAAATAGCAAAATTTGCATACAAAATAAATACTTTATAATTGTAAAATATGTTTTAATAACCATTGCAAAATGTTTAAGATAGTACACAATGTTATTACAAATTGTAAAAGTATGTAGTGCAACAATGGCATAAGAATGTTGTATCAATAATCATAGAATGTCCTAATCTAAAGTTCAGGTGAATTATTTCAGTTTGGCATAAACTTTAGGGTGAATGAGGTTCGATAGCGATCAACTCTAACAGGGTTTGAAACCAGATATGCACATGTGGAAAATTACTATACAAATTTGGTGTCCACTGCTGTGTTCTCGAGGTAATGCTCTGCCATGTCACACAGCAGACCTGGGTTCGATTCCCAGTCAGGACAGGCTCCTGGGTGAAGTTTTTTTTGGGGTTTTTCCTCGCCTGTAAGACAAATGTCAGGAAATCTAGGGCCCAAATGGTCCCTGAAAATCATCTGGCCATCATCACCATTATCATTTGACCGGTGTGAAAAGAAACAGGAAGCTACCACACCTATAATTCCCTAGTAAAGCTGCAAAGCATAGCATCAAAATGCTATAATTGCAGTGAAAGGCCGGTCCTCAGGCATAATGCTATACAATAAAACACAAATTTGTTTTGTTTACCTATGTTTAGTAACAAACTGAAATGCAATAAATTTGTTTTCTATAACAGTTTATGATGTCTATAGAAAATTACTAAATATATTATGATGCCAAATATCTCATTCAGTCCATAATATATTCGGACACGAAATTATTAAGAATGCTGAAAACATAAATTTTATATAAATAAATAAATAAATAAATATATATGTCAGGGCCACTGTGATACATTCACAAAACTATGAGTTAACAGTTCAACCAATGGGTAAAAGTTCCCATGAATTTAACGGATTTTATATCTCTATACTGTAAAAGTTTAAAACTTTAACATTATTAATATTTGAGCATAGATATTTTTAAATTCTTAATAGCAACAAAAATATTTTAGTATTGGTAACATGGAAATAACGCATTCCAGCTTATGTCTTATTATTTTCTCGGTTATGTTGGTTACAATGTATTTTGAATTATCAAATGGCATTTATGGTTCAACAAAATCTGCTATAAGGAGAGAAAAGAAACACTACTAGCATTGTATAAGGCTAGAATCGATAGAAATGAGGAAGACCTAAAACACAATGCGGAAAAGAGAAAGACAAACAAACTTCTTCTAAAACAAAAGAAATCAGAGTTCTTAGAGGAGGAAACCAAGAAATTAGCAGAAGAAGCTAAATAAAACCCCTTCTTGGCATGCAGAAATAGAAAACCTGTGGCCCAACCAAGACATACCCGTAACAACATGGGAAAAGCACTTCAATGATATCCTGAATAAAATGAACATGCAGAAAGCCTATACCACCAACACCCAAGATCACAGAAATGAATACATTCTTCAAATAACATCAGAGGAAGTCCAGAAGGCAGTGATCTCGATGAAAAACAAGAAAACCCCAAGGCCTGACAACATATAAACCGAACATGTGAAAGCCGCACAAGACCTATTATTACCCTTCTGGACCCTATTGCTTAATGAATATATGCACAGGGACGATCCCAAATAGCTGGAGAATAGCAAAAATCAAATTGCTGTACAAAGGAGACAGGGAAGACCTAGACTCCTATCAAGGTGACGATTTTATTATTAATTTAACACTTCTGACTGAAGGATAAATTATAATTGAAGAGAAAATTTTTTGCCTAGACCGAGACTCGAACCCTTGGCTTAGAGCACTTGGCCCGGAAAGCCAAGGGTCCCGGGTTCGAGTCTCGGTCTAGGCGAAAATTTTTCTCTTCAAATATAATCCTATCAAGGCATCGCACTAGAAAACAACTTATTCGAAATCTTGACAAAGATCTTGGCTCAAAGACTAGAGAAAGAACTTGCTGGATACATACCAGAATGCCAGTTCAGCTTTATGAGAGGAAGGAGCACTCAACATGCAATTAAGTGCCTCATGGATGAGATAGAAACAACATTACGGAGACCAAAAGATAATTCCATGCTGTCTTCATATACTACAAAAAGACTTTCGACCTAATAGACCGATGCAAACTAATCACCAAGCTTAAGCATATGGTAGGGGAAACTCATCCACTCAAAAATATAATAAAAAAACATCCTGGCATACAACCTTGTTGAAATTGATGATGGAATAGACAAATCAAATGCAATCCATCAGACCAATGATGTCCTACAAGGGGATCCCATGAGACCACTCCTTTTGAATGCAGTAACATCCGATATCCCCGACATACTGAAAAACATGCAGGAAATGACATTGATCATGTATGTGGACGATATGATCCTAGGAAGTCCAAACAAAACAGAATTGCAGGTGGCAATACAGGAACTAGAACAATGGGTCGACGAAAACAAACTCACCATGAACCCAGAAAAGACAGTCCAATTAACATTTAGAAGAGGAGGAAGAGCCACAGAAGAAGATATGCTAATGCTGAACGATGAACCATTAACCCATTGGAGACACGTTTAAAGCGCCTAGCATGTTCACTGGGAACCCATTTAAATCTCCTCACCGCTACTCCGGCTGCGCTGGACTTTAAATCAGAATACAAAATACACATACTGTGTTCTATCACTTATGTTTTCAGATATTTTGTTTACCCCTGAATTTCTTTTAGTATCTTGTACTTTTACGAATAGCAAAGGAATGTGGCCTACCTGCTACCCTCTGTTGTGCATTGTAAACCGTTATGTTTTGTTATTTTCAAGGCTGTGAAAGTTGACAAACATTTCAAAAACCATCTTTTTGTAACAGTTCTCGGACATTGCCTTGAAAGTAAACACAAATCATATGTTCAAACAAGACCGAAAAAAATAACTAACGCAATATAATACTGTACATAATAAAAATAAATAAGCATAGACCTATACATTATAAAATCAGGAAAAGTTCTTCGTATATTCTTTAATTATCTTAGTTATATATCGACCTGTAAATTATAAAATACTATAGATAAAAACTGGACGAAACTGACCTAATATTTCTACCATCAGTAGCATGCACGGTTACGTTGTCACTGTATATTATTTCATCGTTCGAATCTTCGTTCCATGATAATTCACTACAATCACTGTCACATAACATTTCATCCACTACTTCACTTAGTTTCTCAATAGCAATAAGATCTCTCCTATTTACGGACATATTGCAAAAAAAAAATTACAGCTATGAATTTTAACAAATAAACACTGAATTTATATTCACTTATATTTTACCGTAATGAATGCCTACAGCTATAGTCTACTATTCTATAAATAATAACTAAAATAAACTATACAATACACTAGGCCTATACATATTTACTTTACATAAACAAACAACAAATTTTACTGACGGTGAATCGAAAATTTAAACCACTAAAAAAACCTAACTTCTTACAGTGGGGGTTATAACACAACAACGAGTGTAGGTCGTGGAGGAGCTCTTTGGACTTTCTACCTGCTCACGAGGGAGACTCGTTAAAAGTCTCCAATGGGTTAAAGACATTTAACAAATTCACATACATAGGCATGACACTCCAAACAACATTACGATCATTCAACCAACATATACAAGAGAAAACAGCAGCAGCCACAAGAGCAATCTACAGCATAAAAAATCTAGCTTGACCGTCACTACCCACGGTCATGACCATTATTCGAAACAATAATATCTCCAATCATAACATACGGCATAGACATTATATGGGAGAAACTGTCACTTAGCGATCTCGAAAGGATATAGATGGTTAAGGCACATTTCCTTAAAGTTGCTCTAAGGGTGGGGAAAACAACTCTGTCGAAACTTGTTTATGAACTTGCAAGAGAGTCGTTCTATGCAGAAGATCTGAGGATGAAACACCATCTGCCAACTACCGGCCCCTACACAGAACTAGTACACCGAAGCAAATTGAAGAAGAGGGAGATAGACCTTGATTTTTATGCTTTGGGAGCCATGATAGAGAGGAACTGGACAAAAGCTAACCAGGACCAGCGACATGTTGTGACACGTTATGCTGTGCACGGTTTTCTTCACAAAGTGTGTGAAAACAAGAAGTACCACGACCCAAATGAAAAATGTATATGTGCTTTGTGTGGCCACAGATGCGAACGGTACCACACAACAGAGGGGGGGGGAAAGGGGGGGGACACCGGAAGTCTAAAAACAACCCTGAACGAAATGTAGCAAAGATTAACCCCGTAAGCACATGCGCCAGGATAAAAAATACGATACTCGTACAGACATTCTTTTTGTTGGCAACACTTGTGTTTTGAAATTTAAATTTATCTGCCCGTGTTCAGTACCTTTCGTTTCAGATATTTTTTGTCATTGTTGTATGTTAAGAATTTAGTTAGTTTTCCTGTGACTGCAGGAGTTTATGTATGCATATATCAAGATTGGGTAAGAATTACCCAGCGCGTGTGAATAAGTAACATAAATAGTGAATCATTTAATTTGTGCACCATTTCTATTTTCCATTACAAAATGGACTTACAATATAGGCAAAGTGAACAAATAGTAAACTGGCTAAATGAAGAAGAAGATGATGTTATTGAACATGAATCAGGAGATGAAGCCGATCATCTCTCCGAAAGTGAACATAATTCTGATACAGGACAGGAAGCAACTATGAGTGATGAAGACTATGAGGATGATGCTCCACTGTCTCAGTTTGTTAGTTACAAAGGTAAAGATGGATCTTCTTGGAAAAAAAATATGCCACATCAAAATGTTAGGACCAGAGCATGCAATATAGTTATTCATCTTCCGGGCTGTAAGGGAGATGCTCGCCATGCAAAGTTACCTATAGAAACCTGGTCATGTCTAATAGATGATGGTATCATTGGTGATATTGTAAAATATACAAATATTTACATTAGGTCCATCCAAAATAATTTTGTTCGTGAGCGTGATGCTTTGCCAACTAATATAGCTGAGATAAAGGTACTGTTTGGTGTGTTATATTTCGCTGGTGCACTGAGATCGACTAAACTCAATGCTACAGATCTATGGTCAACTAGTGGAACAGGAATCCCTCTGTTTTCAGCAGCAGTGGGAATAAATAGATTCTTTTTTCTTTTGCAGTGCCTTCGATTTGACGACATCACCACAAGGGAAATAAGAAAGGTGACAGATAGGCTTGCTCCAATAAGAGATGTTTTCGAAGCTATCATAAAGAACTTTCAGAAAAGTTATACAATTTCTGAATATTGTACGATAGATGAGAAATTGGAGCCTTTCCGAGGAAACTGTTTCTTCAGACAGTATATCAAAAGCAAACCAGCCAAGTATGATGTAGTACTACTGGCCGATAGCGAGGAGATACTAAAGGCCAACACGCACACACTATTGAGTAACACTAAGAAACTAGGACTGGAAGTAAATATCAGTAAAACTAAATATATGGTCACACGTAGAAATACATTATATAATGGAAATGGACAGCTAATGACAAATGAGGGAAATTTTGAGGAATTGGCTGAATTCAAATACCTAGGAACAATAATCACAAATAGGAATGAGATGCACAAAGAAATTAAACATAGGCTCAATTCTGGAAATGCATGCTATTATGCATTGCAGAGACTTTTGATGTCCCAACTCCTTTCAAAAAATGTTAAGCTGAAAATATATAAACTATTATTCTACCAGTTATATTATATGGGTGCGAAACATGGACTCTTACTTTAAGGGAGGAAAGGAGATTACGAGTATTTGAGAATAAAGTTCTTAGGAAAATTTTTGGACCAAAGAGAGATGAACAGACAGGTGAATGGAGAAGACTACATAACAATGAACTACATGGTCTTTATAGGAAGCCAGATATAATAAGAACAGTTAAGTCCCGTAGACTGCGATGGGCAGGACATGTTGCGCGTATGGGGAATGAAAGACGTGCATGGAAACTTCTTGTAGGAAAGCCAGAAGGAAAACGCCCAGTTGGTAGACCAAGAATGAGGTGGGAGAACAACATTAACTATGATTTGAGGGAAGTAGATTATACAGGGAATGATTGGAAAGCATTAGCTCAGGATAGGGATGTATGGAGAGCTTATGTCCGTGCGGCCATGAACCTACGGGTTCGATAGTGCCAGTGAGTAAGTAAGTAAGTAAGTAACCAGCCAAGTATGGTATCAAAATATTTGGTCTGGCTGATTCCCTTCTATGTGTTGAACCTGGAAATATACTGTGGTATGCAGCCAGAAAGTGCATACCAGCAATCAAATTCCTCAGCTGATGTTGTCAAACGATTGATTATACCTATTTGTGGCACTGGAAGAAACCTCACGTTTCATAATTGGTTCATGAGTGTACCGCTTGCCAAAACACTTCTCAACAATCACAACTTAACTTGTGTTGGAACTGTAAGGGTAAATAAACGTGAGATTCTGCCTGACTTTGTGCAAAAAAAAACTTAAGAAATGTTCTAGTATTTTTGGATACCACGATAGAGTGACTCTCATGTCCTATGTACCAAAGCCGGGAAAAGTCGTTCTAGTGGCATCCACTATGCATTATGATAATGCAATTGATCCAGACACCGGAGATCAAAAGAAGCCAGAACTAGTAAAATTTTATAATGCTACTAAAGGAGGAATTGATACAGTCGATGAACTATGCGGTACATACAGTATGTCCAGGAAATCCCGACGCTGGCCACTTACAGTGTTCTTTGGGCTTCTCAACATCACAGCAATTAACTCTCTTGTTATTTATAAAAGCAACAATTCAACTTCACAAGGACATGTCATCTTTTCTAAAAGAACTTGCTCTCGCCTTGGTGAAAGATTATTTGGCTCATCGGTTGACCTTGAAGTATTTACCTTTGGACCTCAGATCCACTATTCGAAGATTGGCTGGTGTGGAGGAACAAACCCAATCAACACAGAAAGGTATGAAGATGTCTTCAGTTCGATGTGAAGTATGTCCGAAGAAGAAAGATCGTAAAACAACAACTTCATGCCACAACTGTGCCAATATGATCTGTAAAGAACATTCTGTGCCAATTCTGATGCTGGAAGTGACAATAGTGTTTGAGTGAGTGGCTCCCAAATGCTATAATCATTATTTCTAATTAATGTTAGCAGTGAACAAGAAACATAATATTGCAGTATTTTTCTGAAGAACATTATTGCATAGTTAATGCTCATGTGCATTGTTAATTTTGGGGGGGGGGGGCAAATCTCGATTCAGGAAGTGAACATAGTGTGTGAGTGGCTCCTAAATATATATATGACTTTTTCATAATTTTTGTTGGCACTGAACTAATAAAATATACTACAGTATTTTCGTGAAGAAAATATAGTACATACTTGGATCTTATTTTATGTATTGTTAAATTAAACAAATAATTTGGACATGGTCAAATGAAGGATAGACATGGTCAAAATAAAGATATAATTATAGAATATTCATAAAAATTACATTTTGCTGTTAATATCACTTAATAAAGTTTCGGGTAAAAAATACCCAGCGCGTGTGGTAACGGTGCAAAATTATGCGCGTGTTCTGACGGGTTAAATATAATCAATGCTACTCGAGCGTACCTTTTACTTATTATTATTAATAAATGAGAAGAACAGAGCAATTATAATCCTTGTGAGAAGTATCAATATGAGCATTAGTGAAGATAATAAAGTTACAAAAATAAAAATAAGAAATTACTCAAGGTATTCAAGAATAAACAGGAAGAGAAGACATGGAGGTTAGGTTTTTGCACATGTAGTGCTATAAATTTTGCTGCTGCAAAACATTCAGATCTGAATGTTTTGAAATTTTAGATTTATATTTCCTGTCATATCTTGATTATACAGAACTGATATCAGGGTGGGAAATAAAGGCCTTCACAAATTTTAGATATGATCATAGCAATATCTCTGAATTACTTAATATTGAAAATAACAAACAAACTTTTGGCTCAAGTTTAGAGAATGTCTCTATGATTTTCTTTACAACATTCTTATGCCACTGTTGCACTACACACTTTTACCATTTGTAATAACGTTTCATACTATTTAAATATTTTGAAACAATTCTTTATACATTTCTTACACTTTTTAATATTTACACATTTATGCAAATTGTGAATTAAGTTATACAGAATCGGAGTGTAAACACTTAATGTAACTTCTGCTAGATGGCAGTGAAATTGATGTTACCAACATTTGGAATTAATTCCAAACCATATTTAAAAAAATTAACTTCATTTTGTTAGGTTTCAATGTGACAAGTTAGTGTACATAAAATTGGTTTATAGTTCATTAAATAATACACATGTAATTAATTTTGTTTGGTTAGGAAGAGGAAAGTTGGTGTACATTTATTTATTATAAACATTTGGGAATTTATTGCGAAGATTGGTAACACCAATTTCACAACTATGTGGTTCCATCTAGTGACAACTCTATAAACTTTTGAAATTGTGTACTATTTGTCTCACATGAATTCTTCTAAGTTCTACAGAATAGCAGTGCACATGCGTGAGTTGATGTAGTGATTAATGTAGCTTCCGTTAGATGGCTCTGAAGTCGGCATTATCAACTTTTGGAATAAATTTCCAATTGCAAAAATAAAAATGGACGTAAACTAACTTCCCATTTCCTAACCTAACAAAACAAATTACATGCATATTATTTAATAAACTAATTTTATGTACACTAACTTGACCCATCGGAATCTAACAAAATGAAGCTAATTTTTTAAATATGGTTTGGAATTATTTGCAAATGTTGGTAACACCAATGTGAGAGCCATCTAGCAGATGTTACATTAAGCATTTATGCGTCTGTAGAACTCGATTCATAATATTCGCATAATTTATAAATTTTAAAAATCGTAAGAAATGTTTATAAAATGGTTCCAAAATGTTTAAAACAGTACAAAACATAATAAATGGTCGAGAAGTGTTTAGTGCAACAGTGGCATAAGAATGTAGTATGGAAAATCGTGTGAGACAAATAGGGAAACTCAGCCAAACTTTTTGTAGGACTTCACAGATATGTGGATCCATTTAGCGTCAAGTCTATAAATGTTTGAGCATGTGCACTGTTATTCTGTACAACTTACAAAGTTTATTGTGGAAATTATACTAAACTTTTTACAGGTTGTGTGAATCTGAAGTTAACAAAGCGAAATGAGTTCATTCATATTACTATTTTTTTAGTTAATTTGGTGCAAATTTAGAGTACCTTTACCTATGATTTTCCATACAACATTCTTGTAATACTGTTGCTCTACATACCTTTTTTGTCTGTACTAACATTTTGTACTATTTTAAACATTTTTGCAACAATAACTGAAGCTAGGAAGTTGAGGAAATGTCCTTTTTTTTATTCCATGTCTGAAAAAGCGAGATCCAACTTACTATAAATACATTTTGGGTTATATTAGGCCAGAAAATGGTTGGTTTTACCCGTCTTTTTTTAATGTTTTTCGTTTTATTGGTCCCTTTTTTACCTTTTTTAGGTCTTAATGGCTTTTTTGCAACTTTATCTTCTTTTGACTACACTTGTACCATTTGTATAAATTAAGAATCCACAGAGTCTAGTCTTATTTCCAAAGTCTTTTAAGAACATTATCTAGTTTTACTTTCTAAAGATTTTTCACATTCCAAAAACTTTTGTTCCGCTAGAAACTATTGAACCTGCACAAAATATCACATTATTTTTAACTACCAGCCAACTCACCACCTGAACTATTGTGTTTCGACTTCAAATTTTCTAATAAGTTGCCACTTTATGCAAATTACCTCAAGCAGAGGGTGAAGGCAGCAAGGTTGTCTTTATGCACTCGTTAGGAACTGCAACACTTTTTACATCCTTTTTCCAGTTTTTTAGGTCTTCTATAGGATATCTTTAGGTATTTTAAAGGTCTTTTATAGGCATTCACTCAACCTCCGAGCCCTAGATATAACATTTTTTCTTCTTCTTCTTCTTCTTAAACTTAGTTTGTAGCATTTTCATCCTGTTTATTTCCAAAATCACTCCTCAGAGGAAGACGTATTGGATGTGCATTCACTGTCTATCCATCTCTTGGCTGGTCTTCCTCTTGTTCTTCTCCCGTCCATTCTTTACCTCTTTTTGCAAGCCGATTTTCTTCCATTCTTTCTATATGACCCTTCCAATATTTTCGTCTATCTATAATAAATTTGGTTATGTCTTGAATATGGCATTAGTCCCCAATTTCTGTGTTGTGTATTTTATCAAATAATGTTTTCCCCTGAATAGTTCTTAAGATTTTCATTTCGCATGTGCTTATTATTTGTTTAGTTTTTGTTGTATCAGCCCTAGTTTCTGCTCCATATACGACAACTGGTCGAACTATCGTTTTGTATATGGGGTTTTTGCTTTCTATTGACATATGTTTGTTGCGCCAAATTAAATCTTTCATATGCCCTGATATTTGTGCTGCTTTATCAGCTTGTTTCTTTACTTCTTTTATTAAATAACATTTTTTCAGTTATTAAATATTTATCTACATACACAAATTGTTGCATTTATCTCTCAATGATTTTTTTCAAAGTTCTACAGAAATATGTGAAATTGGAATGACCAACATTTGCAATTAATTCCAAAATATTTTAAGAAATGGATGTTCTCTCACTTCAGTTTGTTAGTACATCAGATTATTGAACGCTTCATTAAATAATATAGTAGATAGATCATCAGTTGATTAATGTCTTTGACATTGTCCAATTCCCAATAGCCAATTTTGTCGGTCCATCATATCTCCTGGTTGTAGATGTTTCTCCTTCATGTATAAATATATTCCCTGACTCCAGGAGGTTTTTGGTCTTCCTCTGCCTCGTCTTCCCTCAGGTTTCCATTCCAAAACAGATTTTGGTAGCCGATCCTCTTCCATTCACTGGACATGTCCATACCATCTTAATTGCTGAGTTTTAATATAATCTAAAATAGTGTCTTCAATCTTCATTTTCTCCCTTATAACTGAGTTCCTAATTTTTTCTCTTCTTAAAATTCTTACTGCCCTTCGTATAAAATCCATTTCCGTTGCCAAAAGATACTTATTTGTTTTTGTTGTTAAGGCCAAAGTTCTGGTCCATAAGTAATGATGCTTTTAACAATTGTATGATATATATTCATTTTATTTTTATTACTTATATTTTTATCCCACAGTATTCCATTGAGGCAAACAATTGCAAATTTTCCTTTATTATTTCTATTTCTTATTTCCTCTTCATAACTCCCATTTTTATTTGTTTTAATTCCTAAATATGTGATCTCACTACAAGATTTTATTGTTTCTCGAGTCTCCAAAATTAAATTTTGTTCTGGTTCACCAATTGATAAATATTTTTTTTTATGTTCAAAATAAATCCCCATTTTTCATATTCTTCTATTAATTTTCTAGTCATATATTCTAAATCTTCATAATCTTGTGCAAATAACAATGGGTCATCTGCAAAATGTAAGTTGTATAAAGTTTTGTCGTTTGAAATAGGAATTCCCATGCTTGAACATTTTCTCCTCCAATTCTTTAATATTTCATGTACATACGTGGTACAGTCATTAAGTTTTGAGACTGAGCTCATAGTGGTGCTGTATTACGCTATAGTGCATAGGTGGCACCGTGGTATGGTACCTTGTCAGTTAGTCTCTCGTCCCAGCAAGAGACAGTTGAGTGCATTCACTGCAAGCAGAACTACAGCCTTTGTCGTGACGGTGATTTGAAAGTGCATGTCAGAACTCGAGATGTCACAGTTAGAGCAACATCAAGTTCTGTCAGAAATTAGGCAAGACCACTGTTGAAACGTTTCAAAATGATGCAGTAAGTTTACAGTGAATATGCACTGAGTTGCAGTGTTGTGTTTAGGTGGCACCAACGTATTTTACAAGGAAGATACAGTTTGGAAGATGATGTGTGTACTGGTCGGCCACAAACAATTTGAACTAAGCGCAAGATCGAAGAAGTTGTGACGTTGGTGCGTGATAACCGCTCCCAATCCGTAGACGATTTGGCAGCAGTGGTAGGGGTCAGCCATGGTACTTGTTACAAAATTCTTGTGTTACCTTATCCAGCACAGTGTGCCAGGAATCCTGTCACAACACCAACGTGATGATCACATGACGATTTTTTTTCTCTTTCCTCGCATAAAAGCAATCCTACGTGGGCGTAGATTTCATTCTTCCAAAGACGTCATGACTGCCACAAGAGAAGCCATACGGGACATTCCTGCCAACATCTTACAGCGGTGCTTCCAACAGCTATACCTACCACCATTGGCAAACATGCGTGACGGCCAAAGACGACTATTTTGAGGGAGGGTGTGATTCTATTTAAGTGTACGCCTAGTTATCGGCATCTTGTGAGACATACAGATTCTTGTGGGTGCCTATCCTCAGGCATATAGTCTCAGAACTTAATGACTGTACTAGTATTTTAAACAGAATCAGTGATAGACAACAACCCTGACGAAGACCTTTATTTATCGTAAAACCATGTGACAATTTACTGCCAATTTTAATTTTAGATATGCAATTATCATATAAATTTTGTATAGCTTTAATTATTATAGTCTTAATTCCCATAAGCCTTAAAGCAATCCATTAAATAATATGCATGTAATTTATTTTGTTAGGTTAGGAAGGGGGAAGTTTGACATGATGGGTCGTCAGCTGCTTGCCCAACCCCCAACCTGGTGGGTTAAGGACTCTTCTGTTGGGGTTCCGTACCCTAGTCGAGGTAACTTCATTTGAGGGTGCCAGACTTGATCCAAACCATCTGTGAAGGTTTTGGGTGGATGTTGTAATGCCTGCTGTCTTATATCTGTATAAAAGGTATTTATAAGAACATTAGTGCACTTGCTAACTTTATAAGATGGTTATTTTAGGAGAGTCTAAACTGTACCAATTCCGAGCAAGGTTCCAGTTGTACTGTAAACAAACTTGTATAAGGTATTACTCTGTCTATTGGTGGAACCGTGGTGCTACTTTTACCCGCCATATGACTGAATTGTGTACAATACAAACATTGTTCTTAGACATCATCATATTTTAAAGAAAATAAGACTGAACACAAGGTAAGATGGTACCAATAATTAGTAAGTTCCTCCATTTCTTATTTATTTATGACAAAAAATATATACGGGCCTACATAATTAGATGTTTGCGATTTTTCCATGATGTTGATAGATGTCCTTTATTTACAATTTCATTAAGAGCAGAATTTGTGCTCCACACTGCGCACCTGTAAATTCTGCTGTTATTTTCACCACATCCTCAATGGCTAATGTGGAATATTTTTCACTAAACTGTTTGTAAACATTCAAAATAATTTGTTTTTCTCCGCTTTTCAAATAATTTATTTTCCAATGTTTTATGAAATTATACAGAATGTGGCCATTTTTAAACAACTGAAATTCTAACATATTCAACATTGCGTGTGTGCAAGAATATAATAATGCTAATTTAATGCATTAAAATTGTAATTATATATTTTAAGATTCTTCCATATAACTTACATAGACATGTGCTAGATAATATGTCTATGTACTATGGCGTAGCCTATTTTGAGTCATAGCCTCTCTTTGGAAGGAGCTACTAGAACCAGTTAATTTTTAGTTACCTTATTTGCTGATAGATGTCTTGAATTGTCAACACACTGACCCAATGAGACATCTAGCCGGCAACTAAGGTATTATTAGGACATTGAGGTCGGTAAATTTTGCTTAGAGGTCTTTTTATATAGGCTTAAGGAGCTTTTAGGATCCTGAGAATCTTCAGACTTAGGACCCACAGCTTAATGTTCCTTCAGAGGACATGCTCCTTGGATTTTTCAGTCCTAAAAAATTCATTCAACCCTGGCTGGGACCAGAGGCAAAGAGCATAACCACCAGGTAGTATATATTTTTATTTCCTTTATTTTGAGTGTTAGAGAGCAAACTACATTTCCTTACAGACTTAAAGGTAAAACCATTATTCAATCTATGAAATTGCAGTCATACAACTGGTTTGTTTGCATTACAACTGGAACTTAGCTCGGAAGAGATAGACCTATAGTTAATCTACCCAGAGTCTCCAGTTGGTTTAGGAAGGTTGCAAAATGATAGGACATCTGCTTAAGACAGCAGTTGATTGTCACGGAGAGGTCCCATGATGCTATTCTAAATCCTGACACCATACCATGGGTCACAGCTGTGATGAGGCCAGATGGTAGACCAAGGGTCTTCTAAGCCTGTTGTGGAATGGAATTTAGTTATTATAATGTTTTTATTATGACACTGCTGATTTTCTTGCCAAAAAAGGCTCCAATTTAATTCAGAATACTACTAAAAGCTTACCTTTCACATCCATAAAAAGAATAGTTAAAAACAAATATAAAATCAAACAAAACCAAGACCTATGTAATAAAGCCAAAGACAAAAAATGGAATATTTTAGTAAAGAAGCCAGATATTATTCCAGAATTTCCACGTAAAACTACAGTAGCAACATTTAGACTGCTTACAGAACATGACTATTTAGCCAAACATTTATATAAAATAGGAATTTACACGAATCCAAATTGTCCTCTATGCAATAAAGACGAAGAAATGAATGAAGAACACCTACAAACCTGTGAAGTATTACCTGTTGGATCCACAATAGAGAAATACTGGAGAGCAAGAACGCTAATGGCTTCGGTGCCAAGGCCCAGCATTTGAAAACAACAACAACAACATGTTTTTATTATTGTACTTCTCTCAACACACACACGCACACACTCTGGTGAGTAACACTAAGAAATTGGGGCTGGAAGTAAACAATAAAACTAAATATATGGTCACACATAGAAATTCTTATATAATGGAAATGGACAGCTAATGACAAATGAGGAAAATTTTGAAGAACTGGCTTAATTTAAATACCTAGGAACAATAATCACAAACAGGAATGTGATGCACAAAGAAATTAAACATAGGCTCAATTCTGGAAATGTGTGCTATTATGTATTACAGGGTATCTTGTTGTCCCAACTTCTCTCAAAAAAAGTTAAACTAAGAATATATAAAACTGTTATTCTACCAGTTATATTATATGGATGTGAAACAAGGACTCTTACTTTAAGGAAGAATAAAAGATTACGAGTATTTGAGAATAAAGTTCTTAGGGAAATTTTTGGACAAAGAGAGATGATCAGACAGGTGAATGGAGAAGACTACATAACAGTGAACTACATGACCTTTATAGGGAACCAGATATAATAAGAACAGTTAAGTCTCGTAGACCGCGATGGGCAGAACTTGAACATGTTTAAAGTTTAAAATAAAATTCTTTCAACTTCACCTCATATTCTGTCTTCTAATTTGATCAGTTTTGTGGCTTTACTGGCTACATCTTCGGTACTTACATGACATCTTCGGCACTTACATGACCAGGAGCACTGGTTCTTACTCCATTTGTTGATGGGCCAATGAACTTCCCAATTGAATTAACTTCCCCGGGAATTTAAAAATTCATCAATTTTTCTTTCTTACTTTTTTTTGAATGTGGATTTTTTCCCAAACAGTGAGTCCTTAGGTTTTTCTATTTATTTTATTAAACTAGCCTTTTTTTTCAATTAGGGTGTTTTTCTGACCAAGCACGAGCAGGAGAAATTTCAACAGTTGACTGTTTCCTTGTGAAATGAAAGATAAAGAAATGAGAACTTTTTAAAGAGCTCAATAAAAAAAAATTCAGCTCAATAGATAGAAAAATTATACAGCAATATAAAATCACTTATTATATTCATTGTAAAAATAACTTAAAATAAAATAGTGGAATGCAGGCTTTCATGGCCGGTAATCATAGTATTAAAAGATTTCAGGCTATATGGCCGTGGTCTATAACTGGTGTATCTCCCTCGACTGTGGAGGGCATCTTCAGTGGCGAGTACTTCTAGGTGGTGTTCCATTGTCGTAGACTCAACTGTAAATGAGTGACAGAATGTAGGACACTGTCATTTATACTTGTGCTGACCCCTGGATAGCTGGACGAAGTCACAGCTGATTGTCTAGACGTGTTCAGCCTAAAAATCTACAATTATTGATAATTGCAAATTAGATATATTCCAACTTAAATTTTCATCAAAGTGACTTCTGATTGGTTTAGAACTGTCGCCTCGTTATTGATTAGTTTTAACCATCTGTTGTCTAATGTGTGATACCAGGCTTTGGCCAGGTTTGACTATATTACTTCCTCAGATTATATAGAGAGACCATAGAAATCTATAAACACAAGGACAATTTCATTAGAAAAGATGAAGGAATAAAACTGGCCAAAGCCTGGTATCACACATCAGATAATAGATGTTTAAAACTAATCAATAACAAGGAGACAGTTCTGAACCAATCAGAAGCCACTTTGATGACATCTAGCCAATCAGCTGCGACTTCGTCCAGCTATCCAGGGGTCAGCACTAGTATAAAAGATAGTGTCCAACATTCTGTTGCTCATTCACAGTCGAATCTATGACCAGGGAACACCACTTAGAAGCACTCACCACTGAAGATGCGCTCCGCAGTCGACAGAGAAACGTCTGGAAGAAATGCCAGTTATAGACCACTGCCACATATCCCGGAATCTTTTAATATTAATATTAAAATAAAGTAGTTTTAAATTTTATACATAAAACATAAACATCACATTAAGAAATGTTGTTTTAGCTTGACATTTGATTATTCACGCATAATGCAGCTAAATATGTAACAAGAAAATTGGTTAACATTTTTAATATGTAGTTTAGCATTGTTTTTAGAAGTTTAATAAATAAATAAGTGAATCTTACCTCATAACTTGTTGTGTTCGATTTGAACATGTTTCCATGTAGCATGCATGCTTTTCCACACTGTTGAATTTTAAGTTGTCGGCACTGAATGCAGACTTTCACTCCATCTCTTGGCTGACTGAAGAATTTACAAATAAAAATTTTTCCCCAGGAATTTCAAAATTCATAATTTTGTTTTTGTTTTTCAGGATGTAGATCTTCTCTCAAATGGAGTTCTTTTGTATTTTCTAACTGTTTTAATAATTTTGTGCTTACATAGATTTTATGATTTTTAGACCAAACGTGAACAGCCACTGAAGATTTTTAATCTTCTCAATTTTTACATTTCAACTGTGTTCAAAGTTCTAATAGTCAAGCAAGTTCCTCTTTGCTTTCCCTAAGTATAATCTTATCACTATGAACACATTTTATCTGGTAAATTCCTGACTTTTTTTTTCCCTTCATGAATCTTTTTAATTTTGATGATTTTAGTGAGTTTATTAATGAAAAGATTGATGAAGAGAAAAAGTCAGGAATATGTCAGATAATAATAATATAATTGTACACATTCATGCAAAATTAATTAATTGACATATCGTGCTAAAGATGTAACTTTGGAACACGATTCCAGATGATATCTTGTACACTTTACTCCACATAGTTTACATCTGCAACTTAGATTTGATGGTAAGTGACATTCACACACACTATGTGGACTGCATATTGGTTTATCTGTAACCTTAGTTCCTTGTTTGGTTCAGACCAGCTCCTATCTATCATGGCAGGCGTACCAGGAATGTCGTCCCGTTTCTGTCTTCTCTCTTGTATCAGTTGCTCATATGTTTTAGTGGAGGCAGGTAGTAGCACATTCTAAGATCTTCCAGGAAGAACTGTTCTTGTGTCAGTACATAAACCAGTCTTGAGGGAGTAAATCTAGACTGCTAGAATTTTCTTTAGAAAGGAGGCCTTGATGCTTTCCCAAATTTTTATGTTGCTTGTCTTCAGATGTTCCCAAACTATCTGTATCCCATATGCAATTATTGGTATTATTTTTCATTTAAGTAGGGCAGGTGATTTTATTTCATTCATGCTTCTTAGAGCCGCTGCTTGAAGGTGGTGCCAGAGGTCTGAAAGATAATGTTAAGATATTTTATAATGACTGATTTTTCCTAACTCCCCTTGTTCTGTTCTAATGCAGTCTCCAGTCTTCATTCAACCTCCTTTCCTAAAGACCATTGTGACCATTTTCCTTTTGTTTATTGCTACATCATTTCCTCTTGCCCAAGTGGCTAAGGTATTGATGCCCTTTTTATATATTAAATTTGGGAATTTTTAACATTATGAGGTTCAATTAATAATAATTAAATGAATCGTGATTTCTTCTTACCTCATTCTTCTATGTTTTTTTAAACACAGCACTGCAGTATCGGCGACACGTCATCATCATCAGCCGACTGAACACACGTGAAAACAGCTGATGATGACGACAACGTGTCGCCGATACTGCAGTGCTGTGTTTAAAAAAAACATAGAAGTATGAGGTAAGAAGAAATCACGATTCATTTAATTATTATTGATGCCCTGTTGGAAAGTGCCTACCTTTTTTGAAGTGATGACCATGTCATCAGCATACATATATAGAGGAGGTCTGAAACTTCTAGGTGTATTGATTTCAATTTCCTGAATATGACAGATAAAATATGCAGATTGTGATAAGATATACATGGGGAAAACAAAGATTAACCAATAGAACAAAAGAACACATTATAAATGTAAAAAATAGAGAAATAGAAAAATCTGCAGTGACTGCTCATGTTTGATCAGGAAAATATAAAATTGGTGCAAATACTAAATTATTAAAACAGTTAGATGATGCAAAAGAACTCACCGTTTGGTAGAAAATATACATCCACGAGAACAAAAACAAGATTATGAATTTTGAAATTCGCAGGGAACAATATTTTATTTACAAATTGTTGAATCAGCTGAAAGATGGGGTGGGACCAACAACATAAATTTCAACAGTCTGGAAAAGTTGACAATGGTACGCATGATATATTGAAACATGTTCAAATAGAACACAACAAGATATGATGTAAGATGACTCTGGACAACTTCATTTATTAAGAAGAACCTCATAATGTTGCAATTTATTAATAATTTAGAAGATTTTTATTATATTTATTGCTCGTTATAAGTAACCAGTTTGACATAATCATAGATTAATATAACAGGAAGAGGAACTGTGTACAGTGACATCTAGAGTTTTTATGCAGAATTAATTAATTGAATAGCAGCTTAGAGATGTATTGGAGCTAAAATGAAATACAGAACAATTGAGGAACTTAGTTTTAATGCATTTCTTGTCCATTTTCATAAATTTGTATACAAGTTCCAGTTGTACTGTAAACTAACTTGAATAAGGTATTACTTCGTGAATTGGTGGAACCATGGTGCTACTTTTACCTGCCATATGAACTGAATTGTGTAGAATTCAAACATTGTTCTTAGGCAACATTGTATTTTACAGGAAATAAGACAATACAACAAAAGTTGGTACCAATAATTAGGAACTTCATCCATTTCTTATTTATTTATGACAACAAATTGTATATGGGTCTACCTAATTAGACATTTACGCTTTTTCTATGATGTCGATTGACATCCTTTTTTACAATTTGATTATGAACAGAATTTATGCTCCATGCTGACTCACCTTTAAAATTCTGCTGTTATTTTCACCACATTCTCAATGGCTAATGTGGGATATTTTTTGCTAAATTGTTTGAAATTTTCAAAATAATTTGTTTCTCTCCACTTTTCAAATGGTTTCTTGTCCAATGTTTTAAGAAATTCTACAGAAATTGGCCATTTTGAAACAATAGAAATTCAAACATATTCTGCTTTGTGTGTGCGTAAGAATAAAACAATGCTTATTTATTTAATGTATTAAAATTGTAATTATATATTTTAAGATTCTCCCATATAACTTATATAGACATGTGCTAGATAATATATATTTTCATTTTCTTACATGTTTAGGGGGGGGGGCAATGGGTGAAAATTGACAATTTATACCTTTCTTTACATATTGCCAAGTTTCACGAACCTATGATACTTAAAATATAGTATAACGGCGTCATATTTAAATGGCTGTGCTTTTTAAGTCACCTTTATATGGGCTTTAGCTACAGTAGTAATGTTGTAGTTTATGGGTATAGCCTTCCTGGTCCATCAAGTTCAGTGTTTTCTCTCATTATAAATCCCCTGGTACCTGATCACACTTTTTATAGTCTGTTTTCAAATTACTGTCCTTAATGTGCATGAAAACTTCAAAATTAATTTTTTTTCATATTTCATTTTGTTATGTCCTAAATCTATTTTTTCGTACAATTTCTACAATATGGGTCTGAATGTTTTACAGGATGTTCTGGACACTATAATTAATGAAATGAGATGGTCATAATTGTTATATATTAAGAATTTACCAAAAGGAAAAATAAAATATGTATATGATGATCTATACCAAAAATATAAAAAAGGAATGTCGAGTATATATATATTTTTTTTCATCTCTCTTAGGAAAATAATGAAAAATCTAAATTGAATATGTTATTATACACATCTCATTGAATCTAAATATATACCGGTATATTTTTAAACATTTTACCTCATACATGACAATGGAGATAGATTTTGAAAAAGCTAAAATCTGAATATTTTAAAAACTATTGATGGTATTGAAATGAAACTTAGACATCTCATCATTTATACCAACATGGATAAACATACCAAAAATGAAGTTTCTATCTAAATAATTATGGAAAATAGGAATTTCACCCATTGCCTCCCGTGAAGGTCTTCTTCTTCTTCTTCGTCACTTCACGGGCTAGGCAAAACTTATTCAAAGTTAAAATTGGGAAACACATTATGAGGTTCTTAATTTAATAAATTAATGAGTCATTTTAACATCTTACCTCATATTTCATGTTTTATCAAACACGAAAACATGAAATATGAGGTAAGATGCTAAAATGACTCATTAATTTATTAGGCAAAACTTGCCTGTTCCATCCCGAGGAATTCATTTATATTTTATTTGGTAAATTACTTTTAGGAATTAGGCAAAGACTTGTTCGCCTGTTTATCAAAAACATCGCTTGGGTTGTTCTATCCATCTTTTCACTGGCCTTCCTACATTCCTTGAACTTCTTGGTTTGTAGTTTAAATGATGCTTTTGGTAATCTTGTTACATTCATTGTTTCTATATGTCTAAACCATTTATCTCTGTATTCTTTGATTTTATCATTCATTGGATATAAAAAATTACAAAGTAGAATACGAAGCATAGAAATAATCTTCCCGTAAAGGTAAAACTATTATTTGACCAATGAAAATACAGTCACACATCTGGTTTGTTTACATTACAACAGGAACTTAGCTTGGATAAGGCATTGTTACTTTATATTATTTCATTAGAAGTTTTGTTAGTAGCACAAAGATAATATAATTTAGGGGAGTGGAATAAGAAGAACCTCTTCTGTTTTCATTACTCTATGGCACAGAGATTTAAGCACATTGTGACTATATCAATAAATAAGGATGTAGAATTTAAAATAATAAATATTTTTTGTATAAGATCCAATTGGACCACAGTTTGTAGAATTTTTTACTGTATTTCATAAGAATGTTAGATTTATCATAGAGTAATCTTGTATATTATAAAAATATGCTTATTGTTGTAACATAGAGACAGTTTTTGATGTCACTTGTATATAATTTAATGGCATTGTTGCTAATATAGGGTGGCACAAAAGAGTATGTCAATTTATTTAGGAAAGTGTGCTCACATCTTGCAGGTCACCTGTTATTATCTCTTTTAGGTCATAGTTCATATGCGTCCTACTATATCATTCTCCTAATCACTCATTTTGCTTGAATCAGCTGTGGCCAACATGCACACTATTGAGTAACAATAAGAAATTGGACCGGAAGTAAACATCAATAAAACTAGATATATGTTCATACATAGAAATGCATTATATAATGTTCATGACAAATGAGGGCAATTTTCAAGAAGTGACTGAATTCAAATACCTAGGAACAAAAATTACAAATAGGAATGATATGCACAAAGAAATTAAACATATGTTCAATTCTGGAAATGCATGCTATTATGTATTACAGGGACTCTTTGTCATCCCAACTCCTCTAAAAAAACGTTAAACTGAAAATATATAAAACTATTATTTTCCCAGTTATATTATATGGATGTGAAACATGGAGTCTTACTTTAAGGGAGGATGGGTGATTACGAGTATTTGAGAATAAAGTTCTTAGGAAACGTTTTGGGCCAAAGAGAGATGAACAGATAGGTGAATGGAGAAGACTGCTTAACAGTGAGCTACATGATCTTTATAAGAAGATGGATATAATAATAACAGTTAAGTCTCATAGTCTGTGGTGGGCAGGACATGTGGCACAAATGGGGAATGAAAGAGGGACATGGAAGCTTTTTGTAGGAAAACCAGAGGGAAAATGCCCAGTTGGTAGACCAAGAATGGGGTGGGAGAATAACACTAACCATGACTTGAGGGAAGGAGATTATACAGGAGATGATTGGAAAACATTAGCTCAGGAAAGGGATATGTGGAGAGCTTATGTACATGTTGTCATGAATCTACAGGTTTCATAGTGCCAGTGAGTTAGTTAGTTAGAACATGGTCATATACTATATTGTCTAAGGAGATACTTAGTAAGCTTTTTTGAATTGTTTTTGAGTCGGACAGTTCTTGATATAAGAGGGGAGGTGATTCCAGAGTTGGGCAGCTGAAACAAGGAAGGATGAGGAATAGTGAGATATTCGATGTGGAGGTAATGACTGTTATTTGCCCAGATTTGAATTCCAATGGGTGAGGCATTTTTTCTAAAATGTTGACAGACATTTTTGTCACACCCTGTATACTGAACACATTATTGTTTATACATGTAATTATTTTTAATTTTAAGAGTTTTGATGTACTTTTTAATGCACAATCTTTTTTTTAAATTGTACAATTTTTTACAATTTAATTGTAAATTTAATAATGTATTATTGTAGAGTAAAATATAATGTTTTATTATAATTTTTTTTGACACTGGGACTCTTACCAATGAAATATTTAATGTTTAACATGTTTATCCTGCTGACAAAATGAATTCTTGCTAATTCAATCATTCTTGTCACTTGAGATGCAAAAATTTGTTCTCATCTGAAAGGCAATTGCAACTGAAGTCAGGGGAATTGCAGAAAAAAAAATATTATGCTGAATGTCAACCATTTTTGTTTAAGAAGGTATCAAATATGTCTCAAAAGTTGATGTTCATGGCTTTGAAATTAGGTGAAAAGCTAGTAAGAAAAATTATTTGTACACATGTTTATCTTAATTATTATTAAACTCACTTATTTCTTGTATTTCAAATCAATTCTTGGATCTTTAAGGTTGTAAGCTTGTTGGTGATATGTTCATGGATTGGATGTGTGTTCGTTAACTGCAGCACTGAATTGTAATATTACCCAAGGATGAAAGTCTCTCTTCTGAAATTGCACTCCTCAGGTATGTTTTTATACTTCTTATCTTACCTCATAGTTCATGTTTTCTTAAACACCGGAACTGCAGTTTTCATGAGGAAACTTCGCTCTCATTCTCAATTGACATTATCACTACTGGATTTTCATTGCATTTTTCACAAAAGCAGTTCAAACATTAATATTTGTTTCTAAAATGCAAAATGGTTGAATTAGTAAGTTTGCATGTTATTCCCAATATTGTGTATTATATAAAGAATCACCAATTGTGTATAATATTTAAACTTTAATAAGCAAGTTGTTTATGATTGATTTTTTATTAATGATTTAATTCCATGGCTGTTACCCTGTATTTTATAAATATTTGTGTCTACACATTTATAAATCAGACAGTTTTTTAAATTAATTTATAAGTTATCTGAGACGAGCGTAAATATCAAAATAATAACTTCAATTAATGTAATTAATTGAAAAATAATGTAGAAAGCAAATTCCTCTCAAATAACAAACATTGATTTGTTGGGTTAGGTTAGGTTTGGTTATTAATTTTAAAAACAAAATGTTATGGTATTTCATAAGTTGGAAATAGAATCTATTGCTGTTTTTTCAGATTCCACTATATAATTATTTACAAAATATTTTGATTTAATCTAGATTTAACAAATGAAATATAAAATGTACAAGATAGAACAATGAGAAAAAAACTATTGATGATATAGAATAAATATAACTCTCAAGAAGTTAGTTCCTTATATCAAAACACTCATCCAACATTCCTCAATAACCTCGGATAATTTGAGATGTCAACATCAAATTACTTTGTGATAATTCAAAATACTCAGCCACCATCCCTAAACAACCTCTGAAATTCTTATCTTTTTTTGTAATAATTATTTATTATATAGTATATTACGATGCAAGGTTGCGAAATGGTTTTAACGGAATCGAGGAAAATGTTTAAAAACCAAGCGATAGCGAGGTTTTTTAATTTCCAAGATTCTGTAAATCACTTCGCAAACATGCATTGTACATTATTTTTTGCGCGATGGTGTTTTCAAAATAATAAATAATAGTAAAATAATATCTTTATTGAAAACATTTGCATTCATTATAAACAATTGACTAACGTTAACAGTGTGGGCAATGTTTATTAGTTGAAACAACAGGAGGCCTTGAATCAATTTAGTGATGAAATGGCGGCAAGTACATACTTATTGTTTTATATTGTCTCAAATAAAGTTCAGTTCATTTAAAATGCAGTGATTTGTTTCCTATGATGTATATTAACACTACCTTTTGTATATTTTTTTGTACATACATTGTATGTAGTATACATAGAGGGCAGTGGTTTTACTTCCCTCACATGTTTTGCAATATGT
Source organism: Diploptera punctata (assembly GCA_030220185.1). NCBI lineage: Eukaryota > Metazoa > Arthropoda > Insecta > Blattodea > Blaberidae > Diploptera > Diploptera punctata. The sequence goes on from JASPKZ010008348.1 coordinate 822,428, forward strand.
AATATTACAGTATAGTTATTTTTATTACAGTATAGTTATTTAGGTTGGCAACCCCAAAATGTAGGAAGTTGAACTTTCAATCATGGTCGCCATTGTTGTAAGTATGACAAAACGCACTATCGCGCAAAACATAATTTTATCATCTATAATGGTTATATTTTTGATAAATCACATGAACCTAGAGATCATTTATGGTTTTAAATCTCAAGTGTCACAGTGATATTTCCTATAACAGTTGAAGAGAGCATTTGGTTTGTTGTTGGGAAATAATAAATCAATGTTTATTGTTGAGGATACCAGAGTAGAAACATTTCCAACCCTTTACATAGTGTCTACTGTCCTTGTCTAAACATTTTTATTATTCAACAGAGTGTGTGTAAAGAGAGAGATCTCCAAAATTGTGAAAAATGAGTTATGTAGCTAGAAAGAGTTTCAATTTTGTTTTCTGTGCCATAAAAAGGAAAATATTGATATTTTGAGGAAGTAGCTGAATTCAAATACCTAGGAACAATAATCACAAATAGGAATGAGATGCTCAAAGACATTAAACACAGGCTCAATTCTGGAAAAGTGTGCTATTATGTATTACAGGGACTCTTGTCGTCTAAACTTCTGTCAAAAAAAGTTTAAGTGAATATATATAAAACTGTTATTCTACCAGTTATATTATATGGATGTGAAACATGGACTCTTACTTTAAGGGAGGAAAGGAGATTACGAGTATTTGAGAATAAAGTTCTTAGGAAAATTTTTGGACCAACGAGAGATGAACAGACAGGTGAATGAGAAGACTTCATAACAGTGAACTACATGGTCTTTATAGGAAACCAGATATAATAAGAACAGTTAAGTCTCAGAGACTGTGATGGACAGGACATGTGACAAGAATGGGGAATAAAAGACGTTCATGGAAGCTTCTTGTAGGAAAAGCAGAGGGAAAACGTCCAGTTGGTAGACCAAGAATGAGGTAGGAGAATAACATTAACTATGATTTGAGGGAAGTAGATTATACAGGGAATGATTGGAAAACATTAGCTCAGGATAGGGATGTATGGAGAGCTTGTGTCTGCACGACCATGAACCTATGAGTTTGAGAGTGCCAGTGAGTTAGTTTGTGTCATAAAAAAGGAAAACATTGATTTGTAGGACAGAGCAATACGTTATAATGACAATGGTGAATATTATATTTCATGGTAACTCGTAATTTTGAATTCTTGGTCTGGGGGATTCTATGCCACCAACATAGTAGTAGTAGTAGTAGTAGTGCTGGTCTCTCCACTGGAAAGTGCTGGTCTCTCCACTGGAAAGCATAGGGCCTTGATAAAAGCCCACCAATGTACTCTGTTGTTTGCCAATGCCTTAATTTTATTCCAACTCATCCCTGCCTGTTCAGCTTCATCCCTGATGGTATTACTCTATGTTGCTCTAGGTCTTCCTCTTCGCCTTCTCAATCCTTGGTGGTTATAATCAAATGCCATTTTTGTGATGTTATCATTCTCTCTCCTTAGTATATGACTCACTCATTTTCCATTTTCTAAATTTGATTTCTTTACAAATTTCATTTTGATTCATTCTTCTCCGAAGTTCTTTATTTGTTATCATATCTGGCCACCACACACCCAAGATATTTCTCAGGAAATGGTTTAGAAAGATTTGCAATTTCCTTTCAATTTGTTTTGTAGCTTCCAAGTTCCACAACTGTATAATAAAAGTTATTTTCACATTTGAATTAAATAATCATAGTTTAAGTCTTATGGAGATTTGTTTTGACCACCAAATTGATTTCAATTGAATATAAGCATATCTTGCTTTCTTTATTCTGGTATCAACATCTTCATCTGAGCCACCATTCACAGATATTTATCATCATCATCATCATCATCCATGCAAGTATTAGGCCATGTGGCCTGTTACGGTCTCAAACAGGAATTTTCCATCCAGCACTTTTTTGGACGTCCCAGCAATCTTTTGCCTTGGGGCCAGTAACGTACAGCAGGTTATACAAAGTGGGACCATAAGAGAAATGAGGAAATTATGGAAGAGTTGGATGTAGAACCCATTCTTCACCATATACAAAACTACCAGAACTACTGGAGAGCCCAGTTTCAACAAATGCCGTCTGACAGATATTTATACTACCCAGATATGCCATCAACATAAATTCAAATAAAAGAACAGAAAAAAAAAAAACACAATTTATTGTTGCACTATGTGAATAATTACCTGAGAGAAATATAAATGTTGATTTCCCCCCCCCCAAAAAAATGTGAGAAATACCTTAAAATGAAGTGAGAAGTTGAGCTTAAAGTAACCTAAAATCGCCATATTTACAATGTATAATATGTATTAGTCATTGTTCAGATAGTGCAGCCAACTTATCACAAAACCAGCTAACAAACAAATGAATGCTAAACTAATCAGCTGTACACCATCTTGCCCATTTTCTCACACTTAACTTCTCACTAATGTAGGTGGACTCCTGGGATAGAATCCCCTTATATGTGAGAAAATATGTTGGCAATTTTTTTTATATTATATTTATTTATTTATCCTGGTGGAGTTAAGACTATGTGGCCTTCTCTTCCACTCACAAGGAGAAACATTTGTTACATCTGAATATAACAATCACAATAATTAACTCTTCTTCTTCCTTCCAAGTATTAGGCCAAGGCCTGTTACGATCCTATAGAAAATTTTCCCTCCAGCGTTTCATAGGACAACCCAGAGATCTTCGTCCTCTTGGTATATAATTATAAACATCTTTGGGGATCCGATTTGAACTCATTCTTTCAAGATGGTGTTTCCAATTTAGTTAGTACTGTTTAATATATCCCAAAATTGGTGTAGTCTTCAATTCTTTTAAGATATCGGTGTTCCTTTTCCAATCCCATCTGGTATAACCTGCTGTTCTGTGCATGAATCTCATTTCACAAGCTGTTATTCTGCTTTCATGTTGTATTTTTAGTGTCCATGCTTCACTACCATAGGTCAACACTGGTCTAGCAAAAGTGTTATATAAACGTAATCTGATGTTTTTTTGTACAAGGGATGGTTTCATATCTTGATTAATAATTCCCAAACTTTTATTATAACTAGAAATTTTTTCAGGGATATCCTTTTCATCCCAGATAAGGAGTCCTCATCTAGGGGATATGTGGATGGCGACCACAAGGTGCCCAAGCTGAGCAAAAAATTTCTTCACCTTACTTGTGTTTTACACTCTTTTAACTTTACTATCTAACATCTCTTGGTTAACTCTTGTTTTTTCGACCCCGACGCTATTAGGGCATCTGAGCGCTAGGGAGTCTTTCCTTTCTTTTATTTCTTCTTTCCTTTATTTTATTTTCTTCTTCAGAAAAGCCTGACCAGAGGCTATAAGATGGCAGCCCCATCACTGATCTTGCCTTCCTTTGGCCAGCAACCAATCGAAGGGACTATTATTATGCTTTCAAGTCTAATACGAGAATTTCCTGGAAGGATCAAACAATTAACTCTAATATTTAATACTAAATGAACATTCATTCAATAAGATAATATCTATTATATTAAGATCTATAATACAACCAGTTAATGATAGTTAAGATTAAGGCTAAATTATTCATGCAAGATAAATTAAATTGTAGATGGACTGTCCCTGCCTAATGTATATAAAAAAAGAAAAAATAATGAGAATTGGCTCTAGTGGGAATGTGTGTTATCACATTGACCAGCACGACTCTAAAAGTCACTTGGTCTCTGATCGAATATTCACTGGTGGCATAGAATAGCTCTTGGTATGCAAAAAGATAAAATTGGAATGGAGATATCTTTTTTTTTTACACACCCACCCAAGAATATAGATAATTATAATTTATATTTGTTATCAGTTATACTCTGACATGACATTCCAATACATCTTAATATTTGTTAGTTTATTTTCTATAACTTATAAAATAAGCAATAGGAGCATAAGGAAATAAAAAGACCTGCATTTCAAAATACAATACAGTAAGATTATGAGATTTTACTTAATAATTAAGTTTGGTCTGTGTTATTCTTACCTCATATGGTTGTTTCAAGGCATGTTTGCCCGAACTTAAGTCTGTACCAACTGAAGATGGGGCAAACATACCTTGAAACATATGCCTAACAAAAACAATCATGAGGTAATAATAATACCAGACCAAACTTAATTATAAACACTTGCATATTCACTGCTATTTCTACTTTACTGCATAAGAAATAATTATAGGGTATTCCATGTAAAACATCAGTAATTCAAAATTGAAATTTGATTAAATTGCTATGCGAAGTAACACTAATGAGGGACATTTTGAAGAAGTGGCTGAATTCATATACCTAGGAACAATAATTACAAACAGGAATGAGGTACACAAAGAGATTAAACGTAGGCTCAATTCTGGAAATGCATGTTATTATGTATTACAGGGACTCTTGTAATCAAAACTTCTCTAAAAAAAATTAAACTGAAAATATATAAAACTGTTATTCTCCCAGTTATATTATATGGATGTGAAACATGGACTCTTACTTTAAGGAAGGAAAGAAGATTACGAGTACTGTATTTGAGAATAAGGTTCTTAGGAACATTTTTGGACCAATTAGAGATGAACAGACAGGTAAATGGACAAAACTACATAATAGTGAGCTACACGATATGTATAGGAAGCCAGATATAATATAAACAGTTAAGTCTCGTAGGCTGCGATGAGCAGGACATATGGCACGTATGTGGGATGAAAGAGCTGCATGGAAGCTTAAGATAGGAAAACCAGGGGGAAAACGCCCAGTTGATAGACCAAGAATGAGGTGGGGGAATAACATTATTCTTGATTTGAGGGAAGTATATTATACAGGGGATGATTGGAAAACATTAGCTCAGGATAGGGAAGAACCTAGAGCTTATATCCGCGGGACATGAACCTAATGGTTCGATTGAGCCAGTGAGTTAGTAAAATAATAACATATTTGTTGGAAATATTTGCATTCATTATAAACAACTGACTAACGTTAACAGTCTGGCCAATGTTTATATGCCAAACGGCAAAAATAATTTAGTTGAGACTACAGCAGGCCATGACACCAATCAGGTAAAAATGGAAGCAAGTACGAATTTATTGTTTTATATTGTTTCAAATAAAGTTCAGTTCATTTAAAATGCAGTGATTTTTTTCTTATAATGTATATTAACGCTACCTTCTGGATATATATATATATTGTATGTAGTATACATAATGGGCAGTGGTTTTACTTCCTGCACTAGGTAGGTAATTTGTAATATTACAGTATTGTTATTTAGTTATTTATAGGTTAGCAACTCTGAAATTTAGGAAATTGAACTTACAATCATGGTCGCCATGGCTAAAAGTAAGACAGAATGCAGTATCATGCACAAAAATATGTATTATCTAGCACATGTCTATATAAGTTATATGAGAGAATCTTAAAATATATAATTACAATTTTAATACATTAAATAAGCATTGCTTTATTTTTACACACGTGTAATGTAGAAAATTACATGTAAATAAATATATTTGCAATCAAATATAGATTAGTAGTCAGGAAGCTTAGGGCTAAACAGTCCCCGAAAATCATCTGGCCATCATCATCCACAGTATGAAAAGCAAACGGGAAGCTACCACACCTATAATTCCCTAGTAAAGCTGCAAAGCATAGTATGAAAATGTTATGATTGCAGTGTAAGACCTGCCCTCGATCAGAACACTATAATAATAATAATAATAATAATAATAATAATAATAATAATAATATTAACAATAATAATAATAATAATAACAATAATAACAACAATAATAATAATGGTTTAATTATTATTAAATTTGATGTTTTCATTATTAATTTAACACTTCTCTTTGAGGGATAAATTAAATTTTTAAAGAGAAAAATGTAATTATTAAATTTGTCAATTCACACACACACACACACACACACGCACGCATGCGCACACATTGATTATTATAATCTTGAACTATAAACTTACAATTTTAATACATTAAATAAGCAGTGTTATATTTTTATGTATACACAATGTAAAATACTTTGGGATTTCAATCGTTTCAAAATGGCTGCCTTCTGAAGAATTTCTTAAATATTGGAAAGTGGATAGATACAAATTATTTTGAATGTTTTCAAAAAATTTTGTGAAAGAATCCCATGTTAGCTATTGAGGATGTGATGAAAATATCAGCAGAATTTAACAGTTGAGTCAGCATGGAGCATAAATTCAGCTCGTAATGAAATTGTAAATAAAGGATATCTATCGATATCATGGTAAAAATGTAAATATCTAATTAGGTAGGCCCATATATAATTTGTTGCCATAAATAAACAAGTAATGGAGGAAGTTACCATCTTACCTTGTATTCAATCTTATTTCCCGTAAAATATGATATTACCTAAGAACAATGTTTGTATAATACACAATTCAGTCATATGGCGGGTAAAAGTACAGTTCCCCCAGTAGAACAAGTAATACCTTAAGCAAGTTTGTTTACAGTACAACTAAAACTTAGCTCTATACCTGTAGCACCATACAGTTATGTTGCAAAGCATTTTTAATGTCTTATTAAACACAATACCATATTAAAAGTATTGAAATGTCATATCTGAGTAAAAAAAAAATATTTCCGACAAAATCAAACACAAGCAAATTCAAAGAGAAAATGTCTAACTTAAAAAAAGTATATATATAAGTTATATATATCAGTATATGTTATATTATAGAATTTACAGATATAAGTACGATTAAGATGCAGCAAACTAAGATATATATAATTCTGTACATGAGTTTGTCACTGAACTCCTCCTAAACGACTGGACCGATTTTGATGAAAATTTTTTGTGTGTCTCTTACTGTGTCCCTTGATGGTTAAAATTCACAACTAGGCCATCTAAATCTCTTAGGTGTAGGAGTTCACCTAAAATGAAAATTTAAAATCATTCTAGCAGTTACAATTTCAGATGTTTCATAACGAAACTCAGTATATCCTATTAAAATAAGCCGAGATATGTATTTTTTTTAAAATGAGCAAAATAGACAATTAGAAGTGTAGGTTTATCTGAAATTAGAAACTTACTAGCAGCGACAATGTTTGGTTTGTCTCAGCATATACCATGCAATTTAATTAACCTTTAATATTTAATTAATTTATGCATAGCAACACATGTGGGGTATTAGCTTGTGTGTGTGTGTGTGTGTGTGTATATATATATATATATATATATATATATATATATATATCTCTTTAAATGCTTACTTGTTATAGAAAGCAATGAGGTGTCCCACTGCCTCTCATGACAGATAATTATATATAAACTAATTAACTAAGTATCCTGGCACTATCGAACACATAGGTTCATGGCCACGCGTACATACGTTCTCCATACATCCCTATCCTGAGATAATGTTATCCAATCATCTCCTGTATAATCTACTTCCCTCAAATCATGGTTAAGGTTATTCTCCCACCTCATTCTTGGTCTACCAACTGGGTGTTTACCCTCTGGTTTTCCTACAAGAAGCTTCCATGCACCTCCTTCATTCACCATTCGTGTCACATGTCCTGTCCATCAGAGTCTACGAGACTTAAGTGTTCTTGTTATATCTGAAATCCTATAAAGACCATGTAGTCCACTGTCCATCTCTCTTTGGTCCAAAATTTTTCCTAAGAAATTTATTCACAAATACTGATGATCTTTTTTTTTTATTTTATGTTAAGTTGTTTATGACTCACCTCATACTTCTTAATTCCCTCGCAGACTCGAGTTTCGTCACTGCATTTGTGATATTCTCAATGCTATATCACGATCACAACTGACGTCCAACGTGATATAGCATTGAGAATGTCACAAATGCAGTGACGAAACTCGAGTCTGTGAGGGAGTTGAGAAGTGAGGTGAGTCAAAAACAACTCAACATAAATTAAAGAAACCTCATAGCGTTATTTCCTACCTACATAACTTAATTGGCAACCTTCTTTCCTCCCTTAAAGTAAGAGTCCATGTTTCACATCCATATGATATAACTGGGGGAATAATAGTTTTATATATTCTCAGTTTAACTTTTTTTGAGAGAAGTTGGGATGATAAGAGTCCCTGTAATGCATAATAACATGCATTTCCAGAATTGAGCCGGTTCAGTGAATGAATAAGTAATTTTTTATCTTACCTCATAGTTTCTTTTTTTTTTTTTTTAATGGGAACTGCAGTTTTCAAGAGGCCATCCCTCTCATTTTCAACCGATATTATAACTACCAGATTTTCGTTGGAAACTTCATCTATAATGTTGCCAACTGGTGTTAATTTGATGAACTTTGATATCAAGTTCCGTTCACCGGGAAATTAAAAATTCATGGATCTAAATTTGTTTTTCTGAATATATATCTTATCCCAAATTGTCAATTCTTAAGGTTTTTCCAAATGTTTTAGAAGTTTGGCCTCTTTTTTCGAATTTTATGACTCTCCAACAAACTATGTGCTGCAATAACTGATTTTTCAATTTCACCATTTTTAATATTAAAAAAAAAACTATGAGGTAAGATAAGAAGTGACTCAGTCATTCATTAAATTAAGAACTTCATAATGTTATTTTCCATATTTAACTATGCATTGAGTCTATCTTTGTACCGTCGTAACAAACACCTTTTGTAACTTCGGGCCATGTAAAAATATTGGACTTGAGTTACCAGAGAGAGCAGAGGCTACTATTATAAAATATACAAATACAATTGTCTTTAAGAAGAAGTGACCTCTGTGAATTTGCTTTAAGTTTCTGTAAAACACTTTGTATACCTCTTATATTTGAAGAGAAAATATATACGCTCAGACTGGGGTTTGAACCCAGGATCTTTGGCTTTCTAGGGCAATGCTCTACCACTGAGCAACCTGAGAAAAGCTAAATGCAAGTTTTTCTGTTATAGACTGTTAATTCCCGAGCGCCAAATGCTACGAGCATTTGCCGGATCACGCAAAATGGCGGCTTCTTATTTAAGAAGACATTTATTGGGAATTTAAACACTACTTTACAAAGCCTGTAGGGCTTCTTTTTGATGTTTTTTATTATTAATTTAACACTTCTCGCTGAAGGATAAATCATGTTTGAAGAGAAAAATTATACTCTCAGACTGGGGTTTGATAAATTTGTATATCAGTTGAAAATGTTCAGAATTGTTGATAGTACTTTTTGTTTATTCTAAGGAAAGTTATATCCTGTGTTAATATCGATGAGAAACAACAATTGTTCGGATATTTCGGGTAATATCAAAACAACATCATTGTTTATGTAGAATTGTAGGCTTTTACGTCCGGTGTCTTGACTCTTGTTAAGTTGGATCTCCTGTGCTGAATGGCCGTCATCCAGTTTTGTTTACACTCTATTACTGTGGTAGATATCTTCAGGAGATTGTGATGCTCTCGTTGAACTCTTCCACTTTCGGTTGCGGACTGGTAGCAACGGTATGCGGTAAGAATTAAACAGACAAAACTTATTATTATGGAATATTCACCTGAAAGTCCGTCTCCTCTACTTAATTAATTATTTAACTGTAGCGCTTTCGGGACTTGTCCCATCATCGGCAGGATTCAAAACTGATGTTTCACTGAAGATCTGGTAGAGGGGGTTGCATGTATTGGGTTCGTTTTCGTTTATCAGGTTGTCATTGTTGTGAGCTGCTTTCATGATTTCCATCTCTTCGAGTACGTTTATCTTCACTGGATTTTTTTCTCTGTGCATTACTGTTAGGGTGTTTTCAATATTTAACATGTGATGTCCTTCATGGATAACGTGTTTTGCATAGCTTGATTTTCCTTCTGCGTGAATAAAGTCTCGAAAATATTCTTTAAATCTGATGTTGAAACTCCTGTTTGTTCTTCCTACATAAAATGTGTTGCAGTCATTGAAAACAGCAAAGGAGTTTCTAAATTGACATGTAAGGACTGCAACAAATTTTATATAGGAAGAACAAACAGGAGTTTTAACATCAGATTTAAAGAATATTTTCGAGACTTCATTCACGCAGAAGGAAAATCAAGCTATGCAAAACACGTTATCCATGAAGGACATCACATGTTAAATATTGAAAACACCCTAACAGTAATGCACAGAGAAAATAATCCAGCGAAGATAAACATACTCGAAGAGATGGAAATCATGAAAGCAGCTCACAACAACGACAACCTGATAAACGAAAACGAACCCAATACATGCAACCCCCTCTACCAGATCTTCAGTGAAACATCAGTTTTGAATCCTGCCGATGATGGGACAAGTCCCGAAAGCGCTACAGTTAAATAATTAATTAAGTAGAAGAGACGGACCTTTCAGGTGAATATTCCATAATTTTATATTGATTTTGAATAATACCTCAACGAAACACATCATGAATCTTATAAAAGTTGATCGTGCATATCAATAATTCTTGAACAGAAGAGATAGTTCCCTGTTAATTGAAGGGTCTGTATTTTGTCATTTGCCAGTGCCGTGTATGTCAACCTTCATAGGAAAGGGCAGAGATTCTTTTTTCATCAAGAGCCTAATTTGGCCCAGTCTTCTATAAAACTTTTCTTAATTTCTTTAATATGCTGGGCCCAAGTAAGCCCTTTGTTATAATTCAATCCGAAATATTGAGCGATGGGCTGATATCTTATAATATCGTCAGTTGCTTCATCACATGGCTAAACTTTGCAACTTGTGACGCGAGTTTTTTAATTTCTTTACAAACCCCTGTCAAATTTTATTCTTAGTGTTTCATTTTTCAAATTATTTCCCACCATTTACAATGATTTTTTACATTTTTTCTAACGATTATATCAATATAATATTTTCCTATGATATTTAATTACATACATAGCATGAAGACATGGCAGCCATATTGATTTTAACAAATATTCTATGCAACAACAAAGACATGTTCTAGTGCAGCCAACATAGAGTATGTACTAATTAACTGTACACGTATACTTCAGAATTTTAGAACTTACTATTTATTTTTGGGCATTGCATTCTTTCTCAGGTTAGAGTACTTAAATTGCATTAGGTTAGCTTTTACATTGGTCTTTCACAGGTTAGAGTATTTAAATTGCGTTAGGTTTGGTTTTAAGTTCAGGTTAAGAAAACCAGCTGTAACGACTGTGGGGCCCGATATGCTGACCACATGTCACCCCTATATTGGCTGGATGATCGTCTACCTCTGTGATTAGCACATGTAGATGTGAGGCCAGCAGCCGGCTGGTAGGCCAAGAGCCTTGTAGGCCTGTCGTGCATTGGAGTTTGTTTTGGAGTTAGCTTTTAGGTTGTTCTTTCGCAGGTTAGAGTGCTTAAAATTGCGTTAGGCTAGTTTTTAGGTTAATTAAATATCTTGTATATGTTGGCTGCATCCCGAGATTCCATAGTGTAAACCGCTTTGTATTTGTTGGCGCATGAGCATGGTGCATGATTGGAACTTATAAACATTTTTCGTGTCACATATTGTAAAGTATTTCTAAGTTTTTTAGTGAAAATAATAGCCTGTGTTTTCTTATTTCCGATGTTTATTTTCCAAATTAGGACGTTGGAAACAAGGACCATGTCTATGACTTCTGCTTGGTTGTCAGGGGCAGCTAATAACAAAATAGCTCATAAGTAACGGACCGCATAGAGAAAGCCACCAACTGGGACACTTTCTAACACACAGCCATAGAACTAGCAGGTGTATTAATAAAATTTATTAAACAACCAAAATGGACTTCAACCAGGAGTGCATTTGAGGTATAGATGGATAAAAACATCCAACCAGTATGCAGCTGACAGTAGAGGAGTTCACAGAAATGTCTGTCGCAGTAGTAGATGAAACGTTGAATTTAAACAAAAGTGGATCACGGCCATTCAGTGTGGAAGACCAACTTAACATCTTATCCGCTCTTATAGTGATCCTAATATAAACGCCAATTGTATCCTCCCACCATTCGCGCCACAATAACTGTCACATTGACAGGGAGCACGTATGAAGTATATAAGACATGTGATCTTTGAATGGGGTAGATTACATTAAAGTTGGTGAGATTTTTCACTGAACTTGTGAAATACATTTAAAATAACTGTTTTTTTTTACCACTAGTCAAAGGTTTGTCAGACTTGTGTTTTAAAAATTTAGATGGTGAATCAGAATCGACTGAAACATGACTCAAATGCATAATCCATATATAATAAACTATTTTAAATTGTAATTATTGATTAGGTATATTTTAGATTTTTTTTTTTGAATGTTGTTATTTTCATTCACGAAGAATAAGAAGTATATTCAGAGGACATATTTTTAATTTAATGAAGGGAACTACTTTTTCACCACTTCTATATCATACGTCGATATCCATAACCAATGAAAAGCGAACAGGTCACATGGTTTTGTTTTGATGAGGATCACTTTAAGAACGGATAACCTTAAGAGTCAACATCATTGTTATTTGTACATTGTTTTTTATGTAAAGTTGTACCAACATTTGAATGTGAAACCAATGTATGTAGATTTCTATTGTACTCTTGGTGACAAGAATCTGAATAATGAAACTATACTTATTTCATGATTACTTTATGTATTCATTGAGAGCATGTTAGCCCATTTACCTGAGATCCAGTCCTTCCGTCTCATTATGGGACAACCAACATATATTTTTCCTTAACTAACTAACTCATTGGCTCTATCGAAGCCGTAGGTTCAGGACCGAGCATACCTAAGCTCTCCACACATCCCTATCCTGAGCTAATATTTTCCAATCATCCCCTGTATAATCTACTTCCCTTATATCATGGATAATGTTATTATCCCACCTCATTCTTGGTCTACGAACTGGGCGTTTTCCCTCTGTTTTCTTACAAGAAGCTTCCATGCACGCTTTCATCCCCCATACGTGCCACATGTCCTGCCCATCGCAGCCTACGAGATTTAGCTGTTTTTATTTATATCTGGCTTCCTATACATATCATGTAGTTTTCTCCATTCACCTGTCTGTTCGTCTCTTTTGGGCCCAAAAATGTTTCCAAGAACTTTATTCTCAAATACTCATAATCTTCATTACTCCCTTAAGGTAAGAGTCCGTGTTTCACATCCATATAATTAACTGGTAGAATAACATTTTTATATTTTTTTCAGTTTAACTTTTATGAGAGAAGTTGGGACGACAAGAGTCCCTGTAATACATAATAACATGCATTTCCAGAATTGAGCCTATGTTTAATGTCTTTGTGAATCTCATTCCTGTTTGTAATTATTGTTCCTAGGTATTTGAATTCAGCCACTTCTTCAAAATTTCCCTCATTTGTCATTAACTGTCCATTTCCATTATATAATGTATTTCTATGTGTGAACATATATTTAGATTTATTGATGTTGGAGGAAGATCTTCTTGCACGGATTCTGGCGGCAACAGAAATTATTGAGCGCACACCAGGTCTTGTGGGGCGTGTGAATGAAAACATGCGTTGCAGGTACATTTTGTGCAACGAACAACAGGGTCGCCATGTGGAACCACACTTGTAGTACAACCTGTCTGTATTACTTATTCTGGAACACAAGACATGCAATATCAGCCCATTGTGTTACGATCTTCAAACCTATTTTACATCGAAATGGTACGTTTCCGGACATGGGTTTCTTACCGAAACTTTATCTACTAAGTCCCCTCTACAACTCCAGAAGTTTGTAATAGGAATTACGAATCACCCTGTATTTTTATTACATCATCAACATGGCATTAGATAAGAATTTGTAAAAATCGGCCGCGGTAGGCTAGTGGTTATGCTCCTTGCATCTGGTCGCGATAGTCGCGGGTTCAAACCCGGCCGGTGTCAATGGATTTTCTAGGATGGATAAATCCTAGGAGCAAGTCCTCCAGGAGGGATTTTAAGCCATAAGTCCCGAGTCTGAAGATCTTAGGCTCGTAAAAGATCCATAACCTTAATAAAAAGTCCTCTAAGCAGAATTTACCGAATTTTACCGCCCTAGTACTACCTTGGTTTCATAGATGGCAGTATGAGATCGCTGACCACAGCCACTCCAATGACATCTATATGAAAACAAGTGTAACTAAATTAGCATGGTTCTGTTTGTTCTCTGTAGGGGGAGAGCGCCTAAATCTCGTTGAAGGGCTTACAAGATACAATAATTATTATTTGTAGCAGGTCTCTAGCAGTAAAAACAATTCAAAACTCAAAAATACACAAAACGTTTCAACATAACAAAATGCTCAAATCGTTCTAACGTCATTTTTTCTTTTTATATTTGATTATCCAAAGAAAATGGATTATCGATAGGAGTGTGATTTTTAGCATTTTGAAATCAGAATTTTTTATATCTTATTTTTCGGGTAAAACGCACACAAAATAAAATAAAAAATCAGGAACATTGTCTTCAATCATCCACAAAAGACAAGAAATGGGATCCCTCCTTCACAAGGCCAGAACTTCCACGGAAGTTCATATTAACCATAGGTCACGACCGCCTTGCTAAACACACGCACAAGATCAATATATTGTGCCGTGATAGCCTTAATTTTTCTTCTAGGTTATTTATCCGTAAATAAACACAACGAATTTATTAAAAATTCCACTAAACACTTTATTAAATTGTTCAATCATCAACAAACTTCTATTCACAATTACAATTCCTGAAATAATCTTCTTTTAATTATTGTCTCAGAATACTTTTCCACTCACTGATAAATAAATTCTCCACAACTTATCGTCACAATGTTCACCACAAGACTCGCTACCGCAGACTGACTACGATCTCATGCGTCTGCCCTTATATAAGGTGCGAGGAAATATCCAGAAACAGCTTCTAGGCAGTTCGATGCCCAGAATCCTCTAGCATGGATCTTTCTCCAAAGAAGAGAGACACTAGTAGAACCGTCTAGCAACACACTCCAGACAATTCTGCCGGCTTGCGGGTAATCTAACTCGCCCGCGCAATTCAAACGTCGCTATGCGCGACATGTAACAATATTGTCTACACCAAGATGCAACCATTCACACCTCAACAACTCTAAACTTCAAAATAGTGGAGAGCAAGACTTCAGTGTTAGATGCAGCACAAGACACCAACATGAACGCATACGTTGTGGTAAGAAGTGTCAATTTTTTCCAAAGCTTGGCGAATGAAGTCAACGGTAGGGTGACAAGGTTTTGCGCTATCATTCCTTTATTATGACCACACTTTTCTTCAGCAAACAGCACACAAAACTTATAAAACAACCCCTGTTTCACGTGGCAAAGAACTAGCCAATTCCTTTGTTTCAAGTTCTGATAACCCAAATAACATTTAAACTCCTTCCCACCTTTCTTTTTGTGAATGTGGGAGCTTATATGAATTTGGTGGTTACTAAGATCATTCCAGTAATTGACACTTTTTATTTACAAAAATTCTTATATCGTTGGCGAAAGTACTGTTAATGCTTGTCGATTCCAATGCAGATGTCTTATTGTTTTCACTGTTAGTTGGCTCTCCAATGTACATATTCAGATTATCGTTAAGTGCAACATTCATTGAAAGAGACTGACAAAGTATTGCTATTTTCATCATCACAACGTAATGGTGATATATATTTTCATAGGTGTTTCACTGCTATTATCTCTTTTCTTTACTTTTTTAAAGTTTGAACTTATTGGGTTTGGGTTCGAGCATTTTCGGTAATTTCAAAATTCCTAAAACAATAAACAAAATATTAATAATCTATTATAGTCTACTAACAGTTGCGTAACGTACAACTCCTTAGACCCTACTCTACCGTAAGTTGTTACAGTGTAAGCAATTTTAAATGTATGAGCTGAAATAAGAACTTCTAACGAAATGTTTAGTTAGATAGGAGACACACCACTAAAACATCATCAGAATAACTACCTACATTTTATTTGACATGGATAAATTTAACATTGTAAGTGCAGAGGCCTCTTTCGTAAATAGTTGACGTTATCTGTCCATAAAAAAACAGTTCATGGTAGTTAAAATTTTATTAAGAAGAAGAAAACATTCTCATATCAAAAAATTAGGGCACAAGACACTTTTTTGGGTAAGGTCTGGCCGAAAAAGTTTAGTCACTGTCTATTAATATAGCTTGACTTTATATAAACCAATTAAGAGGTGGTTGTCACTTGAGGAATAAAAAAAATAGTTTAGATATTTGTTTTTATTGTACTAGTAATCTATGTTTCTTTCTGAATATTTGTTGTAAATCGAACACAAATTGTATGCCATCACCTGTCTTTAATCTGGAAAACTTGTAAATAATATTAAAAAAAAAACATACACACACACAAGAGAATCTCATACGCTCGTATGGTGTAGTAAAATCGAATAGTCTCTAAAAAGGTACATCACAATTGTTTCATTTATGTATCTAAGAACGCAGGAATAAGATTTGACAATCCAGATTAAAATTAGATGAAATAGATAACAAATCAATGAAATCATTATAATTGAACTACATTTTATATTAACTGGAAAGCGATGTACGGTATCATAAAAAATATGTAACTTGTAGGTCAAACTCAAACTGACAATTTTTGGCACTCTGCTTCTTCCACTTTATGCTGAAAAAAAAAATTATTGTGGATGAAAAAAATAATCAAACTACTGATTTAGACACTAGAGTCTTCAACCTTCAAGACACTACTTTTTTAATTTTTTCAATAATTTTTCACAAAGATACAGCCATTTAAAAATTACAACTTTTTCGAGGGTACGAAGCTAATCCTTTAATTTTGAGCAGCAGTGTAATCCCATTTTTTCTTTAATTTTTTTCTAAAACAGAGATTGAGCGTGAGCAAAATTTGGCTGAATTACAAATTTGTAGGTACTAAGGAAATAAAAACAATTACTTTTAGGTTTGAAAATGTGAGGGAATCTTGCCTGCACATTAACCTTATTTACACTAGTTAATAAATTCGTATTTACCCTTATTTTTCGTTCTTCTACTGGAGTGAAAATACAAACACTAAACAAGACAAACATTTCATATAATGTGTCACAAAACAAACATTGCCAGCGTCTTTTTTATGCTGACCGCATAAACAAACGATGAGGACTGAAAAACAGTCACTCCCGTGCACGATACCATTAACATATTGTTGACCGGCATTTTTTTTCAGAATTTATCTATATCACTGCTGACGAGAAAAAAAAAACGCATCGATCACGAGTTTACTCGTGGCCGGTCAGCAACGCTGTTTGCTAATTAATGCACCGAAGTTTATTTGATTTAAGTGCACGATAATAGTTAATTAATTAGTCTGATAATTTATCTTTAAAAAATTCTCGGAGGGGGGTATGACCCCATCTCTGGAATCGCCACTGTTGTCTTCAGTCCATTTATGGAGCTTCTTGAGGGAGTTTGTTATCTATTTGTAAATCATCGTATTTGCTGTGTCTTCTTGATGACCAGATGATATGTCATCAGCAAACATTGCTGTATTAATTTTATATTAATTTTGAATAAACCTCAACGGAACACATCATGAATCTTATAAAAGTTGATAGTTTAGACTAGACTAGACTAAGTGTTGGAAGAGAAGGACCACCCTCGTGTTCCCATATACGCCAAATGATCTCCGCCCGGCCAGCCAAGCGAGCTCTCGGTTCGACCCGTGCGCCCACTTTACAGCTGAGAAGAATTGACATGCAGGAAACCTCCTGTCTCGTCCGGCTGCATTGGGGTCTTATATGCCCTCTTCAGCCCTTTGGTATAAAAATATCGACGATTGAGTGATTATTAACTGCCGATCGTAACTAGCCGCAGATCGGGAAACAAAGGACCAGTGGTCGGACATTAGCAAGCCTTAAAAACTGATCGTCCCTGATGGTGATGTACTTGTTGTTGCTCCAAGCCGCCAAGAGGAAGACCGCAACCACCACCGCCGCCGCCAAGCCCCAAGGGGACAAGAAGGGGAGGGCGAACCGCTAACCCAATCAGAAATGGCTCCTTTCAGGTTAAGCTGATCTGTTGTGGAATTTTGAATTTGAAAATTTTTGGGAGTGAGATTGGGGGCATTCAGCGGACAGTGAAGCACTCTAGCGGACTTGCAGCTATTGCAGCGAAGTAAAAGTAGGCTGCAGACAGAAGAAACCGCTGCATCCATTGTGAGTGGCTGGTTCATTCAGTTTAAACATGACGTCGTTGTCAATAAACAATTTATGTTTGATGTACAAATTTTGTATTATTTACGTCTGGATATTAATATATGAATTATTCGAGGTGGTTAACCCTTTTAGACGAACATAAGTGATATATTAAGTAAAACTAAAGATAGTGATAATTTTAAGATTGTTATCAACATCAAGAATTTAACCTCTTCTTTTCATGTAGATCATTGCGTTATTGACGAGTCAATGTTTTTATTATGAAACTTATATCCCCAGATGATTCATTCGCTAATACCTGGTTCAAAGTTAATTATAATTTTTAATTTCAAGATATGTATAAAATAAATTAGAATTTTATGATTGTGTTCATGGGGTCATTTCTGGAAGTGCTACAGTGGTTGTCAAACCAATTTTCTCGACAGATAAAACAAACATTTGTAATCTTCTTTAAATGTGTAACACAATAAGAAAGTTGTGTAATGGACAAAGAGATGAACTGTGTATCTTATGTTTGTAATCTTTTCTGAATAAAGAGTTTTGTGAAGTATTGGCCATAACTTGAATTCAAATATTACAATATTCTAGATTTCTTATCTAAATTTAACCAGTGAAGATACAAATACTCTACTGTGATGTGCATTAATAACATTTAATTACAGCTAGAGTTGGTTAATGTATTAACAGAAAAATTTGAACTCAACATAGGATTTTAATCACAGCTGATCCATTATTTAATCTCCAACTTTATATACTATGTACTATCATTGAGATACTGAGTGTCATTACTTGAACCAGTTATGAATAATTTTCACTTTAATTGCCAGTTTATCGTAAAATGAAATGTGGTCTTATATCTTCTACTTCAAATGAATGTAGTCTCTCTTATGGGATATTGCTATTCACTGTATACTACCATTAACCTTGGTGGTAAATGTTTTTCATATATTATAAATGATTCAGTGATATACTATTTAGTGTATATAACACTTAACTTTAGTAAGAAAGTGGCTAATGTTAGAGATTATATTAAATAATTCCTTTAAGCATGGTGAGTGAGAGGTTATCTATAATTAACTGCTGTTATGACAGAATTTCAAATATATGGTTGGAAATTACATATAATTGTTTGGTTTTACTTCAGCCATAATGATTATGATAGTTACTCTTATAAGAAATTAATATTTTCAGACAATGCAAAAAAATTATATTAATAAATTATTAAAAAACTGTACTTAAATTATTATAAATTGATATTCTTCTTTGTTTTCATTTCTATTCCTTATCAAATTTAAAATAAAGATGAAGTATGTTTGAGGTTTAAAAAAATACAATGATGCCTTCCTATATACAATTGTTTGGTTGCTGAACGTAGGCCATGTCTTGCACTACTTACATTAATTTTGCACATATGCCTATATTTCCTGTGTTTTCTAATGTAACCCCTATTCCTCATATATTTTAAATATAGACCTAAAGGTGTAAAATATTATGTAAGAAATGGCATGAATAAAATGGCTGAACAATTAAATAAAATTTGCCCTACAACCACCTGGCAATACTTTTAGTGTGGTTATTAAATATGTATGTTATGTGATGATGAAGGAGCAATATATGCATCACATAGGGAATTCGCAGGAGTGATTTTTTACTATAATAATATAATATAATATAATATAATATAATATAATATAATATAATATAATATAATATAATATAATAAATATAATAATAATATAACATAACATGACATGACATGACAAGACATGACATAACATAACATAACATAACATAATATAATATAATATAAATCAAATTTATAGCTCGGAAGCTGGTCGAGAGATTAGATTAAGCCCCTATATTTATAGAGGTCTGTAATTGAGAAGGGTGCAGGCTGACTACATCTGATGAACGAAATGAATTATATGATAATGGGGAAAGGTGGAATGAAATGGTGGTAGAACAAAATGGGAGAAACCCGAAAGAACTTGCCGTAGCTCCGTTTCCTCTACTATAAAATCCACGTATTGTGACCGAGACTCTAATGAAGTTAAAAAAAGCTACTCTTACTCAGTGGCGTGTATTCAATAGACGCAAGATTCGCATTGCTTATCCAGGACTAAAAATAAAAAATGAGAAACATCATTGAAATAATCAGTATTGATTAACATTAACTTTCAATGCAATTTAAGAATAATATTAGTGACGTGGTCATAATTTGCATAGTCAATTTGTTCCATCCAGCTTCCCAGTTATAAACCACTCTTGTTCCACACGATAAGCTAGGAGCCGCTCGGATGTGATCGTGTGTCGTCGTAAGTTTTCGTTATCTGTGGTCCTGCAATTTCAAATGTGCGGGACTTGACGAGTAATGGAAACTTGATTTAAATCATAATTATTACATTCTAATTAAGCTTGTGGTCCTACAATTCTCAACAGTAATTGTCGTGTTTATATTGAAGTATTAGTGTAGCTACGATAATATTATTATAGTATAAATATATGAACTTAATTTTTAGTGGCGGCGGCTCCTTATGTGCTGAGGTGCTGCAGGACACTTAATTGTGAGGGGAAAAAGTACCGAACAAAAAATAAATAATTATATTTTAAACAGCGCAGGTTTCTTTATTTATGCTGGTTTTTCACGCACTCTACTTGTTATTTCCAATCTCCAATGTCTTTGGAATGTGCTGTGAATCGTACAGCCGTATTGAATCTCGCATTTTGCGTGCGCAGGAACAAAATTCTCGTTTTCTAAATTTTCCATTGTATCTACGCGCATGCGCAGAGACTAATATTCGCTTCCCCCCCCCCTTTGTCCGACTGCGGCTGTGAATTATGCAGCCCGATGTACAGATGGCGACTTTGACAGTTATGATTTTATATATTAATACTTTTTTCTTTTTAAGTTTTCATTTACTACAAAATTGTACCTCTTATTTTTTGCTATTACACGCATTTAGTAGTTATTAGACATAATATGGCAACAGAAAAATTGTTTAATATAATTACAGACTTACTAATAAAAATCTCTTATATAGGCTTTCAACAGTTATTTAGTTATAATATGAATAAGCCTTATGTGGATCATATATAATTTCCTTACTAATAAACGTTGTGCCGGAGCTATACAACAATACCACCCATACACACAATACGTCACATATTCGTCATAATTATGACATCAGAACAATATTACGCGCAGTTTGTAACAGAAATAAAACATCAACCAGTGATTGTGTAAGAAATGAGTAGGGATAAGAATTAATAGAGATTCCCTAATTGAGAGGTATGGAAAAAATAAGTGTGTTTTAATTTATTTACATTTTCCTTTACGCTATGTCAAATATATCGTAGAATTAGTTTCACAGATAATGTGCTGCAATCTAACGTCAAGAATTTCGAACAATTCTTGGAAACTAATAAAAGTTTTTCCCATTACTTATGAATTATATGCAGTGTTTAAGATGCGTTAGAAAACGTTCAAAATAGTAGGAAATGTTTCCGACAACAGAATAACGCTTTAAGCGAAAAAAAATCATTGCAATTTGATCGTGAATCGAACCTAGGACCACACGAACTGTAGTAAGAAGCTCTAACCACAAGACTATCAACCTATTATGTAGCTTGCTGCAATAATAGTAGCTTTATAATTAAATACATTTTTATATCTATGTATATTTGTATTAATGATGCAAGAAAGTTTTGTTAAAATAATATTATGAAGCATTTAAACTGCATTCAGGTTAAATCTTGTCTCACTATTGTAGAACATATTCTTTTGTGAATCAATGTTCAGTTTTAAAATATTATTAGACATAATCGAGAATCAGCGTAACTAAAGGCATTTTATGATGCCTTTATTTTTCTACCCAGAGCTTTATTAATATTATTTATGTCCTGTGCATCCATCAAACAGTCGTTAAAGTGTTGCATTTTGCGTTAAATTTAAGGAAACGTTCATCAATATCATAAGAAAACAATCAGTTGATCTTGAAGCCCGACATTTTGTCTAGTTATACAATCCTTAAACAAGGCTGGAGGCGTGTATAACGATTCCCATGTAAAGTTGTACACTTCTCATACACTGAACAGCTAATACAGTGCTTATTAGTAAGAATTTTCAACTGAGATGTGTATAAACCTAGTATAAAAGTTATATGTGGGTTATTAGTAAGAGGGTTAATATTTAGTTGTTCCTGAGTACGTTTAAGCAAAACCGAAGAAATCACAGTTGGCAACACTATCACATTTTCGCGGGGTTCTAGCCTTCCAAACGTTTGTTCATTTAGTATGCGTCTGTATGTTTTCTGTTGTGAACGACACATTGTTACTTTGAATGTAAAAGTGAAATTTGATCGGTTCGAAGTGCTTTAAACTATAATTAATTAATGTTTGAAACAGGTTTGTTATATTTATAAGAGATGGAGAATTCTATAGACAATTTATTGAAAACATCTTTCTCCAGCAGATAATTCGAAGAGAAAATTCAAATAAAACAATTAGGTAGGCCTACACCGAACCTCCAATATATCATAAAAGCAGTATCAAATAAATCGACTTACACACGCAAGTTCAACAGAAAGCTGTATGACCGTGATAGGGTGTATAGATGTGAAATTAGGAATGCTCTATTTTGTTTCCCATGCCTACTTTTTGGTAACAGTGATGCATGGAGTACAGTCGGTGTGACAGATTTGGGGCATCTTCATGTATTAATTACAAAACACAGTGGAACTATGAAACACATGAATAATGTTATAGATATTAATGTTTTAGGTAATGTGAATATCGCAACACAGATAAGTCATGCCTATCATGAACACATAGAAAAACACAATAGACAAGTAGAAAAAACAGATATGTACTATATAGAATAATTCTTCTTTCTTCTTCTTCCTTCCAAGTATTAGGCCAAGGCCTGTTACAATCCTATAGAAAATTTTCCCTCCAGTGTTCCGGGAAATTCTCGTATAAGACTTGAAAGCATAATAATAGTCCCTTCGATTGGTTGCTGGCCAAAGGAAGATATAGAATTGATTTATCAAATTGTACCATTGAACTAGCGTTAAGGGGACACGATGAGACTGACACGTCTGATAATCCAGGAGTTTTCTTGGGATTAATAGATTTAATTTCTAGTGTAGACAATGCAGTGTAACAGCACATGGAATATAATCAGATTTTTAAAGGTACATCGAAAACAATTCAAAATGAATTGTTGGATTGTATGTTGGAAACTTATCGCGAGTTAATAATAGATGAAATGAAACGAGCCGAATTTATAGCATTGATGGCCGATGAGACAACAGATATTTCCGAGCAGACACAATTAGCGTTAGTGTTTCGTTACGAAATGAATGGTGTTCCATATGAAAGATTCTGGGGATTTTTTAATCCAGAGGGACAAAACGTGGATGCAATATGTAAATGTATTTTAAATGAATTATATACAATATTCAAGGATTCGCCGCACAAAATCATAGCTCAGACCTATGACGGTGCAAATGCAATGAGCGGAACAGGAGGAATCCAATCAAAAATAAATTTTACATTATCCTAATGCTCATTATATTCACTGTAATTCGCACCAACTGAACCTAACAATGCAAAATGCTGCATCACAATCAGTCGGCGGGTGTATTTTTCCTCAACTTGTCAGCTTTTCCAGTTTTCTTCTCAAGGTCACCGCAGCGAGTCTCAGCACTAAAAGCAGTGACAGATCGTAGGATCCCTTCCGGATCGTAAACACGGTGGAATTTCAAATCGAGGACAGTTAATATGCTATATGAATACAAGGACACTTTGAATGAGCGTTTATTAAATTTAGAGAAGGCAACCTCCAACATAACTTGTCAAGAAGCTAATGGACTCCGTCGAAGTATTGAAGACAAAGGCTTTATATTTTGGCTGTCATTTTTCCACCAGCTAATGCCGCATGTTGACATATTATATGATCACTTACAATCAAGAACGGTGGATGCTGTAAAAACAAAAAATATCGTGGAACATTTTGAGCATGCTATTAATGTTGTTAGCCCTCCATGGTATCTTTACCTTGTCGTGGTGGAGTGGCTTGCGTGCTTAAATGATCCTGAGAGCTATGCCGGCGGTAGCATTGCTGCCGATAGGGTTACCCATGCCGGACTGGTCGAAGGTGATAAGCCAGACGAAAAAAGTACCTTGGGCGAAAGAGTGACGATCTTTCACCGTAAAAATACAACCGTCAAGAAATGCGGACATGGGTTCAACTGGGGTAAAATTTTCCGGAGGTCAAATAGTCCCCCATTCGGTTCTCCGGGCGGGGACTACTTCAGGGAACCCATGCCAAAGGCTCAAACACAGGGACATGTTCCTAGGAACATGGAATGTTAGGACTTTATACAATAGCGGGACACTAGAGATATTAACGCGGGAATTAGATAAATCGCCCTTGGATATAGTCGCTTTACAGGAAGTTAGGTGGCCAGGAGAAGGTAGTCAGGAATCAGGAAGCTTTGCATTATACTACGGGTGTGCAGAAAGACCTGCATTTGGAACGGGTTTTTTAGTCAGAAGGAGGATCCTATCCGCTATCCGAGATATTAAGTTTGTTAGTGATAGGATATCATACATAATTCTAAAGGGTAAACGACATGATTTTATAATTGTAAATATACATGCCCCCACAGAAGATAAAGATGACAAGATCAAGGATGAGTTCTATGAAGAATTAGAATGCTTATTTGATAGCCTTTCACGATATCATATGAAAATTATCTTAGGAGATTTTAATGCAAAAGTGGGGCGGGAAGATATATTCAAACCAACAATAGGCAAATTCAGTCTTCATGAAGATAGTAACGACAATGGGGTTAGATTAGTCACATTTGCCACATCAAAGAATTTCATTGTTAAGAGCACAACATTTCAGCATAAGGATATTCATAAATACACCTGGACGTCCCCAGATGGAGAAACTCGGAACCAGATAGATCATGTATTAGTGGATAAACGCTGGCACAGTAGCATCATCGATGTTAGATCAGTTAGAGGGACAGACTGCAATTCGGATCATCATCTGGTCAGAGTGAAAATCAGACAACGGCTATCGCTTATGAGAGGAACAAACGCTAAAGATGATTCTGTAAAATTTGAATTAAAAAACTTGAAAAATGATGAAATGCGGCAAGAATACCAAATCAAAATTGCTAATAGATTTGAAGTACTGGAATCTTCAGATGACAATGTGGCAAACGAAGAAGAAACTGATATAAATAAAGAATGGGAGGCTATAAGAGATACTATTAAATTGTCAGCATCAGAAAGCATTGGTTGTTTAAAAAAGAGGCAAAACAAGAAATGGTTTGATGAGGAATGTGCCGACATTATAAAGAAAAGAAAGCTAGCAAAAATGAAATGGTTACACGAGCCAAATGAGGTAAATTTAGAGCAATTGGGTAGTATTAGACAGGAAACCACCAAGTTACTAAAGAGTAAAAAGAGGGAATATTTGAGAGAGAAGATTAATGATCTTGAAATGAATGCAAAAAATAGGAACATTAGAGAATTATATCAGGGAATTAGTATAGAGAAGAAAGGGTTTCAGGCTAGAACAAACATAATTCGGAATGAAAATGGGGATATGATTGCAGATTCCAGGAGTATATTAAATATATGGAAAAGTTACTTTAATCAGCTATTAAATGTACATACAGAACAGGACATTGAGGAGGATAATTTACAGACAGCAGAAATGCTAGTCGCAGAACCAAGTGCATTAGAGGTTGAAATGGCGATTGAAAAATTGAAGATGTATAAAGCATCAGGTTCAGATGAGATCCCAGCAGAACTGATAAAATCAGGGGGAGAAAAATTGATGGACAAGATACGCTGGTTGCTTAGTATGATTTGGGAAAAAAGAAGCTCTTCCAGATGAATGGAAAGAATCAATTATCGTACCAATTTATAAGAAAGGAGATAAAACTGATTGCAACAACTACAGGGGCATCTCATTACTTTCAACTTCGTACAAAATTCTAACAAATATATTAGTAAGCAGATTTACTCCCTATATTGATGACATTCTAGGAGATCATCAATGTGGATTTAGAAGAAACAGGTCTACAACAGATCAGATTTTTAGTATAAGACAGATTTTAGAAAAGAAATGGGAATATAATGGTACTGTACATCAACTATATATGTAGACTTCAAAAAAGCATATGATTCAATTAAGAGGGAGAAGTTATATAGTATCCTGCTGGAGTTCGGAATTCCTAAAAAGTACATAGTTAGACTTATACGAATGTGTCTAAATGGCACAAAGAGTAGGGTGCGTGTAGGCAAAGAGTTTTCGGACACTTTTGAAATCCAGAATGGGTTGAAGCAAGGAGATGCACTATCTCCTCTACTATTTAATTTTGTACTAGAGCATGCCATTAAATCTTTAGAGAATGAGGAAGGCTTACAACTGAATGGTATTAATAAACTGTTAGTTTATGCTGATGATGTAGTATTGTTGGCCGATAGTGAGGAGATACTAAAGGACAATACGCACACACTATTGAGTAACACTAAGAACTTAGGACTGGAAGTAAATATCAATAAAACTAAATATATGGTCACACGTCGAAATACATTATATAATGGAAATGGACAGCTAATGACAAATTGACAAATGAGGGTAATTTTGAGGAAGTGGCTGAATTCAAATACCTAGGAACAATAATCACAAATAGGAATGAGATGCACAAAGAAATTAAACATAGGCTCAATTCTGCAAATGCGTGTTATTATGCATTGCAGAGACTCTTGATGTCCCAACTCCTTTCAAAAAGCGTTAAACTGAAAATATATAGGACTGTTATTCTACCAGTTATATTATATGGATGCGAAACATGGACTCTTGCTTTAAGGGAGGATAGGAGATTGCGAGTATTTGATAATAAAGAAAGTTTTTGGACCAAAGAGAGATGAACAGACGGGTGAATGGAGAAGACTACATAACAATGAACTACATGGTCTTAATAGGAAGCCAGATATAATAAGAACAGTTAAGTCTCGTAGACTGCGATGGGCAGGACATGTTGGACGTATGGGGAATGAAAGACTTGCATGGAAGCTTCTTGTAGGAAAGCCAGAGGGAAAACGCCCAGTTGGTAGACCAAGAATGAGGTGGGAGAATAACATTAACTATGATTTGAGGGAAGTAGATTATACAGGGAATGATTGGAAAACATTAGCTCAGGATAGGGATGTATGGAGAGCTTATGTCCGCGCGGCCATGAACCTACTGGTTCGATAGTGCCAGTAAGTAAGTAAGTATTAATGTTGTTAGAGATTCAATGGACAGGATTGATACTGAAGTTACTCAACAGTATGTAGACCTGTCAGAAAGTAAGCGCCGTAAAATAGCATGCCAGCGTAGTGATGCCAAAGAAGTTTGCGACAGAATCACGCGAGAGGCACGCGATCGTTTTCAAACTTTGGATCACCTACAAGCGGCTAAATTGTTCAACTCCTCCAATTTTCTGGAATATTTAAGAAATTTACCTGAGGTGGAACTTTGTGCTACCATTGAGGCTTACAATATGTTAGAGAAGAAAAGGCTCAAGACAGAGCTGTCTGTACTGTACCTACAACATGACTTCAGGAATATTGAGGGAGCTGTGCCTTTACTACAGTTCATTATCAAAAGAAATATCCAACATACATTTTCAGAAGTAACAAGGATCTGAAAATCTTGGTCGCAATACGTATGACTACTTTTGAACCGGAGAGATGCTTCTCGTCCCTTAAAAGAATAAAAACTTTCCTCCGGAACACCATGCTATAGGAACGACTTAGTACACTTGCAGTTCTTTCTATTGAGAAGACTTGCGTTTCCAACATAGAAGGGCTCAACACCAGAGTGATTGATAAATTTTGCAGTAAGAAGAATCGTCGAATTGACATTATCTTTCGTCGTTGAGTGAGTAGTATAATATTTATTAATTTATACATACGTTAATTTATGTCAATTCTTACAGCACACACCAGATTTTTAGGACCAGCCGCCACTGATCATTTTAATAATGGTATGTACGTATGTATGGCTGGACTGTATGCACTCCAGCTTCTTGCGTACAGCAGTGTTGAAAATATGGAAGCTCACAATCAATCGGGGCAAGACAGTGGACAAAGCGCATGTGTCTGTGTAATATGTGCTATCCTAAAAACGTTGCCTGGAGCGCGTTCGAAGATGAGAATCGAGTAATACAAACTGGTAGACTTACTCTTGAATTAAATATCACAACTAGGGTGTAAGGCGTTTCAAGTCGCAACTTTACAATAGCAACGAGTGATTAAAATTGTGTCCTCGTGCTCATACTGTATTGTTGGACATGTTTTCTGTTTAATAACGAAAGATCTCTGTGGAACAGTGCGGGTTATTGCGACATGGGAAATATACATAAAGCCATTAAAAAGCATAGTCTATCTAAAAATCATTTGATCTCCATTATAAATAAATAAAACTTTTAGTAAGTCAAGAATTGAACATATGATGGACAATTGGAAAAACAAATTCGGGATTTGCAACTCAATAATCTTGTAAGAAAAAATAGTCATAACAAGACGCTTCATCGATGTAGTTCTTTTTTTGTGAGGGTACAGATATGACGCGACTCTATCAATAAATACAATTACGTTGAACTCGTGAAATTACTCGGTGAATATGACGAGAAACTGAAGCACTATTTAGAACATTCTACATTTACAGGAATGTCAAATTTAATCCAGAATGATCTAATCCGTCCATACCAAACGTAATAATGGACAGATCAAAGAGGGAGATCAATGAATAAAATTTTATTTTCATTGTTCTAGATGAGACAACAGGTATAAGTAATTTCTCTCAGCTGTCTCCTGTGTTTCGGTACGTCATCGACGCGACGGTGGCCAATTACATGAACGATATTTAGAATCCATTAACGTTTCTGATAATAGAACTGTCGATGCATTATACAAGATATTGGTTCAATTGATTCATGCTTTCGGATGTGAGAAGGAACTTATTGTACAAAGTTATGATGGAGCATCTGTCATGGCAAGTCAGTTGAATGGACTGCAATCGAAAGTGAAAAACACTTTTCCAAAAGCAATTTTTGTTCATTTAGTATTATTGTAATCCGTGACCATAATTATTTTAAAGAATGCATTTTGTTCCTTACTATGAATGGACTAGCTGTTTTCTTTTCATAATCAACCAAAAGAACAGGGTTCTTGATGAAGAAATGGTTGGCAAGAGTGCCTTCGACGCGGTAAAATAACAGTTCTCGTTTGGTTGGAACAGTACATGAGTATCGGGATGTGCTAATTTCTGTCTTTGGAAAAATTACGAATCCAGATGAGAATATTGGGATCAGGAAGCCTATATTGCTTCACATGGATTTTTAATCACACTGCAAGATTTTGATTTCAATTTTATATTGAATGCGTTTGTTAATATTTTCCTTGTAACTGATAGTTTATTTGAATTACTGAAAGCAAAATTTCATGATATTGATTACTGCATAAATAGATTAAAAGAATAAAAAACAATCCTAGAAAAGAAACGGTAAGAATTTAAAAAAAAAAAAAAACGAACTTCAGGTGAAACTTCTGACAGCAAAACAAAATACAGACAAATGTACGTACAAATATTTGGTGCCATACTGGGTCAAATAGATTATAGATTTAGTATAATTATAGACTGATTATTATTTTTAGAACATTTGAATGCGAAAAATTTCGACAAGTAAAGTCTCTGTTTTTCGGTAATTCAATTTTAGTCACTAAAATACAGCTACGTAATACATAAAAGGCAATTCAAATTTTATAGTAAATAAAATTGAAGAGGGAGTAAGTGCCAAAATCCGAAAGAAACTCATTTCCTCTCCATGACTTTCGAAACGGAAAATACGATCTTTGAGTAAAAAAAAAAATCTGGCATCTATTCCCAAATTGCTTACCCTAAAAAAATATCCAATACACGTCATTGCTCTTACCAAACGCAAATTAATAAGATTAAACTTATAATAAATATTATAAGTAAGGTTCTCGAGAAACCAGCGGTGAGAGGCGAGCGTCTAATCGCTTGCCTGTTATACTAATAATTAAAAAAATATAAATGTTCTCGTTATAATATTATTTTATTTTAAACGATTTATTCGTCAGTTTCATAAATTAAATACATTAAAATAAATCGTAAATTCTGTATATCCCAATTAGTATTATGATTAATTTCAATAGCATCGCGTAGTAATATGAGTAATGAGCCAATGAACAAATTGAAATTTGGCGGTTCCGCTGCATGCAGCGTTTCATTCAACAAGCTCCTTAAATTTCCGCCTCAAATGGCAGCAATTTTTGCTAAAGCCCGCTGAATGCGCCCAATAACAATGTAATAATGCTGCCATCTGGAGACAGTTCTTTGAACTAAGAAGTCAATACATTACTTTTTTTAGGAATTCACACTATGAGGCATAGAGAAACTACTCTGTGCTATGAGGTATATTTATTTAGGTAAAATGTTTATATCTCGGATGTGGTCGGTTTTATGCCTCTCACAATTCCGCACTTATATTCTTATGCCACTGATGCATAAACACTTGTAAACACGTTTTATATTGTTTTAAAGAATTCGTGTAATACATATAACCGACTTTTTCCTATATCTCAAATATGAGACGAGTGATAAAAATTTTACCTAAATCAATACATTGTCAATTTTGAAATATTTAGTAGTGTTGGTTCACCTGTTCAGAATATTTTTTATGACAAGTGGTAGAATTGTAAACGGATTTTTGCTGCTGCAATCTGGAGACATTCCTTTAAATTAAAAAGTCAATATGTGTGAATGTGATCTGTGGAAATAATTTAGAAGATAATATTTTTATCTGGCTCAAATCAGGTAACTTTTAATGGCAAGTACAATCATTAAGATAGATTGGATTAATAACATATTTGATTAGCTAATTTTCAAATTAAAAAGTTTCTTGTATTTGTTAGAATTTTTTAAAGGGTGGGAGACCATATAACTGTCAGTATAACCTCAATTATTACCAAGAGGGAATTGTTTTATAATAAAAATTTAGGGGATCGCGTGGGAACATATTACGGTAGTTGATATACAAATTTGGAAAAAGTCGGTTTTATGTCTCTCAGGAATTCTTGTCAGTTCCACAGAATCGCAGCGCGCATGCGCGAGTTGCTGAAATGGTTAATATAGACTCCGGTAGATGGCTCTGCAGTCGGCGTTATCAACTTTGGGAATGAATTTCCAAATGCAAAAAAAAAAAAATGGACGTTAACTACTTGCCATTTTCTAACTAAAGAAAACAATTTACCTGCATATTATTTCTTCCCAAATGCTTAAAAATGGACGTAAACCAACTTCTCATTTCCTAACGTAACAAAGCAATTTACACGTGTACTATTTAAAGAACTATGAACTAATTTTTGCGACCTGAAGTGTACAACAGCCCTAATTTTACGTACACTAACACTAAATATGGTTTGAAATTATTTTCAAATGGTGGCAACGTTGGAACAACATGGGAAAGTAGCAAGGAAGTAATGTATCCACGATCATGTTTTACGTAAATATATAAATATAAAATATTGTGAAGAAAGCTTGAAGATCGTTGCAAAATGTTTAAAACAGTACAAAACGTGTTTACAAGTATTTAGTGCATCAGTGGCATAAGAATGTAAGTGTAGAAATGTGAGAGACATAAAACCGACCACATCCTAAAATTTCATTATGGGCAGAAGGATGCAATAATTATATTTTTTGTATTTTAGTACTTTCTCGTACACTGGTGTGCGCATAGAATTGATTTTTTGGCTGAGGTTCACTTTAAGATGCACACAATTTTCCATCTAACATTCTTATGCCACTGATGCACTAAACACTTTTCAACCATTTATAATGTTTCGTACTATGTTAAACATTTCTTACGTTTTTTAAATGTTAATAAATTACGCGAATATTGTGCATCAGGTTCTAGAGACGCGGAAATGCTTCATGTAACATTCGCTAGGTGGTTCTCACATCGGAGTAACCAACATTTGAAAATAATTGCTCAGCTCATTTTGTGAGGTTTCAATAGGAAAAGTCAGTATATCAGTATACTAAGCATCCAAAAATAATTCCAAACCATATTTAGTGTTAGTGTACGTAAAATTAGTTTATAGTTTATTAAATAATATGAATGTAAATTGTTTTGTTAAGTTAGAAAATGGGAAGTTGTTTTACATCCTTCTTTTTTAGCATTTGCGAATAAATAATATGCATATATATTGTTTTGTTAGGTTAGGAAATGGGAAGTTAGTATATATCCATTTTTTTAGCATTTGGGAATTTATTCCCAAGTTTGGTAATGTTGACTTCAGAGCCATCTACTGGAAGCTACATTAACCATCACAGCAAATCAGGCATGCGCAGGGCGATTCTGTGGAACTTACAAGAATCGTTTTTTGCACCCACTTTAAGACCTCCTGTCCGCTTTTTTTTTTTATCAACGTCAGCATGTTTATTTTTGCTTGATTACCAATTAGGTCTCGGAATGTAAATAACCATAACAAACACAAAGGTACCAAATATTATTGGTTTACAGTTTTGTTGTTACTAACTTTTCCTACTATCGTTAATACTTAACAGCTTGACGATTTGATTATTAATTTAACACTTCTCATTGAAGGATACATTATATTTGAAGAGAAAAAATTTTCGCTTCAAAGATTAATTTTATCATCACAATTGAGAAGTGTAAAAATCTATAATATAAAATCGTCAATAGAAAAGCCCTACTGGCTATAAAGTAGTGTTAAATTCACAATAAATGTCTTCTTGAACTAAGAAAAAAGCCGCCATTTGCAAATATAGAAGCTATGGTTTCAAGCATTTGGCGCGAGGGAATTACAACGTACATAGGCGAAAAATTTGCGTCTAGATCGTAACTCGCCTCGGTAGCTCAGTTGGTAGAGCACTTGGCCCGGAAAGCCAAGGGTCCCGGGTTCGAGTCCCGGTCTAGGCGAAAATTTTTCTCTTCAAATATACTTTAAAGCTTGTTAAAACATTGTTTACAATATTCATAAACAATATAAAATGTTTTGGCTCAAGTTTCCAACATGGATTTTAGAGTACCTTATACAGATTCGTTCCTACTTTACTTTCATGTATTAATGTTGTTTTGCTAAGCTTTAGATTACCTTGCCCTTGATTTTCCATAGTATGTTATTGTAAAACATTTGCTCTATGTACATCATCTGTCTTTACTAACATTTCTCCAAATATCCAAATATACTTTTGAATATTGGTCATTCCAATTTCACAGATATCTCCATCATCTAGTGGAAGTTCCTTTTAGAGTTTGCGCAAACACACAATTCTGCATAACTTTGAAGAAATCATTGCATTTGTACATAAATATTTAATAATTGTAAAAAGGGGTTATAAGGATTGTTGCAAAATGTTTAAAATATTACAAAATGTTATTAAAGACAGAAAGTGTACAGGGAGCAATAGTATTACAAGAATATATTATGGAAAATCAAGTGAAAGGTAATCTAAAGCTAAGCCGAATATACTATGGAAAAATGAAGGTAAAGATAATGTACTATTTTTTTTTTCAAATGCCCCAGGTTGTCTTTCGACATTCCTGGTTTCTCTCCTGGCATGGCATACTTGTAACCCACTTCTGAGGTTGGGGCGCCTGGAAGGCAGAGTTACTTTGCCCCGATGATATGATGGATGATGATGATAATGGTGCACCAGGAGAGTCCCTAATCCTAAGCTTAACTTAAGATGAATATGAATGATGATGATTGCGATGGCCATATGATTTCGGGGACCGTTTGGGCCTTAAAGTTTTCCTGACATTTGTCTTACAGGTGAGGAAAAAACCCCAATAAAAACCTCACCCAGAAAAACTGTCCTGACCGGGGATCGAACCCGGGCTCGCTGCGTGACAAGGCAGCACGCTACCCTGAGACCACAGCGGTGGACAGATAATGTACTATTGAGCCATATATTTTAAGAAATTAATGATTGCTCACTTCATTTTGTGAGGTTTCAATAGGAAAAGTTAGTATTTAGTATACTAAGCGTCCAGATTATTTTGTTAGGTTAAGAAGAGAAAGTTGTCCATTTGTAATAAACATTTGGTAATTTATTTCAAAGGTTGGTTATATTGATTTCAAAGCTATGTGGTTCCATCTAGTGACAGCTCTATAAACTTTCTGAAGGACTTCTCAGTTAAGTTGTTCCATCTGCGATAACTCTATAAACTTTTGCGCTTGAGTCACTGTTATTCTGTAGGACTTAGAAAATGTATTGGGAAAGGCAAACTAAAGTTTTTCTGCAGCCTACTTATATTTCAATTTTTAAGATATTACTATTTACATTACCTGTTTATGGGCATTGCATTATATGCCATTCTGTTTCATACTTTTACAGGTTGGAGTGTTTAAATAGCATTATATTAGCTTTTAGGTTATTTTAGGCCCAAAAATAAGACATCAATATTGTGATCGATCATCGTGTATGTTTGCAGCATTGTGTTATTAAAAATTGTGTCCACTTTCATCTGCTGGAGCACCACATGGTGTCTGCTTGAACTTAGAAAAAATTTCTGCGTCCACTGTTGGAAATTTTATCCAATGTTTTCATTATGTCACCCAATAATTTTTTTCTAATCTGATACATCTATGCACATTATTTGTGAAACCAGTATGATCAAACTTGGCAATAAATTCCCAGACATGTTTTAAAGGAAGTAATATATAAGAAATTAAATTGGATTGCTATTTTTTCATTTTGTTATGTTAGTAATGGGCAAGTAGTGCAAACTAGATTAATTTCTACTTTATTGAATAATATGTAATTTATTTTGTTGTGTTAAAAATAGGTAGTACATCCACTCCTAATTTAGTTTTATATCTGTATACATAAGAGTATAGCATACTTATCTCACTATGTTGTTAAACATTCTACAGCAGTATATATATATATATTTTAATTATGTTATCAAGACATCGGTGCTAGAATCCCGAAATTAACTAAACAAAGTTATTCACCTTAATGTTATATAATATGTAATTTATTTTGTTGTGTTAAAAATAGGTAGTACATCCACTCCTAATTTAGTTTTATATCTGTATACATAAGAGTATAGCATACTTATCTCACTATGTTGTTAAACATTCTACAGCAGTATATATATATATATAATATATATTTTAATTATGTTATCAAGACATCGGTGCTAGAATCCCCAAATTAACTAAACAAAGTTATTCACCTTAATGTTATATTTGTTCTGAGTTAGTAGTGAGAGGAAAAACCGCACTTAAACTAGCTTGAAATATTTTCAAAGTCCTATAGAACAACAGTGCGCATGTGCCAGAGTTTATAGAGCCAGCGATAACCCACAATCGAACCACATATCGATTATCCTCCTCGATTACTATCCATCACTATGAAATTTAAATGACCAATATTTGCAATAAATCCCCAAACCTATGTTTAACAAATATCACCCATCATATCGTGGCAACGTAACCCCACCTTCCAGGCGCCCCAACCTCAGAAGTGGGTTACAAGTAGGAGGAGAGCCAGGAGAGAAACCAGGAATGTCGAAAGACAAACCTGGGGCATTTGAGAGAAAAAAAAAGTTTAAAAAATACATTAATAATATTAAAATTACCAAACGTTTATGAAAAATGGGTGTACACTTACTTGAAAAATGGGTGTACACTTACTTATCATTCCCTAACGCTGATCCAACCAGCAATAACCCAAAACAGCGATAGAAAAATTATAGACTAAGTAATATACTCTGTGGACAAAATAGCAGTTAGCATCACAATATTGTCTAAGAGTATCATAATATTGTGATTTGCATATTTAAATAAATACTTCAAAATTGTCTAATAATGTTATAAAAATTGTTTGAAAAAGTTTAAAATGTTAAATAATGTTAGTAAATACAGAAGAAGAGCTATAATTTACAACAATATAACTGAAAAATCAAGCACTAGTAGAAGTGCAGTTGAGCCATAGTGAGATTATATTTTGTATTATAGTAAAACTAGAATAAAGACCATTTTAAATATTTGTGTTTTTAGTTTAACCTTTCTTTAGAAAGTCCTTGGTCTGAGACATCACACCTTGTATGGGACATGCACTTATTCGAGTTTCATGGTTGAAGAAATGATCTCTTAGAATTTCAATAATTATGGAACCACTATCTACACAGCACCATGAGGAATTTTGGTAGTGACTCCAGCTATAACTGCTGTTAAACTTGACATATGCCCTGTCATGTATGTCTACCTCTGTAAGTGGCACTGGATATGAGGCCAGCAGTAGTCAGCTGGTGGGGAAATATCCTTCTATCCTGTTGTCCCATGGAGTTTTTAATTTGTACAGAAGTTGGGTGACAAGACCCCCTTGCATGAGAGATGACTTAAACTTCATTTTCTCCCGTTTGTACTTATTGTACCCAGGTATTTGAATTGCATCACTTCTTCGGTGTTTATCTCATTTATAGTTCACTATTCATTCCTATTTAATAATGTATTTCTGTTGTGACAATAATTAGTTTTATTGATATTTAAAATTACAGTAATCTTGAGTTGTTTTCAAAGACAGGAAAAATTACACTTCTTTTATCATATAAGATCCAAAGGGACTGAAGAGAACATTGTGATGTATTATTAAGTTGCACCACTTCAGCAGACAATGTTACACAGGTGACTTGTACTTATATTGTGTGCAGAGAGTAGTGTAGGTTTAAGTGTTTGTGTATTGTATGTGGGGTGGTGATGAGTGAAATCCTATGCATCCATGTAGACTAAAACACACTCCTTGGTTCATTGTCCTAGAAGCCAGTAGCTGGCCTCACATCCAAATGTATTGATCACAGGTAGATGATCATCTAACCGATATATGGTTACATATGATCATCATGTCATGTCTCAGTGGTTTTCTCAATCTGAAGATGTTACTTATTGTAGCTACCCAAATTCCTCATGAAGATTGTTGGGCAGTGGTCTCATACTGGCCAAAGTTCCATGGGTAAATTTCTTCCCCATGAGGACTCTAACTGTAGCTCTGCACCGTGGCATCATGCCTTAAAACACCGTGGAAGAGAATTGATGGAGAAGATACATCGGTTGTGTAGAATGTTTTGGGATATAGAAGTTCTTCCAAATGAATGGAAAGAATTGATTATCGTACCAATCTATAATAAAGGAGATAAAACTGATTGCAACAACTACAGGGGCATCTTGTTACTTTCAACTTTGTACAAAATTCTGATAAATATATTAGTAAGCAGACTTACTCCCTATATTGATGATGTTCTAGGAGATATCAATGTGGATTTAGAAGAAACAGATCTACAACATATCAGATTTTTAGAATAAGACAGATTTTAGAAAAGAAATGGGAATATAATGGTACTTTACATCAACTATACGTAGACTTCAAAAAGGCATATGATTCAATTAAGAGGGGGAAGTTATATAGTATCCTGCTGGAGTTTGGAATTCCTAAAAAGTTAGTTGACTTGTACGAATGTGTCTAACTGGCACAAAGAGTAGGGTGCGTGTAGGTAAACAGATTTTGAATACTTTTGAAATTCACAATTTTGTACTAGAGCATTCTACCAAAACTTTGGAGAATAAAGAAGGCCAACAACTCAATGGTATTAATAAGCTGTTAGCTTATGCTGATGATGTAGTATTATTGAGCGTTAACAAGAAGCTATTAAAGGCCGACACGCACACGCTATTGAGTAATACTAAGAAATTGGGACTGGAAGTAAATATCAATAAATCAAATATATGTTTACGTGTAGAAATTATATAATAGAAATGGACAGTTAATAATAAATTAGGGAAATTTTGAAAAAGTGGCTGAATTCAAATATCTAGGAACAATAATTACAAACAGGAATGAGATGCACAAAGATATTAAACATAGACTGAATTCTGGAAATGCATGGTATTATGCAATACAGGGACTCTTGTTGTCCCAACTCCTTTCAAGAAAGTTAAACTGAAAATATATAACACTTATTTGCCCAGTTGTATTATATGGATGTGAAACAAGGACTCTTACTATAAGGGAAGAAAGAAGATTACGAGGATTTGAGAATAAAGTTTTTTTGAGGGAGATAGATTATACAGGGCATGATTAGAAAACAGCTGAGGATAGGGATGTGTGGAGAGCTTATGTCCATATGGTCATGAACCTACAGGTTAGATAGATCCAGTGAGCAGTGAGTTAGGAGATTTTGAATTAAAGTTTTCCAAACCTCTCGGAAATTGAACCAGCAATCGATGGTCAGGAGTTGGCATGATATTTATGAGCTAGTTTATTCTTTTGTTCTAAACA
Source organism: Diploptera punctata (assembly GCA_030220185.1). Lineage (NCBI taxonomy): Eukaryota > Metazoa > Arthropoda > Insecta > Blattodea > Blaberidae > Diploptera > Diploptera punctata. Next base: position 860,963 of record JASPKZ010008348.1, read on the forward strand.
ATAAATAAATATATTATTTTGCATAGCATTAAAGGAAATCAAATGTGACATGCCAGTCTACCTAAAATAACATTAAAATCAAAAAGTTATTGCAGCAGTAAATGAATAATCATCATCAACAATCACGGATTAAGCCCATGTGGCTTGTTCTGGCCTCATAGATTCTCATTCAAAAAGTTGAATCCATCTCTTTTTTGGTCTACCAACATCCCTGTCTTCTTTTAGGTTTGTAATTAAGTCGTAGTGTAGTGGTTAAGGCACTAAGCTACAAGCCAGAGGGTCGAGGGTTTAAGTCCCGTTGGGGTCAGGATTTTTAAACTGACCCAAACCCTCTGGCGGCACTATGGCCCTGGGGTCGACTCAGCCTCTAATGTATATGAGTACCAGACACTTGTTCTGGGGGTAAAGGCGGCCGTCGCGCAGGGCTGACAACCCGGCTGACATAAAGTGCCGATTGTCTAGAAAAAGTGGGAGCCCTAACCTCCTACTACCCCAAGGGCCTCCGGGTCTGTTGTGGGATCACTTTACTTTGGGGCACGCCGTAGCGTAGTGGTTAAGGCACTGAGCTACAAGCCGGAGGGTCGAGGGTTCAAGTCCCGTTGGGGTCAGGATTTTTAAACTGACCCAAACCCTCTGGCGGCACTATGGCCCTGGGGTCGACTCAGCCTCTAACGGAAATGAGTACCAGGCGCTTGTTCTGGGGTAAAGGCGGCCGTCACGCAGGGCTGACAACCCGGCTGACATAAAAGTGCCGATTGTCTAGAAAAAGTGGGAGCCTTAACCTCCTACTACCCCAAGGGCCTCCGGGTCTGTTGTGGGATCACTTTACTATTAAGTATAATTCATTCTTTGAACATGTTCTTTCCAGTTTTTTCTAGATTCTTTTATTTTATCTAAAAGTTTAAAAATATTTATTTTGTTTTTAATATCTTCACGTCTTCTTTTATCTAGAAGTTTGCAGCCAGCCACACTTCTCAGAAATCTCATTTCAGCTGCTTCCATGATCTCTTTTAGTTAAAACCCAAAATTCACTACCATACAATAGTAAGGGGACTGCCACTGCTCTATAAAATTTTAGTTTTGTTTCCTTTCTTGTGTTTTTAAATATTATTTTAATTGTGTCATATATATATATATATATATATATATATATATATATATCTAACATTAAATTTATTAAGTTTGTTAAAAAGATCGTCATTTTTAAAATAGGAGATTTCATAACCCAGGTATTTAAAATAGTTCACTTGTTCGATGGGTTTCCCCCCAGAATTATTTTAGCTCTTACGGTATCTGCTCCCTTAAATGCTAAGATTTTCGTTTTACTTATTGATATTTTGAAATTATAATTCTGTACAATGTTATTTAATTGAAAGAGTGATTTCTGTAGATCATCTTCTGAGCAACATATTAGAAATTGGTGGTCTGCAAAAAGTAGTGTGTCTAAGATCTTATTTCTTATTTTGAAATGTGAGTCCAAATGTATCTGTCAATTATATATGATATTGTCAATATAAATATTAAAAAGGGGTAAATGAATAATGGGGCACGCCGTAGCGTAGTGGTTAAGGCACTGAGCTACAAGCCGGAGGGTTGAGGGCTCAAGTCCCGTTGGGGTCAGGATTTTTAAACTGACCCAAACTCTCTGGCGGCACTATGGCCCTGGGCTTGACTCGGCCTCTAACGGAAATGAGTACTACACGCTTGTTCTGGTGGTAAAGGCGGCCGTCACGCAGGGCTGACAACCCGGCTGACATAAAGTGCCGATTGTCTAGAAAAAGTGGCAGCCTTAACCTCCTACTACCCCAAGGGCCCCCGGGCCTGTTGTGGGATTACGTTACTTAAACGAATAATAACCTGAGAAATGTATTTTTTTTAAATGCCTTTTGAACGAGAAGTTGAGGTAAATCTAAACTCACCACATTAACAATAAAAATATCTATTAGTGATTGCTCCATCCGAATAGCAAACTTACGAGAAACACACTAACAAAAAATGTAAGCTCTACCTAATTTAACCTAACTTAACCTTTATAAAATTGTTGGCAATTGGCTATATCAGAATCATCATCATAGTACATTCACGAATTTAGGCCATTTGTTGACCTGTTTCGACCTCAAGAGAAACACCATCCAAAAGTCTTAAGTGGACGTCCTGGTCTTCTTCTTCTTTCTGCAGGTTGATAGCTTAACATAGATCAACACAAGCAATAATGGTAATGAATGATATAAGCAATATACAAGCTTTAAGCCTGGAAACAGCGATGAAACTATTCAATACAAAGATCCTCCCAATAATAACTTACGGATTAGAAATCATATGGACACATCTCACAGAAGCTAATCTAAGTACGCAGGAAAAAGTGAAAGCTATATACATAAAAAGAGCAATAGGAGTATAAAAAACAACAAGAAGCCAACTAGTGTACCTACTGGGAAGGGCGACCTTCCTTATCGAGGACTTGAAAACAGCCTACTCACTACCAACCATGGAACCATCAGAACATGTGCTACAAAGACTACGCATGAAAAGAGAAGAAATATGGCTGGAATTATTCAGCACCGGAGCGATGATACACAGGTATTGGAGAGAAGCAAATTTGCAGTTATGATACGTCATCACAAGATTAAGCGTGCATGGATTCCACCATCTAATGTGCAGAGACAAAACATTCCATGACTCAAATACATCATGCGTATGCGAACAGAAATGTGAAAGACACCATAACGAAATTTGTATAAAAAGAACAAAAACAATTAGTGATTACTAGAGTCTGGATGTTAGGCACTTAAAAAGTTCAAAATAGGTAGGCAGAAATGCCCTAAAAATCATTAATATAAGCACTCAAAAAATCAAAGTAGGCTCTTACAAAAATGGACTACAACATAAAATTTTACAGCCTTACGTAAAAAATATAACACATGCTATCAATACCATACGAAAATATCAAAGATGATTTTGGAACTTGTTTTGGCTTTTTACAAACAGTATACTTACGTTTTGCAGTTGCAGTGTGTATGTGCTGCAAAACATGGCACTTCTTCACGCAATTCACTGAAATTGTACACACTTTGCAAAACAATGTCACTTGAGAATATTTCCGCACCAAATTCTTTCATGAAATTTGTCAGTTTGTCTTTTACTGTTGTCCGTTGTTTAGGCATCGTGAAACAACTGTTCTAAAGGGGGGGAAAAAAAAAACACATATACTTGTCGCACAACTTTGTCTTTGAAGCACCGTCTGTGAACGAGGACTATCAGACTAAATTCAGTGTTATCAACATAAAAAGTAATAGATATGTGTCGTGGAATTTGTCCATTTCAATTAATTTCATTGAAATACTAAGTTAATTTCGGGAAAAAAATGGCAAATAGGCATTTATAGGGATGTAAGTGCCGATTGTCTAGAAAAAGTGGGAGCCTTAACCTCCTACTACCCCAAGGGCCTCCGGGTCTGTTGTGGGATTACTTTAAAAGCTGAAATAGGCATTTATAGGCAAAATTAACTTAATGGAAAACAACTCTAGGGTCGTTGGTATGAACTTATATGGAGTCACTTTTACAATATCTATAATAAATAACTGTAGGCATTTTCCCTAACATCCGGTCTCTAGTGATTATGCAAGACAATGGTAAAGTGTTAGAGATTACACAAAATCTTCTTCTTGTAAGCCCATGTTTTCCCTTAACAGAGATTTAGGCGTTCTCCCCCTACAGGGAAGAATTTGAACCATACTACTTTTAGTTACACTTCTTTTCATATAGATGTCATTTGAGTGGTCCGTGGTCAGTGTTCTGCCTGATACTGACATCTAGGAAACCAAGGTAGTGCTAACAGGAAAATTCGGTAAATTTTGCTTAGAGGCCTTTTCATTCAGGCTTAAGGATCTTTTACGAGCCTGAAAATCTTCAAACTCGGGACCCATGGCTTAAAGTCTCTCCCGGAGGACTTGCTCCTTGGATTTTTCCATCCTAAAAAAATCCATTGACCCCGGCCGGGTTTGAACCCGCGACCCTCGGGACCAGAATCAAGGAACATAACCACTAGTCCACCACTGTGTTAAAAGTATCACCTTTGCACATTTGTGCACAATCCATTTATATATAGCTTAACATTTGTTTGGGTATCCTGTGATCTTCCATTCGATGAACATATTGCATCCATCTTGACTTATCAGAAATTTCATTTTCTAAAGGTTCCATGTGTAATTCTTCTAAGATGACTTCAATTTTTTTTTTGTGATCTAGTAGTGTGTATCCTGCAGTCCTCCGAAGGTATCTCGTTTCAGCAGATCTAGGTTTCTGCATATCCTTCTGTTTCAATGTCCATACTTCACTACCATACAAAAGAGTCGGAAAAGCCAGTGTTTTTTTCACTTTTAGTCTTGAATGTTTTTGGGCTAACTGTGGCTTGAAGATAGAATTTTTTAACCCTAAAGTCCATAAAAAATTTGATATTTTTTTATTTACATCCTTTTCTTCTTCTTATGAGATATTGCATCCTAGATATGTAAAATTATTCACCTGCTCCAAAATGTTATTGTCAAGTACAATTTTACTTCTGACAGGTTCAACACCTTGAAATGACATAACTTTTGTTTTCTCTGTAAATATCTTCAATCCAATTTCATCTGTAATTTTGTTAAGTTCATACAGACCTTTCTGCAGATTATCTTGTGAATTTGCAATTATTATTTGGTCATCTGCAAACAATAGGGTGTTTAATTTTGTATTTTATGATATTCTTATTCCAAATTTATATTTCTTGTTCCAACAACATATTACTTTGTTGGTATAGATCACGAAGAGCGTTGGGGGTACGGGGCAGCCTTGTCTCATACCACAATTTATAATTCCTTCTTATTATTATTAATTCTTCATCTATATCAGAAATGTGAATAAAATATTAGCAAACATGTCTCTAGCTGTCACTAGTCCCAATTGCAAGATTCATAGACAGGAACATCCCATAGAATAGCTGCATAATGCAACAGACATAAAAGACTTTGGCCTACAGCCACCTGCTGTCATCAGATCCATATGTTTTAGTCACAGCCATGAGCAATAAATGAACCAATAGGGTGGCAGAATGTGGCCTCCCCCAGCTCTTAAAGCTGGTTTTCTCCACTTGCAGTTTTTACTACTTGTAGCTACCCAAATTCCTCATGATGCTGGGTGAGCAACAGGTCCATACTGACTCAAATTCCATGAGAAAATGTCTTCCCCATAAGAACTCGTATCACGGCAAGTGTCCTATTCTGCATCACTGTTTTGTGCCTTAAACCTCTTGGCTATGTGCAATCTAATGTACAGAAAAATTGACATATTGATTGTATTTTAATGTTGTTGTTTTCAAATGCTGGGCCTTGGCAACGAAGCCATTACCGTTCTTGCTCTCCAGTATTCTCTATGGTGGATCCAACAGGTAATACTTCACAGGTTTGTAGATGTTCTTCGTTCATTTCTTCGTCTTTGTTGCAAGAGAACAATTTGGATTCGTGTAGATTCCTATTTTATATAAATGTTTGACAAAATAGTCATGTTCTGTAAGCAGTCTAAATTTTGCTACTGAAGTTTTACATGGAATTTCTGGAATAATATCTGGCTTCTTTAAAATATTCCATTTTTTGTCTTTGGCTTTATTACATAGGTCTTGGTTTTGTTTGATTTTATATTTGTTTTTAATTATTCTTTTTATGGATGCGAAAGGTAAGCTTTTAGTAGTATTCTGAATTAGATTGGAGCCTTTTTTGGCAAGAAAATCTGTGGTCTCATTTCCGGCAATTCCACAATGTGCAGGTATCCATTGCAATTGAATTCTTTTCTGTAGTTTTTGGAGTTGTTGAATCATTTTGTAGCACTCTTTAATCTGTATTGACTTCATTTTGTGTGAATTTATTGCATATATTGCTGCCTTAGAATCAGAGAGTATGACAGCATTTTGAAATTTATTTATTCTGTATAGTAATTGTTGGAGTGAAATATGAATAGCCGTTACTTCTGCATCAAAATTTGTTGTGTGGTATCCTGCTGGTAGATAAAATGAAAATAATGCACATGCAATTCCTGATCCTGAGTTGTTATCAATAGTAGATCAATCTGTGTAGACATGTAACCATTCTTCTGGTGGATATCTCTTATTCACAGCTTCTAATGCTAGAGCTTTTAGTACAGGTGTGGGAGTTTCAGATTTTGTAACTGGTTCTTCTAGATTTAGCTTAATGTTAATTGGTTCAAAAGTAAGAGGGTTTTCTCTGTTCAAAATGTTGTTATTGACATTTTCAGACAATCTGACTGTGATGAATTGCCAGTTTGCTGTCGAGAACAAGAGTCGCATAACCAGCATGGAACCTGCACTACAAGTAAGTTTTGTGCTAGATTATACTTAAATGTAATCACCTGTTGTCTGTAAAAATTTGTTTATGCAACTAAAGAGGATTCTTTTCTCATCAACTGGGATTTGAAAATTTTGTGCTTGGCCAGCACGTTTTCTGAATAGTCAGTGGTAGACCACCAGCACATTAATTTGGAGATCTTGGGTTCAAATCCTGATTGAGGCAAAAATTGTTATCTTTAGATGTATTTTATTTAATTTTGTGTTATTCACAGGGAGTTTCAGGATGTATGTACTTTCATTTCAGGGATTGCTGAGGAGTCTTAGATGAACATTTTGTGATAATTTATGTCATAGTTTTGAGATTGAAGATTTTTATTGATAAGTAGCAATGTGATTTTCTGGTAATAATGGAATACACACAATGTTCAGAAAATTAATATAATTAACAAATATTGTGAATCTCGGAAACTTGGTTAGGGAATTGGTAGACCTTCATTCACAAAACCCAATTATTTTCATGAATAACTTTATATCATGAATTTAGTGCTTGAAGTCACATTTTTATGTTAAATATCCAAAATAGCGATTTTAAGTACATATATATAATTTGGGGCATGCCGTAGCGTAGTGGTTAAGGCTCTGCGCTACAAGCCGGAAGGTCGAGGGTTCAAGTCCCAGTGGGGTCAGGATTTTTAAACTGACCCAAACCTTCTGGCGGCACTATGGCCCTGGGGTCGACTCAGCCTCTAACGGAAATGAGTACCAGACGCTTGTTCTGGGGTAAAGGCGGCCGTCACGCAGGGCTGACAACCCGGCTGACATCAAGTGCCGATTGTCTACAAATAGTGGGAGCCTTAACCTCCCACTACCCCAAGGGCCTCCTGAGGCCTGTAGTGGGAATACTACTTATATATAATTTACCAGCTGATTGCCCGGTTGTTTATTTATCCCAATCAGCTTAGTGAACCGAAAAGCTATGGTTTTGACATTATTCTCAGTCACCCCTCAGACTCGGTAGCTCAGTCGGTAGTGTATTGGCCTAGAAAGCCTAAGGTCCTGGGTTCAACCCCAGTCTGAGTGTATAATTTTTCTCCTCAAACATGATTTATCCATCATTGAGATGTATGAAATGAATAATAAAAGCATCGAAAGAAGCTGTACTGGCTACGTAATGTAATGTAAAATTCCCAAATAAATATCTTCTTAATAAAGAAGCCGCCATTTGCAAGAAAGAAGCAAAGGTTTCTTAGCATTTGGTGTACGGAAATTAACAAGATATATAAGAGAAAAATTTGCGTTTAGATTGGGACTTATTCAGGTAGCACAGTCGGTAGAGTATTGGCCTAGAAAGCCAAAGGTCCTGGGTTGAAGTCCCAGTCTGAGTGTATAATTTTTCTCCTCAAACATGATTTATCCATCATTGAGATGTATGAAATGAATAATAAAAACATTGAATAACATTCTTCCTTTATTATTATTATTTATACATGTCATCCTGCTGAGGTTTCTAGGAGGTAAATTTGGGCTGATACTTTATTGAAATTATGACCAATCGACTTAGTGGCCCCATAAACTATGGATGAGACGCTAATCACAAAATCTTATACTTATTAATTTTCAACCCTACATGTGTTAGAGTCAAACGTAAGCTAACGTGACATCTGAATGATGCCAATGATCTTTAGCAACCTCGAAAACTATGGATTAAACGCTAATCTCGGTCATTTTGGGTATTATTTTTCACCCTCCTAGGAGTGCTAAGGGTCAAACTTGAGCTTCTCCTACGCCAGCGGTCAGTGTACCAACCCTGTAAACTATGGATTTGATAATTTATTAATCACGGCCACAGTTGTAATTCAACCCTTCTCATCCCGTCAGTTCCCTTACGGGGATTCTGGTGGTCAAACTTTGGTTCTAAATTATAAAAAGGAATGAGGTGCAGAAAGAAATTAAGCAAAAGCTTATATTTGGAAGTGCATACTATTATGCACTTCCTGTCAAAAATGTTTACACAAAAATTATATAAAAGAGTTATTCTTTCAGATATACTATATGGATGGGAAACATGATCTCTTACTTTTAGAGAAGATATAAGAAAAGATTATGTTTATTTGAGAGTAAAGTTCTGAGGAAAATGGGCTGAAGAGTGAAGAACAGACAGGTAAATAGAAGAAACTTACATTGTGAGGTACATGATATTCATGGGAAACAAGATATATAAGAACACTTGTGTTTTATAGACTGTGATGAACACAACATGTAGGCAAAATGAAGAAAGAAAGAGGGCATGAAAATTGAATGTAGGGAAAGCACTCAATATGTAGACAAAAAATAAGGTGAGAAAATAACATTAACCATGATTTGACTGAAGAGACGTAGGGCCGCATGCAAATACTTTAGTCTCTGGTGAGTTGAGTTTTCCCTGAGAACGTGCAAAGTTCGAATTAACGAGTCGCCGACTGGTCATGCATGAAAGTAGTTTTTTTCGTAATATTGGCAAGAAATTACCCAGAATTCTCGGTGATAAAACCACTTCCGTTATTTTCGTCTGCTAGAGGAACGCATTTACACTTGCAAATAATACCGTATACGACGATGTCTGCATCGCGCGATATTACGCCGATTCTTCTGTTCTTCCAGTTGAATTCTTTGGTAGACTCTATCAAATTCCTCATCTCCGCGTATGCCGAAAACATGATCGAAGTTTTCAAGGTCCGACATCTTGGATATGCAAGCAAGGTTTTAAAGTACATCGGTTCCCATTGGATTGCTCACGATTTGTTCTCTGCAAAGTCACCTCGCCAGGTAGCTTAGGAATTTCGACAATTATTATCGCATGAACAGATTTTTGAGTATGCAAAAACGTCTTTGGATGCAACTTTCTCAGCAGAGAACGACTTTTACGGTCTAATGCGTTCATAGATACAACCCATAGGGATGTATGAAGAGCTGATGTCAATGTGGATCTTTTGGACGAGTTATTTGGTTCCTAGTTAATGGAAAATGTTTGTTGACTAAACATATACCTTACTTATGCTTGTGGATGCTACATTTATCTTCGGACATAGTTTAATATTCATTAAAGAAGAGTGATTGAGATGTATAATTAATTCAGACTTCACAGAAACTTCAGATGCCATGTGCATAAATTTCTTAGAAGCAGATGGCATCTATGTGCATAGAAGGTGCAGATTCTTCAGCCTTAATGTCGGATAACGAGCCAAAACAGTATGAATTAATTTATTAAGGTAGAATATTTTTATCACTCACCTCATATTGTTCTTCTTATTTGATTATAAACTAGTTTCGGAACTTAGTTTCTGTTCCATCCTCAGTATCATCACGACCGTTGTTCTGTCGTCTTGAAGAGCTGCCCTTCTCTCCTTCCATTGGCTGACTGAAAAACCTCGAAACCAGGTCATTCTCACCGGGAATTTCAAAGTTCATTAATTTCTTCTTTTCGCTCTTTTGAATGTAGATCTTTTCCCAAACAGTAAGTTCTTTGGTTTTTCTATTTGTTTTAATAATTTGGCTTCTTTCTCGATAAGATGTTTTTCAGACCATGCATGGGCAGCCACTGCAGATTTTTCTACATGCATGGTCTGAAAAACATCTCATCGGGAAAGAAGCAAAATTATTAAAACAAATAGAAAAACCAAAAGAACTTACTGTTTGGGAAAAGATCTACATTCAAAAGAGCGAAAAGAAGAAATTAATGAACTTTGAAATTCCCGGTGAGAATGATCTGGTTTCGAGGTTTTTCAGTCAGCCAATGGAAGGAGAGAAGGACAGCTCTTCAAGACGACAGAACAACGGTCGTGATGATACTGAGGATGGAACAGAAACTATGTTCCGAAACTAGTTTATAATCAAATAAGAAGAACAATATGAGGTGAGTGATAAAAAATATTCTACCTTAATGAATATACCTCATAGTGAGAATTCCTAAAATAAGTAATGAATTAATTTGCTTGTGACATTCTTGACCGAATCGAGCAGAATTTAGATTCTCTCAGGTTTGATTTCACGAAGCATATTCTTCTCAGCATTCCATATCTCAGGGACTGTGAATAAGATAACGTTCAAATCTGGGGTCAAATAATGCACACTGCATCAGGGAACAGTGTGAGACACTTCATGAGGCTTCAAGTCAAACAAGATCATCAGACCTTTCTTCATTGCATAGAAGATTCATAGCATTGAAATACATGGACATTGCTGGAGATATTTGTCTTTCCCTGCAACCAAAGCTGTAGTTTCAGCAATATGGTATCCCACTGTTCATTACAGGTTAGGGAAACTCTGAATGAAACATTTCCAGGATATTAGATGCGATGAGATGGTCACCACAAGTAACCTGCATTTTTCTCTGATGACGCCATACGATTTTTTGTTTGGACCTATGTGAACAATAGGATGACATAAAGCATTTAGAATCCACGTGTGTAGATAATAGAATTACATTGAACTCTCTGATAAAAATATTATCAGGATTATTGTCTTGAATGAATGAAGGTTCCCTTTGATACAATTGTATTTTGTTATGTAGATGAATAAGCTGACTCATCTGATAAAAATTGTCATTTTGAAATATCCTATTTTTTTTGTAAATATTGTGTTACAAAATGTAGTTTGCCGAGTTGTCAAGGGATCTACAATATCTAGTGGCTTCAGGTTGAAAAATCTAGCTATAATAGCTGGGGGAATAGACATGCTGGCCATGTGTCATGCCTAGATAGAAGCTATGGTTTCAAGCATTTGGTGCGAGGGAATTACAACGTACATAAGAGAAAAATTTGCGTCTAGATCGTAACTCGCCTCGGTAGCTCAGTTGGTAGATCACTTGGCCCGGAAAGCCAAGGATCCCAGGTTCGAGTCCCGGTCTAGGCGAAAATTTTTCTCTTCAAATATAAAAATAGAACAATAGGATGTTTGCAACTGCAGTGCATGACCTCAATACCTGAATTGTCAAAGTCATTGGTACCATCACTGCAGACTTATTACAGTGGACATGTAAAAAAAATTGAATACAGACTGTGCTATCTTCGTGTCAGCACACGTTGAGCTGCTGTGGTTTTTATTGAGAACTTATTTTTACGAACAAAAATTCTTTAACTTTATTTATTTGATATAGGAAAATGCTCCATATCCCTTGACTAACCAGCTGGTGATGTCCTCACATCCACATGTGTTAGTCACAGAGGCAGACAATCATCCAACCAGTGTAGGAGTGACGTATGGTCAGCATATCTACTCCCCCAGCCGTTATAGCTAATTTTCTCAACCTGGAGTCACTACTTATTGTAACTCCCAAACTCCTCATGATGCTGGATGGGCACCGTTCCCATAGTGACCGAAATTCAATAAATTTCATTCCATGTGAACTACTAAACCTAATGGTCCACTTTTGTTGGTTAATGAACTAGACCTTAATTTTAAAATAAGTTGGTATGTGCCAAATTAGGTTATGATGAAACAGAAATAGCATCCTATCAAGTAAGACTTTGAAAATAACTATTGCAAAAATTATTTATGAATGTATGTAACATGGACTCTTGCTTTAAGGGAGGAAAAGAGATTACGAGTATTTGAGAATAAAGTTCTTAGGAACATTTTTGGAGCAAAGAAAGATGAACAGACTGGTGAATGGAGAAGACTGCATAACAATGAACTACATGGTCTTTATAGGAAGCCAGATAAAATAAGAACAGCTAAGTCTCGTAGACTGCGATGGGCAGGGCATGTGGCAAGAATAGGGAATGAAAGATGTACATGGAAGCTTCTTGTAGGAAAAGCAGAGCGAAAATGCCCAGTTGGTAGACCAAGAATGAGGTGAGAGAATAACACTAACTATGATTTGAGGGAAGTAGATTATACAGGGAATGATTGGAAAACATTAGCTCAGGATAGGGATGTATGGAGAGCTTATGTCCGCACAGCCATGAACATATGGGTTCGATAGTGCCAGTGAGTTAGTTTATCTATATATTATTATTATATGTGTGTGTATGTTTTAATGCTCTAGTGGTCAGATGGACCACTTGGCATGTACAATGTCTCTCTCAACCTGTGGTCCCGCTTGCGGTGAAAAGTGACTGCTAGCACTGAGTCATCGAAACATGTTGCACATACAGTGAGTCAGTCATTATGCATGCTTGTAAGGTGAAATATGCGTTCTACTGCAATACTGTATTCCTGTGTTATAAAGTAAAATTAAGTACTTAGTTAAGTTGTACTGTGGTCTTAGTCCTTAGTTGTAATTATGTTCACAGTACAACATAGGGTATTTATGTATGATAATTATGTGAAAACAGAGTCTTGCAGAGAAGTCGTTAGACAATTCAGAACACAATTTTCAGGTGTAAGTCCTTCAAATAGACATGACTTGTAAACAAATTTAGAAAAAAATTAGAAAAAATCTATAAGAAACCAAAAGTAACAGAACGTGGACTGACTGAGGATAAAATAGATGAAATAGGAGAGAAAGATTAGAATATACACCAACAAAATGTCTATGTTAACTTGGCCAAGAAACTGATATTCTGAAGTGCACAGCATGGTGAGGTGTGAAAATATTACATAATTAAATAATACAGAGTAACAATAGTGCATGAACTTCAGCCACGTGATCCTGAGATGCTATTTTTATTTGTGGTGGTTCTTAAATAATTAAGTTATGAGGGAAGGGGGGCCTCACACATTAGATGAACTGAAAGATTATACCAGAACAGAATAAACTTAATAACAGAACACTGACTAAATATGTGTGAACCAGAGTTTGCTATCACAGTGCTGAAAATATGTGGATATAGGAGGAGAACATTTCCATCATAAGATACATACTTATTTTCACTCTTTCACCAACGAAGTGAGATAAGTGCTGGGCAGTTCGATATGCCTGGCTGGCATGATTTGATGATTCAGTGCCCACAGTCACCTTTCTGCTAATGAGGCGAGAGCTTGAGTGAGATGCATTGCATACATATTAAGAAAAATGAATGCCAGAACCGGGATTTGAACTCGAGACCTCTAATTTTGATGACTAAATGTCAAAATTTAATTATAAAATAAAATGAGTATATCTATAAACATGTAGTGAAAATTTGTGTGAACTTTTGCAGATAGATGCTGTGAAGGATGAAATTGAAAAAATAGATATTGAAGAAGAGATTATAGGGAATTTGGTAAGTTCACCTATACAAATCAAATGTCAATTTGGTCAGAATTGAGTTCAGCTTTCCTATTTACAGGCAAGAGTAATAGTTTACTTAACTTTATTTTCATGTATACTTTAATGTAATGTGTACATCCTTATTAAATACCTCTTGTAGCTTTCTTCTATGTTAACTCTGGAGCTTTGAGAAATAATAAATTATTATGAGGTTTAATATTTGTTTGTGATATAAACAATTATTTTACTAATAGTACATGTTTTTTTAATTAAAATTACAGTGAGAGGAAACACTATGAGGTATTTACATTAATAAATGAGTTGGAGAAAATGTTTTACATCTCACCTCACAAAGTTGTGTGTATTCATGATACCGGTTTCAAAATTATAGTATTACTTCCATCTTCAGTCAAATTCCAATGATGAAATTTCGACATTGGAATTTGACTGAAGATGGAAGTAATACTATACTTTTGAAACCGGTATCATGAAGACACACAACTTTGTGAGGTGAGATGTTAAAACATTTTCTCCAACTCATTTATTAATACATGCTTTATTTGAAAAGACAATTTGCTTGTAAACACTTGACTTCACAAATTCAGCTTTACGTTTGCTTGTATAAATTTACAAGAAAACTCTTGCAGCCTGCGACAATATGTCTGTCGCTACAAGACTGGCTAGGCTATTAGCCAGAGAGCTACATGATACTCTATAAGGAGTGGAAGATGTGTCCAGTCAATTAGAAGATTAGTTTATCTATATTCAAAGTTGCAGTTTCCAAAATATTGGTGATCACCAATAAGAGAAAATGCTATTTTTAAGACAGTTATTCTTGGTTGTGTAAATCATGATAAAACAAAAGATACACAATAAATCTTAGAAATATAATATCAGTATGTGAATACGAAAGGTATTAATAATAAAAACATGCATGAGAAACATTTAAATGAAATTATACACAAAGAATCTTCCATATTCTCTCATTCAATAATGTATCATGTCAGTCAGATAGGAACTAAACATGTACAATAAAATCATTGGAGACATTAAATAATTCTTCTTCTTCCTTCCAAGTATTAGGCCAAGGCCTGTTACGATCCTATAGAAAATTTTCCCTCCAGCATTTCATAGGACGGCCCAGTGATCTTCATCCTCTTGGTATATAATTATAAACAGCTTTGGGGATCCGATTTGAACTCATTCTTTCAAGATGGTGTTTCCAATTTAGTTGGTACTGTTTAATATATTCCAAAATTGGCGTAGTCTTCAATTCTTTTAAGATAGACATTAAATACAATAACAATAAATTCCAATTCCTGAAAAAAAAGTAAAAAATGCAAAAGCAATTTAACTTGATTCATACATAATGCCACAGTTCTTCAATTGGAACATAAATCAAAGAAGCAGTTCAATTAAAGTTATTGCTAACAATAATTCAAGTAGAAAATTAGTCTATTAGCAAAGAAATAATCTTGACAATAGATCGGTTAATTGCGATATTGTAATACTGGCAACACACACTAATTTATGATAAAATCAAATGTTTCCTACCTCCCCTCATATAAATCTTCTAAGTAGATCGCAATTTCAAGACCATAACAGTCCCATCTTCAGTACAATCTTGACGACTGATGTTATGTAGATCGGAAGAAACACTTCTTCCCTCTTTTGGTGGACCGATGAACATCTGGATCAGGTCAGGATTTACAGGAATTAATCACTATGAGGTTTAATTTTATGATAAAATCAAATGTTTCCTACCTCTCCTCATATAAATCTTCTAAGTAGATTGCGATTTTGAGACCATAACAGTCTCATCTTCAGTACAATCTTGGCGACTAATGTTATGTTGATCGGAAGAAACTCTTCTTCTTCCCTCTGTTGGTGGACCAATGAACCTCTGTATCAGATCAGGATTTGCAGGAATTTTGAAGTTCATAAGTTTTCCTTTGTTTTTCTGAATGTGGATTTTTTCCCAAACCGTGAGTTCCTTTTGTTTATCTATTTGTGTAATTAGGCTAATTTCGAAGTTCATAAGTTTTTCTTTGTTTTTCTGAATGTGGATTTTTTCCCACTAGAGAGCGATCTATTCCCAAACTTGGAATAACGGAATACATAAATAGATAATAATAATGTTTTTATTATTAATTTAACATTTCTCAATGAAAGATAAATTAAATTTGAAGAGAAAAAAAAAATTTTCTCTTCAAATTTAATTTATCTTTCATTGAGAAATGTTAAATTAATAATAAAAACATCATTAGAGGCCTTACTGGCTTTTAAAGTAATGTTAAATTTCCAATAAATGTCTTCTTAACTAAGAAGCCGCCATTTGCAAAGATAGAAACAATGGTTTCAAAAGCATTTGGCGATAGGGAATTACAACGTATATAAGAGAAAAATTTGCGTCTAGATCGTAACTCGCCTCGGTAGCTCAGTTGGTAGAGCACTTGGCCCGGAAAGCCAAGGGTCCCGGGTTCGAGTCCCGGTCTAGGCGAAAAATTTTTCTCTTCAAATTTAGATAATAATAATTTTAATTTTAATGATAATGCATGATGGTTAAAATTTGAACTAATGCAAATAAATACGTATCAAAATAGCATAAGAGTAATGAAATAAATGTACACTATTTTGTGCAGTCACGGATAAAAAGTTTTCATTTAGTTTTTCGACTTAAGGATTTATATGAGGAGAGGTAGGAAACATTTAATTTTATCATAATGTGCAGTATTGAACCACGCTCTGCTAAACCATTTTTGTGGCGTCTTATTATTACATAACCACGTTCTACTACCATTTTGCACTCACTATTTTGATTGGAAAGCATAGATTGTTCAAATTTGTGACATCTTTGCCCGGGCCCATAGAGGCAAAGAGGAATTCAACTTTCTTTACTAAATTCTCCCAATATGTAATGTTTACGGAGTTATAAAATACAATCGTGGAAGCTTTGGGATAAAGGAACTAACACACGCTTGAGCAAGCTTTTGGAATTTGACTTTGATATCTGACTTATGCTAACTACTGAATGAATAGGCATAGAGTAAGTAAAAAGCACAACTAAAGCTTTAAATGCGAGTCAAAATATAGTCAGATATAATATAAAGATAAATAAAAAATATTCAATTTACAAAGAAAAGAAATCATAGTAGATCATCTATACAAAAAGAAAATATGATATAAATCAACATATATATATACATTATCACTCACTCTAGTCCAGCCTCGGGTTGGGGGAAATACTGTCCTAGTGTCCCCACCCTTGCTTACTGGACTAAACAAACAAAACCAGCTCTCCTGAGCTGCTCTGATCAGACTCCAATGGTGACTAAGTAGATGATGATTCGATGTTACAAAACACAGCTATTTATGAGAGTTCACAGGGAGAGGGGGAATGCGCGATAGCACAGGGTGCGCACTAGGAAAGGAAGGGATAGATAGGAAAGCATTTGGCACTGTTCATAAAGATGACACTCGAGATGGAGACGCGATGATGTATAGTTTGCGCAGTAAGACGTAATTCCTGTACCGAAATGTCCATTTCGGTACAATAAATTAAACCTCATAGTGATTTATTCCTATGAAAGTTCAACACACTAATTTGTCTTTACCATGAACAACATTCATAATGTAGCCAACACAAAGAATGAAGGTTGTCCTCGATAATTGATATTAGTTGTCCTATTTGTTAAACCATTCACTTACCTGTTGAGGATTAAGAATGTAGTCCTTAGACCATGACTTCCAAAACATTGATGCATATATTGAATGTGCTGCCATCTGCTCATTCTGTGATGCTTAAGTGTTTTAAGGAAGCTGTAGGGTAGCAGTGAGTGAACGACCAAGTAGGAAATAAACAGGTGTAATTGGCTGCAAACAAGTTACATCTTCAGACATGTGACATAATGGTGAAGACTTTAGAACTGCCTCATTTTGATGAAACAACATAGTATATTCTTCGTAGTTAAGTATTGTTAAACCTATAATCTTTATTAACAGAGTCTTGGCAGATTTTACATTGGACTCCCATAAACCACACATATAAGGAATTCAAACTGAAATAAATTTCTAATCAAAGTTGTTTAACATAAAAAAGTTTTCAGTACAAGTAATAGTATCTGAGACAGATAAAAATTTGTTAAGTTGGGCAGCGGCCCCAACAAAATTAGAACCATTATCACTAACTCTGTAAAATAATGCTCTGCAGGTAATTAGATGATTACTAATCCTCAATATACCATTCCATTCTGGAAAGGTGAAAGATTTATCAATTTGCTTCATGAAATAAGTTAATTAATTTTAGAAAGGCAATTCATTTCATCAGAATATTCACTTAACGATATGAATAAGTTTTATAAATGAATTCCCAATTCCATTTATTGTTAGAAAAGACTTTGGAAATTTTAATTTATAGACATTAGTAAATAATAATAATAATAATAATAGCTTTATTTTACCTGGCAGAGTTAAGGCCTTAAGGCCTTGTCTACCACTCAACCAGGTTTAAAAAAATACAAACAAAAAAATAGTCTTAAATCTAAATTACAATATATATATATATATGAACGATTACAAGTTATGAATACAATACAATTAATATTTATAATGTATTTTGATTTACTCTAAATTTAACGAATTAAATATATAATATGTATAATATATATAAAAAAACAGGAAAAGATTAATGACATAGTATAAAAATTAAATAAATAGAGAAAAATTAATTATTAGACAACATACTCTTGTATGTGTATTAAAGTTGGTAAAATCTATGTTGATGTATCAGATTATTAGCATTGTTACACAAAAGACTAAAATTGGCTTCTTCAGGTAAGCCAGTATCATTACATTTGAATAATGATCCATCCATCCATAGTAATTCTGCCCGAGTGCAGGTCTTTCACTGCAATCATAGCATTTTCATGCTATATTTTGCAGCTTTACTAGGGAATTATAGGTGTGGTAGCTTCCTGTTGCTTTCAACACTGGTGAAAAATGATGATGACAGCTGGATGATTTTCGGGGGATTGTTGGACCCTAAACTTCCTGACATTTGTCTTACAGGTGAGGAAAAACCCCAAAAAAATCTCACCCAGGAACATGTCCCAACCGGGAACCGAACCCGGGCCCACTGTGTGACAACACAGCATGCTACCTTGAGACCACAGCGGTGGAATGAATAATGATAGATTTATTAAACCTTGATGTGACCGCCATAAATGAACAGAATGTAACTATTGGGAAAATTGGCACGAGTTAGAAGATGAGCAGAATTGCTCTTAGTAGGAAAGTGTTGCTAACATTTTATGTGAGTAGTTTCTTGAATTTCAGAAACTTTATTTGCAACAAAAACATGAAGTTTATATCGAACTAACTATCTAGCCCATAGGTTTATATCTGCATGGACATACACACTCCACACATCCTTATTCTGAGCCAATGTTTTCCAAATATCCGCTATATAATCTGCTCTGCCCTAATCTTGGTATTTGTTATTCTCCCATGTCATTCTTGGTCTACCATCTGGGCATTTTCCGTTTGTATTTTCTACAAGAAGCTTTCATGTTCCTATTTCATTCCCCATTTGTGTCACATGTCCTGTCTATCTCATTCTACAAGACTTAACTTTTCTTATTATAGGTTTCCTATAAAGATCATGTAGCTCACTGTTATGTAGTCTCCTTCGTTCTTCTGACTGTTCATCTCTGTTTGGTGAAAAATGTTTCCTCAGAATTTTATTCTTCTCCCTTAAAGTAAGCATGCATGTTTCACATCCATATTATTTAACTGGGAGAATAATCATTTTACAAATTTTCAGATTCATATTCTTTGGGAGAAGTTGGGATGACAAGAGTCTCTGTAATACATAATAGCATGCATTTCCAGAATGAGCCTATGTTTAATTTCTTTGTGCATCTCACTCGTATTTGTAATTATTGTTCCTAGGTATTTGAATTCAGCCACTTCAAAATTTCCCTCATATGTCATTAACTGACCATTTTCATTATATATTGTATTTCTATATGTGATAATATATTTAGTTTTATTAATGTTTACTTCCAGTCTCAATTTCTTAATGTTACTCTATAGTGTGTGTGTGTGTTTTGACCCTTGGTACCTCCCTGCTATCACGTAATAATAGTACATCATCAGCCTAAACTAACGGCTTATTAACACAATTGAGTAGTAGGCCTTATTCATCCTCTATAGAATTAAAGGCATGCTCTAGTACAAATTGAATAATAGAGGAGATAGTGCATCTCCTTGCTTTAACCCATTGTGAATATCAAAAGTATCCATTTCCACATGCAGCACTCTACACTTTGTGCCATTTAGACACAACTTTTTAAGAATTCCAAACTCCATCAGGATAGTATATAATAACTTCTCCCTCTAAATTGAAACATACACTTTTTTTTAAGTATATATGTAGTTGACGCAGAGTGCCATTATATTCCTACTACTTTTCTAAAATCTGTCTCACATTAAAAAATCTGATCTGTTGTGGACCTGTTTATTTTAAATCCACTTTGATGATCTCCTATTATGCCATAAATATTGGGAGTAAGTCTGCTTACCAGAGAGCTATGCCAGCGGTAGCATTGCTGCCAAAAGGGTTACTCATGCCAGACAGATCAAAGGAGATAAGCAAGATTTAAAAAAAGTACCTTTTTCAAAAGAGTAACAATTTTTCATCTTAAAGCTCTTTTATACAGGGTGCTCTAAAATTTCCCTTACAAACTTCTAGGACTTGTAGAGGGGACTAAGTTGATAATATTTGGAAATTTACTGTTTTTTGTGCTACAGCCATTTGGAAACATGTTTTTAGCGTGACCATTTTTACAAGTAATTTATTATGAGGCATGACACAGTACATCACTTGTTTTACAATTCAACTCATCCATAACCAAGGAAACAAAATGGAAACTGAATCATGACTTGCATTAATAATCCCGGATACACCCTCCACAATCAATTATTGCAGTTTTCAAAATTTCGAAAAATTTTGACATTTTTGGGGGGGGAAAAAAACACCAGGTCTTGGAAAACTTGGGGATTCTCCACTTGAATTTACCTGATATGTTTTCTAAGTCCTATAGAACAACAGTGTACATGCGTCAGAGTTTATAGAGCCAGCGATAACCCACCATCGAACCACATATCGATTATTATCATTGTTTCAATTATCATCATTTTTTTTCTCTTATGTATTTAGACACATTTAAATGTAACGAACCTAAAAGCTAACTAACTCTCGCTTAACATAATACAATTACTCTAACTTAGGGTGGATCCCATGAAACACCCTTTTTTTGACTCCTTAACCCATTAACTGCCAATTTTTTTTCCTTGCAGTTTTTACTTTTATCTTAAGGTATGTGAAGATGTGTAAAGCAAAAACAATCACTTCATATGAATAATTTTTTATTAAATGGCTTAAATATCACGATCCCCAACTGGGGATCATGGTGATTGCTACCTTGTTAATTTAAAATTTTGATACACTTTTTGTTTACTGTGCCAGACAGAAAAGCAGTCAACATGAAGTCCTACATTGCACGCACAACATTGTTTTCTTGCATTTTTCTTGCAAACTGCACATTTTTTTGTCTTTCAATGGTCGCGTGTTTGATCATATGCCTGGAACCAGAGGTCCTGATCTCCACTGGAACACGAAAAGAAGATGGTTACTGATATGATGGACATCCAGCCTGTTTTAGGTCAGAAATGGATGACTGAACGATATATCCTCTAGCCACCATCCTCATGAACTGAAGTAATGATACTTTTCCATTGGCGAGACAATAGAGAGCATGCGCATTTACCAGCGCCACATCCATTGCATTGGTTATCAATGGAAAATACCATTTCATACCTCAGATTATTATGCGGTAATTCTGAACATTCCAATCGAGCTTGTCCACTCCTCCCATGTTCTTATTGTACTCTGTTATCAGATTTGGCTGCAGGACCTGCACCTCCTTTCTTTCATTTCTGCTCCATCTCTTGACATTGTTTCAATTTTCACATGATTTGTTAGAAGTTTCACACTGTTGTTGTCCTTCCATGTAACTGCCAAGATCTCACTGTTACTGTCAAACCTGTAGCCATAAGTTTCTTTTTCTTTTTTCTTCATACTATTGTCACTTTTAATAGAACAGTTGTTCATTCTGTTCATCCATGTGGTGCCAGTTGATCTCACTCCTATTTCCGGAGGAAGCTCCACGATGTCAGTAGTTTCAAACATCATCATCTTCACTGTCAGATGCCATAAAATTGGGATCATTAACAATATCCTCCAGTTCATGAGAACTAATGGCCTTTAGTCTATAATGTTTCATTGAAATCTGTAAATTAAAAAAAAAATCCTAGGTGGCATCTATCATGAGCCTCAAATGGGGATCGAGCTTCAAGCAACCGTTAGAGCAAAAATAAATTATATGTGAATGTAAAATGACAATGGATATAATCTACAAACATTTTTAAACAAACTAACCCATCAGCGAGGGCATTTAAACATGGTGTTCCCTTCCCAGATGCAGAAGGACGTGTTAACACTCCTGGACTTTTAAATATCCAAATGCAGATTGCTGTGTCATTACGCATTGGTACATCTATGATTTTCAAGTCCTATAGGGAGTTTGTTAAACATTCTGGAGAACTTATTTTTTGTTGCTGTGGTAGGAAAACTTCGCTTCATGTTATGACGTAATTTACGACAGGCAAGTGGAATGAGTTGGCTACTTATTAGAGAAAGGAGATCCTTTTTGTATTTTTTTTTCTCTTCAGCTACATCCTTCGTTCGAACTAGTGAATGCCCTATTCTGCCGAAAAGAAATATCTATAAAGTGTCTCACTGTGTGGTCTCGTAACTAACCTTTCTTTCAAAACCGACGTGGATCGTGTGTCTACACAAAAACCATGTGTTTCAGACATTTCCAACTTCTATAAACAAATTTACGTGGCGAATTTGATGTGTAGAAATATGAAAAAAAAATTATAGTAGAATAATAATAATAATAACAATGGTAATGATAATAAAATAAAAATAGTTATAATAGTAATAATAATAACAATAATAGTAATGTATGTACTGCACACTTCCAACACAGGTGCTCCCTAGCGGGAGTTTATTAACCAAGGTAATCCATTCAACAAGAATCAGTTTCTGTGATTATATAAATTTATTTATTTCACAAATAAAATTTAGATTCTCTAACTTTTATAAATATTGTACATAGTTAATCTCTGATGTGTGGAATTATGAAAATCTTTAATTTAAAAATATGAATGAAGGATAAATAGATGAAGTTTAGAATTATAAATTATAAGTAAACCTTTAGCAATAATTAAAAAAAATTAATGCATTTTAACTTATATCTTGATGGAAGTATAAGGAAATTTCCATCTACAATTAAATATAACTTGTAATTTCTGATGAAAGACCCATTCTATATCATTCTTTGTTTTGGAACTATTTTCTATAGTGTTCTGTTCTAGTACAGGTCTTTCACTGTAATCATAGAATTTTCATGCTATGATTGCTGCTTCGTTAGGGAATTATAGGTGTGGTAGCTTCCCACCCAGGGGGATGATAATGATGGTAACAATGATGATAATAGCCAGATGATGTCCATGGACCGTTTGGGCCTCAAAGCCCACTGTATGACAAGTCAGTATTCTACCTCGAGACCACATATATAATAATTAATATTTTATTAACCCTTTCATTTTGTTATTTGTTTTATTTATTGACACTTACGCTTATTTACCAACATGTCAACAAGATAGATGTGGTTAGCACATCGCCTCAATGAGAGATATATTAGAAAATTAAGGTGTAACTTGGAAGAAAGACGAACATAACACTGAGCAACGTGATATCTATGAAATCTAGATTAATAAATACATTGCAAGTCTCATAGGCTGCTATGGGTAGGGGAATGTGGCACAAATAGGAAATTATATAGGAACTTCGTGTACGAAAACTACAAGCAAAGTACCCAGTAAGGAGGGATAACCATAACGTGCAAGAAAAATATTAACCAGGATTTGAGGGAGATAAATAATACAGGACCCTCACTGCTGTGTTCCCGAGATCGAGTCTCGGTCACTCCATGTTGGTTTTGTGGCGGAAAAAAACGGAGGTTGGACAGGTTTTTCCCCCGCCTTCCCCTGCCACAATTTCATTCCACCATTTCTCCATACACATCTCATCACATTCATTTCGTTTCATTTCGTTCATCTGCCTCTGTAGTGGTGGTGTGTCAGTCGTGGTCAGCCACACCCTTGTCATTCACAGAAATCTATATATAGCAGTTTCTTTTCATCTCATCCCTCGACCCGACCCTCACTTGGACACGAATTGAGGATACAGGAATAATTAAAAAGTGATCCCACAACATGCCCGGAGACCCTTGGGGTAGGAGGTTAAGGCTCCCACTTTTTCTAGACAATCGGCACTTTATGTCAGCCGGGTTGTCAGCCCTGCGTGACGGCCGCCTTTACCCTAGAACAAGCGTCTGGTACTCATTTCCGTTAGAAGTTGAGTCGACCCCAGGGTCATAGTGCCGCCAGAGGGTTTGGGTCAGTTTAAAAACCCTGAGCCCAACGGGACTTGAACCCTCGACCCTCCGGCTTGTAGCTCAGTGCCTTAACCACTACGCTACGGCGTGCCCCACAGGAATAATTGGAAAACATTATTTGGGATAGCAATGTATGGAGATGTTATGCATGACCTCCATGTCCGATGGTGCCATTAATTTCAAGACATAATTTTTTCAAAATTGTCCCTTTCATTGAATATTTTAATAATAAATTCCAATCTCTCTACCTTCCAAATCAAGATATTGTAATTGATGAATCATTATGGTTATGGAGGGGCAAACAATTCCCTCCACTTAAAACTGCCAAATTTGATTTTAAAACTTCTGAATTGTGTGAATCTAGAACTGGGTATGTGGTCTCGAGGTCGCGTGCTGCCTTGTCACGCAGCGGACCGAGATTCGATTCCCAGTCAGGAGAGGCTTCTTGGGTGAGTTTTTTTTTTCGGGTGTTTTCCTGACCTGTATGACAAATGTCAGGAAGCTTTAGGCCCCGACGGTACCCGAAAATCATCCGGCCGTCATCATCATCATCATTATCATTCGCCGTTGTGGAAGCAACGGGAAGCTACCACACCTATAATTCCCTAGTAAAGCTACACAGCATAGAATGAAAATGCTATGATTGCAGTGAAAGACCTGCCCTTGGGCAGAACACTATAGAATAGAATAGAATGGTCATTCATTGTTTACATTCTATTAATCACAATTTGATATGTATCTAAAAGTTACTGGGTGAGTAGAGTTTAAAAATACTACCGCACAGGGGTACTGCATGGACTTTTAAATGACCACACAGAAGGGAGGAAACCGGTCTTGTATATATATATATGGCAAACCACACTGAGGGGTTATTATATAGAAAGCAATATTGCCTTTTTTTAAACTGTGATATAATAGAATGTTGAAATGATTGCTCCATTCTCACAAATCACTCTTTACAAGTGGTATGCTTTAAAATGTCTAACTGTCACATAATACACAAGTTTGAAGAAATTACAGACAACAATCCAATGAAAAAATCAAGTCTGCCAACATAAAAATAGCTACAAAAGTCAAATAGAAACAGCAATCCCCAAATGGGGATCATGGCAGTTGATGCGTTAATAATCACAACTATCGATAACCCACTGGTTCCAACTATATAATGTACTCTCTGGAGAAAATAGCAAGTCACCATCTCAGTATGTGTATTTGAATAAATCCTTAAAAAATCTAAAATAATGTTATAAACATTGTTTTAAATATTTTAAAATGTTACTAAATACAGAAGAAGAGTTATAATTCACAATAATATACTGGAAAATCAAGGGTAAATCATTCTAAAGAATAGCCGAATACTCGATAGGGAAATTTTTTATTTAGAAGACGAATCGTGAAGCTATTACTTATTGAGACACGTGACATACGTTCAGGCAATGCTTGATTTCAAATGGACATTGTTTCCAATACTAAATAATATCAACTCAGTCCCCTCTACAAGTTCTAGAAGTTTGTAAGGGGAATTTTAGAGCATTCTATATACAAAAGGGAAATACAAAATAATATTATGTTTTTATTATGATTGTTTGATAACAGGTGCTTATTCAGCTTGTCTGGAATGAGCACCCTTGAGACCAAGGCATTTAAATTTAAAACCACTACCTCTGTGAACTGGCATCTAGTTTAGTGAACTTTGAAGAGGAAATGGAAAATTTTCAGGTGTGTGTAATCCATACATAAGGATATGCACTGCTTACCGCACAGCAAAATAAAAACACAATCTTCCTTTGTATTTCCCTTTCTTATACAAAAGAGCTTAATGTGGATTGTTAGGAAAATTAAGTACTACCATAATTTTAAAAAAAATTCCTTGGAATATTTGTTTACAACCCCAAAACAAATATGTCTTCTGCTGACAGTTGCATTATAACAGATTTTACTGACAAATTATAACATTAACCATGATGTGAAGGACATGAATTATACAGCAAACATTAGCTCAGGATAGTATTGTATGGAGTGTGAATGTTCTGGTTCTGCCAGTAAATTAGTTACTTCTGGATCTTAATGCTCCTCTGACTGGTTTGAAAATATTAGATGATACTGTGTTGTATTGAGGCATTTTCTCATATGCACCTCTTATGGATTGATAATTTGAATTTGTCTGGATGTGCCTCTGTAACTGGTTGATCTGTCCAAGCTCACTTATGCATCAGATGCGCAGGGTGTCTCAAATATTTAACACTTCTCGGGTGATGATTTTTTTGGCCGAGTGAAAAAGGTAAATTTTGAAAATAAAATCATACAAATGATAATAAATGCTGCTTGAATCATACATTTACTTATAAAACCATCATATACCTTGTTTTTTGTAGATATCTATCACTGACATGCTTCAAAATGACATTTTATTATTTTACGTAAATAAAGTTACTGTGAAAATGGCATAAGTCTGACTGGCCAGTTAATTGTACATTTTTTATAGACTCTACATTAGTAAGTTTCTTTACAAAATACTCAAAATAATAGGAACATGAATAAATTAATAATAATAATAATAATTACGTAAATAGTTCACCTACATAAGGAAGAGTTCTTCAAAACTGTATTATGTGTATTAATGTTTTCTTTTTTTTTTAATGATGTAAAGAAAGATTGGAGAGTTTGTTTTGTTCCTCAAAATTCTCCTTTGTATGATAAATTTTGAAACACACATCTTGATGTGGAATAGGTTTTGACACACAAGGTTCACTGAAATAAATTGTCCTTTTCTGCTCACTTTTTGTTCTGCATACAACACAGGAATTTGCCCAAGATCCTTTTGGTGTTCTTCTCATGAAATGTTGTAAGCCGTTTAATCTTTGCAATGTTGGGCCATTGTGATTGTGTGATCCTTACCGTACTTACTGGGGGTTTACGGGTACTCATGCAACAAGAGATGTGACAAGTGCTTTTTCTGTATTTTTTGTGAGATACAGGAGTCTTCTTGTATCTGTTTTAGGAGTATGGTGTACTACAAATACTAGGGTCATTTCATAAGTCATGGCAACTATTTTTTATCAGTCAATAAAGCTGCAAGAAACAAAATTCAGTATATGCAAGTGAGAGTCAGTGGAATGCCCTTCACAATAGTGGTACAAAACTGGGATCCATATATAGGATGATATGGGTAAGGGAAATTGAAAGGTGCATAAATAGAAATCATTGTTTTACTTCTATTACATGTAAAAAAAAATTCATATAACCCACAGCTAACACTCTTCAAAAATTTAATTGAAGATGTTGCTGCGTGTGAAGCAGTTTGCAAACAGGGAGGATATCTTAACAGTGTTTCAATGAAGAATGGTGCACATACACACATCACAAACAGCTAATAGTATTCAGCACCTTCCTCATCACTGGCAGAATTTTTGTGCAAGCCTTGGGGAATTATTTTAAAGGGTGTTAATTGTGCGTTATATGAATATTTTTTTTTTCGCATGTAATAGAAGTAAAACAATGATTTCTAGTTATGAATCTTTCAATGTCCTTTACCCATATCCTCCTGTACCACCATTGTGATGAACATTCTAGTGACTCTCACTTGTATATACTGAATTTTGTTTCCAGTAGCTTTATTGGCTGACAAAAATAGCTGCCGTAACTTATGAAATGACCCTCGTACGAATTTACAGTAGACACCTACAAGAAGCAAAAAAAAAAAAAAAAAAATTCCTATGCAATTTATGAGTGCATCTACAAAACTGGTACTGTGCAATGCAATTATGTATCCTATCATTTGCTTGGTGTAGTCTAGGACTAAATTTGGTTTCACTGTTGCTGCCTCTTAAGGATACTTTGAAGGTACTGGTGTCATTTCATTTTCATCCCCTTTTTGATAAGTCCTCAGAAGAGTTAAAGTACTTCTATCCCTCGATGTGAGAGCCAGGTTTTCTTGTTTTCTAACACTAATTACATCCCTCTTTTTCATCTTTTTTGTTTTATTTGGCTGTAGGGAATTTGGCATATTTTTTCTATGCTCAGGACTGTACCAATAGTGACCATATTCATCTTCCATAATTCATCTGCTAATTCTGGTGAAGTATATTACCTGTCATTATAAATATGGAAACCTTGAGGTGGGTGTGTAGAAGGGATGAGCTTTAGTCCTTGACAACTTGGGTGGTTTTGAGGAGATCAGGATCTGATCGAGTTTTACCCACGTAGAGCCGGAAATTCTATAGAACTACCTGAGAGTGAAAATGCTTTCATTCCAAATTTTGGCTCGTTTATTTGGGTTGTAGTCTTCGAGTTTCACTCTCCTCTTGAAGCTGATTGTGCTTTCATCGACAGATATGGAAGATTCTGGTGAGTACAAGAGAGAACACTTGTGCTGCACTTGTTTCCATCACATCCTGTATCAATTTCCCTTTAGCTAACTTTTTGTCACCATCATGGGCAAAATGTGAATTCCAAAAACAAGAGGAGAAATTTGTCTCTTGGAAACACATTGCCAAAAAAGGGAAATTTGTCTACCAAGCTTCTGCAAAAGTAGTTCTTGATATCAGGAGTGGGATGAAGCCCCATGTTGAATACCATGCCAAAAAACACTTTTATATCGGAAACTTTCTGGGGAGACCATGATGCAATTCTAGCTCTTTTAGTTAAGGGTGTTGATTTTTGTTACTCGTCTGACCATGAATGCAGGTTTCCTTTGTTGTGTCAAGAATTAAATAAAAAAGGTGAAAATATTCCACTGGATCGATATCCTGATCAAAAAGAGATGGTAACACTGGCCTCTGCTGAATTTTATTTATTGATATATTTGAAAATTGGTTGGGATCTAAATTACTCACCTCTTCCCAGGTGGGTGCACCCAGGAGTGGGTTACAGTTCTGCCAATGCAAGGAGATAATGTCAGGAATTTATTAAGAGTACTTTGTGACATTAAGAAAATCACACTATGTTGTGATGCCTGTGTATCAATTTATGGCTCTGGTTTGTTTTTCTCAAGATACACAGTCTACAGACACCCTGTAATTATTGTTGTAAAGTTTGATATTTAACTTTGTTCACAGGTCACAGCATTTGTTGTAAAAGAGGAAACTGATGATATTAAACAAGAGGTACCAATCACTGAAGAATTAGTACCAATTGTGAAAACTGTAACAAAGGTAAGGATTTTAATAGTGGGTGGAGAACATATTTTTATCGACTCACCTCATATGATTTCAAATATCTTTGATACTGACGGTTTCAGACAATATCATGTCCTTCAGTCATGGCTTCCACTGATGAAATTCTGTGATTGTTGATTTCTCTAATGACCACCTCTTGTGCTGCCATCTTTCATTGGGATTATAAACTTTGTAATTAAATTTTTATCCACTGGAATATCGAAATTCATAGATCAATATTTATTCTTCTGAATGAATATCATTTCCGAAATTGTCAATTCCAACGGTTCGTCCAATTGTTTCAAAAGTTTTGCCTCTTTTTCAATTTTATGATATTCTAGCAAACTATGTGCAGCAATTGCTGATTTTTCAATTTCACAATTTTTAATATTTCTAAAATGTTCTTTAGTGCGTGTTTCCAAATTCATAGTATACATAGGAAAAACAAATGATAATGTAGAACTATTGGGTGATAGCGAGGAGATACTAAGGGCTAACACACACACACACTCACACTATTGAGTAACTCTAAGATATTGGGACTGGAAGCAAATATCAATAAAACTAAATATATGGTCACACATAGAAACACGTTATATAATGAAAAGGTCAGGTAATGACAAATGATGGAAATTTTCAGGAAGTGGCATAATTCGAATACCTGGGAACAATAATCACAAATAGGAATGAGGTGCACAAAGAAATTAAACATAGGTTAAATTCTGGAAATGCGTGATACTGTGCATTACAGGGTCTCTTGACGTCCCAACTCATTTCAAAAAACGATAAACTGAAAATATATAAAACGGTTATTCTACCAGTTATTGGATGCGAAACATAGACTCTTACTTTAAGGGAAGAAAGAAGGTTATGAGCATTTGAGAATAAAGTTCTTAAGAAAATTTTTGTGCATAGAAGCTTCTTGTAGGAAAACCAGAGGTGACTCGCCCAGTTGGTAGACCAAGAATGAGGTGGCAAAATAACATTTACCATGATTTGAGGAAAGTAGATTACACAGGAAACGATGGAAAACATTAGCTAGGATAGGTATATATGGGGAGCTTATGTCCATGCACCTATTGCTGTTGATTGTGTCAGTGAGTTAGTTAGTTAGTAGTAAATTATGCATAAGAAAAAATGGTACATTTCTAAAAAAAATACTTCAGGAATATTAAAAATGGAAAAATTAAAATAATGGTTGTAACAGCTCATTAGTTGAAGCAGAATCACAAAAGTTGAAGAATGCACTATGTATTAAAACATTTGGAAAGACCAATAAAACTCACATTATGAAAAATGAACAAAAACATTAAAATAAATATTGAAGTTCCTGGGCAAGCATGATTTGATCTAAGTTTATGCAAACTCCACCAGGTGGTACAAGAAAAGCTGGAATTTCAGCTCGTCATTATTTACTTTTGTTGATTTACTTTTAATGTTGATAATGATCTCTGAAGCCTGTCTAACTATGGGGATGATATTTAATAAAGTGATGTGTATAGCTTTCGATTCACATATGTATTCTGTTTATTATTTTACTTGTAACATCTCATTTACCATATGTAGGTGAAAGTTGCATATATTTTTGCGTTATTACTGTATATGTAATTGTGTTTCGATCTGATCATAGTACTGTGGAGAATTGAAATGAGACACATTATCAAATAAACAAAAAGATGAAAGAACTACATTTCACATTGCTGCTGAGGATTTTTTAAAACTCTTACAGAATGTATGTTATGTAGATTAGTGCTACATTGTGACACATCTGTTACTATAATGTTATATTTTCAGGTGGACCAGACTGAAGAAAGACTTGCAGAAATATACAGTCCTAATCATAGATCACAGACAGAAGACATAGACCTAAAATGTATGTCTTATAAATATATGGTTTGCAATAAGCCATTTTCTAGTCAGTCCTATCGTAGTAGACAATTACCAGTACCTAGTAACGAGAAACTTTTTAAATGTTCTGTCTGTAATAAGTTATTTTCTACGAAGATCAATTATAATACACATTTACTTCTGCATACTAATGAGAAACACTTCAAATGTTCCGTTTGTAATACGTCATTCTCCCATAAGTCCTTTCTTAATAAACATTTACTTGTGCATAGTAAAGAAAAACACTTCATATGTTCAGTGTGTAATAAGTCATTCTCCTGGAAGTCCAATCTTAACACACATTTACTTGTTCATAGTAATGAGAAACACTTCAAATGTTCAGTATGTAATAAGTCATTCTCCTGGAAGTCCAATCTTAATACACATTTACTTGTTCATAGTAATGAGAAACACTTCAAATGTTCAGTATGTAATAAGTCATTTTCTACGAAGTCCTATCTTAATACACATTTATTAATTCATAGTAATGAGAAATACTTCAAATGTTCAGTTTGTAATAAGTCATTCTCCCACAAAAAGAGTCTTAAAACACATTCATTTTTGCATAGTAATGAGAAACACTTCAAATGCTCAGTTTGTAATAAGTCCTACTTCCAGAAGTCAAGTCTCAATGCACATTTACTTGTGCATAGTAATGAGAAACACTTCAAATGTTCAGTTTGTAATAAGTCATTCTCCCAGAAGTCCAATCTTAATGCACATTTACTTGTGCATAGTAATGAGAACTTATTCAAATGTTCAGTTTGTATGAAGTCATTTTCTACGAAGGCCTATCTTAATACACATTTACTTTTGCATAGTAATGAGGAACACTTCAAATGTTCAGTTTGTAAAAAGTCATTTTCTACGAAGTATCATCTTAATACACATTTACTTCTGCATAGTAATGAGAATCACTTCAAATGTTCAGTTTGTAATAAGTCATTTTCTAATAAGTCCCATCTTAATAGACATTTACTTCTGCATAGTTATGAGAAACACTTCAAATGTTCAGTATGTAATAAGTCATTTTCTACGAAGGCATATCTTAGTACTCATTTACTTCTGCATAGTAATTAGAATTTATTCAAGTGCTCACTTTGTAAAAAGTCATTTTCTATGAAGTCCTATCGTAATACACATTTATTAATTCATAGTAATGAGAAATACTTCAAATATTTAGTTTGTAATAAGTCATTCTCCCACAAAAAGGATCTTTAAAACACATTCATTTCTGCATAGTAAAGAGAAACACTTCAAATGTTCAGTTTGTAATAAGTCATACTTCCAGAAGCCCAGTCTCAATGCACATTTACTTGTGCATAGTAATGAGAAACACTTCAAATGTTCAGTGTGTAATAAGTCATTTTCTACAAAGGCCTATCTTGGTACACATTTACTTCTGTATAGTAATGAGAATTTATTCAAGTGTTCAGTCTGTAATAAGTCATTTTCTACATTTTATTATTTGTTTGTCTTAATTTTAACTAACATTAACTAGTTGCATTACAGATCATAATATAATAGATATTATCATTTTGATCAAATTTTTATTTAGTATTTAATATTAGAGTTCATTGTGATTGTTATATTCTGATGTAATATATGTTTGCCCTGGTGAGTGGAAGAGAAGGTCACATGGCCTTAACTCCACCAGGCTCAATAAATAAATCTAAATAAGATCTAAATCTAAATCTTAATACATATTGATTAATGCGTAGTAATGAGAAATACTTCAAATGTTCAGTTTGTAATAAATCGTTCTCGCAGAAGTCCAATCTTAATACACATTTACGTGTGCATAGTGTTCACATGGTCAGTTTGTAATAAGTCATTCTCTCAAAGGTCCTCTCTTAATAAACATTTACTTAGACACAATGACTAAGAAATGTATGTCTAAATGGAACATCTTTTAAAAATATAATTTTCATTATTTTTAATAGAAGTTTTTATCCAACACTGTAGTAATAAGTAAGATATATATATTAGTAAGGGTGACATGTGGTCAAGTATCAAGGCTTCCAACTGTTATAGCTTGTTTTCTTAACCTAAGCTGCTACTTGTTAAAGCTACTCAAATTCTTCACAATGCTAGGTGGGCAATGATCCCATAGCAGCATAATTCCATGAGAAAATGTCTTCTCCCTTGGAGACACGAACCATAGATCGGTACCAAGGCATTTTGCCTTAACCATTCGGCTACAGCATGCAACATTGATTATTCACAATAATTCAACATTTTTTAGTTTAAGTTGTTAGCACTTTGAACTTCCAAAGAACAATCCCATCAAGTTTGATAAACTGCATCCTGAATTTTTATGAAAATACATACAACTTGTCCTTCTTAATCTTTGCCATTTATTTTTTTTTGCATAGGGTACTTTGAGGTTATCACTAACGCATAGACAAGAGCAAACATGATACAAACTGCTAATGAATACAATTATCATCATGATCCTGTGGCTCTATGTAGGAGCATAGGGCATCAATAATAGCTTTCCACCGGACAATATTACTGACAACAACTTTCAGTACTTTCCTGACAGTAGAAAGATGATTTAGTTTAAATTATTGCAGAAATATATTTTAAATTTGAAAGTTGTTTTCTCAGCCATTATACCTGTGATATTACTGTTATGACATTTTATATGGTTATTAACGTCTGTGCCCTTGCAAAAGTGTCTTTTACAAAAGAGTGAAAATAATAGTTTCTCCATCCAAAATAAAAAACGAATGCTGAGGAACATGAGAGAAGAGATGCTGGTTGACAAAACGAGAGCAAATAGGAGAAATGTCTTTTTTTCTTATTTAACATTGTACCGACATTAATTTGTGATGGCTGTTGCTAATTATAGTGTCCGGTAGAAAGTTCTTAATGATGCCCTGCACCTGTTCAGTGTATTTTAATAATCTCAGTCCTCAAAATGCATATGATGAATTAACGACGTTTTGTATGTATTTTCCGAATCCTAAAATCTATGTGTGACTTGTGAGAAATATTTGCTCATTTTTACCCAGAAATACAATCCCTCATTATATATATATATATATATTGTAAGTTACAAA
This sequence comes from Diploptera punctata, assembly GCA_030220185.1. Lineage (NCBI taxonomy): Eukaryota > Metazoa > Arthropoda > Insecta > Blattodea > Blaberidae > Diploptera > Diploptera punctata. The sequence goes on from JASPKZ010008348.1 coordinate 895,168, forward strand.
TTGCATATTTTCATATCAGCATATCGATGGTAGGCAATGAAAACCTCGTAATTCCATCAGTGATTGAAAACATCATAATTCCAGTAGTCAGCACAGAAATATGTGATGCATAACCTATTGACAATATGGACTGCAAATTTATTAACTTCAGTTGTACTCGGTAGTAAAATATGTGGGAACTAATGTTGAATCAATTTTCATAATTTAAAAAGGTTATTTATTTCTCCTGTAAAATTTACCAAAAAGGAGTTACAAGGTTTTCATTGCCCACCATCAGTATGTAACATTAAAAAAATATTGGCATAATCATTTATTAAAATGTATGAATTACATCCATTTGAATTTCAAATATTGTTGTTATTACCTCATGTTTAAGTTATTTGTATTTTTATAAAATGTTATTGAATTTAATCTCCTTGTCTGGTTATAATATTGTATATGTACATTTTAGAACTACAGCCTTACTATACTTTAAGTGAAACAGGGTTCTTAAAATGTTGAATGAATATTACTACTACTAAAAATAAAAGAATATCCTCAACTCGTGTCTAAGTTTGGATCGGGTAGAGAGATGAGATGAGATGAAGCCCCTATATATATATATATATATATATATATATATATATAGAGGTCTGTGAATGACAAGGGTGCAAGCCGACCACATCTGACGCACCATCACAAGGGCAGATGAATGAAATGAAACAAAATGATTCGGATGAATATGGAGAAATGGTGGAATGAAATTGTGGAAAGGGAAAACGGGAGAAACCCCCAAGAAAAACCTGCCCAAGCTGCATTTCATCCACCATGAAACCCATATGGAGTGGCCTAGAGTCGTAAACGGGACACCAGTGGTGAGAGGCGAGCGTCTAACCGCTTACACCACAGAGCCACCTATATTACAACTACTAATGAGAAATATTTCAAATGTTCTCTTTGAAAGAAGTCACATCTTAATATCCATTTACTTAGGCATAGCAAGGAGAGATCATTCAAATTATTGGTTTATAATAAGCCATTTTTCTCGGGAAATCTTGTGTAAAACACAGTTGCTCTCTTTGGTTCCATTTAATCAATAATGTATTTAATGTGTTGGCCTACAATACACTATCCTAATGGAATTAGCTGGCAATCCTGTGTGTTCTGGTTATACCAACAATACTCTGTCCTGGTTTAACTCTGCTACTGATCCACTACCTGCATTCACCAATAAGTGTCCGTGTGGTGATCGGAATACAGAAGAGTGCTTTCATAGTTTGTACATTTCGTAAGATATGTTCATATTGAATACCTGAGCGTACAACTGCCCCACTCTGACTCAAGGATTATAAATGTGGGGTCTAATCCTCCAGGTTGATCTAAGGCTGACAACCTCATCCTGTGATTGTGTTGATCTACTTGCTTTTGACAATCTCAATTCAAATAGACTGATCCTTAAAGGAAATGACAAATTCCTAAGGGAAGGGGATCATGAGTTTGGATTTGGACATGGAATGGCTCTGGAAATAGAGAAATGGAATATTGTTATGAGATAGACATGGGTCATTCATGGACTGTGTAACCTCATAAAGTATTACCCATCCAAGTGTTTTGTGCAGGCGGAAAATATGTTAACTAACAAACTGCCTTTCTCTTTCTATTCCTTACTATGTTGCCACTTCCAGTCCTTTGTATCATGTTGTTTGATTGGCAGGTAGAGAGCTGACAAATACTATGTATTTTAATGATCCGTCGTTCTGTGTGGTCAGTGCCAGAATGACTAACTTGACAACCCTGTTACTTTTGGGATTAGGTCTAGGAATGAGCTGTCCCTTCCAAGCCCTTCTCATTCCATGTTGCCACTTGTGATTTAATGTGAGGCTGGTAGAAGAGAGACGACAACTACTGTGATTTTAAATGATCCGACCGCTTGAGCGTTCCGTGCTTAAATGACTAATTTGACAACCATGTTAAGAACTTTCACACGTGTTTAGAGATTCTCCCCCCACATTTGAAGTTGAAAAATTTCAATACGTGATCGGATGTACAGTTTTCTCCTACATCCCTTCCACAGATTCAGTAGATGGGCGAAACTAGTGCTAAAACTCTTCCCCTCCACCCGTGAACAGTTAACTTGGATGTGTAATATGTACTGTAATTATCATCAGAGCCTGCTATATCATGAGCATCACATTTGGACAAGTACTGCAAGAAGTTTATAATTCTTTGTACATTATATGTGCAACATTCGTAAACCAGGTTACAGAACTTCAGCTTTTGGCTCTGATTGGTTGACAGTTGAAAGGTATATTGCCTCTATTTCTTACACCACTCTTTACTTTGTCCATCACATTCCCCCTTTATCTTTATACTCTCTTCCATGTACTACCTTCCCAGCACAACATAACTCATAGTCGAGAGACAACTTAACTCTAGCTACACCCTTACATTAAACATCTTATTATTCCTCATCTTCCTGTTTTGGCTCTCTGCCTCTGGATTTCCCTCCCATCTTATACCTAGATCTGCTGGACTCAAAAACAAGCTCATTCAATATTTCCTTGAAGAACATATTTATAACCAAGTTTAAGGTATATTTTTATTATTATTTTATGTTTTATACCTTCATCTTGAAGTTATTAATAGAATAAAGTTATAAGTATTATTATTATTAGTAGTAGTAGTAGTAGCATTATTATTATTATTATTATTATTATTATGTTTATTATTATATGTGTATATATTTTTTTTCTGGTTTTAACATGTTGATACATTTTTCCGGCACCAATGATTTTTCTTCTTCATTATTATTATTGTTATTTAAAATATTTTGTACTTTCCTTATCAGGTATATTGTCCAAGGCCTATTATGTGCTATTCATTTGTTAACATCTATGTAATTTAACCCTAGAGAAGTAGAGGAGAAGACCTTATAGTTGTAACTGCATCAGGTAAAATATACCAATTTATTTTATAACATAGGTAGAGTGGTGCGCTACAATCTCCGAGGATTAGTCACTTTTTTCATAATGTATTGCTTGTGGAGTTTCGAACTCATAGATCTTAAATTAATTTTCTCAAAACATTGAAAGTTTCTGTATAATACCCCAAAATATTGCATATGAAATCTGGGACCCTCTATATGAAAGCTTGAATTTGTTAGAATGATGACGATAAAGTTCATAATAAGGATCTATTGAAGTGCTAGTCATAATATACAGGTTTATAAGCCGTTGATTTACTTGCAAGCTGCAGTTATTATCCAGTCAGTAATCTGAATCTAATTAAGGTGACATGTGTAATTTACAATCGCAAAATTAAACACTAAATACCTAATTTTATTGTATTTTAAGAATAATTGTACTGTTGTTTCATTGGTTATTAAGATACAGGTGTGCTTATGTTTTTCGAAAAAAGTAACATTCAAAATTCCCTTCACCTTCATCTGTTACAGCTACAAAACAAAGATACTCTTATACTGACATCCCTACTGTACACAATGCACAATAATGTGAAATGTATAAATTGATGCAGACCACAGTAATACCAACCATCTGCCGCTTGAGGAACCAAGGAAAATAAAAGGATAGAATCAAATGTAACCGTAACTTCTAAATTTGAAAATTGATCAGAATTTTGAGGAACATGAAAAACAAATTCATCTAATAATAATTGCTATTGCTGATATTTAGTGTGAAAAATGCACATCTGAGTGCGATAACATCCTAAGGAAAGGCCACCACCATCAATTTATGTTTCTAGCATTCATTAGATTTAGCAAAATGTTAACTAACATGTTGGAAAAACTTTTGATGAAACAAAAATATTACATGATGTGAAGAAGCGAGATGTTAGTGTAACCAGGCCAATAGTGTTACTTTTTGACAAATTGATGATGTTATGCATCAACCGGCTAAGCGCCATTAAAACAATTTAATTTCGATGCCGTCTCTTCCTACTCAGGAAGTAAGTGTACAAACACTTTTAGCGCCAAATCTTTAATTATAATCTTATTATTAAAGAAAAATATAAATGCTATCAATCTTACCAGATATTCTATATTTTGCAACAATCAGCTATGAAACCAGATCCTCATAAATGCTGTTCTAAATTTTACATCATGCAGAAAAGCGCCAAATGTTCCCACTCTTAGATTGTTGATGCATAACTATCAAACAAGGGAAATAACTTGCAATAGTTTGATTGTTAGTTTGGCGCCACAGTAATAGTAAAGATTGAAATAAACTTTAAAAGTATTTTTCTCGGAACTTAGGCAATGGTGCAGAGCCGGTTGATGCATGACACCATCCAATTATCTAATATGTTCATGATGCTTGTTATTTGGTTTTCAACAGTTATTAGAAACGACTCGTATCTCCCTTTCACCAGTCTTGAGGCTCTGTGGTTTAGTTCCCTTCCAAAGAGACACATTCAAGATTTTTGCATCCTGAAAAATCGGTTGACCTGACTGGGTTTGAACCTACAAAACCTTATAACCAGAGGTGAGCATGGTAACCACTAGTGCACCGAGACCAACTTGTTCTAAGTTCACCCGGCTATTTCTTCTAATTTTTAGTCACCTTTCAGCTTAAAAACTGCAAAAACTGTGAGTTTGTCATAAATCTCGTTCATTACAGACATTACATCCTTACCTCTTCTCACCCTGATACAAATGGGGACTGATATTGAACTTGAAACGGAATCAGGACTGTCACCATTCATCTCAGGAAACTGCACGGTTTGCCGTTGGTATTAATAATATTAATTTAAGCAATAACTACAGGATTGATGATAGGTCATGCAGACTTATCATCATTTCTTGTTAAGGAACGTGGCAGTGTGGACATAATCTCTCCATACATCTTTATCCGGAGCTTTCATATTCCATTCATGCTCTGCATAATTTGACTAGATAAAGTAATAGTGCTGATAGATGATGACTTATTATACCACCAAGTTAACTCTGCACGGGCGGAGGGGATGCGTTTTAGTGCTAGTGTCGCCGAACTACTGAATCTATGGAAGGGATGTAGGTGAAGACTGTACATCCAATCATGTACTGAAACGGTTCAGATTTAAGTGTGAGCGGAGACTCCCTAAACACGTGTAAAATATCTTAACTTGGTTGTCCAATTAGTCATTTAAGAACGGAATGCTCAAGCGGTCGGATCATTTAAAATCACAGTATTGGTCGTCTCTCCGTTACCAGCCTCACAATAAATCACAAGTGGCAAAATGTAATGAGAAGGGACAGCCCATTCTTACACGTAACCCAAATAGTAACAGGGTTGTCAAATTAGTCATTTTGCCAATGGCCGCGTAGAAGGACGGTCCATTAACCCTTAAATTGGCAAAATACAAATTTATTCTGTTAATTATTTGAATGTGGCGGACCGCAGAGAAAACGAAATCTTGTGTAACTGTTACTTGGTATTTTGTGTAATTAGACACACATTTAAGTGTTTTTTTTGTTCGTTTTCTTCTGATTTATTTAAAATATTAAATTAATTGTTGGGGAGTAAATGGTTGGTACGGCCTCGAGAAGGGTACAGATGCCGACCATGTATATCTTAAGGGGACATGGTAGTCTGAGCATATGGTTGCTATGCAGCAGTGATATCAAAACATGAAGGATTTTGGGTACATTTTTCTCAGAAACCCCTTGTAGTATAGAATCATAATTTTCTGCGCTTATTGTCATTATTATATGCTTTATATTAGCTTGACCTGTATCTATCTATCTATGTAACTGAATGTTTCAACGTGTTTTTCACCCACTTAAAATCATCGGATCGACTTGAAAATTTGTATACTTGTAAAGGACCTATGACAATAGAATAATTTCATATTTATTTTCTAAAATCCTGGCCAGAATCATCTGAAGAAAAAAAAGTGTCTTTGTATTTATGTAACGGAATCTTTGAACACGATTTTCGCCCACTTAGAGACATTGGATCGACTTGAAACTGTGTATACTTGTAAAGAACCCGTGACAATTCAATAATTTCATATTTATTTTTTTAAATCCTGGCCAGAATCATCAGAAAATCAAAAAAAAAGTGTCTTTGTATTTATGTAACGGAATCTTTGAACACGATTTTCACCCACTTAGAGACATTGGATCGACTTGAAACTTTGTATACTTGTAAAGGACCCGTGACACTACAATAATATAGTATTTTATTTCTAAATTCCTTGCTAGAACCATCAGAATATCAAAAAAATTAAAACTGGTATAATAGGTTATGGACTTGACGTTTTACCGAATCGTGGTAAGAGCTCAGTTGGTAGAGCGGTGAACTAGTGGCATATAACTTCAGTAATCCATAGGTCGCTGGTTCGAATCCGGCTGCGGAGGATTTTTTTTAGAAGAGTAATACTTTTAGCTCATGCTACAATAGTATGGAATTTATAGATACTTACATTCTTATCTTATTCTGTAAAATATTAAAAATAAATAATAGTTTTAAAAAACTAAAACAGCACGCTTTATTAAAAAATCGAACTCAAAAATGAAAAATAATTTTAATTTCCAACACGCTTGGGATAAATTTAAAGTGGTCAACAAAAAAATTATCTCCTGCACATATAGAATAAAACTAGAATTATCAACAAAAAGAAAATAATTTTACCATCAAAAGCGTGGGGTGCTTTTTATGAGTTTTACATTTTCTTCTTAGAGACTTCACTTTTACCAATATCTGTTTATTATCAAATATATTAATTGATATAGAGCACCCCACGCTTTTGATGGTAAAATTATTTTCTTTTTGTTGATAATTCTAGTTTTATTCTATATGTGTAGGAGATAATTTTCTTGTTGACCACTTTAAATTTATCCCAAGCGTGTTGGAAATTAAAATTATTTTTCATTTTTGAGTTCGGTTTTCTAATAAAGCGTGCTGTTTTAGTTTTTTAAAACTATTATTTATAATTAACAATATGCATGGCCAAAACAATTGGATTATCACTATTGGTTCAATGGGAAAAAAATATTTGCATTTGGAAAATAAAATTTTCTCAAAATGTTATTTTTTAGATATTTAGGTACCATTTTCTCAAAACCTACAAGAGATAGAAAGCTTTAATTTTGCATACTTCTATTCCACGTTTTTATGAATATTTGCCGCCACTTTCACAAAGTTATAATAAACATCATGGATTTTAGACTCTGAAAAGAATGACAAAATAGTATTAATATTTATTTATTTATTTTCCAAATGCAAATATTTTTTTCCCATTGAATCAATAGAGATAATCCAATTATTTTGGCCATGCATATTGTTAATTATAATGATAATAAGCACAGAAAATTATGATTCTATACTACAAGGGGTTCTGAGAAAAATGTGCCCAAAGTCCTTCATGTTTATAGCATATAAAAAAAAGTGTATATATATATATATATATATATATATTTTCAGATTTAATTTTTTTATAAAATCAAGTATATAAGGTAGAGATATAAACCAAAAGCCAAAATATTCTGAAATTTGTTGTGTGCATGGTGTAACATTTCCAGGCTTATTTATTTACACGTTCATAAGAAATAGTAATTTGATTTCACTGCTGCATAGTAACCATATGCTCAGACTACCATGTCCTCTTAATAAATCTCGAGTAATGACAACTGCGACTTTTTTAGCAGCTTTGCCAGCAAGTCCTAATCGTACGTTCTCGTCGTGCTCCCTGACTTCAGTCGTAATAGACTGTAGCTAACAGGATGGGACGAAAGGCGAGTTCTCAGCGCCTTAAAACTGAGACCTCTTGGCTAAGGGAGCAAACCCTAATAAAAAAAAAAAACAGGTCCTCCGTGTCTGGGGGATACGCGTCAGGCTGGCAACCTGGCCCTGGAAAAAAGTATATCGCTACGTACTTCAGTAAAATATGTCAGTCGGATGGATTTAAATATGACAGACTTAAGCTACGAAAACGGACCTTTGCTATTGGCACATGTAACGTTCAAGGCTTGAATACTAAAGAACAAAAAGTAATAGATGATATTACAGCAATGAATGCAGATATTATTGTGCTCTCAGAAACAAAAAAGAAAGGGAAATGAGAGGAAAAATTAGGAAATTATACAGAAATCTGGAGTGGTGTACCAAAAACTAGTGGAGCAAAAAGAGGTATATCCGTTTTGATAAAAAATATAGTGTCTTGGGAAGAAATTGATGAAAGAATTATTAAATTAAATCTCAAACTTTTTGGGATAGAGCTTATAATAATAGGAGTATATGCCATAAATGAGGATGCAACAACCGTAGAGAAAAATGAATTTTTTGGCGAACTGTCAGGAATGTTGCACAAAATAAAAAAACATCAAGAAGTAATAATAACAGGAGATTTTAATAGTCGAGTAGGAAGTAGAATGAAAGATGAAGTGATTGGACCATTTGAGGAAAAAGTGGAAAATGACAATGGAGATAGATTGATAAGTTTATGTAAACAACATGACTGTATGATAATGAATAGTTTCTTCCAACATCGTGAAATACATAAATACATACAATAGCCAACAAGAAGTCTCAAATCAATAATTGATTATATAATTGTGAAACAAAAACGTGATATGATAGTGAAAGATGTTAGAGTGTATAGAAAATCAGATTGCGGAAGTGAACATTATATACTTTTGGGAAAATTCATATTAACAAGTGGGAAAAAACAAAATATTGAAGTAACGGAAGACAGAATAAATACAACCCTTTTGAATGAACAAAGATATATTGTAAGTATACTCTATGATGAGAGTATAAAATATATTTTTCAATAAAATTAAAACAAAAACTTAATTTAAATGTAAATAAATCTGCAGTGGATATGTATGATCTACTAAAGGAAAGTATACATTCAACAGCTTTAGAAGCACTTAGGACAGAAAATCTAGGATTAAAAAGAAATAATGAATGGTTTAATCACGATATTAAAAAATTAGTAGAAGAAAAAAAGAAAGCACGGATGAAATGGTTATCAGATCACTCAACAACATCTCGAAATGAATATATCACTTTAAAACATAAAACAAAGGTGGAAGTGAGAAGAGCAAAAAAATGAATACTGGGATAATATATGGTCGAATATAGATCGTTCGATTGGATATGCTAGATCCAAAGAAGCATGGAAAACATTACAAAATATCAGGAAATCAGAAAGAAAGAAGATAAATATTCAGTTGATAAGACCATCGGATTGCATGCAACATTATAAAGGTTTACTTCAAGAAAATAGAAATGAGTTTCAACTTCAAGATGTGGATGTAGAATGTAAATTTGACACTCCAGAGAGAACAGAAGATGAAGTAAAAAGAGCTTTGAAAGAGGCAAAAAATGGGAGAGCACCAGGACCAGGAAATATTCAGACGGTACTCCTAAAACATGGAGGAGACATTTTAGTAATATTTTTAACAAAACATTTTAATAAAATTGAAATTGGAGACGATATCCCAGAAGTCTGGAATTTATCGTATATTACACCTACTTTTAAAAAAGTGATAAAAAACAGTGTTCCAATTTTAGAGGTATACCTTCAACAGCTAGGATTTTTAGTAAAATTATAAATTTTAAACTTAAGAAGATAAAAGATAACTTCAGAGAAGAATAATGTGGATTCCGGAGTGGAAGATCATGTATTGACAATATTTTCTGTATTAGACAATTACAAGAGAAAATCTTAGCAAAAAATAAAGAACTACATATGACCTTTATTGATTTAGAGATGGCATATGATAGTATACTTCGACAATTGTTATGGACGGCAATGAGAAATATGAATATCTGTGATAAATGGATTAATATTGTTAGACGGATCTATAGTAATACAAAAGCTAAAGTAAAAGTACAGAATAATTTAACAGAGGAATTCACAGTGAATAAAGGCCTTAAGCAGGGATCCAGTTTGTCACCAATTCTTTTTAATATTTATTTAGACCAGGCTCTTAACTTGTGGTATAAAAATGTTATGAAATGGTTATTCCTATAGGAGGAAAAATACTGCATTCATTGATGATCTCGAAGAAGATTTTCGGGCTGTAGGCCGTGGTCGTGAGGCTTGTGATTCCCCGACGTTTCGCCAGGGACTGCGTCGGGCATTCCCAAGGGTTGTCTTGAGACTGGCAATTCTTGAGGTATGCTCGCTTCAGGTTCTCCAGGATACCGGTGTAATCACCTTGATCTCTTCTTTAGGAAGTGTTAAGTTCAATCAGTTATTTATACTTTTGTAGTAGGCCTAGGAGCATCTAACTTTCTAGGCCAGATAGAACTTTGGCATTTTATATTTCGTCCGTTCCTTTTCATTGTATGCCCCTAGGCTATTAGTAAGAGCATTTTCGCTCAGAGTCGCTTTTTGATATAAGTTTCTTGCCAATTTAGTTATCACTTCCTGAAGTAAATGTTTAAATCTTGATGGATTTTGGTGATTCTCGTCCTAATTGGATAGTCTCCTGCACTTTGTAAACACTTGTTCTGAAGAACTTGAAGCAAGTTTATCTTATCCTTTGATAAGGTCAGCCATGCAGGACATGCATAAATCATTTGGCTGCGTATACAAGCCCTGTATATCAACGTACACCCTTAGACAAAAAAAAGTCATCTCTTGATTCTTATCAACCGATCGGGGAACTTCGTGAGCACTCGCAGAAGCCTTATTCACATTAACACGTTTTCAGTAATTGTACTGTGTTGTTTGCTAGTTAACGTAGTGCGCACTCAAGTAACATAAAAGAGAGAGCTTGCCTTTGTGTGTTTCCTTGGTCGAGAGGTTTAACACAACATATCTGCGTTCGTAACCTCACGGGTTCGATTCCCGTTCTACTCTTTTTTCTTTTTTTTTTTTTACTGAATGCTAGGATAGCATTTCGCCTGTAATATAGTTTCATATTTAATTTTGTATTTGAGTTTTATGGCTTTAAATCACACACAAAACACATATATGAAAACCTTCTAATAACTAAATGAAGAAAGAAAATAATATCTTCTAAAATGAAAACTTTAACGAAAACAAAATCAATATCGGGTGTATGAATCCTCAACATCTATTGCCGCCCTCAATCTGCGGGGAATTGATGCAATCAAATTTCTACAGGCACGTGGACGATCGGCTAGAGCATCCCAGGCGTCTTGAATTTGTGCCCATAAGCCATCTTTCGTTTTTCGTTCATCTGCAGGCCAATTAGAGTTCTTCTCTAATTTCATCTTAGCCCATACATTTTCGATTGGATTCAACCTGGTGAACAGCGAAATTTGATTTGCCTTCTCCTTTAACAATGAAATCAAATTTCGCTAAACACATTTCAGAAATCGGCCACAGTTTCAACAATATCCATAATACAATGTAAATTATACACAGAGAAAACAACTGACACAAAATTAACATTTTACAAGAAATCGAAATTATCAAGACGGCCAAGAATACAAACATTCTCAACGAAAATGTGCCTAAAAAGCAAAACCATCTATCAGACATACAGTTAATTCAATACTACTACAACAACTCCAGAAGATGAAGCATGCATCGAAAGGCCTAGAGTGAAATCAACGAAAATTTTAGAGAGTTGAGGAAGACGGTAGTATAGGCCTACAAGGTAAAAATAAATAATAGTTTAAACAAACTAAAACAACACGCTTTATTAGAAAACCGAACTAAAAAATGAAAAATAATTTTATTTTCCAAAACGCTTGGGATAAAATTAAAGTGGTCAACAAATAAATAATCTCCAACACTTCTAGAATAAAACTAGAGTTATCAACAAAATAATAATTTTAATATCAAAAGCGTGGGGTGCTCTATATCAATTAATATATTTGATAATAAACAGATATTGGTAAAAGTAAAGTCTCTAAGAAGAAAACGTAAAAACCTTAAAAAGCACCCAACGATTTTGATGTTTTTTTTAGATAAGTCTAGTTTTATTCTAGATGTGTTAGAGATGATTTTTTTGTTGAACACTTTAATTATTTCCCCCAAGCGTGTTGGAAATTATTTTTTTTTTTATTTTTTAGTTCGGTTTTCTAATAAAGCGTGTTGTTCTAGTTTTTTAAACTATTATTTACTTTTTATTTTTTAGTTTGATTTTCTAATAAAGCGTGTTTCAGTTTTTTAAACTATTATTTATTTTCTAAATTTTTAGTTTAATTGATTGTCATATACCGGAATCCCATGAAAATTTAATTGCTTAATACTTTTCTAAAAAAACCTCGGGCCTGGATTTGAACCGGCGACCTATTGATTGCTGAAATTATATACCACCACAGCCCACCACTCTACTGACTGAGCTCTTACAACGATTGACTATAAAGTCGATAAATCCGAAACCTATTAGACAAGTTTTTATTTTTTTGATTTTCCGATGATTCTGGCCAGGATTTTAGAAAAAAAAAAGAAATTATCGTATTGCAATGGGTCCTTTACAAGTATACAAAGTTTCAAGTCGATCCAACGTTTTAAGTGGATGAAAATTGTGTTCAAAGATTCCGTTACATAGATACAGGTTCGTTACGTAGACATATACAGGTCAAGCTAATATAAAGCGTGTAAAAATATATAATTTAACATTGTTATAACCTCAACGGTATAAAAAAATTATGAACTTAAAAAGTATAGATTAATTCGAATGTGGAAATAAAATGTATTTAAATCATAAAACGTTTTAATACAAATATCACGAAAAAACTGCATAATTGAAGACGCGAACCTGCGATCTTCATTAACAGAACCAGTGCCCACGTGCTTTACCGCTGGGCTATCGGGACACGTAGAAGAGTCTTAAGTTCATGCCACATAACACAGTAGCTCAGGGACTGCACAGTTATGACTAATTTCCTAGTTTGAACCCAGCGCTCTGCCATGACTTAGAAGAAATGTGCGTTCAATAAATGACTCATTTTTTTTTTGTCGAAGGGTGTACGTGATTGAGGTGTCAGAGAGTGGACTCTCAACATGGGGTTGAGTTGTGAAAAAGTTTATAAAAGTTATTTCGAATCTTGTCGACATGTTTAGCTCATGTGAGGCGGCGATCTAGTATAACCCCGAGATACTGAACAGTGGGCTGATATCGAATTAGAGTTCCGTCATATTCTAGTATTTCTGCACCATTAATATTTGGTCGTTGCGTAAAAATGATTCCTTGATTCTTCTATTTACCAATTTTGATTGTCCATTTATCAGCCCACTGCTCAATATCTCGTAGACCTCTCTGCACCTTTCTACCACACTTAATTAAGGACCTGTCTTTACTATGTATCGCAATATCGTCGGTAGGGTCACCACCCAGAGCGGCAATGGAATTAATTATTTTTTCTTAGTTACATTATCAATGTTGCTTTTTAGATAACTGGCGGACCCGGACCATTTAAATTTATAATTTAGACAATTCAGCAAAAATTGTTAAGTTATCAAATGTGGGCGGTAGATCCCTTAGAACGAATTTGGCAAACTTTCTGCCGTCGTTGTATATATAATATTCAACAGAGTTTTTGTCAAAAATGGGTATCAATCTATCATAATCCTCTTTAGTACTAGCTTTGATCTTTAATCAACTAGAAATGTATTTTGCTATGTATTCCCCCCTCATAATTTTCGGTAAGCTGAGTCAATATAGTATGGTTAATTGTCTTCAGGTGTATTATGATGGGAGGAAACAAATTTTGTTTTCTTTATCTATTGTTCTTCATTAGGTTCATTTGTTATATCATTACTATTTTGCAATACGTCAAAATCGTTGGAAATGGCAAGGAGATCAGGCTCGTTATTTCAAGACACTTAAACAGTTTTATTGGGTATAATAAATCCTTCGTCATCTGGGATTATTCTCTTCGCCATGTCTTCCCCTAAAATCAGCTACAACCTCCTCTTTAAAAACAAAGAGGGGTGAGAACCTCAACACGAAGGCAACGGCAGTACCTATTACGTGTATTTAAAAGCCAATACACGATAAAATAGCAAGAGAGGACACAAATAAAACGCAATATGTTACCTAAAAACACCAATTCTAAAATAAATAAATAAATAGGAACAGGTTGAAATAAATTCAGTAAAATACTGCAACTGACAAGATATCACAAGTTTTTAAAACAAACACAAAAAGTTTAGTCAGTATAAACCTAAAATAACAGATAGGTTATAATTCTTAAAATAATAATCGCTGACACCCCAAGGGCCGGGTCTATTGGGAGTCCACTAACATGAATTTTGATGCAGCACCAGTCACGTCCCGCTGGTCAACTCCAGCCAAGCCGCAGACTTGCACAGACACTTTGCACTATTTCACTTTAAAAATATTTTCACTAAAAATATCTAAAATCACTATTAAAATAACTTTTCTTTAATTTTCGCTGCAAGGCCACACCCACCTTCAAGTATACACGTATATAAAAGCACTGACGTCACAGCCGCAATGCGGCTGGAAGCGATCAATAATTCACGGCTACACTCTGACGTCACATATTCTCAGCTTTGTACACTGCGCTTACGCACGCGCCACTAGACTCCTCACTCGACTCACTCACTGGCAATTCTTGAGGTATGCTCGCTTCAGGTTCTCCAGGATACCGGTGTAATCACCTTGATCTCTTCTTTAGGAAGTGTTAAGTTCAATCAGTTATTTATACTTTTGTAGTAGGCCTAGGAGCATCTAACTTTCTAGGCCAGATAGAACTTTGGCATTTTATATTTCGTTGTATGCCCCTAGGCTATTAATAAGAGCATTTTCGCTCAGAGTCGCTTTTTGATATAAGTTTCTTGCCAATTTAGTCATCACTTCCTGAAGTAAATGTTTAAATCTTGATGAATTTTGGTGATTCTCGTCCTAATTGGATAGTCACCTGCACTTTTAAACACTTGTTCTGAAGAACCTGAAGCAAGTTTATCTTATCCTTTGATAAGGTCAGCCATGCGTGACATGCATAAATCATTTGGCTGCGTATGCAAGCCCTGTATATCAACGTACGTGATTGAGGCGTCAGAGAGTGGGCTCTCAACATGGGCTTGAGTTGTGAAAAACGTTTATAAAAGTTATTTCGTATCTTGTCGACATGTTTAGCCCATATGAGGCGGTGATCTAGTATAACCCCGAGATACTGAACAGCGAGCTGATATTTGATTAGAGTTCTGTCATATTCTAGTATTTCTGCACCATTAATATTTGTTCGTTACGAAAAAATGATTCCTTGATTCTTCTCTTTACCAATTTTGATTGTCCATTTATCAGCCCACTGCTCAATATCTCGTAGGCCTCTCTGCACCTTTCTACTACACCTAATTAAGGATCTGTCTTTACTATATATATAGAAATATCATCTGCTATAGGACCAGTTGCGTATGTGTCCTACTGGCAATTCTGTCCACTGTCTGTCGTATTTGTACGTTCACCGCGATTTGTTCGTAAGTTATATCTGCCTTCTGATTGGTCCGCGTTAGGGACTTCCATTGCTCCAATGGGATTGCTGTTTGATGGCTCTGCTATTGCCGACTTATCCATTTGTTTAAAACGAGTGTATCTTTCATGCTCCTTAAGTCTGGTTGCGATGCTGCTTTTAGTGGTGTGTATATATATATATATATATATTTATACTTTTACACAACTGCATGGTATCCTGTATATGTTTGCTGTCTGATGGGGATGGAGTTGATCCTGAGAAGGTTCTTGATTTTCTTTGCAGGCCTTTATACTGTCTTTATGTCTTCTTTCTTTAGTAGTTTTCCAATGCGGTCCGTTACATTCTTAATGAACGGTAAAAATGCCCTGGTTGACGTTTTTCCCTCTGATTCCGTGCTGCTGTTTCTGTTATATTGTCTGGGATGATTGGCTCGGTTGATTTCTTTCCTGGTGTATCCATTGGCTGTGAATACCGTATGGAGGTGTTGAAGTTTCGTTTCCGGATGACGAAGTTTTTTGGCTAGATCTGTCAATGATTTGATGATTCCAAATTTCTGTTTAGGGTGATGATTCGAGCTTTATGAGGATACCTGTCCGTGTAGGTAGGTTTTCTGTGTGATAAATGTTGCTGTCTTCTTCCCTGTTGATCAGGATGTCTAGGAATGCTATGATGTTATCTGTTTCTTTTTCTACGGTGAATTGTATACTGGAGTTTACGTTGTTGATGTGTGTCAGAAATTCGTCTAATAATAATAATAAAGTGTGCATAAATAATCTTCTATTTGCTGACGATGTAATCATAATACAGAAAAATGAAGACGACTTACAGAAATCAATGCATGCATTAAATGAAATATGTAAATTATACGATCTAAAGATTTCTGTAAGGAAAACGAACACCATGGCTTTTAGAGGAAGAGATCCAGTGAGAACCAAAATTATTTTAGAAAATCAAAATGTAGAACAGGTGTCTAGTTTCAAATATTTGGGCTGTGATGTTGGCTACAATATGGAAAGAGATATTGACTCCAAAATAAATAAATTTCAGACGGTGTGTGGAACAATACAGAGAACATTCAAAAATAAAATTAGAAAAGAACCAAGATAAAATGTATAATGTTATGGCGGTTCCCACAATTTTGTATGGATGTGAAACTTGGGCTCCAGTGAAAAGACAGAAGGGTAGAATACAGACGGCAGAGATGCGGTTCCTAAGACAAGTAAAAGGATGTACAAGACTTGATATAATAAGAAATGAGGATATAAGAGAAGAATTGAAAGTACAGCCTTTATTGGATAAAGTCACGAATTACAGACAGAAATGGATTGATCACATAGATAGAATGAGTAAGGAGAGATATTCACTGTTAGCAAGAGGAAGGCGTGATGTTGAAAGACCTAGAAGACGTTGGGCTGATGCATTATGAAGTCGGAACGGGCAATTGCCTAATCCCTGGAGTGTTGATGATGATGAATCTCTTCCCCGTGTTCCAGATTACAAAGGTGTCGTCTACATAGCGAAACCATATCTTGAGTTTGAGAGGTGTCGTATCTAAGCATGTTTACTCAAAGTTTTCCATGAAGAAATTGGCAACTACTGGGCTCAAGGGACTGCCCATAGCTACTCCATCTGTTTGCTCATAGAAGTCGTTGTTGAATAGAATATAGCTGGTGGTTGAGCAGTGTTCGAAAAGTTTTGTGATATCTTTAGGAAACTTGGCAGCAATGAGGTGAATAGTCTCATTTATTGGAACTTTGGTGAATGGTAAGATCACGTCTAAATTCACCATTTTATCTTCCGATTGCAATGCCATCTCTTTTAGTTGTTTTAGGAAGTGCATTGAGTCTTTGACATAAGTGTCACTGTTGTTAGTATGTGGTTTCAATAACGTAGAGAGATATCTAGCCAGGTTGTAAGTAGGTTATCCTATTTGGCTGACGATCGGTCTTAAAGGTGTATTTCCTTATGAATTTTAGGCAATCCGTATAGTCTGGGTGGCTGGGCTTCGTTCTTATGAAGTTCTTTCTTCACGTCGTCGGGAAGCGAGGAGGCCTTTATTAATTTGTTACTTTCTCGTAGTATCCGTTTAGTTGGCATATACAGGATACCATGCAGTTGTGGAAAAGTGTATATAGGCACCACTAAACACAACATCGCAACCAGACTTAAGGAGCATGAAATATACAGTTGTCTTAAACAAATGGATAAGTCCGCAGTAGCAGAACATTCTTTACTTGATGGCCACAGAGTACAATACCAGAATACACACATATTATCTAACTGCACACACTATTTTATCCGTCTACAACGAGAAGCCATCGAAATATTCAAACATAAAAACAGTTTCAATAGAAAAGAATCATTAAAAGTCAACAAAGTATGGATACCAGTTCTGAAAAAACGCAGAATGTAAACCTCTAAATGTACAGTCGACTAGACTATCAAATAGCAATCTCAATCGAACAATGGAAGTCCCTACCGCTGACCAATCAAAAGGCAGATATAATGTACAGTCGACTAGACCATCAAACAGCAATCTCTTTGGTGCAATGGAAGTCTCTAACGCCGACCAATCAGAAGGCAGATATAACTTACGAACACATTGCGGTGAACGTACAAATAGGACTGACAGTGGACAGAATTGCCAGTCTCAAGACAACCCTTGAGAATCCAGACGCAGTCTCTGGCGAAACGTCGGGGAACTACAAGCCTCACGACCACGGCCTACAGCCCGAAAATCTTCTTCAAGATCATCATAGCAACTCCGGCCGTGAAAGTCTTCGTGAATACATTACTGCATTCATTGTTGTTTGCAGATGATTAAATAATTTTTGTAGGGGATGAAGATGATATGAAATATATGATAAATAAACTAATGGAAGAATATAAAAAATGGGGACTGAATATAAATTTACAGAAAACAGAATAGGAAAGGGATGTGGATGACCTCATACTCGAAATAAAAAAATGTGAATTTTTAAAAATATCTTTGAGTCAATAATTACAAGTTTAGGCACCTGTGAGAGAGATGTACAGACTAAAATTGCAATGGCAAAAAATGTAACTAAGACATTACATGGAATAATTTGGAATAAAAATATTACAAGGAAAACTAAAATGAAAATTTATAAGAGCATAATACAGAATATTTTGTCATATGGAAGTAAAGCTTGGTCTTTGACGGAATTACAAAAGAATAAAATTAGAACAGTTGAATTTGATTATTTTAGAAGAAGCCTCCAGAAAACAAGACAGGATAAAATAAGAAATGAATTCCTTTGGAGAGAAATGAATGTCATTACATCTGTTGTTAAGAGGATTGAAAATCAAACGCTTAAAAGGTATGGCCATGTACAAAGAATGGAAAATGAAAGATGGCCAAAACATATATACCAATGGTCACCCCCTGGAAGAAATAAACGTGGCAGACCAAGATGGAAATGGAAAACCTACGTCTGAACTATAATGGATGATAGGAATTTGGAAGAGGGAGATTAGAATGATAGAGATAAATGGAAACTGAAGACGGCAAATCTATAAGTGGGGGAAAGCCGAAGAAGAAGAAGAAATTAATTGAACCAACTGATGTAACCAAAAAGGATACTTAACGAATTTAAGGGTTAAAATCCATAGTAATTGTCAGCTTGCTACCTGCCAGACAAAGAACATATACAGAGGACTGGAAGTGGCAACATAGTAAGAAAGAGAAAGACAGCGTGTTAGTTAACATATTTTCCGCCTGCGCAGATTACTAGGTGGAGTAGTAGTGCAGAGCTACGGGACTTGCGCTGGTTCGAATCACTGTCATGAAGAAGTTTTCTCATGAAATTGAGCCAATATGAGACCAGTGCACACTCTGTAGGGGCACGCCGTAGCGTTGTGATTAAGGCAATACGCTACAAGCATATGCAGTCAAGAATTTTAAAATGACCCAAACCTTCTGGCAGCACCATGGCCCTGAGGTCGACTCAGCTTCTAACAGAAACGAGTACCATTGCTTGTTCTGTGGGTAATGACGGCCGTAACGTAGGACTGTCAACAAGTACCAATTGTCCAAAAAATGTAGGTATTTTAGTTTCCATTCTGCATCAAAGGCAACTGTTCGCTCTGGTTTAAAAAATAGATTGTTATTGCAGGCAGAACCGGGGGGGAGGTTGTTGTTAGAGGCTTCTAAGACGCCGCTACAATCATCAAACACTGAAAACAGTCCTCTGCCAATAATTCTTCGCATTATAAAAAAATTGGGCCATAAAATGACGTTTCCATGTAATTTCTTTAGAACCAAAAATTAAACCTTAAAAATCGTTTCACCATCTCCAAACTATGCTAGTTTATTATACTCCTTCTCTTCTCTATGGCCAGATATAATGCATCACAAACTTCATTATCACAACCTGAAATTAAAAAAAAAAAAAAAAACTCACAAACATTAATGTATACATTCGGAGGAGGGCAAAAAATAAGACCCTAAAGCTGGGAGATCAGGGTCCTGCATCTCATTTACACACACCACGTGGATATAATTATTTTAACAACGTTGTACTTTTGTCTTTTGCAGTATTATTATAATCTAGTATGTTAGTGGCAGTGAATAAAACGTGACAACGCCACTTGATACGCTAAATACTTATCCGTGCAAACAGACGTACCTAAGCACAAAGCAAAGCGCCTGTAAACTAAAATACTCAGTTCACTATAAAAGACATTGCGGTTCCAGGTCGAGAAAAATACAACTCTAACGGCTGGGAGACCGTACATGTCACCCTTAAGGTACGTACACACCTGCGCGCCGCACCATGTTCGTCAGATTTGGACGGGGTTTTAAGGTGCGGGCGAACGGCGCGCGCGCCGCGCGCGCGTCTCTCACCACGATCCACTCATTGTCGGTTTTTTCCACGAACACTTTGATGGTTCGCTGTTTAGATTTGGACGGGTACCAGAGAGGTTCGTTGCTTTCGGTGCGCACCTATTATTTGAGTATGGAGTGGTCAGAGGAAAACGTGTTAAAACTTGTTGACATTTATAGAAGTAAGCAATTATTGTGGGATCCACAACATAAGGATCATTTTAAAAAATCATTGAAAGGAGATGCCTGTTTTTTTTCAATGATATGTATTTTTTTTTCGTGTGTACTGTAATTGTATAAATAAATTAGAATTATTTAGAAAACATTATTTATTTAAGACGTTCATTTCATAATATTATGTATGAAGTATCACAAAACAATACAATATATAAACACATTTATTGCTAATTATTTATTTATCTCTTCAAAGACTCCAAAGAGCAAGACTGCTCATGTTAAGGGGCAATATACAAAAATAATGGCCATAAAACAATTAACAATAAAAACAAGAAAACAAATTCAGGCTTAAGTTTAAGTAATACAAACTACTATAGATGCACAATATATATACACATATAAATACAATATTTAAACAGGATAATATTAATAATAATAAAATTAACAAAATTAACTAAGAAAGCAATGAGAAAAAATATGTTTTAATACAATTAGAAAAATGTTTAACATTCGTGAAATGTTGATATTCAATAGGTAAGTAGTTATTTTAATGGTTGATTAATGCATAACGAATCCCTTTTATACCTTTTTTTTTTTTTAGAAACTAGTATCTTTGTGCAATAAAGTACAACCTCTAGTATAATAATCATGTACATTTTTGTTAAAAATTAAGGCCATGTTATGGTGAGATAGATTCTTAATAATTTTAAACATATATATATATACAAATCATGTCCACCGCTGTAGTCTCGAGGTAGCGTGCTGCCTTGTCACGCAGCGGGGCCCGGGTTCAATCCCCGATCGGGGCAGTTTTTCTGGGTGAGGTTTTTATCGGGGTTTTTCCTCACCTGTAAGACAAATGTCAGGAAAACTTTAAGGCCCAAACGGTCTCCGAAATCATATGGCCATCATCATCATCCTTATCATTATCATATCATCATCATCTCATCATCCTTCACCGGTGTGGAAAGCAACGGGAAGCTACCACACCTACACAATTCCCTAGTAAAGCTGCAAGCATAGCATGAAAATGCTATGATTTCAGTGAAGGACCTGCCTTAGGGCAGAATTACAATGGATGGATATACAAATCATATATTTTTTTAAATTCCTTTAATGCTATAATATTTGAAAAAGTATAAATAAAGTTATAAGATGTAATAAGTAAGAAAGATGACCAGACGCATCCCGATTTTGGCGGGACAGTCCCGATTTTTAACAATTTGTCCCGCGTCCCGCGGCATTTAAAAAAAATGTCCCTATTTTTGGGAAAGAATGCAGGACAAGCGGGAGAACGGAAAGGGAATAGACATCGTTGGTTACACCTGCTCTGCAAAATGTCTACTAAAGGTTTGTGGGTTTCCTATGGATCGCAGGAGGTTCGTTGAAATTAATAAATTCGACGAACATAACACGCGCCGCGCGCGCGCGGCGCGCATATGTGTACGTACCTTTATACTGGTCGATTGATCGTTAACCCATTGAAGACACGTTTAAAGCGCCAGGTAAGTTCACTGGAAACCCATTTAAATCTCCCCAGCGCTACTCCGGCTTCATTGGATTTTAAATCAGAATAACCATACCATGCTTACTGCGTTCTATCACGAATGGAATTCAGATAGTTTGTTTATCCCTGTTTTTTCTTTTAGTACACTGCTCAAAACAATTAGAGGAACACTATGAATTATACCAATATTTTTTCATTGGATAAAGGTACAAACATGAAATTAATAAAGTACATTATTTGTGGTTATTTATTTATTTATTGCTCATGTCAGTAAAAACAAATGAATAACGCTGACAATTAACTTTTCAAATAATTCCGCTATGTAAGCAATTGAATCTTGTGCTTATTTTTCAAAGTTAAACACTCGTTATATAGAGTTAGTATCGTGTATGGCCTCCACGACATTCGATGACAGTTTGGCACCTTCGTGGCATGCTCCCAATAAGATTCTGGATTTCCTCTTGCGGGATATTCTCCCATTCCTCCTTCAGAGCATCTCCAAGTTGCTGCAGAGTTTGTGGAGCTTGATGTCGGTTCCTGACCTTCCTGTCTAGAAGATCCCACAAGTGTTCAATAGGGTTGAGGTCTGGGCTGACCGCTGGCCACTCCATTACCTCAATTTCATTCCTCCTCAGGAAATCCCTGGTGACAGCCGCAGAATGTGCCCTGGCATTATCCTGCATAAACAGAAATCCAGGGCCTACTCCAATGGCAGCAGGTACTACATGCTCTTCCAGAACGTGCTCGATATACCGGACAGCATTCAGTCGCTGGGGAACAAGTACAAGGTCCGTACGATTGTTGTACATAACTCCGGCCCACACCATTATGGAACCTCCTCCGAATCTATCAATTTCCTGTACAGCCTCTGCAGAAAATCTTTCTCCTGGCCGTCCCCACACCCTCAATCGACCATCACAACGTGTAAGACGATACCTGGATTCGTCCGAGAAGAGCACAGACTCCCACTGGTTCAGGTTCCAATCACCATGGTTTTCAGCATACGTACGTCTTGCTGCCTTATGCCCATTTGTTAAGCGTGGTTTTTTAACGGGCCTTTTTGGACGAATATTCTCTTTCC
Source organism: Diploptera punctata (assembly GCA_030220185.1). Taxonomy (NCBI): domain Eukaryota; kingdom Metazoa; phylum Arthropoda; class Insecta; order Blattodea; family Blaberidae; genus Diploptera; species Diploptera punctata. Next base: position 918,132 of record JASPKZ010008348.1, read on the forward strand.
TTAATCTGTTCCTTATGGTTTGGTCTGAAACCCGGATTCCGGAAGCCATATGAAGGTCATTCTGCAGGTCTTTTGCAGTTTTTGTACGCTGTCGAAGAGCAGAAAGAACAACGTATCTGTCATCCTGGGGGCTTGTTTTAAATTTACGGCCCTGGCCACGTCTTCTACAATACTGACCTGTCTCTCTGTGCCTGTTGCGTAACCTGGACACCACGGAAGGAGAAACCCCAAGCTCTCTAGCCACTTGTCGCAGAGATTGACCTTGTCGTAAAAGATGTAGAGCATGATACACTTCAAACTCATTTAAATGCCTCATTTTGTCAGAGACTTCAATAAACAAGGCAATAATCAACATTCGTCACTATAGCAACATCAGGAAGCTTACCAATTAGAAGTGGCCAGTGCCTTCCAAAATAAAAAAAATCTCTATATTTGTTATTTGAGGTAATTTCTCTGTATTTAGGCCATGGATCTTTAAAATTTGTATCCAGTGATAAAATTAATAATTCAATTTACATATTGTCCAACTTTCAGCATCACAGCTTTAAAAAACAATTACTTATTCAATTTATTACAAGTGTTCCTCTAATTGTTTTGAGCAGTGTATTTTGTACTTTTATGAATAGGAAAGGAATGTGGCCTGCTACAACCCTCTTTTTTGCTATTAGCCGTTATCTATTGTTAGTTTGAAGGCTGCGAAAGTTGACTAATATTTCAAAAACCATCTTTCACTAACATTTCTCGGTCATTATATTTAAAGTAAACACGAATCACATGTTCTAACAGGAACGGTAAATAATAACAAAAATATATAATACTGCATATTATAAAAAAAATTAAACTAAACATATAAAAGCATAGGCTTATACATTATCAAATCATAGAAAGTTCTTGCTATACATCTTCTCAAATTATTGATAATGTAAAAAGCAACTTTTCTATAGCACTTTACAAATCTCATCATTACTGGAAAACAAAGCCACAACCTTGTCATGTCGATCTTCTCCTCCCATACCTTTATTGTATTCTAGAATACATTTAGCCTTTATGATTTTTTTTCTTGTTCTCCGTCTTTATTCTTCCATAGCTTCTTACTGGTGTCAGTCATGTCGGCAGTTTCGTGTTTGGATGATAATAAATAAATGTCTTTCCTACCTTTCCACTTCTATGCTAGAAGTCTCCGACTAGATTATGTTCTTAGTTCTCCTTTTTTTTCTTTCTAATTTGATGTTTACTAAGGGCCGAATTCTTGAAACCAACTCAACTCATGGATCGAATCTCTCCGCCTCTCTATGACGTAGAGAGTGTGCATGAAACCAACTCTCGTCTCAAATCTCAAATTTTGGCCACGCCTTACTCACTTTTTTCTGTCAGAACGTAAGTCGGCAGTATTCCCGTCTTTGCCTTTGTTCTGCTCCTCAGTAAAAATGGCGGAATTCCAAAAGTGAAAGATCGTTTGGGTTTGGAAGCACAGAAATTAATAGAAGATGTGGAAATTGAACAAAATCTACGGGATCAAGCGAATCGCCGTCGCCGCCTGTATTTTCAGGATATTCCCCTATATACAGATAAGTCATGTAATATATGCTGTATGGTGCATTATATTCCAACTTCTTCAATGTGCATTGTGAGAATTTTCTTAAAATCTAGTGTTGTTTATTACAAACGTGTATGGAAATACTATATAAACCGATTACAAATAATTCATGTAGAGAAATATAAATATCACTCTCGTGTATAATCATTAACATGATCTTTTTTGTTTGTATATTACACGTAAAAAAGTGAAATTTTTATTAACTTCGGTCACATAACGAACAAAATTGGATAATAATTAGTAATTCAATAATACAATATATGTGTACTAGCTGGCCCGGCGAACGTCGTATCGCCTTTAAATATTTTTACGTTAATTTTTCCGATGTTTCAATAGATATCTGCTATTCGGGGCGGAAACAAATCCAACAAATCGAAGATCATAAAAATCGGTCCAGCCGTTCTTGAGTTATAAATAGTGTAACTAATCCGACTTTGTTATATATATATATATATATATATAAGTCCCGGCCACGCGTTGCTGTGGCTAAGGTATACGTTAAATTATGTTGTAGTAAACTAAGTGAGAAATCTAAATCAGAAAGTTTTTGTTTTACACAATTTTTTAGTTAACTGGTACGTTAACTACACCCGGTATAAATATCGGTGGTGGTTTATGTGAAGTGGTTTTGTTTATTGAGATGAATTTATGTTGTCTGCATTCTCAGTATCATCCATAAGTGTATCATAAGGATTATATACATTTATTGATGGAATATTTTGAGGAGGCTTGCTGATTTCATTATACTTTCGTTTTTTTCTACGAACTTGTTGGCAGTTTGGATTCTCATCATCATCAAGAAGTCTCTGTATAGTAATATCATCTTGTGATATATTATAGTCATCTTGTTTTTCATTTAATTGAGGCATGGAGATTGTTTCTGTAATATTAGGCGTATTATTATAACTAACAGACTTACTTACAGATCTGTTATTTCGTTACTTAGGACCTTCATATGTTTTTTAATTGACATTCTTATTAAATGTAAGATTTATGTCACATAGGCCTATACCAATTTGCGGAAATTCACTTGATATCTTATCATTCATGGTCTCTAGAACTGATTCGCCATATTGTTCAATGTCCCTTCTCGGTCCAGTTAAATTAAAATTAAATTGCTGTCTTTCAGCCAGATTACTTAAAACTAATATTTACACACGAAATTATTATCATCAATATATTGAAAATAAAATAAACACTGAACACACTTAAATTATGAAATAATCAATATTTTTTATTCAATTGAAATTCGCGATTGCAACAAAAAGCACAGCCACCTGGTTAAATATTAAACCAATTACCTTACACCGTAATCTGTTAGAATTGTATGGAACTCACAGATAATTCTAACTCTTTGTTAAATAATTTGCAATGAAAATAATGCGACTATACATTTAGTTATAAACAACCGTAGGTCTCAAGTTGGATCAAACAGCATACAGTGTGCAAAATTTTATTAAAATCGGTTCAGTATTTTAGGACTCCATCGCGGACAACAACGTGACACGTAATTTATTTATTATATATATATATATATATATATATATATATATATATATATAAGGAAAATGCAAGTAATGAAAGTACTGTAGTAGAATTTAATAAAACAATATTTCTATTAATTTTTTAATACTTAACATAATTCTTATTTAATTTCAAGGAATTAACTTCTTTTCGTGTGTTTTTGTTGGGACAAGATAGTATACGTATGATTAGTTAATAGTTTATGGAATAATATGCATGCAATTTATTTTGTAAGGTTAGGAAGAGTGAAATTGGTGTATGTCAGTTTCTCATAATCTGTTTGGGAATTTATTAAGAAGGTTGGTTATTTCGATTTCACATTTATATCCTGCCACTGGTGAAGATTACATTAAACATTCGTGCATGTGCAGTGCTATTCTGTAGAATTTATTCATTGACTAGATGAGAGCCAAATACTAAAGTTTTCCCGTAATTTGCTTCACTCTTTAAATTATGCACGTGAAAGATTATGTGACAATGCTTCATTTAATTTTATGCTAAACTCCTCGATTCAGGAACAAATACTTAATCGAGGTGTGGCCAGACAAATATTTAATTTATTATGGCATAAATATTGTGTCATACCAATTGTGAAGTTATTCAATTTGTTTATTAATTCTATTCACAGGAAATATGCAGCTTGTAGTGGCAGACCTCCCTGGCATCAGTCAAAGTACTGTGTCACCTGTCATCAGAAAAGTATCCACCTCCTTTGCAGAATTGAAACTACAATTTATAACATTCCCTAATGGAGATGAGGTTCGTCATCTCCATTATGAATTTCATAGAATTGCTTGTTTCCGTGGTGTAGTTGGATTCTTAGATGGCACGCATATAAAAATAAAGAATCCTGGAGGAGCATACCCTGAAATCTTCAGTAATAGCTTGGGCGTATTCTCCTTCAACTGTCAGGTATGTACTAACTAGTTAAGCAAGTATTTTGTGTGTGTTATTATTTTATTTCACTCTCTCTCTCCAAGCGCGACAGGCCTAGAAGGCCCTTACGCTCTTTAATTGAGATCATTAGAGTCGTAATTCAAAACTCATAATGAAAGGTCCAATTAATTTTTTAGAAGCTTTATTTTGAGACTTCAGGTTCTTCTACGTGTTGTGAATCTACGATACGTGATCCGTGGCTTAAGTTGTCTTGGTCAGTGTTGTAACAAAACTGAAGTAAAGCCATTAGTGCACTGTCTTAAATATATAGCACATAAAAGCAGACCTCCAAGCAGCATCTGTGAACCATTTTAGGTGAATACTTGATTTGTGATGCTTTTTACCTGAAAAATTTGTGCCAAGTAGGAGACTTTGTAGACCAATATCAGTGAGAAACATTTTGAAAATGTATTGTGTTAATATTGCTCTAGATTACAAGCTTTTACTACCTCATACCATTTATCCCATAACATAACATAGATTTTTGCATAAATATCCAATAAAATATAACCATATTTTAATTTTTTCATGTCTTTATTAAATTTACACTTTCCAACCCTTAATTAATCTAGGTTAGAAAGTGTTAATTTAATAAAAACTTCAAAGTATGAAACTTTACCGTTCAAAAGTAATGTATAAATTCTCAATAAAAGTACTTCTGAATAAAAGATGCCAGTTGGCGTGTTGGTATTGATGGTCTTCGGACGAACGAGAATTGTATAAGTAGAAAGAAATATTAACATTCTTATCGGTGCTCAGATGGTGTAATTGGTATTGTAATAATGTACAGAATCAGAGATCCAGGGTTCAAGTCACAATTCAAGCATTATTTTTCCTTTCTTTATTAAGGTACAAGTAAATTTTCGGAAAAACTGCACTTAAACTAGCGTGACATATTTTCAAAGTCCTATAGAATAATAGTGCGCATGCGCCAGAGTTTGTAGAGCCACCAATAACCCACAATCGAACCACATATTGATTATCATCCTCGATTACTATCTGTCGCTATGAAATTTAAATGACCAATATTTGCAATAAATCCCCAAATCTATGTTAAAAAGATATATTAATAATATTAAAATTACCAAACGTTCATTAAAAATGGGTGTACACTTATTTATCGCTCCCTAACGCTGATCCAACCAGCGATAACCCAAAACAGCGATAGAAAAATCATAGACTAAGTAATATACTCTGTGGAGAAAATAGCAGTTAGCATCACAATATTTCTAACAGTGTCATAATATTGTGATTTGCATATTTAAATAAATACTTCAAAACTGTCTAATAATGTTATAAAATTGTTTGAAAAAGTTTAAAATATTAAATAATGTTAGTAAATACAAAAGAAGTGCTGTAGTTTACAATAATACAGGGTGGACCGCTCGAATGGACCTAATTTCAATTGCTTGTTACTGGCAAACAGTTGAAGATAGAAACTTAAAACAACGTTCATATTACAGAAAAACTCACCAAGTTTTGATATCCAGATCACCACATCTCTATATGAGCCCCAGCAGTCACTGTGACGATATCAAAGCGATGAACAATTTCTTGCCAAGTACGTTGGAGTATGTCTTCTGGAATGTTCTCAATAGCCTCTATGATGCGCTCACGAAGATCACGAAGGTCTTTGACTGGGGTGGTGTAAAATTTTATCTTTGACATAGCCCCAGAGAAAGAAATCCAGTGGTGTTAAATCGGGAGATCTCGGGGGCCACGCGATTGGTCCTCCCCTACCAATCCAACGGCCAGGGAAAATGTTGTCCAAAGTCGTACGAACTTCATTGGACCAGTGGGGAGGAGCACCATCTTGCTGGAAAACGATGTTAGGCTGCAGTTGTTCAATTTGTGGAAAGAAGAACTGCTCCAGCATGTCAAGATATGTGGTACCACGAACAGTTTTCTCGGCGAAGAAAAACGGTCCAATGACCTTATTATGTGACAAACTGCACCAAACATTCATCTTCGGACTATCACGAACATGCTCTTGAATAGCGTGAGGATTCTCCGATCCCCAGATCCGCACATTATGCCGGTTTACCTTGCCTGACAAATGGAAAGTGGCTTCGTCCGAGAAGAAAATCTTGGTCATGAAGTCAGGATCAGCGCCGAGACGGTCCAGCATCGTATTGGCGAATTCCACTCGTTTCGGCATGTCATTCGGCTCCAGACGTTGCACTAACTGCACTTTATATGCGTGCAGTTTGAGGCGTTTGTGGACAATCCGTTGTAATGTCGATTTTGGTATTTGAAGTTCCCGCGAAGCTCTTCTTAATGACTTCCGGGGGCTTCGCTCAAATGCGGCTTGAACATTTGCTACCATTTCATCGGATGCTCTGCGACCACCACCATGCTTCTTCAACACAGATCCTGTAGCTAATAATGTATCACGCCACTTCTTTATGCTTCTAGCAGTTGGAGCATCACGGTTAAACACACGCCGGAACTCCCTTTGAACTCTAATGATTGATTTAAACTCCGCATACCACAAAAGAGCTTGCGCTTTCATCTGCGGAGTCGCCATTTTCACAAACAATTAAATCTAAGAACGAGAAACGTATCTTTGTGCCATCTACCGACAGGATTCGAAACTTGGTGAGTTTTTCTGTACTATGAACGTTGTTTTAAGTTTCTATCTTCAACCGTTTGCCAGTAACAAGCAATTGAAATTAGGTCCATTCGAGCGGTCCACCCTGTATAACTGAAAAATCAAGCGCTAGTAAAAGTGCAGTTGAGTCAAGTTTACTTCCAATAAAACAATTGACGAAACTATTAAAGTTTTAACGCAATGACAAAACTGAAGTGCTTATAATGGCTATGAATAAAAAATGAATAGTTTTTCGTCAGGAACGGCATAGTTTATAGTAAGAATTTTGAATATGAAAAATTGAATATACATACATATATATATATATATATATATATATATATATATATATATTCAATTGAGTTGGTGTTTACTTGATGAAAATCCATATTAATTAATTAAATAAAAATAAAACTTAGTTTTATTCGATTTTCATATTTATTAAGATATAATTCAGTGACAGCTGTTTCGGTACATGTCTGAACAAGGTACAGTGTACCGAAACAGCTGTCACTATATTATATCTTAATAAATATGAAAATCGAATAAAACTAAGTTTTATTTTTATTTAATTAATATATATGTATATATTTATTGCATTGAGAGTGGCTTTTTATTTTTCGGATTTTTTTTTTATTTTTCAGGCCATTGTGAATTTCACTATGGAAATCATAAACATTGTTACAGGCTGCCCTGGATCTGCACACGACAGTCGTATGTTCAAAAGTAGCACGATCTGTAGCCAATTTGAGGAAAGAGAAGTGGCCGGCATTCTCATGGGAGACAGTGGGTATGCGTGCCATCATTTTTTAATGACACCTCTCCTCAATCCACAAACATGAGCTAATTTCAATTATAATAGATCACATAAAGTTATTAGAAGTTTGTGGAAAGATCTTTCGGTATCTGGAAAGGGAAATTTCGGTGCTTAAGAAAAGGTTATTCCCTCAAACTTGAAATGACGACTGTTATAGTTGCAACAACTGTGTTACACAATATAGCGAGGAGGGCAAACGATGCTGGAATAGAGGATCTGCCACCAATAATTGCTATTCCAGTTGTGAATGATGTTTATGATTTGCCAAATGGATGAACAGCCAGAAGGGCTCTAATAGATACCCACTTTTAATAATAAGTAAGGTGAATACCGAGTCATCCTACCTCATAACTGGTGTTCTATTTGAAGTAGTTTCGATATTTCACGTATACCATCGTCAGCTTTTCCAGGCTGTTGAAATTTAAGTTGTCAGCTCTGGACATCGAGGGCCGATAACGTGAATTTCAACATTCTGTAGAAGCTGACGATGGTATACTTTATATACAGAAACTAGTTCAAATAGAACACAAGTTATGAGGTAAGATGACTCCGGAGTTACTTTATTTGTTATTAAGAAGGACCTAATAGTGTTACTTCCCATTGTATTTTTACTTGTAATTTTAGGATTGTGATTGGATAAAATTATATGAACACTTTCTTTTCACTACACTATCATGTATTGTGCATTTTTTTGTCTGCTATACTTCCTCTGCTGTAAGGCTGTGAACATATTTGTATCTAAATTGTTGGTGCATCTGTAACACTATATCATTTTGTCTAATCTTAAATTTTATTTGTTCTAATATGTAATTTAAATAGGGCCCTATTCTATGTGACATATCAGCTATGAACTTTGTAATTGTCCTTTAAGACACTAACACTATCATTTATTGGATAATGGAAGTTAAAATGCATGCACATTTATTCACATTTCTGGTATAGCCAATTGTGAACATGTTTATTTAAATTCAGTTTGTTTGTTTTATGTCCTGCACCATAGATGAATGGTTAAGCCAAGATGCCTTGTCAGAGAGTTACCGGACTTGCGCTGGTTTGGGTCTCCATGGGGGAAAACATTTTTTCTTGTGATTTTGGCCAGTATTGGGCCGTTGCTCACTCAGCATCATGAGGCATTTGGGTAGCTACAGTAAGTAGCGGCTCCAAATTCAGAAAATCAGCTATGACTGGGGGACCTGACATGCTGACCACATATCAATCCTACACTGGGTGAATGATCTTCTATCTCTGTGATCAACTCATGTGGAAGTGAGTCCAACAGCCAGCTGGTGGGCCAAGAGCCTTCTAGGCCTTTCAAGCCATGGTTTTTTTATTATTTATATTCCGTTAAGTGAATCAAATAAGTTATTACATGTTACCTCATGAAACTCCGTGATCTTCATAGGACTGGTTTCTGAAGCTATTGCTTGTATCATCAGCCCAGACTCTATTAACTCTATAGTCTGAGTTCTGGTTGACGATAGAGGAAATAACTTCAGAAACTGGTCCTGTGAGAATCACCCAGTTTTATGAGGTGAGATGTAATAATTTGACTTACTTAATTTATTTGCCTGATAATGTAAATTCCCATCATAAAATTTCATTAAAGTAATTTAGATTTGATTAAGTAGGTAGATCCTTGGCAAGCTTTATTGTTTTGTTATCTTGTTTTCCGTAAGTTGGGTATGGAAACATAAAAGCCTTATGATCCATTCATCCATAGTAATTCTGCCCAAGGGTAGGTATTTCACTGGAATCATAGCATTTTAATGCTATGCTTTGCTAGGTAATTATAGGTGTGGTAGCATAAACATCACAATAACATGTAAACTGACTTTATTCTCTATACAAAACAGCTCGACTGATCAACCTACTCAATAAGACAGATTACGCATCTGTGCGTGACTGTTGTGTTTAGACCTCATTTATGAGTCCCTGCTGATGCCTAGGAACAAAATAATTACACATATATGCTAACAGGTTTGTCTGCATGTAAATTACAAAGTATCACTTACATTAATTAACCTTGGAATTTTTAATTAAATCCCCCTAGATTGTTAAAATAGCACACTGTGCCGCACTCGGATGTGATCGTGTGTCGTCGCAAGTTCGTTATCTGTGGTCTTGCAGTTTCAAATGTGCAGGACTTGACGAGTAGTGGCAACTTATTTTAAATCATAATTATTACATTTTAAATTAAGCTTGTTGTCCTACAATTCTCAACAGTAATTGTCGTGTCTAAACTGAAGTATTAGTATAGCTAAGAAAATATTATTATCGTATAAATATATGAACATCATTTAAATAATGGAATGTACGTATGTATAGTTGGAAGGTAAGCACTTCAGCTTCTTGCGTACAGCAGTGTTGAAAATATGAAAGCTCAAAATCAGTCGGGCAAGACAGTGGACAAAGCGCATGTGACTGTGTAATATTATGTGCTATCCTAAAAGTAACTTTGCCCGGAGGGCGTTCGAAGATGAGAAATTAGTAATACAAAGCGGTAGACTTACTCCTGAATTAAATATCACAACTAAGGTGTAACGCGTTTCAAGTCACAACTTTACAATAGCAACGAGTGATTAAAAGTGTCATTGTGCTCAAAAACTGCATTGTTGGACATTTTTTTTGTTTAATAACAAAAGATCTCTGTGGAACAGTGCGGGTTATTGCGACGTGGGAAACATACATTAAGCCATTAAAGAGCATAGTGTATCTAAAAATCATTTGATATCCATTATAAATGAAAAAAGAACTTTTGGTAAATTGAGAATTGAACATATGTTGGACAATCGGAAAAAATCGGGATTTGCAACCCAATAATCGTGTAAGAAAAAATAGTCATAACAAAACGCTTCAACGATGTAGTTTTTTTTTTGTCAGAGTAGAGATATGACGCGACTCTATCAATAAATACAATTACGTAGAACTCGTGAAATTACTCGGTGAATATGACGAGAAATTGAAGCACCATTCTACGACATATACAGGATTGTTAAATTTAATCCAGAATGATCTAATCCTCCATACCAAACGTATTAATGGACAGATCAGAGAGGGAAATCAATGAATCATATTTTATTTGCATTGTTCTAGATGAGGCAACATACATAATAATTTTTCTCAGCTGTCTCTTGTGTTGCGGTACGTCATCGACAGTGGCCAAGTACATGAACGATATTTAGGATCCATTAATGTTTCTGATAATAGAACAGTCGATGCATTAAACAAGATAGTGGTTCAACTGATTCATGATTTCGGATATGAGAAGGAACTTATTGTACAAAGTTATGATGGAGTATCTGTCATGGCAAGTCAGTTGAATGGACTGCAATCGAAAGTGAAAAACACTTTTCCAAAAGCAATTTTCGTTCATTTCGTATTATTGTAATCCATGACCATAATTATTTAAAAAAAATACATTTTATTCCTTACTTCGAATGGACTAGCTGCTTTCGTTTCAAAATCAAGCTAAGGAACAGGGTTCTTGATGAAGAAATAAAGAAACGGTTGGCAAGAGTGCCTTCGACGCGGTAAAATTATAGTTCTCGTTTGGTTGGAATAGTACATGGGTAGCGGGATGTGCCAATTTCTCTCTTTGGAAAAATTACGAATCCAGACGAGAATATTGACATCAGGAAGACTATATTGCTGCACATGGATTTTTAATCACAATGCAAAATTTTGATTTCAATTTATATTGAAAACGTTAATATTTTCCTTGTAACTGACAGTTTATTTGGTATACTACAAGCAAAAATTCACGATATTAATTACTGCATAAATAGATTAAAAGAATAAAAAATCCTAGAAAACAAACAGGCAGAATTAGAAAAAAAAAAATGAACTTCAGGTGAAACTTCTTATACCAAAACAAAATAGAGACAAATGTACGTAAACATTTTTGGCACCATACTGGGTCAAATAAATTATACATTCAGTAATTTAGACTAATTATTATTTTTAGAACATTTGAATGCGATAAATTTCGACAAGTGAATTCTCTGTTTTCGATAATTCCATTTTAGTCACTAAAATACGGAGACAAGTTCGAAAGGCGATGACGCCAGTACTCCGTACAGCTATGTAATACATAAAATGTAATAAAAAATGTAGAGGGAATTAATTTGATTAGGGATGTAAGTGGCAAAATCCAAAAGAATCTCATTTCCTTTCCATGACTTTCGAAACGGAAAATACGATCTTTGAGTATGAAGAAAAGTTTCTGGCATCTATTCCAAAATTGCTTACCCTAAAAAATTATCCAAAACACGCCACTGACGAAACGTTACCAGACGTTATTACAAATGGTAAAAGTGTTTAGTGCAACAGTGCCATAAGAATGTTGTATGGAAAATTGTATTCGACAAATTATAGAACACAGCCGCAAATGCTAACTGTACTAACCTATTGTGCAAATAAATATAAAACCAAACATGGAGGGGGAAAAGTCCAGTAATTGGCGCACACGAATTCTTCCAAGTTCCACAGAATGGCAGTGCGCACGCGTAAGTTGCTGTAATGGGTCGGCGTCACCAACTTTGGGAATAAATTCCTAAATGCTAAAAAAAATATGGACGTAAACTAACATGCCATTTCCTAACCAAACAAAACAATTTACATGCATATTATTTATTCCCAAATGCTAAAAAGAATGGACGTAAACGAACTTCCCATTTCCTAACGTTACAAAACAATTTACATGCGTTTATTTAATAAACTATAAACTAATTTTACGTACACTAACACTAAATATGGTTTGAAATTATTTCCAAATGTTGGTAACGCCGATTTGAGAGCCACCTAGCGGATGTTATATTTCCGCGTCTCTAGAACCCGATGCACAAATTTCGCCTAATTTATAAATATTTAAAAATCGTAAGAAATGTTATAAAATTGTTCCAGAATGTTTAAAATAGTACGAAACAAATATAATGATTGAAAATAATGAAATGTACTTCCTTTATTATGAATGGTTGAAAAGTATTTGGTGCATCAGAGGCATAAGAATATAAGTATAAAATTGTGTTCGCCAATTAATGCACCTCAGCCCATATGGAGGTTTCTAATTTGATCTGGATTAAGTGATCGGGCCGGGTGGGAGTACACAAGCTTTTTTTCTACCCACTTTAAGAGTATCTAATTACAATAAATATTAATAAAACACTATATTAAACGTATTTAGCTAAGAGATGTAATTATCACTTCATTATTTTACTTGTAAATATGAAAATAAAGTGGAACTATTTCCTGTCATGACCACATAGGTTAGGGACTATGTCCTGTCATGACCACGTAGGTTATAAGAGTCCTTACTTCTAACCAGCGATAAACTAACGATTTTCAAACTTTTAACCAGCGATATAACACAAATGAGCACAATGTGTACATTTAATCATGGGATTCATATCTATGTACCATATCTATGGTTTCAACAAATCAGGTCCGGACTTATCCTTTACTTATTTAACCGCGTAAAATAATAAAAAGGGCGTTCCCTGGATTTTACCTACGTTAGAGTAATTGATTTGTTACAGTAATTGATTTGTTACAGTAATTGATTTAGGTTTGGTTAGCTTTTAGGTTCCTTGCGTTTTAAATGTGATTTGATACGTAAAATAAATTATATCTTCATATTTGTTACTCTATGAAAAATTCAAAATGTCGGACGATTACCATGTTAAATCGTATTTCCACTACTTCATTTCGTGTTAATTATACATATTTAAACAGCGGTTACATCTCTTAGAAAAACTGATTCATTAACACATTACAATACTTTAAATTACATGAAAAATGGCACAAGTCGCGTAAGTAAAAAGCTTGTCTTGTACAACCCCACCAGTGATCGACAAATAGTGAACTTTTTCAAATGTAGACTAATTAATTAATAAGCGGTCACGTAACTATTTCACTGCATACCGAACATAGAGATACCGAATCATTAGCGTGGTCACGGCCTCCTTTGAGGCCTCAGTATTCTGTTTTAATCGGCGTACATTTATTGGGATAACTGCGTCTTTCTTGTTCATCATCGACAAGGTATTGTATCAAATCTGTTCCTATCTTCCAGTTTCATTAATTTGTGGAAACGTATTATATATGCATATGCCACGCCCTTTAATATGCGTTTATATAATGTAATTTCTTTTACTTGCTAGTTGTATTTTTGTTTAAGAGGATGTATAAACAATACGAGAAAAATAATCACGATTAACTGATTGGTTAAACCCTAATTGGAACACCCACTGTTAAAGGTGATTTCAGCTTATCTTTGTTCTGTGAAATTCACTCATGTAATTTTTTTAAACTTAACTCTCAGTACCATAACCAATCAACATACCAGTAGAGATGTACTTCAAAAATATTTTTTGTAGTAGCATTTTGTATATTTTAATGATTTCTCATATACCTAATTGTTTTCTTGTATAGAATTTATGGCTCATCTGCACTTATACTAGCGCTTGATTTTTTAGTTATATTGTTGTAAACTATAGCTCTTCTCCTGGGAAAAAAGTCTTATATGTCTCAGAGGAATTCTCCTAAGTTCCACAGAATCGCAGTGCGCTTGCGGGAGTTGCTGTAATGGTTAATATTAGCCTCCGGTAGATGGCTCTGCAGTCGGCATTACCAACTTTGGGAATAAATTTCCAAATGCAAAAAAAAAAAATGGACGTTAACTAACTTGCCATTTCCGAACTAAAGGAAACAATTTACATGCATATTATTTATTCCCAAATGCTTAAAAAAAATGGACGTAAACCAACTTTCCATTTCCTAACATAAAACAATTTACATGCATACTATTTAATGAACTATAAACTAATTTTACATACGCTAACAATAAATATGGTTTGAAATTATTTTCAAACGGTGGTAATGTATCCACGATAATTTTTTACGTAAATATATAAATCCAAAATATTGTAAAGAAAGCTTGAAGATCGTTGCTAAATGTTTAAAACAGTACAAAACATGTTTACAAATGTTTAGTGCATCAGTAGCATAAGAATGTACATGTAGAATTGTGATGGGCATATAACCTACCTCACCCCTTCTCCTGTATTTACTAACATTATTTAATATTGTTAATTATTTCAAACAATTTTTATAACATTATTAGACAATTTTGAAGTATTTATTTAAATATTCAAATCGCAATATGGAAAAAGGAAAAACTGCACTTAAACTAGCGTGAAATATTTTGAAAGTCCTATAGAAGAACAGTGCGCATGCGCCAGAGTTTATAGAGCCTACAATAACCCAAAATCGTACCACATATCGATTATCATCCTTGATTACTATCGGTCGCTATGAAATTTAAATGACCAATACTTGTAATATACTCTGTGGAGAAAATAGCATTTAGCATCACAATATTGTCTAACAGTGTCATAATATTGTGATTTGCATATATAAATAAATAATTTAAAATTGTCTAATAATGTTGTAAAAATTGTTTGAAAAATTTAAAATATGAAATAATGTTAGTAAATACAGAAGAAGAGCTATAGTTTACAATATAACTGAAAAATCAAGCGTTAGTAGAAGTGCAGTTGAGCCCACAATATTATGACACTGTTAGACAATATTGTGATGCTAACTGTTATTTTCTCCACAGAGTATATAACTTAGTCTATGATTTTTCTATCACTGTTTTGGGTTGTTGCTGGTTGGATCAGCGGTAGGTAGTGATAAGTGTACACCCATTTTTAGTAAATGTTTGGTAATTTTAATATTATTTATATATCTTTTTAACATAGATTTGGGGATTTATTGCAAATATTGGTCATATAAATTTCATAGCGACCGATAGTAATCGAGGATGATATAATCAATATGTGGTTCGATTGTGGGTTATTGCTGGCTCTATTAACTCTGGCGCATGCAGACTATTGTTCTATAGGATTTTGACAATATTTCACACTAGTTTAAGTGCAGTTTTTCCGAATTTATTTATCGTGTATTTATTTATTTTTATCTAATGGCATACAACATTGATATAATGCCATTTGTTCATCTGATTCATCACAATGGTTCTAGCTACCAAATATTTTCCGGTCTCGATGTACTGTGAATAGTCGGGCAGCACATTAGGTATTCCATATCTTCATCCAGGTTTCAAAACTTGCGGGTGGTTGCAAAGCGAGACAGTTTTTTTGGCAAGAATGCTGTGTCCAGTATAGAGCTGGAATTTTGCATCAGCTTCTTGTCTTGGCCAGTCAGGTGTGTTATATATAGAGGTCTTGCAGGATATTGTGTTATTTATTTCTAAGCTCATGAGATTTTGTTCCTTCATCTGCTTCTTTATACAGGGTGAGTCAGGAGGAAACGTACATGCTTTGAGGCGTGATAGTACTGGTTATCCTGAACAAAAACTATTTGTCGCTATGAAATTTAAATGACTAATATTTGCAATAAATCCTCAAATGTATGTAAAAAATATAGCATTAATATTAAAATCACCAAACGTTTATTAAAAATGGGTGTACACTTACTTATCACTCCCTAATGCCGATCCAACCAGTGATAACACAAAACAGCGATAGAAAAATCGTAGACTAAGTAATATACTCTGTGGAGAAAATAGCAGTTAGCATCACAATATTGTCTAACAGTGTCATAATATTGTAATTTGCATATTTAAATAAATACTTGAAAATTGTCTAATAATGTTATAAAAATTGTTTGAAAAAATTAAAAATATTAAATAATGTTAGTAAATACAGAAGAAGAGCTATAGTTATAACAATATAACTGAAAAATCAAACGCTAGTAGAAGTGCAGTTGAACCAAAAACCACTAATATACATATGGTCTTTTCTTAACCGTTTGAGGGTAATTTAATGAAGACAACCAGAAACTGAAAAAGTGCAGGTGACAGTAAATCAAAATACCGTATTGTTACCTTAAATTTTGTTTAATTTTATACATTTCTTCACAAAAGATGTTCAAACACTTCACCACCAACTTCAATGCGTTTTGTTGCTCTTGTTGACAACTGTTTTACATCTGAGCTCATTTGTACATCCCTTTACTTTAGCACAATGATGTAAAATATGAGTGAGAAGTTCCATTCTGTGCTTGTAGACTTCACTCTTAAGCCACTTCCACACAAACAGTAAATAATGGGGTAGATCGAGTGACTTTGGTGGACAAGCAATGATTCCATGGTATCTCAGCTGTCTACAAGAGTATCAAAATGCATTGAAGTTGGCGATGGAGAGTTTGATCATCTTTTGTGAGAAAACATACACAATGAAACAAAACTTAAGATAACAGTATCTTGATTTACTGTCACCTGCACTTTTCTGGTTCCTCGTTTTCATTAAATTACAATGAAAAGGTTAAGAAAACCCCATATGTATATTAAAAGTTTTGTTAAGAATCACCAGTACTAACATTCCTCAAAGCATGTACCTTTCCTTCTGACTTACCCTTTATAGAGTTTACAGGAATGGTATGATGTATCTGGTTTGAAGCAGTTAGGGAGCATGCCGGCTTTCTTTGCTAATGTGTCTGCCTGTTTATTGCCAAAAATCTGGCAATGCTGAGGGATCCATGCAATACAACTTTTTTTTGTGCTTTTGAAACTTTTTCGTCCTGTTATAGCGTGTGTGTAGCCTGAAGTTTCTATTCCATCGATAGTAATTCTGCCCGAAGGCAGGTCTATAACTGCAATCATAGCATTTTCATGCTATGCTTTGCAGCTTTACTAGGGAATTGTAGGTGTGGTAGCTTCCTGTTGCTTTCCACACTGGTGAAGGATTATGATGATGGCCATATGATTTCGGGGACCATTTGGGCTTTAAAGTTTTCCTTACATTTAAAAGTTTATATTAGGTCACTGAATTTTTAAAATACCTGCTGCACTGGTAACAACTTTTATTGGGTTGAGGTTGTTTTTACTAACATTTCCTGTTATTCCAAATGTTTTGTAAAATATGCTTCATAGAATATTGTTTACAGTTCTTAAATAATAGAAAATGTGGGGATTCTAGCCCACCATGGCACCAGCTTAAGTTTAAATGAAGGAACCGAAAAACACGCTTTTTATTGCTGCATATTTTAATAATTATCCGATATATATATATGTTGATTTTTTTCCCCAAAAGGAATAATAGAAATGCCTTGAAATGAAGTAAGAATTTGAGCTCAGCAAAATAGCAGTTTAGCTTCTCAATACATCTTCTATATCTTATAGAATAACAGTGGGCATGCGCATGAGTTAATAGAGTTGTCGGTAGGTGGAACCACATATCATTTAAGTCCTATAGAAAGTTTATAGATCTGTCCTAGATGGCAGCACATGGCTGTGAAATTAGTTTGACCAATCTTTGAAATAAATTCCCAAACGTTCATTAGAAATAGTTGATTACTGACTTCTCCATCATGCAACTGCTGGTCTCACATCCAAATGTTTCAATCACAGAGATGGATGATGACCAAGCTATTATAGGGGTGACACACAGTCAGATTGTTGTATCCCCTCCTGTTATGAACCTGGAGCTGCTATTAATTGTAGTTACCCAAGTTCCTCACAATTCTGGGTGGACAGCAGTTCCATACTGACCATAATTTCATGAGAAAATATCCTCTCCATGGAGACACCTACCTGTACAAGTTCCATATCTCTGCACCAAGGCATCATGCCTTAAATATGATGGCCTTTTCACAACCTTTCATTGAGAAAAATTGATGAATTGATTATATTTTAATGATGTTATTGGCATTTTCAGATAAACTGATTACACTGAATTACCAGTTAGCTATTGGTCACCAAGACCTGTGAAAAATGGAACCAGGACTGCAAGTAAGTTACTTTGTAAAATTATACTTAAATATGTCTTATATGGATTGTTATACACACATCAGCCATCTATAATCAATGTTAATAGAACTAAAGAGAAAACTGTTGTCTGTACTGAGATCTGAACTCATGAGATTTACTTTTGCGATTAAACAAATATAAGTTTGTATTTGTCCTGAAGAGTACCACCACATAAAGTCGGAGGTCATAGATTCAAATCCTAGTTGATGCAGAAATTTGTCTCTGTAGATGTGTTTTATTTCATTTGATATAATTCGGATGTCTCATAACACAGGCCTTAGAATTTAATTTTTTCTGTGGTAGAGCGTTTATCATGTCTCTAAAGCTAATTTTGGTGAGCTAAATTCAAGTGAATTAACAGTTTTTTCCATATCACATAAGGTTATTTATCATCGTCAGTATCAAGGATTACCATAGACATGCTGTTGTGTTCCAATCTCATGTTAGAATTGGTCTAATCATCTTTTACTGGGTCTTCTAAACTTTTTTTCGTCCTAGTGGTTTGTAATGAAGAACCTGTTTCAGAATTCTGTTGTTATCCATTGTAATGATGTGGTCCATCCATTCATCTCTGTATTGTGTAATTCTATCAAATAGTTTCATTTTTTTAATAATAACCACATCATCAGCATACATTAAAATATTTAATATTTTAACACGGTCCATTCTTATACCTATATTAACAATTCTTTTCCAATTTTGCATAATGTCATTAATATATAGATTAAAAAGAGTAGGTGATAAACTACACCCTTGTCTTACACCTCTATTTATTAAAATAGCTTCTGGAACAAGTAACAAGTTTTAATTATTTGGATTGTAATTTTACTATAAACACAAAAACTGAAAGAGACATAAATATGAAACTGTCAAAATTTCAAAAGATATGCAGAGCTATACACACAACATTAAAGAATAAAACAAGAAGATATTTTAGACTTAAGTTTTATAAAACATTGGTAGTTCCTGCAATACTTCATGGGAGTGAAATTTGGATAATGATTAAAAAATTACAAAGTGGAATACAAAGCGCAGAAGTGAACTTCCTTAGAAGAACAAAAGGTTGCAGAAGGTTGGATCGGATAAAAAATGAAGATATAAAAACAGAGTTAAATATATGTCCATTGAATGAGAAAATATAAGAATATAGAGAGAAATGGTTTACACATATAGAAACAATGAATGTAACAAGATAACCAAGAGCAGCATTCAATTACAAGCCAAGAGGTTCAAGGAATGTAGGAAGGCCAGTGAAAAGATGGGCAGAACAACTGTGAGGCAGAACAGGCAATTTTGCCTAGCTCGTGAAGTGAATAAGAAGAAGAAGTTTGAATATATTCAGTTCTCTTCATATATCCTCACTTCACCTTTGATCCATTATTGTATTGCCAGGCACACTCCTCAGAAACCTCATTTCTGACGTTTCTATTCTTCATTCGTGGTTTTTGGTTAAGATCCATGCAGTAGCATTGTAACCCCCATTGTTTTATAATATTTTAAAAGTGTCTCCTTTCTAGTTCCTTTGAAACTTTGTTTTATGGTGCCATACATATAATTAAATTTATTTATTTTGTTTTCAATGTCTTCAATTTTTCTATATGATTCATTGTATCCGAGGTAATTAAAATTGCTCACTTGTTCTATTATTTTATTCTCTAATTGGATTTTTACTCTTAGTGGCTCATACCCTCGAAAAGCTAAAACTTTGGTTTTTAGAGTAGATATTTTCAAGTTGTATGTTTCACATATTTTACTTAGTTTGTAAATTGCCAATTGTAGGCCATCTTCTGTCTCAGATATCACAGCCTGGTTTTTTATGCCATGTTGAAATTAAATATTTATTACTCTTTACATTATATGTAGTATCCATTATCCTTTAAATTCTTGCATAACCTATACAAAGGCTTGGTACAATATCAATTCTACAGTTAAAACAGTTTAAAATAAATAAATAGCTAATAATATACCTTAAGATCTAAATCATTTGTGAATTGACTGGTGTTTGTGCTACAGCTGAGGATTTTGTCTTACCAATCACGTACAAAAATAGTAGGCAATATGAACACATCCCATCAATCCTGGTGTCACGTTTCCATTACTTTTATGTCTTTATGATGGTGTCTCTCATAACATTCTTAACTTAGTGCTCCTAAAGTCTCTGGGAAATGTTGAAGATGAGAGTGAAGGAACTGTAACTTCAAGCTCATTACATCCCAGTGCCCTGAACTTTTCGAGCATGGTTGTATTATGGGGGGTAGCATAGACTATGTTTTATGATAAAAGCACCGGAGGACCATCACTTTTTTGTAGCGGCTAGAGGACCAATATTTTTTATGGTGTGGCTAATTTATGACAGCTGCTTCCCATATGCAGGTTAATTTACACCGAATCGATCTATACACCCGCATCGTTCGAAATCGTATTCTTCACTCTGTGGATAGACTGTAATTTAAATAGAATGTAAAATAAATATGACACACATTTCACTATTAAATATAAACTGTAATTACAACTACAACTTGAAATAATAAACAATATATAATTGGATTCGATTCAAATGTTCCAACTTATACTCAATTAGCATGTGGTACTCAATGTGCCATTGTTCACTGATCTTGATTTAATCCCAAACTACTAATGGGATCACAAAACTACCAACGACACAAAGGCAGCACACACCACGGATCCTTCATCACAAAACACCAACTCTGGATGGCTTCAGTTTTCTGCACAATAACTCGATCACGAGTACATGAGCTCAACACACACACACCATTATACTGTGAACGGTGGAAGCCAACTAGATGCATGGAGAAAGGAACCACAGAAGCATCATCCCTGCGCACGAGGCACTCAGGGCAGCCAACACACAAAATTTACCGTGGCCAGTTTGATGTTCAGCCACTAATACCCTGTAGTGACAACAATGGTCTTATACTTTTCTCATATTGATCAACTTTAGCATTACACCAGACACTTCTCAATGATGTCCTTGTATGTTTTCAGAGCTTATAGTTCCATGTCAGACATGCAGTTTTTAAAAGTAACAAGTTTGCAAATCTGTGACCATGAAAAAATCTTCCTTCACTTTTGCCTCCGACAGTAACAGAATTTTTTAGCAATATATTGGTAACAAGGGACATTTTTGTCCAAAATTTTAACAAATTGCTTCATTAATCCTAGTTTTGTGTGCAAAGGTGGTAGGAATATTTTTTTCAGAATAAACTAATGTGCGATTTATTACATTTTTTGTTCCTGGCATCAGTTGTTTTCTTCTTGGCCAATTTGTAACTTTTCAGTGCCTTTCCCTGGCTCCAGAGTCTCAATCACACGAAAAACACAGAAATTTCATGTATCCTCTTTGTTGCCCCAATAAAATACCGCACACTTTAAGATCACAGCACACATACCACTTGTTTCATTATATTTTTTTTCTTCTAGAGTGGTACACTTGTTTGTATGTGTGTACGGAATGAACTACTGGAACTATGGCTAATTTTTTCATATTATCCAGAAGAATGCCCTTTAGAGTTCTTTTGCTAGAGTCAATAAATATATGCCAATCTGCCGGTTTGTAAACTGTTCCTGGCCAACAGTACACAACTTATCTCTCATTGTGAAATACTTCTTAAATTCTTCTTCATGATTTCTATATCAATAAAAAGTTATACCAGGAGTTAAAAGAATGTCTTCTTTAAACGTCATGGTAAAAGTTCACCTTTATCTTTAGTAAGACCCAAATTGCTTACGAAATTGTTTAATTTTGGTTAATTGATAGGATGCGGATAGTTTTCTTTTGATTGTAAGGACAAATTGAAATTATTTTCTGTGCTGGAAGAGTGCTGGTACTACTCTCTTGTAGTGTTGTTGTGGTGTTGGAATTGTATTATCTGGTCCATGTGCTGGCAGCTTATAGCTTCTGCAGTTTTTCACTGGAAACTGGGTAATAAAACCAGGAGAGGGTCATAGGATAAACCTACCTTCAGTTAAACACAATGACAAGTTAGTATGAATGAAATCAGTGATTATATTATAAAATTGTATTATATTTCAGATCAGGTAGAATATGTTTATCACTCACCTCATATTGTTCTTCTTATTTGATTATAGACTAGTTTCGGAACATAGTTTCTGTTCCATCCTCAGTAACATCACGACCGTTGTTCTGTCGTCTTGAAGAGTTGTCCTTCTCTCCTTCCATTGGCTGACTGAAAAACCTCGAAACCAGGTCATTCTCACCGGGAATTTCAAAGTTCATTAATTTCTTCTTTTCGCTCTTTTGAATGTAGATCTTTTCCCAAACAGTAAGTTCTTTTGGTTTTTCTATTTGTTTTAATAATTTTGCTTCTTTCTCGATAAGATGTTTTTCAGACCATGCATGGGCAGCCACTGCAGATTTTTCTACTTCCCCTTTCTTGACATTCCTGAGATGTTCTTTAACTCTAGTTTTCAAATTTCTTTTAGTTTTTCCTATGTAGAATTTCTCACATTCTTCACATTTAATTTGATAAATCCCTGATTTGTTTTCTTCTTTAAGAATGAGAAAATTAAAGAAGAAAACAAATCAGGGATTTATCAAATTAAATGTGAAGAATGTGAGAAATTCTACATAGGAAAAACTAAAAGAAATTTGAAAACTAGAGTTAAAGAACATCTCAGGAATGTCAAGAAAGGGGAAGTAGAAAAATCTGCAGTGGCTGCCCATGCATGGTCTGAAAAACATCTTATCGAGAAAGAAGCAAAATTATTAAAACAAATAGAAAAACCAAAAGAACTTACTGTTTGGGAAAAGATCTACATTCAAAAGAGCGAAAAGAAGAAATTAATGAACTTTGAAATTCCCGGTGAGAATGACCTGGTTTCGAGGTTTTTCAGTCAGCCAATGGAAGGAGAGAAGGACAACTCTTCAAGACGACAGAACAACGGTCGTGATGTTACTGAGGATGGAACAGAAACTATGTTCCGAAACTAGTCTATAATCAAATAAGAAGAACAATATGAGGTGAGTGATAAACATATTCTACCTGAATGAATATACCTCATAGTGAGAATTCCTAAAATAAGTAAGTATATTTCAGATGTTTACATATTTTAATACTTCACATATATACCACATACAAGTGGTGGACTGCACGATCTCATTTTTTATGTTTAAAATAGAATGATGCAATAAATGTATATGATACGCAAAAACTAGCAACAGATCCATTATCAAGGTATTTGACTTATTTGCATTAATATATATAATGCAGCAAAATCTTCAAGGCCTGTGTATTTCTTTTCGATAAATTTCAAGGAGTTTAAACAAATCTTAGAAGAAAATTTTGAGATAAGGCACTTGTATTCTGCTGTGCTTAATACGGGTGTTTAATATTGATCATTGTTACTGATACGTAAAGATGTGAATGATAATACTGTTCCAAAATCAATATGATTGTCAAATATTACCAATCTCATAAAATTGGACGGGGAATTGGCCGACATTTATTCAGAAAATCAAAATATTTTCTTGAATAACTTAATGACTTGAAATTAAAACACATTTTAATGTGAAATACTCATGAAAACAAAGAAAAAAGTCATTTTAAATTAAATTTACTATCCATTTGCCTGGATGTGTACTTATCCCGATCTTATTTGCACCAATTCATTTACTGAACTTGAAAACTACCATTTTCATGACTATATTTCTTACTTTGTACATTTTAGTTTTCATCTCTTCTCTACCTTCCCCATTGAGATGGAGGCTAAACTAAAATGAGACTCTCTGTAGATTCAACAATAATATTATACCTTTCTGATTTTTCCTACATACATCACTGGGAATGCTAAATCTCATTGGAACCAAAAAATAAAAAGAGGTTAGTTCTGTTGCTCTAAAAAAAATATTAAATGTTGTATAATGAATCTGCATTATAGTTAACAGTTATTTCTCATACAATCATCTGTTATTGATTTTTGCCAAGTTCAAAGAAATTTAACACTAAATATATGCTATTACAACTATACAACCAGCTTAGAAACCGCCCAGAAGTGAGATGGGAATATATAACTTCACATTTAAAATTCGTAATGAGAGATATCTCCACAAATTAACTGCTTTGACAAGGTTGTCGATTCAAAAATGTACGATCGATTGGTACAACAACAAATGCTAAAATAAAACAACATAAAAAATTACCAAAAAAAAAGGTCAGGTCTGTTGCTCTAATAAAATTATTAAATGTTGTATAAAGTATCTGCATTATTCTTAATAGTTAATTCTCATACAGTCATCCGTTATTTATATTTTCCAAGCCCAAAGAGATTTAACAGTAAAGATATGTTATTTATAACTACACTGCTGGCTTATAAATCGCCCGGAAGTAAGATTGGAATACATAATCTCACATTTTGTAAATATTGAACATTATATTAATTTAGCTTCTGATGTTATATTATTCCCTAAATAGTCACTCTAAATCCAACGTGAGGTTGAGTTTTTCATTAGACAAAATTACCTCTTGTTGGATTACTTTTCATAATATTTATATATACACACATACACATATTGCCTAAATCATTGTTGAAGAGAAAAAAATGTCATGGGTATGGCATTGTACGAGATAGGATAACTCAAGTGGTTCTTTTCTTTTGAAAGAAATGATTTCTCTACATTGTGTGAAAATTTTGCACATGAATTCTGAGAAGTTTATATTTGACATGATGATATATTGTAATTTTCATGTTACAGGATATCAAAGTTGAAATAAAATCAGAACAAGAAAAACACACCGACTATTATGATATTGAAGATGAAACATTTCCAGCTCCCAGCGAAAGAAAACTTGAGGTAATATTTTTGTTGGTATTTCAGAATTGTAGAGTAAAACTAATGGATTCTTGTACTAGTGACTGCTGGAACAGTGCTGCTGCTCATACATGGAGTAACTCCCAGAATTGGTTATTCAAACATGATAGAATTTCAGTTGGAATAATAAAAGAAAATATCCAACTTGTAGTAACTGTTGTAAACTAAGCGAAATTCTTTAGCAACATAATTTTAGGTTTGATTTTGCTAGTTTGTGGAATGTATCTTTCTTTTTTTTAATTAAATTGTATGCATCGAAAATTCATTGTGAGAAATAAACATGGTCGCCATTAGAGTGATTTTAAAATTTTGCCTTTTGTTTATATGCCCATTTGTATTGGCCAGATTTTTATTTATTTTTTTCTTGAGATTACATTTTTCATTGCTATTCATTGACTTATATTATGGTTTGCTGCAAAAAAAAAATGAAAATTGCAGCTGCTGGAGTGAGTTTTACATTTTTGCTTCAAGGTAGCCTTCATTCTAATGGTCTGATTTTCAAACTCGATCTTACATTTATAATTTCGGTAATTCCATTACAGTCCTTGAGGTAGTAGGTGGTTAAGGCTCTATCCTTTCTAGGCAATCGGCTCAAAATGTCTACTGGGTTGTCAGCCTTGCATGATGTCCCCTCTACCTTCAAATCTTAGAAGATGAAGAAGGACTACAATTCATTTGTATTAATAAGCTATTAGTTTATGCTGATGATGTATTGTTATTAGGCAATAGCACACACTCAATTGAGTAACATTAACAAATTGTGGCAGGGATTTAATTTCAATGAGACTAATTACGTAGTCTCATATAGAAGTAGATTATATAATGTGAATGATTCAATTAATGACAATTGAGGGAAAATTTGAAGAAAAGACTGAATTCAAATAATTACAAACAGCTGTCACGTAGACTAACAAATTAAACATAAGCTCAATACTGGGAATGCATGCTATTTTGTATTAGAGGGACTCTTATCATGTCAACTTCTCTCAAAAAACATAAAACTGAAGATAAATAAAACCGTTATGTTCTCAGTTATATTATGTGGATGTGAATCATTTGCTCTTACTTTAAGAGAGGTGAAAGATTTTGAACACAAAATCATAGGAAATTTTTTGGACCAAAGAGAAATGAACAGACAGATGAATTGGAAGATTAATAACAGTGATATCAATTTTAAAATTTGTACCTTATAAAACAGTTGTCCTCAACTATAATAACTTCTGTTATAAACGTCGTCATACTATTAAAATATTATGCCTTTCAAAGACATCATCCTCAGGAACACTTATGGTACTGAAATCATTTGTATATTTAATACAGAGGGCTTTGATTGTTAGGTGTGTACTGATTTAGAGTATTTTTATTTTCTCCTTCCTTGATAATGTCAATCTCTTCCAGGATATTGATTGTTTTGTCTATTGTTCTCTTTGTGGATTATTGACACTGTTTTATCCATGTTGTTAAATTGATGGGCGGTTTCTCAAGTGTGTTCAGCAAAACTTGATTTTCCCTCCTTTTAATAAAGTCTGAGAAATGTTCATTAAAATCTGATTTTAAATCTTCCTGAAGCAGAAAATAAAAATATTTTAAATGAGAACACACCCAACAACCAAAGCCCTCTGAATGAAATATACAAATAATTTCAGTACCATAATAATTCCTGAGGATGAAACATGTCTTTGAAAGGCCTACAATTTTAATAGTGTGACGATGTTTGACAGAAGGTATTATAGTTGAAGAAGAGTGTTATAAGGTACAAATTTTAAAATTGAAATAATTTTAACCTCAATGGTGTTCAAACGTGATTATTAGAAGTATAGATACTAACAGTGAGTTACACAATGTTTATGGGAAACCAGATGTAATAAGAACAGTTAAGTCTTGCAGATTGCGTTGGACAGATCACATGGCGTGGATGGGAAAATTGAAGAAGGACATATCAATCCTCTCGTAGGAAAATGAGAATGAAATCATCCAATGATGACCCCAGAATTGGGTGTGATTGGAGGGAGGAAAATTATATGGGGTATGATTGAAAAAACATTAGCTCATGATAAGGATATATGGAATCTTTAGTCCCCACGGCCATGAACGTATGACAGTGCCAGTGAGTTAGTCAGTGGTAATAATAATAGTCATGATAAAAATATTAATAAGTGTAGTACACACCATGTGTACGATTGCGTTGAAAATATGAGCAGACATTTTGTACATTTTCCTTATTCTGATGCACAGGTCTTGTCTTGCTGAATGAATATTGATTGTCAGTTAACATTTCATGACTTGACATCTAAAACAAGGACAGAAGGTAATCGATACCTCTCTTGGTAAAACCTTGGAGCTGCAGTAGCATTTTACCATGTTTCACCATAGAGTTGAATAATGTTGGTATACTCATTTGTAAACATGGCAGGAACACTTCGGAATATGAAGACCCATGGTTATTAAAACCCACTTCCACAAACAAAATAGGAAGAACATAAGTAGAGCAGGTTCATAACCCTTATTCTTACCCTTTCTACCACTGCGGCAGTCCGTTTGAGTTGCACTGCTAATATAAAGGAGAAATTGTTTAAGTCTCCAAACTTTCTCTGCTGACAGAGAAATATCTAAGATAACACAGAATGGTGCAGATGTACCATTTGTTATGTATATAGTTTGATATACTGAAACTTTTTCTGTTTGTTTGCAGGCCACATCTGATGCTGTGAAAAATGAAATTAAGAACATTGATATTGAAGAAGAGATAACTCATAATTTGGTAAGTTCACTTTCTATGGAAAATATCGTTTGTTTGGATTTCTCATTGCAATCTTTGGCTTTGGTACCTGTTTATATTACTTAATTAAGACTTGGGAATGTGTGATGATCACAGCAATTACCCCAGCTGTCTGATGAAAATGTCTATACCGGCAGTGGCTTTGCTGCCAAAACGATTACTTGTGCTAAAAAGGTTAAAGGCAATAAGCCAGTACCTTGGTCGAAACAATGACAGTCTTTCCCCCTAAAAATTCAATGGTGAAGAAATGCAGATGTGGGTTCCACTAGTGTAAAATTTTCCAGAGGTGAAATAGTCGACCATTGGGTTCTTGGGTTGGCAACTATTTCAGGGAATCCATGGATGTTGGAAAACATAGGTCAGGATAGGGATATATTGAGAGCTTATGCCTGCATGGCCTTGGACCTGAGGGTTCATATCCACACTGTCTGTCAGTTTGATAGTGCCAGTAGTTTTTAGTATGATGAAAATGTGCTGTAGTTTATAACAACTTCTCTTCCAAATTGTTCAGTTTATGTACACTATAATCATTTATTATTGTAAATATGTTTTGATAATACGATAATGGTACAGTATTTAGAAATGAACATTTTCGAATTGATACTCATGCATGCACATTCTACAAGAAAATCTTATTTTAAATCTTCCTGAAGCAGAAGATAAAAATATGCTAAATGAGAACACACCCAACAACCAAAGCCCTCTGAATGAAATATACAAATAATTTCAGTACCATAATAATTCCTGAGGATGAAGCATGTCTTTGAAAGGCCTACAATTTTAATAGTGTGACGATGTTTGACAGAAGTTATTATAGTTGAAGAAGAGTGTTATAAGGTACAAATTTTAAAATTGAAATAATTTTAACCTCAATGGTGTTTAAACGTGATTATTAGAAGTATAGATACTAACAGTGAGTTACACAATGTTTATGGGAAACCAGATGTAATAAGAACAGTTAAGTCTTGCAGATTGCGTTGGACAGATCACATGGCGTGAATGGGAAAATTGAAGGAGGACATATCAATCCTCTCGTAGGAAAATGAGAATGAAATCATCCAATGATGACCCCAGAATTGGGTGTGATTGGAGGGAGGAAAATTATATGGGGTATGATTGAAAAACATTAGCTCATGATAAGGATATATGGAATCTTTAGTCCCCACGGCCATGAACGTATGACAGTGCCAGTGAGTTAGTCAGTGGTAATAATAATAGTCATGATAAAAATATTAATAAGTGTAGTACACACCATGTGTACGATTGCGTTGAAAATATGAGCAGACATTTTGTACATTTTCCTTATTCTGATGCACAGGTCTTGTCTTGCTGAATGAATATTGATTGTCAGTTAACATTTCATGACTTGACATCTAAAACAAGGACAGAAGGTAATCGATACCTCTCTTGGTAAAACCTTGGAGCTGCAGTAGCATTTTACCATGTTTCACCATAGAGTTGAATAATGTTGGTATACTCATTTGTAAACATGGCAGGAACACTTCGGAATATGAAGACCCATGGTTATTAATACCCACTTCCACAAACAAAATAGGAAGAACATAAGTAGAGCAGGTTCATAACCCTTATTCTTACCCTTTCTACCACTGCGGCAGTCTGTTTGAGTTTGTACAGCTAATATAATGGAGAAATTGTTTAAGTCTCCAAACTTTCTCTGCTGACAGAGAAATATCTAAAATAACACAGAATGGTGCAGATGTACCATTTGTTATGTATATAGTTTGATATACTGAAACTTTTTCTGTTTGTTTGCAGGCCACATCTGATGCTGTGAAAAATGAAATTAAGAACATTGATATTGAAGAAGAGATAACTCATAATTTGGTAAGTTCACTTTCTATGGAAAATATCATTTGTTTGGATTTCTCATTGCAATCTTTGGTTTTGGTACCTGTTTATATTACTTAATTAAGACTTGGGAATGTGTGATGATCACAGCAATTACCCCAGCTGTCTGATGAAAATGTCTATACCGCCAGTGGCTTTGCTGCCAAAACGATTACTTGTGCTACAAAGGTTAAAGGCAATAAATAAGCCAGCACATTGGTCGAAACAATGACAGTCTTTCCTCCTAAAAATTCAATGGTGAAGAAATGCAGATGTGGGTTCCACTAGTGTAAAATTTTCCAGAGGTGAAATAGTCAACCATTGTGTTCTTGGGTTGGCAACTATTTCAGGGAATCCATGGATGTTGGAAAACATAGGTCAGGATAGGGATATATTGAGAGCTTATGCCTGCAAGGCCTTGGACCTGAGGGTTCATATCCACACTGTCTATCAGTTTGATAGTGCCAGTAGTTTTTAGTATGATGAAAATGTGCTGTAGTTTATAACAACTTCTCTTCCAAATTGTTCAGTTTATGTACACTATAATCATTTATTATTGTAAATATGTTTTGATAATACGATAATGGTACAGTATTTAGAAATGAACATTTTCGAATTGATACTCATGCATGCACATTCTACAAGAAAATCTTATTTTAAATCTTCCTGAAGCAGAAGATAAAAATATGCTAAATGAGAACACACCCAACAACCAAAGCCCTCTGAATGAAATATACAAATAATTTCAGTACCATAATAATTCCTGAGGATGAAACATGTCTTTGAAAGGCCTACAATTTTAATAGTGTGACGATGTTTGACAGAAGTTATTATAGTTGAAGAAGAGTGTTATAAGGTACAAATTTTAAAATTGAAATAATTTTAACCTCAATGGTGTTTAAACGTGATTATTAGAAGTATAGATACTAACAGTGAGTTACACAATGTTTATGGGAAACCAGATGTAATAAGAACAGTTAAGTCTTGCAGATTGCGTTGGACAGATCACATGGCGTGAATGGGAAAATTGAAGGAGGACATATCAATCCTCTCGTAGGAAAATGAGAATGAAATCATCCAATGATGACCCCAGAATTGGGTGTGATTGGAGGGAGGAAAATTATATGGGGTATGATTGAAAAACATTAGCTCATGATAAGGATATATGGAATCTTTAGTCCCCACGGCCATGAACGTATGACAGTGCCAGTGAGTTAGTCAGTGGTAATAATAATAGTCATGATAAAAATATTAATAAGTGTAGTACACACCATGTGTACGATTGCGTTGAAAATATGAGCAGACATTTTGTACATTTTCCTTATTCTGATGCACAGGTCTTGTCTTGCTGAATGAATATTGATTGTCAGTTAACATTTCATGACTTGACATCTAAAACAAGGACAGAAGGTAATCGATACCTCTCTTGGTAAAACCTTGGAGCTGCAGTAGCATTTTACCATGTTTCACCATAGAGTTGAATAATGTTGGTATACTCATTTGTAAACATGGCAGGAACACTTCGGAATATGAAGACCCATGGTTATTAATACCCACTTCCACAAACAAAATAGGAAGAACATAAGTAGAGCAGGTTCATAACCCTTATTCTTACCCTTTCTACCACTGCGGCAGTCTGTTTGAGTTGTACAGCTAATATAATGGAGAAATTGTTTAAGTCTCCAAACTTTCTCTGCTGACAGAGAAATATCTAAAATAACACAGAATGGTGCAGATGTACCATTTGTTATGTATATAGTTTGATATACTGAAACTTTTTCTGTTTGTTTGCAGGCCACATCTGATGCTGTGAAAAATGAAATTAAGAACATTGATATTGAAGAAGAGATAACTCATAATTTGGTAAGTTCACTTTCTATGGAAAATATCATTTGTTTGGATTTCTCATTGCAATCTTTGGTTTTGGTACCTGTTTATATTACTTAATTAAGACTTGGGAATGTGTGATGATCACAGCAATTACCCCAGCTGTCTGATGAAAATGTCTATACCGCCAGTGGCTTTGCTGCCAAAACGATTACTTGTGCTACAAAGGTTAAAGGCAATAAATAAGCCAGCACATTGGTCGAAACAATGACAGTCTTTCCTCCTAAAAATTCAATGGTGAAGAAATGCAGATGTGGGTTCCACTAGTGTAAAATTTTCCAGAGGTGAAATAGTCAACCATTGTGTTCTTGGGTTGGCAACTATTTCAGGGAATCCATGGATGTTGGAAAACATAGGTCAGGATAGGGATATATTGAGAGCTTATGCCTGCAAGGCCTTGGACCTGAGGGTTCATATCCACACTGTCTATCAGTTTGATAGTGCCAGTAGTTTTTAGTATGATGAAAATGTGCTGTAGTTTATAACAACTTCTCTTCCAAATTGTTCAGTTTATGTACACTATAATCATTTATTATTGTAAATATGTTTTGATAATACGATAATGGTACAGTATTTAGAAATGAACATTTTCGAATTGATACTCATGCATGCACATTCTACAAGAAATATATGCACTTAAAATGTGAACCAGACAAAAGCTGATATCCAGTAAATTGTTACTTTGGTGTTGTTTGAGGCCAGTTTCACTTATCAATTAATTATATTTTATATTGTTTCTTGTGTTTGGTAAAAGTGTAACTAGCATAAATTAACTATTATGAATTTAAAAATATTATTTTGAAAAAATTGTATTGTTAAGAAGTCAGTGCTCCCCAAATCAGCTAATCAAATTTCTCACCTCACATCAGTCAAAAACATTTTTTCATCAAAGAAATGCTTGATGAATTGATGGTTATCAATCAACTTACAGAAGGTTTTAATACAAGTGTGCATAAGCAACAATTAAGTGAAATAATGAACAAAAAAATTTCCATATTCTCCCGCTTAATGACGGATCATATCAGTCACACAAACTAAACATGTACATTAAAATCATTAAAGCACATTAAGTACAACAACAATAAAATTCCAATTCCTGAAAAAGAGTAAAGTAATAAAATGCAAAGCAATTTAACCGGATTCATACATAATGTAGCGGGATTTTAAAAAATGCTGGATTAATGAATAATTTATCTACATGACATGAACAGGTGGATGTAATGAATCTGCAACTGTTCAGCTTCACTACTGGCTATTAATTTATTAAAAGAGGACACTTGCCTTCTCTTGAGGTACTTAATAGGTGGTCGTCCCCTGGAACTGAATGGAGACCATCATTATTCTCTCCTGGGAAACAGTTCACTGGTGCAACTCTTTTTTCATAATTTCTCAGAAAAACAATATTATCCTAATATTCCAGAGAATGGATACATAATTGTCTGACCATTGTATACTTGGGGCATCATCTAGTGACACCGCCCGAGAAACAACAAACACCGTTTCACATATCATGACTTCTGGCAGACAGGAAACCACACCAACGAATGCTATGGAACAAGTGACGACACGTTGTGACACCACGCGATAATTAAGAACCAACAGCACTAGGACCTGACATCTAGCAACAGAAATAGGAACTCCAACAACCCAACCCTTGATTACGACACAATAGAAGAGAAAATTACAAATAATATCACGCAAACCATACATCAAATGATGGAAGCACTAACAAACAATTTGAAAGGCCTAATACAAGAAGAAATTAAAAATACTCAGAAGGAAGAAACAAAACAACAGAAATATACCCACACTAAACCAAAAGGTGATCAGAACACAGCAAACGAAATACAACTCCCAT
This sequence comes from Diploptera punctata, assembly GCA_030220185.1. Classification (NCBI taxonomy): domain Eukaryota; kingdom Metazoa; phylum Arthropoda; class Insecta; order Blattodea; family Blaberidae; genus Diploptera; species Diploptera punctata. The sequence goes on from JASPKZ010008348.1 coordinate 951,646, forward strand.
CGACAAGTGAGGTAGTGCAGGAAGAGCAACAAGAACAACATGCAAATGAGGAACCATGGAGACAATTAACCTGCAGAAGAGGCAGACGACCTGCAAGACAACAGTCAGCCATGACCGGTGCCGGACCAAGTGATGATGACTTACAAGCAGTAGGCAAAATGGCCTGGCTCTTCATGGGTAGACTGAGGCCCCAAACAACCACTGCCACTATTAAAATTTTCCTAGCAAAAAAAAAGGAATTAAAGAAAATGTGACATGTGAAGAACTGCCAACTAAAGGGAGTATGAAAGCTTTTACGTTGGGAATCCCATTTGGTTCCCTAGGAAAGCAAATGAAGCGGAATTCTGGCCAGCAGGAATAACAGTCAGGCATTTCGGCTTTCCCCGTTTTTTTCGAGACAACGGAGCTAAACTCACCGAATGAGACACAAAAGAAACTTAGACTAAGGACACTAAATTGGAACATAGAAGGACTTAAAACTATAGTATCACTGGTTCCCGATATTTTCTTTAGGGCTTACCGACATAGTGTTATTAACAGAAACCTTCCTCACAAAAGATTTGAATACAATAAACACACACTAGTCGATCAATATCTTGGCAGAACAAGGTCGCAATGGGCAGATCCAAAGGCGGTATCACCTGTCTAATCAAAGAACTCTTCTCACCTTTTGCAGTTTCATATAAATAAAAAAATGCCCTAGCAGTAAGGACCGCCATATGCACTTTTATATGTGTATATTTCCAATCAGAGTTCTCACCAGCTAATATTATAGATGAAATCAGTCAATGTTTGAACACCATCACTAGAGATGACCCTGTCATACTCACAGGAGACCTGAAGTGTCATGTAGATATTATCTCACAAAAAACAACAGAAGTTATGAACTACCTCCAAGGAGAAGGCTTTATGCTAGTTAATGACCAGGCTACTAAAACCTATGTTGGCCATAATGGCTCAAGCGCCATGGACTTAGTATTTATCAATTCAAAATTTACATCATTGAAACAAAACATCATCCCAGAAGTGGAGAGGAAGCACCTGCCTGTAGAAACAACACTGCAACTAGAGAATGTAACAAGGAAGAGATCAGAAAACCCAATCAAACTAAGCAGGAAAGCCAATCTATCAGCTTTGGACAATGTCAATACTAAAACAACAACATTAATGCAAACTAATACGATGAATGAAGCAGCTTCTCTGATAGAAGAACTGATTCTAAAGACCACTCATATAATAGATAATATAAATCAAAAGTCTAAGCCAAGGTTCAACAAAGAATGCTTACGAAGCCAGAAGAAAAGCCATTAATGTCATGAACAATGCAAGAACAACTGGGTCAGCGGATGAGTTGGACTTGTACGTTAGACTGAGGAGAGAGTACAAAATCAAGATAAAAGAATCACAGAGGCTATTCTGGGAGGAAGAGGAAAAATGGTTAATTGAAATAGCCAAGCAAAGTCCTTACAGAGCTCTTCAACCGAAAGCAACTGTAAATATCCCAAGAAATATCCCAATGGGAGAGACATTTAAGTTCAATCTTGCAGGCTAGAGACACACGCTCGGTAAGCTCTCCAATGACTCAGGTCCAATTACAAGAGACAGAATTTTTCACAGAAAAAGAAGTAATTCATACTATTATGAGTACAAAGAACAATAATGCATGTGGTCCAGATAACATATATAATGAACACTTGAAAACTATGCTTCCTGTGCTAGCGAAACCACTCACAGCCCTCTTCAATGAATGCTTGAGACAAGGAGCTATACCAGATAGATGGAAAACGTCAAAAGTAATAATGCTATACAAGGGAAAAGGCAATATGGCTGACCCAAATGCCTACAGTAGCATTGCCTTAGAGAATACTCTTCTCAAGACTCTTACAAAATTACCATGCAAGTGTCTCAGATGTATTATTGATGAGAAACTACCAGATTCACAGTTTGGATTCAGAAGTGGGAGATCAACGACACAAGCTGTACATTGTCTCCAAACTGATATAGAAACAGCCATAGCAAACTGTGGAGGAAAGCTACATGCTATATTTATTGACTTCTCCAAGGCGTTCGACACAATAAGTAGAACCATCCTAATGAAGCAATTGGAAAACACTATAGGTTTAAAAACAATATCTACTAACACCGCCTATTAGAGACCTCCTCACCAACAACTGGGTGGAAATAAGTGACGGTATAGACAAATCGAACATGATACAGCAAACTGTTGGGGTACTACAGGGGGACCCGTTAAGCCCCTTGCTGTTCATTTTAGCTACAGCGGACATCATCAAGGCAATAAAACCTGACAACGTAAACCTGCTTATGTATGCATATGATATGGTATTGACCTCAACTTCGGATAGTGATCTGCAGAAAGCCTTCAACCAATTAGTGGACTGGGCAAAAGAAAATGAACTGACACTAAATGAAGAGAAAACAGTCTCCATGACCTTTAGAAAAGGGGGCAGACGAGGAATTTTCTACGTTGGTGAAAAAACACTAAAATCAGTAACCAGCTTTACGTATCTGGGAGTCACTTACCAAACACAGGGAAGCATGTTTACACACCATGTAAATGACAGAGTAAATGCTGCGATAAGAGCCATAAGCGTCATTAAGTCAATAAGCAGACTCTCACTAGAAACAGCCCTACAACTTTTTGAACTTAAAGTTGATCCCATTGCAACATATGGATTAGAGAATATATGGGTCCATTTAAAGAAACCGAACCTAGAAAAATTAGAGAAACTAAAAGCCACATACCTAAAAAGGGTGCTCTGTCTCTCCAGATACACACCCTCCTGACTTATTTATGAACTCTCCAGAGAACCATTCTACATAGAAGAGCTGAGGCTAAAGTTCCTACTACCAGTGACACCAGCTTACCAGGACATCCTGCAAGAACACCACGAAAAGAATCGCAAAATATGGGAAGAATTCTATATTACTGACGCCATGACAAACCATGAATGAACTCAGGGAGGATATGAATTGCGCCACACAGTGGCCAGACTCGCTGTGCATGGATTTCACCACAAGCTGTGCAGCAACCAGAGATTCCACGAGTCCGGCATAGATTGCGTGTGTTCAAGATGTGGCTAACAGTGCGAAAAGTATTATGTGTTAAACTGTAGGATGAGATCAGAATCGTTTTTGAAAGTCTGCAGTGACTAAAAACAATCTTCTTTGCATGCTGTGCCCGTTTCTTATTTTATTATTTAAATATACGAACAAAGTTGCAATTTGCTCCATATATAAATCACATGAGGAGTTGAACTTTTAACTCACACTACATCTTTCTAGAAACTAAATTATGTGTGGTGAATTGGCAGCATTTCTTCTAAGGGTGACTTTAACAAACCCTGAGACCCTCTGGACAGCTATTTAACATTAACGAGTATTATTAATGTTTTGAACTTTCATAGGAATAATTCACTATGAGGTTTAATTTAAGATAAAATCAAATGTTTCATACCTCTCCTCATATTAATATTCTAAGTAGATCGCAATTTCGGGTTAATGGTGTACCCATCCTTAGTACCATTTTGCTGATTGATGTTATGTCAATTGGAAGAACTATTTGTTGTTCTTCTTCTTCTGTCTGTTGGTGGATCGATGAACCTCTGGATCAGGTGAAAAGTGGAGAAGTGGAAAAGTAAGCAGTAGCTGCTTATGCATGGTCCAAAAAACATCTTCTTGAATCAAAAGCTAGTCTATTTAAACAAATAGATATACAAAATGATCTCACAGTTTGGGAAAAACTCCACATTCAGAAAAACAAAAAACTTATGAACTTCCAAATTCCCGTGAATTCTGACATGATCCAGAGGTTCATCAATCCACTAACAGAGAGAAGACGAAGTGGTTCTTCCAATCGACATGAAATCAGTCAGCAAAATGATACTGAGAATTTGTTCACCATGAACCCAAAATCGTGATCTACTTAGAAGATTAATATGAGGAGAGATATAAAGCATTTGTTATCATCTTATATTATTAATGTTATCTACTTATTTAATAAATTAAATTCTAATTTTATTGTGCCCTAATATGCCAGTTGTATAAGAAATTGTAACAGTCACATTTTCTGTCACAATAATGTTCTTCAACTGAAACATAAATCGAAGAAGCAGTTCAATTAAAGTGGTTGCTAACAATATTCAAGTAGAAGATTAGTCTACTGGTAAAGAAATGATCTTAACAATAGATCATTTAATTTATTTCTTATGCAACATTTGAATAGTGGCAACACACACTAAATTGTATTTACTGTGAACATTCATAATGCAGCCAAGAAAGGAGGAAGGTTTTCCTGGATAATTTACACTAGTTGTCCTGTTTCTTGAACCATTCACTTCTCTGTTAAAGATTAAGAAGGTAGTCCTTAGACCACGACTTCCAAAAACATTAATGCATATAGTGAGTGTGCTGCCATCTGCTCATTCTGTTGATGCTTAAGTGTTTTAAGGAAGCTATTGAGTAACAGTCAGTGAACGGCAAAATACCAAAGACCAGATGTAACTGATTGCAAACAAGTTACATCTTCAGAAATGTGACATAATGGTGGAGACTTTATAATTGCCTGATTTTGATGAAATAAAATATTATATTCTTCGTAGTTAAGTATTGTTAAACCTATAAACTTTATTAAGTGAGTCTTAACAGATTTTACATTAGACTCCCATAATCTACCTGTATAAGGATCTCAAACTGGAATAAATTTCCAATCAAAATTCTTTGACATGACAAAGTTTTCAATACAGCTAATATATGTGAGACAAAAAAATTTAAATAGGACAGCTGCCCCAACAAAATTAGTACCATTATCACTAACTCTGTAAAACAAAGTTCTGCTGTTAAAATGATTTGCTGCTTACCATCTGAATCAATGCGAGCATTTTTGAAATGACTACTGATCCTCAATATACCATTCCCATCCAGGAAAGGTGAAACAGTATTCAATTTATATTTAAAGAGAAAAGTTTTTTTGCCCGGGTTCGAGTCTCGGTCTAGGCTAAAATTGTTCTCTTCAAATATAATTTATCTTTCAGTGAGAAATGTTAAACCAATAATAAAAACATCAGTATTCAATTTGTTGCTTCATGAAGCAATATCATTATTTTGACAAAGACAATTAATTTCATGAGAATATTCACCTATCTGAATGAGATGAACTAGTTTAATAAATTAATTCTCAAATTCATTTATTGTTAAAAACTTAGGAAGTTTCAATTTATGACAAAATTTGTAGACATAAGTAAATACTCTCTTAAGTGTGTTAAAGTTGATAAAATCTATGTGTAAATTCATTTATATCAAATGTTGATGCATCAGAATTATTAGCATTTGTGACATTGTTACACAAAAGATTACAATTAGCTTCCATGTGGACTTCAGGTAAACCAGTTCATTATATTTGAATAATGTAAAATATATTAAATCTTCATATGAGATCTATGGACCATACCACCATAAATCAACAGAATGTAAGTCTTGGGAAAATTACCACAAGTTAGAAGATCAGCAAGTTTGTCGTTAGTAGGAAAATCTCGCTAACATTTTATGTTAGTAGTTTCTTGAATTTCCAAAACTCTATTTGCAACAAAAACATGATGTTTATAACCAACTAACTGAATTTATTTAACTTTCTCAGGGAAAATACATTACAATGTTTAATTTAAGAATTAAATTAATGTTTTTATTACCTCACCTCATATCCTTTTTCTTCTAGACTGCAGTTTAGGAGCTATATCTTCAGTAGTCCCTCGTCGATCGATGTTATGCCATTTCCTGGCAGTTTTCTTCTTCTTTCTAACTAACTGAAACTATCTAGCCCATAGGTTTATATCTGCGCGGACATAAGCTCTTCACACGTCCTTACCCTGTGCCAATGTTTTCCAATCATCCCCTGTATAATCTGCTCTGCTCTAATCAGTCTTGGTCAACCAACTGGGCATTTTCCATCTTGATTTTCTACAGGAAGCTTTCATGTTCCTATTTCATTCCCCATTTGTGCCACATGCACTGCCCTGCCCATTTCAGACTTAATTATTCTTATTATAGGTTTCTTATAAAGATCATGTAGCTCACTGTTATGTAGTCTCCTCCATTCTTCTGACTGTTCATCTCTGTATAGTGAAACAGTTTTCCTCAGAATTTTATTGTCTTCCCTTAAAGTAAGAGTGCTTGTTTCACATCCATATTATATAACAGGGAGAATAATGGTTTTACAAATTTTCAGATTAATATTCTTTGAGAGAAGTTGGGATGACAGGAGTCCTTGTAATGTATTATAGCATGCATTTCCAGAATTGACTCTATGTTTAATCTCTTTGTGCATCTCATTCCTATTTGTAATTATTGTTCCTTGGTATTTGAATTCAGGCACTTCTTCAAAATTTCCCTCATTTGTCATTAACTGAGTATTTTCATTTATAATGTATTTCTTTGTGTGAACATATATTTAGATTTATTGATGTTTACTTCCAGTTTCAATTTCTTGTGATACTCTATAGAGTGTGTGAGTTGGCCCTTAGTACCTCCCTGCTATCACCTAATAATACTACATCATCAGCATTAACTAATGGCTAATTAACATCATTGAGTTGTAGGTCTTCATCATCCTCTAAAGAATTAATGGCATTCTGTAGTATAAATGGTATAATAGAGGAGATAGTGTATCTCCTTGCTTTAACCCATTGTGAATATTGAAGGTATCCGAAAACTGATTTTCCACAATCACTCTACTCTTTGTGCCATTTAGACACAAAGTCTAACCTTTTTAGGAATTCTAAACTCCAGCAGGATGCTATATAATAACTTCTCCCTCTAATTGAAACATATGCCTTTTTGAAGTATTCATATAGTTGACACAGAGTGCCATTTTATTCCTATTTCTTTTCTAAAATCTGTTTCACATTAAAAATCTGATCTGTTTCTCTGAAATCCGCTTTGATGATCTCCTATTATGTCATCAATATTGGGAGTAAATCTGCTTACCAGAGAGCAATGCCAGTGGTAGCATAGCTACCAAAAGGGTTCCCCATGCCAGACAGGTGAAAAGAGATAAGCCAGATTAAAACAACTACCTTTTTCGAAAGCGTGACAATTTTTCACTTTAAAGCTCTTTTATACAGGCTGCTCTAAAATTCTCCTTACAAACTTCTAGGACTTGTTAAGGAGACCTAGTTGGTAATATTTAGAATTGGAAACCATGTCCAGAAACTTACCGTTCCCGTGCTACAGCTGTTTGAAAATATGTTTTTAATGCGACCACTTTTACAAGTAATTTATTATGAGGTGTGACACAGTACATCACTTATATATAATTGTAGGCTTTCACGGCCGGCGTCTTCATCCATATTTGGTTCGTCTTCCGGGCTTATAGGCCGTGGTCTGGTTGTCTTCTTACTCGACGTTTCGTCTACTGCTGCGGTAGACCTCATCAGGAGATACTGCGTGCTCTCTGTGAACTCCTCAACAGTCTGCAGCCGACTGTTGAGGAGTTCACAGAGAGCACGCAGTATCTCCTGATGAGGTCTACCGCAGCAGTAGACGAAACGTCGAGTAAGAAGACAACCAGACCACGGCCTATAAGCCCGGAAGACGAACCAAATATGGATCAGTACATCACTTGTTTTACAGTTCAACTCATTAATAACCAAGGAAACAAAATGGAAACTGAATCATGACTTGCATTAATAATCCCAGGTTCACCCTCCACAATCAGTTTCTTGCAGTTTTCAAGATTTCAAAAAATTTTGACATTTTTGAAAAAAAAAAAAAAAGCCAGCAAGTCTTGGAATACTTGATAGGGAAATTTTTTATTTAGGCGAATCACGAAGCTATTGCTTATTGAGACACGTGATGTATGTTCGGGCAATGCTTGATTTCAAACGGCCTTAGCACGGAAACAGTAAGTTTCTGGACATGGCTTTCAATACTAAATATTATCAACTCAGTCCTCTCTACAAGTCCTTGAAGTTTGTAAGGGGAATTTTAGAGCACCCTTTATAGAAAAGGGAAATACAAAATAATGGTAGGTTTTTATTTTGATTGTTTGATAACAGATACTTATCCTGCTTGTCTGGCATTTAATATCCACTATCCCTGTGAACTGTCAACTAGTTTAATGAACTTTGAAGAGGAAATGGAAAATTTTCAGGTGTGTGTAATCCAGACAAGGAGGATATGCGCTGCTTACGCACAGCAAAATAAAAACATAATCTTCCTTTGTATTTCCCTTTCTTATACAAAAGAGCTTGATGTGGATTGTTGGGAAAATTAAGTACTACCATAACTTAAAAAAATATCCTTGTAATATTTGTTTACAACCCCAAAACAAATATGTCTTCTGCTGAAGTTGGATTTTAACAGATTTGACTGACAAATTATAACATTAACCATGATGTGAGGGACATGAATTATACAGGAAATGTTGGGCAAACATTAGCTCAAGACAGCATTGTATGGAGTGTGTATGTCTGTATGTTGTTGAATCTCTGGGTTCGACAGTGTCAGTGAATTATTTACTTCTGGATCTTAACTCTTTTCTGATTGGTTTGAAAATATTTGATAAGATTGTGTTGTATTGAGGCCTTTCTCATGTGCATCACTTATTGATTGATAATTTGAAATTATCTGGATGTGCCTCTGTAACTGGTTGTCTTTTCCAACTCACTTATGCATCACTTATTGATTGATAATTTGAAATTATCTGGATGTGCCTCTGTAACTGATTGTCTTGTCTAGGCTCACTTATGCTTTACTTATTGACTGATAATTTGAAATTATCTGGATGTGCCTCTGTAACTGGTTGTCTTGTCCAGCTCACTTATATATCACTTATTGATTGATAATTTGAAATTATCTGGATGTGCCTCTGTAACTGGTCGTCTTGTCCAACTCACTTATGCATCACTTATTGATTGATAATTTGAAATTATCTGGATGTGCCTCTGTAACTGGTTGTCTTTTCCAACTCACCATCATATACCTTGTTTTTTTTTAGATATCTATAACTGACGTGCTTCAAAGTGACATTTGATTATTTTACATAAATAAAGTTACTGCAAAAATGGCATAAGTCTAACTGGCCAGTTTAACTTTTTTATACACTCTACTTTAGTAAGTTTCTTCACAAAATACTTAAAAGTAATAGGAATATGAATAAATAATAATACGAATAAATTAATAATAATAAAATTGTTATTATTATGTAAATAGTGCACCTACATAAGGAAGAGTTCTTCATAATTGTATTATGTGTATTAATGGTTTATTTTTTTTATTGATGTAAAGAAAGATTAGAGAGTTTGTTTTGTTCCTAAAAATTCTCCTTTATATGATAAATTTTGAAACACACATCTTGATGTAGAGTAGGTTTTTGACACACAAGGTTCACAGAAATAAATTGTCCTTTTCTGCTCACTTTTTGTTCTGCATACAACACAGGGATCTGCCCAAGATCCTTTTGGTGTTCTTCCCATGAAATGTTGTAAGCCATGTAATCAATGTAACGTTGGGCCTTGTGATTGTTTTACTCTTACCGTATTTACTGGAGGTTTTATGGGTACTCATGCATTCAGAAACACGAGATGTGACAAGTGCTTTTTCTGTATTTTTTGTGTGATGAAGGGGTCTTACTGTATCTGTTTTAGGTTCATGCTGTACAACAAATACAAGGGTCATTTCATAAGTCATAGCAACTATTTTTTATCAGCCAATAAAGCTCCAAGAAACAAAATTCAGTATAAACAAGTCATTTGAATGCTCTTCACAATGGTGGTACAAAACTGGGATCCAGTTACAGGAGGATATGAGTAAGGGAAACTGAGAGATGCATAAAGAGAAAAATCGTTTTACTACTGTTACATGTGAAAAAAAAAATCATATAACCCACAGCTAACACACTTCAAAATTGTAATTGAAGATGCTGCTGCATGTGAAGCAGTTTGCAAACAGGGAGGATATCTTAACAGTGTTTCATCGAAGGATGATGACATAGACACATCACAAACAGCTAATAGTATTCAGTTCCTTCTTCATCATCGGCAAAAATGTGTGTAAGCCTTGGGGGATTATTTTGAAGGGTATTAGCTGTGGGTTATATGAGTATTTTTTTCTTCACACGTAATAGAAGTAAAACAATGATTTCTATTTATGCATCTTTCAATGTCCCATACCCATATCCTCCTGTATCTGAATTTCAGTTTTGTACCACCATTGTGGAGAACATTCTAATGATTCTCACTTGTATATACTGAATTTTGTTTCAAGCAGCTTTATTGGCTGTTAAAAATAGGCACCATGACTTACGAAATGACCTCGTATGAATTTACAATAGAAACCTACAAGAACAAAAAAAAAATGTCCTGTACCATTTATGAGTGCGTCTACAAAACTGGTACTGTGCAATGTAATTATGTATCCTATCAACTCCGCCTCATGTGCTTTGGTGTAGTCCAGGACTAAATTTGGTTTCATTGTTGCTGGTTAATAAGGATACTTTGAAGGTACTGGTGTCACTTCATTTTCATCCCCTTTATGATAAGTACTCAGAAGAGTTACAGTTCTTCTGTCCTTCGATGTGAGAGCCAGTTTTTCTTGTTTTTTTAAAGTATACAGTTAGTTCGTGTCATCAACTACATCTGGATACACGTAATGAAGAATGAAGAAAAACATTACATCCCCCTTTTTCATCTTTTTTATTTTATTTGGCTGTAGGGAATCTGGCATATTTTTTCTATTGCTCAGGACTGTACCTGTTGTGACCATATTCATCTTCCATAATTCATCTGTTAATTCAGGGTGAGACGTATATTACCTGTCATTATACCTATGTAAAACTTGAGCGGGGGGGCCGTAGGAGGAATGAGGTTAAGTCGCTTCACAACTTGGTGGTGGGTTTAAGGAAGATAGCATCTTATCAAGTTTTTCCCATTTAGGGCTGGAAATTATAAGGAACTGCCTGAGAGTGAAAATACTTTCATTCCAAATTTTGGCTGGTTTATTTGGGTTATAGTCTTTGAGTTTCACTCTCCCCTTGAAGTTGATTATGCTTTCATTGACAGATATGGAAGGTCCTGGTGAGTAGAAGAGAGAGAACACTTGTGCCACATTTTTTTCCATCACATCCTGTATGAGTTTCTCTTTAGCTAACTTATAGTTACCTTCATCATGTGCAAAGTGTACATTCCAAAACAAGAGGAGAAATTTGTCTCTTGGAAACACATTGCCAAAAGAAGGGAAATTTGTCTACCCAGGTTCTGGGAAACTAGTTCTTGATATCAGGACTGGGATGAAGCCCCATGTTGAATACCATATTGAAAAACACTTTTATATCAGAAACTTTCGGGGGAGACCATGATGCAATTCTAGCTCTTTTAGTTAAGGGTGTTGATTTTTATTTGTCTGAACTTGAATGCAAGATGTTTTTATTATTAATTTAACATTTCTCAATGAAAGATAAATTAAATTTTTCTCTTCAAATTGAATGCAAGAGTTAGAAAAAAAGTGAAAATATTCCACTGGATCGGTATCCTGATCAAAAAAGAGTTGGTAACACTGGCCCTGCTGAATTTTATTTATTGGTGTATTTGAAGTTGGGTGGGATCTAAATTACTCACCTCTGCCCAGCTGGGTGCACCCAGGAGTGGGTTACAGTTCTGCCAGTACCAGGAGATAATGTCAGGAATTTATTAAGAGTACTATGTGACATTAAGAAAAGCACACTATGTTGTGAACGCTGTGTATCAATTTATGGCTCTGGTTTGTGTTTCTCAAGATACTCAGTCTACAGAAACCCTGTCAGTATTGTTGTAAAGTTTGATATTTAACTTTGTTGACAGGTCACAGCATTTGTTGTAAAAGAGGAAATTAATGATATTAAACAAGAGGTACCAATCACTGATCAATTAGTACCGATTGTGAAACCTATAACAAAGGTAAGGATTTTGTTTATATTTTCTTTTGCAATATTAGAGTTCTTTGGATTTAAATAAAGAAGTAATAGAAGAATACATTAAGCTTACAAAATGTTGTATTGAAAATTCCTATTTTACTTTTAACGGTAAATTTTACAAACAAGTTTCGGGTTTATCTATGGGAAATCCTCTTTCGCCTTTTTTGGCTAATTTATATATGAGTTACTTCGAGTGCCATATCACCAAGGCTTACCCATGGATTTTCAAGAGTTGGTACAGATACGTTGATGATATTTTTTCGATAATAAATTTTAAACATGTTGATGATGCGTTGAAATTACTTAATCTACAAGATGTATCAATTAAATTTACCATAGAATCAGAAATTGAAAACAAAATTCCGTTTTTGGATTTATACATAAGTAGGAATGAAAAAATTAAAAAAAATGAATTTGATATATATATAGGAAGGGTACACATACTGATAATTATATTAAATCAACGGGTTTCAATCCACTGGCACATAAACATGCAATATTTAATAGCCTCTTATATAGATTAATAAAGGTCCCATTAAAAGGAGAAAATTTTAAGAAAGAATATGAAATATCCTAAATATAGCCAGATTAAATGGTTTTAAAAAGGATATAATATCTAACAAATTAAAGAAATTCAGAAAGATAAAACAACTTAAAGAATGCTCTACCCTACAAATGGTTAGTAACGAAAAGAAGAATTTCAAGAAAATTACTTACCATCCAATAGTACATGGGAAATTTAAAAAAATATTTGAAAAATACAACATTACTTTGGCACCAATAAATAAATTTAGTCTGGAAAAACTTTTAAATACCAATAAAAAATCAACATCCCAGACAGTAAGAAATCTGGAATTTATCAAATTAATTGTAATGATTGTAGCAAAGTATACATAGGAAAAACAAAAAGGAATTTAGAAACACGCACTAAAGAACATTTTAGAAATATTAAAAATTGTGAAATTGAAAAATCAGCAATTGCTGCACATAGTTTACTAGAACATCATAAAATTGAAAAAGAAGCGAAACTTTTAAAACAGTTGGATAAACCGTTGGAATTGACAATTTGGGAAATGATATTCATTCAGAAGAATAAATATCGATCTATGAATTTCGATATTCCGGTGGATGAAAATTTAATTACAAAGTTTATAATCCCAACGAAAGATGGCAACACAAGAGGTGATGTCACTAAAGAAATCAATCACGGAATTTCATCAATGGACGCCATGACTGATGAAGGACATGATATTGTCTGAAACCGTCGGTATCAAAGAAGTTTGAAAATGTATGAGGTGAGTCGATTAAAATATGTTCTCCATTCATTATTAGACCATCTATTATTTTGATGTGTGGTTATGCTACTTAATTAATCTGAGTGAATTATTTAACAGCAGGTAAAGTGATTCTTTTGAAAAATCAGTGACAGTATTTTCCAGTCTATAAGATGCACTCATCCTGTTTAGTACAATTTTTCTAGAAAAAAACTTAACTTGTGTTTCATGAAAAATGATCTTCAAATTTTTTTTATCTTAACATTGGAAGACTACTTTGCATGTATGTGAATCATTTCTGCTGAAGTGGTAATGATATTATGTGAGTTTCCTTGCATGCATTTCAAAACTTTGGTCTTTATTCTTGTTCACTTGACACATGTTAGAAATAACACAAGAGTCACACGTCAATTTGATTTTACAATTAACTGCCTATGAAGATATGGAAGTTAAAAGGGAGTGTAATGATGATGATGATGATGATGATGATGATAGTCTTTACCTTTGTTATGTTAGTTGCATCCATTTTTAAAATTAAATTAAAAAGTTTGTCTTATACACCAGTAAATAAAGTAGCATTACCTTGCTTTCTTTGTTTCGCAGAATTTGCTAACTGTAACCTTGTAACACACGACTGTGTATTTCTCTCCATACACTAGAAAACACTGATCAGGGATATATTTTAGAACTCAGTTTTACCTTCATAAGTTTGAAAATCTTGAGTTTTAAGTGCTGTAGTTCGTCAGATATGTGGTGTTCATTTAACCCTTAAATTCGTAATGTGTCCTTTTGGATACATCAGTTGGTTCAATTAATTTAATATTTTAAATAAATCAGAAGAAAACGAACAAAAAGAAACCATTTCAATGTGTGTCTAATTATAAAATGTATCTAATAATAACAGTTACACAAGATTCCGTTTTCACTGCGGTCCGCCACAATTAAATAACTAACAGAAGAAATTTGTGTTTTGCCAATTTAAGGGTTAAGACAACATGGTAGAAGCCAGAAGATCAGTGGTTCGAATCCTGATGGAGACAGTATATTTAAACAGCCTAAAACCTTCCGACTGCATCATGACCCTGGTATTGGCTCAGCCTTTAAATAAAATGAGTTTCAGATATTCGCTCTGGGGGTAATAGTTACCATTATTTAGAACTAAGAACATGGGTGACATCTTGTGCTAATTGTATGGATAGGTGGAAGTCTTAACCTTCTGATGTACTAGTTGGATCACTTTACCTTTTATTTTCCAAGATTCAACCTCTTTAAATTAAACAATTTTTTCTTAGTGTATTGAATGTTATACAGTGAGGGATGAATAAACTGTCACATCAGTTAGCTTTAAAATAAGTCTGCTTACTAGTTTGGTTATGTTTAATTGTTAAACTGTTATGATAGGGAGCGACAGTAGTGGGAACATTTATGCCAAATGCCTCATCATCTAATTAGTGATGCACATTAATGGATTAATGAGATTCCCTCTGTCCCTTTTGACACATTGGCAGTTAAATAATCAATTCAGTATAGGACTTAGGCTCGTATCTATGAACGCATTCTACCGTAAATGGCATACTCAACATGTACTCAGCTGACTTTTTCGTACTCAAAAATCTGTTCATTCGATAATAATTGTCAAAATTCCGTAAGCTGCTTGGCAAGGTGACTTTGCGCTTTCAGGCGTGAAATTATGATTGTTTCAATGTAATTTATATTTCTTAATTTCGTAAAATATTTGTCATTGTCTGTTACGACTTATATGCCTCTTATTTTAAATAAATAATTTGTTAATATATTTTTCTTCAAACATGTCGTAAACATTTTGAGGTTAGGCCTAATAATACATACGAAACTTGGTTAAAAAATAATCTATATAATTAAATGAATTAATGATTTTTCTATTATTTTGTATGTAATTATAGTTAGTTATAGGCTACATGAGTTTAAGCCTTATTAGCACTTTTGTTTGTTAAATAAATAATAATGAATTACATAACAGGATTTTTACTTAGTTTTTAATGGGGCGATAATACCAATATCAAAGAATTAATAATTTATTTTTTAAAATATCGGTATCAAACGGAAGTCTAAATTATTTATATTTCTATTATTTTATATGTAATTATAGTAAGTTACAAATGAGTTTAGGCCTTAATGGCACTTTTGTTTGTCAAATAATTAATAATGAAGTACATAAAAGTATTTTTACTTAAGTCTTAATGGGTGATAATACTAGTATTTAATATTTTTTTATTAAAATGAATAGGAATCAAACTGTAGTCTAAACTAACAATTTTGTTCATCATGATAAAATTTATTTATAACGGGGATGGTACTCTGCGATGATAATATAACACATTTAAGAAATTTTACAAAAAAATGGTTTATGCCTATTTTTCAATTTTTTAGAGGCTATCATTATATGCATGTGTGTACATTTCGCAAAATGATCTATGGCAATTAATTTTGATGAAGAATCGTCATTCATGGGTTAATGATTCATAGGGTTATATCATTATATCCCAGTATAAAATAATCACAACATTACTAAAAAAAAGATCTCTTCAAATATTTGTTATCATAGAGAGCCTAAACTTTTATCCATTGCATTATAACTCTGTCAAATATTGCAATAAGATATATATATATATATATATATTTTTAATTTACACAAGTTAGTAGATAAACTAAGTATGATTTTTTTTCAGCAGACATAAAAAATCTTTGGAAATATTGCCGTTATGGCTGGTTTTCTCGACCGCAACCGATAAATATTGTAGCTGCCAAAATTCTTCATGATTCTGGGCTGGCACCAATCCCATTGTGGCCGAAATTCCATGAGGAAATTTCTTCTCTCATGGGGACTGGAATCAGTGCTCTCTATTGATACATCTTGATTCAAACCATTCAGTTACAGCGTGAGACTTTGTGACAGGAAACTTTATTTTTATTAATGGGTCAAGTCAAGTAAGCGGTGAAGACTAGGTAGTGAAATGTTTATATAAGCAATCTGATACATCCATGTTATGATGCGAGTCATCAGAGCTCGGGCTAATTAGAGTTATGTTTTTATGGTTGTTTAAAAGTAGAATTCACTGCATCAGCAATTGTTTACTAACTACAGCTTACTAATGCAATTTACGATAATTTGTTTTGAAAGTACATGCACTCGGATAAATAAGTAACTTATTAAGAATGTGTACATTCTACAAGGCTTAAATTTTTTATTTCAATGGTTCTAGATATCAAAAATATTAAATCTTACATCAGGTAAACGTAATAAACTCCACTCCAAGCGCGACAGGCCTAGAAGGCCCTTGGTCTACTAACCGGCTGCTGGCCTCAAGTCTACATGTGTTAATCACGGAGGTAGACGTTCATAAGCCAGTAAGGGGTGACATGTGGTCAGTATGTCGGGTCACCCAGCCGTTATAGTTAGTCTTATCAACCTGGAGTCATTACATATTGTAGCTACCCAAATGCCTCACGATGCTGGGTGGCACCGGTCCCATACTGGCCGAAATTCAATGAGGAAATGTCTTCCCCTATGGGGACTCGAACCAGCTCAAGTCCCACAGCTCTGCGCCAAAGCTTCTTGCCTTAACCACTCGGCTATGGCGCCGGACTAAATTGTAAAGTTACTATATATATATATATATATATACAGGGCAAGTCAAAATGTTGTGCAGGTTTTCAGAAATTTATTATGTGAAATGTAATGAACATATAATATCGTGAGACATATTGTATGAAAGGTAAACTCTCAAAGTTTAGTTGTCCACTTCTAAAGTTCCGCGTTCACCCGCAAGATGTCAACAGCAGAGCAGTAAAGGAAAATGGCGTTGACTGGGGATCAGAAGTCTTTCTGTGTGCTTGATTACCATGTAAACAACTCTGTGACTAGTGTTCAACGACATTTCCGTACCAGATACGATAAAGACCCGCCGGATGGGAGATCCATTCGTAAGTGGTACACACAATTTAGGGATTCAGGCTGTATCTGTAAACGAAAATCGACTGGCCGTCCGTCGACGAGTGAAGAGACAGTCGAACGCGTTCGCACATGCTTCGTGCGGAGTCCACAGAAATCCACCTACCGGGGAGCGACAGAACTTCAACTACCACAAAAAAACTGTATGGCGGATTCTCCGGAAACGTTTACAGATGAAACCCTACCACTTGCAACTGGTTCAAGCCTTAAAACCCGCCGATTATGCTTTGCGAGCATCCTTCTGTGTTGATTTTCTCGCATTAATGGAAGAGAATGAGTTCCATGAGAGGGTAGTTTACAGTGATGAAGCGACTTTCCACCTTTCAGGAAAAGTGAATAGACACAATGTAAGGATTTGGGGAACTGGTAACCCCCATGCAACTCTGGAACATCAACGCGATTCTCCGAAAGTGAATGTCTTTGTGCCATTTCCCATGCAAAGGTTTATGGGCCCTTTTTCTTTCATGAACGTACTGTGAACGGACATGTTTTCCTTGATATGCTACAACAATGGCTCCTTCCGCAGCTTGAAGCGGATAGTCCAGATTTCATTCTGCAGTTGGATGGTGCCCCTCCACATTACCATGGCAGTGTTCGAGACCATTTGAATACGGCTTTACCACAACGCTGGATAGGCCGTGCATCTCAGGGTGATCAACAACTCATTCATTGGCCACCTCGTTCACCAGATCTAACCCCGTGTGATTTCTTCATGTGGGGTCTTGTAAAGGATCATGTTTACGTACCACCACTTCCAACAACACTGCATGAACTGCGTGCCCGCATCACAGCAGCCATTGCTGATATCGACCGCGGACTGCTACAGAAAGTTTGGCAGGAGATTGAATATCGGCTTGACATCTGTCGTGTAACAAAAGGCGCTCACATAGAACATCTGTGAATATTTAAAAAAAAACTTTGAGAGTTTACCTTTCATACAATATGTCTCACAATATTATATGTTCATTACATTTCACATAATAAATTTCTGAAAACCTGCACAACATTTTGACTTGCCCTGTATATATATATATAATACACACACACATGCATACAATTTTAGTAGGTATATTTAACAATAGAGACCGCAGTTTGTTATTAAGTATTAATTGTTTCGTTATTTTATATAATTTAAAATGGTACATGGTAAGTGAGTTAATTTAATTACATTATTGATTTAAATTAATATATATTTTACAGCAAAATTAAATTTAACAATTTTCGTAGAATTGATAACGTATTTGCAGTTCTTTAATAATTTCTGTTACCGAAGCTGTTTATCTAGTTTCATATTATTTTGTTACATTTGTGTAATATTTGCATTTTGAAATTCTAAATTAAATTCAAATATGTCAGTCAGTCACAAAATAATGTCATTCAGTCACACATCACATATTAGGTCATAATTTCGGTATTAATTGTGATTTAGGTTTATATCTTTATTTAAAATATAACTTGAAATGTGCCCTCCAAACGTTATTTTGAAAAATTTAATTAGGCATCACATTTGAGAGAATGATGTAGATGAACATGGTAAGCTGCATGATGAGTTGACATTTATGTCAGTCACACATACTTTGATAGATAATAAATAACATTGCTTTTCTTCAGAAGTTTTATATTTATGTAGCTTACAATCTTAATCAGACACTTTTCCTCTATCATATCACCTATATAACACATCTAATTTCAACCAATTGTAATATTTATGCAAGCATTTTGCAGCAAAAGTGTATTGTGAATGTCAGTCAGTCACATATAGAATTGCTCATTATTATTATTATTATTATTATTATTATTATTATTATTGTTGTTGTTAGTATTACTACTATTATTATTATTATTAGCAACTAGAATTTTGAATTCTAGAAATAAAATCAAATAATAAATAAGATTTTTACGCCCTCTTTTGTTATAAGTAGGTTGAATAAAAAAATAAATGTTGACATTCATGAAAGACTAAAGGTTCATAATATAGTAGAAGATATCCAAACATACAAAGAACTGAACTCCATGGCAGGTCATGCCTAGAAGACCATATGCATATAGCAAGTTGCTGACATTAAATCCACATGCGCCACATCCAGCAATTATAGGGGTGACACATTTTTATCGTTTGGAAACTCGGATATTGTATCTGGTTTTCTCAACCTGGATTCTCTACTTACTGCAACTATCCTAATATCTCATGTTGCTGAATGATTACAGACCATGTCAAAATTTCATACAAAATATTCCTCCATGGGGCTCGAACAAACTTTTGACCCATAGCTCTGTGTCATGACATGAATGCTTTAGGTTACAGCAGAAGGTGTGGTAAATTTATTCAACAGAATAGATTGATTTTGTTTTCTAAAAAATAAATTCCAGTATCAACTTAAACAACACAGAGACTGGGCAACACACAAACAATACTGGGGAATCAAGAACATCTTGAAATATAACAAGACCCAACTAAGCATAAACCTAAAATGTTCATGATATTTTTTTTTACCGCTTCTGCTGTTATTAATATTTAAAAAAATCACCGTGATCTGTAAATGATTTAGAATTTTCCTTTGGCTAGTTATTTATATGAAAGAGATTTAAGTGAGTTATAATATTTCTGTCTTAAGTTTAATTCATCATCATCATGATCATCATCATCTTCAAGGTATGGGCCTGTTGGCCTGTTCCGCTCCCCGGCGCACTACATGCCGCAGGTCGTCCTTCCAACGACGTTTTGGTCTTCCTACATTTCTTCGGCCTAGAGGCCTATAATGAAGCAGCTGTTTTGATAAACGATTATTTGGCATTCTTTGTATATGTTCAAACCAATTACGTTTATTTGTGTGTATTTTCTCGTTTATATTATAGATTTTTAGTTCATCTCTGATATTGATCTCTTAGAGATACACCTGCAACTGATCTGAGAAATCTCATTTCTATTGTCTCAATTTTATTTTTTATCAGAGATCGTTAAAGGCCAAGTCTCAGACCCGTATGTTAATGTTGGAACGGCTACTGTTTTGTAAAATTTTAATTGAGTTTCCCTTGTGGTCTTATTTCTCAAATATCTTCTTATTGAACCACATATCTGTTGAAATTTCCCTAATTTCTTCTCCATGTCCAAATTTTGCTGGTACGATATCATGCATCCCAGATAATTGAAACAAGTTACTTGTTCAATTATGTTTGCTCCAATTATAATTTTTGTCCTTTTATGCTGAGTTCCAATAAATGCCATTAACTTTGTTTTCTCTGTTGATATATTTAAATTATAATCGTTTATTAGTTTCCATAATTTATAAACTGATCTTTGTAGTTGATTTTCTGAGGAAGCTACAATGATCTGGTCATCTGCGAATAAAAGACAGTTCATTTTCGTACTGTTTATCATAAAATGTTCATCTAAAAAAGTTTGCCATGTACTAATGATTTCATCTAAATATATATTAAAAAGTATTGGCGAAAGAGGGCAACCTTGTCGAAGACCATTGTTGATTTCTACACAAGTTTCTCCAGGACCATTTCCTTTATCTATACGAATTTTTGTATTTTCGTATAAACTTTTAATAGCTTTAATTAGATGAGGTGGATATCCTTTATTATTTAGTATATCCCATAATTTAGAGCGCATAATTTTATCAAAAGCCTTCTCATAGTCGATAAACAATATGTGTGTCTCAAGAATAAATTCTCTTCTTTTTTCTATCAACTGTTGGAGTGAAAAGATACAGTCAATTGTAGAGCGGCCTTTTCTGAACCCATGTTGTTCATTTAAAATAATTTCATTGTTCATTTAAAATAATTTCATTACTTATCTTTCCGATTCTTCTAGATAATATTTTAGCATAGATTATGCTGCATGTTCCCAAAAGGCTTATACCTCTATAGTTATTTGGGTTATGTCTGTCACCTTTTTTATATATAGGGATAACAATATCATCACTCCTATCTTCAGGTACACAGCCATATTGCCAACAGATATTTATGAAGTTTAATATCCTATATATAAGAGCTTGAGGTCCGCATTTAATAAGTTCGATATTGATTCTATCAATTCCAGGTGATTTTTTTGTTTTTGAAGTTCTTTATTGTTTCAGTAAATTCTTCTATTGTTTTGGAATCAACACTTAAATCACTTTCCATAATTAATATGTTACTTTCTTCTTTGTCATTATGACTCCATAATTCTTTATAGTATTGTAGCCAATTTTTTTCATGAATTGGATTAAAATTAAGTTTATCCTTTTCATCTTTATTTATCTCTCTTAAGATTTTATAAGCATAATTTTGTCTACCATGAAGATCGTTTTCCATATTAGAAATATATTTATCCCAACTTTGCCTATGTAGCCTCCGAGTTTCTCTCTTAACAATGGCACATTTCTTTTTATATTCTCTCCTGTTTTCCGTACTTTCATTATGTAAATAGTTCAAATAAGCTTCTTTCTTTTCTTCAATAAGTTTTGCTATTTCCGAATTTCAAATTTTAAGGCCATGCTTTTTATATCTTTTCTTTCTTTTACCTAGTGCTTCTTCTGCAGCTTGTAATATAATTGCTTTTATCTTCTGCCATTCTAAATTTATATTTAGGCTTATTGACATTTCTTCCATAAATTGATTTAATCTATTTTGATATAACATTTTTATACTATCTTCTCTTAATAAATGTACCTTAAAGGTTTCAGTAATATTTCCTTTTTTCTGTAATTTCTTCCATCTTGTTGGTAATTCAAGTATTGCTTTTATTAGAAAATGATCTGTCATAACGTCTGGACCTCTGAATACTCTAGTATCTTCAATATGTGGGACAATCTTCTTATTTGCAATTACATAGTCAATAATACTTTGAGAGTTTCTTTCGCATCTAGTATATTTATGAATATCTTTATGTTCAAAAAAAGTATTCATAATTCGTAAATCATTGTACTCACAGAAATGTATGAGTTCTTTTCATTTTCAGTTATTGTATTTTCACCTTTGCTTCCTACTATTCCTGGAATTGTTTGATTACCCACTCTAGCATTAAAATCCCCTAATATTAAAATGTAGTCATTTGAATTAACTTTGTCTAGTGTTTTCTGTAATTGTTCATAAAATGCTTCAGTTTCTTCTTTCTTCCCTTCATTTGGTGCGTATATCCCAATCACTGTTAAGTAACCTCTGTCTTAATGTTATTATTCTTTCATTAACAAACGTATACCCATGTATTTTATTTTTCCATTCCTTCTTTATAAATATTGATATACCTGCAGATGCACGTTTATTCTGTTGAACTCCACTATAAATAAAAATGTATTTCTCTAGTTCTTCTAATCCTTTTAACTTCTTTTCTGTTTCGCTTATTATTGCTAAATATATTTGTGATGTCCATAATTCTTTTTCTAAGATTTCTTTTTTATATGATAAGCCTCTAATATTCCAGGTAGCTATGTTCACTTTTGCCAGGTTTCCTAATCGTTTATCCTTTAGTTTTGCTGTGGTCGTCGTCGTTCGATCTGTCCGAATATTGCTTTGGGGAGTTCGAGTTTTTTTATAATTCCTCGTAGCAGGTAACCGGCCTGCTGCCGAGTAGTCCAATGGTGGGGCTGCCACCTCAAAGCATTTGAACATACTTCCATCTGTAGAAACCCCAGGTGGAGGACTGCCTCTTTCGCTTGTCTCGCCTTTATTGAAGCTTGTTCTTTTTGCCGATCCGACTGTTGACGTCTTCACCCGTATCCCTGGGCAGGGGCCCTCGTTATACCCCGAGAGATTGGGTCCTTGTCAGAACTTAGTCACTAAGATTCTTAGTTTTCACCCCCGCGACGAGAACGAGCCTGTCAAGAATTACTCAGCTGTATACAGTTCCGGCTTATGCCCCCTGTACACACTGGGCCGGGTTAATAGCCTCATCTAAAAACAAGGCTAAAGGCCTTAAGTTTAATTGAGGCTGGAAATTCGTAAAATACTTCATATTCCAGTAGGTTACTCATAATTTTATTTTATTTTATATCAGATTTAATTATTATTCATACATAAATATTTAATAACTGATACAAAAACACTTCTCTGAAATGTGTTCAGAATCAACCAGCTTAATAATTAAATGGGCTAAATGTAGGAAAGCCAGAGGGAAAACGCCCAGTTGGTAGACCAAGAATGAGGTAGGAGAATAACATTAACTATGATTTGAGGGAAGTAGATTATGCGGGGAATGATTGGAAAACATTAGCTCAGGATAGGGATGTATGGAGAGCTTATGTCAGCGCGGCCATGAACCTACGGATTCGATAGTGCCAGTGCGTAAATAAGTAAATGTAATAAAGTATACTCAAAATTTAATGAAATTTAACATTTTTATAATAGAAATCGGAAGTGACACAAGGAAGTAAATTCTCACCTCACACATAATAATGTTGAATCAGCATTTTTAACTAAATTCTGCTGTTATAAATGAGCCCTTCACTCCAAGCTATTCTCGTTATACCTGGTGTGAATTGATTGGACTTCATGATCACGTCTTGCTGTCTGGGAATTTAAAAAAAATTCATGGTTTTATTCTTGTTCTTCTGTATGTGTATCTTTTCCAATATTATAATTCTCTTGGTCTCTCCAAATATTTCAATAGTTTTGTTCGTTCCTCAAATTTATGATCTTACAACAAACAGTGTGCCACCACCAATTTCATAATTTCCTCGTGTTTATTACTGATTTTCTTTGTTTTCTATGCAATCCTTAATATAGTCCCTGCAGTTAATTTGATAAATGTCTTTTTTTTTTGCCATTTGTATTTGTATTTTCTTACTTCTTTGCTGAAGATTACATAAGCTGAATTATGATGATCTTGAAGAAGATTTCCAGGCTGTAGGCCGTGGTCTTGAGGCTTGAAGTTCCCTGACATTTTGCCAGAGACTGGGTCTGGCATCCTCAAGGGTTCTCTTGATGTCAGACATAATATCTGGCGTAACGTCGGGGAACTTCAAGCCTCAAGACTGCGGCCCACAGCCCGGAAATCTTCTTCAAGATCATCATAGCAACTCCGGCCATGAAAGCCTAAGTCAATACATAAGCTGAATTGTTTATTGTTGCTAATGTAATGTAGAATTTACTACATATTTTGTGACATTTGTTACGGGATATCTACCATTCTGTAACTAACTTGTAACACATTTCAGATGAGATTACTAAATTCAAACTCATTTAGGAGCAATGAACATGTTAAGTATAATTTTTCTGAAAACAAATAAAAAAATTCAGGTTTAAGAAAAACAAACAGGAATTTATCAAATTATTTGCAAAGACTGCCATTCTAGGAGATCATCAATGTGGATTTAGAAGAAACATGTCTACAACTGATCTGACTTTTAGCATAAGACAGATTTTAGAAAGCAAATGGGAATATAATGGTACTGTACATCAACTATGTGTAGACTTAAAAAAGCATATGATTCAATTAGGAAGAAGAAGAAGTTATATAGTATCCTGCTGGAGTTCGGAATTCCTAAAAAGTTAGACTTATATGAATGTGTCTAAATGGCTCAAAGAGTAGAATGCATGTAGGCAAACATTTTTCGATACTTTTGAAATCCACAATGTGTTGAAGCAAGGAGATGTACTATCTCCTCTAATATTTCATTTTGTACTAGAGCATGCCATCAAATCTTTAGATGATGAAGAAGGCCTACAACTAAATAGTATTAATACGCTGTTACTTTATGCTGATAATGTAGTACTATTGGGCGATAGCAAGGAGATACTAAGGGCTAACACACACACACTATTGAGTAACACTAAGAAATTGGGACTGGATGTAAATATCAATAAAACTAAATATATGGTCACACATAGAAACATTATATAATGGAAAAGGTCAGGTAATGACAAATGATGGGAATTTTGAGGAACTGGCTGAAATCGAATACGTGGAAACAATAATCACAAATAGGATTGAGGTGCACAAAGAAATTTAAAATAGGCTCAATTCTCAATATGCGTGCTAATATGCATTACAGGGTCTCTTGACATCCCAACTCCTTTCAAAAAAATGTTAAGCTGAAAATATATAAAACGATTATTCTCCCAGTTATTGGATGCAGACTCTTACTTTAAGGGAGGAAAGAAGGTTATGAGTATTTGAGAATAAAGTTCTTAAGAAAATGTTTGTGCATGGAAGCTTCTTGTAGGTAAATCAGAGGGGAAACGCCCAGTTGGTAGACCAAGAATGAGGTGGCAAAATAACATTTACCATGATTTGAGGGAAGTAGATTTATACAGGGAATGATGAAAAAACATTAGCTCGGAGTAGGTATATATTGAGAGCTTATGTCCATGAACCTACGGGTTCGATTGTGCCAGTGAGTTAGTTAGTAGTAAATTATTCATAAGAAAAAATGGTAAATTTTGTAAAAAAATGCTTCAGGAATATTAAAAATGGAAAAATTAAAATAATGGTTGTAACAGCTCATTAGTTGATACAGGATCACAAAAGTTGAAGAATGCACTAAATAATAAAACATTTGGAAAGACCAATAGAACTCACATTATGAAAAAAGAACGAAAACATGACAATAAATATTAAAGTTCCTGGGCAAGCATGATTTGATCTAAGTTTATTCAAACTCCACCAGGTGGTACAAGAGAAGCTGGCAATTCAGTTCATCAGTATTTACTATTTTAATGTTGATAATGATCTCTGAAGCGTGTCCAAGTAAGTGGATGATATTTAATAAAGTGATATGTATAGCTTTCGATTCATATATGTATTCTGTTTATTATTTTACTTGTAATATCTCATTTACCATATGTAGGTGAAAGTTGCATATATTTTTTTCATTATTACTGTATATGTAATGTATCTCTATATTGTGTTTCAGTCTTCTCGTAGTACTGTGAAGAACTGAAATGAAACACAGTATCAAATAAACAAAAATATGAGACACCAACATTTCATGTTGCTGCTGAGGATTTTTTAAAACTCTTACAGAATGTATGTTATGTAGATTAGTGCTACATTGTGACACTTCTGTTACTATGATGTTATATTTTCAGGTGGACCAGACTGAAGAAAGACATGCTGAAATGTACAGTCCTAATCATAGATCACAAACAGAAGACATAGACCTAAAATGTATGTCTTACAAATATTTTGTTTGTAATAAGCCATTTTCTAGTCAGTCCTATCGTAGTAGACAATTACCTGTACTTAGTAACGAGAAACGTTTTAAATGTTCTGTCTGTAATAAGTTATTTTCTACGAAGGACAATCTTAATACACACTTACTTCTGCATAGTAATGAGAACCACTTCAAATGTTCCGTTTGTAATAAGTCATTCTCCCAGAAGTCCAATCTTAATACACACGTACTTGTGCATAGTAATGAGAATTTATTCAAATGTTCAGTTTGCAATAAGTCATTTTCTACGAAGTCCTATCTTAATACACATATACTTCTCCATAGTAATGAGAAACACTTCAAAGGTTCAGTTTGTAATAAGTCATTTTCTACGAAGGCATATCATAATAAACATATACTTGTGCATAATAATGAGAATTTATTCAAATGTTCAGTTTGTAATAAGTCATTTTCTACGAAGTATCATCTTAATAGACATTTACTTGTTCATAGTAATAAGAATGTATTCAAATGTTCAGTTTGTAAGAAGTCATTTTCTACGATGGACTATCTTAATACACATATACTTCTGCATAGTAATGAGAATTTATTCAAATGTTCAGTTTGCAATAAGTCATTTTGTACGAAGGCATATCTTAATACACATTTACTTCTCCATAGTAATGAGAAACACTTCAAATGTTCAGTTTGTAATAAGTCATTTTCTACGAAGGCTTATCATAATAAACATATACTTGTGCATAATAATGAGAATTTATTCAAATGTTCAGTTTGTAATAAGTCATTTTCTACAAAGGCCTGCCTTATTTCACATATACTTCTGCATAGTAATGAGAACGTATTCAAATGTGCAGTTTGTAATAAGTCATTTTCAACAAAGGCCTATCTTAATACACATATACTTCTGCATAGTAATGAGAATTTATTCAAATGTTCTGTTTGTAATAAGTCATTTTCTACGAAGGCCTATCTTAATACACATATACTTCTGCATAGTAATGAGAATTTATTCAAATGTTCAGTTTGTAATAAGTCATTCTCCCAGAAGTCCTGTCTTAATACACATTTATTTGTGCATAGTAATGAGAATTTATTCAAATGTTCAGTTTGTAATAAGTCATTTTCTACGAAGTATTATCTTAATAAACATTTACTTCAGCATAGTAATGAGAAACACTTCAAATGTTCAGTTTGTAATAAATCATTCTTCCATAAGCACTATCTTAACACACATTTACTTGTGCATAGTAATGAGAAACACTTCAAATGTTCCGTTTGTAAAAAGTCATTCTCCCAGAAGTCCAATCTTAATAAACATTTACTTGTGCATAGTAATGAGAAACACTTCCAATGTTCCATTTGTAATAAGTCATTTTCTACGAAGGCCTATCTTAATACACACGTACTTGTGCATAGTAATGAGAATTTATTCAAATGTTCAGTTTGCAATAAGTCATTTTCTACGAAGTCCTATCTTAATACACATATACTTCTCCATAGTAATGAGAAACACTTCAAATGTTCAGTTTGTAATAAGTCATTTTCTACGAAGGCCTATCATAATAAACATATACTTGTGCATAATAATGAGAATTTATTCAAATGTTCAGTTTGTAATAAGTCATTTTCTACGAAGTATCATCTTAATAGACATTTACTTGTTCATAGTAATAAGAATGTATTCAAATGTTCAGTTTGTAATAAGTCATTTTCTACGAAGGCCTATCTTAATACACACGTACTTGTGCATAGTAATGAGAATTTATTCAAATGTTCAGTTTGCAATAAGTCATTTTCTACGAATGCCTATCTTAATACACATATACTTCTGCATAGTAATGAACCCATAGCAGCATAATTCCATGAGAAAATGCCTTCCCCCTTGGAGACACGAACCGTAGATCGGCGCAAGGCATCTTGCCTTAACCATTCAACTACAGCGTGGGACATTGGATTATTCACTACAATTCAACGTTTTTTATATTAAGTTGTTAGCACTCTGAACTTGCAAAGAAGAATTCCATCAAGTTTGATAAATTGCATGCTGAGTTTTTATGAAAATGCATACAACTTGTCCTCCTTAATTTTTGCCATTCATTTTAACTTATTTTTGAAAAGAGTACTTTAAAGTTATCACTAATGTGTAGACAAGAGGTAACTTGATACAAACTGCTAATGAATACAATTATCATCATCATCCTGTAGCTCTACTTAGGAGCATAGGGCATCGATAAGAGCTTTCCACCGGACAATATTACTGGCAACATCTTTCACTACTTTCTTGACAGAGTAGAATGATGATTTAGTTTAAATTATTACAGAAATATATTTTAAATTTGAAAGTTGTTTACCTGTGATATTACTGTTTTGGCATTTTATCTGGTTATTAACTTCTGTGCCATTGCAAAAGTGTTTTTTACAAATGAGTGAAAATGTCTGTTTCTCTACCCAAAATATAAAACAAATGCTGAGGAACATGAGAGAGGATATGCTGGTTGACAAAAGGAGGTCAAATAGGAGAAATGTCTTTTTCTTAATTAACATTGTACTGACATTAATTTGTGATGGCTGTTGTTAATAATAGTGTTTGGTGGAAAGTTGTTAGTGATGCCCTACGACTGTTCAGTTTATTTTAATAATTTCAGTCACCAAAATGCATATGATGAATGTATTTTCAGAATACTGAAATCTATCTGTGACTAATGAGAAATAGTTGCTCATTTTGTACCCAGAAGGACAATCCCTCATTGTATATATTGTAAGTTGCAAATTGCATATTTTCATATCA
Organism: Diploptera punctata; assembly: GCA_030220185.1. NCBI lineage: Eukaryota > Metazoa > Arthropoda > Insecta > Blattodea > Blaberidae > Diploptera > Diploptera punctata. Next base: position 980,762 of record JASPKZ010008348.1, read on the forward strand.
CCATATCGACACTAGGCAATGAAAACCTCGTAATTCCATCTTTCATTGAAAACCACATAACTCCAGTAGCCAGAACAGAAATGTGTGATGCATAACCTGTTGAGAACACGGACTACAAATTTATAACAACTTTACTTGTATTCGGTAGTAAAATATGTGGGAACTATTGCTGTATTAATTTTATAATTATTTAAAATGGTTATTTGTTTCTTCTGTAAAATTTACCAAAATGGAGTTATGAGGTTTTCATTGCCCACCATCAATATGTAACATTATAAAAAAAATATTAGCATAATAATTTATTAAAACGTATTAATCACATCCATTTGAAATTCAAATATTGTTGTTATTACCTAATGTATAAGTTATTTGTATTTTATAAAATGTTATTAAATTTAATCTCCTTATCTGGTTATAATATTGTATATGTACACTTTAGAATTATAGCCTTACTATACTTTAAGTGAAACAGGGTTCTTAAAATGTGGAATGAATATTACTACTACTAAAAATAAAAGAATATCCTCAACTCATGTCTAACTTAGGATCAGGTCGAGAGATGAGATTAGATGAAGCCCCTATATTTATAGAGATCTGTGAAAGACAAGAGTGCCGGCCGACCACACCTGACGCACCATCACAAGTGCAGATTAATGAAATGAAACAAAATGATTCAGATGAATATGGAGAAATAGCAGAATGAAATTTTAGCAAGGGAATACGGTTGAAAACCCCAAGAAAAACCTGCCCAAGCTCCATTTCGTCCACCACAAAACCTATATGAAGTGACCAAGACTCATAAACTCAAATCCAGCTGCAGTTGATGGACTTTTAAGTCTTGAGAATTTTATATATAAAAGAAAAGTAAATGTTTGTGTTAGGATTATATATATATATATAATTACACATGCGTGCGCGCACACACACATATATTTATATATATCACCATCATAGGACATTCACGAATTTAGGCCATTTGTTGACCTGTATCGGTCTCAAGACAAACATCATCCAGTATTTTCAGTGGACGTTCTGGTCTTCTTCATGCAGCAGGTTGATATCTTAACATTTGTTTGGGCATCCTGTGATCTTCCGTTCGATGAACATGTTGCATCCATCTTGACTTATAATCAGAAATTTTATATTCTAAAGTTTCCATGTGTAATTCTTCTAAGATGTCTTCATTTCTTTGTGATCCAGTAGCGTGTACTCTATATATATATATATATATATATATATATATAGTACACTATATATATATGTATAGAGTACACGCTACTGCTTCACAAATATATATTATTTATATATATATAAGGCATGTCATAATGTAAACCGAGATAAACTTTGGCAGATGCTGCATGAAGAACATATACACTCACATGTAATACGAGCCATACAAAGCTTATATCAAAATTCTAAAATCAAAATTAAATTACCAGATGGAGAAATAACAGAACACATGAACACAAGCAAAGGTGTTCGACAAGGATGTGGACTATCTCCACTCTTATTTAATATATATATTAACAGAATAGTGCAAGAATGGAAACAAACAGTAAATAGTGGAATTTCAATAACTAGGAATAAAATAATTCAAACAATATTATATGCTGATGATCAAATAATATTATCAGATTCCGAAGATAGCTTACAAATAGCAGCGTATCAATTATTCAAAATTGCCAGCAAATATAATATGAAAATTTCCACTTCAAAATCCAAAACAATGGCAATGTGTGGAAAAAACATACAACGGGTGAAAATTGACATTGATGAAAAAATTATAGAACAAGTGTCAGATTTCTCTTACTTAGGAAGTGTATTTGCAGAGTATAAGAGTGACATTGATTCAAAATTTCAAAAATATAATAAAATGAATGGGGTAATATGAAGACATTTTGGTAAACAGCTGAGGACAGAGAGAAAACTAAGATTACATAACATCACATCAAAAGCTGCTCTAAAATACGGAAGTGAAATTTCGATTTTAAATAAAAGAAACTCTCATAAACTTAAAGTAAGCCAAATGCGCTTCTTACGATTATTGTTAGGAGTTAATATACTGGATCACCAAAGGAACACTATTATCAGAGGAAAACTTGGAGTAACAAGTTTAAATGAAGATATACAAAGATACAACAAGAATGGAAAAATCATCTGAGGAGAATGGCAAGAAATAGACTTCCAAAATTGGCATTCCAATATACCCCAACTGGACATAGGGACCAAGGAAGACCAAAACCATCTTCGCTAGGTTTACCGTACAGGCCACATGGCCTAAAACGAATTTGACCATCATGATGATGATGATATATATATATTGGTCAGGTCTTATTCACATACTGCTGCAATAATTTTCGTTTTGAAGCTTGAAGGCATTTTAATGAAGTATAAAATAAGGATTTCTGAAAAAAGAAAGATTGATGACATTAATTTTGAAAACATATTTTAAAGGTAAACATTATCATAAAAAATAATAATTGAACAGTTAACTCATTTTACAGATTCAGAATCTCTCAGTTTATTGAGCAAGAAGATGTGAGAAATGTAGTAAATTTAATAAAGTAAACGGCATTTTCAAAAGAAATTTAGGCAAACAAATGAGAAAATAAACTTAAATAAGATTCCACAACGTAATATCAAAACAAGTGTCCACCGCTGTAGTCTTGAGGTAGCGTGCTGCCTTATCGCGCAGCGGGCCTGGGTTCGATCCCCAGTCGGGACAGTTTTTCTGGGTGAGGTTTTATCGGGTTTTTTCTTCATCTATAAGACAAATGTCAGGAAAACTTAAAGGCCCTAACGGTCACTGAAATCATATGGCCATCGCAATCATCATCATTCATATTCGTCTTAGATTAAGCTTATGATTAAGGACTCCTGTGACACCACTATCATCATCACCCATCATATCATCGGGGCAACGTAACCCTGCCTTCCAGGCGCCCCAACCTCAGAAGTGGGTTGCAATTTCGCCATTGCCAGGAGAGAGCACAAAAACTGGTGGCATTAAAAAATATATCAAAACAAGTGGTTCTTTATGGAAGTGAGAGATGGAACCTCATGATAAATAGTTGTCAAATGAGATATTTTAGTGTAGTAACATTAAGTGACGTAGTGAAGATGTAACAAATAAGTGGAAGAAGGAAAAGCTTGTACAAGCATCACATTCAATGGCAACAACGTGCTTTGAGAATGTCAGTTACTGTTGAAATCACTATGTTACCAACCACGAAGTGGGAAAGATCTGGTGAGAGCCTACAACAGACAGACGGTTTTGTCGCTGAACAGGCTGTTTTATTACACCTGCAGAGTGCGATTACAGTGACTGTTATTTGCACTGGTATAGCGACAGATTACTTAATTTACATTATATACAGAATGCTCTAAAATCCCCCTAACAAAATTCTAAAACTTGTAGATGGGACTGAGTTGATAATATTTACAATATGGAAACCATGTCCGGAAACTTACCGTTTTCGGGCTACAGCCGTTTGAAAACAAGCATTGCCTGAACGTATGTCACGTGTATCAAGTTATTGCTTCGCGATTTGTCTGCCTGCACAGTTACATGATGAGAGGAGCTTATGTCGGATCACGTGATGTCAATTGACGTTTATCCGACCTCTCGGAGCTGGTTTGAGCCTCATTCACGTATATTTAAGAGTTAGAGCAACTTGGTTCAGTACACTTTTGCTGAATACACCGACATGACTCTTCTGTATGGTGAAGCTCGAAGTAATGGAAGAGCTGCTCGTCGCCTTTATCAAGATCGTTTTGCACATCATCTGACTCCATCGCATACCCTATTCTCCATAATTACACAACGACTTTGAGAAAGGGATACCTTTACCGCCACCAGGAATGTCTGTGATGCTCCAAGGAGACGCCGCACTCCCGAATAGAGAGAGGCTGTACTGCATCAAGTTGAAGTGAACCCGTCAACGAGTACGCGAGCAATTGCGCTTGCAATGGATGTTGCTCCTAGCACCGTCAGTAATGTTATGCATGAACAACAAGTACATGCATACCACCTCCAAAGAGTACATTCACTACTGCCAGCCGATTTTGCTCCACTCTTTGAGTTCTGTACATGGTTTCCGCACCGTTGCATCAACGAGCCCCTATTTTCACAGCGTATTCTCTTCACAGATGAATGTACATTTACTAGGGATTGTGTACTCAATTAACGAAACAGATATGTCTGGAAAGATGATCGCATTCCCAAAACTATACTTAAATACAAACCAAAAGGACGCAGGAATGTTGGTTGACCGAAGAAGAGGTGGTTCCAACTTTTGAATGAGAATCTATGAGACCGGAACAAGCCATATAGGCTTAATCCGTGATTGTTGATGATGATGATGCTATGTCTGAGCAGACGAAAATCCTCATGCCACGCATGTCCAGGGATTTCAACACAGATTTTCAATTAATGTGTGGGCAGGTATACTGGACGGTCATGTGATTGGAGCGTACATGCTTCCATCCAGGCTAACAAGTCCCATCTACTTGATCTTCCTACAACAAGTATTGGGTGTGTTGTTGGATATTGAGCCATTGAACATCCGTCAAAACATGTGGTTCTGCATGACGTAGCACTCCCTCACTTTTCACTTCATGTTCAGGAACATCTGGATCGACTATTCGAACAAAGGATAGATCAAGGTGGTCAAATTGCATGGCTCCACGATCACCGGATTTGACTGCATTGGACTTTTTCCTCTGGGGTCGTATGAAGAGTTTGGTTTATGACACTTCTGTAAAGAGAGAAGACGATCTGTTGGCACGAGTTGTGGTCTTTGCTGGAGAGATTGCAGATACACCAGGTGTGATAGAACGCGTTTACCGAAACATAATTCGTAGGTACAATGTGTGCAACGACGTTGCTGGTCACCACGTCGAACCGCACTTATAGTAGATCTGAATGTTAACCATAATTTCAAATGGACAAAAACAGTTTCAGTTTAACTGTAAACAAAAGTGTTTGTGAAAAATTATTCAGTTTCCATTTTGTTTATTAATGCGTTGAATTGTAAAACAAGTGATGTACTGTGTCGCGCCTCATAATAAATTACTTGTAAAAGTGGTCGCGTTAAAAACATGTTTTCAAACGGCTCTAGTACTGAAATCGTACGTTTCCAGACATGGTTTACAATTCTAAATATTATCAATCCAGTCCCCTCTATAAGTTTGGAAGGGGAATTTTAGAGCACCTTGTATACCCGTAGATCTCCATGTCGAACATGGTTCTGACTCTGAGACAAATCCTCCACTGACTGACATAATAGTGCAATACGATATTAGGTTGGGAAGCGGTTTTTACAGAAAAGGAAAGTCGCTCGGTTTTTAACTTCCGAGATTCTGTAAAACACTTCACAAACGTGTGTTGTACATTATTTTTTGCGCAATGGTGTTTTTTAAAATAATAATTAATAGTAAAATAATAACATCTTTGTTGGAAATATTTGCGTTCTTTATAAACAACTTAACTATCGTTAACATTGTGGGCAATGTTTATTAGTTTAGACTATAGCAGGCCGTGACACCAATCAAGTATAAAATGGCGGCAAATACGTATTTATTGTTTTATATTGTTACAAATACAGTTCATTTAAAATGCGGTGATTTGTTTCATATAATGTATATTAACACTACCTTTTGGATGCATTTTTGTATACGCCTATATATATTGTACGTAGTATACATAAAGGACAGTGGTTTTACTTCATGCATGTGTTTTGTAATATGTAATATTACAGTATAATTATTTAGGTTGGCAACCCCAAAATGTACGAAGTTGAACTTTCATTCATGGTCGCCATTGCTGTAAGTACGACAAAACGAACTATCTCGCAAGAAACCACATAATTCCTCTCTTTTAGACTTAACAAAAACAAAAATTGTTTATTAAAGATATTACAATTGACTTAACCGGGAAGTATTGTCAAGATTTATCTAATTTTTGAAGTTGTTTACTAGCATTTAAAATGCTTTTTAAATGTTTTCTAATGATTATTTGGACGGCACCATGCATCAACCGACTATGTGTCATTATGTAAGTTTCAAGAAAAATACGTTTATAGTTTTAGTCATTCGTCACTATTTATTGTAGCACCTAACTAACAATACTGGGTATTGGTAGTTATTTTCTCTCTTTGACAGTTATGCATCAGCAATCAAAGAGCGGGAACATTTGGTGCTTAGCTGCATGATGTAAAATTTAGATTAGTATTATGAAGATCTGGTTTCATAGCTATTTGTTGCAAAACACAGAATCTCTGATAGGACTGGATATAAAAAATGCAATAAAAACGGCGCTTAGCCGGTTGATGCAGAACACCGTCAATTTGATCATATTTCTTTAGAAGTCAACTAAATATGATGTGGCAGCCATATTGATTTTCACGAATATTCTGTGTTCGTATTTTATTTTAGTTATCTTTTTTAAATACCTATAAGATTTCAATATTGGAGCACATGTTTGGGACAACTCCACATTCAAATATCTTATATATGTTGATTCCATCCCACGTGACCGCTAACCATCTGTGGACACATGCACGTAGTGAACAGAAAAATGTTTCATGTCACATGTTGGAAAGTCATCTCACGTGCACATGCCTGGTATTGGTAATGCACCTTTCCTGCTTCTGTCTCTGAATATACATTTCCTTTAATTGGCAGACATTTTGGCTATTTTATGCCACGGTATCACCTGTGAATATTCGATTACAGAAAAGTGATTGCCAGCATTATATTGGCCAACGTGATAACACACATTCCTACTTGCGCCAATTGCCAACATTTTACTCACATATAAGGGGATTCTATCCCAGGAGTGCACTTACATTAATGGCCAAGTTAGGGTGAGAAAATGAGAGAGTTAGTGTACACCAGATTAGTTTAGCATTCACTTGTTTGTTCGTGTGTTTTTGTGATAAGTTGGCTACACTGTCCTAGTAATGACTTGTACTGTGCAAGCGTGTTTTTCATTGTTTCTGTGATGTTTCCGTGACTTTGTTGATTGTTTGTTGTTTTGGTCTGTGCCTCATTGCTTCCTTTTTTCCTCATTCTCGTGTTTTTTGAAAACATCTTCCCCCACTTCTCTATGCGCGCCCGCATTGCGCGAAAGAGGAGGTCCTGGTCTAGCGACACGAAAAGTTACGCTGTCTTCTAGGGGATCTGGGAAAGTCTTCTTCAAGGTCTGAACCTTTTGTTTCGGCCAGGGATTCGGGGTATTGAATACCTCGCCCGCCTTCAAGACTTTATATTCATTTATGTTAGGCTGTAATGAAGTTTAGTATTATATTTGAATGTATGGCTACGATTGATTGTATTGAATGAGTGGGATGTTTATTATTATTAACGAAGAAGAAGAAGAAGAAAGCAGATTTGAAGTATGCTAATATCTATTATGTTTTCTAATTTGTTTAACATTTTGACTACCTTTTGTACTACAGACGCTTTAATTTTTAGTTAAATGATGTTAGTTAATTTTTTACTGCTTTGCAAGGGAATCCCTTCTTTATGAGTGTAGCTAATGTACACTTAGCGACAAAAAGAATGAGCCGCTTCAAAAAAGCAGAGTCCCTGTTATGGGCCATTTCGCATACTCGAAAAGCTTAAGCTGTGATTCACGAGGTAACGCACTGTGAAATGTTTTAAATACGCTGCATTAGGTTTTAATGGTCTTAAATAGTTAAAGAACAGTGAAAGAGGCATGTTTCTAGATATTTACGAGTGTTCGACAAATGCAGTATTACTCAAATTGCGACATTTCAAATAAAGTTTAACTTTCGTTCATAGTGCAACATTACAAGATAACCTATATTTAGACAACTATTATCCGAAGTTGGAGTAGCGTATATCGTGAAACCATTTACAAGAAGATGAAATATGTATGAAAGCCAGGATTCGAATCCTTCAACAATGTTTTTTTTATTCATTTGTATTTTTGCAAAATAAACCCTATAAATGCTATAATATTTAATTTCTGCCACGTAATATACGTGCACTTTACACTATATTAAATAATATGCCTGCCTTCGTAAACTCTAACACTATTTAGCTACCGGTATAAATTTAATTGTGTGTGCAGTACCACGTTTTAATAATAATGCTATAAATTTATGTAATGAAAGAGAATATAGCTTCATATATGTGTTTATTTATTTACTACGTATTAGTGAGGAAAATTTTCACCCTTCAATTAAAATATTGGGTTTATATATGTCAAGCCCAGCATAACGGTAGCCCATATATGATGGACAATAATAAAAATAATAATACTATTTTTTATTGTCCATCATCAATAATAATAATAATGGGATGTATCAAAGGATGTGAAGAATGTAATTAAGTGAGGATCAAAATTAACTCAAAATGTACCCAAGAAATGACATATAATATAGGATTCAAAAACGCAGATCAGTAATAACAATTTTATACGGCGTTTTGTGGGATAAGAACATATAAATGGATACCAAATTAGAAATTTATAAATCCATAATTCGAAGCACGCTTACATACGGTGCAGAAACTTGGCAGTTGAATAAAAATTTGAGTTTAAAGCTTATGTCTACTGAAATGGATTGTTCTAGGCGCTCAACTAGACATTATAAATTGGAAAAAATCAGAAATACAATCATCTGACAACAAATGAAAGTCCAACATTCAATATTAGATTTTGTGAGATACAGACACTAGAATGATATGGTGATACACGTAGGATGCCAAAGAAAATATTACCCCGACAAGCTTTGGAATGGATTCCATCTGGGAAAGGAAGGAGAGGTCCACCCAGATTTAAATGGATGATGTAAGAAGTGGTATGAGAGAGCTAGGTCTGGAAGAATTGGAATGTGAAGATAGAGACGAATGTAGAAAGAATATAAAAGTTTAAAAAGCTTTGGGCACAGGAAGATGTTTTATTACATTGTAAACCTGTTTATAATTAAATAAATTAATAATAATACTAATAATAATAATAATAATAAATAGCAATACTTCCAAGTAGTTAGTACGTTGTTTTCTTTAAGAATGGACAGACAATAAAATAGAAAGCATTTTTAACAATTAAAAAATTTAACCTCATCGGAAATCGAACCTGTGACCTTTTGCATACGAATCTATCCACTAAGCACTGAGCTAAGCGTACGCTGGCTTATTGTGCTTGAAAGAATACTCTTCAAAGGAAGAAGGGAAACGTATTGTAGCTCTACTGTGCAATTAATTTACTCGTGTGAATCGCGCGTTGAAACTTAAAATATACGAGATCAAGAGTCGGCCCATTCTTTTTGTCGCTAAGTGTACATAGTTTAATCTCCTCAAATGTCCTCGCTCATGTTCTTAATTGGAGTTATGTTAAATACAATAAGTCAGGTTAAAGCATTATAACTCTATGCATTTACAGTGTTTGAAACTAGCAGATGTTTATTCAGGAAATGAAGCATGTCTACGTAATATCTTGGGCCCAGCGCGAAGACTCTCTGTTTTCGTAATATGTGTAGTATTGTTTACCGGTTTTCTCTCTTACTTATTTTGTTGTCGCGATATTGGATTGTTAAATTTAAAGTTGTATCGAAGTTTAATGTTGTTCTGTAAAGCCTATAATCCTAAGTCTGGGATGTTATTGTAAATGCCTGTGGAGTTTGAATAACATTATTGTAATTAGAGATTATTCATTTGATAATCCACGGAGGGCATGCATTAGGCAAGAATAAATATTCATTGCGAAAAGTCTATTGTAAAAAAGAGTCGATAGAGATCACACCATAGCCTCTCACAATAAGTACAGACTAATACAAGCCGGAGGGTCGAGGGTTCAAGTCCCGTTGGGGTCAGGATTTTTAAACTGACCCAAACTCTCTGGCGGCACTATGGCCCTGGGGTCGACTCAGCCTCTAACCTAAATGAGTACCAGACGCTTGTTCTGGGGTAAAGGCAGCCGTCACGCAGGGCTGACAACCCGGCTGACATAAAGTGCCGATTGTCTAGAAAAAGTGGGAGCCTTAACCTGCTACTACCCCAAGGGCCTCCGGGCCTGTTGCGGGATCACTTTTACTTTTTTCTTTTAATACTTATTTTAAGTTGTAAATCTGGTGATTTTAGGTTACTTTGAGCTCAACTTCCCACTTCATTTTAAGGCACTTTTCACATTTATTTTTTTGGGAACAAATCAACATACATATATATATGTGTGTATGTATGTATGTATATCAGGCAATTATTCACATACTGCAACAATGAATTGTGTCAATCCATTTTTTTTATTTGAATGCTTGTAGGTGGGTCCCGCGCCGTAGCCGAGTGGTTAAGGCAAGAAGCCTTGACGCAGTGCTGCTGGACTTGCGCTGATACGGATCTCCAAGGGGGAAGAAATTTTCTCATGGAATTTCGGCATATGGGACCGGTGCCCACCCAGCTTTGTGAGGCATTTGGATATCTGCAATAAGTAGCAGTTCCAGGTTGAGAAAACCAGCTTAACGGCTGGGGGACCTGACATGCTGACCACATGTCACGCCTACACTGGCTAGATGATCGTCTACCTCTGTGATTAATACATGTGGGTGTGAGGTCAGCAGCCGGCTGGTAGGCCAAGAGCCTTCTAAGCCTGTCGCGCTTGGGGTTTTTTTAAGTAGGTGGTAGGGCACCAAAGATTCGCCGAACTTTTGTTCTGCATTTGAACTTCCCAGCTACAGTGGCATGAGTTCAAACAAGAGATTTAGCTGTGACTTTTCCATGTGGTATTGCGAAGTACACCGTGTCGTATTCATACCTCCCACATTTTAATTAATCATAACTCTGAAAGTATGCGGAATTATGAAATGAGGTTGGTGTTAAAAGAAAGAGAAACTCGTAGAATTTTTGTTTTCATTGTTGCAGTTAATTCATCTGTCACATGTTGGACAATAATGACATGAAACAAAATGGCGACTCCTCAGCAACGAGCACAAACTGTCTTCTGGTATGTAAAAGACTGTGTGTTTGCGACTCCAGTACAAGATCTTCATTATTTACGAACCTGTAACCTTGACACAATTGCAACAATACCAATGGACATGTTGGACAGAACATGGCACGAAATCGAATACAGATATTGTTCGTGCTGCTAATGGTGCATATATAGAGGTGTTTTAGTGTATGGCAATGTGTGGAAATGAAAATTCTTTGAGTTTCTGTTTCGTTTAATACCGGCCTCATTTCATAATTCCGCATACTTTGTTACTTATGATTAATTAAAATGTGCGAGGTTTGAATGGGACATTCTGTATTTCCACATGAATATCTTACTATAAAAAACTTAGCCATAAATCAGTTCTTAAACTGAATTTATCAGGCCATGTGACCTCATCAAGCAACTCTCTTTTGGTTCTACAGTGTTATTCAATTTAGAAAGATTATAATACAATAGAAATTTATTCTTGTTCTTAATTAGTATAACAGCCCAGGTGGCCCGTCCTTCCACAGCTGTCTCCAATTTCCCGTTTTTCCCCTCTGCAGATCCTGCCATATACAGTCCCACCATTTTGATCTTGTTCCTTCTGGATATGTTAAAAATGGACATAAGTTTCCTATTAACCTCCATGCCCCAGTCTGATATATGTTGTTATGTCTACTTCTTTATATCTGCTTCTCAACATATTTCCACATTTGACTGCATTCTCTTCAGAATCTTTCTTTCTGACGTGGCTATATGACCATAAATATTATTTTCTAAGTCCATGTCTCAGCGCCATATGTTACAATTGGTGCAATTAAAATTTTATAAATATTTATCTTAATATCTCTTAAAATTATCAGAACTAAATTCTGCAGACAAGGATTTTGGAGGCGTTCAGCTGGAATTTTTGAAGAGAGAAGAAGGAACAGTGTAATTAAACAAAATATGAATGTTCAAACGTATGTTGTGGATTTCATAAAACAAAATGTAAAAAGAATGACAGAAGACAGATTCCCAAGAAGAATAGACTACTATAATGGTTGCCACATCATGGAAGATGAAGAAGATGGCCGAAAATAATGTGGATTGATGGTGTTTTGAGCATCATGGGAAAAATAATTGGATGATGGATATTGGAATCAGAGACATGTGGAGGAGAGTAACAGTGGGTGCAAAAAGATGTTGTGAAACATACTAAATAAAGCAAATAAAATAACTAAATGGAATTCATTGCATCGTAATGGTTCAAATAGTGATAAAAATACAAATGAAAATAACATACATAACAGTAGCAATCATAGGCCTGTTTCTGACAAAAATACTAATATTTGATATAATATAATGTTACAACAATTGAATGGTGATTATTGCCATTGGTTAAAACAAGTAGATGTACTATCTTCTCTACTATTCAATTATACTAGAGCATGCCATTACATCTTGAGAGGATGAGGGAAGCGTACAACGCAGTGGTATTAATAAGCTGTTATTTTATGCTGATGATCTAGTAATATGCTATAGCGAGGAGAAAATAAGGGCCAACACTCTATTGAATAACACTAAGAAATTGAGGCAGGAAGTAAAAATATATAGTCTCATGTAGAAAATCGTTATATAATGGAAATGGAGAGTTGATGACAAATGAGGCAAATTTTGAAGAAGTGGCTGGATCCTTCACGTTATTCCGTTGCTCATTTCTGTTGTAATAGAGGTCTGATAAGTCTTTTTTTTTTAAACAAAATTGTATTTGGAAGTACTTTTGGGCAGTAGTAAAGGGATACTAATGGAAAACATGCACACACTATTGAGTAATACTAAGAAATTGTGACTGGAAGTAAATATTAATAAAACTAAATATATACTCTCACATAGAAATACATTATATCATAGAAATGGACAGCTAATGACAAATGAGGGAAATTTTGAGGAAGTGGCTGAATTCAAATACCTAGGAACAGTAATCACAAATAGGAATGAGATGCACAAAGAAATTAAACATAGCCTCAATTCTGAAAATGCGTGCTATTATGTATTACAGGGACTCTTGACGTCCCAACTACTTTCAAAAAACGTTAAACTGAAAATATATTAAACTATTATTCTACCAGTTATATTATGTGGATGCGAATCATGGACTCTTACTTTAAGGGAGGAAAGGAGTTTACGAGTATTCGAGAATAAAGTTCTTAGGAACATTTTTTGGACCAAAGAGAGATTAACAGACAGGTGAATGGAGAAGACTATATAAGAGTGCACTACATGGTCTTTATAGGAAGAAAACTTAGGTCTCGTAGACTGCGATGGGCAGGACATGTGGCACGAATGGGGAATGAAAGACGTGCATGAAAGCTTCTTGTAGGAAAACCAGAGGGAAGACGCCCAGTTGGTAGACCAAGAATGAGGTGGGAGAATAACATTAACTATGATTTGAGGGAAGTAGATTATACAGGAAATGATTGGAAAGCATTAGCTCAGGATAGGGATGTATGGAGAGCTTATATCTGCGCGGCCTCTTTCTCTGGCTTAAAGTAACGTATTTGTTAAGTAAAACCTCATATCACTTCCTATTGTATTTTGAAATCATGAGTTATTTCACGACCGATGGAGCACTTATTACTCCATCTGTTGGTTTATCGATGAACCATCAAATCAAATTCTCTGGGAATTTAAAAATTCAGTATTTTTACTTTGTTGCTTTTTTTTTTAAATGTGGATTTTTCCCGTCCCGCGCCGTAGCCGAGCGGTTAAGGTAGGAAGCCTTGGCGCAGAGCTACGGGACTTGCGCTGGTTCGAGTCTCCATGTGGGAAGAAATTTTCTCATTGTATTTCGGCCAGTATGGGACCGGTGCCCACCCAGCATCGTGAGGCAATTGGGTAGCTACAATAAGTAGCGGCTCCAGGTTGAGGAACCAGCTATAACGGCTGGGGGACTCGACATGCTAACCACATGTCACCCCTACACTGGCTGTTGATCATCTACCTCTGTGATTGACACATGTGGATGTGAAGGGCCAGCAGCCGGCTGGTAAAAGGGCAACCGCTGAAAAGTGGAAAGACCCTCAATCGGATCGGATTTTTTCCAAACTGTGAGCTCTTTTGGTTTTTCTATTTGTTTTATTAAAGTAGCTTTTCTTTCAATTAGAAGTTTTTCAGACCAAGCATGAGCAGTTACTGCTGAAATTTTCACTTCACTGTTTTTTACATTTCTAAGATGTTCTTCTACCCTTGTTTTCAAATCTCTTTTTGTTTTTCCTACGTAAATTTTGTCTCAATCCCTTCATTTAATCTGGTAAATTCCTGATATGTTTTATTCTTCAACTTTATGATTTATGTAGGTTTTAATTATTGTGTTGAGGTTATATTCATTCTTCAGTGCCAATCTAATGTTAAACTTTAGGTTTTTTTATATTTGAAGAGAAAAATATTGGCTCAGACTGCGGTTTGAACCCAGGACCTTTAGCACTCTACGCGAATGCTCTACCAACTGAGCTACCTGAGAATTGCATTTATGAGATTCCCTGGAACTCACCTATTCTCAAATTGACTCGTCCCGCACGTGTTTTAGTTGAATTTAGTTTCTTGGAATAGGTAATGACGCAATTATATTTATCTTAGGTCATTATTGATGCCAGATGGGATCGGAAAAGGAACACCGATATCTTAAAAGAATTGAAGACTACGCCAATTTTGGAATATATTCAACAGTACCAACTAAATTGGAAACACCATCTTGAAAGAATGAGTTCAAATCGGATCCCCAAAGCTGTTTATTATTATATATCAAGAGGACGAAGATCACTGGGCCGTCCTACGAAACGCTGGAGGGAAAATTTTCTATAGGATCGTAACAGGCCTTGGCCTAATACTTGGAAAGAAGAAGATTGATACCTTCGGAAATGTTGTACCCCGCGCGCGCCTAGCACCTGTAGAGAGTTATTTTCTATTCTCGTGCTTACAATTTGAAGTCTAAGAGTAAATATGAGTAGAAAGAGGAAAATATTGACACAAGATGAAATTATAGAACTGTTGGAAGCATCAGATGATGAAATTGTTGGCAGATTTTCTTCTTCATCAGACGAAGACAGTGATCATGATTCTAACTCTATACAGAGCGCTGAAAGCGCTGGCTGCTGACTATTTTTTACTTCTTGTTGAATGTTGGTGGCATCGATGCACATAAAATAATTATACAAGAAAATGTGGGAAGAAAGATTGCTCACCGCGACTTTCTAAAATACCTTGGTCGGAGTTTACGGGACAGCTATCTGAAGAAAAGGGCAAGCATAAAAAGTTTGCCAAAATCTCTTCAAGTGAAAATAAGACATCTTATAGGATCAGTGGAAGAAGCTGAACCACTGATCATCAGAAAAGGAGGGAGGTGCCACTCCTGTGCCAGGGCCAAAAACCGGAAGACGACAAAGCGTTGCGCTAACTGCGGCAAGCCGATCTGCAAAGATCATGTGATGGAGTCCTGTCCAGACTGATTTTCTGGTGAGTGAGGTGTGTTTATATGTTATTATTTTTTTTAAATTAAACTTTGTAATATTATTATACAGTGTTATTGACTGTGATAAATACTTGAAGGCAAAAATATACCCCGCGCGAGTCCTCATGAAGGTTATGTATGCACGAGTAATTAACGGTTATTAATTGTGGTAACTGACCAATTGTCTCCTTTGTAGGTCCCTGGATGGTTTACATTCACAATTGGACATTAGGTGTAGGAGTTCACCTGAAATGAAAATTTAAAAATCGCTCTAGCGGTAACAATTTTCGATGTTTTACAACGAAACTCAGTATATCCTATTAAAATACCGAGGTAGGTATTATCCAAAAATGAGCGAAATCCGACATTAGAAGTGGAGGTTTGCCTGAAAGCCATGGTTACTTCGTCTCAGCGTTTACCCTACAATTTAATTAACCTTTAATATTTCATTTATTTAGGCGTAGCAACGCACCCCGGGTGTTAGCTAGCAGTCTGTATATGTTTGCGACTTCTAAACCCCTCAACAGATCTTCATGAAAATTTGTACATACATGTTTTCAAGTATGCCGAGCGTTTAGCCGCTTTCTTTTTCTTCTTCTAGCTCTACAACCATTTATGTGCCCTCGCTGCTTCTCCACGCATCCCTGTCCAATGTCCTCCTCCATCCCCGGTCCCCGAGCTTCCTCTACTTCATCCATCCACCTCAGGTCTCAGTAGTGTAAGCTTTCTGGTGGTATTCTCCTCCTCCATTGTCATTATATGACCCACCCATCTCAGTCTGTAGCCGCTATCTGTTAAGCTCAAAAACCAGTAGTTGTAGGAGTTCACCGGAAACGATGGTTAAAAGCCTTTATATCGGTCGAAAATTTCGTTGTTTGACAACCAAACTCAGGATATGCTATTAGAATAAACCGAGGTAGATATTATCCAACACTCAGCTATATCCGACCATTTTAAGTGGGGGTTTACCTTAAATCCGAAAATAAGAATTGACTCTAGCAAACCGCCATGTTTGATTTGTTTAAACGTATAACCTTATGTACACACATTTTCAAGTACGGAGAGTGTTTAGCTGCTATTATACTCTAAAAAAGATTAGGTGTAGAAGTTTATCTGAAACGAAATTTTAAAAATCATATTTCATTTATTTGGGAGCAGGAGCGCACTCTAGTCATTGGAAGTTGGAATAGTGACGGGAATCGTGGGAAATAAGTCTACTAATTCAAGCTGCAGTGTATAATAAGAAGTGTATTTTTTCTAATATTAATTATTTGTGTAATGAATGTATTCAACTTACCTAAGTTCCATTTCCCAAAACCTGAGCTAATATTTTTCAATCGCTCACGGCACTACACAAACAGAATGATAATTATCCATCCGAAATTTTAAACCGTTTAATCGTTGCTACGTTACAATGCAACACTACTCCAATGCTACATCAATCAGATCTCCATTCAGCGTAACATTTTAATTTTTGCATTATTGGACAAGCAAATGCATCGTGCCGTATGTCCTGCTTATCGCAGTCTATGAGACTTAATTTTTCTTATTATAACTGGTTCCCCATGTAGCTGATTGTTATGTAGTCTTCGCTATTTGCCTGTCTAACATATTGGCGTCTGCTTTACAACATTCAAACAAGACAAAACACAAATTTAACTCATAATTTTCTCAATTTTGAACATATTTTAGAATCGAGTGGACATGTAATCTACTGGTCTCTGTTCTCATCCCATTTATAACATAATCCTGAGTGTGGCTTCTTTCGGGAGAGAAGTAAAGTCGTGTCATAGATTTACAGGGGTTGGCCACAAAGCTATCTAGTCTTATAATTAAAATTCGTAATAAAAATAATTCGTTAAATTAAAATTGGTCACAGATATCAGCCGGGTTGTCAGCCCCCCCCCCACACACACGGTAATTTTCGGTGTCTATTGTACCTCTTCCGAGCTACGTTCAAGTTTTAATGTAAGTAAACCAGATGTATGACTGCATTTTAGAATAACAGTTTTACCCTTAAACGTGAAAGAAAATGTAGTTCGCTATCTAACACTCGAAATAAAGGAAATATTATTTAGAATATGTCTATATAAATTACAAGAGGATATCTTTATACTCTTATATATAATTATTGTGTACGTGTGTTTGTCACTCTACTAAAATACTGGATCGATTTTGATGAAATGTTTAATTCTACTGAACAACTTTTTAAGTCGGTATTACTTACTAAATGTGAGAAACAGTCCCCGAACCTCATGTGGACATCGTATTCATCATCATTGATATTCGCCTTAGATTAAGTTTAGGATTAAGGACTCTCCTGGCGCACCATCATCACCCATCACATCATCGGGACAGCCGTAACCCCGCCTTCCGGGCGCCTCAACCTCATACGTGTGTTACAATTACGCCAGTGCTATGAGTGAATGCCAGAAATGTCAAAATGGCAACCTGGGGCATTGAATAAAAATATGCATAAGAGTACAATATTAATTTGGTTTGGCCATGTATGCAGAATGTGTGATGAAATACTTTTATTGTTAAAAATCATTTCCAGTGAAACAACACTCAGACCGAAAATTTGATGGGATAACGATGTGTTACAAGACTGGAATATCCTGACACAGTTCAGTCGCCATCATGCGTTGGAACAGTGAGGAGCGTGCGTTTGCCATTGAGGCCTACTTTTCGAGCGGATGTTCTGTGATCGCAACCCGGCGCGCCTTTCGGAATCGCTTTAAATTAGCCCCGTTGGCCCCTGTCCCGGACCGGAAATCAATTGTTACGTGGGTCACTACGTTCAGACAAACTGCAAGTGCGACAAGACGAAGAACTGGAGTCCCTCGGCCGATTAGATCACCTGAGAACATTGAGGTAGTGAGAGCTTCAATGTTGCGATCACCACGGCGTTCTGCGCGCAAACATGCGTCTGCCCTTGGACTTTCCGATCGTTCTGTAAGGAGAATACTTCATGATGATCTTCATTTCCATCCATACAAGATGGCAATTGTGCAGGAACTTTCTGAACGTGACTTCAATTCTCGGAGGAACGCGTGTGAGGTTCTTCTGGAAGTCGTTCCTGAGGACGCTATTGTTTTTTTTAGTGATGAAGCCCATTTTCATTTGTGTGGATCCGTCAACAAACAAAACATGCGCTACTGGGCTGACACCAATCCTCGACAATTGCATCAAAGGCCTTTGCATTCACCTAAAGTCACAGTGTGGTGTGCAATTTCCTCAAGTGGAATTATTGGTCCCTGGTTCTTTGAGGAAAATGAAGTCACAGTGACAGTGAATTCGGACCGGTATGTAAACATGTTACAGGAATTTTTTTTCCCACGGCTAGATGAGTTGGACTTAGGGGACACTTGGTTCCAACAAGACGGTGCAACGGCACACACTTCAAGAGCATCGATGACTGTTTTGAGGGAACACTTCCCAGAGCGCCTTATCTCAATTAGGGGCGATTTGAAGTGGCCGGCCCGCTCTCCCGATTTGACCCCTTGTGATTTTTTTCTATGGGGTTATTTGAAATCCCGTGTTTATGTGAACCGTCCAGAACCCTACAAGATTTGAAGACCAACATCCAGGAAGAAATTGCCAACATAACGCCTGCTATGCTGGCAGGAGTCATGACAAACGACCCAGAAATCGGTTTACTCAGTGTATGGAGAATGGGGGACGTCACCTACCTGATTTGATCTTCAAAACTGAGTAAAACAAAACTTTATGTATGTGCCTATATTATAAAAAACGAATAAAAATTTTCTGATTCATACAATGCATTTTATTAAGTTTTAAAAAAAGGAAGTTATGCTGCCGCACCCTGTATATAATTCTTCTGTAAGTGTGTTTGCCACTGAACTCCTCCTATACGACTGAACAGATTTTGATTAAATTTTTTGTGTGTATTTGAGTAGGTACGAACAGATTTTGATTAAATTTTTTGTGTGTTTGAGTAGGTACATGGATGGTGTAGATTCACAATTGGACCCTCTAGAACCAGTAGGTGTAGGAGTTCACCTCAAGTTAAAATTTAAGAATCGATCTAGGAGTCACATTTTTCGATGTTTCAAAACGAGACTCAGTATATCCTATTGAAATAAACCGAGTTAGTTATTATCCAAATATGAGCGAAAATCGACAATTAGAAGTGGAGATTTACTTGAGACACGAAATTGAAAACTGCCTAAACGACTGGACAGATTTGGATGAAAATGTTTGTGTGTATGAGTGGGCTACTGGATGGTTTAGATTCATAATTTTACTCGGTAGGTGGCGCTGCGGTCGGGTTATAGGATTTTTATGTCATATGTATAGTCATCTGCATTAACGACATATTCAGCGCCACAACAATGTGACGTCATGATGCACGGTTAACCCTTAAATTCGTAATGTATCCTTTTAGATACATCAGTTGGTTTAGTTAATTTAATATTTCAAATAAATCAGAAGAAAACGAACAAAAATAAACCACTTAAATCCACACATAATTATACAATATACCTAATAATAACAGTTATACAAGATTCCGTTTTCACTGCGGTCCGCCACATTCAAATATCTAACAGAATAAATTTGTGTTTTGTCAATTTAAGGGTTAACAGATGACACTGATGAGTTTTCTTGCGAACGTATTTTATACGTTTTAATTAGTGAATTTTATGGTGAAAACGTAACTTATATATTTATGGTCCAGCTATGGCACAAGAATTGTACGTTCGCGCAGGACATGTGTGCCGGATCCGCTAGTTAAAATACAGTATAATATATAATCACAATTTAGTAGATGAAATAAACATTGTTTTATTCTTATGCACTCGCAACGCACAATACGTTGGAATTTGAGTTATTTCAAAATGGCAAAATTTCTGATGAATTTCTTAAAACATTGGAAATGAAAGTATTTAAAAAAGAGATAAATAAATTATTTTTAATGTTTTCAAACAATTTAATAAAAAATATCCTACATTAGCGATAGATGATGTGGTGAAAATAACAGCAGAATTTATAGGTGAGTCAGCACGGAACATACATTCTGTTCGTAATGAAATTGTAAATAAAGGATATCTGTTGACAACATGGAAAAAGCATAAACGTCTGATTCCGTTGACCAATATATACATTTCTGCCATAAATAAATAAGTTCCTAATTATTAGTACCATCTTATCTTGCATCTGTAATTATTTTTACATCAGAACAACCTAAATATATTAATTCCCTCGGTATTCGCTAAAAATTATTCCAGGATAGGGATGTATGGTGAGCGACCATGAACCATGTACTATAATGCTAGTGAGTTAGTTAATATATTTGCTATCAGTGTGGTGTCTAACAATTGGAATTAAGGAAAACAAAACAAAATTTCTCGCACATTTTTCCATACCATAGCAACCACGCAATTAGGAGTGGGGGCACACCTGGAAAGGAAATGTAGAAATCGTTCTGTCGATCCTAATTTCCTGTTTTCCTCAACGAAACTCGGTACTTGGTATTTACATAAAAAGAGGAAGTTTTTTTTTTTTTTTCCAAATATCAACAAAACCCGAACATTAGAAGTGGATGCTTATCTGAAATCGATAATTAAAAAAAATGTGTAAGCGGCGCCATGGTTATTTTTTTAGCATTTCGCTTAGTTTACGCATTTCCTGTGCGACGGTTTTTCTTCTTTTCATTAGATTAATGTACCACGAAAACATATATATATATTTTTTTTACTTTTAGTACCTCCCGACATTCCCACTACTTATAGACTATGTAAAACTCTATCAATACTGTAGGCCTATACCAATTCTTCTGTATGTGTGTTTGTCTCTCTTCTCCACCTAAACGACAGGGCCGATTTTGATGACATTTTTTTGTGTGTGTTTGAGTGGGTCATTGGTTGATATAGAATCTCAATTGAATCATCTAAAACCATTAGGTGTAGGAATTCACCTGAAGCGAAAATTTAAAAATCGCTCTGGTGGTCACAATTTTCGATGTTTCACAACGAAACTCTGAATATCCTACTAAAATAAACCGAGGTAGGTATTGTCAAAAAATTAGCGAAACCCGACAATTAGAATTGGAGGTTTACCTGAAATATAAAATTAAAAACTGGCTAGTAACCATATTTGGTTCGACTGAGTGTATTCCATACAATGTAATTAACCTTTATTATTTCACTCATTTAGGCGTAGCAACGCATGTCGGATATTAGCTGGTGATAATATAAACCGCAATAACTTCTGGCAAATTTTAGAAGAAGAAATAATCAACACATTCATTAGAGCCGCCCAAAGTCTTTATGTTAATTCCAGCAACTAACTCACCTTGTATTTTATACACATCCCCGTTTAACGCTTTTACTTATTCATTTACGTTGTAAAACAAAATGTTTTGTTTATTGTAATTCAGATTTTTCTGAAATAAAAGAACGTGAAATTGTAGTTATTTTATAGCAAAACAAATTTTCAGATATGTTCATGCCGTAACCACGTGACCGAGATTGTATTGTTGAACCGCGACGTCATAGCTTATTGAGTGATTTTGCGCGTTATTATTTAAAAAATATGTAATAATGAGTTCTATATGTAGTGCAGCAAGTCTATAGTAATGTAGGTAGCAAGAACATTATTTATTTATTTATTTTAGAATTTTACGATTTACCCAAAATAAGACAAACATATTAGTCATTTTTGTCAGTTCATATCAAAGGAATCTTAGGCAAATAAAGAAACTGGCTATGGTGGATGAATATAATATAACCTACTCGGAGATCAGCGCCCCAAGCGTTAAGAAACTTAATGAGTATTTTATCTTTAGGATTTGCTGGATTAGCTTCCCCCCCCATCTATTAACCCGACCAATTTGAGGAAGGGTACACAAGGTCTCCGACGAAAAATATATCATTATGAGTTGTACAATTGTTTCGATTTAATTAATTTACACTTTTTCCATTGAAAGTGAAATAATTTTTGCTACAATCCGACATTTTGTACGGTTCATAGTTTAAAATTCATTAGTTTCGTGTTTAGAGAACTGGAATGAAGACCACAGGCCCCGTTTAACAAACCACAGAACACGAAAATGACTAATGTGTTTGTAAAACAATAGACATGGAAATGGTTTAATTTACTATTCAACGAACAAATTGTTCAAAGAAACCTGTATGTGGAAATAATTACCACATTTCTTCCTTTATTTCTTATCCTTAATTTGGCACTGTATTTTATAAGATACATTACTTTTAATTAATTTAATAAATAGTGGAAAAATGAAACAGTAAGAAATATTTAAATATCTATAAAATTATACTACAATATACACAAAATAAATTATGGTTATGCATGATTTTTCACTCCAGTCCGACCATTTAAGTAAGCTGGCATGAGATATTTAATTTCACCAATTAAGGGGCTAACCTCTGCCTTTTTAGGCATTACTTTTAGGTCTCCTATGCCACTCAGACACGACTGTCCGTACTTTGGAACATATAGGCCTATATGCTTTGCAAGGAGATGGAGGGCTTCGCCGAATGAGGGATCAACTCAATCCGGTGCCTTCTCCGAGACAGCACGAACATTTAAAACAAAAGACGCATTTCAAACACACATCTATACTGAACAAGGCAAATATGAGAATGAATTATGATGGCAGATAGTGTTTTGTTACTATTTGGGCGTTAAAGTTTACCTACATTTGTCTTACAGATGAGGAAAAATCTCCCGATCGTGGATCGAATCCGGGCGAATTCCCACGTATAATTTCACATAACACAAATTGTGAACATTAAAGTTGCTTCACAAAGTGGCACGTGAACTGTTATAAAGATTTTTAAGTGCTTACATCCCAAAATAATGTAGAACAAAACCATAAATAATTATTATTTATTTTAAATAAAATCCTACACCACGCAGAAATGTTAGTTGTTACGTAAGTAGTCTTTATTTTGTATAATAGATGTAAGTGTATTAAAACTCAAGATATGTAATTTGTAACTCCTCCTATATATACTACATTCATAATTATTACTCTTTGAAAACTTGACAGAGATTACTATTTTACTGTCACTCTGTAAAACATTATGATGAAGTCATACACTGATATAAACCGTACATTTTAAGTACAATTGTCGAAGATAGAAACTCCACACTTTCTGTTACTTTGTGTTTAGTTACTAAAGTAATCTCGGATAAGATGTCAAACAAAATTCATCACATTATTTCTTGTAATAAACAGTACCGGTACATAAAATTACCGCCAGATCACGGGACAGTTAGAGTTAGTGATGATGGGGGAAATTTTTCCTGAAACACGTTCTATCGTAAACTATATCAGAGGTTTAGTGCATTTCCAACTACTGACAATATTTTAATATAAAACATTGTGGTCTTTTAATTGTCTTGGTTCATATTTGTGTTATGTTACTTGCGTCTTTCCCTAAGTATCGCGAGATCAAACCCGCCGAGGTCGATGGATTTTTAGTATGGAAGAATCCAAGGAACCAGTTCTCCGAGAGAGACTTCAAGCCGTGAGTTCCGTAAAAGAACCTCAGGCATAAACTAGTGCTTCTGAGCAAAATATAATCTGCCTTCCTCCATCCAAGTAATACCTTAATTTCCTACTAGATGTCTCTTTGAGGTTATGTATTGACCACTAGCTGACATATGTAGGAAAATAAGCGTAACTAAATTAGATTGGTTAAGAATGTCTCCACTCGGGAGTAAACTACTACCGCTACTATATTTACATGGAGGTAAGTCAATGGAAAGTGGTACACACTAGGCAACAGAGCGTACCATGCACTTCTCGGATTCAAGTTAGAATATATGGAACGACCCGTTTGGCTTATGCCTGCGAAACCTGACCTTGAAATGGCCGAAATACAATAAGTATTAGTTTTCGAAAGGAAAATATTTGGGAACATTTTCGAGCCAGCAGAAATTGGAGATGGACCTTGGATAATTAGAACAAGTGATTAACAAAATATATAAATCTTATTAATTTCATAAGAGTACAAAGATTAATTAGGTTCGGTCATGTGTGCAGAATGTGTGATGAAACCTTTAACAACTAGACTCCAAGTCAGACATACAACTAGATGTAATGATGATGTGTTACAAGACTCAATGATATTTATATATCACAGTTCAGCCTGCATATGCTTGTGACTTCTAAACCCCTCAACCGATCTTCAGAAAATGTGTACATATATGTTTTCAAGCACGCCGAGTGTTTAGCCGCTATAAATTATGTTCTAAAAATGAGGTTTAGGAGTTTACCTGAAACAAAAATTTAAAATCATATTTAATTTACTTAGGCGTAGCAGCACACTCCGGCCATTATAAAGTTGAATATAAAACATCATCAGTTAAAGGAAGCGTTGGAAATAAATCTTTAAGAAGACCTAAGTAATGAAGCTGCAGTTAATAAGAAATATGTTTGTTCTAATATGAATTATGTGTGTAATGAATGTATTGATACTTGCTTAACTTCCATATCCCAAAACCTGGGCTAATATTTTCCAATCGCTCACGGCATACAGAAGAGAAAGACAATTATCCATCCGAAATTTTAAACCGTTCTATCGTTGCTACGTTACAATGCAACACTACTCCAATGCTACATGGATCAAAACCCCATTCAAGCGTAACATTTCGATTTTTTCATTGGACAAGCAAGGCATCGTGCCACATGTCCTGCTCATCGCTGTCTACAGGATTTAATTGTTCTTATTATATCTGGTTTCTCGTGTGGCTGATTGTTATGTAGTCCCCTGTCTAACATATTGGCGCCTGCTTTAGAAAAGTAAAAAAAAAAAGTCCATATTTTTTCTTAATTTCGATCACATCTTGGACATGGAATCTACTAGTCTCTGTTCTCATCGCATTTATAACTTAATCCTGAGTGTGGCTTCCTTCGGGAGAGAAGTAAAGTCGTGTCATATACGTAGGACACTAGATAAGTTTTGAGATATGCAACAATGGGCCATGATAGAGTTTCCATACCTATCATATCTTTTCAAACAACTCTCCAACACATTCTATACACCGTTGCATCCTCTGGAACCACTTCTGGAAGTAGCCACGCTACTCGATCTCAGACATTGCACTATGCTCCTCCAACAGCATCTTGTGGGCTAGGAAATTGGTGTCCGCGCATGCAGTTCTTCACGTTCGGGAACAGGAAATAGTCGCACGGGGCTAGGTCCAGACTGTAGGCTCAATGAGACATTCATTTCACAGGTGTCTTTTCCAGAAACCTAATTGTTGCATTGGCTGTGTGCAAAGAGGCGGAGCAGAATTCTCCGCAGTCCAGTCTTTGGCCGCTTCTCCTGGATCTTTGAGAAAACTTTGGGGAGACAAACTTCTGTATACCATTTAGCAGTGACTGTCCTCTGATCCTCTAGCACAATTGTAGCCAGATGGCCACTTGTTGAGAAGAAAGTGGCCACCATTTTCTTTCCCACACTCCTAGGCCTTTTGACTTTGGTCGGAGGCTGCTCATCTGGGATGGCCCATACCTATGATTGGTGCTTTGTTTCACGGTCATACTGGTAGATCCAAGTTTCGTCAGCTATCACTATGTCTGACACCCGGCGGGAGTCCCCGTTGTTGAACTCGCCAGCAATTCTCTACACATTCCACCCTAGTGCGTTTATTATACCCTTCTGACAAGTGGTGTGACACCCATCGAGAAGAAATTTTCCTCACTCTTAAGTATTGGTGCAGGATGGTGGAAACACTTGGCGAACTAATCCCTAGGCCCCCCTCGATGTCCTAATAGGTCAGTCGTGGATATTCCTTAATCAGAGTCTCCACTGCTGAGACGTTTTCTTCCGTCACTACTGTTGTTGGTCTCCTACTTCTCCCTTCATCTTTAAGGGATGTTCTCTCCCTATTAAATTCAGGAAATCAGCGGAAAACTATTGCACGTGAAGGAGCAAGCCAAATAAGTTTATCGAATAATAAATTATTTACTTCAGGTTACGAAATTACAAATTAGTGAACATCCATTCTTTAAAAGCATGTTTGGGAACTCATGGTGAAGATTGATTATTCCAATAGCACAGATACTCTTGTCATCTATCGAGTAAGTTCATAAGCCTTGCGCACCCACAGAACTGTTATGTAGCAAAAACTTTAGTTTACCTTCCCTTAATGTTTGTGTCCTACAGAAAAAGTGTGCATGAGCCAAAGTTTATAGAGTTGTCACTATATGGAATCACATATATGTGAAGTTGGTAAACAAGAAATAGATAAATCTTGTATTATCCCAGAGGTATTATATAAACGAAAATGCGCACAAATTGTGCTTAGAGTTAAACTTCACTTTACTTTTGCAGTTGTTATGAATCTGTGCAGGTCTCAATTAATGATTTGGGTCGTTTTTTACATGCTGTGACGTGGTAACGTTCACAAGACAGTTCACAAAACTCGCACACGCATGCTGCGCCTGGGTCATGGTAGGCCTTCACTTTACACACTTTGTGATGGTATCCATGTACTGCTAGGGGAATTTACAAAATTGCGAAGATCTTGATTTGTAGCCATCCACGTTCGATGTACCATTGCTTCTGTTACGTAAAATTCTATCCATATTTCTTAGCTTGGAGCCCTGCTAGGAGGTCTTGGCAGGCTGCGGTGGATGGTAAGACTATCAGCATTCGCAATTGTTCTATGAAGAAGCTCTCTCCTGAGAGTTCATATTTCAGTCAGGAGCGTGTAAATTTGGATATACATAGTATTCTCTTTAGATAGACCGACTTGATTCTCTCTATGTGAGTCAAGGCCATATGAGTTCCAAACCATAGCTCACGATCGGGATTATCTTCGTGTCAAAGATCTGCATTGCCGTAATCATAGATAGCTTTCTTAGGAATTATTGCCGCTGTCACTCTGCCTTCTACATGCTTTTTGAAAGTTTTTCCCCTAATCTGTAATGTTATGCCAAGAAAGTAGAAAGGGCTTACAATTTTCAGTGGATCTTGATCACCCCTTCTAAAGTTCATGCGTACTGTTTTTTCTCTGTTGAAATGCAGAGGTATTAGAGATGTATTAGAGTGGCCGTGACAAAATATAGTAGTATTATTTATTTTTCATATTAACAGTTAAAATGAGTGAAAAGCATTACATTTCAGTGTTAAATACAATTAACGTAACATTTATATTTATATACAGCATTAAAATAATGTATTTTGCTTAGATAAATATACCGTCTTATAGTCTGGAACATAAATTACCACTACCATCTTTGGCAGGATACTAGGTGTGTTTCCGGGCTTCATTTTATTATCCAATTTGGAGCCATCAGCAAGGTATTGTATGAAATTTGTATTCGTCATCAATTTTTATTATTATATTGATATTATTTGATGTGTACGTCCATTGACTTTTAATAAGCGTTTATATGTAATTCATTCCAGCTGGAATCTTATTTTTATCTAACAAGGAAAGTACTTATGTTGGACCAGTTGGATTGTAACAAAAATTGGAGGATATGTATGTTGAGTGACATTAAATATGACGACGTTAATCATTTTGCTGCAAAATTAATAAAACTCATGTTATTTGTCATTAAATTTCAATAGCGTCATTTGCCGGTTCGTAACGGCACGATTGCTCATTGCAGCTGGTTCCAAGAACAAGTACAGCTAGCGGGGCGAAGAAAGTGAATATTAGTTTCCCACCTTGTTAACATCAATAAATATTTTTGAATACGTTATACGGTTAGCAGAGCACTGTATAGGGCCTACTTTTTGTTATTTGAAATTGTACTTACAATGTATTGAGTTTTTTTTTATGTTGAATTAGAAACAATTAGTACACTGTACGAATACTCGATTGCGGGAGTGGAAAAAACATTCACACTCCGGTGCCCTGCTCTTCAGGTAACCGTGCCCCTCCGTTGCAATATTTATTTCGTTAGTTTATATCTCTCTCCCTGTCCCTTATTGTTCTTCCCTCTTTTACCATACTATCATTTTCTATTTTCATTTGTTTATATTATCTTTTCCAAATGTTTTACTTATTTATTTTGTCATGTACCGATGTTAAGCTTCTTTTCCCCTATTTTCTTGTTCCTTATTTTGTGTTAAATATTATGCATACTATTGAATTTGCAGTGAAATTACTAATATCACGGTGTTCAGTATCCTTCATTCAACATATCTACAATTTTTGTTACAATCCAACTGGTCCAACATAAGTACTTCCCTTGTAAGAGGATTTAGTGGAAATCAGTGAGAAAGAAAATATCTCATGGTTAACCAATTGGGTAATCTCTAATTCGAATATACACTGTTAGATGTGTTTTAGCTTATATTTGTTCTATGAAATATATTTGCATAATTATTTTAAAGTTTACTTGTAATACCATAACCTAATAACGTACCACCAGACATTTATTTTAAATATTGGCAGAAAGATGTTAATTTTTTTTTCTATGTATAATCCTAAGAACTTTATTCTCAAAAACTCGTAATCTCATTTCCTCCCTTAAAGTAAGAGTCATGTTTCGCACCCATATAATATAACTGGTAGAATAATTGTTTTATTTATTTTCAGTTCAACGTTTTTTTAAAGGCGTTGGGACATCAAATGGCTCTGCAATGCATAATAGCACGCATTTCCAAAATTGAGCCTATGTTTAATTTCTTTGTGCATCTCATTCCTATTTGTGATTATTGTTCCTAGGTATTTGAATTCAGCAACTTCCTCAAAATTTCCCTCATTTGTCATTAGCTATCCATTTCGATTATATAATACATTTCTACGTGTTGCCATATATTTAGTTTTATTGATATTTACTTCCAGTCCTAATTCCTTAGTGTTACTCAATAGTGTGTGCGTGTTGTCCTTTAGTATCTCCTCGCTATCGGCCAATAGTACTACATTATTAGCATAAACTAACATCTTACTAATACCATTGAGTTGTAGGCCTTCCTCATCCTGTAAAGATTTTATGGCATGTTCTAGTACAAAATTAAATAGTAGAGGAGATAGTGCATCTCCTTGCTTCAACCCATTCTGGATTTCAAAAGTGCCCGAAAACTGTTTGCCTATACGCTCCCTACTCTTTGTGCCATTTAGACACATTCGTAAAAGTCTAACTAACTTTTTTAGCCTGCATGTACAAATTTTCATGAAGATCAGTGAAGAACCTTCAGAGATTTAAGATTTTACACAAATTAACATTTGCAGCTTTATTTATATAGACTGAAATTCAACCTTCAGTTTGTATCTGATCATTTAAGTCTCAAATAGGAGTATGATATTAGTCAAAATTCTGAAGTCCTCCTCAATGTATGTAAGAGATACCCAAAGTTATTTGTATCGCAGGCCAAATGGAAGAAATACCAAAGATTGAATGGGTGATAGGCCCCATTATATCTGTTGTGGAGTATATTATTATTATTATTATTATTACTTTTCTAGAAGAGATAAAATAAACATTATAATTAAACAAAAGATGGATGTTCAAACTTCAATTGAGAATTTGATTAAAAACAAACAGCCATAATGGTATGGTTATGTAAGTAAAATGGCAGAAGACAGATTCCTAAGACGAATACTAGAATGGGTTCCACTCAGTAGTATAAAAAGAGGACGGCCAGAAATAACGTGGATTGATGGTGTTTTGATGAACATGAGAGAAAAATGATTTGACGATGGAGATTGGAATGACAGATGTGGAAGACAATGAGAATATATTAATTGCGCACAGGATGAGCTTGTCAAACATTGTGAAATGTTCTAAATAAATAAATAATATAATATTAATAATCATTATTATTGTTGTTATTATTATTCATCAGCATCAAGGATTAGACCTGCTGGTCTGTTCTGATCTCATGTTAGAATTGGTCTGTCAATTATTATTATTATTATTATTATTATTCACTTCCTGGTTTAGTCAAGAGTTGTTCCGTCTTCACTAATAGATCTAAGACCATCTCTTCCGTTTATTATTATTATACATAACTGGATTCCTTTCTCTTAATCTTATATGTAATTACAGGATAATATAAATTGCATTGAATTAACATATAATTTAATCTAAGTCAGCTGCGGTGCATTGGAGTTTATGTTCCTTTTAACTAGTTCCAAAGAACATGTGTTCAATCCCGGCTGGGGTTGATGGATTTTTAGGCTGAAAAAATCTTTGGGACAAGTCCTCCCAAGTCTGAAGATTTTCTGGCTTGTAAAGGAACCACAAGTCTGAACCAAGCATTACACATCCAGGTAATACATTAGTTGCCCACTAGGTGTCTCACTGAGGTAATATACCCTCCCATTTGACTTGCTGACATCTAGCATTTATGAATCATTATTTTTAATTTAAACTTAACTTTTTATTGCATTTTAATACTCTGATACTCTAAATACACATACTAGCACATTTGATAAGTAGTGGTAACACTGTTGTAAACAGCTTTCCTAGTGGTGACCATCGTAATCTTGTAGTATGTTTTTGAGCAGTCTGTGTTGTATAAATATGTAATATTGAAAGTCTGGAAATAGCAATATTTTGTGAATACATTCACTGTTTCTCACATGCAGTAAGTAATACCATCCTGAAAAGATGTTCAGTAGAATTTGTTTAGAAGGTAGAATTGGGAAGTACTCACCAGACAGGAGCCCTTGTGACTATAACTTATTTTCAAAGACCAAAGAACCTCTATGAGGTATTTGATTACAATCAGGAGTTCATATCCAGAAAGCTCTAGATTGATCAGGTGAGAGAGGTATCCTGAAATGGCACTGCAGATGAAGTGTGCAGTCTTCGAAGGATTTGGCAGGAGACTATAAATGAAGTTCATAATGGCAAAAGTAACGTAAATAAATCTTTACTGATGTTATAGCAGTGTTGCATTTAGTTATTGAATGCACTAGTATGTGTTAAGTGGCAGATTTCCTCCAGTATTGACTTAAAAATATATATAAAATCTGTGATAGGAAGTATTAAATTTCATTTTATAAATTCATTTAGAGTTTCTTTTATATTAGAAAGTTATGCAATTTTCAGTTTTTTTAATATAGTCATAATGTTTTCAGGAACTATTCACAATGAGTTGCCAGTTTACTATGGATGATGAAGTTTGTCTGCCAAGCAAATTAACACAAATTGAACCAGAAGTAAGTTATAGTAAAAGATTGACTATTTTTCATCCTGAGAGACTAAGGTTAATATATTTTGTAATTAACAGGATATCAAGATGGAGATAAAAATAGAAGAAATAGAGATTGAGAATGTTACTATTAAACAAGAGATGTCTCCAACTCTGGATCCACTTGCAGCTGAAGACATAAAGTCTGAGGTAATGTTTTTATTGGTTGAGAATACCAATGTCGTCACCCTTTCACTTGTCTGAAAAATTGTAGTCCAGTTGTTGTCTCAAAATCAGAAAAATAGTTTATTTTCATCATAATTATTATTATTATTGTTGTTAATATTATTATTATTATTGTTAGTCCTATGGCGTAGATCAGTGGTTAAGGCAAGATACCTTGGCACAGAGCTATGGGACTTGCACTGGTTCGAGTCTCTGTGGGTGAAAAAAATTTTTGATGGCATTTCAGCCAGTATGAGACCAGTGCTCACCCAGCATTGTGAGGAATTTGGGTAGCTTCAATAATTAGCAGCTCCAGGTTAAGAAAATCAGCTATAACGACTAGGAGACCCTACATGCTGACCACATGTCATCCCAACACTGGTGGAATGACCTCTGTGATTAATATGTTTGGATGTCTGGCCAGCAGCCAGTTGGTAGGTGAAGGGCCTTCTAGGCCTGTTGGGCCATGGGAAAAAACATATTGTTCTTATTATTATTATTAATTATCTCTTTGCATTGTAAGTGGAAATAAATTATTAAATCACAAAAGCAGTAAACTGATTTCAGGAAGGAATTGAACATACAACGAATTACAGCATTAATAGCAAAATGTAGAATAAAATGGAGACACCATATCCTACAAATGCCAAACATTACAATGGCAAGAATTGTTCTATATTATAATCCAAGGGGTACAAGAAATATAGGTCGATCTTTAAAGGGATGGCTTGAACAATTTTGAGTTGGAACAGGCCAACAGGTTTAATCCTTGAAGATGATGATGATTATGTATTATTATTTAGATTAACATTATTATTATTATTATTATTATTATTAGGAATTTCTCTACAATACAGTAGTTTTCCTACAACCCATTGTAAATTTGATTCCTCTGTAATCCCTATTTTCTGCATGTTAATGCTCTTGACGCCATACTCCTATACACTCCTTGAACCCACTGTTCTTGTTTGGTCTCCCCTTTCTTCTGTTGCTCTCTGGTTCAAAATTGAATATCATATTAGGCATCCTGTCATCTGACATCCTCCTTATGTGACCAAACCATTTTAGTCTTCTCTCTTCAGTAATTTATAGAACATCCATTATTTATCAGATTTTAGTATTATTTCTAATTTTGTTGCTTCTTGAATTTCTAGAAGCCTGCCTCCAGAAGTACATCTCTGACGCCAATAGTTTATGTGCTTACTCTCTCTTTAATATCCACATTTCCGCACCATGCAATAGTATACTCTGCACTAATAACTATTAATATTTCCGCTCCACTGCACTGAATTTGACATTGTAATTGTTTTCTTTGCTTGACTTACTCTTTTGTTTGTCTCGTTATTATTATTATTATATTAGTAGTAGTATTTTCATCACTATTTATATTAATGTTAGGCCATGAATTTTAATCTAAATATTTGTAGTAATCTTATTTTTGTGTTGCTATTGTTCTTCATTTAAAGATTTTATTATTTTGATGCTAACATTATTTATATTATAATTTTTATCATTATTATTGTTATTAATAGCATGGTTATGAAATTTAATATTAGGACTATTATTATTAGTAAAGGTAAAGTTATTTGTGTGTCAGTGAATATGTCTATCTGCTCCTTAAACTTAGAAGGGAACTGTCAACAATTATGTGCCAAAACCTATCTTAAAATTTCTCCCAGAGAAGCATAGAAGTTGCGTCCAAAAAAATTAGCTGACTATTTT
Organism: Diploptera punctata; assembly: GCA_030220185.1. Taxonomy (NCBI): domain Eukaryota; kingdom Metazoa; phylum Arthropoda; class Insecta; order Blattodea; family Blaberidae; genus Diploptera; species Diploptera punctata. Next base: position 1,014,231 of record JASPKZ010008348.1, read on the forward strand.
AACTGCAAGGTACTATTATTATTATATTATTATTAATATTATTATTATATTATTATTAACTTTTTCCTTGTTAACTTTACATTGTATAGCCTATTATGTATTATTAATCAACATGTAGATAATTTATAATTTAGATTATATGTATAATTTAACCATGGCGAAGTGGAAGAGAAGGCCATGAGGTAAAATAAATAAATAAATAAAAATAAAGTAAAATCCAGTGCCACATCTGATCATATAAGCTATAGGGATGTAACACTACTCTAGAATTGATAGGCTGGATAACCCTCACTACCTGCCATTCAAGCAACGACCTCACTCCATTCTTACTCATGCAAAGAGTCCATCTCCTTCATACGGTGGGTTGACATTGTTGGATTTTGGCTTTGATTTCTGTACCTTGCAGATAATTTTTTGGATGTGGCCTTGGTACATTACAATGCTTCTCTAAAAGAAATTTCAAAATAGATTTCAGCATACATTAGTTGACAGTTCCCTTGTAATTATTGTTAGTAATGTTATTCTTGTGATTGTTATTGACATTAATTTCAAAATTCTTTTATAACTTTAGTGCTGTTAACATTATTTATATTAATAAATAAGTTGGGTCTGTCTTTATCTTACCTCATATATTGTTGTTTCTTGTAAGACATGATTCGAAGCTTCATTTTTGCTCCATCATCACTTTGTGCAGACTAATGATGGAGCAAATATGAAGCTTTGAAACATGTCTTACAAGAAATAACAAAATATGAGGTAAGATGAAGAGAGACCCAACTTCTTTATTAGGTAGATCCTCATAATGTTACTTCTTATAATATTTTCATAATGTTTTATAACTTGGTGATAGTTCAACTCTATTGTAGAATGCAAGGTACTATGAGATTGTCAACGTTACCAGATGTCTGTATTTGTGATGTTACATTTTCAGATGGACCAGACTGAAGATGATTTGGAGAAAATATCAAAATGTAGCGAGGTAAATAGTGCCCCTCTTTCATTGCAAGTTGAAAAAGCTAAATATAATGACAACATGAATAATGAGAAATTCAAATGTTTGATTTGTAATAAGTCTTATTCAACAAAATTTAGTCTTTACGCACATTCTAACATTCACAGTAACGAAACACGTTTCAAATGTTTGGTTTGTAGTAAGTCATTTACTAAAAAATGTCACCTCACATCACACTCTTATATACACAGTAATGAAAAGCCTTTCAAATGCGTACTTTGTAATAAAGCATTCATTCAGAAATCCCATCTCACTGCACATTCGTATATTCACAGTAATGAAAAGCCTTTCAAATGTTTAGTTTGTAATAAAGCATTCATTCAAAAATCCCATCTCACTGTACATTTGTATATCCACAGTAATGAAAAGCCTTTCAAATGTTTACTTTGTAATAAAGCATTCACTCAAAAATCCCATCTCACTGTGCACTCGTATATCCACAGTAATGAGAGGCCATTCAAATTTGCAATTAGTAATAAGTAATTTACTCAAAAATTACATCTTATTGAACATTCATAGGTCCATAATAATCAGAAACCTTTCAAATGTAGGTTTGTAATAAGTCATATTCTAAGAAATAATGTCTTTATACACCTTCAGACATTCCCAGAAATGAAACATGTTTTTCATGGGTGTTTTGCAATAAGTAATTTAATCAACAGTCTCATCTTACTTGGCATTCATACATTCATAATAATGAGAAACGTTTCAAATGTGACATTTGTAACAAGGGATTTACTCGCAGATCTTACCTAGTGCTTGTATACTCACAGCAATGAGACACTTGTTAAATGCCACATTTGTAGTAAATCTTTTACACAGAACTCTCTTAAACAATATTCGTATGTTCACCCTAACAAATCACAATACAAATGTTTAATATGTAACAAGTCGTTTACTCAGAAGTATCATTTTGCACAGCATTCATATATTCATGGTAATCAAACACCTGTAGAAAACTCTAACTTTTAATAAGGTATTTAATTTTATTCAGTGCACTTATCCAGTTGTATCCAGTTTGGAAATCAAGCTTTATCTATAGACACACAAAATTAAAAATCTTTAATAGTAACATTAAATATGCGCTATTACATGCTTATAAAACCTGAAAAACAAGTTAAATCATAGAAAGTAAATTGCACATATTTATAAATAGTTGCCTAAATAAAATATTAAGAACAAAATGGCACAAAACAATATCAAATAAAGAATTATGGGAAAAAAAACTGATCAGAGAGAAGTTAAAATAAAAATAAAATGCGAAAATGGAACTAGATAGGACATATATTAAGAAAATATTGTGATTTGATGGAAATAATTTCATTAGATTGGAAGCCACAAGGACGCAGGCAAAGAAGCAGACAAAAACAGACATGGAAATTGAAGAAATTGAAAAGGAGGGAAAACCTAGAATTAGGTGAAAAAGTTGCCTCAGAATATGATGCATCGGCGACACTTAGTGAATGCCCTATGTCCTGATTACAGATAAAGGAGATGATTTAATTTTATTAATATTTAAAGAAAGTGACACAATGAGGTTTATTTTAACTACTATTAGATTTATATTCATAAATAAATTATGGAAAATAATATTGAGGTTTTGAGTTAATAAAAATTAATTAAATGAGTCATATCTCACCTGATACTGTGTGTTCTTCAAGCACGAAAATTACAGTTTTCAAGAGGAATCCCTCCTGTCTTCAGTCATCATCAAGTCTGTTGAATTTTAGTCTACATCTTCAGCTTCAAAGTTACCATCTGTTGTTGATTTGATCATACTTGAGAGTCATAAATTTTTAATGTCCCGGCAAGCGGGATTTAATCTCAATGTTCTTAAATTAACACTAGTTGGCAACTTTGAATAATATTAATAATAATAATAATAATAATGATTTATTTTAGCTGGCAGAGTTAAGGCCATAAGGCCTTCTCTTCCACTCAACCAGCGAATAGTAAAATTATACAAAAATTACATACATATTACAATTTTAAGATATTAAAATACAGACTAAACAAAATACAATGATGATGGATCTAATACTAGCTAATGCTAACAAAAACATAGAATATAATACAATTAAAATGATATAAAATAAAGTAAGTAGCTTCCTACATGATTATTAATAGAATGCTCTATATAGTTGTTATGTAGTTAATGTTTTCATTGTGTCGAACTTAAGATATCAGTTAATTTGGATTTAAATAATGATAGCGATTGACAGTCCCTGACATGACTGGGAAGTGAGTTCCATGCTCTAGCCATAGATATTGTGTAAGATTCAGAGTACAGACAGGTCCTGTGTTGTGGTATCAAAAGTAAAGAAGAGTCTTGTGATCTTGTTCCTAAATTGTGATGAGCCGATAAATGTTGAAAACGTGTTGTTAAATAAGTTGGTAACTATGTGTGCAGAATTTGGAATAGTAAGGTATGTGAATGTAAAGTTCTTCTGTCATTTAGGCATAGCCATGATAAGGCCTGAAATGAAGATAGAGACCAAAATTCAACAGGCATAACAATTACTGATAATCAGAGGATTTCTCTTAAAAACTGCAGTTTCCATGCTTCAAAAACACAAAATATGATGTGAGATACGACTCATTTAATTAATTTTTAATTATAGAGTTAGATTATAACACATCCCTCATAATTGTAAATTTCTCGAAGGCTAGTTTCGATACTTCTGTGAATCATCTTCAATTCTATCTAACTGTTGAGTTTGGTGGTTGTTTGTTATCGATCCTGTGGGTTGTTTATCACTTCCTCTAGTGGCTGATCAATGAACTTCCAAATTAAACCTTTTTTCCTCGGGAATTACAAAATGATTTTTATTTTATTTTTCTGGTGGTTAAATAAAAGAAAAACTGAATTTTAAACTCCCAGGGAAAAAGATTTAATTTGTATGTTTTTTGTTCAGATACCAGAGAGAGTAAGTAACAATGTACAGGATCGTACAATTAGATAGAGCTGAAGTCTTGGACAAATCTACAATAGTGAGGTGAGGTGATTCTAACTCTACAATGTTCACTGTAATTAGAATTCACTTGTAGTAAATCTTACTTTAAAAAATATGTCATCAAAAACATTTACATATTCACAGTTATATGAAAATTTTGCAGATTCTAAGCCACCTATGCAAATTCATTTAAAAATGAGGGGAAGAAAAACACAATATTTTGGACTTAGGAAAATTCACTATGAGGTTTAATTTAAGATATAAGTATTACATTTCTTTACATCTCACCTCATATCAGTCTTCTAATTAAAGAAGTTTCAAAACCTAGATAGTTTCGTCATCAGAAATTTCACAACCAACGTTTATCATCCAGGAGAACTGCTTCTTACTCCTTCTGTTGGTGGACAGATAAACCTCCAAATCAAATTCCCCAAAAGTTTCAAAAATAGAGCGCAAGGCATGGGAAAATATGCTCATTAAGAAAGAAAAACTTATGAATTTTTAAATTCCCTGGTAATTTGATTTGATTTGGAGATTCATCGGTCCACCAACAAATGGAGTAAGAAGCAGTTCTCCTGGACAACATAACATTGGTCAAGATATTATTGAAGTTGAAGCCACTTAAGTGTTGAAACCGCTTCAATTAGATGACTGGATATAAGGTGAGGTATAAAGAATTTTAATTTAAATAGTAAACACAATTTGTTATTGCACTATGTAAATAATTGCCTAATAGAAATGTATAAGTTGATTTTTTCCCAAAAAAAAGTGAGAAAATGAAGTTAGAAGTTGAGCTCAAATTAATCTAAGATCACAATATTAACCATATAAAATATGAATTGTTCATTACTAAGACAGTGTAGCCATCTTATCATCAAAACCCACTAACAAACAAATGATTGCTAAATAATCTGCTGTACTAACTTACCATTTTCTCACCCTAACTTGCCCACTAATGAATGTGGACTCCCATGATAGATTCCCCTTATATATGAGCAAACATGTTGACAATTGGCTCTAGCGAGAACATGTATTATTACTTTATTTTATTTAAGTGAAATTTTATCACCTCAGCTCCTCCTTCTTCTTAGACTTGTTTTGAAACCTTCTTTGGTTCTATCCCCATTATTTTCATGAGCAACAATGTTCGTGAAAATATTCAGAATGGAAACAAAGTAGGTTTGAAACTAGTATGAGTAGAAGAAGGCTATGATGTGATGCGATAAAACTTTACTTAAATAAAAAATAAGTAGTGTTATTTCCTAAAAAAAAATTAAATGTTTTCACATTTACCAACATGATGCTAACAGTAATTTTTTTCTCCATTCAATTACTCACGGTGGCATAGAATAGCCAAATATTTTCATATAATTTTTTTTCTTCTTTCATAATGATCCTTGTCACATTATATATATTTATGTTGTTGATATACTAAAATAAAATAAATATTTTATGGTGGATAAAATGGAATTCTTGAAGAAAGAATTATAATTACTTGTTTTTTGTATCTCTTGGATTTACTAGTTACTACTTCTCTGAACACCATGAATACTGAGAGATACGCAGCATACAGGAAATACAGGAGGAATAAAGAACTGGCAGACTTACAGACATACAAACATCTGAGGAATAAAGTCAATCAGACTGTTAGAAATACAAAACTAAAATATGCCCATAGTCCATCCATAGTAATTCTGCCCGAAGGCAGGTCCTTCACCGCAATCATAGCACTTTCATGCTATCCTTGCAGCTTTACTAGGGAATTATAGGTGTGGTAGCTTCCCGTTGCTTTCCACACCGGTGAAGGATGATGATGATGATGAAGATGATAATGATAAGGATGGTGATGGTGATGATGGCCATATGATTTCGGGGACCGTTTATGCCCATAGTATTATTACACAATCCATGTCCAACTCATCTAACATGTGGAAAAATTTAAAACCAATAGGCCTCTGCCAAAATAAACTACAGGTAGAAACAGCTAACCTACTACTAGATGAGTTGAATGACCATTTCACCCGCCTCTCTACTAACAATTCACGATACAGACAATAGATGAACTAGTGTCATATTCCCAACCCACCCAAGACAAATTCTTTTTTTCTTATATCTCACCTGATGACACTAAAAGAGCAGTATTACATATTAAATCTAAAGCACAAGGAATAGACAATATAACAATAACTCTCCTACAAAAAATAATTGACATTATTCTCCCGACAATAACCCACGTTTTTAATGCCTCTATAATGACCGCACCTATCCCAGACTCTGGAAAATGGCTCTAGTTTGTTCAACACCGAAATCAAACACTCCCACTACACTCGATGATGATAGACCAATTAGTATTCTTCCCTATTTATCTAAAGCACTGGAACACATAATACACTCACAGTTAACAGACTACCTCACCATACACGACTTACTTGATGAGCATCAGTCTGGTTTTAGAACAGAACATCATACTAGTACTGCACTATTTGACATTGTAGAGGACAGAAGAGACTCAATGGACAAAAGCAAATCACCGAAATAGTCCTACTCGACTACAGCAAAGTCTTTGACACAGTAGATATGGATTTAATTCTAGCTATACTAAAGACAGTACATCTGTCAGAAAACAGCCATGATTGGTTTAGATCTTATGTCACTAATCGTCAGCAATCAGTGTCTGTTAATAATTGCATTTCTTCCTGGCGCTTGGTGAGGAAAGGGGTACCTCAAGGTGGCGTTCTCACTCCTCTTCTCTTCTCAATTTATATTAATGATGTGACCAAGAAACTACAAAACTGCAAGCATCATTTTTACGCCGACGACTTACAGATTTGCACACACTTTAGGCCTGACGAAATTAATGAAAACATTGACAAAGTAAACACAGACCTAAGACATATATCTTTATGGTCCAGACAATACTGGCTAAAACTAAATGTAAACAAAACGCAAGCAATAATTATCGGACATCCATAAACAATAGCAAAATGCCGGCTGTCATATTAGATAATAAACAAATTCCTTATACCGACGTCGTTAAAAACTTGGGGCTTTACTCAGATTCTAATTTAAATTGGCATGCCTAAGTAAAACAAACATCTAAAAAGATCTTCTCCATAATGCATTCCCCAAAGCATCTCAAAAATGTTCTTCCTACGGCTCTTAAAATAATTTTAATCCAATCCTTGATGATGCCGCATTTTGACTATTTTGACGTTCTACTAACTGACGTAAGTGACGATTGTCTGACAAACTGCAGCGTGTCCATAATATGTTTATCATATTCATATTTAATGTTCGAAAAGACGATCACATCTCTCCATTATTCCACGAATTGTCATGGCTGCATCTAAAAGAGAGAAGAAAATCACAATTCTCTTATTTAAGATCCTACATACCTCGATTCCCAATTATTTATCATCTCGTTTCCAGTATCTATCCTCAAACCATAACTTAAATACAAGACCACAACACAGTTGCTTGCTCAATATACTGCAACATTGGCCATCACATCACTCCATGTCATATACTATCTTCACTTCTCGCAACTGGAATTCCCTACCACAAGAAATAAGGGGCTACCAAACTTTGACATCTTTAAAAAGAAATCTAAATACATATATTTGCTCTAACCTCCACTTCATCATTGCCCAGTGTAAGGTACATATATTATTTGGTGTTTCTCGTTTAATTTATCATATTTATATTATTATTATCGTAAGTATTATTATTGTTATTACATACTCATTCACTGGCACTATCGAACCCGTAGGTTCATGGCCGCGCAGACATAAGCTATCCATACATCCCTATCCTGACCTAATACTTTCCAATTATTCCATGTATAATCTACTTCCCTCAAAATCATAGTTAATATTATTCTCCCACCTCATTCTTGGTCTACCAACTGGGCGTTTTCCCTCTAGCTTTCCTACAAGAAGGTTCCTTGCAAGTCTTTCATTCCCCATACGTGCAACATGTCCTGCGCATCGCAGTCTGCGAGACTTAACTGTTCTCATTATTTCTGGCTTCCTATAAAGACCATGTTGTTCATTGTTATGTAATCTTCTCCATTCACCTGTCTGTTCATCTCACTTTGGTCCAAAATTTTTCCTAAGTACTTTATTCTGAAATACTTCTAATCTCCTTTCTTCCCTCAAAGTAAGAGTCCATGTTTCGCATCCATATAATATAACTGATAGAATAATAGTTTTATATATTTTCTGTTTAATGTTTTTTGAAAGGAGTTGGGACATCAAGAGTCTCTGCAATGCATAATAGCACGCATTTCCAGAATTGAGCCTATGTTTAATTTCTTGGTGTATCTCATTCCTATCTGTGATTATTGTCCCTAGGTATTTGAATTCAGCCACTTCCTCAAAATTTCCCTCATTTGTCATTAGATGTCCATTTCCATTATATAATGAATTTCTATGTGTGACCATATATTAAGTTTTATTGATATTTACTTCCAGTCCTAATTTTTTAGTGTTACGTAATAGTGTGTGCGTATTGTCCTTTAGTATCTCCTCACTATCGGCCAACAATACTACATCATCAGCATAAACTAACAGCTCATTAATACCATTCAGTTGTAAGCCTTCCTCATTCTCTAAAGATTTAATGGCATGCTCTAGTACAAAATTAAATAGTAGAGGAGATAGTGCATCTCCTTGCTTCAACCCATTCTGGATTTCAAAAGTGTCTGAAAACTGTTTGCCTACACACACCCTACTCTTTGTGCCATTTAGACACCTAACTCTTCTTAGGAATTCCGAACTCCAGCAGGATACTATATAACTTATCCTATCTTAATTGAACCATATGATTTTTTGAAGTCATACTTATAGTTGATGTACAGTACCATGATAGTCCCATTCCTTTTCTAAAATCCGGATTATACCAAAATCTGATCTGTTGTAGACCTGTTTCTTCTAAATCCACATTGATGATCTCCTAGAATGTCATGATCTATAGGGAGTAAGTATGCTTACTAATATATTGTTTTTAGAATTTTGTACGAAGTTGAAAGTTGAAGAGATGCCCCTGTAGTTGTTGCAATCAGTTTTATCTCCATTCTTATATATTGGTACGATGATTGATTCCTTCCATTCAACTGGAAGTTCTTTTTCCCAAATCACACTAAGCAACCAGCGTATCTTATCCATCAATTTTTCCTTCCCTGACTTTATTCAGTTTGGCTGGGATCTCATTTGAACCTGATGCTTTATACATCTTCAATTTTTCAATCGACATTTGCCAACCTCTAATGCACTTGGATCTGCGACACGCATTTCTGGACTGGATGTAAATGATCCTCCTCAATTTCTTGTTCTGTATGTACATTTAATAGCTGATTCAAGTAACTTTACACTCTATTTAATATACTCCTGGCATCTGCAATCATATCACCATTTTTATTCCGAACTATGTTTGTTCGAGCCTGAATGAAAACTTTTCTTACTATCTAATACCCGGATATAATTCTCTAATGGTCCTATTTTTTTTTGCACTCATTTCAAGATCATTTAATCTTCTCTCTCAATATATTCCTCTTTTTTCTCTTTCGTAACTTGGTGGTTTCCCGGCTAATACTACCCAGTTGCTTTAAATTTTCCTCATTTGGCTCATGTAACCATTTTAATTTTTGCTTAGCTTTATTTTCTTACAATAATAGGCACATTCCTCATCAAACCATTTCTTTGTTTTGCCTTCTTTTTTAAACAACAAATGTCTTCTGATGCTGGGACCAGTTAATAGTATCTCTTATACGAGTCTCCCATTCCTTATTTATATTAATTTCTTATTCGTTTGCCACATTGTCATCTGAAGATTTCCAATACTTCAAATCTATTAGCAATTTTGATTTAGTATTCTTGCGGCATTTAATCATTTTTCAACGGTTTTCTACTTCAAATTGTACGAAGAATCATCTTTAGCGTTTGTTCCTCTCATAACCGATAGCAGTTGTCTGATTTTCACTCTGACCAGATGATGATCCGAATTGCAGTCTGTCTCCTCCTAACTGAGTCTAACATCGATGGGCTGCTACAGTGCCAGCGTTTATCAACTAATACATGATCTATCTGGTTCCGATTTTCTCCATCTGGAGGACGTCCAGGTGGATTTCTGAATATCCTTATGCTGAAATGTTGTGATCTTAAACACTGAATTCTGTGATGTGGCAAATGTGACTAATCTAACCGCGTTGTCGGCTTACTATCTTCGTGAAGACTGAATTTCCTTTTAGTTGGTTTGAATATATATTCCAGACCCACTTTTGCATATAAATCTACCTAAGATAATTTAAATATGATATTGTGAAAGACTATCAAATAAGCATTCTAATTCTTCATAGAACTCATCCTTGATCTTGTCATCTTTATCTTCTATGGGGGCATGTACATTTACAATTATAAAATCATGTCGTTTACCCTTTAGAATTATGTATGATATCCTATCACTAACAAACTTAAATATCTCCAATAGCGAATAGGATCCTCCTCCTGACTAAGAAACCCGTTCCAAATGCAGGTCTTTCTGCACCCCCGTAGTATAATGCAAAGCTTCCTGATTCCTGACTACCCTCTCCGGGCAACCTAATTCCTGTAAAGCGACTATATCCAAGGGCGATTTATCTAATTCCCACGTTAATATCTCTAGTGCCCCGCTATTGTATAAAGTCCTAACATTCCATGTTCCTAGGAACATGTCCCTGTGTTTGAGCCTTTGGCATGGGTTCCCTGAAGTAGTCCCCGCCCGGAGAACCGAATGGGGGACTATTTTACCTCCGGAAAATTTTACCCCAGTTGAACCCATGTCCGCATTTCTTGACGGTTGTATTTTTACGGTGAAAGATCGTCACTCTTTCGCCCAAGGTACTTTTTTCGTCTGGCTTATCACCTTCAGCCAGTCCGGCATGGGTAACCCTATCGGCAGCAATGCTACCGCCGGCATAGCTCTCAGGATCATTTATTGTTATTATCGTATAAAATGTTTGTACATGAAATTTACATTGCTACGTTTAATATATCTTTAACTGTTTATAATTAGTATAGCGTGTATCTACATTTGTCAAATATTTATTTGTATTTGTGCTGGTTGAGTGGAAGAGAAGGCCTTATGGCCTTAACTCTGCCAGAATAAATAAAACATTATTATTATTATAAGATTATTTTTATGTAATACACTGTGTCCACAAAAATAGTATCATACTTTAAACTACTACTACATCGCTTTGGATAATCATATCTAAATGGTATTGGTGACAATCAAAAGAGAAATACAAAACGTTTTTGCTGTACCTCATAGACATTCAGTGTGGCCTTCATGAGTGACGCTGCAGATATCGAGACAATATTCCCATTCACGCCACACACCCTCCTATGTATGTGAAAAAATGGACTGGATGGCAGCAATGATACGAAGCTAGACTTCTTGCAGGTTTTGAGGCAATGGGGGTACATAGACACGATCCTTTATGTAACCCCATAAAAATAAGTCAGAGACCGTCAAGTAAGGTGACTTCGGCGGCCACTTGTAGAAAACATTTCATCATCTCCGGCATGTCCAATCCATCTTCCTGGAAGCGGTCATTCAGATGCTCCTGAACATGCAAATGCCAATGTGGAGGTGCTCCATATTGCTGGAAAAGATATGCATTGCCTTCTTGTTCCAATTGTGGAAATAACCATTCAGTGAGCATATCAAGATAATTTGCATATTTACCACACAAACTATGATTAAATTTACTTTAGTTTCTGTATTGTTGTCCATTCTCCATTGTTGACACTGTTAACATGCACAAAACGTTTTAAGTTTCTCTTTTGATTGTCACTAATTTCCAGTGGCGTGTATTCAATAGACGCAAGGTAAGCACTGCTTACCCAGGACTAAAAAATAAAAATAATGAGAAACGTCATAGAAATAATCAGTATTGATTAACATAAAATTTCAATGCAATTTAAAAATAATATTAGTGACCTGGTCATTATTTGTGTAGTCGATTTGTTCGATCCAGCTCCCCAGCTATAAACCACTCTTGCTCTACACGATAAGCTATAAGTTGCTCGGATGTGATCGTGGGTCGTCGTAAGTTTTCGTTGAGTTATCTGTGGTCCTGCAATTCCAAAAGTGCGGACTTGGCGAGTAGTGGAAACTTATTTTAAATCATAATTATTACACTCTTAATTAAGCTTGTGGTCCTACAATTCTCAATAGTAATTGTTGTGTCTATATTGAAGTATTAGTATGTTAAGATAATATTATGGTAAAATATATTAACATCATTTTAATAATGGAATATACATATGCGTTATGGCTGGAAGGTAAGCACTTCAGCTTCTTGCGTACAGCAGTGTTCAAAATGTGGAAGCTCACAATCAGTCGGGCATGACAGTGGATAAAGCGCATGTAACTGTGTAATATGTGCTATCCTAAACGTAACTTCGCCTGGAGCGCATTTGAAGATGAGGAACGAGTAATGCAAAGTCGTAGACCTACTCCTGAATTAAATATCACAACTAAGGCGTTTCATGTCGCAAATTTACAATAGCAACGAGTAATTAAAAGGGTGTCCTCGTGCACAAAAACTGTATTGTTGGACATGTTTTCTGTTTAATAACGAAAGATCTCTATGGAACAGTGTGGGATATTGCGACATGGGAAACATACATAAAGCCATTAAAAAGCGTAGTCTATCTAAAAATCATTTGATCTCCATTATAAATGAAAAATCTTCAGTAAGTCAAGAATTGGACATATGTTGGACAATCAGGAAAAAAAAAAATCGGGATTTGCAACTCAATCTTGTAAGAAAAAATAGAGGGGGCAAAACGCTTCATCGATGTAGTTTGTTTGTTTTTGTCAGAGTAGAGATATGACGCGACTCTATCAATAAATACAATCACGTTGAACTCGTGAAATTACTCGGTGAATATGACGAGAAACTAAAGCACCATTTAGAACATTCTACGACATTTACAGGAATGTGAAATTTAATCCAGAATGATCTAATCCATATTAATGGACAGATGTATTAATGGACAGATCAAATGGGGAGATCAATGCATCAAATTTTATTTGCATTGTTCTAGATTAGGCAACAGACATAAGTAATTTCTCTCAGCTGTCTCATGTGTTTTGGATGGTACAGACGGTGGCCAAGTACATGAACGACTTTTAGGACCCATTAACATTTTTGATAATATAACAGTCGATGCATTATACAAGATAGTGGTTCAACTGATTCGTGATTTCGGATGTGAGAAGGAACTTACTGCACAAAGTTATGATGAAGCATCTCTCATGGCAAGTCAGTTGAATGGACTGTAATAGAAAGTGAAAAACACTTTTCCAAATGCAATTTTCGTTCATTTAGTATTATTCTAATCCGTGACCATCATTAAAGAATACATTTTATTCCTTACTTTGAATGGACTAGCTGCATTCTTTTTCAAAACTAATCAAAAGAATAGGGTTTTTTGATGAAGAAACAAAGAAACGGTTGGCAAGAGTGTCTTCAATGAGGTAAAATTACAGTTCTAGTTTGGTTGGAATAGTACATGAGTATCGGGATGTGCTAATTTCTGACTTTGGAAAAACTATGAATCCGGACAAGAATGTTGGGATCAGGAATCCTATATTGCTGCACATGGAGTATTAATCACACTGCAAGATTTGATTTAAAATTTATATTGAATACGTTTGTTAATATTTTCCTTGTAACTGACAGTTTATTTGATATACTGTAAGCAAAATTTCACGATATTGATTACTGCATAAATAGATTAAAAGAATTTTTAAAAAATCCTAGAAAACAAACGGGAAGAATTTGAACAAGAAAAAAAATACGAACTTCAGGTGAAACTTTTGACACCAAAACAAAATACATACAAATGTACGTACAAATTTTTGACACTATACTGTGTCAAATAAATTATAGATTCAGTAATTTAGACTGATTATTACTTTTAGAACTTTTGAATGTGAAAAATGTATACAATTAAATTATCTGTTTTTCGATAATTCCATTTTATTCACTAAAATACAGCTATGTAATATATATAAGGTAATTAAACGTTTAGACGGAATTAAATTGAAAAGGGAGTAAGTGTCAAAATAAAAAAAACTCATTTCCTCTCCATGACTTTCGAAACGGAAAATACGATATTTCAGTAAAAAAAAAGTTTCTGGCATTTACTTCCAAATTGCTTACCCTAAAAAAATATCCAATACACGCCACTGCCAATTTCATTTAGATCCAAAGTGATGTAGTAGTAGTTTAAAGTACGATACTATATATGTGGACACGTATTTAGTTAAACACATTCCAAGAACTGAACAAATCAAATTTTCTCAAAGAAAAACTGGTTCAACTTTAGATTACCTGACCTTTGACTATCCATATTATATTCTTGTAATACTGTTGCTGTATGCACTTCTTCTGTCTTTACTAACATTTTGTAATATTCTACACCTTATACAACGATACTTATAATATTTGTTTTACAATTGAATATTTATCTATGTATGCAATGATTTCTTCGAGGTTATGCTTAATAATTTTACACAAGTGTGAAAGCTTAAAGAAACTTCCACTGAATGATGAAGATATCTGCACGATTAGAAGGATCAACATTTGAAATAATTTTTTTTTGTGAAATGGATGTTCACTCACTTAATTTTGTTAGATTTCAATGAGATAAGTTGGTGTACATTATATTAGTTTACACTTCATTAAATAATGTGCATGTAATTTATTTTGTTAGATTAGGAAGAGGTAAGTTAGTGTACATCCATTTTTTCGGAATTTATTATAAAGTTTGGTCATATTGATTTAATATTTATGTGGTTCTATCTATCGACAGCTCTATAAACTTTCTCTAGGACCTCACGGAAATGTAGTTCCATCTAGCAACAATTCTATAAAGTTTTTATAAACTTTAGCACATGCGAACTGTTATTCTGTAGAACTTTGAAAATGTATTAGGAAAGGTAAACTAAAGTTTTTCTGAAAAATTATCGTCTGAACCAGGAATCAAACTCTGGACCTCCAACTCTATATGCCAACATGCAGCCCAAATACTATTTGAGACATGGTAAAAACGCTAATATTTCTTTCCACTTATACAATTCTCTCACATCTGAAGACATACCTACAGCTATTAACAACGCCATCAGATTGACTTATATTCAAAGTATATTTAATGAGAATAGTATAACAGGCCATATGTCAATGTAAAGAGTCAGAAATCTGGGATTCGATTCCTGGTGCAGACGATAATTTTTCTTTTAAAAAAATAAACCATGTACATTCTCTGTTGAGAATTTTATTTTGTTTCTTGTTATATTTGAAGAGAAAAATTTTAGCCCAGGCCGAGATTCGAACCCGGGACCTTTGGCTTTCTAGGCCAATGCTCTACCATCTGAGCTATCGGGGCGAGTTCCGATCTAGACGCAAATTTCGCTCTTATATACACTGTAATTCCCAGCACCAAATAGAATGAAGCCTCTGCTTTTATCTGTGCAAATGGCGGCTTCTTAGTTAGGAAGACATTTATCGGGAATTTAAAGTACTTTATAAAGCCAGTAGGGCTTCAATTGAAGAATAAATTATATTTGAAGAGAAAAATTTTTGCCCAGACCGAAAATTTTTCTCTTCAAATATAATTTATCCTGTAGTGAGAAGTGTTAAATTAATAATAAAAACATCAATTGTTTCATGTTGTTTGAATGCTTTGCAATTGAATTAGTGAAGTGCAAAGGAAAATATTCCACTTTTTGTTCTTTTCAAACTGAGATTGCCATTTAATGCCTTAACATAATCTACATCCAACAATAAAAAAGGAAAAAAAAAAATCCTTCATTTTAAACTCTATTAAAATCATATGTAAAATGTTCAGTGACATGCAAAAGGAAAATATTGATTTAGTTTGTTTTTAATTCAAGATAATTCAATATGAACACAAGGAATTGTATAACAATATATTCAACATATTTGTGAGTGATCAGAATGAAAAATGGACCATTTCATTCAGAGCTATATTATTATTGAATCCAACCTTTCGAATATTATATTAACACATTATTTAATAATCTGATATTGTTAAAGATATACTTTTTTTTTTTAAATATTTCATATATTGTGAGATGCAAATGCAAAACATTCCACGAACTTTGGACATTTATTATGAAATAACAAGCATTTTGTTATTGGGATCAACTGATTCTACAAGACACCAATAGTATCTATAAATAATTATGTGAAATAACATTATGAGGTTTTCAATTAATAAAATACAAGTAAATGAGTCATATCTCACCTCAAGCACAGAAACTGCAGTTTTCAAGAGCAATCCCTCCCAACTTTGAAGATATAGATTGAAATTCGACAGCCAAAATGATGATTGAAGATAGGAAGAGTTCCTCTTGAAAACTGCAATTTCCTGCTTGAAGAACATGAAGTAAGAAGTGAGATATGGCTGATTTAGTTAAAGTAAATTTTTCTCTAAAGTGAACCAAGTTCTCTATAGAACTTTTTTTTTCTCAAAACTGTGTTGTATTGAATGTTTTCCTTTTGCATCTCACTGATTCATTTGGATTTCATAATAACGTTTTACCCTTGGAATTCAGACTTGCATCTACTGGATTGTTAATAATACTTTGTTATTTATGCTATGTTATTTAATATCTTTTTGGGGTGATAATCGATATATGGTTCGATGGCGGGTTATTGCTGGCTCTATAAAACTGGCGCATGCGCACTGTTGTTCTATAGGACTTAGAAAAAATATATCAGGTTAGTTTAAGTGCGGTTTTTTATGTTTTATATTCTACAATACAAATAAGATAACCGTTATGAGAATCTTTAATTTTATTTTAATGTCAGATATAAACAATATTTAGTATCTTGTGATGATTATCAAATCTTTCATCTTAGTGTGTAAAAGCACAAAACTACAAATTAAAGAGGGTATCAGTCAGCGTCTTCTTGTAGAGGTAAATGTATATTAACATTAATTCTGTATAAATAGTACAATTACTTCGCGTGAGTAAAATTGTTCCCATTGCAAGAAAGTGCATAATACAAAATCTCGTAGTTTTTCGAATGCCATTTCTGGTAAAGAAGAAACATTTTTTTGAGGGTGACGAGTTGTCTTTCGATTAAGAATATAACAACGAAATTCAATCAGAGTGGAATTCTAGAAATTGATGTTGATTCATCAGATGAAGAACGTACCACGCCATCTTCAGATGTAAAAATAGAGAAAAGAAAAACTTGAAAACCCCTCTAATTGTTAGTTTCAGGATATGAACCAGAGATTTCCCGACTAACGAATCTAAAACGCCATCGCTTGAGCCAGCTCGATGGATGTGGCTTCTTTTTTTTTTTTTTACAGAAAAATATGACAAAAACAATAAATTTAGGTCACCGGTAACCTATGTTAACATTTGAATATTGCAACACCACATCAATCGCACCTAGCAAGCAAGATTAAATTTACCAGTATTTTGGACTGATCTTTTTTTATTTTTCTCACGTAACTGCTTTCTTTGCTGCTAAAAATATTAATGATAACGGTTATTTTTCAAAGAAATATATAATTATTATTTGACAATCTCTTGTCAAAAACAAGTCAGTTGCTGCTACAAAAACAGTTGGAGTATACATCACCGTACACAACAACAAGTAACGGAAACTCAACCTGCAGAAGATGGAAGGTAACTTCCGATAGCGCTCCAGTTAATTTAATTATAATACATTAGCAAGTTGAGGACGACGTCACCTACCAACAGGTACAATTTAATTTATAACTTTCCTCATATTTTATGTTTCTTCAAACACGGGAACTACTTTTCGAGAGAAGGAGCTCTCTCATTTTCAACCTACATTATGACTATAGGATTTTCGTTGGAATCTCCATCAGTAACGTTGCCATCTGGTGTTGATTCGATGAACTTTGAGATGAGGTTACGTTCATCAGGAATCTCGAAATTCATGGATCTAAATTTGTTCTTCTGTATATATATCTTCTCCCAAATTGTCAATTCTAAGGGGTTTTCCAAATGTTTTAAAAGTTGGGCTTCTTTTTCAATTTTATGATTCTCCAATAAACTATATGCTGCAATAGCTGATTTTTCAATTTCACCGTTTTTAATATTCCTGAAGTGTTCCTTAGTGCGTGTCCAAATTTCTTTTTGTTTTTCCTATGTACACTTTATTGCGGTCCCTACAATTAATTTGATAAATTCAGGATTTTTTGCTATCTGGGGTGTTAAATTTCTTATTAGTTATTAATAGATTACCATGGCTAAATGTATTTATCTGTGCCAATGTAATATTGAATTTCTTGAAATTTGTTATGTGTTTCAGGATGATGCGTAATTTTTTTTAATTGTTTTCCTTTCTATGAATCAGATTGCAAGGTAGTGTATTCTTTTAATATTTTTTGTTGTCTGAATTTCTTTAATTTATTTACAAATATTTCTTTTCCAAAACCATTTAAATTGACAATTTGAGAGAAGATATATATATTCAGAAGAACAAATTTAGATCCATGAATTTCGAGATTCCTAATGAACGTGACCTCATATCAAAGTTCATCAAATGAACACCAGATGGCAACGTTATTGGAGATTCCAACGAAAATCCGGTAGTCATAATGTCGGTTGAAAATGAGGGAGATTCTTCTCTCGAAAACTAGTTCCTGTGTTTGAAGAAACATAAAATATGAGGTAAGATGTTAAAAATTGACTCATTAATTTACGAATTAAGAACCTCTTAATGTTATTTCCCATATTTAACTGTGAATAAACCTTTGCCCAATTCCTTAAAATAACTTTCGGAATAAATACCCAAATTAGTTGAATGCAGGCTTTCACGGCCGGTAATCATAATGTTGAGTGATTCCGGGTTGTGTGGCCGTGGTCCATAGTTGGTGTTGATACCAGACGTTTCGCCTCAACTGCGGAGGGCATCTTCAGTGGCGAGTGCTTCTAGGCGTGTTTCCTGGTCGGAAGATCTACTTAGAGTGAGCGCTGTGGACGTTGTATTAGTGGTGGGTGCAGGGTGAGTGGGCGTGGCTCTTGCTGATTGGCTAATGGTCGTCTCCTTGTTGTCCCTAGTGTTAATGCATTTATTTTCTAGTGTATGATACCAGGCCTTAGCCAGTTTGATACCTTCCTCTTTTCTGTTGATATTTCCCTTATGCTTGTATATTTCTATAGCCTCTCGGTATAATCTAGGGAAATAGTAGGAAGTTGTGGCTAAAACTTGTGTATCGTCGAATAGAATCTGGTGTCCATTCATAATGGCATGTTCTGCTACAGCTGATTTATCCATTTCTCCTTGTCTGCAGTTTCTTTTATGTTCTGATAAACGGGTGGCTATACTTCTTTTCGTGGTCCCTATATATGATTTACCACACGAACAAGGAAGTGGATATACGCCGCAAGTGGAGAGAGGTGGCTGAGGATCCTTAGCTGAGCGAAGGCAGTCTTCTATTTTTCTTGTAGGTCTGTAAACTGTTTTTATGTTGTATTTTCGTAGGAGTTTTCCGATACGATCTGTGACTCTTTGTACATATGGTAAGTAGGCTATGCTGGTTGAGGGTGTGTTATCCATTCTGACGTGCTGTCTTCGTGGATGTATGGTTTGTCTTATTTCCTTGGATGTGTAGCCATTTTTCTGGAAACAATTGAACAGATGGTGTTGTTCTTGTTTAAGGTGTTGTGGTTGGCATAACTTAGTCGCTCTGTCGAACAGTGTCTTAATGACACCTCGCTTTTGTCTTGGATGGTGGTTAGAGTCTTTGTGCAGATATCGGTCTGTGTGTGTAGGTTTTCTGTAAACTGTATGTTGAATTTCCCCATTGCCAGTCCTTATTATTTGAACATCCAGGAAAGGAAGTCTTCCATTATCTTCTTTTTCCATTGTTAACTGTATTTTGTTGTGTCTGCTGTTAAGGTGTTGAAGGAAACGTTCCAATTCTTCACTGCCATGTCTCCATACTACGAATGTGTCATCAACATAGCGAAACCAATGTTCTGGAGACTTGCGAGCTGTTTTTAGTGCTTCTTCTTCGAATTTCTCCATGAAAAAATTCGCTACTACTGGGCTTAGAGGACTGCCCATGGCTACTCCGTCGGTCTGTTCATAGTAGCTGTTGTTCCATAGGAAGTAAGTAGTAGTTAGTACATGCCTGAATAAATTGGATATTTCTTCTGTGAAAATCTGTCTAATGTAGTCCATGGTCTCATTTACCGGCACCATGGTGAAAAGGGAAACCACATCGAAGCTAACCAGTATATCTTGAGATGTTACGTTTATATTCCGTAGTCTCAATGAAATGTGTCGAGTCTCTGATGTAGCTGTCCGTTTTTCCAAGGAGTGGTTTCAGAAGTCCTGTGAGATGCTTTGCCAGTAAGTAGGTCGGGGAACCGATGACACTGACAATTGGCCGGAGTGGAATGTTGTACTTGTGTATTTTTGGAAGACCATAGAGTCTTGGAGGTTGAGCTTCGGATACGCGTAATTTCTTCTTAATTTCTTCTGGCAAGGACGATTGCTTGATAAGTTTGTTGGTTTTTCGAAGAATACCGGATGTAGGGTCTCGCTTGATAGGTTTATATGTATCTGGTGTCAGAATCTCTATTATTTTCTCTTTGTATTCGTGTGTATTCATAACAACTGTAGAGTTTCCTTTATCGGCTGGTAAAATGGTGATGTTATTATCATTATTTAAAGTTATTAGCGCTAGTCTCTCCTTCTTAGTTAAATTGCTTTTCGGTGGTTGGGCACGACGGAGTATTCTTGCAGCTTCATAACGAATTTCATCAGTTGTTTGCAAGGGGAGATTCTTGATGCTTGCCTCGATGTTAGAGATAATATCCTCTACAGGTATTGATGTGGGTGTGATGGCGTAGTTGCCTCCTTTTGATAGTACAGATGTTTCTTCAGTTGACAGCGTGCGTGATGACAGGTTTGTTACGGTATGTTGTAGACCGACTGATTGCTGTAAGGGTCGCGATTGCATTTTTAGAAAGTCGAATTTCTTCATCTGCGTTCTAATAGACTTTAACATGGTTACTTCACTTGAGTTGTATGTAATGCTGTCGATCTTGTTCCAATCATGGTAAAGAATGCTGTTACTGATTGTTATGTGAAGTGTAAAGAGTTCTGCGTCGTTGGTTGCTAACTCCTTCCGTGTTTGTTGGATGCGTTCTCTGAGTAGAGCACGTTCTGTACGGTCGTATATGCGATGGGCTTTTTTAGATCTAAAAGTCCTCCGTTGTTGTAGGAATTTGGGTATATATCCAGCGTCTCTGCACCGTAGTAAAAAAGTATAGGATGATAGTAATTGGGATTTCTTCTTCCGGAGTGTCTCCAGGTGTCTAATACGTAAATAACTTTCCTCCCCGTAGAGACGTTTAATAGTTGAATGCAGGCTTTCACGGCCGGTAATCATAATGTTGAGTGATTCCGGGTTATATGGCCGTGGTCCATAGTTGGTGTTGATACCAGACGTTTCGCCCTCAACTGCGGAGGGCATCTTCAGTGGCGAGTGCTTCTAGGCGTGTTTCCTGGTCGGAAGATCCAGGGATTAGGATCCCTGGCTATACTTCTTTTCGACCATTAGCCAATCAGCAAGAGCCACGCCCACTCACCCTGCACCCACCACTAATACAACGTCCACAGCGCTCACTCTAAGTAGACCTTCCGACCAGGAAACACGCCTAGAAGCACTCGCCACTGAAGATGCCCTCCGCAGTTGAGGGCGAAACGTCTGGTATCAACACCAACTATGGACCACGGCCACATAACCCGGAATCACTTAACATTAAAATTCCCAAATGCTAGAAAGAAATGGAAGTAAACTAACTTCCCATTTCCTAACCTAACAATACAAATTACATGCATATTATTTAATAAAGTATAAACTAATTTTAGGTACACTTACTTGTCCCATCGGAATCTAACAAAATTATGTTAATTTCTTGATATATTGTTTGGAATTATTTTCAAATGTTGGTAACACCGATTTGAGAGTCACCTAGCGGAAGTTACATGAAGCATTTGTGTGTCTGTAGAACTCGATTCACAATATTTGCGCAATTATATAAATATTTAAATATCGTAAGAAATATGTATAAAATGGTTCCAAAATGTTTACAATAGTACGAAACATTATAAATGGTTCAAAAGTGTTTAGTGCATCAGTGGCATAAGAATGTTAGGTGGAAAATTGTGTGAGTATTGGTAACCTCAGCACTCTCAGTAACCTGGGAAAGAATGCGATGCCCAAAAATAAATAGTAAGTTTTGAAATTCTGAAGTAGGCCTACGTACTCTATGTTGCCTGCACCGGAACGTTAAAATCAAATATAGCTGCCACGTCTTAATGTTATGTATGTACTTAAATATCATAGAAAAATATATTCAAATAATCGTTAGAAAAAATGTAAAACTTATTGTAAATGGTAGTAAATAATTAGAAAATAAAACCCTGTTGGCAGATGCGCGTGGTGTCTGCCTAGGACTAATAAAAATTTCTCACTGCGCTTAATGAATACTACAGCCTGCTCACTACTCCAACGTAACATATTTTTTTCAAATCTACGCAAAAATAGCTTTACAGTAATTAAAATTCAGATCTGAATATATTCTTCGAATCGAATTTACTTTTACCGAATAAATATCTATATCTACATAGACAAAGAGTGCTCTGTGGATCTATTTTGTTTTCCAACCAAGGGTTATTGACAAGGTACTGATTCTTCCGGCTCCGGATAATTATTTTTGTCTAAGGGTATCCAGCATATTAGGGAAAGAGGAAATTTCTCTTGATTGACGGGTTGGTTAATATATGATTGCAATCCCAACTGTTAAATGTGATTTTAGCTTATATTTGTTACATGATATTGAACTACATTCTACTATAACAATAGTAGGAAACGCTTACAAGTGTGCATAAGATTCAGTGTTCTGTGCTGAGTTCTATCACAGTTTTTTTGGTTCTTTTACATTTGAACACATGGTATTTGTCACACTTTAGTCTGCAGAATTACTTTCATTAAATTACTTTAAATTTCACTCGGAAAACCTAACCTATTAAAATACCAGTATTTCCAATATTACCAGAAGGATGTTAATATTTTCTTTACTTCAGTGCTACCCGTTTATAAGTGTGTGCTTAGAATTGATTTTTCAGCACGTTACAGTATTTCACGGAATATTTAAAATACCGATAACAAATTTACCAAATAATTTGGTTACGGTTTCGATTTTAGTAACATTTCTCAGAATTTTAAACGTTCGATTAAAACGAGTCATGACGCCTTCGAGCACTACAAAATGCATTATGTTCATTGAATTGTTGATGTTTCACAGTTCTTAAATAATATGTGAACTTTTTATTAGATCACGCTAGATGTTTTATGGCTATTCTATGCCAGGACACCACCTGTGAATATTCGATCGGGGAACAAATTATTTCTAGCGTCATATTGGCCCAACCTTATAACACAATTTCCCGCTAGAGCCCATTGCCAAAATATTTACTTACACATGTTAGGGTGAGAAAATGGATAATTTAGTGTATACCCGATTAATTTGGGCAATTTAGAGTAAGAAAATGGGAGAGTTTGTGTACACCACATTAATGTGGCGTTAATTTGTTTGTTACAATATTTTATGATCAGTTGGCTACATTGTTTGATTAATACATATTTTATATTATAAATATGGTAATTCCACATTACTTTCACCTCACATTCCACTTCTTTTTAAGACATTTCTCTTTTTTTTTTTTTTTTTTTTGAATTCTTTGAGGTAATTATTCACATACTACAAAAATAAATGAAGATTTTTTCCCATTTTTATTTTAAATTATGTAAGAGATACCGTGGCATAGAATCACATTTTTTCTAAGCTGATACATGTATGTATCCACATTATTTCTGAAACTAATACGGACTTTGTAATAAATTCCCAGTAACATATTTTAAAGAAAGCAATATGAAATTAATTAAATTCACTCTTTTCTTTTGTTTTATGTTAGGAATGTGTAAATAGTGTATGCCTGATTAACTATTATTTTCTAGATTAATGTCTGTGTAATGTATTTCAGTAAGTTAGAAATGGGCAAGTCAGTATTCATCATCTTATGCCCAGCACATGCGCACTACTATTCTTAGCTTTATTAAATTATCATTTTCCAAGAACAATAAATCTTAAAAGCAAAACTATCAGAATTGAACTTAATTAATGCAATGCTTATTGATTTTTGTACACATTTACCAATATATTCTGTTACTACTTCCTGCATCAATATGGTTTCTGAAACACACAATTTTTATAACTAACATTTATACTGATACATTATTAATGCGACTAGCAACACTAGTAGCGAATGAGCCAACGGCTACAGAATATGCACATTGTAAACTATTCTCTTATTATGTTCATATCAATTTTTTTTTATATTGTCTGTACGTCCACTTCAAATTTAGTTTTATATCTGTATATACTATACATTCCTGAGGTTTACATTAACATTGTACAAAAGTAATCTGTCAATTTCTTTTTAATTATATTGTAAGGACACATGTGCTTAGAACCCGAATTTAACTAAAAAAATTGCTCACCTTAACACTATATTCATCTTAGGTTAGTAGTGAGATCACATTTTGTATCCATTTAATATGAACTGAAATAATCACCATTTTACATATTTTTAGTTTACACTTTCTTTAGAATGTAACATGTCATAACCGAGTGGCCCTAAGAAATCATGGGACATGTTCTGGGACATGGTGGAAGAAATTTTTTAATGGAATTTCAGTCTGTATGGGACTGCATCTACCCAGCATCATGAGCAATTTTGGTTATCATGGTAACTATTGGCTCCAGATTATGAAATCCCGATATAATAGCTTGGAAACTTGACATACTGACCATATGACATTGCAATGACAGTTAGATGACCCTTGTAAATAGCATTGTGGATGTGAGGCTGGTGGAAGAAAATATATCTTGTAGGTGTGTTGTGTTATGGAGTTTTGTTGTTTTATTTCTTTAGGGAAGTTGGTTAATGGAAGTCTCTAGCTTGCATTTCTAGAATGGAGCATATGTTTAATATTTTACTGTTTGTGATTATTGTTCCTAACTAACTCACTGGCATTATTGAACCCAGAAATTTAAGTCTGTGTAGACATAAGCTCTCCATTCTTCTTTATCTTGAGCTAATGTTTTCCAATATTCCTCTGCATTACTCACCTACCTGAAATCATGGTTAATGTTATTCTTCCATGTTATTATTGGGCTACCTGATGGGTACATTTCATTTGATATCGCTAGCGTTTCTATCCCTGCTTCCATTCTACATTAGTCCCACATGTCATGAACAGTGAATCAGTACTTCAAAAAATTAATTGTAAATCACCATTGAGATTATGTAGTAAAATGTTGAAATATTAAAATGAATACCAGATATTATCAGTCATTCTCAACTAAAATGGATTTCTGTTTAAAAAGAAACTTTGTCAAGTAGTTAAAATTATACTGGAAATGGGTCATCAGTTTAACTAATTCAATAATACCATATTTATTTTACACAACAAAATTAGCATCCCAAAAGATACAGAAATTTTAAGAGAAGCAACAAATATAGAAATGCTTAACGAAAACACACACACAGCCCTGAACATGTGAAATAACTTATACACCAATATTAGTACCAAATTATATGTCGAAAATGAAATATGGTTTCAACTACTTGACAAAATTCTTTTAACAAAATCCATTTTAGTTGAGGATGTTTCATATATCATACACTTATTTTAATATTTTAACTTGCCCAATGTGGTCTATGGGACTTAACAGTAATTATTGTTTCCATTTATTTAAATTCCACCACTTCATCAATATTTCCCTCCTTTGTTGTTAAGTATTTGTTCTCACATAATAATGTATAAGTGGCAATATATTAAGTTTTATCGATATATTAAAAATACAGCAATCTGAAGATGTTTACAAAGTCAGGAAAATTTAATCTTCTCTTCTATCATATAAGATGCAAAGAGTCTGAAGATGACAATGATTAATTTTTAATTTAAGCACCACTTTTGTAGACCATGTTTCACAGGAGATGTGTAGTTTTAGTGTCTACAGAGAACCATGTAAAATGTATGTATGTTAAGTTTTTCTGTATTATATGTGGGATGATGCTGTTGAACGAAATCCTGTGTTGCCTCGTAGCTCAATTTGGTCAAAAATCATCAAGTGATTTAGCAGGCATAACATTTTTATCTGATGGATAAATTATTATCAACAATACTTAATGTATTTTCAACATATGATTTATGGGAGCATTTAAAAATTGTACATGAAACAATCTTAGCACTGATATATAAACTTTACAAATACATTTTGAAACCCATTAGCAACAGAACCTGAACTGAGAGATCAGGTGGCTGGGATAATACTAACTGAACTTGTTTAATCATTTATTCTAAGAAATAAATATATTTTTTTTTATTCTGAGTAGTATAAAAGGGGTTAATATGCAACAAGTTAGGCATACAAATTCAATTTAAAAATATCAAAAAGTGGAATATGTATTGCAGTAGTAAATGAATAATTTCCTCAGTAAATATGTGTATAGGTGTTTATTTTTTAAATGTGAAAACAATACTTAAATTTGAAGGAGAATTTGAGGTAAAAGCTAACATTTCCCCAATTAACAATGAGGGTACATTTTAGTTAATGTTCAAACCAAATAAAATAAACACACTAACAAAAAATTGAATGTCGCCAAGTGCCTACCTTACCTGCCTTATTTAACTTAACCTAATTCAACCTAATCTAACTGTCCTAATTTCAACTAATCTAATATGAATAATGATGTTACTAATTGGTTATACCAGTCATGTGAATAAAATGTTGGCAAACATGTCACTAGCAGTCACTTATTCATAATTGCAAGATTCATATACTGACCCTTAGAATTACAGCATAAAACATGAACTCCGTGGCACTTGGCATACCAGCTGCTTACTGGAATCATTTCCACATGTGTTATTCATTAAGATGAACAGTCATCCATCTATGATAGGCATGAGATACGGTCCGCAATGTGCATCCCTCACCTTTAATGCTAGTTTACTCAACCTGGAGCTGCTACTTATTGTAGGTACTAAAATTCCTCATTATGCTGAGTGGGCACCAGTCCCGTAGTACCCCAAATTCATTGTGAACATTTCTTCCCCATGGAGATTCGTACCTGTAACTCTGCACGCAGATATTGTGCCTTAAATACAGCCATGTGGCTTAAAATCTTGTGTTGAGAAAAATGGATGAATTGATTATATTTTAATGGTGTTATTTATATTCTCAGGTAATCAGATTATAATTAATTGCCAGTTTGCTGTTGAATACAAGAGTCATCAGACAAACATGGATATTGGACCACTAGTAAGTTACTGTGCTAGATTATATTTAAATATAATACTATAATACAGGGTTCCTACAAATGCTCTTTCGAGTTTCGAACACGTGTAACTTGCGTTTAAATAAACCTACAGACATGAAACTAGTACTAATGGAAAGAGAAACTCAACAAGTTTTGGTTATAGTTTAGTAGTATCACAGTTGGCAACAATGACGTACAACTTTGCATATTATTGAAAGTGAGAAAATGGCTGGTATCGAGGATAGGCGAGCGTTCTGTGTTCTCAATTATCAAGTTCATCAATCTGGAATTGTTGTTCAACGACATTTTCGAACAAGATATGATGAAGATCCACCCAGTGGTCTTTCAGTTCGTAAGTGGTACTCCGATTTTACGACAAGAGGGTGCATCTGTAGGAGGAAATCTTCCGGACGCCCGGCTGTAAGTGAGGCAACTGTAGACCAGATTCGTGAAACTTTTACACGTAGTCCTCAAAAATCAACTATTGCAGCTAGTATGGAGCTACAGATTCCTAAATCCTCCGTATGGAAATTTCTGCGTAAACGTTTGAAATTTCATCCATACCGATTGCAGATGCTGCAGTTCTTAAAGAAAGAAGATAAAAATGGTGCGTCGTACTTTCTGCAAGAATACGCAGACTCTCGTGGAAACTGATAGGTTTGTCGAATCCATAGTGTTTAGTGACGAGTGCACCTTCCATCTTTCAGGTAAAGTGAACAAACATAACGTTAGAATCTGGGGGTCGGAAAAACCCAATACCTACATGTAGCATATCTGCGACTCTCCTAAAGTGAACGTATTCTGCGCTTTAACCTTTTGTACGCCATGCCCGGCGTGCGCCGATGAAAGTGTGTGTACAGCGGTATGCCACGCCCGGCAAGCTCCGGTTTTCAATCTTATTAATTTAAATATTTTTTCCCCGAAGTTTTTACTTCAATAAACTAAAATTATTTTTCGTTCTGTGTTTGTACATCCTTTCTTAGCAATACTTTGCACATCCCTTACAGAATAACGGTACAGGCTGGTTGTAAATGGGTTTTCTAAAGGAGGGTGTACATTCATGTTACAAGGCCTTTTTTTTTTTGGCTATGGAATATTGCAATTTCAGGATTTTCTCTTTATTTATTTTATTTTTAGTTGAAAAGATACCTGGCCAAGGGGTAGGTTGTGCTGTGTAACAAAGTGATTCATGTCTCGAAGTTGACGAGAATAGAATACGCGAGTTTATTGTGTCAGTTTTATCAGAAGATGACAGTAACAGTTCTTCAAATAGTTTTTCGTTTGACGAATGTGATAGTAGTCCTGTTTCTAAGAGAATATTATTACAATCTTAGCCTGTAAATAGTAAAGCAAGTGATATACTCCTAAATGAACAGGGTGTGAGTGACAGTGGTGGGTGTGTCGCACCAGACGAAACACGTTGCATAAAACAGCTGTTTGACTGGAATTGATTCGAACCCAGGACCATAAAAAAATGTTCGGCAATAATTAATATTATAAGTGTTAAGAGATAATACCATCAAAATTATTCAATAGGATAAATGTTTTAGTGATAGTGATAACAAATTTCAATAAAGACACCGTACTGAATTCGAACCTGGGCTCTTTACAAGTCGAAGCATCACCGCCTAACCTTCAAATAAATGTATAATAGTGAGCTTAAATTCAATTTGAATGGCATATAGATAGTTAATTATACTTTATATAGGTTTATATTATATAGTATGCCGTAGTACATTAAATTAAAAGAACCTGGCACTCACAGCCCAGCTGGCAAAAGGGAAAACTCGGCGGTCAAAAGGTTAAGCCTGCAGAAAGTGTATGACCAGTTCTTCTTTGTAGAGAAAACAATTGGAGGATGTGAGTACCTGGATATGCTACAACAATGGCTTCTGCCTCAGCTGCAACAGGAAATACCCAACGTGATCTTTGAACAGGACGGCGCACCCCCTCATTTTCATAATAAAGTCAGATTGGAGCTCAACACCAGACTACCGAACCGATGGATTGGCCGTGTTGGTAATGATGATGAAGAACTTTTTCCTTGGCCTCCACGTTCCCCAGACTCACACCCCTTGACTTCTTTTTGTGGGTTATGTCAAAGATCTTCTGTACAAGCCACCTCTTCCACAGACCGTCCTTAATCTAAGAGGGCGCATCACAGCAGCCATTGAAACAGTTGACCATGATATGCTACAATGTTCCTGGGCGGAACCGAAAGAACATTTGTGGGAACCCTTTATATAAATTGATATACACAGACAAGCCATCTGTAAGCAATATTAACACAACTAAATGTAAAAAGTTTTGCCTGAACTGGGTTTTAAACCCAAGTCCACTACATTTGGTATTATAAGAAAGGATTGTATACTTTGCCAGCAAGGTCTTGGTTTAAAATTTTTGTTGAAGGCAGAAAATTTTGTTCTAATTATTTTATTTAATTCCATGTCATTTACAGGATTCCTCAGAATTGATGCAGGGATTATAGAGAGCTCATAGATGAACATTTTAAAATAAGATATTTGTGGTCTGCAGTTCATAATTTCATAGTTGTGAGGTGTTTCTGAAATTGAATAATTTTTTCTGATTAGTGTAATGATGTGATTTTTGGTAATAATGAAATATGTATAATGCTCAAAAAGTAATATATTTGACAAACTTCACAAATCTTGAGAAGTTGATTAGGAAATTGGTTGACAATTATTCACAAAATCCAGTTATTTCCTTAAGTAACTTCATATCAAGAAATTAGTGACTGATGTTACATTTTTTGTGAAATATGCATGTAAAAAAAAACAATCCTATTAAATATAACTTGCTAGCAGAGTCCCCATGTATTTATCTCAATCTCTTGCACCAGTCAGCTTAGTGACTCTGAAAACTATGGTTTTGACTTTATTGTTTGTCTATTTCGACATTCTATTTCACTTTCCTTCTCACCACCCCTTGGAGTTAGGGGTAGAACTTGGATTTAACTGGCCTCAGAAGTGGTACTTTGACCTCAGTGACCACAAAAACTCTGGATTTCACATTAAAAATAGTCTCTTATGTTTATTTATGTGTGTCTCCACCTAGCACCATGATGGGTGTGCTAGAGATCAAATTTGGGCATACATTTTATTGACACTATAAACTCTCACCTTAGCAACTCCAAAATATGTGAATTAGATATTAGTCATGGAAATTTTAGGCATATTACTTGTCAACACTTCTCACACTTTAGGGGTTCTAGGAATCAAATATGAACCAACATGATGTACATACTATCACTAATGAGCTGTGGCATTCCTGGAAACAATGGATTAAACACCAATATTAGTCATTTTGGACTTATTATTTTTCATTTCTCTCACTCCTTTATGTGTACTTGGTTGTATGTGATATCAGAACTGTAACAAATCAGTTTAGTGACTGTGAACACTGTGGATTTGATTTTATACTAATCTAAGGTCATTGTTATCACCTTTATATTTCTCTGCTTCTCATCCTATTATCACCCATAAGAGTGTTAGTGATCAAACTTGCCCTTCAGTGTCATTGGCATAGTAAGTGATCAGCATAGAGACTCTGAAAACTAGGGATTTGATGATAATCTTGGTGACGTTTTTGAATTTAGTTTTTTTTTTACCCATTCTCACCCTCTTCCCGTTGGTGTGCTTGTGGCCAAATTAGGGCTTAAATGTGAGGAAAATTATCACAAATTAGTTTGATCATAAATATCATGCTTTAGACACTGATGTTGGTCATTTTTTTAATTTTTTTATACCTTGTAATCCCCTTAGGGGTAATAGGATCGAACGTGGGTCTTAATGGCATTGTGACTGATGCACAGTCTGCTTAGCAAACTTCAAAACTTCTTCTTGTAATCTTCTTGTAAGCCCATGTTTCCCTTAACAGAGATTTAGGCGCTCTCCCCCTATCAGGGAAGAATTTCAACCATTCTAATTTAGTTACACTTGTTTTCGTATAGATGTCATTTGAGTGGTCAGCGTTCCGCCTCATACTGACATCTGGGAAACCAAGATAGTACGGGAAAATTTGGTAAATTTTGCTTAGTGGCTTTTTCATTCAGGCTTAAGGATCTTTTACGAGCCTGAAAATCTTCAGACTCGGGACCCACGCCTTAAAGACCCTCCCGGAGGACTTGCTCCTTGGATTTTTCCATCGTAAAAAATCCATCGACCCCGGCCGGGTTTGAACCCGCGACCCTCGGGACCAGGGGCAAGGAGCATAACCACTAGTCCATCGCTTCAAAACTACGGTTATAAAAGTAGTCTTGGTCATTTTTGATATCACAATGTTCACCCTCTTTTCTCCCCTTCACCCCTTGTGATGGTAGGTTCAATCTTTGACATAAATTTCGTATTGGCTCTTATTGGTCAGCTTAACAATCTGAAAACTACAAATTCGGCACTATTGTCGATCACTTTGATATATATATATATATATTTTGTAATTTTTCTTTTCCTCATATGGGTGGTAAGGTCAGTCTTTGGCTTAATCTGAACTGGACTAGTTCAGCTTAGAAAACTTGAAAACTGTGGATTCGATACTAATCTGAATCCTCTTTGAAATTTTATTTGTCATCCTTCTTCACCCCCTTGCTCCTTTTGGAGTGCTTGTGATGAAATTTGTGTTTAAATGTCTTTGGGACTGTCCCTGAATACTATGAATTCGATATTAGTATTGGTAATTTTTTATATTTGTGGATTTTGCATCTCTCATTACCCTCATAGGAGTGCTAGGTGTCTTTTACCCTCACAGATCCTTTTCCACATTGTAAGTTTTACTGATTTTGGATAAAGTTATTCCAGGTGTTAAGGGTTCTACTGGATCATAAGTAGGCAGTCAATATTTCCTCATCAACACCCCCTCTCAACCCCTTGGGGTATGCTACCCTTTAAAGGAAGTTTTCCAGATTCTAATAACATATATACCAAATTTTGTTGAAATTATTCCAAGGTTATTCTGGTACATACATTCGTTATATATATATTATTTTGAATATTTCATATATATATATATATATATAGATTCTTTTATAAAATATTCAAAATAAAAAATAGAAAGTGGCGATTGTTATGACCAAGATCACATAAAATGACCAGGTTTTTAAAAGCAATTTGAATTGTAGTCTTCTGTGTGGAAGCATATGTTGTACATTATTATACTGCCAATATTCAGTCCCTTGTGATATTATGCTACTGTTCCACCTCTAGCAACATCACATTCACCAGTGCGTAGATTGCGTAGATATATACAGTTATCGACAGAGCGCCCTATATATATTCGATGGAGGACAACAGCAATAAGAGAAGTTATAATACATTTCATATTATGACTTATCATCCTCATAGACTATGTGCTGTCACATGAAAGTATAAATGAATAGTTTGTGCTCTTTATTCAGTCTTCATGAAGATAGTAACGACAATGGGGTTAGATTAGTCACCTATGCCTGATAAAAGAATCTTATTTTTAAGAGCACAAAATTTCAGCATAAGGATATTCGTAAATACATCTGGTCATCTCCAGATGGCAATACTCAGAACCAGATAGATAATGTATTGGTGGACAAACAGTGGCACAGTAGCATCATCGATATTAGATTAGTTAGAGGGAAATACTTCAATTCTGATCCTTTTCTGGTCAGGGTGAAAATCAGACAATGGCTATCGCTTATGAGTGGAATAAACTCTAAAGATGATTCTGAAAAATTTGAATTTAAAAACTTGAAGAATGATGAAGTGCGGCAAGAATACCAATTCAAAATTGATAATAGATTTTAAGTAATTGAATCTTCAGATCACAATGTGGCAAGCGAATAAGAAACTGATACAAATAAAGAATTGTAGGCTATAAGAGATACTATTAAATTGTCAGCATCAGAAAGAATTGATTATTTAAAAGCAGGCAAAACAAGAAATGCTTTGAAGAGGAATGTGCCGACATTGTAAAGAAAAGAAATGAAAGCTAGCAAAAATGAAATGGTTACACGACCAAATAAGGTAACTTTAGAACAATTGGGTAGTATTAGACGGGAAACCACTTACTAAACGGTAAAAAGAGCGGGAATACTTGAGAGAGAAGATTAATGATCTTGAAACGAATGCAAAAAATAGGAACATTAGATAATTATATCAGGGAATTAGAATAGAGAAGAAAGGTTTACAGGCTAGAACAAACATAATTCAGAATGAAAATGGGGATATGATTACAGATTCCAGGAGTATATTAAATAGATCGAAAAGTTACTTTTTAATCAGCTATTAAATATAGATACAGAACAGGATATTGAAGAGGGTAACTTACAGACAGCAAAAATGCTTGTCACAGAGCCAAGTGCATTAGAGGTTGAAATGACGATTTAAAAATTTAAAATGTATAAATCATCAGGTTCAGATGAAATCCGAGGAGAACCGATAAAATCAGGGGGAGAAAAATTGAGACAGGATACGTCGGTTGCTTAGTATGATTGGGGAAAAATAAGTTCTATCAGATGAATGGAAATAATCAATTACACACAACAACAAATTTGAACTTTTTGTCGCTCGCAAAAATGAAAATGGGTGATTTTAGTCAATTGGCATGCGCTGATTTCGAATTTGAAGTCCGTTTTTCTCTATCACCTTACAGTTTTTTGCGAGGACGTGTTGAATTTTTTTTTCGTTATATTTCGCATATTATTGCTTATCTGCACTTAGTTTCATTTTTTTTGCAATCATATTGCTAGAAGCAAATGATCCATGTAAAATAAAATCATATAAGATCCAAAAAGTTAAAATATTTTCTTCTAAGGATAAATAAGTAGTTACGTTACAACATATGATTAAATTGTAACAAAATTTCACCTTTCAAAACTTTTTCCTGGATGACTTCCACCGATAAGATGGCTCCGTAACGTCTGTGATAAGTTGTCAGGAGTAATCAGCAAGCATGTTGGTTACTGATTTTCCTTTGTAACGCCTTTCCATTTCTAAAATGTCGTGGTGGAACCTTTCGCCGTGTTCATCACTGACGTCACCCAAGTTCGGTGGAAAATATCCAAGTGTGAGTGCAGAAACTGTGTATCATGGGGCATATTGCATCCCATTAATTTGTAAGCCCTCGAGAATTCTTCCACTAAGTCTCTATAGTTTTCTCTTTATAGTTTCCCAGAAAATTCACGCATACTGACTTGAATGAAGTCAAGCCAGGCATTTTTCTCAACTGGAGTGAGAGTCCTCTCGAATACAGCATCATCAAGGAGATTGCGTATTTGAGGACCTATAAAAATGCCTTATTTTAGTTTAACCTCACTCAACCTTCGAAATGTCGCCCATAATTATTGGAAAGCCCTGCCTGATTTGTCTATCGCCTTCATGAAGTTCTTCATCAACCCCGGTTTTATATGTAATGGTGACAAAAATATTTTAGTTGCGTCAACAAGCGGCGGGGTTTTCACACTTTTTTGTCCTATTGAAGTTTCTCTTGATGGCCACTCTCTAATTTCATAATGATTATGCTTATCACGACTATTCAATTCACACATGAAACAGCAACATTTTGTGAATCTTGGCAGTATCCCCCTTACCATGCCTATTACTTTTAGATCTGCATAAATCTGCCAACCATGTTCTACATAATTCAAATCCTTAAGAAGTGTTCTCACACTGTTGTATGTTTGTTTCATAGTAATGGAGTAGGCAACTGCACAGACAGATATACATACCTGTAATGCAAAAGAACGGCCTTTAAACTCAATTTCGACGAGTCTATAAAGAGACGCCATTCTTGAGGATTATGTTCTCTTCCCAATACAACCATTAGCCCATTAATATCATTGCAGTAAACCAACTATTCGTTTTCTGTGAAGAGTGGCGACAGATTTAATTCCCGTTTTCTGTAAGTGATTTTTGTGCCTGGTTGTAAAAGGTTCCTTTGCTGGAAGTCGAGATGATAAAATCTCTGCCAATTGTCTATTTAGTTTCAAGTCCCTTACAATATCATTTAATTTAGCTTGTGATATCAAATGTAGTTCCCGAGATACATTGCAATCAGTATCACATAGGGATGGTCCATTATCAGTAGATTGCAACAATTACAGGGACAACTCATTACTTTCAACTTCGTACAAAATTCTAACAAATATATTAGTAAGTAAGCGGATTTACTTCTTATATTGACAACATTCTATGATGTCATCAATGTGGATTTAGAAGAAACAGGTCTACAACAGATCATATTTTTAGTATAAGACAAATTTTAGAAAAGAAATGGTAATATAATGGTACTGTGCATCAACTATAAGTAGACTTCAAAAAAGGCATATGACAGAGAAGTTATATATTATATAGTATCCTGCTGGAGTTCGGAATTCCTAAAAAGTTAGTTAGAAGTAAACGAATGTGTCTAAATGTTACAAAGAGTAGGGTGCGTGTAGGCAAACAGTTTTTGGATACTTTTGAAATCCACAATGGATTGAAGCAAGGAGATTCACTATCTCCTCTACTATTAAATTTTGTACTAGAGCATGCCATTAAATCTTTACAGGATGAAGAAAGCCTACAACTCAATGGTATTAATAAGCAGTTAGTTTTGCTGATGATGTAGTGCTATTGGGCGACATCGAGAGACACCTGAGGCCAACACACACACACACTATTGAGTAACACTAAGCAATTGAGACTGGAAGTGAATATCAACAAAACTAAATATATGGTCACACATAGAAATACATTATATAATGGATATGAACAAGTGAGGGAAATTTTGAGGAAGTGGCTGAATTCAAATACCTACGAATAATAATCGCAAGTAGGAATGAGATGCATAAAGACATTAAACATAGGCTCAATTCTGGAAATGCGTGCTCTTATACATTGCAGGGAGTCTTGACGTCCCAACTCCTTTGAAAAAACCTTAAATTGAA
Organism: Diploptera punctata; assembly: GCA_030220185.1. NCBI lineage: Eukaryota > Metazoa > Arthropoda > Insecta > Blattodea > Blaberidae > Diploptera > Diploptera punctata. Next base: position 1,050,575 of record JASPKZ010008348.1, read on the forward strand.
ACTATATAAAACTATTATTCTACCAGTTATATTATATGAATGCGAAACATGGACTCTTACTTTGAGAGAGGAAAAAAGATTACGATACGAGTATTTGAGAATAATGTTCTTAGGAACATTTTTGGGCAATAAAAGATGACCAGACAGGTGAATGGAGAAGAATACTTAACAGTTAAGTATATGACCTTTATAGGAAGCCAGATAAAATAAGAACAGTTAAATCTCATAGACTGTGAGGGCAGGCATGTGGCACGAAGGGGAATGAAAAATGTGCATAGAAGCTTCTTCTAGGAAAACCAGAGGGAAAACACCCAGTTGATAGACAAAGAATGAGGTGGAAGAATAACATTAACTATGATTTGAGGGAAGTAGATTTTACAGGGAATGACTGGAAAACATTAGCTCAGGATAGATATGTATGGAGAGCTTATGTCGCCGTGGCCATGAACCTAAGTGTTTGATAGTTCCAGTGAATTAGTAGTTATTATTTGAGGTTTAGCTTTATTGTTAAGAAGTGGACAAATGCCTCGGTCACCATTTACCATTTGACACAACTACCAACCATTAATACTGATATGAGTACCAACTTGCACTTCAAATTTACACACAAATAATCAGTTATACAAGGATTGGATAAAAAATAGTAACATTACGTCACACATTATATAGTCTCTGATAACAGTCCTCTGCAACTTCAAGTTTGAGCCACACACATTGTTCCAGTTTAGAAAACATGTGATTAAAGAGTATCTATAGTTGAAGATACTACATATGACATGACTGTTGTCCACGCTGTTGTTGACAGTGTTCATACTACTTTTTATCAAACCAATTAGCACTTCTAAACATAGACCATGAGATCCCTTTCTCAAAATATAAGATTAAAAGATTCTAGGCTATGTGACTGTGATCTATAACTAGCGAATCTTTTAATATTATGATTACAGGCCGTGAAAGCCTGCATTCCTTTCTCAAACTCAAAATGTTTGAAGTTTCTCTAAAATGCCTGTAAATATTGCATATGAATTTTGGAATACTCTCTGTAGAATCCTGGATTAGGTATCTTAATATAGTATTGTGATTTTCATCTTGCAGGATGTGAAAGAGGAAATAAAATCAGAAGAAGGAGAACAAACTGAGTATGTTAATATGAAACAGGAGACATTTCCACCTTCAGAGGAAGCTGAACCCAAGGTAATTGTACAGTTGAATTAATTGAATTGTACTTTGAACTTGTAACAGCTACAACAGGAGTCACTAAATTTCATTGGATGACCTATATAAATGTTGCTTCTCATATATGGAGTGATGGCAGTCAGCAACAACTGCCCAGAATTTATAATTGATTCTAGATAACATTTCACTATTAACAGTAAAAAAAAAGTAATACAGGAACTTTAAATTCAACTGATTCCTCACAAGTCAAATTATTGGTCTGATTTTGCTGCTTTGCAGAATTTATCTTTATATTGATAGTTTAATCATACATATCCAGTATCATAGTGAGGAAACAAGCATAGACCTGTATGTTGAAGAGCAGAAATGTTATGTGGGGTGATGTTTATATATATATATATATATATATATATGAAAATTTACTTGTATATATAACAATTAACATACTGGTGATTTTTAACTAGATTTTCAAGCATTATTATGACATATCAAACTCGCATGATGCTACATGGAAGTAGAAATATAACAGTGGACTGTATTGTTTGAGGTTTGGTATCATGCTGGCTACCCCTACTCTGTAAAAAACATACTATGCTATCAAATCCAAAGCATCAGATTAAATCTGATGGATGAATTGTTGGCAACTTCGAAAGAAGGACAACAATTTATAGATTGACACATAATAATAATAATAATAATAATAATGCTTTATTTTAGCTGGCAGAGTTAAGGCCATAAGGCCTTCTCTTCCACTCAACCAGCGAATAGTAAAATTATACAAACAATTACATACATATTACAATTTTAAGATATTAAAATACAGACTAAACAAAATACAAAGATGATGTGATCTAGTACTAGCTAATACTAAGAAAAACATAGAATATAATAAAATTTTAAATTATGTAAAATAAAGTAAGTAGCTTCCTAGATGACTATTAATGGAATGCTCTATATAGTTGTTATGCAGTTAATGTTTTCATTGTGTCGAACTTAAGATATCAGTTAATTTGGATTTAAATAATGATAGCGATTGACAGTCCCTGACGTGACTGGGAAGTGAGTTCCATGCTCTAGTCATAGATATTGTGTAAGATTCAGAGTATAGACAGGTCCTGTGTTGTGGTATCAAAAGTAAAGAAGAGTCTTGTGATCTTGTTCCTAAATTGTGATGAGCCGATAAATTTTGAAAACGTGTTGTTAAATAACTTGGTAAATATGTGTGCAGAATTTGGAATAGTAAGGTATGTGAATGTAAAGTTCTTCTGTCATTTAGGCATAGCCATTATAAGGCCTGAAATGAAGGAGACACGTGGTCATAACGACAGAGATTGAAGATAAATCGAATGCACGCATTATGAGCATGCTGTAGTCTGTCAGATAGATCAGTGGTCAGATTAGTCAGTAATATGTCTCAGTAGTCGAAGTGTGGCATTATAAGAGTCTGTACAAGTATTTGTTTTAATTTTGTAGGAAGGAAGTTTTTAAAACTATTTAGGGAGTGAAGAATTGAGAACACTTTCTTGCAGGTATTATTCACCTGGTCTAGGTGTTGGTTCATGTAAATACCCAGATTTTTTACTACTGAGCTGTAGGGGATGTTTTTGTCATTTAGGAGAATGGTAGGGATATTTTCGTAATTTATAATGCTTTGGATTCGCCGATGTCCTATAATTATGCACTGTGTCTTGTCAGCATTTAGATTAAGTCCATGTTTCTTCGACCATTGGGAAATTGAGTTTAGGTCACATGGATCATCCTAACACTATATAAACCAGGATCACAAAGAATGAAGATAGAACATCTGAAACAATGTAATGCACATATAACAGCAATACAGGAAATAAGGTGGCTAGGTGAAGGAGTTATGAGAAGATAGAAAGCACAATTTTTTATAGCTGTAATAAACAGCATCACCAATTGGTTACTGGATATATGGTAAATGCTAAAGTATGGTTTCGAAATGAACGAACGATAGAATATGTATGCTAAGAATCAGAGGACAATTTTTTAACCTTTGCCTAATTAAAGCCCATGGCCCAAGTGAAGAGAAGTGCAATAATGGAACAGACACTTTTTCATTATTTTCGAGAAAAGGCTCTTATGCGAGGAATTATATTAAAATTGTGCTATATGATTTGAACACACAATTTGGAAAAGAAAGTATATATCAACCTACTAAAGGAAACATAGTCTCCATAATGTCAGGTAAAAATTAATACATTTTGGAGCATAAGGAGGAATGTTTATTGGAACCATGTGTATTATCTCAGAGATATTCATAGAAGCATGTGGGAAGACCCAGATGGAGAAACTGTTAATCAGACCAATCACATCCTTATACGAGATAAAAAATGAATTAAATTTAATGGATATCAGTTACTTCAGAGGAGTTAGTATTGACTCAGATCATTGTATAGTTATATTTATTATTCGTCATAGAATATCTGGTTATAAAAGAAGAAATACACATCAAGATAAATTCAAAGAAACCATAAAACTAAACATTTGATGGATTAAAACATGAGAACTTCAAAATGACACAAACACAAAAAAAGAAAAATAAAACGGAAAGATTATAGAACTAGGAAGGAAGAAAGAACAGATAATAATATAACAATATATGAACAGTGAAAATTAAATTAAAACAATAATTATTAAAACAGCCGAGATCGTGCTAGGGACAAGCGACAAAACAAAAATAAATAACTGGTTTGATGAGGAAAGTCAATTAGTGACACGGGAGAAGAAGAAAACCTGCTCAACAATGCGACAAAGAGGATCCTTAAGAAAATCTAAAGAAGAATTTAGAACTAGAAGAAGATTGTGCACACAATAAACAAAAGAGCATATTGCAACCAATACTTGAAAGACTTAAAAGGTTTTAAAATCACTAATAACAATATATATTTTAAAAAAATTGATAATTCAAATAGGAAAAGTTTTAAACTTTTAAACATATAATAACTATGTGTAAGAGCAATTAATGAATTACTGTAAGTGGAAAAAATGAAATTTTGAAATGATTGGTTGAACATTTTACTTTCAAATATTAATTCCAATATACTCTAGGACAATAAAAAAAAATTGTCAAGGGTATGATGATTTCAATAATAATAGTAATAATAATAAGTTACTGAAAAAGAGGTCAGAGATAATTGCATCTCTTCTAACATGAAAAATAATAAAGGATCTGGAGTGGATGGAATCCAATCAAAACTTCTCAAGAGTGGAACGAATGAATTAATGCAAGTGATTTATGAACTGATTGAGGTCATTTGGTTGAATGAAGCAATCTGTGATAATTTGGAGAATAAGAGTCATCTGCCCATTACACAAAAATCAGACAGAAATATCTACAATAAAACAGAGGCATAACATTATTAAGTACTACTTATAAGATTTTTTTCCTAAAGTGTTATACAACAGGCTATTACCATATTAAGAATATGTCATAGTGATCTATCATGTTGGCTTCAGAATAGGTAATTGATATCTGAGTATATTTATATTCTCAGACAAATCATTGAAAAAAACATATGAACAAAGTATTAAGACCCATTAACTATTTTTTGATATTTCATCGGCATATGATACCTTGTATAGAACTAGTCTTCACAATGTGAAGATGGAGTTGAAAATTCCTATGAAACTAGTGAGACTAATTAAAGCTTGCATGAATGACTGCCAATGTCATATAAAACTGCATTCTGTTCTATTCTAATATTTTGAAATAACGAATGGACTAAGACAAGCTGATCCAGTAGCCTGTGTTTTATTTAATATTGCTCTAGAGAAAGTTATAAGAGATTCTGATTTACAAACTAGAAGAACAATAGTCTGTAAATCAACTCAAACTATGCTGATGATGTAGACATAATAGATAGATCAGAGGATGATATCTTGAGAACCTATTTGGCTAAGATAATGGTTTGAAAATGAATGTTAAAACCGAATATATGATTACACTAGTTAACAAATTTCAACTTTTTATCTGCCACATGGACAAAAACATATAGTTTTATATAAATCAGACCTCCTGAACACGAAAATTACATTAACACGTAATATTTTCCTGTGACAGATTCTAGTAAAAATGACAGAAAATCTACTTTCATTTAAATTAATTGTAAAAATTTCACAACTATAATTAATTTAATTATGTAATTACATTATAAAATGCCTTAATTTTACATATTAGGTATTATAAAAGGAATAAATGTGTGCTACTATTGACAAATTGACTTTAATCCTCAGTAAAATGGAATAAAATGATGTAATTTTTGCTATAAACTAAACAATTTGGAATTAAGAAATCCTAAGAATTAATAGTTAAAAACCCTCTGTAATACTACTTATTAACTGAAACATGCAGGTAATATGGATTATAAATTTGACAGCTACTTTTAAAATAAAATAAAATAAGACTACAGTTAATTCTTCCTCTTATAGTGTGTGTCAGTCTCCCCTAAATAAAAACCAGCAATAGTCGCCCATCATGTGAGGATCCTATGTACCTTGATATCTCTGCTCCATTTTCTGAACGTTGAGGTGAAATATTTCCCTTGCTCGTCACTGACGGATAACAGAAACCAAATTCTCAGGGGAAAATTCTAGGTGCAAATGGAGAAAATGAATTTTTAGAGACGTTATGCATCCTAGTTTAAGGTAACTCTCCAGAAGTTCTTGAACCAACTGTCGATCATTTTCGGCTTTATTATTTCTCAGAAACCATTCACTACCTCACATAAGGCCTTGCAGGCTGCTAGCTCTCTATCATTTAATATTCTCTCAAAAGTATCATCATGTACAAGTCTTCAAATTTGGGGGCCAATGAATATTCCCTCTTTCACTTTTGCATCACTAAGCTTTGGAAACTGACTTCTAGATATGCAAAACCTTCTCAATCCTTGTCCATGGCTTTAACAAAATTTTCATCAGGTCTAATTTTATATTCAAAGAGGACAGTAGTACTTTATTAGAATTCACTAATGTAATGTATTTAACATTATGTTGTCCTGATACATTCATTTCTCTGGGAGGCCAGTCTTTTACAGTATAGTGTGATCCAGTTTCTCTACTATCCCACAAACAAAGAAAACAACAATACTTCATTAAAACCCCCTTGCAGGCCTATAGCATTATGGCAGTGGCCTTTAAATATCTGCAAATTTGCCAACAATACTTGTTATATTGAATTATATTTAACAAGATAGACAGACTTTCATGTGTTTCCTTCATTTCTACTAAATGCACTACAGATATTGAAGGTTTTCTGTTTTCATTCTGTAACAATACTGCTTTGGGACTTGCTCTTGAAGAATCAATAAACAGTCTCCATTCTTCAGGGATGTGTTGAAATCCAAGCTCATCTATTAAACCGTCTATATTTATACGTGCACAGAGAGCATTTTCCATTACATAATAGCCAGAAAATTGTTCATGTCTCTTCCGGAAATAAGAAATTCTAGTACTGGGGGCAAGTAGATTCCATTCTTGAAGTGGTGATCCAAGCACTTCAGCCTGCTGCTTCCTGAGATACATATCTCTAACTAAGTCATTCAGTCTAGCTTGATTAACCAGGAGGGGTTTCTTTTCATGTTCTGGGCTATAGTTTGGATGAGAGGAAGTGGCTGGTTTCGGTAACTCATCTCTTTGTTCTTCTTGTGGAGATGACTCTTCTAACTGTGTAGGTTGACTAGGGATTGGGAGTTCAGGTCCATGTGGAGGTCAGGTCTTATAGCAGATGGAACATTGGGGTACTGAATATTAGATTTAATCCTTTTAGAATGTCCCCCAATTTTCCGATTCCGATTGAGGGTCTTTCCACTTTTCAGCGGTTGCCCTTTTACCAGCCAGCTGCTGGTCTTCATATCCACATGTGTCAATCACAGTGGTAGATGATCAACAGCCAGTGAGGGGTGACATGTGGTTAGCATGTCGAGTCCCCCAGCCGTTATAGCTGGTTCCTCAACCTGGAGCCGCTACTTATTGTAGCTACCCAATTGCCTCACGATGCTGGGTGGGCACCGGTCCCATACTGGCCGAAATACCATGAGAAAATGTCTTCCCCCATGGAGACTCGAACCAGCGCAAGTCCCGTAGCTCTGCGCCAAGGCTTCCTACCTTAACCGCTCGGCTACGGCGCGGGACCCCAATTTTTATTAAGCAAAAATAATAATCTTGTGCATGGCTAGTTGGTTCACGTCAGACCATTGAGACCGCGAAAGGCATAGCATGGGTTTTGTCACCACTTTTCCACTTAATTGGATTTGAATAACTCGTTACACAACACACATTCCGAGCCCACACGTTGTTTTCATTACCAACACGACATCCAAAATAATTGTAATACGCCTCTTTTAATGTTTCTATTAAAGATCGAAGTTGATTTATAATAGTAAACTGTCCACACACGTAACAGAAATTATTTGGGGAATTAACACAAGCACGGCGTAATTTTTTCATTGCAGTGAAAGTTAAAACTGTAGGAAGCAAAAATCACTTAACACATTTTTCAGAGACATAGCCTAACTCAAACTAAAGCAAAAATCTGAACTTTTAATGTCGAAACCCCACCTTACCCCATACTCAGCCATTTCCTGTCGGCCGAACACTTACAACAATAAAGTAATAAATTTCACTACTCCCTTCCTCGAAAAGTACTACACATCTCTGGGGATCTTCAGGCATGTAAGAATGGACAAATTGTTGTGCAAACTGGCATTAAGGAAGATAGTAAAGCTCCACAATTTGTTAATAATTAATAATAATTATAATTATAATAATTTATGTATACTAACTTCAATTTTTTTCATATTTTTTAGATATATTTTAGTGATTTCCTAAAAAAATTGAGGGTGATGGAACATTTTCATATCAAATTCATAAATAGCACATAAAACTTGATCATATGCATGTTGTTTGAAACATGTAGCAAAAAACCTTGTTAACTAGTGTTATTGGTAACAAAAAAGTAATCTAACATAAATAACCCATATAAATATTAACGCAGATTTCAGAGGGTTTATTGTTTTGTGTATTTTGGTTCCTTAATTAGTTATACAAACAACATCATTCAAGAAATTGGGTAGAGAATTCAAAATGCCAATACAGTATACTTCTGATTATTGAGTCAGTGTAAGTCAAGGCATGTCACAAGAGAAACAAAATGTAATATATATAAAACTCTAGTAGAAATAGTATTAATATATGGCAATGAAACTTGGACCTGGTCCCAGAGTTCATTTGAGAAGATTTTTTTCTTAATAGGTAAAGATTTTTAAAAAATGGCCCAATATATGACAAGAGAGAATTATTCATAAGATATAACTCTGAGATCTCTCAATTGTGTAAAACTCCTGATGTGGTTATGTCAATTAAACTTTCAAAATTGTGATGGGCAGGGAACATACTAAGAATGATTGAATATGAAGTACCCAAGAAAATTATGGAATGTAAATTTGAAGGAAAAAAATAATATGGGATAACTGAGTGTAAATTGGATGGATGGAATTTTGGAGGATCTGAAGAAGCTGAGAATTGAGGGATGGTGGCTGATTGCCAGAGACAGAGAAGCCTGGAAAAACTATCTGACGGAAGCCTTAGCTCGAATTGGGCTGTAATGTTACGGCTGATGATGTTGGCACTGTTAACATTAATTTTTAACCATCCCTTATATAATTCTAAACCTTATACCATAAGGTCCATTTCTTGATATGTTTGAAGTTTCTCTAAAATTTCTAAACATTTATATTATTGACGATTTTATTATTAATTTAACACTTCTCATGAGGATTGAGACATCCGATGTTATATTTGAAGAGAAAATTTTTTGGCCGAGACCGGCGGGGCCGCCAGTCCGACGTGGCCCCGGAACTGAGCCTGAAGCTTCGGCTGCTACATGTCGTCAGTCGTCGAACCCGTGACCCTCTGGCTTTCCTTCCGGGAGCCAAGTGTGCTCTACCAACTGAGCTACCAGAGGCGAGTTACGATCTAGACGCAAATTTTTCTCTTATGTATGTTGTAATTCCCTCGCGCCAAATGCTTGAAACCATAGCTTCTATCTTTGCAAATGGCGGCTTCTTAGTTAAGAAGACAACATACATACATAAGAGAAAAATTTGCGTCTAGATCGTAACTCGCCTCGGTAGCTCAGTTGGTAGAGCACTTGGCCCGGAAAGCCAAGGGTCACGGGTTCGAGTCCCGGTCTAGGCAAAAAATTTTCTCTTCAGATATAATTTATATTATTCTCTATAAAAAAAACTTAGATTTGATATCATATTGATATATTGTGGTTTTTATTTTGCAGGAAGTGAAAGAGGAGACAATATCTGAAGCAGAACAAACTGAATTTGTTGATATGAAAGAGGATATTATTCCACCTTCAGAGGAAGTAGAACCCAAGGTAATTTTTTTAATTTGTATATTTACATTTGTTTACTTTGTACTTGTAACAGGTACAACTGTAGAAGACCTGTATAAATGTTGCTTCTCATACATGCAGTGATGACATTGAGTACCAACTGTTCAGAATTTTAATTCAGTCAAGACAACATTTCGCTATATAACACTATGTTAATTGCTCTTGACTCTCGTTGTAAGTTCGTTTTGTATTTCTTTATGGAAATATAATGAAAGAAGGGCTTCCTATGTGTTCCTGCTCCTTCTCAAAGCCCCTGGGTGGTAGGCAAAGATGTTTGCATATGCAGTAAATCTTAAACTTTACATGTCCTCTGAGATACTAAATTAGCAACAGGAAAGTCAAATCTCATTTCTGCACCATGAAAATAGCAGCTTTTGGAACTAAAAAAATCCAAATACCTAATTTTGAAAGTTCACAGTGGAATGCATGTCTGTCATGGCCAAAAGTGCAATAATAAAACATTAAAAAATTTTTAAAACATGAAAAACTATTAATACTCTTATTTTGAATGAAGTCTAAGTAACCAGTAAAAATGTTTAGTTTTACAGTATTAGGAGTTGACAATTATAACACACACACACACAGCTAAACGGCTGTGGGGCCCAACATTCTGACCACATGTTACTCCAAAACTTGTTAGATGATCATCTGTCTCTGTTATTAATATATATAATGTTGAGACCAGCAGTTGGCTTTGATTCCAAGGACCTTCCTGTTGCTCCACATACATGTAGGGTGAAGTCTGAAACAGTCATTGTCCATTTTTTTCAAGAAAGAGTATTAATATCATTAAATGTATAAAAATTAGTTGCCTTCACTTTATCTGTAATAAAATGAGCTTTTTTTTGTATTGCCTCAGGTCGCGGGCGTCGCGGGTTCAAACCCGGCTGGGGTTGATTGATTTTTTAGGATGGAAAAATCCAAGGAGCAAGTCCTCCGGGAGGGTCTTTTTGCCGTGGGTCCTGAGTCTAAAGATTTTCAGGCTGATAAAAAATCCTTAAGCCTGAATGAAAAGGCCTCTAAGCAAAATTTACCGAATTTTCTGTCCTAGTACTACCTTGGTTTCTTAGATGTCAGTTTGAGGTGGAACGCTGACCACAGACACTCAAAATTACATCTATACGAAAACAAGTGTAACTAAATTAGTATGGTTCAAATTCTTCCTTGTAGGGGGAAGCGCCTAAATCTCAGTTAAGGGAAATATGGGCTTACAAGATACAAGAAGAAGATTATGTTAAATATTATTTTTTACAATTCTGTTAAGATTATATCATAGATTAACTACCTTAAAAGTTAAATACAGAAAAATCAGCAAAATGTAAAAAAAGCACTTTTAACTGTAACCCTACAATCGCGCGCGCGCGCGCGCACACACACATACACATATATATATGGGTGATACTGAATGAGTGCAGATTTTTCCTGTAGAGAAAGGGAACATCCATATAAGCAGTAACACAGTGAGCCATGGGTCGAAAATGCATTGTTATGGGTCTACAGAGAAAAAACGCATTTAAAGTTGTTGAACACATTGTTGCCTATTTATTAATTCTAAGAAAAATCGAAGGTATTACATGTTATTTTACATTAATTGTTGGAAATGGCGACCATTAACCTGGATGCACAGCTCCACGCATCTCACCTCGGATTGGTGAACTCTAATAAGCATATGTGGATGCTCCCTGATTTCTGCAGCTGCTGCTACGATCCTTGCTGCAAGCTCTGCTTCTGAGTTCACAGGGTCTCGTAGATACCCTCATGGGTAAATTCGGCCTCGTCTCTCCACAACACAATTGCGGTAAAATCGGTAATATGCAGTCGCTGCTGTAAGTACCAGTGACAAAACACAGTTTGAAGACGGAAGTCATACCCCCAAGATCTCTAAGTTTGTTAAGTTTGAAAGGATGGTGACCATCTTCATGAAGAATGTTCCAAACATTATATTTACTAATGTGAAGGCATAGCGCCACTGCTGGAAGGACTGTTGTTGAACTCCTCCAACACTCCTCTTCAATATCTGGTGTACACACCCATGGTTTTCTACCACAAATATGATAATTTACATTGACAGAATCATTTTCTCTTATTCGTCGATCAATTGCAAGAATTATTCTTGGATTTGGTATTTGTCTGTTTGGGAAGTGCTCTGCATAAATCCTTTGAGCTCCAGTGACACCATATGCAAGAGGCATGTCAGTGAGTTCTGACCACGTAAAACGATACATGTTTAAGAATGTTATTAGTTTACATACTCCTACACAATACGCTGATTTAGGCTGAACTAAATGGAGAGGTCGTGAAGACAAATGTAAGAATTGTGATTCCTTCTCTTCATTTCTTTGTATACTAAAAGCCGTGTCAACAGAAAGGTATAAGAATGTAAACAAATAACCAAAGTATGTATACAGTTTATTGTACAAACAAGTACATGGCAGAATCGAGTGTCTACATGCATGTACCAGCTTCTATTTTCCTTGCAATTACCTTAATAAACAACATTTTGTCATAGAACAATTTAAATGCATTTTTATTCTGTAGACCATTAACAATGAATTTCTGACCCAAGGTTCGAGTTAAAATACTTGTATGGATGTTCCCTACCACCATATGAAAAATCTATACTCATTTCGGTAACACTCTGTATATATATATATATAATTTTATATAAAGCTGCATTTATTTTAAAAAAGATTGATGAAGAAGATTTGTAAGTTTTTTTTTGTTCAAAAATATTCATTTGACCAACTTCAATAATTACATTCCCTCAGAATTCTCTAATAAACATGTGGATTTTTCACAGATTTTGTTGTTTGTGTTCAGTTTTCATTTTTGTCTTAAATATTTTGTCTCATTTTCTTTGGTCCTTATGCAAACAAAATTAATTATATCGTCAACAATGTGAAGATGTTTTATGCAACATTAAGGGTCGCATGTTTGGACGCATTAGACAGTAAAATGCCTTCTCTGCTGAGCAAGTTGTATGCTAATACGATTTTGCTTACTCAGAAATCTGTTCATGCGATAATAATTGGTTAAATTTGTAAGCTACCTGCGGAGGTAGCTTAAATGAGCAACTCAAATTAAAATCCCGAAGGGAACCGAACGGGAACTGATGGTAATCGATGTACTTTGCTGCTTTATCCAACATTTATCCAAGATGTCGGACCTTGAAGACTTCGATCATGTTTTCGGTATACACGGAGAAGAGGAATTTGATAGAGTCTACCAAAGAATTCAACTGGAAGAACAGGAGAATCGGCGTAATATTGCGTGTCGCAGACGTGTTTGTATACGGTATTATTTGCGGGATGCAAGCATAAATGAATTCCTCTATAGCAGACGAAAATAACGGAAGTGGTTTTATCGCTGAGAATTCTGGGTAATTCGTTGCCAATATTACGAAAACGTCGACTCTCGTGCATGACTGATAAGTCGGCCGTTAATTCGTTCTCAGCAATTGCTCACAGTGAATCAGCTCACTAGTGATTGGAAGTAACTTGAGTAGAGAGTAATGTTCTAACATACGACCCTAAGAGTGAATTGTGTACCAGGATTACTTTTACATAATTTATTGACAAACATATGCTGATTTAAAAAGGGCATACAACTCAAAGAAGAAGGAAAATTAGTATTTCATCTTGTTGAAATTTGGTATACCTAAAAAGTTGGATATTCGAATGTGTCTACGAGATACTAAAAAAAAAAGTATCGCTACACAAACAATTTTCAGATCCTTTTCAATTTCGTGACTTGTTAAAGAAAGGAGATGCACCATTTCCTCTGTTATTCATTTTTATGCTACAGTATTCCATCAAATCTTAAGAATGGTATTAATCAGTTATTAGTGTATGCTGATGATGTAGTAAGTTAGTTGATACTGAGGAAATAGTATAAATCAACATACACATTGTCTTTTACTAGCCTTGGCTTTGCTGTCCTCTAAGGCATGGAAAGAGAATTTAGCCTCTCTAAACTTAATATAAATTGATATATTATCTACATTTAAATGCTGCCAAAAAGAAGGATATATATATACTATTATATAAATAGACTGAAGTATAAGATATTAAAAGAAATTTCCAGGACATTTTATTGTGTTACTTCCCCGACATACTCTTTTATGTGTTTGTTTTACTGAATAGACATTTAGCTCTATAAAACTCAAATCAGTCATAATCATTATGATTGGTAATTTATGTTTTCAGTAACACCTGTAGCAGTAGTGGCTTTTCAGGTGAACTGAGTGAAGTGCCACTTAACCTATTTTCTAATTATATAACTACAATTATTTTCTTAAAAATCATCGGAGAACATATTGTTTAAATAACTCACCTCATAGGATTCATGCTTCCATGATATCGCGATTTCAAACATAATCATGTTCATCGGCAGCCATAACTCCGACTGTTGAAATTCTTCGGCCGTCAACTATTCTATTGTCGCCATCTTCAGTGCTGCTATCTATGGTTGAATTTATGAACTTCGAAATCAATGTAATTTCGTTAGGGATATCAAAATTCATTGATCTATTTTTTACATTGATTTCGAAGTTCATAAATTCAACCATAGATAGCAGCACTGAAGATGGCGACAATAGAATAGTTGACGGCCGAAGAATTTCAACAGTCGGAGTTATGGCTGACGATGAACATGATTATGTTTGAAATCGCGATATCATGGAAGCATGAATCCTATGAGGTGAGTTATTTAAACAATATGTTCTCCGATGATTTTTAATGATTATACCTCATAATGTTTACTTCCCAACATTAATTAAATATAATTATTTTCTTATTTATTTATTATCTTCCTCTGACAAATGAATGTCTATTTTACATCAGCCACTTAAGAACAGTGGTTGCTAGTAGTTCACATTGGGTGGATTTCTAACTTTTTTAGAAAAAACGACGTTGGCACCTACCTGAAAACCGTACATCGGTCGCGCAGTGGTTTCTGTCCTCAAGTAATGTTTCGCCGATAGTGACGTCATACACCGATATGACGACATACAGGCGGGTACAGGTACGTTTAAAATAACATATGGCAACGCGGTAAAAACGATTGCATTATGGTTTTTCGATGCAAGAGCCAACTAGCGACAGGAAATTGAACTAACCATAGCCGAACGAAACAACGAGAAAAAGGAAGGTAAGAATATTTAAATACAACTACAAAAATGCTCATTTTGAATCTCATAATATAGTAGTACCTCAACGTACAAATAAAAAATATATAACGTCTATATTTTACAAAGAATTAAATGTAATTGAAAATAATAATATATTATATAGGTTATGTTCTTATGTATACGTGTTGCATTTTAAGATTAACTTTTGTTTTTAACGTTTCAAGTTTTATTTATTAGAAAATTTAATTAAAGACAAACTTAAAACCTAACCTTTAAGGCTAACTATTCAATACGAGGATAACCTGTATAATTTCCAAAATATACCTGTATTTTTATAGTTTAATTTTGATACACTTAAGTCTTGAATAATATTTGACAGAGCATCATATTTAGTATTTTTACTCATTTTATTGAGACCTACCGGCATTTTTATACTGTATGTAATACTGATTTTGATTAACTAATTTTATACATGCTCATAATAAATGTATCAGTAGATAATACTGTTTAATTCTATTTTTAGGTACTGTGTTGAAATAAAGGCAAAAGAAACAAGGACTTTAAGAAGATTGTGTCTTAGCTGAAAGTTGAATGGAGTTATTAACGTCTTGAGGTATGTTCATATTTATAATGTTTCTGACAAATAGTTAATGATCATCGAAAAAACCTTAGTTTGATTTCCACTTGATTTTCCATACTATATTCTTGTAATTCTATTGCACTACATACTTCCTCTGTCTTTACTAACATTTCATACTATTTTAAAAGTTTTACAATAAATCTTATAATTTTGTGGAAAAACTGCACTTAAACTAGCGTGAAATATTTTCAAAGTCCTATAGAACAACAGTGCGCATGCACCAGAGTTCATAGAGCCAGCGATAACCCACAATTTAACCACATATCAAT
This sequence comes from Diploptera punctata, assembly GCA_030220185.1. Taxonomy (NCBI): domain Eukaryota; kingdom Metazoa; phylum Arthropoda; class Insecta; order Blattodea; family Blaberidae; genus Diploptera; species Diploptera punctata. The sequence goes on from JASPKZ010008348.1 coordinate 1,066,213, forward strand.
TATCATCCTCGATTACTATCCGTCGCTATGAAATTTAAATGACCAATATTTGCAATAAATCCCCAAAACTATGTTAAAAATTTGGTAATAATATTAAAATTACCAAACGTTTATTAAAAATGGGTGTACATTTGCTTATCACTCCCTAACGCTGATCCGACCAGCGATAACCCAAAACAGCGATAGAAAAATCATAGACTAAGTAATATACTCTGTGGAGGAAATAGCAGTTAGCATCACAATATTGTCTAATAGTGTCATAATATTGTGATTTGCATATTTAAATAAATACTTCAAAATTGTCTAATAATGTTATAAAAATTGTTTGAAAAAGTTAAAAATATTAAATAATATTAGTAAATACAGAAGAAGAGCTATAATTTACATCAATATAACTGAAAAATCAAGCGCTAGTAGAAGTGCAGTTGAGCCAATATTTTTTTATAATTATTAAATATTTATTTACATATGCAATGATTTCTTTTCAAAGTTCTACAGAATTACAGTGTGCATGCTCGAATGCTTAATGTAACTTCACAATATGTCAGTAAAAGTAGAGTTACCAACATTTGCAATTAATTCCACACATAATTAATGAAATTAACTTGATTTTGTTATGTTCTGATGGGACAGGTTAGTGTACATCAGATTAATGTACACTTAATTAAATATTGTGCACATAATTTATTTTGTTACATTAGGAAGGGGAAGTTTGTGTAATCCATTTCTAATAAATATTTGGGAATTTATTGTGAAGGTTGATCCCATCAGTTTCATAGCTACGTGGTTCCATCTAGTGTCTACTTTATAAAAATTTGCACATGCGCAGTGTTATTCTGTAGAACTCAGAAAATTTATGGTGGAAATCACAATAAAGTTTTACAAATTTTCTAAGTCCAACGGAATAACTATGTACTGTATAAGCTTAAGGCTCAACAGCAATTTAACTTGCCCTTGATTTTTTAAGTTTGTTGTAAACTGTAGTTCTTCTTCTATATTTACTAACTTTTTTAATATCTTAAACGTCTTTCAAACAATTTTTATAACATTATTTGACAATTTTTAAGTAGACAATAATGTGATGCTGATTGCTATTTTCTCCACAGTGGATATTACCTGGTCAGTTATTTTCTCTCTCCTTCCAATGTTGTTTCCACCGTTATTGCTGGTTGCAACGATGTTAGGAAGAGATAAGTTAGTCCATTTTTAATAAACGTTTGGGAATTTGAATTTTATTAATATATTTTTTTAATAGGTTTGGGGATTTATTGCAAAGATTGGTCATTCAAATTTCACAGCGACGTTCTGCCATCTGGCAAAAGCTGTATAAACTTTAGTACAATATCGATAATAATCTATGTGTGGTGAGCAGTGATAATCCACTAGGCAAGGATGATAATCGATATGTGGTTCAATGGTGGGTTATCACAGACTCTATAAACTCTGGCACATGCGCATTGTTGGGTAAGAAACTGCTGTTTCTGCTAAATACTTCCTAACAAATATTTGCTAGACATTGTAACATGCTACTGAGGGATGTTTAATGCTCGTGGATTGATCCGAGACTTTTTTACTCTCTCAGTAATGATAATTAACTAATATAAGACAATATCAGAATTTAATAAAATTAATTTGTTTTCCAGGGTGTGTAAGTCCAATGAAGAGTGCTGATGCAGTAAAATGGATGACAGCTTTAAATTAATGTAATATTATTAAATAAAAATGGATGAAAGCATGTAATGTATATTATTAAAATCATTAAATTTATCCTCTCTGAAGATGTTCATATTTCATCACTAATTTTGCTTCTTTTTCATGAAAGTGCTTACATGTGGGACGTTCAGTAAATAATGCACATAATTTTAGTTCTTCATTATCTTTCATTGGAAATGACAAACTTTACAGAACATATATATTCAATCATTCCTTTATAATGTCATTGTTTTCCAACAGATGGCTGTGATGAATTTTAGTTTTAAAATGCCAGTTGCTCATGAAACACGTTCAAAGCATAGATCTGTGATTGAAGATCAGGAGGATCTGACAGTCTTCATTCTACCGCTGACATCAACCCAACAACCGATAGTACTCCTATCCATTGCTTGATTGTCATATGCATTTCGTAAGTGTCTGTGAATGTTTGAAATGGTCTGCTGTTCTGCAGAAAGAAATTCAATCATGTCTCTCTGATATGTACATGTTTTGTAAGCAGCCACCATTTTAAAATTAAAGTACATTGCAATTATTTGTCGGAAAACAATGAAACTTCATGATGTTATAAAGGAAGGATTGAAGATATATTCTGTAAAGTTTCATTCATTTCCAATGGAAGGCAATCGAGAACTAAAATTATGTGCATTAATTATTGAATGACAGTGAGTTTTCATTTAAACACAACCTCATGTGTCCTTTAGAGTGATAAAGTTTCAATCTGTTTCCCTCGTCAACAAACCATGACATTTCCTTATAAATTTTTGTTTGTTGATTTTTAGAAAGATATACAAATCTTCTATACAAACACTTTTCCTTTAGCATGCATAGGGTTAAGAATGGGAATGATGTTTTCAAAATATATTAAGAGCATAGGATCATACTTTTAGAGGTAAGGTAAGTTTCTGATTCATTTTTTTTTTTTTTCTTCAGAATCCTTCCATGTTGACTTGTCCCTACTATCAACTTTCTCATTTTGATTCCAAAGGCATTTCTTATGTAAATTTGGTTGTTATTCAGTACCAGTGCCCATGTAGCATGATTCAATTTTTATAGCAATGAAATACTTAAGAAATCAGTATGACCAACTTTGCAATTAATTCCAAAATATATGAATGTTCACTCGCTTCATTTTGTTAGGTTGCAATGGGACAAGTTAGTGTACACCAGATTAGTTTATTAAATAATAGGCATGTAATTTATTTTGTTCGGTTGTGAAGGAGCATGTTAGTGTACATCCATTTCTTATAAACATGTACGGAAGGTTGGTCATACCAATTTTATAGACATGTGGTTTCATCTGGCGAGAATTCCATAAATGCTTTCGCATGCATACTGCTATTCTGTCAAACTTAGAAAAATCATTGGTTGAGTTATTGTACAATTTCTCCCTCCTCCCAATACTGCTTGATGATTGCCCACATTGGTCTTAAATTTAAAAAGATAAACCTAAATAATTTGCACTAACATTATATTTCTCCTTTAGTCTAATTTATTATTATAAGGTATTAATTATGTTCTGTATGGCAAATGTAGCAAAAAACATTGCACTTCTAATGTATAAACTGGCTGAACATTACCTTATCCTTGATTTTTCAGTTTATTCTTGTAAACTGTAAATTACTCATCCTAACCTTTTTTTAATATTATTAGTTTGGCTGATATTTGAAAAAAGGTGATTTCCGAGATTTATTAAAACTTCATGTCGCTTGTGACAATGGGTGGATTTCTGTTCTCAAATTTTTATGCCACTAGAATAATGTAAACAATTTTAACTTATTCATTAATCAAATTTGCATATTATGTCATTTAAAAACATGTTAATCCATCTTTTTCTGATATGTGGATTAATTTAAATCCAATTATAATCATAAATGTAACCATGGCTATATTAAGAAGAAATGGTTTCCAATGTGCCATTTTTAAATTGTTTCCTGATGTCAATATTATTAAACTATAGAAATTATTTAATATATGTACGAAATTACTGCACTTTATATTTGTACCTTTCGTCTAGAATAGGTTGTTTTAATATTTCTAGATAAAAAATAACTCACCTTAATATTGAAGAGACTAAAGCTGAGAGATTACACGTAACATTACCTAAGTTTCACCAAACTGAATTTTTGTTCATTTGAACAATTGAGATTGAGTGAAATCCTAGGTTGACAACACTTAAATAAGGATAAAGTTTCCATTAAATGCAGTGATAAATTTTTCAAAGTCCCAGACAGACACCATGTGCATGCGCCAACAAATGCAAAGTTGTTTACACTATGGAATCACGCGATGCTGCCAACATATACACAATATTTAATGAACCTAAAAGCTAACCTAATGCAATTTAAGCACTCTAACCTGTGAAAGAATGCAAAGTGAAATTGTGAAGTACATACTCTATGTTGGCTGCATTGGAACATGTATTGTGTATATTCGTTGAATTTAATATGCTATCACGTCATTATGTTACATATGTAGTTAAATATCATAGGAAAATATATTGAAATCATTAGAAAAAATGTAAAATTTATTGTAAGTGGTGATAAATAATTTGAGAATAAAACCCTGTTGGCGCATGCGCGTGGTGTCTGCCTGGGACTTAGAAAAAATTGTCACTGCACTCAATGGAAACTTCAGCACTTAAGTAATATACGAAATTCTCCTTTTGAAGCTTCCTCCCTTCTCACGCTAATGGAACAGACTTTACTGTAATTTTTTTTTTGTTTTATTTATAATATAGAACATGAGATTGAAATACATGTGGGTACAGATACGTGTTACTGTTCTATGTAATCACACACACGAGAATTTAATTTTAATGTCATTCTTCAAGATTATTTACAAAATAAATATCTCAATGTATGGAATTTTAAAATATATTTTACACATATGATTTTTACACACATGATTTTTATACAGAACTTATCACAACCACTTTTTTCTAATAACACGGTCTTGCATCAAGAAGGCAGATTTTTGTTGTCCTTGCATAACCAAACAGCTTTCGTTGCTCATAACCTAAAACATAAAAATGCCATAATATTAACTACATTATCCAATTTCACATTAAAGAATTCAAGTTATCAACAAGACTATACTATAGGCTAAAATAATCATTGAAAATAGTTATAACTTTAAATAAATTGATCTCAAAATTAAGTTGCATAAATTTAGGCCTAAATGATAAAAGTAATGCAATATTTTATTCAATGCAGAAAACATTACATTATTTTTAACTATACTGGTTAATTTATAGGTCACTATTCAAAACATTTAAGAAATTATGAGAAACTTACCTGAAATTTTTATACGTGAAAATCCACATCTCGATCAAGGTTAATAATACCAGATTTATATGGAATCCCACATCCACTTAATAAAATAATGGAGTACGCTTTTTCCGAATCTTCTTCCCGCCTTTAATTTCCTTATATCGAAGCACATTTTATTGTTATCCTTGAGAACGAAGATAAATACGAAAATGTAACCGCCATATTTGACACACCTCCATCCAGGTATGCTGACGTAAACAAATATGGCGGATCCTCCGAACGATGTTCGAGACCGAGACATGGGTAGGTTTTTCGATTTGTTATTAGAAACCAAAAAGTTACGACTTCGATCAAAACTTGAGAACAGAAATCCACCCTTAAGTCACATATTGTTATTTCTGAGATATAGAGATTTTAATGTTTTCAAAAAAATATAAATACTAATTGGGCAGTATTGTTGTTAATACACTGTGTGTCTATTGTCCACTGCTGTAGTCTCAAGGTAGCGTGCTGCCTTGTCACGCAACGGGCCCGGGTTCGATTTCCGGTCAGGACAGGCTCCTGGGTGAGGTTTTTCCTCACCTGTAAGACAAATGTCAGGAAGCTTAGGGCCCAACGGTCCATGAAAATCATCCAGCCATCATTATCATCCTTAATCGGTATGGAAAGCAACGGGAAGCTACCGCAACAGAGCGTTCCTACCACAGTGAACTGAACTAAAATTTATTGGGTTTTATCTTGACACTTAACAACTTTGAGAAAATATTTTAGCCTTTTCATGGTTGCTATGGCAAATGCAACATCAACAGATATTAAGGATGTGCAGACCATAGAGAACCGGTACTAGACCTCTAAAATTCTCATTGGGGTGAAAGACGTGGTGTATGTTTTAACAAACACGTCAGCATTTAAATTGTATCTGTGTTGGACAATAAGGGTGTTTTGGTTTAATACGTTGTCTTCAATTGGCGCCACAGTATCTACATTTTAGATTTCCCTTTAGTTTGACTCAATGGTCAGCATTTTTAAAACCTCGTGGCATAGAAAGCCAAAGCTCCTGGGTTCAACCCTGTCTGAGAATATACTTTTCTCTTCAAATATAATTTGTCTCTGTAATGATAAAAAAGAAATGGGAAGAAGAACATAACTCATTGGAGTACAGAAATGAATATATCATTATAATAGAAATGACTTTATTTTCCAGAGAAACTGTAATTGTTGAAATTTATGCACCTACAAATGATGCTCACATGCAGAAAAAAAGAGTGATTTTGGAATACATTATGTGAAACCATAGAATGAATATCACAAAGGAAGGATATGATGTTGATGGTGGATATGAACACCCGAGTATGAACTGATGATTTTAGTAGTTGGAAAATTTGGGGAAAATATTGTAAATGATAACGGCGAACACTTATTAGAAATATGTGAGCAATTTGATTTGAGAGTAGTAAATACTTTCTTTCAACATAAAGATAATCACAAATATACATGACAAAGAAATACAAAAGATCAATAATCCAATAATAGACTATATCATTATGCACCAAGGAAGCACCATTAAGACAAAATATAGTAGATCTTACACAGGTGCACATTGTGGAATGGATCATTACTTATTGAAACTGAATTTTTTGGCCATGGAAAGGAATACTGACAAGTCAAGTAAAGAAAAAAATCTCAACAGGCAGTACTAAAATATGAAGAAAGAAACTTGAATATAGAACATTTAACTGATTCAAGTATAAAAAATTAAAAAAATAATATTAAGATTGGATAGAGAAATGGACAAATCACTGGATTTGGAAACAGAAGAATTATGCAATTATATAGAGAATACGCCAATTAAAATTGCGACAGAAGTAGCTTACTTGGAATGAAGGATGAATATGGAAAGAAACAAAGGTGGTGGTCAGAAGACATACAAGAAGCAATAAAATACAAGAAAGAAGAATTTAGGAAATAGATTATTACAAAAACACAAGATGATCATAAAAAAAATATAGAGAGAAAAATCATAATGTAATACGAAAAATAAGAAAGTCAAAGAATGATGAAAGGGAAACAGTATGTTCAAATGTTAATAGTAAACTAGGCTTTCAGTAGAGCAAGAGAAGCATGGTCGGTACTGAAATCACTGAGACAAGTAACACAACATAAAATAAAAATTAACATTGTAAAGATGAAGGAATGGATAGTATATTTAAGGAATTATTGAATGAAAATAGAGAAGAATTTATGGAGATTAAAACAGAAACAAATATTTGAAGGAATCCAAACAGAAATAACGAAGGAAGAAATAGAAGAATCTCTAATGGAAGGGAAGAATGGCAAATCACCAGGACCAGGAGGCATGCATTTAGAAATGTTGAAAAATGAGGAAAATCTATAATCAAACTCATAACAAAAGTATTTAATCAAATTTTAAGAGAAGGAAAAATACAGGAAGAAATACAGAAGAAAAGATAGGACATATCATAACTATATTTAAGATGGAAATAGAAGGGATTGTGAAAAATCATTATAGAATATGTGTTATAAATTCCCTGATGAAATTCCTAAATGATAGAAAACAAAATTGAAGTGGAATAGAATAGCAATGTGGATTTACACCAGGTTAATTTTGTATATATAATATATTTGTATTACGACAAATCGTTGCAAATGTGAAAATAAATCAATAGATAATGGATTGGTTTTTATGGATTTAGAAAAAGCATATGACAGTGTACCATTAGCAATATTCTAGGGGGCATTATGTATAACAAATATTGATGAATCCCTAATTTAAGTAATACAAGAAATGTATAAGGACAATAAATGTTAAATAAAAATGGGATCTGAGCTGTCAGAATCTTTTGAAACCAGTAAAGGATTGTTACAACGATGTCCTATGTCACCAACACTTTTTTAAATATATAGACATGTGGTTTGTATAATGGTAATGTAAGTGTGCAAGAATGGGACTAGAATTAACACATAGATGACATGTTGATTAAATAAAAATAAAACTTTTAAAGATTTAAATGATTTTCGTAATTATTAAAATACAAATTCATTACAGCTGTTTCAGTACATTGTACCTTCTTCAGACGAATTTTATTATGATTACAAATGAATTTCATTGTTATATATAAACTCCAGTACATAACAACTGTAACTATGCAACTGAATGTAACAAATAAATTTTAACAAAGAATCTCTTATTATAAATATAGAAGAGGTGTTTAATTTAAATCCAATTGGGAATTTAACAGCCTATTACTGTTCTTCAATTTATGTATCTCTACAATTTCTAAAAGATCTAGTTTTTTCCCTTTGCCACAAACATGTAAAACTTTAAAATTTGAATCAAAACAAATATCGTTTTGAAGTAGATGGTTAACATACTTTGAAGAGTCTACATATTTGTTATATGCTCTCATATGTTCCTTTATACGAGAAATTAAAGGTCTGCCAGTTAGTCCTATGTTGTCATTGTTGCGCGTGCCACACTCCAATTTATAAACATTTGATAATTGTTGCTTTTTACTTTGGTTTTATTGCTTTTTATTAATTTTGCAAAGTTTTATTTGTTTCAAACACCACATTAATGTTCAACTTTTTTAAGCATTTGGGTATCTTATTGGAAAGTATGCCTATGTCTGACAAAATATATTTATTTATGTCTTTCTTGGGTAAAGGAAAAATTTTGATAATTGCTTTTTGTAATATATTTACTTTTTGCCGATGATCATATAATTATAACCCAGGATGGGGAAGATGCTGTTTATATGGGTAATCAGTTGTCAACAACGTATCAGAAATAGGGTTTGAAAATCAACAAGAAACAGAGTATTTAACAAATGACCCAGGTGAATAATTTATTGATGAGCTAAAGATAAAGAAGAGCGATAGTTTCAGTTAGTTGGGATCAATTATAGAGTAAGATAGAACATTAATAAATAAATAGCAAAAAGGATAGAAGAAAAACCAGAGGAATGTTAAACTCTATACTATGGAGTAAAAACATCATTAACAGAACAAAACAACTAATTTATAAGTCCATACTAGAAAGTATAATGTTATAGGAATCGGAAGTTTGCACAGTGACACAACAACATGCCAACAGAATAACTGCAGTTGAAATTGATTTCGGAGAAGAGCTGCCAGAAAATCTCGATTTGAAAGAATTAGAAATACATAAATTGGAAAATAGCTGAATGCAGAAAGAAGTATAATGGATGAGATTGAACACAGAACGCTAATATAATATGGACACATAAGAAGAATATGGAAGACTACCAAAGACCATACATACATGGAAAACTGACAGAAGGAGCAGAAAAGGAAGACCAAGAACAACCTGGAAGAATAACATTCAGAAATCAATGAGCAAATTTGGTGTAACGGATGAAAACACAGAGGACAAAGAACGATGGACAACTGTAATTAAAGAGAAATTTATGAATGTGTACTAAACTGATAGTCTACATAAAAGTCCATAGTAATGTATGTATTTTTTAAAAACTCGTGTTAAGAATTAAGATTATTTGGAGAAAACACTCAATGATGAGAAAAATTCTCAAATTGAATGAAATAATTTTGTATTTAAATTCGGATGGTGATCTTGTACAGGTGTGAGAATAATGCTTTATGAACTGAGGTTTAATGTTGCCAGTTCTATTATACACTATATAACATTTCTTGTAAGATCGCGTTTACAATATGTAGGTGGAAGTTGCTTAGATTTCATCAGCATTACACTGTGGTGTGGTGCTACTCTGTACTCTGTTGGCCATGTTATAAGACTCTGAATAATTGGGATATAATGTAGTACAAATAAAAAATAAATATCAGAATAACGTTTCACATTGGCGATTAGATTTTTTATCTATGATTTTGGAAATAAACAGGATGAAAATCCTACAAATTATGTTTAAGAAGAAGAAGGAAAAGAAGACAGTAAGTGATACTTAGATTTTTGAAAACAATGCCACATATTTCTTACTTTTTGTAATGTTCTTTCAGGTGAACCAGAGTGAAGATACACATACTAGAATGGACAGTACTAACCAGCGTTCACAAACAGAAGACGTAGACTTGCCATGTATATCTTTAAAATGTTGTGTTTGTAATTCGTTTTTTTCTTCTAAGTCCTGTCTTAATAGACATTTACGTACACATAGTAATGAGAAACCATTCAAATGTTCTTGGTGTGATAGGTCATTTTCTAGAAAATCCGATCGTGATGCACATTTTCGTGTGCATAATAATGAAAAACCATTCATATGTTCACTTTGTAATAAGTCGTTTTCTAGAAAGTCGTATCTTAACACACATTTCCTTGTTCATGGTAATGAGAAAGTATTCAGGTGTGATCTTTGTTACCAATCGTTTTCTTGGAAGTCCAGTCTTAATAGACATTTACTTCTGCATAGTGATAAGAAACCATTCAATTGCACTATTTGTGACACATCATTTTCCAGAAAGTCCTATCTTGATACGCATTTACATGTCCATAATAATGAGAAACCATTCAAATGTGCGATATGTAATAAGTCATTTTATACAAAATCTAATCTTAAAACTCATTTACTTGTGCATAGTAATGAAAAACTGTTCAAATGTTCTCTTTGTAATAAGTCATTTTATACAAAGTCCAATCTTAATGTACATTTACTGGTGCATAGTAATGTGAAGCTATTCAAATGTTCAGTTTGTAATATGTCATTTTCTCATAAATCTAATCTTAATTCACATTTACTTGTGCACAATAATGAGAAACCATTCAAATGTGGTAGTTGTAACAAGTCATTTTCTCGGAAGTCCCGTCTTGATACACATTCACTTGTCCATAATAATTAGAAACTATACAAATTTTCTGTTTGTAATTAGTCATTTTCTTAGAACTACTATATTAATACACGTACGTATGCGTAGTTTTGAGAAGCTAATGATGTCTTCCATTATAATAAATAATTTTCTTGGAAGTCTGATTTTAATAATCACGATGTGTGTGATGAGAAGCTATTCAAATGTCTTATTACAGTAAGCTATTTTATCGAAAGTCCAATATTAAGTAACAGTTATGTATGCATATTTGTGAAAAAAAAAACCTTTCAAATGGTCTGTTTATAAAAAGTTATCCTGTCAGATATTACATGTTAATTCACCTTCACTTATGCATAGTAATGAAAACACATAGTAACGGAAACATTCTGATTGTGATTATTCGTTTTCTTTGAAATCAGAACATAATGGACATTTAATTTAACATATTAAGTAGGTAATGTTTTTTTTAATACAATTCTGCAAGTATTATCAGGTGTATATGTATAATTCCTGAATATATGTTTACTTGTGGTTCATCATTCTGTGTGTGACAAGACGTCTTGAAGTGCTCTGATTGGATAAAATAAAAAGCAGTACAATTGGTTAATCTTACAGCATGTACTGATTTCTGACTGGTAATAAGTGCTTTGAGTTTTATCATTATATTTAAATATATGTACTACCATTGCCTTAAAATACGCGAGTTTTGTGGCTTCGATATACTGTTGTGATGCTAAGTAATTGATTTTTTGTGGCAGCGTATAAACTAGCCAATTGATGGCAATTGTGATCAGTTTACCCAGTGTAGTACTTTGAACAAAGTCTTGGTTCAAAATCTAGCATGGAATTTATGCCAGATCTGGATGAACCTTGAGGATATTGGACCTTTCACACTTTTGAGAGGACTTTTCTCAGCACATTTGTAATATATATAAAAATTTATACTTATGAAGAAAATTGAATCTGTAAATTCTGCAATACACCAAATTCGTGGAACTTACATAACTGTAATTAATTATCTGACTACATTTGGTGAATAAGAGAGGTCCGATGCAGCTCAGGAACTTAGTCTCCGTCTTTGGATCAGCTTAATACCATAATTTTAAACCATCTACCTGGATTTTGTCTCTTTATCATCATGCTAATGGAGCTTAAAGCTAGTGCCATGGAAATTCAGTCGGCCTACTTCCTCTGTCTGCATGCTGATATCGAAGATCAAAATTTAGATTGTGATTCTGGTGGGGATCTTCCAAAGGAGTCTCCTCCATTATAGAAGAAATCAAATAGAAAATCCAAAAAGAGCACTAAAAAACGTCACTTTGACAAAAGTACAAGTCAGATTAATCATTGCACAAAGTCCATCCAAGCAATTGGTCTTGGCTCCAGCTGTAGTTCCTGCAGTTGTCACTGAGAGCAATTTTTTCTATTATTGTTGAATCCTCAATTTTAAGTGCTGCAACATACTCATCGGTAGTGCCATCCCCTATAGATGTGAGTACGTCTATGGAGTTGTACCTTCTCGTGTCACTGGCTCTGTGGCACAGAAACCCCCACCAATTACTCTAATTGGTAATGGGGATCTGTTCTGCATGAATAGAGAATTAGTTACTAGTGAACCGTTCAAAATTGTCACAAATCCTCCGTGGAAGACTTTATGAAACTTCAAAAGATTTTTGTTTCTGAAAAAAAGAATATTATATTTTTCAGCTTAAGGAGCTAATATTGAGGGTGGTTTTTAAACAGGCCATATAAAGGCACCACTATTGCTGAAATTTAAGAAGGAAACATTTATTTAGGATTTCCTCTAAAATCCGTATAACAGATTTCCAAAACGGAAAATAAGTTGACCAAGCCCAATCCGATTTTAATATTAGAGTTAGAGAATACTACCCTAGCTCGCGAAATTTACAACTTGAAGCGCCTTCTTTATACAGTTATCGCCATAGAAATGTTCAAGCCAAGGTCTGGCCTTAAACAGTGTTTCAGTTTTCAGTCCTTTAACCATACTTTCTGGGGTGCAACTGCACTCTACATTGTGTTCTCTCTGCTGAGGCCCACAATCATCAGGATTGCAAAATGCAGAAATTGCGAACGGTCCTGCCAGCCTGCTACCTTCCGTAGCTGCACTGCTTTTAAAACAGCCCAAGAAACCTATTGTAAGATCTCAAAATGTGTACCCACTCCTGCACCAAAATTCCAACCATGTATCTTCACTTCCGTGAAGGTCAATACTTCAATCTCTTTCACAGGCGCTTTAATATTTGGCACTTGTTTTACAAAATCATTATGTAAACAACACTGTTAACACTCAGGTCTACTAAATGAGTACTCCATCCCTTAGCGTTCATATATATATATATACTTAAGTAGTAGACAGAGCCGAACCTTGAATCTTTGATGTCAGAAATCTTCCTTAATCAAGCTCATATACACCTATACATTACAAGGGTGTTATAATTTAAATTTTAAAATGTGATGATAGACAAATTATTATTTAAAGAGAAATCAATCTCCTAAACCACTAGTTACATATACTGTTGAACTCACTTATACATATATATATTTATATATGTGTGTGTGTGTGTATGTGCGTGGCTGCATTCATGGACAATGGGTGGGTACGTGTGCGAGCATGTGTGTAAAACAGAAATATTAACGTTTGCGTTGGAATCCAGGAAAGCATAGTAAAAGTTCACTAATATGTAAAACTAGATATCTCAGACTCAAGTCCCAGTTTGGATGTTAATTTTTCTTTTCATAATAAATTGATATACTTGAATGTACACAACATTTCAATGTTTTGATAGCTGCCAGAGAATGATGCCATTAGTTTTGATAAATTTTATCTTTATTTTTTTATGAAATTGCATGCAATTTGTCATTTTTAATATTTGCTTTCTTTGTTTTATATATTTTTTGTGAACAAAGACTGTCAGGATCACAACATAAGAGATAGTAAATGTTTTACAGAAACATGTTTTAACTTTACTGTTGACTTCTCAGCTGTGCAATAGCCATTATTTCTCTGATATTACTGATGGTTTATATACATTATATTTTTTGATCAACTTGTGTTTTAAATAGTGTTAAAAATTTTTTTTAAGTGAGGAAAAATACCATTTTTTTTCTACATGTTTCAAAAATCTACACAACTACTAAATCAAAACATAGTATATATCTAGGATCTAAATTAAACTGTGAATTAAACCAAAGATAAGATTATGTAATGCTAGAAATTAAGCATACTCTAAATTACTGTAAGTAATTAATTGTATTGTAACTAAAATCATAACATACCGGATGGTGAAATAGGGTTCATATTATTGGAAATTCAATTAAAAAACCAAAGATAAGCAAACTAAATACAGATATATTTAACAAAGCAATCAAATTAATTTTATGAAATACATTAATTATAATTTTTTTAAAATAGTAAATAGGTATTAACCTATTTCAATTTATATTATTATTTCCTAATACATGTAATTAATTCCTTAGTTTGATATTAACCTACTATATGTTAGTATGAAAATACAATAGGAAGTAACATTTTGAGATTCTACTTAACAAAATAAGTTGGATCTGCCGTGATCTCCCTTCATATTTTGTTGTTTCTTGTAAGACAGGTTTCAAAGCATCTTTGCTCCATCTTCAGTTGGTACAAATATATTTTACATGGTATCCTATTTTCATTTATATTATTTCCTGATCACAAAAAAAATGAAGACATCTTAGAAGAATTACACATGGAATCTTTAGAAAACAAAATTTCTGATTATAAGTCAAGATGGGTACAACATGTTCATCGAATGGAAGATCACAGAATACCCAAACTAATGTTAAGATATCAACCTGCAGGAAGAAGAAGACCAGGACGTCCACTCAAAAGACTTCTCGATGGTGTTTCTCTTGAGGCCGAAACAGGTCAACAAATGGCCTAAATTCGTGAATGTACTATGATGATGATCATTATTATTTCCTAACGTATTTAATGACTTTACTCAGTTTGGTATTAATTTGTCATATTATTATTTTGTTTATACCATTTTCCACTGCACTAATTCATTTGTATGTTAGAGAATGAGTTGCATATTTTCAAAATTTTCTCCTGAATTTATTTTGCTGTATGTTATTACATAATTTATTTAATTACTCTCTCCACTGTGGGTTTAGTGTATTATATAATGTTTTGTTTGTATCATTCTCCTTTGCATTAATTCTAGTGAGCTTTATATTTTCAAACTTTCATCTAAATTTGTTTTGTTTTATGTTTTTTCTAATGTATTTAATTACCTCTTCTCTCTGGTATTAATGTATTTTTCATTGCTTTGTCTGTTTTATTTGCCTTTATATTATTTCCTATTTTTTATGTAACAGAATTTATTTTATGTCTTGAAACTGACACCTTAATTTATACATTTTGTTTTTCCTCTCCCTTTAAACAAAGCTTTGTTATATATACAGAGTATTTAGGGTCGTATGCAAATACATTAGTCTCTACTCAAATTACTTCCAATCACAGGTGAGCTGAGATCGAACTAATGGCCGCCTTACCGGTCATGCTATAATGTTGACGTTTTCGTAATATTGGCAACGAATTACCCAGAATTCTCAGCGATAAAACCACTTCCGTTATTTTCGTCTGCTATAGAGGAATGCATTTATGCTTGCATCCCGCAAATAATACCGTATACAAACACGTCTGCGACGCGCAATATTACGCCGATTCTCCTGTTCTTCCAGTTGAATTCTTTGGTAGACTCTATCAAATTCCTCTTCTCCGCGTATACCGAAAACATGATCGAAGTCTTCAAGGTCCGACATCTTGGATAAGTTTCAAACTACATCGGTTACCATCGGTTTCCTTCGGGATTTTCACATAAGTTTATATCTTGAGCTACGATCTTAAGGTACCTTGTCAGGTAGCTTACAATTATTAACGCGTGAATAGATTTCTGAGTAAGAAAAATGTGTTTGAATAAAACTTTATCAGCAGAGAACGCCTTTCACTGTCTAATGCGTTCAAACATTCGACCCTAAATGAATTATACCGCATAAATTTAACTACATATAGAGGGGTATTATATAAGCATTTTGAGATAATGAACTAATGGTATATGAATAAAAATATCAAAGTTATGATTTAGTGATGACATTTGATAGTGTACCTCGACAATTGTTATGGACGGCAATGAGAAATATGAATATAAGTGATAAATGGATTAATATTGTTAGGAAGATCTATAGTAATACAAAAGCTAAAGTAAAAATACAGAATACCTGAACAGAGGAATTCACAGTGAATAAAGGCCTTAAGCAGGGATGCAGTTTATCACCAATTCTTTTTAACATTTATTTAGACCAGGCTCTTAACTTGTGGTATAAAAAATGTTCTGAAATGGGTATTCCTATAGGAGGAAAAGTACTGCATTCATTGTTGTTTGTAGATGATCAAATAATTTTTGCAGGGGATGAAGATGATATGAAATATATGATAAATAAACTAATGGAAGAATATAAAAAAATGGCGACTAAATATACATTTACAGAAAACAGAATATATGTGTTTGGGAAAGGATGTGGATGACCTCATACTTGAAACAGGGAAAATAAAAAAAAAGTGATTTTTTTAAATATCTTGGGTCAATAATTACAAGTTTAGGTACCTGTGAGAGAGATGTACAGACTAAAATTGCAATGGCAAAAAAAAAATGCAACTAAGACATTACATGGAATAATTTGGAATAAAAATATTACAAAGAAAACAAAAATGGAAATTTATAAGAGCATAATACAGAATATTTTGTCATACGGAAGTGAAACTTGGTCTTTGACGGAATTACAAAAGAATAAAATTAGAACAGTTGAATTTGATTATTTTAGAAGAAGCCTCCAAAAACAAGACAGGATAAAATAAATGAATTCCTTTGGAGAGAAATGAATGTCACCACATCTGTTGTTAAGAGGATTGAAAATCAAACGCTTAAATGGTATGGCCATGTACAAAGAATGGAAAATGAAAGATGGCCAAAAAATATATACCAATGGTCACCCGCTGGAAGAAATAAACGTGGCAGACCAAGATGGAAATGGAAAACCAACGTCAGAACTATAATGGATGATAGGAATTTGGAAGAGGGAGATTGGAATGATAGAGATAAATGGAAACTGAAGACGGCAAACCTATAAGTGGGGGAAAGCCGAAGAAGAAGTTATGATTCAATTTGTAAAATTGTTGGCACGCCACTGATTATTTGAAATTAACATGGAAATAATATGATACAGACACAGTAACTTGCAACAAGCATGCGCCTTTAGCTCAGTGGTTATAACAGTCTAATACTGACGCAAATGTAAGATTTATACATCACGTTCGAAACTTCCTACAGTACGTGCACACTTTTTTCCTTTATTATGTAGGTACTGTAAATTAGTTACGTGCGTAGATTTACTTCTGGTTTAATCGTTTATTCATTATTTTACAGAATACGGTAATGGAATATCGGCGCAGTACACGAATTACAAAACTATCTATGTACGTATTGTACAGACAATTGTTTGAAAGGTTGTTATAATAATACGATTACTGTAGAGTGCAATAGGTTTCGCAAATGAAATGTGTAATTGTACTGTACAGTACTGTGTACTTAGATAAATGATAGTGCAGTGATTAATAACATGAAAAGGTATAGTGTATGTACACATGGCATACATAATGTTATTGGGAAATAAAAGCAATGTAATTGAGTAACCCAGAAAAAAAGTAAAGCACCTGCAGACTCATTAAATAAATTGTTCAAATTGGCCACCTCCATTCTCACAACGCAGACGACATTGGCGACAAAAGGATTCTCGTACCCCGTTCAACATACCAGGTGTCTCACGGATCACATCACATACTGCGCTTATGCGTGCAACCAAGAGTTCAGCTGTATAATCAGGAGTCGCATACACCAGTGTTTTCAGATATCCACACAAAAATAATCAAGTGGACTGAGATCAGGAGCGCGAGGTGGTCACACTACAGTTGGACTACCTCTTCCTATCCTACGACTAAAATACACTCCATCCAAATATTTTCGCACATTCCGGCAGAAATTGGGAGGAGCTCCATCGTGCTGAAATCGCATGTTAATCCTGATGTGGAGAGGAACTTCTAGTAATGTAGGAACTTGTAGTAATTCCGGCAGAAATGGGGAGAAGCTCCATCGTGCTGAAACCACATGTTAATCCTGATGTGGAGAGGAACTTCTAGTAATGTAGGTTGGAAATACTCTAAAAATGTCTTATAAATAACACCATTTATTCTCTGGGGAAGAAGGTAGGGGCCAATAATATGGTCAGATATTGTGCCTGCCCTTAAGTTCACCGAAAATCTCTGCTGGTGACTCCTCTGGAAGATGGCATGAGGATTTTCATAATCCCACACATGACTGTTCTTCGAGTTCAGAACCAGCCCACCCCTATTAAATACTGCCTCATCAGTGAATAATATCGAGGTAAAGAAGTGCGATGGCTGCAGCAAAGCCCAATTACAAATTGGGCCCATTGAGCGAAGTCCAGTGGCTGTAAGACTTGTACTTTTTGCAGATGAAAGGGATAGAACTGGGCTTCATGCAGGACTTCCGATACACTTTGATGGTTCGTACCCATTACACGTCTGATAGCATGTGTACTAGTATAAGGTTCCTCTCACCCTATGAAGAACATTTTCAATATTTGCAGTGTGGCGCGTACGTCTTGCACCGGCATCTACTCTGTTTACCTTCAACGTCCCATGCTCTCGCAAACGCCTATCAACAGACTCGAAGGTTGTTCGGTGAGGATGGCGTCTATCCGGATACCGCTCCGCGTACATGGCAGCAGCTCTTACACCATTACCTTGTGCTGCACCATAAATCAGATGCATATCGGCAAGTTTAGCATAACTGTAAAAATGTTCCATGATGCTTTCATATAATGCAACTGAACTGATATTGAAATAATTGCTAAGCAGATGTTAATGTAATCACCAATAGAAGAATAGGAATTTTGCGCATGCCCGTACTAAACAAATTTCAGTGTCAACATATAACAGTGAAGAAAGAACGAAAGAAAGAGGGGGAAAATAGTCGCCTGCCGTGATTTGAACCATCAGTGTTCGAATCTTAAATCCATCACTTTGACCATTAAGCCACAAGTTAACTACACAGATTCTGTGTGTTTTACTCTGTACTACGTCACATTGTACCGATTCTACTGCTGCCAGATGCAGTGGCGTGCAGTCATCTGCTCAGGTCGAAATTAAAAGGAATTTGATAACACAATATTTCATAAACGTTGTTGATGAATTATCAGCCTTCAGGATATCGAAATTAATGTTACGATATGAAGTTATTCTAGTATAATTTTCTCTCCTTGTATGCTCTCCTGTCGATTTCTCTGTATCAAATGACGTTTAGTTTGATTACCTAGAAATCGCCCATTTTCGCTCTTAGACCATTAGTCCATTACCTCAAAACGCTTATACAGTATAATACACCTCTATACGTAGTTAAATTTATGCGGTATAATTCATTTACACTCTGTATATTCTATATGTATTATTTCTGTAAATAAGCTGCACCCGAGTGTGACCAATTGTTCATTCGGGCATCAGTAACATGTACAACATATGTTTGTGATTAAAATTTATTCTTTTCCTTATACTGTTCAACTTAGAAAACAAGGGAAGAAGTACTTAACAAAATAAATAAATAAATAATGGCATATGGGAGAAAAATGTTCTCACAAAAAATAACAAATTCTGTTTTTGTTATTGATTTAGTCCTCAAATTACATATCTTGAACTATTGTCTTTTTGTGTGTATTTTGAGAACCTCTTCTTGCCATAATTTGTCTTTTAAAACTATTTATATCTAATCAGATATATTTGCATATCTTCTACTAGGTGAAACAATCTCTCACTACTAATGATATAAGTTGTAAAATAGCATTTTATATCATTGTATGTGAAAATAAAAAATATATAATTATTTATTAAAATGTACTCATCATATTTATTTAGAACTTCAACTCATTTCAACTAACTGGCACTATCCAACTCGTTGCTTCATGGTCGCGCGGACATAAGCTCTCCATACATCGCTATCATGAGCTAATGTTTTCCAATCTTCTCCTGTATAATCTACTTCCCTCAAATCATCGTTAATGTTATCCTCCCACCTCATTCTTGGTCTATCAATTGGGCGTTTTCCCTCTGGATTTCCTACAAGAAGCCCCCAGGCACGTTTTTCATTCTCCTTTGTGCCACATGTCATGCCCATCGCACTCTACGAGACTTAACTGTTCTCATTATATCTGGCTTCCGATAAATACCATGTAGCTCACTGTTATGTTGTTTTCTCCATTCACCTTTCTGTTCATCTATCTTAGGACTAAAAATGTTCCTAAGAACTTTATTCTCAAATACTCGTAATTCCCTTTCCTCCCTTAAATTAAGAGACCATGTTTCGCATCCATATAATATAATTGGTAGAATAATAGTTTTATATGTTTTCAGTTTAACGTTTTTTGAAAGGAGTTGGGACCTCAAGAATCACTGTAATGCATAATATCACGCACTTCCAGAATTGAGCCTATGTTCAATTTCTTTGTACATCTCATTCCTGTTTGTGATTATTGTTCCTAGGTATTTGAATTCAGTTACCTACTCAAAATTTCCCTCATTTGTCATTAGCTGTCCATTTCCATTATATAATGTACTTTTATGTGTGACCATACATTTAGTTTTATTGATACTACCAGTCCCAATTTCTTAGTGTTACTCAATAGTGCGTGCGTGTTGGCCTTTAGTATCTCCTCGCCATCGCCCAAGACTACTACATCATCAGCATAAACCAACAGCTTATTAATACCATTGAACTGTAGGCCCTCTTCATCCTATAAAAATTTGATGGTATGCTCTAGTACAAAATTAAATAGTACAGAATCTTCTTGCTTCAATCCGTTGAGGATTTCAGAGGTATCCGAAAACTGTTTGTCTACACACACCCTACTCTTTGTGCCAATTAGGCACATTCGTATAAGTCCAACTAACTTTTTAGGAATTTCAAACTCCAGCAGGATACTGTATAACTTCTCCCTCTTAAGTGAATTCTAGGCCTTTTTGAAGTCTACGTATAGTTGGTGTACAGCAATATTATATTCCCATTTCTTTTCTAAAATGTCTTAAACTAAAAATCATATCTGTTGTAGACCTGGTTTCTTCTAAATCCACATTGATGATCTCCTAGAACGTCTTCATTATAATGAGCAAGTTTGCTTACTAATATATTTGTTAGAATTTTGTACGAAGTTGAAAGTAATGAAATGTCTCTATAGTTGTTGCGATCAGTTTTATCTCCTTTCTTGTAATTTGGTACGATAATCGATTCGTTTCATTCATATGGAAGAGCTTCTTTTTCCCAAGTCATATTAATCAATTGGCGTATCTTGTCCATCAATTCTTCTCCCCCTGATTTTATCAGTTCTGCTGGGATCTCATCTGAACCAGATGTTCTATACAGCTTACATTTTTTATCGCCATTTCAACCTCTAATGCATTTGTTTCTGCGATTGACATTTTTGCTGTCTGTAAATTATCCTCTTCAATATCCTGTTCTGTATACGTACGTTTAATAGCTGATTAAAGTAACTTTTCCGTCTATTTAATATCCTCCTGGAATCTGCAATCATATCCCCATTTTCATTCCTAATTATGTTTGTCCTAGCCTGAAACCCGTTCATATCTTTCCTAATTCCCTGACATAATTCGCTAATGTTCTTATTTTTGGCATTCATTTCAAGATCATTAATCTTTTCTCTCAAATAGTCCTTCTTTTTACTCTTTAGCAACCACGTAGTTTCCGTCTAATACTACCTACTTTTTCTAAATTTACATCATTTGGCTCCTGTAACCATTTCATTTTTGCTAGCTTTCTTTTCTTTACAATGTCGGCACATTCCTCATCAAACCATTTCATGTTTTGCCACTTTTTTAAATAACTAATGATTTTTGATGCTGACAATTTAATATTATCTCTTAAAGCCTCCCATTCTTTATTTATATCAGTTTCTTCTTCGTTTGCCACATTGTCATGTGAAGATTTCAGTACTTAAAATCTATTAGCAATTTTAATTTGGTATTCTTGCCGCATTTCATCATTTTTCAAGTTTTTAATTCAAATTTTTCATAATCATCTTTAGCGTTTGTTACTCTCATAAGCGATAGCCGTTGTCTGATTTTCACCCTGACCACATGATGATCCGAATTGCAGTCTGTTCCTCTAACTGATCTAACATCGATGATGCTACTGTGCCAGCATTTGTCCACTATTACATGATCTATCTGGTTCCGAGTTTCACCATCGGGAGACGTCCAGGTGTATTTATGAATATCCTTATTTTGGAATGTTCTGCTCTTAACAGTGAGATCCTTTGATGTGGCGAAGGTGACTAATCTAACCCCATTGTCGTTACTATCTTCATGAAGACTGAATTGCCTATTGTTGATTTGAATACATCTTCCCGCCCCACTTTTGCATTAAAATATCCTAAGACAATTTTCATATGATATATTGAAAGGCTATCAAATACGCATTCCAATTCATCATAGAACTCATCTTTATCTTCTATGGGAGCATGTACTTTTACGATTATAAAATCATGTCGTTTACCCATTAGAATTATATATATCTTATCACCGACTAACTTAATATCTCGGATAGCGGATAGGATCCTCCTTCGGACTAAAAAACCCGTTCCAAATTCAGGCCTTTCTGCACCCCCGTAAGTATAATGCAAAGCTTCCAGATTCCTGACTACCTTCTCCTGGTCATCTAACTTCCTGAAAAGCGAGTATATCCAAGGGTGATTTATCTAATTCACGTGTTAATACCTCTAGCACCCCGCTATGATATAAAGTCCTAACATTCCATGTTCCTAGGAACATGTCTATTTTTGAGCCTTTGGCATGGGTTCCCTGAAGTAGTCCCCGTTCGGAGAACCGAATGGGAGACTATTTGACTTCGGAAAATTTTACCCCAGTTGAACCCATGTCCGCATTTCTTGACGGTTGTATTTTTACCGTGAAAGATCGTCACTCTTTCGACCAAGGAATTCTTTCGTCTGGCTTATCACCTTCGACCAGTCCGGCATGGGTAACCCTATCGGCAGCAATACTACCACCGGCATAGCTCTCGGGATCATTTAAGCACGCGAGCCAATCCACCACGACAAGGTAAATATACTATGGAGGGGATTTAGAACTTTAAATATTGTCATTAATCATCTCATGTATAAGTTATGTTTTTATAAAATATTAAATACATTGCTAGAATTCTTTGGTCCTAAACTAGTTACAATTTTAAATATTGTTTAATATATACTTACTATACTTTACGTAAAGTAATTTTGTTGAAACTTATATACTATTACTGACAAGTATTTAAAATGTTCACTTTATAAGAAATATCTTAAGATGTATTTACTTACGCATAGCAGTTAATTGGTTTCTAATAAGGCATTCCATCCATAGTAATTCTGCCCGAAGGCAGGTCCTTCACTGCAATCATAGCATTTTCATGTTATGCTTGCAGCTTTACTAGGGAATTATGTAGGTGTGGTAGCTTCCCGTTGCTTTCCACACCGGTGAAGGATGATGATGATAATGGTAAGGATGATAATGATAAGGATGATGGCCAAACGATTTCGGGGACCGTTTGGGCCTTAAAGTTTTCCTGGCATTTGTCTTACAGGTGAGGAAAAACCCCGATAAAAACCTCACCCAGAATAAGTGCCCCGACCGGGGATCGAACCCGGGCCCGCTGCGTGACAAGGCAGCACGCTACCTCGAGACTACAGCGGTGGACAATGAGGCATTTGCACTGAAAATTCATCATAAAACACATTTGCTCTCTTTCAATGAGTTTTATAATGTGTTCGAACACTCTATCCTGGTGAGTAATTGGCAGTCTTGTATGTTCGGGTACGTCTCTCAATACTCTGTTCTTGATTTAATTCTGTTGTTGGTCCACCCGCCGTGTTCATTATGAGTTACCAGGTGCATAGACACTTTTATACGGGGAAAATGTACACTTAGCGACAAAAAGAATGAGCCGCTTCAAAAAGCAGAGTTCCTGTTATGGCCCACTGCGCATGCTCGAAAATCCATGGCTGTGGTTTATTAAGTATTACTGAGGAAAAAGTTTCACTCTTCAATTAAAACGTTTAGTTCATAATTATATAAAATATATTATTACAATAGTTTTACCATAGCTCATATGGACTGTAAGATGTGATCATACTAAGTAATCAGTACTTGAGAATATAACTGAGCCATCCTGTCTCACCTGTTTAAATGTGGAATCAGGTCTTCTGTGTTAAGCGTGAGGCTGATAACGTCATCCTGCGACGGTTTAGATTTCATTGTTAACATCTCAATATGAATGGCCAGAATGAACAAAAAACAAAAGGAAAGAACGGATTTTGGATTCGGACATAGAATGGAGGTAGAGACTTAAGGTTTAGGAAAGGCAGGAATGGAATGAGATTATTAGCGAGGCAAGGGTCCTTGATCGACTGTAACCTCAGAGTAGTATTAGTATATACTGTATTTGTGACCAGAGCACTCTAAATAATGAACATCACATTTGGACAAAACTGAAACGAGTTAATAATGCTTTGTACTTTATGCAACCTCTGGAAAGTAGATCACACAGCTCCAGGATTTGGCTCTGTATGGTAGAAAATTGAAATATACATCTCCTCTGCTTCGTACATCAAACTTTGACCACTACAACATCCTTTTGACTATATAATTCTTCCATTGACTACCTTCCAACCATAACTTAAATCATAGTCGAGGGACAACTGTACCTCCACATCTGCTTACCATCCTTCCTTGTCTTTGGAATTCCATCCTCTCATATAGCAAGGACTTCTTGACTCAGAAATAAGCTCACTGAATATTTTCTTGGACAACATATTTAAAACCAAATTTTAGGCGTATTATTATTTTATATTTTACTTTTTCATAATGAAGTCTATTTTTATAATTTTTTTTATTATATTTTGTACTTTCTTATAACCTGTATACTCTGCAAGCTCTGTTATGTGCTAATAATATCACTCCAGATAGTTTAAAATTTGTTAATATCTGTATAATTAACCCTAAAGAAGTATTAAAGTGGACCTTAATGTCTTAACTGCATCTGATTAATAAACCATTATTATTATACTATAGATTGAGTGGTGTGCTACAAACCCTGAGGATTATTCACCTTTTCCTCATTGTATCCCAAGTGGAATTTCAACTTGTATACCATAAATTAATTTTTTTGAAAACATTTGAAGTTTCTCTGTAATACCTGAAAATATTGCACTAGAATTCTGGGGTATCTTAATGGAAGCTTAGATTTGTTATGATGATAAAATACTAAAAAAAATGCATTAAAAGTTCCATTGAGCTTTTAGTCACAATATAAAATTAGTAACCCCTTGGTTTACGAGTAGCCGTTGCCCTCACATCTACTTGTGTTAATCATCCAGCCAGTATAGGGGTAACATGTTGTCGCATTGTCAGGTACCCCTGTTGTTATAGTTGGATATCTCAACCTGGAGCCACAACTTCTGTGTCTACCCAAATTCCTCATTTTTCTTGGTGGGCATAATGGCCAAAATTCCATGGAACAATTCATCACCATTGGGACAGGAATCAGTACAAATTCCATAGCCCTCCACCAAGGCAAAAATGTTTTAACTGCTCGTTGAAGCGCATTTCTGAGTTACAATAAATGTAAGATCCATTCTCAACTCAATAAAGATAAAATTCTATTGCAGATTGGAACTAGTTCTGAAGGCCTTCAGATTTAAAACAAATTTAAGCCAATTTGAGTATACTGAACAATATTGGTATTAAATTGTATATTATAATTTAACATAGTGATGATATACTATGGTTTTTCATTGTAAACAGCCTGTGAAAGTGGAAGTTAAATCGGAAAGAGAAGAATGAACTGGCTATGTTAGTATTAAACATGAAACATTGCAGTTTTCCAAGAAACGGAACTTGAGTTAGTACAGTTTTGGTATTTCAGGATTGTACTATTAAGTTAATAGAACTTTTACTTATGATAGTTTCAATTGGAGTCCAGAATATGGGTAGACCTACAATGTCGACGCTTATATATGGAATGACGGCAGGTGCACCAACTCTGCAGAATTTTTAATTCATCAAACATTAACATCTCACCCAGGAATAGTAAAATATAGGTACATGCTTTCAGTTTAGTTTTTAATATGTTTGATTATTTATGTAACTTTTTCTCACACTTCTGATAAAAACTGAGTGAATTATATCACTAAACACTTAGATATGTTTCATGTAACATTAAATGTTCTTTAGATAAAAATTTAGCTTGCTTTTCCTTAACGTTTATTAAATAAGATTTATTAATAAATTGAAATGAATTAGTTAACATCTTACCTCATCATTTCGCAAAATTCTTGAAAACATGTTTCAGTTGGCCTGCATATATCATCAGCGCTTATGATTAACGTGTATAATTGTGCGGAGAGGGATTCCAATTTTCTCATGAAATGTTAATGTATATTTATAAGTTGTATTATACAAATATGAAACATTTTCTCTTCCTTTAAGGGAAAGGAAAACATTTCAAATATTCCGAAAATAGAGTTGTAAGAAAATTGTTGAACTAAAAAGAGAGAGGTGAATGGAGAAAACTTTGTAACAGTGAAGTATATGATCTTTAGGAGAAACCAGTTTAAATAAGTTCTGTTTAGTCTTATTTGTTTTAAGAGCCCCACCACCATCCCCTGGATTTCGTCGGGCTTAATGCCCATATTCCCAGGTCTGCTCTTATTCCTATTTATTGTCTAGCGCGATTTCTTTATTTAATTCATTATTCTTTTACAAAGTGCGGCTAGTTGAAACTTAATCTAAGGTGTTTACAGTTATATTACAAGATGGTTTCTTAGTCTAATTTTGTTTCTTATACAATGCTATCATAATATACATAAGATGGGAGCATTAATCTTATATCTACTTAAACTTATATATACCTAACCTAAACTTAATATTATAATTTATCAAGTATACATATTGATATATTCTAAGTTCAAATTCTACTTATTGTATAGCCTCTCCACTCGCCTGTTCAAATTTCAGACCCAGATTTTACAGATGAATGAACGTGCGGCT
This sequence comes from Diploptera punctata, assembly GCA_030220185.1. NCBI lineage: Eukaryota > Metazoa > Arthropoda > Insecta > Blattodea > Blaberidae > Diploptera > Diploptera punctata. The sequence continues at coordinate 1,093,252 of JASPKZ010008348.1, forward strand.
AGTTGAAACTTAATCTAGGTGTTTACAGTTATATTACATTATGATTTCTTACTCTAATTTTGTTTCTTATTCAATGCTATTGTAATATACATAAGATGGGAGCATTAATCTGATATCTACTTAAACTTATATATACTTAACCTAAACTTAATATTAGAATTTATCAAGTATACATGTTGATATATTCTAAAATATGCCAAAAACCCATTTCGGTGCAACAATCCTTTCCGCGCCATATTTCCTCTTAGTTATAACGCTTTCGACAATTTGAACTATACATCCTGGACCACCAAACTGAAAATTGGAAGCTGCAAGCTGCAATAGCTTCCAGGAACAAATGTCCCTCAAGTATCTCTTATGCTGTATCACTGTATTTTTTGATAAGCCAGTGATATCTGAGGTTACACATATTCCTGAGCGGCAGCACCACAACCATAAAAGCATGAAAAAAATTAGAAGTGGAAAGTGTATTCCTTGCAAAAATATACCTTCCACTATGGTTTTGGTAATTTTTCAACGATTATATTTGAACACGTATCCCAAAACTGCATTTGACTTTCTAACTAAGGAACAATATCGACGACAATTTCGTCGATAGCACCCTTTCCTTCTAGGTACCAAACCAGTATCTTGAAGAATCCGCAAACTTTCTTGGTTTGTGCCTGAAAAGGCGTCGACAACATCATTCATGTTGCTAATTTCCATTTTTTAAATTAAATAAATTGAATATCCGGGTATATTTCCTTCAAATATTATTGAAATTAAATTTGGACGTATCACCAGTGAAGTTTTGTAGCAAGTGACATAGAGCGTTGTAATAATTTTTACTTATGTATTCATCTGCAAAAAAAAAGAAAAGAAAAGCTCAGTGCTATATTGTAACAACCATAGAGAACCAAAACAGCAGTTCTATGGTACCAACTAACTCGATGTAAGGTACGGGATGAGCTATGTGTAGTGCTTCCATAAATGTTATTTTACTTTTTTTGTATTGGTGTTTCGTAAACTTTTTTCGTGTTTTCATCTTTGGTGATCAAAAACTTCATTTTAAATCCAACATTATCCGGAAATGTGGACTTCTCGTACAATAAATTAGTGAGATAAGTGTTGTGTACTGCTTAAAACAAGGTAGTTCAAAAAATGTTATTTTACTAATTTATTAATTGATGGTCCGCAATTCTTGTACGCCTAGTCATCTTTTCTGATCCTAAGCTTCATTTTAAAACCAAAATTAGATCGAAATTGGGATAACTCTTATAGTAAAGTACTGAAATGTGTATTGAGTGGTGCCTAAAAAAATGTTATTTTTGTGGTAAGTTTATGGATTGTCCGCATTTTTTTTTTTTCCTGTTTCTATCATTGGTGTTCCTAAACTTCATTTAAAACCAAAAGTAGATTGAAATTCGGATGTCCACTTTTTGCGCCATAATCAGTTAATAAACCAAAATAACTTACACAACCTTATATTTGTCCTCATTGTCTAAGTTACGTTATTTAATTTGGTCACATTTCCGTTAACGTAAACCTAAAAATATTTCGCTAGGTCTGAGGTCTACCATTTGTTGATCATGATTTTCCATGCATTCTCCTGCCACTGTCGCACTACACACTTTTACAATTTGTAGTAACGTTTCGTATCTCATAAACATTATTAAACGAAAATAAAACTAGTTTTATTTTTATTTAATAATGGATTTTCATCAAGTAAACACCAACTCAATTGATTACCTTATAAACATGTTGGAACGATTCTACAAACATTTCTTACGATTTTTTAAAATATTTAAATAATTACGCGATTATTGTGAATCGAGTTCTACAGTTGCGGAAAGCAAGAGACCATTTTATGTACCAAATATTTTAAAAATCAAAAAGTTTTGCCTCGATGACCTTTCAACATCCTGATCGTCAAATTGTACACCTCTACTATTTTTTTCTTTTAGCTATGGAAAAATATTTCCTAATATTGACATATTTGTAGAAAACAAATGGAAAAACTGCATGTAAACTAGAGTGAAATATTTTCAGTCCTATAGAACAACAGTGCGCATGCGTCAAATTTTATAGAGCCAGCGATAACCCACAATCGAACCACATCCTCTATTATTATCCATCGCTATGAAATTTAAATGAACAATATTTGTAATAAATCCCAAAATCTACGTTAAAAAAGTATATAATAATATTCAAATTACCAAACGTTTATTAAAAATTGGTGTAAACTTACTTATCACTCACTAACGCTGATCCAACCAGCGATAGAAAAATAATAGACTAAGTAATATACTCTATGGAGAAAACAGCAGTTAGCATCACAATATTGTCAGACAGTCATAATATTGTGATTTGCATATTTAAATAGATACTTAAAAATTGTCTAATAATGTTATAAAATTGTTTGAAAAAGTTTAAAATATTACATAATGTTAGTAAATACAAAAGTAGAGTTACAGTTTACAACAATATAACTAAAAAATCAAGCGCTAGTAGAAGTGCAGTTAAGCCAAAAAATTATTTATATTGTCAACTTTCAATACGGGTAATATAGATATCACGTTTAAAAACAGCAGAATAAAATTATATAACTGTAACATTGATTGTTCACGGCATGCGGGATTTCACGATAAATAAAGCGGCTGGGATATATATTTTTTTGCAGATATTTTTATGTCACTATTGTGATCGAACATTAATGGTTTAAGAAACATAAATGCATTTCGCCAATTTTAAGGACTTTAAGTGAAACGAATTATGGAGTTCTGTAACGGCAGAATGCTTACACAAAGAAAGTCAATAACAGGCTAATGATTAAGTTTGGAGTGAAAAATATTTTTATTTTGCAGAAGAATTGGAATATTAGCATCAAAGGAGGCTGTGTACCATGCGATGAAAGTAGTACATTGTTACTGTTTTCTTTGTATGTCTGTATTATGTTATAATTGAGATAAACTTATAAATTGTTTAATTATTTTACTTATAAGTTATAGTATGCCAAGGTTTCGTTCAAATTAATCATCAAAGGAGAACTTTTATAGTAATTGTATTATTATCAAATGGTATGCGTAGACACCATTATGAATTTATTTCCTGTTATAGTATTTATATTTGAAGTAAACCATTTTGAAATCATGTTTCCTTAGTCAGTATTGGTATTTTAAGAAAGTCCCAAAAATAAGTAATTACATTTTAGTTTACTTCGCTTTTACACACATCACTCTTCAAACTTATCAATTGAAAATACCTCACAATTTTTATTATTCAATGCAGTAGTCTACATATATTTATTTAATTTTATTACATGAAAAAATGGGTTAGTTAGTGTACACCATATTTTTAAACAATTTATTGCATAATCTGGCACACCATAAAAAATAGTTTTTGGAATCTGTCAAGAGTCCACCTACATTAGAAACTGTTCAAACAGAATTGCCAACTATTCCTTATATTACAGCAGATTATCCTATAAACTGTAAACTAATGTGGTGAAACTTATTTGCCCATTTTTTCAACTTAACTGAGTATATGAGTATAGGTGGACTCCTGGGATGGTTACTTGCTTATATGTAAAATTATATTGAAATATTGTTACTTATACAATTTTTATTTTCATTACCATCTTCACTACGAAACAATCTCTTTGATGAATTTTGTTACAGAATTCACTCCTGGATTCTCTTTTGTAAATTGTGTCTGTAAATTAAGTCACACTTTGATAAAATTATAGTTCAAACATTATAGTATCAAAGCTGGCGTTTGTTGCTGATATGATCAACTGGACATCAATGGTTTATTTATTTCTATTACTGTATGCAAAAATGCAACAAAAGCCTTTTTAGTACCTAAATTAAATTATAAATTTATCGAGATATGAATTGCTTTTTGACACACACTGTATTATAAAGTCAATATTAACCATGTGTATCTATATTAGTCTGTCATATTTGTTAGTGTTTCATTCAGAAACACGTTTAACATATCAGTCTATAACCACACCAATTAAAATTAAGGCATGGGAATAAGAAAAAAATTGTTTAGTTTTTTCAAGCTTAAAATATTTTATGTGCTGTAAATGTATTAACAGAATTATATGTTTTACTTGTTTTCTATAAAAAGACTTATTCTGGACATTTACTCTCTACAATCTCTGTTTGTACAGACATGGTCTGATATGTTGGATGAATATGGAAACCACTAGTCCAACAGAACGTTCACACAATATTTCGTCATTGCTTTAGTGTAAGGTATAAGATCTTCAGAATTATTGAATACAAACAATTTTAAATTCTTAAGTATTTATGCTCATAAGTCAATAATTTTTTCTAGTGACAGTTTTTTTCACAACATACATGTGTCTGTTAATGAAAGTGCATTTTTATTATATCTGGATCTCAGTAGATTAATCTATGAGTATTCTCCTCCATTTATACTGTTTATGTTTATTAGATTTTAATGACAAGTTGTATGTTGCACATACACATTATTACTTGTGAACAGTATTTCCCCAAGTGTTTATATATTCTTCACTGCCTTTTATTTTTTTTTATCTCTCTCTTTTCCATATGTCTATGAGCCTATTCATTGTTGTCAAATTACACTAACTCTCTTGAAATATCTGAATATATAATACGACTTTAACTGATGAGACATTTTCATTAGGTTATTCCACAAGTTGTATGCTGCCAGAATGACACAGATTGTATTGAGTCAGACTTTTCTGAGGAGATAATATTGTTTATTGATATCTGACTTGTTAACTTAATCAATTGTAGTTTCTTGCAAACAAACTCAATAACCTGAATAACATACCACATGACAGTTTGCATACATTCAAAATGATCAATTCATTCAACTTAATGAACATCATGTGTAGATTTTGTAGTCTAAAAAGCACTTTTATAGTCAGCATTTTATATAATCTCTTCCTTGGTTGTACCAAAGGTCTTTTTACCTGTTGCTGATAAATTAAAACAGTTGTAGGACTTTTAATTTGAATATATAGTTACATGTTAAAACCACCTGTGTTGATATTTATTGATTTTTTTTTATTACGAGCATAATTTAAAATTTAAAAAAAAATCTGTACTAATTACTATGATAAAACTTGGTATTCTGTGCATGAACTCCATCTCATTAGCAATAGTTGTGTTTCATTAATTCTTATAATTGTTTAAGATCCGTTTGTAGGTCCCACATCAAACAAAGTTATTACCGATGTCTTATGTTAAATATGTGAGTGTTTCCATCAGTAAGTAAAACAACAGGTACTTTATTATAATTTAATATATGGTTTTAGAAGTGTTACACAAATAATTATCTCCTTCACATAAACCTATGTAGCAGTGAGTTACTATCTACTTTCTGGCTTTACACAGTAATAATGTATCTACTTTTGAATTAAATATGCTTCTTATTATCAAATGTAAAGGTCAATTTTGTATTAATTGTCACAAAGATAACCAATAACTATAGGAGCCCTGAATATAGTTGAATGTTCTTGTGAAGTTACATCTTTTCTAAAAACTGCATGAATTATGAACCTTCAGTTAACTTCTGTTTGGTCAGCTATAACTGTAGGTTCCTTCCTTTTTGGTTTAGTGAGCTATATGAGGCAGTAGACTTTATAAATTGCGGGTCAGTATGATAGAAACATAGGGAAGAAGCTCTTGCAGATTCTTCCATTTAGTATACATTGATTGGTTTGAATGCAAACAAGTTAATGATTTCTACATAAAATTCGAAATAATTAATGGAAATTAAAGTTGTTCCTTGCTTCCCAAAGTGGTATATCAGCATCATCACCTTTAACTGCTTTGAGGAGCATAGGGTTTATGGACAGTTAATAAGATTTTCAAGTGCCTACTTCCCAAAATGTTGTAGAAAATGAACTAACTCATATGTAACATAATATTGTTATTTATTTTAATTAAAACTCTTGCACCACGCAGAAACATTAGTAGTTGCTTCAGTTACCTTTATTTGATATAATTAGTGACTGAAGATTGTTAGAGCATGGAAGTCAAAACACATTTTGTGACACTTCCTGTATATAGGCCTACTACATTTATAACTGGTTGAAAAAATAAAACTGAAGATTTCATAAAAATAATATTTTGCTCTCCCTCAGCAAAATATGATATTTCACACTCACTTAAGTTACTGATATAAAACCCTGTATTTTGAATACAATTATTAGGGATAGAAACTCTATATTTTTTGTTAACGTAATTGAATCCCATACATATATAAATGATTTGAAGAGAGAACATGTTGGCAACTATATGAAGGCTAAAATAAGTATTTTACAACATAGCATTATTCAGTGATCTGCCAATGCATGGTTTTCAAAATAGAAATTGACTAAGTATCAATATCCTGGTCATTGTTAGACTTATAATACATGGTTTGAGGAGCAACTTTTTTTTGCTCTAATCCATTTGACGAGTTCACCCTGATCATTCATGTTCAGGCCCCTCATTAAGATATCCATCAGAATAATTGAAAGTAAAATTTCTTGGGTCATCTTACTTTTAACTTTTTACTAGTTCTGTTCTAATGTGGAACTGCATTAATCAGGCACAAAAGCTTCACATAGTTTTTTATAATGTTATGTGACTAAAATATTCTTACCACTCCTTGAATGAATTTCCTTGTTCAACATATTCTTATCAACACACTACAGTGGTGTTGATTTCTCCATGTAATAATACACAATATCTCACAATACTTTTATACTTAATTTGCCTACCAATGTAATCTCTTTTTTGAAACATAATTTAATAAAATTTCAATATGTTCATCATAAGTAAATGCTTTGTTGAAATATTAACTATGTTTAAAAATCAGTACATTAGTGTATGCAATTATACCTACAGTTATATAATTAAATTATAACTCCCTGATGGAATGTGGGAGTGCATATCACTTAACCCATTAGTCTTTTCAATAAATTAATCTGTTCTTCTGCTGAATGTAAAATGTTATGCACCGAAACATGAATGAATTGACTGTTTTTAATGCTGAAATTAACATTTGCAGATCTATGATTAAAATGGATTGCCAATTTCATATTAAAACTGAAGGTCATATATCACAATCTGTAATTGGACCAGAAATAAGTTACAATGCAAACATTAATCAGTCATCATTAGATGCATAGGTTGGCATTTTAATGATATTGTGTGAACTTGTTTTTTACAGGACATGGAGATGGAAATAAAAAGTGAAGATGATCAAGTTAGCAGTATTGACATTAAATGTGAGAATGTTGACCCACTTTCAAATGAGGATCCAGAACTTCAGGTAATGGTGTCATTGATATGCTTTGATTCACAACTTCATTGACAAACTCCACACATGCAATAGCATAGTAGGTTTATTAGCTATCGGGTACCTTATGGAGGAATCTGTCTTAGAATGATATGTGTTCCGAGATTGGATATGAATAAAAAATATCCCAGTGAGCATAGGTAACTGCCCATGATTTCCTTACTTATTTAGATTGTGTGCACAGTTGTTCTCTGAATAGCAACAGCAGATTCTACTTACAATACTCTGTATACATTTTTTTTTTCTGTGGAATAGGTTGATATTTCAATGCAAGTGGTGATATATGCATTCAGCAGAAGAAGGAATTTAATATTTTCTTATATGCATGGCTTCTACCTCAAGTAGTGTCATTATTTTAACACTGCACATTATCATGCTGGAAATCTACATTCTGCATATACTTCGTTATCTTGAAAAATACAAAACAAGTTAAATATCTGAAGGTATTTTCCTAGTTGGAAACCCTCTTTAGTTTTGCAGGATAAGATGCCACATTATCACATATCCAAAACATCTTTAAATTACATCTGGTTCTTACTGAAACAGGCTTTGTGTGGGTTTAATTGTTGAGTATCATTTTACATAATTGTGTCCTGTGCCATTAAACAATTGAATATATTAAATCAACTAAAGCATTAGAATTATTTTCTGATACCTATTCTGCCATTAGTATTTGCCGAATTCTGAATGTTCAATATTTAAAATTTAACTTAAATATTGTATGTGACAAGAGCATTGACATGTCATCTCTGTTGCAAATTGATATAGTCACTCTATGAATGAATGGTTCCTTAATTTATGCATGATTACAGACAATTACATGTACAGGATGTCCCAAAATTATGCAACAAACTTTGGGAGCTGATAGATAACATTATTTTAAACACTTTTTGTTGAGGTAGGTTTTTTGCGGCGATGCTTCGTTTAAGCGCTGGACGAGTTAATGTCATTACTGCCTCCCACCCATTTGGTTTAGATATGTAAATTACATTTGTTTACAGTATGTACCTTTTAAAGGAAACACACAAAAGAAACAAAACAAAGACGCTTCAATTCATTTAGCATGCATCTTTACTTCCTCAGCTCATCGTTGTGTTTCCTTGACATTGTGCGATAGTTTGCTGGAATGCCTGCTGCATACTACTGTATTTACAACAAGGAAAGTTACACATGGAGTGAGATAACAGACATATTGGTGTATGGAACATCTTTACACTTATGCTGAACTTGCCGATATACATCTGATTTATGGTGCAGCACAAGATAATGGTGTAAGAGCTGCTGTGATGTACGCAGAGCGGTATCCGGATAGATGCCATCCTCACCAAACATCCTTTGAGTCTGTTGATAGGCATTTGCGGGAGCATGGGACGATGAAGGTGGACAGAGTAGACGCCAGTTCAAGACGTACGTGTTGCACTGCAGATTTTGAGGAAAAATGTTTTGTCATAGGCTGAAAGACGAACCTTCTACTGGTACTTGTGCTATCGGACGTGTAATGGGTACGAACCATCAAAGTGTCCTGCATGAAGACCAGCTCTATCCCTTTCATCTGCAAAAAGTACAATTCTCACAGTCACTGGACTTCGCTCAACCGGCCCAATTTTGTAATTGGGCTTTGCTGCAGCCACCACTCTTCTTTTCCTTGGTATTATTCACTGATGAGGCAATATTTAATGGGGAAGGACTGGTTCTGTACTCGAAGAGCAGTCATATGTGGGATTATGAAAATCCTCATGCTATCTTCCAGAGGAGTCACCAGCAAGAGATTTTCGGTGAAATTATGGGTAGGCATAATTTCTGACATCATTGGCCCTACCTTCTTCCCCAGAGATTAAATGTTGTCATTTATAAGATATTTTTAGAGCACGTCCTACCTATATTACTGGAAGAAGTTTCTCTCCACATCAGGATTAACATGTGATCTCAGCACGATGGAGCTCCTCCCCATTTCTGCTGGAATGTGTGAAATCATTTGGATGTAGTGTATCGTGGCTGTTCATTAGGAAGATGTAGTTCAACTGTAGTGTGGCCACCTCGCTCTCCAAATCTCAGTCCACTTGATTATTTTTTGTGGGAACATCTGAAGACTCTAGTGTATGCGACCCCTGTTGGTACAGATGAACTGTTAATCGCACGCATAAGCGCAGTATGTGATGTGACCCGTGAGACACCTGGTATCATCAAGGGGTACGAGAATCCTTTCGTTGCCAATGTCGTCTGTGTTTTGAGAATGGAAGTTGCCAATTTGTATAATTTCTTTAATGAGTCTGCAGGTGCTTTGCTTTTTTGTGGTTTACTTAAATGCATTGATTTTATTTCCCAATAACGTAATGTATGTCATGTGTATATACTCTATAGCAGTTCATGTTATTAATCACTGTTCTATCATATATCTAAGTACGGGTGAATCATAAATATGGCTATACGTTTGATCGCGTTGTGTGATGAAAATATTACCATTACAGGAAATATGAAATTACCGTTGGAAAGGCAATTATTCAAATTATAACAATGGAATAAAACAATACAGTGTAGAACTTATGTCATTAGTCAAAATGGTGTTGAATATACAACAGCAAATTGCAATTGCTGCATGAGCAATAACGTATGCTAATGATCATGAGGCCGCAAGACGGGCAAGACGTGAGTTTAACGTAGCATTGCAGCCATTGACTGTGGGGAAGTGAGAAAACGACTGCTGAAACCTGGAAGGATGCAGAAAATCAAACCTCCAGGAAGGCCTCGCATTAGCACGGATGCAGAAACTACAAAGAGAATTGTGGAGGCGTTCGATGCAACAGCAGTTAATATTGAGATCTGCTTAGTGTTGTAAGTGATTTGTTCTGTGTTCTATTGTTGTAATTTGAAGGATTCCCTTTCCAATGATAACACAATATTTCCTTTAATAATAATATTTTCGTCACAAAATGTGATCAAGCTAATAGTCATATATCTGAATCACACTGTACGTAAGTACTGTACAGTACAATTACACATTTTATTTGCGAAACCTATTGCACTCTATAGTAATCATATTATTATTACAACCTTTCAAACAATTGTCTGTACAATACGTACATATATAGTTTTGTATCTCGTGTACCGCACCGACATTCCATTACTGTATTCTGTAAAATAATGAATAAACAATTAAATCAGAAGTAAATCTACGCATGTAACCAATTTACAATACATATTTAATAAAGGAAGGAAAAAAGTGTACAACGTACTGTAGGTAGTTTCAAACGTGATGCTTGAATCTTATGTTTGCGTCGATATTAGACTGCTCTACCCACGCTAAAGGCGCATGCTTGTTGCAAGTTACAGTCTCTGTATCATGTTATTTCCATTTTAATTTGAAATAATCAGTGGCATGCCAACCATTTTACAAATTGAATCGTAACTTGAACATTTTTATTCGTGGACCATTAGTTCATTATCTCAAAATGTTTATATAATACTTCTGTATACATAGTTAAATTTATGTGGTATCATTCATTTACATCCTGTATATGTCTCATCAGGTGCCAGTGATCAGTATCATAATATTTGTGGAGAATGTGTTGTATCCAATCATGTGCCAACATGCATTGTGTACAGCCTTTGAAAAAAATGATGGCGCAATTCTTGACTATGGAAAGTTTAGAGTTTTGAAGACCGATTCACACCAGTACGTTGTTACATATTCTGACTCATTTGAGTATAAAGCGAACGGCGTAAGTCTCTCTTCATGCAGCATTCGATCATTTGCTTAAGTGAAGTAGTCGGTAAGATGCTCTTTTTCTGACGATGCGGGCCCATGATCGATTCTGTCCAGGTAGATTTTATTTATTTATTATTATTTAATAACATCGTTAAGTTTAATAATGCCTACATGTTACCAGGCTTCATTATATAAATAAATTTATATATATATATATGGAAATTTTCACACCTACAGTTCCCTAGTAAAGCTGCAAAGCATTGCATAAAAATGAAATTGTAGTGAAAGACCTGCCCTCGGGCAGAATTACTATGGAGCAGAATATATGGAAATAAATAAATTAAAGGAAACAGCTCATATATATAATGAATAACGATTGTAACATCTCAATACTTTGTTTACAAAACACGTATAATAAAATTATTTATTTCCATTACTAATACAAAATTTGTCTGATTAATTTAAATTAAGTTATATCAAGTTTCATTATACAAATAAGTCATGAAGTACTGCATCGCTTCATACAGACAATTTCTAGAAGAGATGGTTGTGGTCCAGTGGAGAGAGCTTCTATTTCCCGTGCATGAGGCTGCGTGGTCAATCCTGCTGTCATGTTTTTTTTTCTTCTCTCTCTCATCCTTATTTCAATTAATTTTTTTTTGATTAATTTCTTTTGCTTTGTTTTATTTTCAGTATTTATTGCACTACTTATTTACACAACATTGTTTTCCATTGCATGACATACAATGAAATAGAATGGATTTAGTTTCTCAAATAGTTGTATACTTGTGAACCAAATAACTATCTCTGTTCATGTGCAGTGACTTCGTTCTGAGACTTGAAAATTATCTGTGTGCCATCAATTATTTCGAAGGCTGTATATAATGATGACATTGCTCACATCAAATAATCCAGATGTTCATCTCTTAACAGAATATGCTCTGATAATTAAAGGATGAGATCTTAATTATAATTAAAATAACCTCAAAATATAACTTCCTAAAATTAAATATTGAGATCTTTATGTTTGCATTTGTTATTGAAATTTATGTTTTCATGTATTTTTTTGTGCTTATACTTTCTCTGTCTGATTGTAGATGTTGCAGCCTTTAAAGATGGACATAGAAAAAATTGATATTAAACATGATACTCTTGTTAAAACTATTTCAAAGGTAAGAAATATCTCCTGAGATAATGGCTACATTTGGTATAGGTGTCAGGTCTGTAGCACTGTAAAATACTTGTTATCTTTGTAGTATCTGTTTATTACATCACCAGTTGTGTTGTTGTAATGCTCAGTGTTGTTCTGTTTATTTCTCTGAATTTCCCATTTGCATTATGGAATGCGAATGTTTTATTTATTTATTTTTGCATTTTTTAAAATTTTTTTGTCCCAAGTTACTACAATGAACACACATTGGTTGCACACAGAGTTCTCCAAGTATGTTAGATTCATTAGGTAACCAATTGCCTGTATTTGAATATCACAAGGCTCTTCCTTGTGAACTCAAATATTTCTGGTTCAACCAAACTGAAAATTTGATATTGTGTAAATTTGATATAATTTCTGGTAGGCATCAGTACTTCATTCTTGTCTTTTTATCTTAAGAGCTGACAAAATCATTGCGAGACAGTTCATTTTAAGCATATTATGTTGTATTTGAAGAGAAAAATTTTCGCCTAGACCGAGACTCGAACCCGGGACCTTTGGCTTGCCGGGCCAAATGCTCTACCAACTGAGCTACCGAGGCGAGTTACGATCTAGACGCAAATTTTTCTCGTAACTCGCCTCGGTAGCTCAGTTGGTAGAGCATTTGGCCCGGCAAGCCAAAGGTCCCGGGTTCGAGTCTCGGTCTAGGCGAAAATTTTTCGCTTCAAATATAATTTATCTTTCATTGAGAAATGTTAAATTAATAATAAAAACATAATATTATATTGACTGATTAAGAATTAATCCTGTACTACTGTGAATACTCTTGGATGTCGAAAGTGCATACAAATTTTACTTTTGTCACTATTTTTTACTTCCTTGCTATTTGAATTAAATCCTGTATATTATTTTAAAGCTGCTTGTAATTGCTTGGATGTTAGAATATTAGTTTTTTCTTCTATAGATTTTTTATTATTATTGAATAAAATGAAAAGTTTTTTATACTTACATTCTGATGTACAGTATATGTATCCTTTTTGTTATGAATATATCAAATTCTGCCCTTCACTGTCTTAGTATGTACTGCAATGATCATGAAATTAAACTACACCTCTCCATACATCCCCATTCTGAGCTAATGCTTTCCAATCATTCCCTGTATAATCTACTTCCCTCAAATCATAGTTAATGTTATCCTCCCACTGCATTCTTGATCTACCAACTGGGCGTTTTTCCTTCTGGTTTCCCTACAAGAAGCTTCCATGCACATCTTTCATTCCCCATTCGTGCCACATGTCATGCCCATCGCAGTCTATGAAACTTTAGTTTTCTTATTATATCTGGCTTCCTATAAAGACCATGTAGTTCACTATTATGTAGTCTTCTCTGTTCACTTTTCTGTGCATTTCTCTTTGGTCCAAAAATTTTCCTAAGAACTTTATTCTCAAATACCCATAATCTACTTTAATCCCTTAAAGTAAGAATCCATGTTTCATAGCCATATAATATAACTGGTAGAATAACCGTAACTACAATGTAGTGGCTTTAATAATTCAATTATTGTTATAATAATATTATCATCATTGTTATTAGTAAAATAGTTACCTGATATATCGGTCATCAACTAAAGTTTAGCTGAGTATCACTGCTATATCAGGTACTTATTTTAATAAATAACTTCTACTGTGATTCTAAAGGAAGAATAGATTGTTATCATTATTATAAATACTAACCTTACTACTGTTATTGTTACTATTTTATTGTTATCATATTTGAGAAAACACATATCTAATATAAGCTTATATTGAACAGCAGTGTATATGATATTTAAGGTATCATGACTATTTTATGGTAAAATGAGAATCAAATGTATATCGTACAGTATAGTATTTTAATTGTCAAGTTTTAAATTTATTTCTAAATATATTAATTAATGTAGCTTATATTCATTTTGTGTTATTGCATATGGTAGGAACTTCAATGTGTTTTCTGTTGGCCATCATAGTAGACTATGGCAATCTGCAATAATGTAATGAATATTATTATGAAACATAAGAAATAATCTAAATGTTATGGGTAAATGTCTTTCTATACTTTGGAGTGATATATATATATATACACACACACACATACATAGATTTGTTCTGTGATATCTGTTATCTAAAAGTTATTACATTACATTTTCAGGTGGAAAATAGAGAAGTAAGTCGAGCTGGAATGTACACAACTCATCAGTGTTCACAAACAAGACAAAAAAAGTTAATTAGAAAATCTGTGAAATGTTTTGACAGTCATAAGTCAGTTACTCAAAAATCTCATCATAATGATCATTTGCGTTTGCGTAGTAATGAGAAGCCGTTCAAATGTTCTGTTTGTAATAAATCATTTACCAAAAAGAGCACCCTAAATGTACATTTACGTTCACATAATAATGAGAGGCCGTTCAAATGTTCTGTTTGTTGTAAATTATTTACCCAAAAGAGCCACCTAAATGTACATTTACGTTTGCATAATAATGAGAAGCCGTTCAAATGTTCTGTTTGTAATAAATCATTTACCCATAAGAGCAGCCTGAATGTACATTTAGGTTTGCATAATAATGAGAAGCCATTCAAATGTTCAGTTTGTTGTATATCATTCACACAAAAGAGTCATCTAAATGTACATTTACGTTCGCATTATAATGATAAGCCGTTCGAGTGTTCTCTATGTTATGAGTCATTTAATAGGAAGGACCACCTTAATACACATTTACGTTTGCATAATAATGAGAAGCCGTTCGAATGTTCTATTTGTAGTAAATCATTTACCCATAAGCGCAGCATAAATGTACATTTACGTTTGCATAATAATAATAATGAGAAGCCGTTCAAATGCTCTGTTTGTCATAAATCGTTTAACAGGAGCGACCATCTTAATATACATTCACGTTTGCATGATATACAGAAGCCGTTCAAATGTTCACTTTGTAGTAAATCATTTTATAGGAAGGACCACCTTAAAATCCATTTACGTTTGCATAATAATGAGAAACCTTTATAATGTTTACAATAAATCGTTTTCACAGAAGATATATCTTAATGTACATTATTTGTATAATAATAAGAACAATATTAAAAGAAATCGTACAAAGATATTTCAATAGTCTACTTTTGATATTGATTATGCTATATCACTCATGGCTGCTGGACTTCCTGCCACAGAGTATCACGTCTAAAGCTGTGGAAACACACATGCCTATATCATTTACATGGTCGGATCAAGATTTACTGCAGGAGAAGAGGAAGTACAAGTTGGATGTGGATCTGTAGTTTATCGTGAAGTCAGTGAAGTTTTCTTTAAATTATTCAAACTTTCCCCTACCTGTTCTGTTTTCCAAACAGAACTATATGCCATAAAAGAAGCAGTACAGTGGTGTCTTCAACATGAATGTAGTGCATGAATTTTTAGTGACTCGCAGGCTGCTCTTCAATCGATTGCAGATAAATTTAATTCAAATCCAAACTCTGTAGAAATCAGGAATAACATAAAAAATTACACAAAACACCTGTGCTTGTCTTGGATATGAGGACACCAGGTAACTGTGGGAAATGAATGTGCTGATCAATTAGCTAAATCTGCAGCATCTTCTGAGCTTCATTATTAATTTTCAAACTCTCCAATATCCTATGTTAAAAAGACTGTTGGACTACATCATCACTGATTGGAATGATCATTGGATAAGGAGTACAAATGGCACTTTGACTAAAGAGCTCTCCTTTCCTACAGTACACCATAGGCTAAAGGCAAAACATTTTATTCCAAATTTCATTTCATGACTGGCCATGGAAAATTTGGAAGTTATGTTAGGAGATTTAATATGAACCCAGACAGCGATCATAGTTATAAATATCTAGAATCAATACAATTTGTAAAACATGTTTTATTTGATTGTCCTATATTCGAAAGACAATGATTCTGATTAAACTCAATTTTAAATGATGATGAGGCTTCTGCCTCAATGTGTGAAGTCATTTTTAAGAACCAAATTATTATAAACATTTTATGAACTTCATAACAAACATTCATAACAAAATGTAGTATTTTCTATGACACTTGTAGACAATTTATGTAATTCATAACACTCATTCAAAACCATAAGATAATAATTCCGTTATACAATGTATAGTATAATACTGTTATAGTAAGCTACAATCCTAATATGCCTAGGTGGCGAAATAGGGTTTCAAAATATTTGGAGATTCAATAATAATAATAATATTAAAAAACCATTCTAACGGTATTTTTGTAATAAATCATTTACTACTATATCACTTGTTCATCGACATTCCAATTTACATAATAACGACAAGCTATTCAAACGCTTATTTGCAATAAATCATTTAATCAGAAGGACAACCTTCATATACATTCAATTTTGCATAGTAATGAGAAGCCGTTCATATAATCCAAATGAAGTAAATCACTTCTTGACAAGATAATCCTAAATGTACATTATTTTCTCATAATAATTAGAGGTCGTTCAAAAGTTGTGTTTGTACAAAATTGTTTATATCTAAAGGCTACCTTATTGTAGATTTACATTTGCATAATAATGAGAAGCCATTCAAATGTTCTACTTTTATTAACTCATAAGCGAGGGCATTTAAACATGGCGTTCCTTTCCCAGATGCAGAAGGACGTGTTGATACGCCTGGACTTTTAAATATCCAAATGCAGATTGCCATACATCACGCGTTGATACATCTATGATTTTCAAAGCCTATACGGTGTTTGTAAAACATTCTGGAGAACTTATTTTTCCTTGCTGTTGTAGAAAAATCTCCCCCTCATGTTATGACATAATTTACGACAGGCATGTGGAGTGAGTTAGCTACTTATTAGTGAAAGGAGAAACTCTTTGTATTTTTTTTTCTCTTCAGCTACTCACTTCCTTCGAACTAGTGAATGCCCTATTTTGCCGAAAAGAAATATCTGTAAAGTGTCCCACTGTGTGGTCTCATAACTAACCTTTCTTTCAAAACCGACGTGGATCTTGTGTTTATAGACAAAAATCACATGTCTCTGACATTTCCAACTTCTAAAACAAATTTACGTGGCGAATTTGATGTGTAGAATTATAAAAAAAATTAAAAAATATAATAGAGGGATAATAGTAATAATAATAATAATAATAATAATGGTAATGGTAATGATACTAAAAATAAAATTAATAATAATAATAGCAATAATAGTAATGTATGTACTGCACACTTCCAACACAGGTGCTCCCCAGCGGAAGTTTATTAACCAAGATAATCCATTCAACAAGTTTCCGTAAATATATAAATGAATTTATATCAAATAAAATTTAGATTCTCCAACTTTTATAAATATTGTACATAGTGAATCTGAGTAGATTATACAGGGAATGATTGGAAAGCATTAGCTCAGGATAGGGATGTATGGAGAGCTTATGTCCGTACGGCCATGACCCTACGGGTTCGATAGTGCTAGTGAGTAAGTAAGTAAGATGTGTGTAATTATGAAAACCTTTAATTTAAAAATATGAATGAAGGATAAATAGATAAAGTTTAGAATTATAAATTATAAGTAAACCTTTAGCAACAATTTAAAAAATGAATGCATTTTAACTTATATCTTGATGAAAGTATTAGGAAATCTTCATTTACAATTAAATATAACTTGTAATTAACCAATGAAAGACGCCATTCTATATCATTCTTTGTTTCGTTACTATATTCTATAGTGCTCTGTTCTAGTACAGGTCTTTCACTGTAATCTTAGAATTTTCATGCTATGATTGCAGCTTCATTAGGGAATTATGGTGTGGTAGCTTCCCACCCAGGGGGATGATATTGATGGTAACAATGATGATAAAAGCTAGATGATGTCCATGGACCGTTTGGGCCTCAAAGCCCACTGAATGACAAGACAGTATTCCACCTCGAGACCACAGATATAATAATAAATATTTTATCAACCCTTTTATTTTGTTATTTGTTTTATTTATTGACACTTACGCTAATTTGCCAACATGTCAACAAGATACATGTGGTTAGCACACAGCCCCAATGAGAGATCTATTAGGAAATTGAGGTGTAACTTGGAAGAAAGACGAACATAACGTGATATCTATGTAATCTAGATGTAATAAAACATTGCAAGTCTCGTAGGCTGCTATGGGTAGGGCATGTGGCACGAATAGGAAATTATATAGGAACTTCGTGTACGAAAACTAGAAGCAAAGTGCCCAGTAGGAGGGATAACCATAAAGTGCAAGAAAAATATTAACTAGGATTTGAGGGAGATAAATTATACAAGACCCTCACTGCTGGATTTCCGAGATCGAGTCTCGGTCACTCCATGTTGGTTTCGTGGCGGAAAAAACGGAGCTTGGACAGGTTTTTCTCGCGGTTTTCTCCCGTCTTCCCCTGCCGCATCTTCATTCCATCATTTCTCCATACTCATCTCATCAAATTCATTTCGTTCATCTGCCTCTGTGGTGGTGCGTCAGACGTGGTCGGCCACACCCTTGCCATACACAGACCTCTATATATAGCGGCTTCTTCTCATCTCATCCCTCGACCCGACCCTGACTTGGACACGAGTTGAGGATATTATTATAAATTATACAGGAGTAATTGGAAAATATTATTTGGGATAGCAAAATATGGAGATGTTATGTATGCATAATCATGACCTCTATGTTCGATGGTGCCATACATTTTAAGAACAACACAAAACAAGTTGGTTTTCAATATCCTTCATTTTTTTTTTTAAATTGTCCATTTCATTGAATATATGTTAATGATAAATTATTCTCTCTACCTTCCAAATCAAGATATTATAATTGATGAATCATTATGGTTATGGAGGAGTAAACATTTCCCTCTACTTAAAACTGCCACATTTCATTTTAAAACTTATGAATTGTGTGAATCTAGAACTGGGTATGTGGTCTCGAGGTAGCGTGCTGCCTTGTCACGCAGCTGACCGAGATTCGATTCCTGTCGGGAGAGGCTTCTTGGGTTGTTTATTTCGGGGGGTTTCCTGACCTGTATGACAAATGTCCCCAACGGTACCCGAAAATCATCCGGCCATCATCATCATCAATCATTATCATTCACCGGTGTGGAAGCAACGGGAAGCTGCCATGCCTATAATTCCGTAGTACAGCTACAAAGCATAGAATGAAAATGCTATGATTGCAGTGAAAGACCTGCCCTTGGGCAGAACACTATAGAATAGAATAGAATGGCCATATATTGTTTACATTCTATTAATCACAATTTGATATGTATCTAAAATAAGTTACTTGGAGAGTAGAGTTTAAAAATACTACAGCACAGGGGTACTGCAAAGGACTTTTAAATGACCGCACAGAAGGGAGGAAACCGTTCTCGTATATATACGGCAAACCACGCTGAGGGGTTAAAACATTTATTTGCAAATCGCATTTTACTGTACTTTTACGTTCACGTAGTATTAAGAAATTATTGAAATGATCACTTCGTAGTAGTAAATCATTGATAGATAAATTATATTAATGCTGCATATTTGTGTTTACACTTTTAATTAAAAAATAATTATTTCATCATATAAATAATTTAGATAATATGAATTAGATATGCAGTACTCATCTTATATTCACAACTTCTGTTAAGACCCTTGATTTTGATGCCTTGGGCATCATTATCAATTATTTCTTAAGATGTATCGAGAACCAGGATAAGAAAAAATTGACAATGATACCTATGGAATCAAAACCCAGGGTCATTAAATAAAGCTACAATTATGTGGTGTTGTAACTACAAATATGAGGCAAGTTGTTCATATCTAACTCATATTATCAAAAAATGTACCTCTTAGTCAAACTTTGTTAAAATATTAAATATTTAAATCGTTACCTCAATAATAATGCATTATATTTTAGTTTATATATGTATATATATAGAAAAAACAGCCCAAATAAATGATTTGTTTGTAATAATTCATTAGCTGAGAGATAAATAATTTTTAATATTAATGTTCAATGTTAAGTTATATATGTTGTACTTAACCTTTATATTCTGGGGTATTTAAAAATACCACATGAACTGCAGGACGGAATTTAAATATCAGTCCATGATATTAAATGGATGGTAGAGCGTGCATACTAAAAAAATATATAAGTATAAAATAACTTTTATTTCATTCATAAAGGAGTGTATTATTCAATGAAATGTTTAATTTTTACATACAATAGAGAATTTTATTATTTAAAAAGTTAAATTTTTTTGCGAGTCTATATTTTTTTGGTTTGTCTTCATAGCGGGTTCAATTTATGATTTGAAGGTGACTGTACTCTTGCAAGGGGGATTTGATAACATAGTTGGAACACGTGTGCCATGAAATATCTGCTTTGAAAGCATAAATATAAGTACCCTGCCTTGTTGACGATAGAGTTATCAGCACATTTTTTTTTTTCTGTGGCACTCAAACCTTAGCAAACCTTATAACATACAACACTAACATTCAGTCTTCAATTAGTAACTCTAGACTGTGGTTTGTTTTATTTAACATATAAAAAAATGGCTTCACGTATATGGCATCCTGGATTATCAAAATAATGTGAGTAGCATATCAGATATTTTTTAAAAATAAATACTAACTAGGTATTTACCATGTTAACTCATTATAATTTAATTACAAAATTAGGGGTGAAAAAGTCACATGTTTTTTTTATTTTTTATGAATACTTGATCTAAAACACAATACATTAGAGCCACAAATAGCTTCCTTGCAACATTTTCTGAATTTTTATAATTTTACAAAGAAATAACGTTATCATGGGAAAAATATGTAAAAATTAGGGGTGAAAAAGGCACTTGATGTGTTTTTTTTTTAACTTTTTGTGAATACTTGATCGGAACACAATAGGTTAGACCCACTAATAATTTCTGAATTTTTGTAATTTTACGAAGAAATAATGCTATCATGGGAGAAATATGTCCACTAAGGCCAATATGCAGAAACCGTCCCCACTCTTCCCCCACCTTTCTTACTTCCGTAAGTTAAGTCTGAGCACATGAGTCAGTGATGGTATGCATGAAACCATCTCATCTCTATCTCAGGCGAGATGGAAAAATGCGTATGTTGGCAATGATTTTAAAAATGCATAGAGAAATAATCCATATGATACTCTGAAATATGGCGAAATTTTTAAAAATCGTCTGCAATTTTATAGGTTATGGGAATGTGATTGTTTGCCTAAAATAAATTTAAATTATTACAAAAATGAACAAATAGAATCTGATTGAGGTTAAGTATAATATGTATGTGTAACCAAACCGTTTTCATGGCAAAATTAGGAATTCCTACATATAGAAATGTTCAGCAATGAAAGTAAAAAATATATAATTGCCCAGCTATCCCTTATAAAATTAGTTATCTGAATAGGCTTATATTATTGATAAATATAGTAAGAAAAGTATAAAAGGTCAAATTGTAACATTCCACAGCTTTTACATTTTATACATGTGTAAATGTGATGGAGAAATGCGTACGTTACGGGATATCAACAAACCAATTTAATATATGTGATCTATTTTACATCAAATTAAAAACAAATTACCTTCTATTAGTAATCCATTTGAGATGGTGTATTTTATTTAATTGTTATCTTTATTGGTGATAGGTATACCTTTATGCATAACAGGTAATACTATAGGTCCTAACAATTGTAGGCCTAACCTAAAAGTCGAGATTGAGGCAAAATAATAATTTGTTATTATGGTTTATAAAATCATTGATGTGTAACCATGTATTAATTTATTGTTGTAATTGTTAACAGAAAACCTTTGTCAAAATTACGTTATGAAGATAATATTTTAAGAACATGGTAACAAATTTCCATCACCACATTATGTAAATACATCAAATAAATACAAAGTTATTAATCCATTTGAGATGGTCGAGATTGAGGCAAAATAATAATTTGTTATTATGGTTTATAAAATCATTGATATGTAACTATGTATTAATTTATTGTTGTAATTGTTAACAGAAAACCTTTGTCAAAATTACGTTATGAAGATAATATTTTAAGAACATGGTAACAAATTTCCATCACCACATTATGTAAATACATCAAATAAATACAAAGTTATTAATCAATTTGAGATGGTGCATTTTATTTTCCTTCTTTGATAATAGATACACATATATTCACAAACCAGGAATAGGAAAAATATGGCAACAAATATATTTACACAAAAAGTATCATAGATAACGCAGATCATATTTTATTCTTGCATGCCTTCAGTGGCTGTGATACAACATCAGCATTATTTAATCAAGGAAAAATGAAATTTAAACGAGGTTAGTAAGGTATTCAAATATCATTGCTAAAGCTATAGAGTGCTTGTTTATTGAATTATAAAGTTACAGTAATGTGAAATGTAAGAAAAGTATGTCTATAAAAAACTATAGATATGCAAGCTTCACAACATCAGTATATAAAAGTAAATTTAATATTGCGTCGCTCCCACCAACAGAAGGAGCAGCACGACAATCTATCACCAGGTTCAGCAGTGGTATTGGGATGAACAAAATGCGGAGCAATGGAGATGGAAAATAAACAAAAACGAGCTAATTCCTATCACCACATTCGAGACCCCAGCGAATGCAAAAAGAGATGTCAGAATGCCTGTGGATGCAGAAAGGCTGGGTTAAAGTGCTGTGCTCCATTATACTCGTATGCACGAAGGTGTATAGTACCTGTGATAACTCGCAAGTTCCATCAAAAGATAGCGACGAAGAGGAAGAAACGGAGATTATTTTCGAGCAAACGTATGATGAAATCGAGAACGAAGAGGATTGCGATGAAACTGGTAATCCCATCACGGATGATGTAGAAGAAATTTCGGTCTGTGACGTTTCGATCGGTAAAGGTATAGTTAATCCCACTACAGGCCTCAGGAGGCCTTGGGGTAGTAGGAGGTTAAGGCTCCCACTTTTTCTGGACAATCGGTACTTGATGTCAGCCCTGCTTGACGGCCGCCTTTACCCCCAGAATAAGCGGCTGGTACTCATTTCCGTTAGAGGCTGAGTCGATTCCAGGGCTATAGTGTCGCCAGAGGGTTTTGGGGCAGTTTAAAAAACCTGACCCTACCGGGATTCGAACCCTCGACCCTCCGGCTAGTAGCGCAGTGCCTGAACCACTACGCTACGCCCCCCCGTCTCTATCGGTTCTAAAGACAATGAACTCGCAACACCTGGTCCATCAAGAACAGCGAATCGAAGGAGAATGCACTAATTTTGGAATATTGAATTGTATGTGGGTTAGAGATATTATGGATACCACAATAAAAAGAACACGCCAATTACTCTATCTCAAGGTGGTGTGGAAATGGGTTTTTTGGCCCAAACTCGTGTTGAACTACACTTTGCGACACTCGTACGCCGAAACTATTGATTTTACGAAAAAAGTCACACGAACTGTAGGAAATTTTCTCTAGTTTAGTTTTGTATATAAATATTTTTATCATTAAATGAGTCGGAAGGAAATATTGTCAAAAAACAGATTTTAGGCGCCATTTTTTCAATATGGCGGCGCGAGCTGCAAAGATACGAGGTGACAAAGTTGAAATTCGGAAAGGGCACATCGAAATCTATAAAATTGTTAATTTTCAAAACTCCCGGAAAACTTTCCAGGTAACCTCTTTTTTTAGAACCAAATGACTGTACTATTGACTGTTTTAGCATTTGGGATCCCAACCCGTCACAGCTGATTTTCTACATCTGGTGCAGATACTTAGTATCGCTGCTCGAATTCCTCCTGATGCTGAATGGGCCCTTAAGTATCATCCCGCTTCTGTTCGCACATTCACATGTATTAATAATAACTGTGCCTCGATGATCATATAACTAGTATGGGTGTTGTCATGTGGTCAGTAAGTCGGATCCCCAGCCGTGATAGCTGATTTCCTCAATCTCGAACCGCTACTTATTGCAGTAGCCTGTAGGCCTATTCCTCCTGATGCTGGGCGGGTTACTTATTAGGCCTGCGAATAGTCACCTGGCCTCACATTCTCATGTGTTAACACAGAGATGGACGATAATATAACTAGTATGTGTATTGACATGTGGTCAGAATGTCGGATCCTCAGCCATTATAACAGATTTTCTCAATCTGGAACAACTTATTACAACCAGTATTTATCTTGGTGCTGCGCGGGTAACTTACTTAGCCCAAGAGAAGTCATCTGGCCTCACATCCACATGTGTTAACAGAGATGTGGATGATCATATAACTAGTATGGGTGTTGACATGTTACCAGCATGTCCGATCAACAGCCGTTATAGCTGATTTTGTCAATCTGGAACCGCTACTTGTTGCAGCATCCCACAGGCCCGTTCCTCTTAATGCTGGGCTGGTAACTCACTTGGCCTACTAGTAGTCACCTGGCCTCACATCCAAACGTGTTAACTCAGAAATGGATGATTATAGACTAATAACAGTACGTATGGCGGTTGACATGTGGTCATCATGTCGGATTCTCAACCGTTATAGGCCTAAGTTGATTTCCTCGATCAGGAGCAATTCTTATTGTAGGTGCCCAAATATATTTTCAATCTAGGCGAGTAATTGGCCTACCATCTGGTTGCTGGTCTCACATCCACTATGTTAATCTGAGATGGGTGGTTTCGTTGCCAGTACTACTATTGTATTAGACCCCATTATTATAGATAGGGCTAAATGGTACAAGATCGAGGGTTCCAGTTCTAGTTTTGTTAGAATTTTTAAACTGAACCGAAACCTACTGGTGGCACGGTAACCCTGGGATCGATCTTAGCATGTAACTAAAATGAGTAACAGACTCTTGTTTCTGGGGTAAAGGCGACTGTCAAGCATTGCTGACATTTGCCCATTATCTAGAAAAGTTTGACCTTTGACTTACTAGTCAAGGGTCTCAGAAGAATTGTAGTGGGGCCACTTTAGTATCATTATCATTAGGGCTTATTATTATCTTTGTGCTCCATGGCGCGAGAGACCAAAAGACCCTATCCAACCATCCGGTTATTGGTCTCACATCCACTTGTGTTAAGCATAGTCTACATGTGAATAAACGTCCAACCAGTAGGGCCTATATGGGAGACAAGTCGTCAGCGTGTCAGTTCCTCTGCCGTTATAGCTGGATATAGTAATCTGGAGCCGCTACTTATTGTATTCACACTATGTTTGGTAAGCTACGGTACCATACTGGCAGAAATTTCGCGAGAAAATGTATCCCACCTTGGGGGCTCGAATCAGCGCACTGCATTAAATCTTTAGTATAAGGTGCCTAACCTTAATTATGCTATTATTATGAATTGGGTAGTAGGACTATCAAAAACATAAGCCTACTTGAGCTCTAATGAAAATTTAAAAAGTGGAGATTGGAGAACCTGAATGTATCTAATAGCAGCCGCATGTTGGGACATGGAAATTCCTCGAAGGAAAACCAGAAAAGCGAATAATAAGAAGTGAGATAGAAGAATAATTGAGGATGATTGGAAAACATTAATTTAAGATAGAGATGTATGGAGACCTTATGGCTTAGGCCGGTATTCTTGAAACCAACTCTCCTCTCGAAGTGAGTGGCTCCGCCTTCCTATGACGTCGAGAGTATTCTTGAAACCAACTCTCGTCTCTCGACTCTCGTTTTGGCCACACCTTACTCACTTTTAAATGTCAAATTTTAAGTCGGCAGTATTCCCGTCTTTCCCTTTGTTCTGCTCCACAGTAGAAATGGCGGAATTCCAAAAGTGAATAATCTTTTGGGTTTGGAGGCACAGAAATTAATAGAAGATGTGGAAATTGAACAAAATCTACGGGATCAAGCGAATCGCCGTCGCCGCCTGTACTTTCAGGATATTCCCCGATATACAGGTAAGTCATGTAATATATGCTGTATGATTCATTATATTCTAACTTCTTCAATATGCATCGTGAGACTTCTTAAAATCTAGTGTTGTTTTATTACAAACGTGTATGGAAATACTATATAAACCGATTACAAATAATTCATGTAGAGAAATAAAATATCACTCTCGTGTATAATCATTAACATGATCGTTTTTTTGTTTGTATATTACACGCAAAAAAGTGAATTTTTTATTAACTCCGGTCACATAACGAACAAAATTGGATAATAATTAGTAATTCAATAGTACGATATATATGTGTATGTATATATATAATATAAGGAAAATGCAAATAATGAAACATCTTCATTCAAACTACTGTAGTAGAAATTAATAAAACAATATTTCTATTAATTTTTTAATACTTAACATTATTATTATTTAATTTAAAGAAATTAACTTCATTTCGTGTGTTTTTGTTGGGACAAGTTAGTATACGTATGATTAGTTTATTGAATAATATGCAAGCAATTTATTTTGTTAGGTTAGGAAGAGTGTAATGGGTGTATGTCAGTTTCTCATAAACTGTTTGGGAATTTATTAAGAAGGTTAGTTATTTCGATTTCACATTTATATCCTGCCACCTGGTGAAGGTTACATTAAACATTCGCGCATGTGCAGTGCGATTCTGTAGAACTTATTCATTGAATAGATGAGAGTCAAATACTAAAGTTTACCCATAATTTGCTTCACTCTTTAAATTATGCACATGAAAGATTATCTGATAATGCTTCATTTAATTTTATGCTAAACTCCTCGATTCAGGAACAAATACTTAATCAAGGTGTGGCCAGACAAATATTAAATTTATTATGGCATAAATATTGTGTCATACCAATTGTGAATTTATACAATTTGTTTATTAATTCTATTCACAGGAAGTATGCAGCTTGCAGTGGCAGACCTCCCTGGCATCAGCCAAAGTACTGTGTCACCTGTCATCAGAAAAGTATCCACCTCTATTGCAGAATTGAAACTACAATTTATAACATTCCCTAATGGAGATGAGGTTAGTCATCTCCATTATGAATTTCATAGAATTGCTTGTTTCCGTGGTGTAGTTGGATTCATCGATGGCACGCATATAAAAATAAGGAATCCTGGAGGAGAATATCCCAAAATCTTCAGAAATAGCTTGGGCGTATTCTCCTTCAATTGTCAGGTATGTACAAAAACTAGTTAAGCAAGTATTTTGTGTGTTATTATTATTATTTTATTTCACTCCCTCTCTCCAAGCGCAACAGGCCTAGAAGGCCCTTATGCTCTTTAATTGACATCATTAGAGTTTTTATTCAAAACTGATAAGGAAAGATCCCAACTATTTTTTTTTAGAAGTGCTTCTATTTTTAGATTCATCAGGTTCTTCTCACTTGTCCTAAACCTACGACATGTGATCCATTGCGTAAGTTGCCGCTTGTGATCAGTATTGTAAGAACATTGAAATAAAGCCATTAGTTGCACTGTCTTAAATATATAGCACATAAAAGCAGACCTCCAAGCAGCATCTGTGAACCATTTTAGGTGAATACTTGATTTATGATGCTTTTTACCTAAATAATTTGTGCCAAGTAGGAGATTTTGTAGACCAATATCAGTGACTATTTAACTCATGCCCCAAATGGGAGTCAATGACCAATCACATTTCAATGATTTCTATTTTACAACCAATCAGAGTCGTGTTTCACCAAATATTTATCAGTGTTATAATTACCATATTAAAGAAAGCTCCTCCTTACAATATTGCGTTCCTTTGGCAATAAATAGTATGATCTGGTTGCAGTGATAAACAAAAGAAGCAGTAGAAGCGTTCCTATCGTTTCTCATTTGTTTTCAAACATCGCCGTTTACATTAAATATATAAATATTTTAAAACAACTATAGTTAAATAATGATTTGTGAGTAAACAGCTTAATTTTATTCGTTAAATAGTCCTAACAAATGCCACTCTTGATTTCCAAATTCTCTAGATAAATTCACTCCTCACTTCGTGAGTCGTGAATTTATCGATAATTTGGAAATCACTCGTGGCATTACTTATGAGAAACATTTTGAAAATGTATTGTGTTAATATTGTTCTAGATTACTACCTCATACCATTTATCCCATAATATAACATAGATTTTTGCATAAATAACAAATCAAATATAACCATATTTTAATTTTTTTCATGTTTTTATTAAATTTACACTTTCCAAACCTTAATTTTTCTTCCTTAATTAATCTAGGTTGGAAAGTGTTAGTTTAATAAAAACTTCAAAGTATGAAGCTTTGCCGTTCAAAAGTAATGTATAAATTCTCAATAAAAGTACTTCTGAATAAAAGATTCCAATTGGCATGTTGGTATTGATGGTCTTCGGACGAACGAGAATTCGTTAAATAGTCCTAACAAATGCCACTCTTGATTTCCAAATTCTCTAGATAAATTCACTCCTCACTTCGTGAGTCGTGAATTTATCGATAATTTGGAAATCACTCGTGGCATTACTTATGAGAAACATTTTGAAAATGTATTGTGTTAATATTGTTCTAGATTACTACCTCATACCATTTATCCCATAATATAACATAGATTTTTGCATAAATAACAAATCAAATATAACCATATTTTAATTTTTTTCATGTTTTTATTAAATTTACACTTTCCAAACCTTAATTTTTCTTCCTTAATTAATCTAGGTTGGAAAGTGTTAGTTTAATAAAAACTTCAAAGTATGAAGCTTTGCCGTTCAAAAGTAATGTATAAATTCTCAATAAAAGTACTTCTGAATAAAAGATTCCAATTGGCATGTTGGTATTGATGGTCTTCGGACGAACGAGAATTGTATAAGTAGAAAGAAATGTTGACATTCTTATCGGTGCTCAGATGGTGTAATTGGTATTGTACTAATGTACGGAATCAGAGATCCAGGGTCCAAGTCACAATTCAAGCATTATTTTTTCTTTCTTTATTAAGGTACAAGTAAATTTACGGAAAAACTGCACTTAAACTAGCATGAAATATTTTCAAAGTCCTATAGAATAACAGTGTGCATGTGCCAGAGTTTGAGAGCCACCAATAACCCACAATCGAACCATATTGATTATCATCCTCGATTACAATCCATCGCTATGAAATTTAAATGACCAATATTTGCAATAAATCCCCAAATCTATGTTAAAAAGATATATTAATAATATTAAAATTACCAAACGTTTATTAAAAATGGGTGTACACTTACTTATCGCTCCCTAATGCTGATCCAACCAGCGATAACCCAAAACAGCGATAGAAAAATCATAGACTAAGTAATATATACTCTGTGGAGAAAATAGCAGTTAGCATCACAATATTTCTAACAGTGTCATAAAATTGTGATTTGCACATTTAAATAAATACTTCGAAACTGTCTAATAATGTTATAAAAATTGTTTGAAAAAGTTTAAAATATTAGGAAATACAAAATAAGTGCTATAGTTTACAATAATATAACTGAAAAATCAAGCGCTAGTAAAAGTGCAGTTGAGCCAAATTTACTTCCAATAAAACAATTGACGAAACCATCACAATTTTAATGCAATGACAAAACTGAAGTGCTTGAAATGGCTATGAATAAAAAATGAATAGTTTTTCGTCAGGAACGGCATAGTTTATAGTAAGAATTTTGAATATGAAAAATTGAATATATATATATAATATATATATATATATATATATATATAATCAATTGAGTTGGTGTTTACTTGATGAAAATCCATATTAATTAATTAAATAAAAATAAAACTTAGTTTCATTGAATTTTCATATTTATTACGATATAATTCAGTGACAGCTGTTTCGGTACATGTCTGAAGAAGGTACAGTGTACCGAAACAGCTGTCACTGAATTATATCTTAATAAATATGAAAATCGAATAAAACTAAGTTTTACTTTTATTTAATTAATATATATATATTTATTTATTGCATTGAGAGTAGCTTTTTATATCTTGGATTTTTTTTTAATTTTCAGGCCATTGTGAACTTCACTATGGAATTCATAAACATCGTTACAGGCTGGCCAGGATCTGCACACGACAGTCGTATGTTCAAAAGTAGCATGATCTGTGGCCAATTTGAAGAAGGAGAAGTGTCTGGCATTCTCCTGGGAGACAGTGGGTATGCGTGCCATCATATTTTAATGACACCTCTCCTCAACCCACAAACACGAGCTGATTTTAATTATAACTCAAACTTGAAACGACGACGACTGTTATAGTTGCAACAACTGTGTTACACAATATAGCGAGGAGGGCAAACGATGCCGAAATAGAGGATCTGCCACCAATAATGCTATTCCAGTTGTGAATGATGTTTATGATTTGCCAAATGGATTGACAGCCAGAAGGGCTCTAATAGATGTCCACTTTTAATAATAAGTAAGGTGAATACCGAGTCATCCTTCCTCATAACTGGTGTTCTATTTGAAGTAGTTTTGATATTTCACGTATACCATCGTCAGCTTTTCCAGACTGTTGAAATTTAAGTTGTCAGCTCTGGACATCGAGGGAACGACAATGTTAATTTCAACATTCTGGAAAAGCTGACGATGGTATACTTTATATACAGACACTAGTTCAAATAGAACACAAGTTATGAGGTAGAATAACTCCGGATTTACCTTATTTGTTATTAAGAAGGACCTAATAGAGTTACTTACTTCCCATTGTATTTTTACTTGTAATTTTAGGATTGTGATTGGACAAAATTATATGAACACTTTCTTTTCACTACACTATCATGTATTGTGCATTTTTTTTGTCTTCTATACTTCCTCTGCTGTAAGGCTGTGAACATATTTGTGTTGTGTATATAGACCATTATGTGTTAAAAATGCAGATTTCCTCGTCTAAATTGTTCGTGCATCTGTAACACTATATCATTTTGTCTAATCTTAAATTTTATTTGTTCTAATATGTAATTTAAATAGGGCCCTATTCCATGTGACATATCAGCTATAAACTTTGTAATTGTCCTTTAAGTCACTAACGCTATCATTTATTGGATAACATAAGTTAAAATGCGTGCACATTTATTCACATTTCTGGTATAGCCAATTGTGAACATGTTTATTTAATTCAGTTTGTTTGTTTTATGTCCCGCACCATAGCTGAATGGTTAAGGCAAGATGCTTTGTCAGAGAGTTACCGGACTTGCGCTGGTTCGGTCTCCATGGGGGAAAACATTTTTTCTTGTGATTTTGGCCAGTATTGGGCCATTGTTCACTCAGCATCATGAGGCATTTGGGTAGCTACAATAAGTAGCGGCTCCAAGTTCAGAAAATCAGCTATAATGACTGGGGGACCTGACATGCTGACCACATATCAATCCTACACTGGGTGAATGATCTTCTAACTCTGTGATCAACTCATGTGGAAGTGAGTCCAACAGCCAGCTAGTAGGCCAAGAGCCTTCTAGGCCTTTCAAGCCATGGGTTTTTTTATTATTTTATATTCCGTTAAGTGAGTCAAATAAGTTATTACATGTTACCTCATAAAATTCCGTGATCTTCACAGGACTGGTTTCTGAAGCTATTGCTTGTATCATCAGCCAAGATTCCATTAACTCTATAGTCTGAGTTCTGGTTGACGATAGAGGAAATAACTTCAGAAACCGGTCCTGTGAGAATCACCCAGTTTTATCAGGTGAGATGTAATAATTTGACTTACTTAATTTATTTGCCTGATAATGTAAATTCCCATCATAAAATTTCATTAAAGTAATTTAGATTTGATTAAGTAGGTAGATCCTTGGCAAGTTTTATTGTTTTGTTATCTTGTTTTCCGTAAGTTGGGTATGGAAACTTAAAAGCCTTATGATTCATCCATCCATAGTAATTCTGCCCGAGGGTAGGTATTTCACTGCAATCATAGCATTTTCATGCTATGATTTGCTAGGTAATTATAGGTGCGGTAGCTTCCCGTTGCTTTCTTTCCACATCGGTGAAGGATGATGATGATGACCGGATGATATTTGGGGACTGTTGGTCCCTAAGCTTCCTGACATTTGTCTTACAGGTGAGGAAAACCCCAAAAAAACCTCTCCCAGGAGCTTGTCCCGACCAGGAATTGGACCCACTGCATGACAAGGCAGCACGCTACCTCGAGACCACAGTGGTGGACACGATGAGGTATTATATTCTAAAAAAATGTGTAAATATTTATGTTTCACAATAATACACTCGTGTCCAAAAGTTAAGGATAATTAGTTCATTTGCCGACTTATTATAAAGCATTTGTCAGAATAATACAAAATTTGGTAAGGGTATGTCACAGATAATTAGAAACATGGCACGAAAGAAACAATGGCATGAATACGTCATTCACTTGTCATTTTCACAACAAACGAAAACTGCATTTCAGAATTCGAACATAAAAGTTGAACAACAATGGTTCAAATGATTAGTATGGGGTGTGATTACCCCTGACAGCTAAACAAGACTCACATCGACGTGGCATGCTAGTGATGAGGTTGTTCAGGAGTTCGATGCTCAGCAAATTCCACTCCTCATGAAGAGCAATGTGAAGGTCTTGAAGTGTCCTCGGAGGAGGCTGACGAGATGCAATTTGTCTCCCTAAGGCATCCCATGCATGCTCTATAGGATTCATATCCGGAGACCTCGCTGGCCACTCCATACGCTGGATATCTTCCTCCTGAAGAAACTCATCCACCAGTTGTGACCTGTGAGGTCGGGCATTGTCATCCATGAATATGAATTCTGGACCCACAGCTCCCCTGAAAGTCTTACATGAGGTTCCAGGATCTCTTCTCTATACCGCTGAGCATTAACAGTGCCACCTGCGAAGATGTGAAGCTCTGTGCGTGCATTCATCATTATACCTCCCCATACCAGGAGACCACCGCCACCAAATGGATGTCTTTCCATGATGTTCATGGGGTTGTAACGAGTTCCTTGCTCCCTCCAGATAGTCACGCGATGCGAATCACAGTTCAAGCTGAATCTGGACTCGTCTGTAAATAGCACGCTGCTCCACTGATTTAGAGTCCAGTCGCGATGTTCCTGACTCCACCGTAAACGTGCTCTCTTGTTATCAAGGGTGAGTGGGACGCACACTACAGGCCGTCTAGCATACAGACCAGTAGCTCTGAGTCTTCTATAGACAGTTTGTCTGGATACTCTGATACCTGAGGCGGCCGCAAGTTCTGAACTCAGTTGTCTGGCAGACATTGTTCGGTTTCTTCTTGCAGTTAACGCAAGATATCGATCCTGCTGAGGATTTGTACTCTTGGACGACCTCCCACTGGTCTTCGCCTAACGTCTCCGGTCTCTTGGAACCGTCGCCATAACCTAGATATAACATTTTGTGGCACATTAAGTGCTATGGAGACCTCAGTATGTGTCTGTCCTGTTTCTAGCCGCCCAATAATTCTACCCCGAAGCAGAGGGTCCAGATGTTGTCTTTGTGCCATTTTACTGCAATCTGTTCTTACACTACATCTGATTATATCATAACTCTCTTTAAAAATGAAGATTTATGGAACAGGGCTTAACTGCAACAATGCAATTTTCATTTATAATTGCTATTAATTTTTTCATTGTTGAAGAGATATTATAATTTAGTATGTAAACTAAACTAAATGTACTGAGAAACGTTTTGATAAATAATTTTTACTCCTTGCTCCTCTTTAAGCATTTTGATTTTCCGTTTTACAAATTATCCTAAACTTTTGGACACCAGTGTATATAAGGTATTAGTGTTACAAATTTGTGTGTTTATGTACATTGATAGCTGTGTAATGTTCATGTATGTAAATCCATATTGATTCTTGTATATAATTGTTATGAGTAATTATGAATGCTGATAATAATAAAAAGCAATGTTTTCAAATGAAACATATTTTGTATTTATTTCAGGTGTCATACATATTAATTCCACAATAAAATATAAGTATGGACTCTTCTTTAATTTCATTTTCCTGCATTGTCCAAGTACTAGAATTCACTTTTGTTTCTTTTATCATGACATACAAAACTCATGTCCACCAAAAACAGATGTTTATTTCCAATATGCAGTTCCCTAAGATTCATCCAATATCCTCCCATCTAAACCTTCCTAATGGTATTTTCTCAATAAAATAAATACATTTGTCGCTATAAGTTTTATAAGTTTGTTATGGGTTGATCATGTAGATTGAATAGACAGTAGAAGAAATTTTTACTGGATTAAGTTCGTTGAGGAAAAGGTTCAGTGGAGGGCTTTAGTGAATGTGCCATTTATCTTATGTATTTCATAAAGCCCTAGAGCTTGCAATATAAGTAGTAAAACCAATCAGCTATTCAAGGGGGCCATATTTGAAAAAAATCATGTTGACGTGAGGATGAGGTAAAACAGTAAACTGAAATGAAGTTTCATGCAATGACTACATATTTTAAAGATGGTTGTTTATATAAATGCCCTTATAGGACTGTAGGGCAAAGTAAGTGGCCATATATATAATACATATAATGTCCCATTTTTTGTTTTAATATAAATTTTAGAATAACACTGATAGAGTATCAAAGTTTATAAATTATGACTACGGTCTTGTATCAGGAGAAGCATTAATGACCATAAGGAGAAGAGACAATACTAATAATTTACATAACATGGTGATTAAAGATTTGTGGTGAATTACAGCAATAATTAGTACATAGTTACTTAACAGTGTTTCTATAAACGGAAAAACTGCCTTAAACTAGCGTGGAATATTTTCAAAGTCCAATAGAACAACAATGCGCATATGTCAGGTTTTATATAGCCAGCGATAACCCACAATCTAACCACATATCGATTATCATCCTCGATTATTATATGTCGCTGTGAAATTTAAATTACTAATATTTGCAATATTAAGAGAAAATAGCATCATAATATTGTCTACCAGTGTCATAATATTGTGATTTGCATATTTAAATAAATACTTCAAAATTGTCTAATAATGTTATAAAAATTGTTTGAAAAAGTTTAAAGCATTAAATAATGTTAGTTAATACAGAAGAGTTTACGACAATATAAATGAAAAATCAAGTGCTAGTAGAAGTGCAGTTGAGCCCTATACCATATGTATATTTTTTACCATAAAATGCACCATCAAAAATTGATTAATAGCTTTGTATTTATTTGATGTATTTACATAACGTGGTGATTGTAATTTCTTACCATGTTCTTAAAATATTATCTTCATAGTGTAATTTCGATAATGGTTTTCTATTAACAATTACAACAATAAATTAATACATAGTTACCTATCAATGATTTTATAAACCATAATAATAAATTATTTTGCTACAATCTCGACTTTTAAGGTTAGGCCTACAAAATTATTAGGACCTATAGTATTACCTGTTTTGCATAAAGGTATACCTATTATCCATAAAGATAATAAAATAAAATAGACCATCTCAAATGGATCACTAATACTGTTTTTAATTTGATATAAAATAGATCACGTATATTATATTAATTTGGTTTGTTGATATCCCATAACGTACATATAACGTACGCTTTTCTCCATCACAATACACATGTATAAAATATAAAAGCTGTGGAATTTACAATTTGACCTTTTATACTTTTCTTACTATATTTATCAATAATATAAGCCTATTCAGATAACTAATTTTATAAGGGATAACTGGGCAATATATATATTTTTACTTTCATTGTTGGACATTTCTATATGTAGGAAATCCTAATTTTGCCATGAATACGTTTTGATTACACACATATATTTTATGTTTAACCTCAATCAGATTCTATTTCCTCATTTTTGTAATAAGTTTAATTTATTTTAGGCAAACAATCACATTCGCATAACCTTATACAATTGCACACGATTTTTAAAAGACGCCATATTTCACAATATCATATGGATTATTTCTCTATGCATTTTTAAAATCTGCCAACATGCGCATTTTTCCATCTCGCCTGAGATAGAGATAAGATCGGATAAGATGGTTTCAAGAAAACCATCTCTCACTCTCGTGGTCAGACTCAACTTACGGAAGTGAGAGAGGCGTTGGAGAGGAGAGTTGGTTTCAAGAATACCGGCCCACCCCAGGCGAACGCAAATGGAAGAGAGTGATGCCAGGCCTAGTTTTTTCTGCCAACGCTTGGAGGCGCTTCAGTCGCTATGTCGAAAAGCAAATTTGTCTACAGTGACAGTGTAGCCAACAGACTCCCTGAATTAAATATTTTTCTTATTATTTGAAATGAGCTGACCTACTCTTAATTTAAGTAGAAACATTATCTTGATAAAACGTTTGTTTAAACTATTCCATGTAATATTAGTTTTGAATAATTTTTATACCTAGTTTATTTTATTTATATCATAATAAACTGTATATTTTATTCTATTATGTTGGCTGCGTATTTTAAAATGTAGGAGCATCGTGCATCAATTTTTTTTGTTTAATTAGAAGGAATTAATTTTCTGTTAAAAGAATATTTTCTAGTAAGTATTATTAATACGTAAATACATTGAAATAAATATTAAAATATTATGAATTGGCTCATGTTTCCATTAGGTCACGGAATTTTTAAAATTCCTTAAATTACTTTTACGGAATTATTAGGTTATGGTTTTGTTTTTATTTACATTTCCTACTTTTATAAAAAATTCTAATGCTTGTTAAAATTCTTAATATTTTTCCTGCGCATAATACAAGATTCTTATGCGACTGTTCCATTACTTACGTGATCAAGTGGAAAATCTTCCTATGTATAATTGTTAGCCTATATAGTGCATACAGAAATTTTAGGGGGCAAACATGTTTTTGTATAATGTTGGAAATAATACGATTTTAAGTAACTTATTTTTTTTAGTGATAGGTACATTGATGTCATATCTTTGACGTAATTATATTGAATTATTATTCTTCATCTAGCCACCTGTCATTGTTCTGGGATCAAGTTTTGGATAAGATTCTCTATCTATCTTGGTTATTCCATGTCTACTCTTCCATAATTTCCATCCATTGAATTACCCTTTTCTAGACATTCTCCTTAACTTGTTCTTCAGACCTTGTCTATATCTTGGTCAACCTCTAAAAGACGGTGTTAATAGAGTGAGTAAAGTTACGCAAGACATAGCAAGCCATAATAGATAACTGTCTGTTATTGAAGGATAACCATATATTGAATTTATATATATATATATATATATATATATATATTGTAACTTGAACCCCAGAATGTGTACTTGAGACTGAAAACATTACATTAATTAAAACTTAAAAAAAACAATGAAGGAATATTTAATTATAAGTACGGTACTTGTTTTATAATTTTTTTATTTCAGCAACAAAAGAACTGATATTTTAGATAGGAGAATGTTTATTTTCTACCAGTTCTTTTGTAGCTTATTTTATGGTTGTTCTGTTGAAATAATACGTAGGATTTCTGTATTTTTTCATGTTCATATAACTGTAGTATGTTTATAAAGATTCAAAAACTATGTAGTGTCCATTACAGTACGTACTTTGTATAACTTTTTTTTTTCTTTCTATTCAGACCTGCAAATGTCCAGTAATGCTGCTCTTAACCTCCATCTGGAAAGGGGTCATTGATAACTGAATTCACCACCAATACAGTGAAATGATGGTTTATTGTGATTTAATGCATTGTTTGATTGAGATTATCATATGTTAAGAACAGTTAGATACCTGTAATTTTTAATTACCTTTTTTGTAAGGGATCAAATTTTGTTGGTAAAATATGTAGGGAAAGAAATTAAAAAATCTCAATGCATTAATTCTTCATAATTACTTAAATCCTCTTATTGTTTATTATTATTATTTTGTTCATATGTCTAAAATAAATAAATGATTATTAAATTATCTCTATTTTTATTTGAACCTTTCCTTGATAATCAGGGTCATCCTTTCTTTAATTCTAAGAAAATGTAATGCAAAAAATAATGTATTTCTAAGAAAATTTTGAACAAAAAAAAACAGTTTGAATGAATACTTTAAAAGAATTAATTGAATTATAAAATATTTTTCCAGTTTTCTAAAACTAATCAACTGTTTTTCTGATGTTAGGAATATATTCCATGTATTGAATAAAGAGTAAGTTGAGGGTCTTGGAAATTGAGATGAAGTTCTGAATTGATATATTCATAACACTGTGAGGTTTTATTTAATAATAATTACTCAAATTTTACAGCTTGCCTCATACTTTTGTAAAACAGAGGACCAATTTCGAAAGAAGTTTCCCTTTCGAAACTAGTTCTGAGTTTTTCAATAATATGAGGTGAGCTGTAAAATCTGATTGATTAATATTATTCCAGGAATTATTTAAAATGTGGTATTACAAACGCCGAAAGTGACGACTGGGCCACCGGGGTCAACACTGATTAGTTATACTTTTATCGACAGATGGCGCAAATTGTTTTGTCGATAATACAGTAATACTGTAGTTGGTTAGTGTTTTCTGCCAACGCTTGAGGTCTCTGGAGTCTAGGCATCACTGAATAACATTGGCGCTGGTCATCTCTATAGTGGGTATCTCTGTACCGGCCTAATGCTGTGGTTTATCTACGACGCAACGCACCAGCGCAAAAATTGCTCCCCATGTATTTAAATGGAAGCAAATTGCTGGCGC
The DNA here is from genome assembly GCA_030220185.1 of Diploptera punctata. NCBI lineage: Eukaryota > Metazoa > Arthropoda > Insecta > Blattodea > Blaberidae > Diploptera > Diploptera punctata. The sequence continues at coordinate 1,132,005 of JASPKZ010008348.1, forward strand.
AAAAAAATTTGCGCTGACATGTCGCGTCGTGTTTTGGAATCTCTTGAATCCAGGACGCAATTTGCCAGCGCAAACAAAGAATATAGAAGATATTACCCGTACTCATTGGTGTAATTGCTAAAAACAAACTAAGATTTTATAACAAAATGTCGGAAATACAGTACTTGTTTTATAACTTTACAATTTTAACGACGAAAGTTAGATAGTTTTGTTGCAAATCATCGAGTTCTATACATGTTTTATACAATATGAGCATGAAGGAGTACAGAGATGTACAGAAAAAAATTATTCTGGCTTGAACTTAGTCATGAGATAAATAAAAGCTGTAAATATTGTATCTCGGGGATATCATGGATGTGCATAAATTTCGTCTTCTATTAAATTCAAAACCTGATAAAAACTGCTCAGGCGAAAATATGAAGTATTCTAAAATTTGGTATATTCATCAACCATATGTTTATTTAAGAACAAAAGAATCATTTATTCTATAATTTTCCATACAACATTCATATGATGCTCTTGCTCTAGGTACTTTTTGTGTCTTTACTAATATTTCGAACTATTTTAATCGTTTTGGAACGACACGTGAAGCTTTTTTATGAAGAATTTTAATATGTTTATCTATGTAGACAAATTATGACTTTTCCTCTCAATTTATTTTCAAAGTTCTTTATTAGAATTGAAGTTGGCATACGTGAACACTCGTAAAATTAAATCAACCAGATGGCAGGACATATGTGTGAATGACCAACATTTGCATTTAATTCCAAACCATATTTTAAGAAATAAATGTTCAATCACTTCATTTTGTTAGATTCCGATGGGTCAGTTTAGTGTACAGCAGATTAGTTTACAGTTTACTAAATAGTATGTATGTAATATATTTTATTAGGTTATGCAGGGACAGGTTTGTATACATTTGTTTTTTGTAAACACATTCAGATGACAATGTGGCAAACGAAGAAGAAACTGATATAAATGAAGAATGGGAGGCTATAAGAGATACTATTAAATTGTCAGCATCAGAAAGCATTGGTTGTTTAAAAAAGAGGCAAAACAAGAAATGGTTTGATGAGGAATGTGCCGACATTGTAAAGAAAAGAAAGCTAGTAAAGTGAAATGGTTACACAAGCCAAATGAGGTAAATTTAGAGCAATTGGGTAGTGTTAGACGGGAAACCACCAAGTTACTAAAGAGTAAGAAGAGGGAATATTTGAGAGAGAAGATTAATGATCTTGAAATGAATGCAAAAAATAGGAACATTAGAGAATTATATCAGGGAATTAGTATAGAGAAGAAAGGGTTTCAGGCTAGAACAAACATAATTCGGAATGAAAATGGGGATATGATTGCAGATTCCAAGAGTATATTAAATAGATGGAAAAGTTATTTTAATCAGCTATTAAATGTACATACAGAACAGGACATTGAGGAGGATAATTTACAGACAGCAGAAATGCTAGTCGCAGAGCCAAGTGCATTAGAGGTTGAAAATGGCAATTGAAAAATTGAAGATGTATAAAGCATCAGGTTCAGATGAGATCCCAGCAGAACTGATAAAATCAGGGGGAGAAAAATTGATGGACAAGATACGCTGGTTGCTTAGTATGATTTGGGAAAAAGAAGCTCTTCCAGATGAATGGAAGGAATAAATTATCGTACCAATTTATAAGAAAGGAGATAAAACTGATTGCAACAACTATAGGGGCATCTCATTACTTTCAACTTCGTACAAAATTCTAACAAATATATTAGTAAGCAGACTTACTCCCTATATTGATGACATTCTAGGAGATCATCAATGTGCATTTAGAAAGAAACAGGTCTACAACAGATCAGATTTTTAGTATAAGACAGATTTTAGAAAAGAAATGGGAATATAATGGTACTGTACATCAACTATATGTAGACTTCAAAAAAGCATATGATTCAATTAAGAGGGAGAAGTTATATAGTATCCTGCTGGAGTTCGGAATTCCTAAAAAGTTAGTTAGACTTATACGAATGTGTCTAAATGGCTCAACGAGTAGGGTGCGTGTAGGCAAACAGTTTTCAGACACTTTTGAAATCCAGAATGGGTTGAAGAAAGGAGATGCACTATCTCCTCTACTATTTAATTTTGTACTAGAGCATGCCATTAAATCTTTAGAGAATGAGGAAGGCCTACAACTGAATGGTATTAATAAGCTGTTAGTTTATGCTGATGATGTAGTACTACTGGCCGATAGCGAGGAGATACTAAAGGCCAACACGCACACACTATTGAGTAACACTAAGAAATTAGGACTGGAAGTAAATATCAGTAAAAACTAAATATATGGTCACACGTAGAAATACATTATATAATGGAAATGGACAGCTAATGACAAATGAGGGAAATTTTGAGGAATTGGCTGAATTCAAATACTTAGGAACAATAATCACAAATAGGAATGAGATGCACAAAGAAATTAAACATAGGCTCAATTCTGGAAATGCATGCTATTATGCATTGCAGAGACTTTTGATGTCCCAACTCCTTTCAAAAAACGTTAAGCTGAAAATATATAAAACTATTATTCTACCAGTTATATTATATGGGTGCGAAACATGGACTCTTACTTTAAGGGAGGAAAGGAGATTACGAGTATTTGAGAATAAAGTTCTTAGGAAAAGTTTTGGACCAAAGAGAGATGAACAGACAGGTGAATGGAGAAGACTATATAACAATGAACTACATGGTTTTTATAGGAAGCCAGATATAATAAGAACAGTTAAGTCCCGTAGACTGCGATGGGCAGGACATGTTGCGCGTATGGGGAATGAAAGACGTGCATGGAAACTTCTTGTAGGAAAGCCAGAAGGAAAACGCCCAGTTGGTAGACCAAGAATGAGGTGGGAGAACAACATTAACTATGATTTGAGGGAAGTAGATTATACAGGGAATGATTGGAAAGCATTAGCTCAGGATAGGAATGTATGGAGAGCTTATGTCCGTGCGGCCATGAACCTATGGGTTCGATAGTGCCAGTGAGTAAGTAAGTAAACACATTTGGAAATTTATTATGAACGTTGGTCATTTTGATTTTCCATATATGTGGTGGCATCTGGCGACAATTCCATAAACATATGCGCTGTAGCGTATGCGCTCCATGTGGAACCAGCATCACGCCGAGCGAAACGCGAATGCTACGGTTTATTATACAGCGTGTCGCGCCCGACGTGACGCGAATTCGCGTTTCGCTCGGCGTGATGCTGGTTCCACATGGAGCGCATACGCTACAGCGCATATGTTTATGGAATTGTCGCCAGATGCCACCACATATATGGAAAATCAAAATGACCAACGTTCATAATAAATTTCCAAATGTGTTTACTTACTTACTCACTGGCACTATCGAACCCATAGGTTCATGGCCGCACGGACATAAGCTCTCCATACATTCCTATCCTGAGCTAATGCTTTCCAATCATTCCCTGTATAATCTACTTCCCTCAAATCATAGTTAATGTTGTTCTCCCACCTCATTCTTGGTCTACCAACTGGGCGTTTTCCTTCTGGCTTTCCTACAAGAAGTTTCCATGCACGTCTTTCATTCCCCATACGCGCAACATGTCCTGCCCATCGCAGTCTACGGGACTTAACTGTTCTTATTATATCTGGCTTCCTATAAAACCATGTAGTTCATTGTTATATAGTCTTCTCCATTCACCTGTCTGTTCATCTCTCTTTGGTCCAAAACTTTTCCTAAGAACTTTATTCTCAAATACTCGTAATCTCCTTTCCTCCCTTAAAGTAAGAGTCCATGTTTCGCACCCATATAATATAACTGGTAGAATAATAGTTTTATATATTTTCAGCTTAACGTTTTTTGAAAGGAGTTGGGACATCAAAAGTCTCTGCAATGCATAATAGCATGCATTTCCAGAATTGAGCCTATGTTTAATTTCTTTGTGCATCTCATTCCTATTTGTGATTATTGTTCCTAAGTATTTGAATTCAGCCAATTCCTCAAAATTTCCCTCATTTGTCATTAGCTGTCCATTTCCATTATATAATGTATTTCTACGTGTGACCATATATTTAGTTTTACTGATATTTACTTCCAGTCCTAATTTCTTAGTGTTACTCAATAGTGTGTGCGTGTTGGCCTTTAGTATCTCCTCGCTATCGGCCAGTAGTACTACATCATCAGCATAAACTAACAGCTTATTAATACCATTCAGTTGTAGGCCTTCCTCATTCTCTAAAGATTTAATGGCATGCTCTAGTACAAAATTAAATAGTAGAGGAGATAGTGCATCTCCTTTCTTCAACCCATTCTGGATTTCAAAAGTGTCTGAAAACTGTTTGCCTACACGCACCCTACTCGTTGAGCCATTTAGACACATTCGTATAAGTCTAACTAACTTTTTAGGAATTCCGAACTCCAGCAGGATACTATATAACTTCTCCCTCTTAATTGAATCATATGCTTTTTTGAAGTCTACATATAGTTGATGTACAGTACCATTATATTCCCATTTCTTTTCTAAAATCTGTCTTATACTAAAAATCTGATCTGTTGTAGACCTGTTTCTTCTAAATGCACATTGATGATCTCCTAGAATGTCATCAATATAGGGAGTAAGTCTGCTTACTAATATATTTGTTAGAATTTTGTACGAAGTTGAAAGTAATGAGATGCCCCTATAGTTGTTGCAATCAGTTTTATCTCCTTTCTTATAAATTGGTACGATAATTTATTCCTTCCATTCATCTGGAAGAGCTTCTTTTTCCCAAATCATACTAAGCAACCAGCGTATCTTGTCCATCAATTTTTCTCCCCCTGATTTTATCAGTTCTGCTGGGATCTCATCTGAACCTGATGCTTTATACATCTTCAATTTTTCAATTGCCATTTCAACCTCTAATGCACTTGGCTCTGCGACTAGCATTTCTGCTGTCTGTAAATTATCCTCCTCAATGTCCTGTTCTGTATGTACATTTAATAGCTGATTAAAATAACTTTTCCATCTATTTAATATACTCTTGGAATCTGCAATCATATCCCCATTTTCATTCCGAATTATGTTTGTTCTAGCCTGAAACCCTTTCTTCTCTATACTAATTCCCTGATATAATTCTCTAATGTTCCTATTTTTTGCATTCATTTCAAGATCATTAATCTTCTCTCTCAAATATTCCCTCTTCTTACTCTTTAGTAACTTGGTGGTTTCCCGTCTAACACTACCCAATTGCTCTAAATTTACCTCATTTGGCTTGTGTAACCATTTCACTTTACTAGCTTTCTTTTCTTTACAATGTCGGCACATTCCTCATCAAACCATTTCTTGTTTTGCCTCTTTTTTAAACAACCAATGCTTTCTGATGCTGACAATTTAATAGTATCTCTTATAGCCTCCCATTCTTCATTTATATCAGTTTCTTCTTCGTTTGCCACATTGTCATCTGAATGTGTTTACAAAAACAAATGTATACAAACCTGTCCCTGCATAACCTAATAAAATATATTACATACATACTATTTAGTAAACTGTAAACTAATCTGCTGTACACTAAACTGACCCATCGGAATCTAACAAAATGAAGTGATTGAACATTTATTTCTTAAAATATGGTTTGGAATTAAATGCAAATGTTGGTCATTCACACATATGTCCTGCCATCTGGTTGATTTAATTTTACGAGTGTTCACGTATGCCAACTTCAATTCTAATAAAGAACTTTGAAAATAAATTGAGAGGAAAAGTCATAATTTGTCTACATAGATAAACATATTAAAATTCTTCATAAAAAAGCTTCACGTGTCGTTCCAAAACGATTAAAATAGTTCGAAATATTAGTAAAGACACAAAAAGTACCTAGAGCAAGAGCATCATATGAATGTTGTATGGAAAATTATAGAATAAATGATTCTTTTGTTCTTAAATAAACATATGGTTGATGAATATACCAAATTTTAGAATACTTCATATTTTCGCCTGAGCAGTTTTATCAGGTTTTGAATTTAATAGAAGACGAAATTTATGCACATCCATGATATCCCCGAGATACAATATTTACAGCTTTTATTTATCTCATGACTAAGTTCAAGCCAGAATAATTTTTTTCTGTACATCTCTGTACTCCTTCATGCTCATATTGTATAAAACATGTATAGAACTCGATGATTTGCAACAAAACTATCTAACTTTCGTCGTTAAAATTGTAAAGTTATAAAACAAGTACTGTATTTCCGACATTTTGTTATAAAATCTTAGTTTGTTTTTAGCAATTACACCAATGAGTACGGGTAATATCTTCTATATTCTTTGTTTGCGCTGGCAAATTGCGTCCTGGATTCAAGAGATTCCAAAACACGACGCGACATGTCAGCGCAAATTTTTTTGCGCCAGCAATTTGCGTTGTAGATAAACCACTTCCATTTAAATACATGGGGAGCAATTTTTGCGCTGGCGCGTTGCGTCGTAGATAAACCACAGCATAGAGTGTTATTCACTTCCGCTCTTTGCTGTAAAACTTGGCAACGCGATGGTGCTGCCGCATTTAAGGTTAAACGTTGCAACGCTGTAACCACGTGACCATTCACGCTTGTGTAAGCAGCGGTGTAGCAGCATAGATAAGTGTAGCAGTGTCACTACACTTTCGCTGGTGGTAGTCCAGGTCATTCGGTGGAGCTGTTCTTTACATCACATACACAAAGACGACAACGCATTCATCTCAAGACACGAAGAGCACATTATTTAAGTAATTAAAGTAAGTGTTTTAAATTACAAGTCATGTATCCAGAAGAATTATTAAGTAGTTTTGTCATCTCGTAGAGAGACGCTTCATTTTTTGTCCTTCCGTTGGCCGAATTATAATTTTTAAGTTCATAGCAATTCACAAGTCAATTTGTGATGATCATCAGACCACGTGGGGGCAACACAAAGCAACACGGCTCATCAAGTACAAGGCAAGTTCAATTAATAATTTCAAGTGATAATTATCAAAACATTCAAAATATATATTAAATTCAGTGAAGTGATATAAACATTCAACATAATAATATATTTGTCAAAAATGGCTGTTGTACACTTCAGGTCGCAAAATTTTTTCAATTTAATATCTTATTCCACTGATGCACTAAACACTTTTAAAACATTTTGCAACACTTTTTAAACACATTTTAAACATGTTCCAATGTTGCAACGATCTTTTTTTTTTATATTTGTATATTTACGTAAAACATGGTCGTGCGACATTGCTTACTGCTATTTTCCCTCTTTCTATGTTGTTCCAGCGTTGCCACCATCAACCCAAAATACTCCAGATGTTGCCAACCATTTCCACGTTCCCTGGATTTCACCTACGTTAGAGTAATTGATTTGTGTTACAGTAATTGATTTAGGTTCGGTTAGCTTTTAGGTTCCTTGCTTTTTAAATGTGATTCCACGTTCCCTGGATTTCACCTACGTTAGAGTAATTGATTTGTGTTACAGTAATTGATTTAGGTTTGGTTAGCTTTTAGGTTCCTTACTTTTTAAATGTGATTTGATACGTAAAATAAATTACCTCTTCATATCTGTTATATGAAAAATTCAAAATATCGGACGGTTACCACGTAAAATCGTATTTCCACTAGTTCATTTCGTGTTAATTATACATTTTTAGACAAGTTCTGGGAATATTGTGTCAATGTTGGTCATACTGATTTCTCATACATATACCGCCAACTGCTGGAGGTTGCATTTATCTACCTGGGATAATTGGAGCCCTAGCGCATGCGCACTGCCATTCTATAGAACATCATCATCATAGTACATTCACGAATTTAGGCCATTTGTTGACCTGTTTCGGCCTCAAGAGAAACACCATCCGGAAGTCTTTTGAGTGGACGTCCTGGTCTTCTTCTTCCTGCAGGTTGATATCTTAACATTAGTTTGGGTATTCTGTGATCTTCCATTCGATGAACATGTTGTATCCATCTTGACTTATAATCAGAAATTTTGTTTTTCTAAAGATTCCATGTGTAATTCTTCTAAGATGTCTTCATTTTTTTTGTGATCTAGTGGTGTGTATCCTGCAGTCCTCCGAAGATATCTCATTTCAGCAGATCTAAGTCTCTTCTATAGAACTTAAGAAACATTTTCGTGCGACCCGAAGGGTAGCATATCCTCAAAAATTGTTCAAGAAACAATCACCAACGTGGTCACGTCGGGAATCATCGGTACCATTCGGAGCCGAAGATTACGTCACAACCATACATCGCAGTTTCAAGATGGCCGCAGCATAATTTCCAACTTAAAGTGATCACCACGTGCAAGTTAGATTTTTCATTTTCATTTCTTTCCTATCCCGATCTGACATAGCTCAAAATTAGTTCATTTGTTCCTAATTTTTATTACTTTGCATTTATATCATAATACTTTGATTATTTTTTATCAAATATGTTTTTGGCTTGTTAACCACATCTAATCACAAGCATGCCATTGAACTTAGAAAGTAAGGCAGTGAGAAAAAAGGGATGTTAAAAAGGTCATAGACTAACGCAGAGGAATATTTAGGTAAAGGTGAAGTTTCAAAATATGACTTATTACAAAAGACAAACTAGGTTTCCCGGGTGTGCTATACAAACCGTCGCACAAAATTTTCTTTATTTCTTATGCCACTGATGCACTAACCACTTTTAAACACGTTTAAAACATTTTGCAACACTTAAACACGTTTTAAACATCTTCCAATGTTGCAATGATCCTTTTTATATTTATATATTTACGTAAAACATGGTCGTGCTGCATTGCTTGCTTTCTACTATTTTCCCTCATCCTATGTTGGGATGTGGTAGGTTTTATGTCTCTCACAATTCTACACTTACACTCTTATGCCACTGATGCACTAAACACTTGTAAACACGTTTTGTACTGTTGTAAACATTTTCCAATGATCTTCAAGCTTTCTTTACAATATTTTATATTTATATATTTATGTAAAACATGAACGTGGGTAAATTACTTGCTTGCTACTTTCCCATGTTGTTCCAACGTTGCCACCATTTGCAAATAATTTCAAACCATATTTATTGTTAGTGTACGTAAAATTAGTTTATAGTTCATTAAATAGTATGCATGTAAATTGCTTTATTACGTTAGGAAATAGTAAGTTGGTTTACGTCCATTTTTTTAAGAGTTTGGGAATAAATAATATGCATGTAAATTGTTTTCTTTAGTTAGAAAATGGCAAGTTAGTTAACGTCCATTTTTTTTTGCATTTGGAAATTTATTCCCAAAGTTGGTAACACCGACTGCAGAGCCATCTACCAGAGGCTGTATTAACCATTACAGCAACTACCGGCAACTTGTGCATGCGCACTGCGATTCTGTGGAACTTAGAAGAAGAATTCGTCTGAGACATATAACCGACTTTTTCCCTATGTTGTTCCAACATAGCCACTATCAACAACCCAAAATACTCCAGATGTTGCCTACATCGCTTCCACGTTCCCTGGATTTCACCTACGTAAGAGTAATTGATTTGTGTTACAGTAATTGATTTAGGTTTGGTTGGCTTTTAGGTTCCTTGCTTTTTAAATGTGATTCCACGTTCCCTGGATTTCACCTACGTTAGAGTAATTGATTTGTGTTACAGTAATTGATTTAGGTTTGGTTAGCTTTTAGGTTCCTTACTTTTTAAATGTGATTTGAAACTTAAAATAAATTATGTCTTCATATCTGCTATTCTGTGAAAAATTCAAAATGTCAGACACTTACCACGTAAAATCATATTTCCACTAGTTCATTTCGTGTTAATTATACATTTTTAGACAAGTTCTGGGAATTTTGTATCAATGTTGGTCATATTGAATTCACATACATATACCACCAACTGCTGGAGGTTGCATTTATCTTTCTGGGATTAAATGAAGCACAAGCGCATGCGCACTGGGATTCTGTAGAACTTGAAAGAATTTATGTGCGACGGTAAGTATAGCTTATCCGGTTTCCCTCTATATAGGAAGATTTTAACATAGTTAAAGAGTATCTAGAATTAGAAATAGAGTCTGAAGACTTAGAAGCACATCTTCAAGATCACAAAGATTTTAAACCTAGATATGATGCTATAGCAGGTAGATTACAGGAAGTGATTGAATCATTTAGCACACCGATACTTACAAAACACCAAGACAGCATGTCAGATAAGTCATCTTCCTCTTGAAATAAATTAAAATTACCACCCATTGTGGATTACCTAGCTTTAAGGTGGATATTACTAAATATTTATCTTTCAGAACCTTATTTGTAAGTCTAGTGATTAATAATATGGAATTAGATAATGTACTAAGATCACATTATTTGTTGTCATCACTTCAAGGTGAACCGGAGGGTTTACTTGATAATTTGTCAATTTGTGAGGAAAATTTTCTTGTTTTTTCGGCATTAATAGAGGGATGTTGCCATAACAGCATATCAAGAATCTATTGAACTTAAAACAGTTGCAGTTCAGGAGAATTTTCTGATTATAGGAACTTAATCAGGTCACGGGCAGCTTAGGGACCATTGAAAATTTAAATTCTGAAGTAAAGCATTCAAGATTTATTAATTGAAGAGTTAGTTTTAAATAAAATTAAGAGCAATCATAGAAGCGAGTTCGAAGCTAAATTTAGTGCAAATCAATTACCCAATCTTGGTGATTGGGCTCGTGTTTCCATGAAGCGCAGTGAGAAATTTTTCTAAGACTGAGGCAGACACCATGTGCATACGCCAATAGGGTTTTATTTCCAAATTATTTTCCACCATTTACAACAAATTTTAAATTTGGTTAAGGTGTACTTACCGCCGCACATAAATTCTTCTAAGTTCTATAGAATCCCAGTGCGCATGCGCTAGTGCTTCATGTAATCCCAAAAAGATAAATGCAACCTCCAGCAGTAGGCTGTATATGTATGTGAAATCAGTATGACCAACATTGACCACAAAATTCCCAGAACTTGTTTTATTAGAGTGGTTTACCCTATAGTTAGTTTCATTTTAGTTAAAATTATTATTTTTTTAAAAATAAATATAGCTTGAAATAAAAAATCTAATTTTTTTAAAAAATAGCTTTTAACATATAATTTGATAACCTGTATGCAGTTCTATATGTTCCAAGATTTTTTAATATAACTTGTATGTGTGTTATATATAGTTTCGTACTATCTCAGTTCTTTATAAATATAATTCGTATGTGTGTGGTTTGTAAATACTTTTTAAAATCTAACCATGAGATTTTTTTTATATTAACATTTGTTTTTAAATTAATGTTTGATAACAGTTTTTCGGCCATAGCAGCTTAAAATAATTTTACCAAGGCCTCAGAATGAAGATGCGAACGTGGACCGTCTAGAAAATATTGAATTTATCGGACATGTGCATTAAAAAAAATTAATACTTCCAACCAGTTTTGCAATTCTCTTCAACCAAGTTCCTCTTCAAGTCTGGAGTTTTAAAAGAAGTGATGTTGGCAACATGTGGAGTATTTTGGGTTGTTGATGGTGGCGATGTTGGAACAACATAGGAAGAGGAGGGAAAATAGCAGAAAGTAGCAAGTAAGCAATGTAGCATGATCATGTTTTACGTAAATATATAAATATAAAAAAAAGATTGTTGCAACATTGGAAAATGTTTAAAATGTGTTTGAAGTGTTACAAAATGTTTTAAAAGTGTTTAGTGCATCAGTGGCATAAGAAATAAGATTGTAAATTTTGTTCATCGGTTTGTACACCACACCCTTACATTTTTCTAATGATTATTTCATCATATTTTTCTATGATATTTTACTATATGCGTAATATGAAGATGTGGCAGCCATATTGGTTTTAAAGAATATTCTTTGCAACAGTGCAGCCATTATGGGTTATGTACTTCAGAATTTGAGAACTTACTATTTAACTAGGGCATTGCATTCTTTCACAGGTTAAAGTGCTTAAATTGCATTACGTTAGCTTTTAGGTTGGTCTTTCACAGGTTATAGAGTTAAGTTTCTTCTTTCTACTACTACTGGAAAGAAAACTCGCAGTTCAGAAAATAATATTTTATTTCAGCAATCTTTTACCAGTTGTACATAATGTCAAGACTGACTCTTGGCCGTCGGCCGTTACAATTTATGTCATTCAAAAGCATACAATTTACATCATACATACAACATTATTAGTCATCAGAGGTCAGTGAGGAGAAAATAGAAAGAACTAGAAATTGTAGAGTGCAATATATTCATTACAGAGTAAATAGAAAGATCAGGAAACAGTAGAATACAAAGTATGATGTTTGTCATTAAATAATGGAAGACACCTGATGTGTCTGTTTACTATATGAAAGACCAAGTTGATAAGACATGGAATTAGGTTTGTTATTTCAAAACTTGGAAGAAAATATCAATTATATATTTAAGGCAGTTAGGAAACTAAAGTTTTTCTTTATGGATAATTAATTTCAATTAATATGATTAAACGGGATATAGGTGATGAATTTCTTATAAATTATATATATGTATTATGCTCTTATAGAAAGATAATTTTAGAATCTATAAGAGTTGAATCCCAGACTCCTGGATGAGGAATCAGGATATGGCTGAGGAACAGGAATGCTAAGTTCCATCTCGGGACGTGCTAGGGTACATATCTCCTTCCCCCCTAAGAGTAGCGTTACTTTCCTCAGCTTTTGCAATGTTTTTACCTTTCAAAATTGAATTTTTGATACTCAAACATTTTGTAAAAATAAATTTTCTGTACATTATTACTACAATACACATCAACCTGTTACAAGAAAAATGTAATTAATATTTAATGTTGTCCATGTTTGGTTAGAATTGATAGTTTGTAAATTTAATTTTAATTTACTGATATCGAGGTGAGTGTCTTGGAATTCCACCCGGTGAGTTATGTTAGGTTCAAGCTGTATGTGGAAAACGGGGGTCTTGATTGTAGAAGTAGTTGGTTTGAGTGACAAAGTGATTCTCATTGTTCAGATAAGGCACGGATTATTGGTAGAAATAATATTAGGTCCTGACAGTTGTATAGTGTCGTGTGAATCAGGACATGATTGTATTAATACTTCTGTTTTAGGGCTAAAGAAGAGTATGCAGTCATGATTTAGAATTTTAAATCTTACATCGTTTTTTTACGTATGCGAAATTACATCCACTAGTCATTGTGAGATTACAGTTTGTAGTATGTATTTGATGGTCAGCACACACATAGTTCTTAGCATTTTTAAAACATGACATATCAGTCCATAAAGGAGTTGAACTCAGGAGGTAATATTGTTCGGAAGGGACAAGTATGATGTCAGATGAAGGTATGGGGTAGACATGATAAAGTTGATAATTATTAATAAATTGAGTCATTTTAACATCTTACCTCATATTTCATGTTTTTCAAACACGGTAACTATAGTTTTCAAATGATCTTGTCATTCATTTTCAACCGCCATTATGACTACCGGATATTCGTTGGAATCTCTCTCTATAACGTTGCCATCTGGTGTTGATTTGACGAACTTCGAGATATCGTTGCCATCTGGTGTTGATTCGATGAACTTCGAGATAAGGTCACGTTCATCCGGAATGTCGAAATTCATAGATTTAAATTTGTTCTTCTGTATAAATATTTTCTCCCAAACTGTCAAATCCAAAGGTTTTTCCAAATGTTTTAGAAGTTTAGCTTCTTTTTCAATTCTATGACTTTCCAACAAACTATGTGCTGCAATAGCTGATTTTTCAATTTCACACATTTTTAATATTTCTAAAGTGTTCCTTTGTGCGAGTGTCCAAATTTCTTTTTGTTTTTCCTATGTATACTTTATTGCAATCTCGACAATCAATTTGATAAATTCCAGATTTTTTACTCTCTGGGGTGTTCATTTTCTTATTGGTTATTAATAAGTTACCAAGGCTAAATTTATTTATCGGTGCCAATGTAATATTGAATTTCTTGAAAATTTTTTGAAATTTGTTATGTATTCCAGGATGATAAGTGATTTTCTTAAATTGTTTTCCTTTCTTTGAATCAGATTGCAGGGTAGTGTATTCTTTTAATCTTTTTTGTTGTCTGAATTTCTTCAATTTAGTTATAATTATTTCCTTTCCAAAATATGCCATCAAAGAACAAGATAAATACAAGTTGAAAGTATCAAACCCACAGATTCAAAAATTGTATGGGCTCCCAAAAATACATAAAGAGGGAAATAAGATGAGACCCATTATTAATAATATTGGCTCACCTTGTTACAATTTGGCAAAATGGCTTACTAAGAAATGTAATGAACTACCAAGTTTCGACAACAAAAGTATTGAAAATTCAATTGAATTAGTTAATGAACTGAATAATATCACATTGGATTGTAATGATAGATTGGTTTCTTTTGATGTCATTTCTTTATTTCCGAGCGTCCCAATTGGGAAGATGCTAAATATTTTAGAAAAATGGCTTATTTCCTTGAAACTACAAAGAGAAATAATTAATGAATATTTGAATCTTACAAAACTTTGTATCGACAACAATTTTTTTACCTTCAATGAAAAATTTTATAAACAAATCTCAGGTCTGGCTATGGGAAACCCACTTTCACCATTCTTGGCAAATTTATTTATGGGTTATTTAGAATGTCATATCACGAATGCTTATCCCTGGATGTTCAAATGTTGGTATAGATATGTGGATGATATTTTCTCTGTGATAAATTCTAAATATATTGAAGATGCATTAAAATTACTCAACCTCCAGGATGAATCTGTGAAATTTACTATGGAATTATAAAATAATAACCAAATCCCATTTTTGGACCTCTACATAAGAAGGAATGAACAACAACAAAGAATTGAATTCAATATATACAGAAAAGATACTCATATTGATAATTACATAAAGTCTTCAGGTTTCAATCATATTGCGCATAAGCATGCAATTTTCAACAGTTTGATATATAGATTATTGAATGTTCCACTAAATGAAGAGGATTTTAAGAAAGAATACAATCACATTTTGGACATAGCTAATTTAAATGGTATTGGAAAGGAAATAATTATAACTAAATTGAAGAAATTCAGACAACAAAAAAGATTAAAAGAATACACTACCCTGCAATCTGATTCAAAGAAAGGAAAACAATTTAAGAAAATCACTTATCATCCTGGAATACATAACAAATTTCAAAAAATTTTCAAGAAATTCAGTATTACATTGGCACCGATAAATAAATTTAGCCTTGGTAACTTATTAATAACTAGAGCGAGGAATTATATGAAGAAAATTACATGAAAATATGAAATCATAACGACAAAATATGAAAATTATAACGCAAAAATATTATGAAGCTACTATTTTCTAAACTTTTTACATATATTTATATACATAGGCCCACTATAACTTATAAGTGTACATACCAGCACATAAATGAGACAAACATAACTTATTTATAGCTCAAGAAATCAAGATATTCACTGTATTTCAATTTTAATTAGCTTTTTCATTAATTCTGAACCAATATAAAATATATTCATGATCTGAAACAATTTTAATGGATCACACCATAGTGTAGTTGTATAAGGAAACGTGGTACAAACAGGAAAGTCGTGGGTTCGAGTCTCGATATTGTCAAGATTTTTAGCTGGAGCAGACCTTTTGGTGGCATTGTGGACTTGGGGTCTCAGATCCTAATGGAAGTGAGTACTAGATGCATGTTCTGGGCACAAATGCGGCCATAAGGTAGATCCGACAATCCGGCAGACATTTCGTGTCTATTGTCTAGAAAGACGGGAGCTTCAACATGCCACTACCCCCAAAGGCCTCCCAAGACTGTAGTGGAATCACTTTACCTTCATAAATAAAAACTGAGAAGTTATATATAATGCAATTAATTAATGTACTGAATGATATTTAATTATGAAATCCAAACATATACAAGAAAGAAAAAATTGTAACCAAAACAAGCCGGTTTCCATGAAATATAGCACTAACAAAGTTTAGAACGGGTATAGTTTGGATTATTGCTGTTTTTACATTGCATAAAGATATTAAATTCCTGGAGATGCAAGTGTAACAATAACATTAATTGGACGATTTAAAATACAAGTAAAACATTCCGGATGTCATATTTGGAGAAACAAGATTTAAAAGTTATTAGTCCATAATTGATTCCAGGTATTGTTTCAGTACTCTCTTTGCAATTAATGTTACATTTAATATTGAACTTCAAACATGGTGAAATGTAGTTAAGAATTATTCTAACATTTTTTTTCATGAAATGGGTCTAACAGGTCCATAATCTTTGTCTAATTGTGTTTTGAACAATCCAATTGTCAATTCTGTTTGTAATACACAGAAGTTTTTTTCTATATTTTCTGATAGTAAACTATAAGGCCTGTTGGTCAAAATTGTTTTGCACGATGAAAAATTATGCTCAACATCACACAATGTTAAGGCAGCATACTTGTATCATGCTGTATTCGATAGTTTGATGCCCTTACCTACATGAACTTTACTAATTTCACAAACCACTTAAACGGAAATGAGTACCAGACACTTGTTCTGGGGGTACAGGCGGCCGTCATGCAGGGCTGACATCAAGTGCCGATTGTCCAGAAAAAGTGGTAGCCTTATCCTCCTACTACCCCAAGGACCTCTTGAGGCCTTTAGTGGGATTACTTTACTGCTTCAAGTTACCAGCAGTCTCTCCTATATTTAAATGCTGTAATCTGTTCAGAAAATAAGGACTGCTCTCAGGTAACAATAATGAGTGACAGCTATTTTACCTGACTATAGAACATTCCAACATTCTTTTCCTTATTCATCTAGGCTCATGTTCTTGTCTGGGGATCGAGTTTAGGACAGAAACCTCCATCTAACACTGCCACTCTGTGACTCCTCATCTAATTATTTGCTTTTATAAAATCTATCTATCTTGTTCAGAAGGAATACTGAAGAATTTTCACTTGTCTACCATGTTACACTGTCAAAAATTACATAAATACACTTATTTCAAGAAATATTTTAATGAATTCCTAGAACTTTTATTGAAAAAAAAGTACGGGAATTTGAAAGTTGAAAAATATGAAGGAGTATGAAGTTTTCACTAAAATATGAACATTTTGCTAAAATATTATGAAATATGAAGTTTTTTGTTGGTCTTATTTGATTCTACATATCATGAAATGTAAAGATACTTAGTCTCAGCGCTCTCTGACAAATAGTTTAAAACATGAAATTTCATAAAATTCCGCGCTCTATTAATAACCAATAAGAAAATGAACACCCCAGATAGTAAAAAATCTGGAATTTATCAAATTGATTGTCGAGATTGCAATAAAGTATACATAAGAAAAACAAAAAGAAATTTGGACACTTGCACAAAAGAACACTTTAGAAATATTAAAAATGGTGAAATTGAAAAATCAGCTATTGCAGCACATAGTTTGTTGGAAGGTCATAGAATTGAAAAGGAAGCTAAACTTCTAAAACATTTGGAAAAACCTTTGGATTTGATAGTTTGGGAGAAAATATTTATACAGAAGAACAAATTTAAATCTATGAATTTCGACATTCCGGATGAACGTGACCTTATCTCGAAGTTCATCGAATCAACACCAGAAGGCAACGATATCTCGAAGTTCGTCAAATCAACACCAGATGGCAATGTTATAGAGGGAGATTCCAACGAATATCCGGTAGTCATAATGGCGGTTGAAAATGAATGACAAGATCATTTGAAAACTATAGTTACCGTGTTTGAAAAACATGAAATATGAGGTAAGATGTTAAAATGACTCATTAATTTATTAATTAAGAACCTCATAATGTGTTTCCCAATTTTAACTTTGAATTGATAATTATTGTTGGTCATGGGGATAGAGAGCACAACTATTATATAATTTTCTAACACAATCACTTTAGATGTTGATATTTTGAAAAGTTCATAAGGGTTATGAGCGTCGGTGTGTATCAATGAATTTTCAGGGTAGATGGAGCGGAGGTGTTTAATAATATTGATTATATCTTCTTGAGAATAAAGTTCAATATTGACGATTTCACTGAATGAGAAACTGATTGTATTTTCGTTAGTTTTTATCACTCGGTAGAGTTTTGCACGTTCATTGAAATATACTGTAAGTGTTCTAGAATGCCTAATTTTAGATTTTAATTTTTCAACACATTTTTAACTATACTCATGTTCAAGTTAATACAGTCTAATTCAACATTAAATTTTTGGGCCACAGAATTACTAAATTATAGTAATTTGTTTACATTTGGTATTTCTAGAGAGTGGCTCCTTTTCAAGGAATCAATCTGTTCTAGTACATTATTTAAGTCATTCTGATCTAAATTACTAGAAATGAACTTTATTACAGTCCCTAAACCGTTTATTAACCCTCTCTTGTTTCTCCTTTTGCGTGACGTTTTGGTGTTTTCTTTGTAGTCTATATTAGGTAGTAGCCTATCTAAATGGATCTTTACATTAGATAAACTGTCTTGTAATTCATGAAGTAAATTTAGGAAAGTATTGTTGGGTTGTGCTAATAAGCTATCGATAACATGTTGAATGTCGGTGTATGAAGTTAATAGATTAGTGAGATTTAAATGATACATAAACTTATGGTAATTGTTGATTACGGCGGCAGGTCCGAGCGGGTCGGCGTAATACCTTTGTGATTCTATTCTTTGGATGCGGAGTGAACCTCGCCCTGAGGAGATCCTGAAATAGAAAGGATTTCCATTTTAGAATCGGGATTTCTGCGTTTTTCATTTTACAATGTATTTTTTTTATTTTCGAATTTAGAGATAGTTCATTCTCCAGCGGGTGTTATAAGATTAGTTATATACATTTTTCCGTCTATCCGATAATTAGGGCTAAAAGGAAAGGTGTAAGATTCAAGCAGGGCGGATGATGGTAACAGCGATCGATTGAGGGATAACTTGGTTGAGATTATATTATTAAACAATGATGGGTAAACCACTATTATAAACTCGTGGACAGATCACAAGGCACACACACAACAACACACGCGTCTGCAATCCCCCACAAGCACGAGTAGCATGCCCCTCGATGGCCTCTTCCGCTTCCCCCTTGCTTCCGCCCGTGCTGCCAACCTTCCCACTCCCGCCTTCAGCTGCCACCTGGTGGGCAGCTACCTGCACTCCTGGGCTCCAGCCTGCCATCTATCGGGCGGTCATGCGTACTCGCTGGAAACCCAGTGCTGCTCGACAAATGCTGCTTGCAATATACTGTATTTGAATTATTTACTAATGTAAAGTTGTGTCCTTTGGAGGAGAGGTTAGAAGAATTTAACGGTGTGGTGGTATGATGTTCGGTATTTAATACATCAAAATTTTCTTTAATAAAATTGTCTTCGGATTTCTCATCTTGATTAAGAATAGCTCTCCTAGGTGATTTACATCGCGAAAATTGGTTCATGTCTTTTTTGTATACGTTTAGTAGGAATTTACTGTCTCCGATGTTGTGACAGGAAGAATTCGCATTTTCATTTGTATTTGTTTTAATCTGGGATACTATATCCGAAATATTAGGAGTGATTTGAGTAGAATCGTAAAAGAGACGTTCTTTATGAGTTACCATTGCATCTTGACTCAAAGGGTGTTCTACTTCTTTAATGGCTTCGTTTTTTAATCGTGGTGGATGTTGGTGATTCCTATGGTCTACCGTTTTTTTGTTGTTTTAACATAGCTTGGGTTCGCATCTACAAGAGTCAAATCACTATCTAGAGATTGGAGCGGATTTGAAGAATTTTCTTGTTCCGATTTATGTAGGTGCGAGGTTATGAAATATTCTAAGTTCTTCCGTTCATGGGATGAGCGGTAAAATAGTGGTATATTCTTTTCTCCTATCGAAAGTATGTTTTCAGCATAGTCAATTATTGCTCCAAGTTTTATAAGGTCCGCATTACCAATTAGTGCGTCGAATTAGTTATGCCATTGTGTGACTCTAAAATTTACTGGCATATTTAGCTTGTGTTCCGAGAAAATTGGGTATCGCACATTATTTTTACCTAATGTTTTTGCGTGGATTGATTGAATGCAAAAGGGTTCTTCAAACGTGTGGTCCGCGAAAAGATGGTAAGCTACGGAAGGGTTTATCACGGATTTACAAGTACCGCTATCAATTAGGATTTTTAGTCCAAATAGGGTAACGAATGGTAATTGAGGGGCATCGTGGACATTATTTAAATCTTCTATTGTGAGTTTCGAACTAGGATGATTATCTTCAACTTCGCTTTCGAGTGATTCAATAATGTGGTTTTGGGGATTACTGTATCCTCGGTACTCATTGTTAATGTGGAGGAATTCTCCTAGATTATAGTCTAGAAATTCTTCTTCAGAATGAGAGTTCAGATTTCCTCTAATAGACGATATACCTAACATAGGTTTAGGAAAGTTGGGTTGACCTGAGGGGAGAAAACGTTTTCCTATATTATTAGGATTAGGGTATGGGCGACCTGTTGAAGTTATTGGTCTGGGATCTGGACGAGCGATATTTTGGTTTGGGGAAAAATCTTGTGTTGTCATGTTTGGTTGACTGACTTAAATTTGGGTATTGTTTTGGGCAGAAAATCGATTATTTGATATCATAGACGGTTTGGAAGACAGGTCTGGGTGTTGGTTTATACATTGGAGTTTGATTTGGAATGGGATTATAGTATGGTAAAGATTGAGGTATATTAGAATATGTAAATGGGTTAGGTATGTGAGCCTTGATTACGTTAGTGGAAAAAATTGGTCTGTTTAGCTGTGAATGAAGTTGTTATTGCGGTCCTCTTAATTGATCCATATAGCTTTCGTACGCGCGGTCGTTATCATAGGACCTACAGATTCCAAGTGCCTGACTTATGTCACATGTGCATAGTGTAAATATGTACACCCTTAGACAAAAAATGAGTCATATCTTGATTCTATCAACCGATCGGGGAACTAAGTGAGCACTCGCAGAAGCCTTATTCACATTAACACGTTTTCAGTAATTGTACTGTTGTGTTTGCTAGTTAACGTAGTGCACACTCAAAGAGAGAGCTTGCCTTTGAGTGTTTCCGTAGTCGAGCGGTTTAACACACATCTACGTTCGTAACCAGACGGGTTCGATTCCCGTTCTACTTTTTTTTTACTGAATGTTAGGATAGCATTTCTCCTGTAAGTTTCACCTAATTTTATATTTGAGTTTTATAGCTTTAATGCACACATAAATGAAACTCTTCAAATAATTAAATGAAGAAAGGAAATAATATATTCTAAAATGAAAAACTTTAACAAAAACAAAATCCATATCGGGTGTATGAATTCTCAGCATCTATTGCCGCCCTTAATCTGCGGGGCATCGATGC
The DNA here is from genome assembly GCA_030220185.1 of Diploptera punctata. NCBI lineage: Eukaryota > Metazoa > Arthropoda > Insecta > Blattodea > Blaberidae > Diploptera > Diploptera punctata. Next base: position 1,153,327 of record JASPKZ010008348.1, read on the forward strand.
AAAACAATTCTAAAGGTACGTGGACGATCGGCTAGAGAATCCCAGGCGTCTTGAATTTGTGTCCATAAGCCATCTTTTGTTTTTCGTGCATCTGCAGGCCAATTAGGGTTCATCTCTATTTTCATCTTAGCCCTTACATTTTCGATTGGATTCAACCTGGTGAACAGCGAAATTTGATTTTCCTTCTCCTTTAACAATGAAATCAAATTTCGCTAAACATATTTCAGAAAGCGGCCACAGATTCAACAATATCGATAATACAATGTAAATTATACACAGAGAAAACAACAGACACAAAATTAACATATTACAAGAAATCGAAATTATCGAGAAGGCCAAGAATACAAACATTCTCAACACATGCCAACACGGTCCAATTTTGAATCCCTTTCCTAATATTCCTCTGGGGTGCTGGATTTTTATAAAGGTAAATTTTGTTATTACTACACATGTAATCGGTGAAAAGTCAAGTTTATTTTTGTGCTAACTTACTACGTAGATACAATTAAAGCAGGATCAAATGTTTTGAATCAAGGTCCGTTCCTAGGACTAGAGGGGTGTCGAAGTGTATTAACTTCGGAACAGGCAGCACGTGGTCCCCAATAACCACGTAAGTTTGAGTAATTCCAAAACTCACAAAGTTCAATTATCACCTTCCATGGTGATCAACCAAAAGTAAAGATGGAGAATTCGTCAATAGCCAGTTGTAAGCTGGGGGAGATCCACCTCCCACGAATCTCTATATACAATTACTTCGTAAGGACTATCGTCCCTGATGAGAGCGCCCAACGCACACGGCGATAGCCTTTCACACACTGAGAGAGTGAGTTGTAGTCATCTACAGACCTGAGCAATACTCAGAAGTTGGCAACAGCATAAATAAAATGCTACCAACACAATTCAGCGTTACTGTATTCAGGTACCTACTAGCGGAAGTCAGATGAATTACGTCATTAGCGTAATAACCGACGGCAGGTGTCTGCTATTACCGACAGAGAGCGACTCTTGTCGCAACATACTGCCCCCCGTTGATCTGACCAGATCAAAACTTACACAATTTTACAAAAAAAATACCAAATGAAAAATAATTTACAAAAAATAAACCCTCCTGAAAAAAAAACAAAACAAAGTAAACCAAAAATACACAATAAACTCTAACAATACATAATGAAGTTACAAATGGCTCTATATAATGTATCAAGAGTTCAATTTGGAATTGGGCACAACTTCAAAACTGCCCTCTTCATTATCGCGGTATTTGTTTTGACAGAGACCACTCTGCAAATACCATCGGCACCAGGGTGCAATCCAATAGTGATACCTGCCTTCCAAACTAAGGGAGACAAGTTATCTTCCCTTAGCAACACTAAGGGTCGAATGTTTGAACGCATTAAGGTACGTACACATATGCGCGGCGCGTGTTATGTTCGTCGAAATTACTAATTTCAACGAACCTCCTGCGATCCATAGGAAACCCACAAACCTTCAGTAGACATTTTGCAGAGCAGGTGTAACCAACCATGTCTATTCCCTTTCCGTTCTCCCGCTTGTCCTGCATTCTTTCCCAAAAATAGGGACTTTTTTTTTTTAAATGCCGCGGGACGCGGGAAAAATTGTTAAAAATCGGGACTATCCCGCCAAAATCGGGACGTCTGGTCACGCTTATTACTTATTACATCTTATAACCTTATTTATACTTTTTCAAATATTATAGCATTAAAGGAATTTAAAAAAATATATGATTTGTATATATATGTTTAAAATTATTAAGAATCTATCTCACCATAACATGGCCTTAATTTTTAGTAAAGATGTACATGATTATTATACTAGAGGTTGTACTTTATTGCACAAAGATACTAGTTTCTCAAAAAAAAAAAGTATAAAAGGGATTCGTTATGCATTAATCAACCATTACAATAACTTACCAATATTGAATATCAACATTTCACGAATGTTAAACATTTTTCTAATTGTATTAAAATATTTTTTCTCATTGCTTTCTTAGTTAATATTGTTAATTTTATTATTATTAATATTATCCTGTTTAAATATTGTATTTATATGTGTATATATATTGTGCATCTATAGTAGTTTGTATTACTTAAACTTATGCCTGAATTTGTTTTGTTGTTTTTATTGTTAATTGTTTTATGGCCATTATTTTTTGTATATTGCCCCTTAACATGAGCAATCTTGCTCTTTGAAGAAACAAATAATTAGTAATAAATGTGTTTATATATTGTATTGTTTTGTGATACTTCATACATAATATTATGAAATGAACGTCTTAAATAAATAATGTTTTCTAAATTATTCTAATTTATTCATACAATTACAGTACACACGAAAAAAAAAACACATAACATTGAAAAAAAACAGGCATCTCCTTTCAATGATTTTTAAAAATGATCCTTATGTTGAGGATCCCACAACAATTGCTTGCTTCTATAAATATCAATAAGTTTTAACATGTTTTCCTCTGACCACTCCATACTCAAATAATAGGTGCGCACCGAAAACAACGAACCTCTCAGGTACCCGTCCAAATCTAAACAGCGAACCATCAAAGTGTTCGTGGAAAAAACCGACAATGAGTGGATCGTGGTGCGAGACGCGCGCGCTGTTCGCGCGCACCTTAAAACCCAACCCCGTCCAAATCTGACGAACATGGTGCGCGCGCGCGGCGCGCAAGTGTGTACGTACATTTAGACAGTAAAAGGCGTTCTCTGCTGATAAAGTTTTATTCAAACACATTTTTCTTACTCAGAAATCTATTCACGCGGTAATAATTGTAAAGCTACCTGACAAGGTACCTTAAGATCGTAGCTCAAGATATAAACTTATATGTGAAAATCCCGAAGGGAACCGATGTAGTTTGAAACTTATCCAAGATGTCGGACCTCGAACACTTCGATCATGTTTTCGGTATACGCGGAGAAGAGGAATTTGATAGTCTACCAAAGAATTCAACTGGAAGAACAGGAGAATCGGCGTAATATTGCGCGTCGCAGACGTGTTTGTATACGATATTATTTGCGGGATGCAAGCATAAATGCATTCCTCTATAGCAGACGAAAATAACGGAAGTGGTTTTATCGCTGAGAATTCTGGGTAATTCGTTGCCAATATTACGAAAACGTCAACATTCATGCATGACCGGTTAAGGCGGCCGTTAATTCGATCTCAGCTCACCAGTGATTGGAAGTAATTTGAGTAGAGAGTAATGTATTTGCATACGACCCTAAGTCTCCAATGCTAACATTCCAGTTGTTAGGCTTAGTCCACTTTCTTTTCACATGCAAGGAATGCAAATATTCCTTGGACCACAATGTCCAAAAATCCTCGTACAGACGTACCATGTTCCATTGGGTAGACAAGGAAACGGGTTTGATGGAGAAAGTGCTTGGAAAATTGTTCAAACTCCTACCTATCAAAAAATGACCGGGTGTAAGATATGATGCATCGTCATTATCATTTAATTTACACAAAGGACGTGAATTTAAAACTCCTTCAATTTTTACAAACAGAGTGTTCAACTCTTCAAAATTTAGAACTCTACTACCAATGGTTCTTTTCATTAATTGTTTGCAGGATTTTATTCCAGCCTCAGAAATGCCATTGAAATGTGGGCTGTGAGGTGGAACAAAATGCTCCTTAATCAATCCTTGATGTGCCTAATAAGCAGAATCCTCTATTAGACATACAGTTAATTCAATACTACTACAAAATTCCAGAAGATGAAGCATGCATCGAAAGGCCTAAAGTGAAATCAACGAAAATTTTAGATAGTTGAGGAAGACGGTAGTATACAAGGTAAAAATAAATAGTAGTTTAAACAAACTAAAACAACACGCTTTATTAGAAATCCGAACTAAGCCATGAAAAATAATTTTATTTTCCAAAATCTCCAACACATCTAGAATAAAACTAGAGTTATCTACGAAAACAATAATTTTGTCAAAAGCGTGGGGTGCTCTATATCAATTAATACTTATATTTGATAATAAACAGATATTGTTAAAAGTAAAGTCTCGAAGAAGAAAACGTAAAAACCATAAAAATCACCCAACGCTTTTGATGGTAAAATTATTTTTTTGTAGACAACTTTAGTTTTATTCTAGATGTGTTAGAGATGATTTTTTTGTTGACCACTTAAATTTTTTTCCTCAAGCGTGTTGCACAATTATGACTAGTTTCCTAGTTTGAACCCAGCGCTGTGCCGATTATGACTTAGAAGAAATGTGCGTTCAAGAGACGACTCATTTTTTTTGTCGAAGGGTGTACGGTATGGCTCGAAAATTCCAACTTTAAAGGTAGTTAGACTAAGTTCTTCTATCTCGGATAGTTTTAATTCTAAAATTTGATTTCTATAATTAATTTTGCAAAGGCTTTTGTAGCGTAGAATTAAGGACGTCAGACGTTCGTAATATTTGGTATAGGATTCATATTTCTGAAAACAGTTATTTATTTCTTTTAGCAGAATCCGTTTGTCTTTCACATCTCCATATTTTCTAACTAATTTTTCTTTAAATTTGTCATAGCTAGCATTGGCTTCGATGTCTAATATACTACAAGCTTGTCCCTTTAGTTTGGACTTGATTACATTAACCTTTAAGCGCCCAAGTTTAAATGGCCAGGTAGCGACAGGCTGCCCGGGTTTAAATGTCCTCCTAGCTTTTAAACTCCTTGGCTTTTGACTATAACTTTACTAATTTTATTAACTCATATTTTAAAATCTGTGGGGGTCACAAACATCAAACAACGTTTAAAGTGTTAAATATAATTGTAAAATCGGTGGTATTCACGGCAAAAACCCGTAGTGATATTTTATACCATAGAGATAATTTTTAAATTCACGATAGTTACCAAATAACTTCAGGGACTTTAGAGTGATGTGAAGCAGGTTAGAAGTGAAAAACTATATATAGATTTAGGTATATTCTAACCCTCGTTTATTCTTTTGTTTATTATGTTGCATCCGGCCAGTTTTTCCCAAAGCAAGAAAGTTTTGAAAAAAAAACAGGTCACATTCCAACCACAGCCCTTATTCATTCACAGTTTTGTGACTCAGAGTGAAGTTTACGACGTGTCTAGTACAAAATCACTACGTTCTGCTGAAATACAATACATTCTCGGATTCTGACTGACGAAAACGATATCAATGACAATCACAAGCTACAATCAACTGACACTTATAGCTGTGAGACACCTGACTTTTGTCAGGTCTTGGGTTCGTGAAACTAGAATTGACAGCGAAGAAAAATGTACTCTCCCCCCTGACGTGACAGAATAAAAAATGTACCTTTTTCTTGGCGTAATTATTCTAATGTGAAATTACGTGTTGTGGGATAGTAAGACCTAAGAGAAAAGGGATGCCAAATAATCTAAAAATAATAATTCCATGGCGCGACAGGCCTAGAAGGCCCTTAGCCTACCATCCAGCTGCTGGCCTCACACTCACATGTGTCAGTCACAAAGGTAGACGATCATCGAGCCAGTGCATGGGTGACATGTGGTCAGCATGTCGAGTCCCCCAGCCGTTATAGATTGTTTACTTAACCAAAAAATTAATTTTTCATTTGTTGGACTTGCCCATTCTATACAGTTTTCTTCTTCTGACTTCATTGGTGCCAAAACAACAGATAGAGACTTCCGACATAGACTTGTCAGAGACGTTTTCCCTACTTATTTCTAATAATAATTTCACATCTGCGCTGATATTTGGATTTTGTTTTCTCTCCATTTTGTTAGTTCTACATACATATATAACTTTATGTCCACTATGTAGTAGCATTTAATCTGAAACATTATAAATTTGCTGAATTCTAACTTTTGTTTGTGTTCGTTTTTACTGTGATCAGCTTTCTTCTCCAGGGTGTCTGATCATTGCTCGTCATCCAGGTCTGCCTGTGTTCGTCTTATTCTCAGTTCCAGGATCACTTTCTACTGGGTATTTTCGTCGGTTCGTCGATATTTTTTAGAAGTGATTATCACTCTCAGCCTTTTTAGAACCCCAGGTTAGGCGCCATGTAGAGAGGGAGATTTTAGTGTGTCCCTAAAGTTGGGCCACATAAAGGATTTAATGTGGGTTCTTCTTATGGTTTAGGGTTAATATAAGGATATTTTGTTTAGGGTTAATATAAGGATAGGGCGCCGGGATGAATATGGAATTTCTCAGTACATGAGAAATTAGGTAACTCAGGTTGGACTTGGATAGAGTTGAGGTTCTTTCTCAGGGATGACGAGATATGCTGGCAGATACAATATTGTGTGAGACGAATTTCTGCAGTGGTTATTAATTCTATTAATAATGCAAACTTGGACACGTAGTATAATACAATATTATAGTGGGATTTTAATCTGGTTCTTGATTATATTGTCGGGTTACGCGTTGTCGAAAATTTCCAAGTATGGGAATTCGCGATGTTATTAAAATGTTTAGTCCAATTTTCCCTCGTAACTCTATAAGTTCATATCGGCGAAATTATAAGTCCGATGTCTATGTATGTTTGTTGGTTCCGGCTCGCAGCCGAGTATTTATGTAATGATGTTAACTTGCTGACTGAGTGATGTAACTTTTCAACTGAGTGGAGGTTTGAATTGAAATTTTCAAGCTATAATAATTTTTTCGTACCAATTGAATGTTAAATTTTCTGAATATTTTTTGTAACATATTATATGCTAAATCACGGTACGTAAATTTCTTGAAATATTTTTTTCTAATTTTTTATCTCTGAAGAGTACTTTAATTTATCAATGTCTTTTTTAATCTGTTTATTTTCTTATGAATCATCTTTTCTTATTGCTGTGTACCAATATAAAGTGTGTTGTGCATATCTTACTCCTATGATTTAGAATAGTGTGTCTTCGTTTAAATATTAAATATATATTAATAAGTTACAATAGGAAGTTACATTATGAGATTCTTCTTAATAAATAAGGTGAATCTGGAGTCATATTACTGCATAAATCATTGTTCTATTTGAACATGTTTCGATATCCTATACATACCATTATCAGTTGTCCGGACTTTGAATTTTAATTGTTGGACCTGGATGTCCAGTTCCACTTCATCTTAATAAGAACATCATCTCACCTCACCTCATACTCCATGTTTTTTTTACAAGCGGCCGCGTTTCAGGGACAGTCTTCCCTATCTGCACCCATATTCCCGACTATTGAATTTTTGCCTTCGTCTTCTGTGCCAATCTATGGAAGTGAGGTCTGGGTCCTGAAGCAAATAGAAATAAGTAAAATTCTGGCAGCAGAAATGAGATTCCAACAGGCTGTGAAAGGTTGTACAAGAAAAGAACATATAATTGAGAATCATAGAGAGGAAACAAAGAACAACCACTCCTTCAACAAGTAGAACACAGGAACAATTGGGTAGAATATCTGCAAAGAATGACAGGATAGGATACCAAAGATAGCACTGAAGTATAATCCCGATGGACGAAGATCGGTAGGAAGACCAAGAAAGTGCTGAACTGCACATGTGTGAGATCGGAACAAACAAAGACCTAATCCGTAAAGGATGGTGATGACCATTGTCTTCAAGGAGTATTGATTTGATGAACTTGGAGATAAAATCTAGCTCGCAGTGAATATCAGACTTCATGGATCTAAATGTGTTCTTCTTTTCCCAGACTGTGAATTGCAAGAACTTTGCCAAATATTTTGAAAGTATAGTATCTTTTTTAATTTTTTATGTGGAGTATGAGGTGAGACGATGTAGCATACCATGTGCTGCAATTGATGATGTCTCAATTTCACCACTTTTTATATGTCTAATAATAACTTTCTTCTTAACTCCAGACCATTAGCTACATACATATTTCTAAAGTGTTCTTTTGTATGAGTTTCTAAATCCTATTATTATTCTCTAAATACTTTTTTGCAGTCATTGCAACTAATTTGATACATTCCAGATTTCTTGCCATATGGGATTATTATTTATTTTCCGCGGTGAGCAAGTGGTTACGATTCTTGCCTCTAGTTTCGAGGGGCCATTTGTTCAAACCCGAGCTGTGGTCAACGATGTTTTAGGACGGATAAATCCAAGGAGAAAGTCCTCTGGGAGGGACTTTAAGCCATAGGTCCCAAGTCTGAAGATTTTCAGGCTCGTAAAAGATCCTTAAACCCGAGTAGAGGGGCCTCCAATCATATATTTAATAAACCAACATCTACGTCCTAGTAATGCTTTAGTAACATGTTAGATGTCTCATTTTGTCGGTGTTGACTGCATAATATCCATGACATCTATCAGCAAATAAGGTAACCAAAAATTAACCAAGGCTCAACAAAGGGCTATGCCATTATATACAGATATATATTCTTCAAATTAAATAAGTCATTCGGTAAGAACTGATAAATTAATTATTTGAGATTAAAAATAAAAATTCTTTACATTCATATATGGATGTTATGTTATGTTACAGTTGCCGATGCTGATCCGTATGACGCAGCGAAACGTAAGCGATTGTTGCCAGTACTCGCCACTTTTTGCCTTCAGTTCAGTAGGAGATGGACAACTCCTACTGATCTGAAGGCAAGAAATGGAGACTACTCTTGTCCAGCGTAGGAGCATCGTGTTGTTTCACGGAGCCACCTGAATCGGAGCGTCCCAGTTTCGAGGGGTCATGGGTTCAAACCCGAGCTGTGGTCAACGATGTTTTTGGACGGATAAATGCAAGGAGAAAGTCCTCTGGGAGGGACTTTAAGCCATTCGTCCCAAGTCTGAAGATTTTCAAGCTCGTAAAAGATCCATAAACCCGAGTAGAGGGGCCTCCAATCATATATTTAATAAACCAACATCTACGTCCTAGTAATGCTTTAGTAACGTGATAGATGTCTCATTTTGTCGGTGTTGACTGCATAACATCCATGACATCTATCAGCAAACAAGGTAACTAAAAATTAACCAAGGCTCAACAAAGGGCTATGCCATTATAGACAGATATATATTCTTCAAATGAAATAAGTCATTCGGTAAGAAATGATAAATTAATTATTTGAGATTAAAAATAAAAATGCTTTACATTCATATATGGATGTTATGTTATGTTAAGTTATGTTACAGTTGCCGATGCTGATCCGTATGACGCAGCGAAACTTAAGCGATTGTTGCCAGTACTCGCCACTTTTTGCCTTCAGTTCAGTAGGAGATGGACAACTCCTACTGATCTGAAGGCAAGAAATGGAGACTACTCTCGTCCAGCGTAGGAGCATCGTGCTGTTTCACGGGGCCACATGAATCGGAGCGTCCCAGTTTCGAGGGGTCATGTGTTCGAACCCGAGCTGTGGTCAACGATGTTTTTGGACGCATAAATCAAAGGAGAAAGTCCTCTGGGAGGGACTTTAAGCCATAAGTCCCAAGTCTGAAGATTTTCAAGCTCGTAAAAGATCCTTAAACCCGAGTAGAGGGGCCTCCAGTCATATATTTAATAAACCATCTACGTCCTAGCAATGCTTTAGTAACATGTTAGATGTCTCATTTTGTCGGTGTTGACTGCATAACATCCATGACATCTATCAGCAAATAAGGTAACTAAAAATTAACCAAGGCTCAACAAAGGGCTACGCCATTATAGACAGATATATATTCGTCAAATGAAATATGTCATTCGGTAAGAAATGATAAATTAATTATTTGAGATTAAAAATTCTTTACATTCATATATGTATGCTATGTTATGTTAAGTTATGTTACAGTTGCCGATGCTGATCCGTATGATGCAGCGAAACTTAAGCGATTGTTGCCAGTACTCGCCACTTTTTGCCTTCAGTTCAGTAGGAGATGGACAACTCCTACTGACCTGAAGGCAAGAAATGGAGACTACTCTTGTCCAGCGTAGGAGCATCGTGTTGTTTCACGGAGCCACCTGAATCGGAGCGTCCCAGTTTCGAGGGGGTCATGGGTTCGAACCCGAGCTGTGGTCAACGATGTTTTTGGACGGATAAATCCAAAGAGAAAGTTCTCTAGGAGGGACTTTAAGCCATAGGTCCCAAGTCTGAAGATTTTCAGGCTCGTAAAAGATCCTTAAATCCGAGTAGAGGGGCCTCCAATCATATATTTAATAAACCAACATCTACGTCCTAGTAATGCTTTAGTAACATGTTAGATGTCTCATTTTGTCGGTGGTGACTGCATAACATCCATCAGCAAATAAGGTAACTAAAAATTAACCAAGGCTCAACAAAGGGCTACGCCATTATAGACAGATATATATTCGTCAAATGAAATATGTCATTCGGTAGGAAATGATAAATTAATTATTTGAGATTAAAAATTCTTTACATTCATATATCTATGCTATGTTAAGTTATGTTACAGTTGCCGATGCTGATCCGTATGATGCAGCGAAACATAACCGATTGTTGCCAGTACTCGCCACTTTTTACCTTCAGTTCAGCAGGAGATGGACAACTCCTACTGACCTGAAGGTAAAAAATGGAGACTACTCTTGTCCAGCGTAGGAGCATCGTGTTGTTTCACAGAGCCACCTGAATCGGAGCGTCCCAGTTTCGAGGGGGTCATGGGTTCGAACCCGAGCTGTGGTCAACGATGTTTTTGGACGCATAAATCCAAGGAGAAAGTCCTCTGGGAGGGACTTTAAGCCATAGGTCCCAAGTCTGAAGATTTTCAGGCTCGTAAAAGATCCTTAAACCCGAGTAGAGTGGCCTCCAGTCATATATTTAATAAACCAACATCTACGTCCTAGTAATGCTTTAGTAACATGTTAGATGTCTCATTTTGTCGGTGTTGACTGCATAACATCCATCAGCAAATAAGGTAACTAAAATTAACCAAGGCTGAACAAAGGGCTACGCCATTATAGACAGATATATATTCGTCAAATGAAATGTCATTCGGTAAGAAATGATAAATTAATTATTTGAGATTAAAAATTCTTTACATTCATATATGGATGTTATGTTATGTTAAGTTATGTTACAGTTGCCGATGATGATCCGTATGATGCAGCGAAACTTAAGCGATTGTTGCCAGTACTCGCCACTTTTTGCCTTCAGTTGAGTAGGAGATGGACAACTCCTACTGATCTGAAGGCAAGAAATGGAGACTACTCTTGTCCAGCGTAGGAGCATCGTGTTGTTTCACGGAGCCACCTGAATCGGAGCGTCCCAGTTTCGAGGGGTCATGTGTTCAAACCCGAGCTGTGGTCAACGATGTTTTTGGACGGATAAATCCGAGGAGGAAGTTCTCTGGGAGGGACTTGAAGCCATAGGTCCCAAGTCTGAAGATATTCAGGCTCGTAAAAGATCCTTAAATCCGAGTAGAGGGGCCTCCAATCATATATTTAATAAACCAACATCTACGTCCTAGTAATGCTTTAGTAACATGTTAGATGTCTCATTTTGTCGGTGGTGACTGCATAACATCCATCAGCAAATAAGGTAACTAAAAATTAACCAAGGCTCAACAAAGGGCTACGCCATTATAGACAGATATATATTCGTCAAATGAAATATGTCATTCGGTAGGAAATGATAAATTAATTATTTGAGATTAAAAATTCTTTACATTCATATATGTATGCTATGTTATGTTATGTTAAGTTACGTTACAGTTTCCGATGCTGATCCGTATGATGCAGCGAAACTTAACCGATTGTTGCCAGTACTCGCCACTTTTTACCTTCAGTTCAGCAGGAGATGGACAACTCCTACTGACCTGAAGGTAAGAAATGGAGACTACTCTTGTCCAGCGTAGGAGCATCGTGTTGTTTCACAGAGCCACCTGAATCGGAGCGTCCCAGTTTCGAGGGGGTCATGGGTTCGAACCCGAGCTGTGGTCAACGATGTTTTTGGACGCATAAATCCAAGGAGAAAGTCCTCTGGGAGGGACTTTAAGCCATAGGTCCCAAGTCTGAAGATTTTCAGGCTCGTAAAAGATCCTTAAACCCGAGTAGAGGGGCCTCCAGTCATATATTTAATAAACCAACATCTACGTCCTAGTAATGCTTTAGTAACATGTTAGATGTCTCATTTTGTCGGTGTTGACTGCATAACATCCATCAGCAAATAAGGTAACTAAAGTTAACCAAGGCTCAACAAAGGGCTACGCCATTATAGACAGATATATATTCGTCAAATGAAATATGTCATTCGGTAAGAAATGATAAATTAATTATTTGAGATTAAAAATTCTTTACATTCATATATGGATTTTTATGTTATGTTAAGTTATGTTACAGTTGCCGATGCTGATCCGTATGACGCGGCGAAACTTAAGCGATTGTTGCCAGTACTCGCCACTTTTTGCCTTCAGTTCAGTAGGAGATGGACAACTCCTACTGATCTGAAGGCAAGAAATGGAGACTACTCTCGTCCAGCGTAGGAGCATCGTGCTGTTTCATGGGGCCACATGAATCGGAGCGTCCCAGTTTCGAGGGGTCATGTGTTCGAACCCGATCTGTGGTCAACGATGTTTTTGGACGCATAAATCAAAGGAGAAAGTCCTCTGGGAGGTACTTTAAGCCATAAGTCCCAAGTCTGAAGATTTTCAAGCTCGTAAAAGATCCTTAAACCCGAGTAGAGGGGCCTCCAGTCATATATTTAATAAACCATCTACGTCCTAGCAATGCTTTAGTAACATGTTAGATGTCTCATTTTGTCGGTGTTGACTGCATAACATCCATGACATCTATCAGCAAATAAGGTAACTAAAAATTAACCAAGGCTCAACAAAGGGCTACGCCATTATAGACAGATATATATTCGTCAAATGAAATATGTCATTCGGTAAGAAATGATAAATTAATTATTTGAGATTAAAAATTCTTTACATTCATATATGTATGCTATGTTATGTTAAGTTATGTTACAGTTGCCGATGCTGATCCGTATGATGCAGCGAAACTTAAGCGATTGTTGCCAGTACTCGCCACTTTTTGCCTTCAGTTCAGTAGGAGATGGACAACTCCTACTGACCTGAAGGCAAGAAATGGAGACTACTCTTGTCCAGCGTAGGAGCATCGTGTTGTTTCACGGAGCCACCTGAATCGGAGCGTCCCAGTTTCGAGGGGGTCATGGGTTCGAACCCGAGCTGTGGTCAACGATGTTTTTGGACGGATAAATCCAAAGAGAAAGTTCTCTGGGAGGGACTTTAAGCCATAGGTCCCAAGTCTGAAGATTTTCAGGCTCGTAAAAGATCCTTAAATCCGAGTAGAGGGGCCTCCAATCATATATTTAATAAACCAACATCTACGTCCTAGTAATGCTTTAGTAACATGTTAGATGTCTCATTTTGTCGGTGGTGACTGCATAACATCCATCAGCAAATAAGGTAACTAAAAATTAACCAAGGCTCAACAAAGGGCTACGCCATTATAGACAGATATATATTCGTCAAATGAAATATGTCATTCGGTAGGAAATGATAAATTAATTATTTGAGATTAAAAATTCTTTACATTCATATATGTATGCTATGTTATGTTATGTTACGTTACAGTTTCCGATGCTGATCCGTATGATGCAGCGAAACTTAACCGATTGTTGCCAGTACTCGCCACTTTTTACCTTCAGTTCAGCAGGAGATGGACAACTCCTACTGACCTGAAGGTAAGAAATGGAGACTACTCTTGTCCAGCGTAGGAGCATCGTGTTGTTTCACAGAGCCACCTGAATCGGAGCGTCCCAGTTTCGAGGGGGTCATGGGTTCGAACCCGAGCTGTGGTCAACGATGTTTTTGGACGCATAAATCCAAGGAGAAAGTCCTCTGGGAGGGACTTTAAGCCATAGGTCCCAAGTCTGAAGATTTTCAGGCTCGTAAAAGATCCTTAAACCCGAGTAGAGGGGCCTCCAGTCATATATTTAATAAACCAACATCTACGTCCTAGTAATGCTTTAGTAACATGTTAGATGTCTCATTTTGGCGGTGTTGACTGCATAACATCCATCAGCAAATAAGGTAACTAAAATTAACCAAGGCTGAACAAAGGGCTACGCCATTATAGACAGATATATATTCGTCAAATGAAATGTCATTCGGTAAGAAATGATAAATTAATTATTTGAGATTAAAAATTCTTTACATTCATATATGGATGTTATGTTATGTTAAGTTATGTTACAGTTGCCGATGATGATCCGTATGATGCAGCGAAACTTAAGCGATTGTTGCCAGTACTCGCCACTTTTTGCCTTCAGTTGAGTAGGAGATGGACAACTCCTACTGACCTGAAGGCAAGAAATGGAGACTACTCTTGTCCAGCGTAGGAGCATCGTGTTGTTTCACGGAGCCACCTGAATCGGAGCGTCCCAGTTTCGAGGGGTCATGGGTTCAAACCCGAGCTGTGGTCAACGATGTTTTTGGACGGATAAATCCGAGGAGGAAGTTCTCTGGGAGGGACTTGAAGCCATAGGTCCCAAGTCTGAAGATTTTCAGGCTCGTAAAAGATCCTTAAATCCGAGTAGAGGGGCCTCCAATCATATATTTAATAAACCAACATCTACGTCCTAGTAATGCTTTAGTAACATGTTAGATGTCTCATTTGTCGGTGTTGACTGCATAACATCCACCAGCAAATAAGGTAACTAAAAATTAACCAAGGCTCAACAAAGGGCTATGCCATTATAGACAGAAATATATTCTTCAAATGAAATAAGTCATTCGGTAAGAAATGATAAATTAATTATTTAAGATTAAAAATAAAAATTCTTTACATTCGTATATGGATATGTTACAGTTGCAGATGCTGATCCGTATGATGCAGCGAAACTTAAGCGATTGTTGCCAGTACTCGCCACTTTTTGCCTTCAGTTCAGTAGGAGATGGACAACTCCTACTGATTTGAAGGCAAGAAATGGAGACTACTCTCATGCCAGCATAGGAACATCGTGTTGTTTCACGGAGCCACCTGAATCGGAGCGTCCCAGGACCTGCTACCCTCCTCAAGGGGCTCGTAAGAAAGTTGCTCCACTGCCGATGAGGAAGAGACCATTTAATATATATGCATCAGCTGGTGAAACCAAACCAGAGCATCATGTCGTTAACCAAGAAGTCACTGAACCTGTTATTCCATCACTGCTTCCTCCACCTCAGCAAATTCCTGTGAAGCCGCAGGTGTTCCCTTTACAGTATCTCATTCTGTTACAACAGTAGAATTTTCTTTCAACTGCATGTTGTTAATTAATAACAGAGTTAAATCATATTCTCCTCTCGGAAGGTCGATACCAAATATTTCTTCGAACATATCTACCTTCACATTTGTTTCATTCTTTCTAATTCTTTCCAGTTGTATCCTCTTTCTTATAAACTTTTCTTAATCAGGTTAATCTACCATTCATGGGTTCAAACGCGAGCTGTGGTCGATGTTTAGGACGGATAAATCCAAGGAGAAGGTCCTCTGGGAGGGACTTTAAGCCATAGGTCCCAAGTCTGAAGATATTCAGGCTCGTAAAAGATCCTTAAACCCTAGTAGAGGGGCGTCCAATTATATAAAATTCATCGGAGAACATATTGTTTAAACAACTCACCTCATAGGATTCATGCTTCCATGAAATCGTAATGTTCTCCAATTAATTTTAATGATTATACCTCATAACATTAATTTAATATAACTCCAATCATATATTTAATAAACCAACATCTACGTCCTAGTAATGCTTTAGTAACATGTTAGATGTCTCATTTTGTCAGTGTTGACTGCATAACATCCATGACATCTATCAGCAAATGAGATGACTTAAAATTAACCAAGGCTCAACAAAGGGCTACGCCATTATAGACAGATATATATTCATCAAATGAAATATGTCGTTCGGTAAGAAATGATAAATTAATTATTTGAGATTAAAAATAAAAATTCTTTACATTCATAGAATGTAAACTTGACATATGGATGTTATGTTACAGTTGCCGATTCTGATCCGTATGATGCCACATAATTTAAGCGATTGTTGCCAGTACTTGACACTTCTTGCCTTCAATTTGGTAGCAGGTGAAGGGACAACTGCTACCAATTTGAAGGCAAGAAATGGAAACTACTCTCTCGCCAGCATTAGGAGCATCATGTCGTTTCACGGAGCCACCTGAATCGGTGCGTCCCAGAACCTGCTCCCCTCCTAAAACGCAGCTTCCCAGAACCTGCTATCCTCGTCAAGGGGCTCGTAAGAATGTTGCTCCGCTGCCGATAAAGAAGAGATCATTTAATATATGTGCATCAGCTAGTGAAACCGACCAGAACATCATGTCGTGAAACAAGAGGTCATGAACCTGTTATTCCATCACTGCTTCCTCCACCCCAGCAAGTTCGTTGCAGCCGCAGGTGTTCCCTTTATAATATTTCATTCTGTTATAACATTGGAATTTTCTTTCAACTGCATAACCATTTTAGTCTATTTTTTCTATGCCTGTTGTTTTTTCAACATTTTATGTCTCCCCAATTTTGTCCTTCCTTATTCTATCTGCCCTTTTTTTATGTACCATTCCATGTAAGAAGTTCATTTCTGTAGCTTGGATTCTGCTCAATTCCATCTTTGTATATGTCCAAGTTTTAGCTGGAGTCAGGGAATATACTTATACATGTAGGAGAAACATCTACAACCAGGAGATTGGATGGGCTGACAAAATTGGCTATTGGGAATCTGAAATTTCAAAGACATTATTCACCAATTATTTATTTTATTTTTTATTTTAATTTTAACACCCATTAGAGCATCATAGATGCTTTAGGACGTGTCCAGATAACAATCTGTACATAAACAACAATACAAAATATAACACATACATACATTATAATGAAACTAATTTACATTGCAATTAAAATACACCGTAATACCAAGGGGCAGCACTTTCACAAGAAAAGATGGAGATGCAATTCCAATCAAATGTTACTTACAATTTTAAATTTAGGTAATCACCCTTACTTAATGGTACGCAAGACAATAAAATGTTTGCAGAAGGCTTAAATTTTCTGCTCGTAAGAAGTTTAACATTGGAAGGGGAAATCGTTATATAGATTACTACCTCTATGTGATGTGCTGTTAATACTTCTGGTAAGCCTATGATAATTTAGGTGTACATTATTAGTTATTCTAGTGTTATGTTCATGTAAATCTGAATTTATTTTAAAGAGTATTATATTTTTATGAATAAAGCAAACAGATTCTAAAATGTAAATACAAGGAACCGGTAATATTAGTTCTTTGAAGAGTTTCTTACTTTCTGTTCGGAATGGTGCTTTCTTCATGATTTTGATAATCCTTTTTTGTAATATGAGTAGATTTTGGTGATGATCCGCATAGTATTATGTTAACTGTGAATGTATGTATCCAAAGTATACAGTTTTTAATACTTCTTTCTTCTTTAGTAGGAGATTACAACCTCATTGAAGTTTTGGCCTCCTCAACAATTTATCTCCACCTAGATCTATTCTAGATACAGACTAGCCTATTTACAATTTTTTCTAATATATCTCTTATAACACCATTCTGCCATCTGTTTCTTTTCTTTCTTCTTTTTTTTTTTTTTTGTGTCCAGCTGTTCTGGTGCATATTGGTTTCCATTTGTATATTCTTCTTACAAACTTGTCTTCCTGCAATGTATCTTTATGTCCAAACCAGCATAGTCTTTGAGCTTTAATGTGGTTTATTATATTTTGATTTTGTATTAGATTATTTAATTCAGAGTTCATTCATATACGCCATGTGCCATCGCTTTCTCTGGTTGGCTCAAAAATTCTCCATAAGCCATAAGTTACAATCGGTCTTATACCTGTATTATACAGTTTAACTTTAGTTAATCTGGAGACAAGTTTACTTTTAAATAGTATTCTATTTGCATAGTAAGTTTTATTGCCCAAAGAAATTCTTTCACCAATTTCTTCCTCATTATAGCTTTTTTTTTTCATTTACAGTTCAACCAAGGTATTTATGTGATTTAACTTCTTCTATATTTACATCATTGATGTTCAGATTACTTTTTTTTTTTCATTTTTTGTTGTACATTTTAAGTATTTTGTTTTGGAATTATTTATTATTAATCCATATTAAACTGATTTTCTTTCAGCAATTGGAGTTTTTAATACTTCCTCTGGTAATATTCTAGTGAGGACGTGAATCAAATAGCATAATTGGTTAAGTTTTTCAGAAAAAACGTTGAATATGGCATTTCCAGGACAGATTGGAATCAATGAGTTCACCTACAAATTTGGCACAATTTACTTATTTTATTAAGGTGTCATTAAGCGTAATGCAATGTTATTCAGATTTTGTTGATTGAAATGCATATATAGATCTACTGCACATACAGGTAACATACAACTGCACTGTTAAGGTGCTATTTTGTACAATATTACTTGTCCATTGCCCCAATCATATGTTGATACAATCATATCAACTTACTCTTTGCCTTAAATAGGAAAGGGTGAACTCGTTTCTGGCCAAACAGACATTTGATTTGTACAGGTAAACTTACCAAATTCTCAGTAATTTCTTCTTCAACATCAATGTTTTCAATTTCATCCTTTACAGCATCTGATGTAATCTGCAAATGTATAAATTTTGAGTACATCTGTATGCATATCAAGAAGAGAAAAGATTAGGATATCAGTTATAAAGGAGCCTTAGCCTCCTTCTACCCCAAGGGCCTCCTGAGGCCTGTAGTGGGACTACTTTACTTACTGAAACAAATAATGGAGGAAGTTAAATTTAAAATCTCAGATACATAACTCACAATTACTAACAAGACAGTCTTCCTGAAGCAACAGAGCAGCTCATGACCCTCACAACCAAACATACTCTCACCACACTAGCTCCAGATGTGTTTGAACATTCCTCTGAGTTTTGGGATAGCTCGAAATCAATTCCTTATACATTTCAACAAATGAGGTGGATCAAAAAATTGTTGCAATATCTTCATCATTATTGTGAAATATAGGGTTTTCTACCGAAGACCCTTACTCTCGTAATGCTTTCACATTGTTGCCACCCTTATCACAAACGGTAGCAACAACTCTCATGCTAACATTCGGGCAAGCTGTGAGAACATCACAGAAGAGTTTTTTCAGGATCTCTGATTTTGTGCTGCTACGACTGAAGGTTGTTTCCATTTCAGTCGTAGACCACGAACCATGAAAAGCAAGGATTGATTTCCAACTATATTATTAACAATGATGGGTAAATCACTATCAGAAACTCGTGGACAGATCACAACGCTCACACATAATAGCACACGCGACTGTATTCTTCCACAAGCACGAGTAGAATGCCCCTCGATGGCGTCTTCCGCTTCCCCCGTGCTGCCAACTTTCCCACTTCCGCCTTCACCTGCCACCTGGTGGGCAGCTTCCTGCACTCCTGGGCTCCAGCCTGCCATCTATCGAGCGGTCACGCGTACTAGTTGGAAACCCAGTGCTGCTCGACAACTGCTGCTTACACTCGACCATCCTGCAAACATTAATGTCCTCATTAATTGCTTAGCTCTCAATCAGATCCTGTCGATCATCAACGGCGTCGTTGCCGTCGCTATTATAGTCTTTTTGCTCATCACCCGGAACAGTACTATGATAACGCCTGAGAGAATCCACAGCCACAGTTGCTGTGAAGTTCCGGTACCCGCGCATGCCTTTTACAGTACTCACCTGGTACCGGTCGTTCCCCAACACCTTGGAAACTCTATAGGGACCACCATACTTATTCAGTAATTTTCGGTTCACCCCTTTTTCGCCAGAACACGTGTTCGCCTCTCGCCATAACACGAAATCTCCCACCTTGTACTTGGTTGCGACCTTAACGCCTTCGGTCATAGCGCGCTTTCATCGCCAACTCCGCCTTGGTCAGGTTCTCCATCGCATTGTCCCTTCGCCTTTTGACAGCTTGTTTATCCCCAAGGGTTTCACCCCTTTCGGCCACCTCTGCCGCCTGCACTCCACCAGACAAATCCGCCACGGCACCATCTTGGTGAGTAAACATGAGCTGTGCTGGGGAGAACCCAGTGCTCGCATTAACACAACGGTTCATTCCCCACACAATCTCACTCAGTTTCTCATCCCATCGGGTCTCACAGTCTGTGCTGGCACCAATCGCACTCAGGGTAGTTCGATTCTGCCTCTCCACCTGACCATTCGCCCGAGGTGTTGCTATAGCATTGAGGACATGTCGCACACCTCGTTCCGCCAGAAACTCAGCAAACGCCTTGCTGGTAAACGCTAGTCCCCGATCGGAGATCAGTCTCCTTGGATATCCAAACTCGCCAAATATCTCTCAATTTCTAAATGGGTTCTGCCGAACGTAGAGTCCGGGTAGCCTTCGCCCAAGTGAACTTAGTGAAGGAATCCACCGCCATCAGCACATAGCTGTGACCCTTTGCACTCCTTGCAAAAGGGCCAAGGTGATCCACATTCACCGTGTCCAAGGGCAGAGAGGGTTTCATAATGGGATGCAGGACGCCTTCCCGCCGCCCATAGTCACCCTTGCTGAACGCACACCTGAGACATGCATCTACGTACTTACGCACGAAACGTCCCATCCTCGGAAACCAGTAAGTCTCCTTGAGGAACTTCAGGCACCTCTCATATCCTGGATGACCAGCCTCATCGTGATGCTTACGCAATAGGTTAAACCTTGTCATTGCTGGCACGTATAGCCTCTTCCCCACCTGGATCTTTCGATACAATCTGCCATCTTGCATCACATAATCCGCCTTGAGGCCCTTGTCTGCTGTATTCTCAGCCAATGCTGTGACTATCGCCTGCGCCTTGTCATCCTGCAACTGCACAGTCAAAAACCAATCATCATGAGACAAGCTTACCATATTCACATTCACCGGGTTCCTGCTCAATGCGTCTACATGCTGCATTTGGCTCCAGGACGATACTCCAAACTCCATGTCGTATTCCTGCAAAGCCATCCACCACCGGGCCACTCGTGGCACCAGGTCCCTCTTCAGCATGGTCGCACGTACTACAGAACAATCAGTGACCGCCCTAAAGTGAATACCTACCAGGTAAACCCGGAAACGTTTGACCGTTTCCACCAACGCCAGTGTCTCCAGTTCATAACTGTGGTAGACCTGCTCTGCTGGACTAGTAGCTCGGCTGAAATACAACACAGGTTTAAGACTGTCATCCTTCTGCCTCTGTAGTAATATTCCACCAAGCCCCAGTTTACAGGCATCCGTGTGCACTTCAGTTTCGGCTGCACTATCATACAGGGCCAACACTGGCCTGTCCACCAAAGACAATTTCTATGTCTGAAAGGCTTCTACCTGGTTAGGTCCCCAACACCACGGGACATCCTTCCGAGTGAGGTCAGTCAGTGGTCTGGCTAAGACTGCAAAGTTTCGAATAAACCTACGAAAATAACTCACCATCCCAGAAACTGCCTTACGCCATGTACATTCTCGGGGACTGGGAACTCACTCACCGCCTGTGCCTTCCTCCTCCCTGGACTCACCCTGCTGCACTGATCTCATGACCCAGGTACTCCAATCGGTCCTTCAGGAAGGAGCACTTCGATAAGTTCGGCTTCAGTCCTGCCTGAGCCACCATCTCCAGCACTCTCCAGAAGGACCAGACCAGGTTCCACCGCCGTGGATGGGATCAAAAGATCGTCCATGTAGGCAAGTACAGTATCCGTACCCAGTCCACTCAGCATTTTGTTAATCACTCGCTGAAACACTGCTGGGGCATTCGCCAACCCAAACGGGACCCTCAGATATTCATAGTGGCCATCAGGAGTAACAAAAGCTGTCTTTTGGATTGAGTCTGGGTGCATTGGGACTTGGTGATAACCCTGCGCCAGATCTAGGGTTGTGAAGTAACACCTCCCTGCCAGCTTATCCAGCTGATCGCTCACTAGAGGCATCGGATACCTATCCTTAATCGTTACCCGGTTAAGTGCCCTGAAGTCACAGCACATTCGAATGTCTCCATTTTTCTTTGGTATTATGAGTATGGGGCTCGCATACTCAGACTCGGATTCACGAATGACCCCACTCGCTGACAGCCCTTGCACCTTTTCGCGTACCTTCTCCCTTTCTGCAAAAGAAAGCCTGTACGGACGGTGATACACTGGCTTGTCCGAGGTTAGCTGAATCTTCATCTCGCCTAGATGAGTTAGCCCAAGATTATTGTCGCCAGTCGGGAAGCAGATCGCCTTCCTTTGTAGCAAGTTAACCAGCTGTATTCTCTCACCCTCATTGATATCGCCTATATCAATATTGGAGAAATCCATTTCAACACCCCGCTGGTTATCTGCCAACACCCGATTTACCCGTGATGTGTGACGAGTATCACACTGATGAGCTCTCGCCAACACACGATCTGCCTTCCAGAGCAGGGGCTTCGGACCCAGATTACATACCTCCACCTGTTGTTCTCCATGTGATGGCATTACCACGTTTGGCACTGCAATCCAGGTACCCCTTTCCTCATGACTCCGGCTCCCCACAAAAACCTCTGTGCCAGGGTCTGCGCCTACTACCCTGACATTAACCATGGTGGTTGAACCTGGAGCTAACAAAGCATCTGAACATGCTCTTACCTGGTATCTGTCGGAGCCGTTCACCATGGCTTACCACATCTAACTCACTGATGAGAACACTAGGTTCTGCCCGCGACAAGGTGGCTGTTCCTCCGGACACAACCAATACCACGTCACCCTGCAGTGCTGGCTGTGCCAGAAGTAAGTCCACGTCTGACAGACCACTAGTGACCACAATGGCATCAATTTGGAGCCGAATCGCATCCACTCTAATGTTCAAAGTGACCACCTGCACCAAGAATTGTACCGCCACCAAAACCCCTCAAGACCACTGATGTTGGACGCATCCCTCCCTCAGCCGCCTGCTGAGCACACTGCACTGTGGCAATGTTATACTCACTACCTGTATCTATAGATTGTGATGCGCTTCTCATCCTTGGTCCATGCGGCCTTCTTATAGACATTACTACTGTTACTATCTACAAGTCTTACCATAGCAGTGTGGTCCTTAGATTCTCCTGCGGCTCGCATTGGGCAGATCGATCTCGAGTGGCTGCTCTTGCCACATCGTTGACACCGATCTTGCCTCGCCTTTGGACAGTCACGGCTCATATGGGTCCCCCACTCCTGGCAGTTAAAGCACCGGACCCGACGCTTCACTGCGCCATGCGCCTGTTGCCTGCTGTCCACACGAGCTCGCTTTCTTCCCTCTCCGGTTCTCTCCCTCGTGAGATTGGTGGGTGGGGTTGGCCACTCTCCTGATAGTGACCCAACCCACGCAGAAATCCCGAGTACAGGTCACCGGGAGTCTTACACTTGAAGGGAAGGCCCGAACATTCGCCTGTAGGTCGAGCGGGAGGCCCTTGATTATACAGGAGATGGCCTTCTCTCCCGTAAACCCGCACCTTTCACACAATGCCAGCTTGTCATGATAGTATTTCGTCATGGGCTCGCTTGGCAGCTTACGCCTTGCTACCAGCTCCTCCAATGACTCCGCAAAATCATGCCTCCGTGGAAAGGCGCGACGCAGGGCCTTCTTCCACTCTCCCCACGAGAGGTGATAGTCGTCGAGGCGGTTAAACCACGTCTTCGCCGCCCCGCGTAGTTTCGCCTGCATATAACACGACCTCTCGTACTCGGACCAACCATGGATACGGCCCAGCTGGTCGATCTTGTGGAGCCAGCGATCGATGTTACAATCCCGATCATCGGGATCGAACTGGTCCACAATCTCCACCCGCTCGTGCCGCCCTCGCGCTGCTGGCCACGCTCGCACTAGAGGCGCACAACACCCACCATGATGTATACGAGAGCGCCCCTTGGGCGTCTTAAAATTTGCCCCACTGGCGCTGCCAGTTTTAGGGGAGACACCCGCGTGGCGCAACTTCTCCACGCCTCGGAAGATGCGAGCCGCCTGCTCCTCCACCGCCGACGTGATCGCCTTAGCCAAGTCTCCCTGGCTAAGCAGTTGGGCCAACGCCAGTTGCACTGGGTCCCCTCGAGCCGCTTCACTCATCTGTCCGGGGTTTCCCGATGGCCCACCATTATCGACCGCTAGGGATCGATCGTCGCCCACGTGGCCGCCTGCCGCATGGGTGCCCGCCGGCATCTCATTATCTTCCCTAGTGTCGATGGCCAGATCATGTCCTAGATCGCCATCCACGCTGGACCCGGAAATCGGAGTCAGATCGTCACGTGAACGATCGTCCTCCACCTCCATATCATAATCCAGCATGGACTCGTTCCTGTACATGCTAGCCACCATTTTTCGTAATAAAATACCAAACGAGAACGCTAAATCTCGAAACTAATAGCAAATTGATAATGGTGTTTCCTATTAGGTAATACCACTCTTGATATATTAACAATGATGGGTAAATCACTATCAGAAACTCGTGGACAGATCACAACGCTTACACACAAAAACACACGCGTCTGTATTCTTCCACAAGCACGAGTAGAATGCCCCTCGATGGCGTCTTCCGTTTCCCCCTTGATTCCGTCCGTGCTGCCAACCTTCCCACTCCCGCCTTCAGCTGCCACTTGGTGGGCAGCTTCCTGGGCTCCAGCCTGCCATCTATCGAGCGGTCACGCGTACTCGCTGGTTCTTCCCCTGTAAGAGGACATTCATTTCTGCCAGTTGACAGAACTTTTTGAATAATTGAGAATAAATTAAGAAGGAATTCGGAAATTTTACCACCAGATTATTATCAGGAAATTTACCAGACAGTTGGTTCAGTTCATGTTCTAGGAAACAGACTGGGTAGTGAAGAATTATAAGTTCGAGCAAACATTATAAGAAATGTGAGGGGATCAGGGAAATGAAGAGAATATGCACAGAAAAGCAAGCTAAGTTATTCAATCCTATTTTGAAACGAGGCCAGGCAGTGCACTTCATATGGGAATCGTCGGCTGTACCACCTATCAGCAAGGTTACTGCGGCAAAGAGGAGTGATGTTGAGAACTTGCTGGGGAAGACTGGAGAGTTGAAAATATTTTATCAGAGTGTCCTGGAATCAGAACCTGCTTCAAGTGAAGATCCCACTGACGACAATAACACTCTGTGTGACAGTTAAAAAGAGGAGTGTGGGGAGTGCATTGAGTTGCTATGCTCTTTGCACTATTCCTTTATACAACACAGATTAATTGCCCACAGTATTCACGATATTCTACCAGTTATATGGGTGCAAAACATGGACTCTTACTTCAAGGGAGGAAAGGAGATTACAAGTATTTGAGAATAAAGTACTTAGGGCAATTTTTGGACCAAAGAGAGATGAACAGACAGGTGAATGGAGAAGACTGCATAACAATGAATTACATTGTCTTTATAGGAAGCCAGATATAATAAGAACAGTTAAATCTCGTAGACTGCGATGGGCAGGACATGTTGCACGTATGGGGAATGAAAGACTTGCATGGAAGCTTCTTGTAGGAAAGCCTGAGGGAGAACGCCAAGTTGGTAGACCGAGAATGAGGTGGGAGAATAACATTAACTATGATTTGAGGGAAGTAGATTATACAGCGAATGATTGGAAAGCATTAGCTCAGGATATGGATGTATGGAGAGCTTATGTCCGCGCGGCCATAAACCTACGGGTTTGATAGTGCCAGTGAGTAAGTAAGTAATTCTGAACAAGTTCTAAAGCATCTATGATGCTCTAAAGGATGGCAACAATAAATAATAAAATTAATTTTGTCACTCTAAACTACCAGTGTAAATTAACTTTTTAAATATAAAGTTATGAAACTAATAAATGAAGTATCTTAAAAAAAATAAAATTTCAGGTAAAATTATATAAGTATTCGAATTTGAAAAACCACAGAAATGTTGGTCTCAGAGGTGATCTTGTACCTAGGTTAGGAGACGTAATCTTATCAAGATGTGCAGATATATGGACTATATCAATTTTTTTTTAATTATTTCAGTATAACTGGTAGCTATAAAATAATAGACAAGAAACGTCTGGAACAAGTAACAAATTTTGATTATTTAGGTTGTAATTTTACCATCAACACAAAAACTGAAAGAGGCATGCATATGAAACTGTCGAAATTTCAAATGATATGCGGAACTATACATAACTCATTAAAGAATAAAACAAGAAGAGATACTAGATTGAAGTTTTATAAAACGTTGGCAGTTCCTGCATTACTTTATGGGAGCAAAACTTGGATAATAACCAAAAAATTGCAAAGTAAAATACAAAGCGCAGAAATGAACTTCCTTAGAAGAACAAAAGGCTGTACAAGATTGGATCGGATACGGAATGAAGATATAAGAACAGAGTTAAATATATATCCATTGGATGAGGAAATCAGATAATGTAGACAGAAATGATTTACACATGTGGAAGGAATGAATGTAACAAGATTGCCAAGAGCAGCGTTCAACTACAAGCCAAGAATTCAAGGAATGTAGGAAGGCCAGTGAAAAGATGGACAGAACAACTGTGAGGCAGAACAGGCAATTTGCCTAGCCCGTGAAGTGAAGAAGAAGAAGCTATAAAATTTCAATATTATAGCTCAATTTTATTTTCAAGTTAAAATAATTATGTAATACAATAAATATCAAGAAGGTACAAACATTATTCTGCAAGTCATAAACATACCGTAAATCAAAAACAAAAATGGAATTTGATATTTTATACATGAAAGGTGGAGTAATAAATATGACATCAAATGCAATCTGTATCATGCAATTGCCTTTGGTTTTAGTGCCATAAACATTTACTCCTATACTAGTTGATTTTTTTAAAGATAAATGTCACGGCTCTAAAAATAAGTAAACTTTTGCAAAGACTGCTCAAAGAATTGTTTTTATACTCTACTTTTTTAATTACATATTATCCAGTCAGTACTCATATTTTTTCTAACAAAGGTAGAATTTGCTCTATCCTGCAAAACTGTACATCTCAACTCCAGTACTGTTGTATTTAGACAAACTAATAGTTTGGAAATAAAGTGGAAAACAGATAAATAACACCCCCTCCAATCTTGTGGTAGACATAATGCAGAACCATCTCCAAACTCTTTATAACTCGCACCCCAAAGCATATCCAGTACATTTTAAAAATTTGTAATATTTCTGAAAGGTAAAATATTAACTTAAAACAAACAATCATAATGATACCAATTATAGCACGCAATTTCCAGAATTGAGATTGTGTTTAATTTCTTTGTGCATCTAATTTCTATTTGTGATTATTGTTCCTAGGTATTTGAATTCAACCACCACTTCCTCAAAATTTCCCTCATTTGTCATTAGCTGCCCATTTCCATTATATAATGTATTTCTATGCGTAACCATGTATTTAGTTTTATTGATACTTGCTTACAGTCCCAATTTCTTAGTTTTGCTCAATAGTATGTGCGTGTTGGTATTTAGTATATCTTCGCTATCGCCCATTAGTATGACATCATCAGCATATACTAACAGCTTACTAATACCATTGAGTTGTAGGCCTTCTTCATCCTCTGAAGATTTAATGGCATGTTCTAGTATAAAATTAAATAGTAGAGGAGATAGTGCATCTCCTTGCTTTAACCCATTCTGGATTTCAAAAGTATCCGAAAACTGCTTGTCTACACGTACCCTACTCTTTGTGCCATTTAGACACGTTCGTATAAGTCTAACTAACTTTTTAGAATTCCTAACTCCAACAGGATATTATATAACATCTCCCTCTTAATTGAATTCTATGCCTTTTTGAAGTCTATGTATTGTTAATATACAGTACCATTATATTCCTATTTCTTTTCTAAAATCTGCCTTAAACTAAAAATCTGATCTGTTGTAGACCTGTTTCTTCTAAGTCCACATTGATGATCTCCTAGAATGTCATCAATATAAGGAGTAAATCTGCTTACTAATATATTTGTTCGAATTTTGTACGTAGTTGAAAGTAATGAGATGCCCCTCTAGTTGTTGCAATTCGTTTTTCTCCATCCTTATAAATTGGTACGATAATCGATTCATTAAATTCATCTGGAAAAACTTTTTTCCCAAATCATACTAAGCAACCGGCGCGCAGTGGGGTATTTTGCCGATTTAGGGCCGGTTTCACCAACATCGGTGAAATTTAACCTTCACGACGAGTTACACAACCGGGTGAAAAATAACTAAGCGTGTTTGCGTTTCACCATGCCATATAACACCGACGTAAACAAACGGGCGGTTTACCGTTAAAATTAGTTTGAATCGTATATTTCTCATACCTCATATTCAAGCGGAACAAATTTGAAGGAGGGGAAAGAAATGCTATTGATTGTTACTTATCGCGTTACATTAGAAACCAAAATAAACACATTGAACCAACACAAACACGTTCCACATATCACGTCGTATATAGTACACGTGGTACATTTTCCAGAAATAAAGAACATGTCCAACGAAAGGTTTTCAAAACTATAATAGAATTAATATAGGAACGTTGAAACTATAGGAAATAAGAAACTATCCATAAAACATGCGTAACGGCGAAAATATTTTTTCTTGATTAGGCCTGTTTTTAAATTAACCAAATGATTGATTTAAAAACACTTTTACATTAATATAATATGGTAGTGCATTATCATCATCATCATTGGAATGCTTTAGTATATTTGGGTTATGTAAACGTTTTCATGGAACAAGCCATTTTAATGGTATAAGAAGAGTAATTATTTTGGTTGGGACCATGTATTAGTGTTTATAAAGTATCTAATCAATCTCCTGACAATGTTGCTGCTGTCAACTCTCATTCTTGGAAGAATTATTTAATAACATGCAAAATGATCATGATAGTGCAAGTCATGTTATATATATATATATATATATATATATATATATATATATATACATATATATACACTTGTGTCCAAAAGTTAAGGATAATTAGTTCATTTGCCGACTTATTATAAAGCATTTGTCAGAATAATACAAAATTTGGTAAGGGTATGTCACAGATAATTAGAAACATGGCACGAAAGAAACAATGGCATGAATACGTCATTCACTTGTCATTTTCACAACAAACGAAAACTGCATTTCAGAATTCGAACATAAAAGTTGAACAACAATGGTTCAAATGATTAGTATGGGGTGTGATTACCCCTGACAGCTACACAAGACTCACATCGACGTGGCATGCTAGTGATGAGGTTGTTCAGGAGTTCGATGCTCAGCAAATTCCACTCCTCATGAAGAGCAATGTGAAGGTCTTGAAGTGTCCTCGGAGGAGGCTGACGAGATGCAATTTGTCTCCCTAAGGCATCCCATGCATGCTCTATAGGATTCATATCCGGAGACCTCGCTGGCCACTCCATACGCTGGATATCTTCCTCCTGAAGAAACTCATCCACCAGTTGTGACCTGTGAGGTCGGGCATTGTCATCCATGAATATGAATTCTGGACCCACAGCTCCCCTGAAAGGTCTTACATGAGGTTCCAGGATCTCTTCTCTATACCGCTGAGCATTAACAGTGCCACCTGCGAAGATGTGAAGCTCTGTGCGTGCATTCATCATTATACCTCCCCATACCAGGAGACCACCGCCACCAAATGGATGTCTTTCCATGATGTTCATGGGGTTGTAACGAGTTCCTTGCTCCCTCCAGATAGTCACGCGATGCGAATCACAGTTCAAGCTGAATCTGGACTCGTCTGTAAATAGCACGCTGCTCCACTGATTTAGAGTCCAGTCGCGATGTTCCTGACTCCACCGTAAACGTGCTCTCTTGTTATCAAGGGTGAGTGGGACGCACACTACAGGCCGTCTAGCATACAGACCAGCAGCTCTGAGTCTTCTATAGACAGTTTGTCTGGATACTCTGATACCTGAGGCGACCGCAAGTTCTGAACTCAGTTGTCTGGCAGACATTGTTCGGTTTCTTCTTGCAGTTAACGCAAGATATCGATCCTGCTGAGGATTTGTAACTCTTGGACGACCTCCCACTGGTCTTCGCCTAACGTCTCCGGTCTCTTGGAACCGTCGCCATAACCTAGATATAACATTTTGTGGCACATTAAGTGCTATGGAGACCTCAGTTTGTGTCTGTCCTGTTTCTAGCCGCCCAATAATTCTACCCCGAAGCAGAGGGTCCAGATGTTGTCTTTGTGCCATTTTACTGCAATCTGTTCTTACACTACATCTGATTATATCATAACTCTCTTTAAAAATGAAGATTTATGGAACAGGGCTTAACTGCAACAATGCAATTTTCATTTATAATTGCTATTAATTTTTTTCATTGTTGAAGAGAGATTATAATTTAGTATGTAAACTAAACTAAATGTACTGAGAAACGTTTTGATAAATAATTTTTACTCCTTGCTCCTCTTTAAGCATTTTGATTTTCCGTTTTACAAATTATCCTAAACTTTTGGACATCAGTGTATATATATATATATATATATATATATATATATATAAGGTGATTTGGAGCCATCAAGCAACAAATCTGATGAGAGGTCCTTCAAAAAAATTCCAACATTTTTCCCTCTCAATACATAGAATTACTAGATTACAAACCCTTGTGCTTCATGGTTATTCAGCTATAATCATAATGTAGGAAAGTCCTGTCTGCGGATGAACTTGTGATGAAACATCAGTTTAATTTGTAAAACTTGGAGTTGATCTTGGGAAGCTCAATTTTTTTGGTTGTTCCTGGACCTATTATAAGAACAGTGAGAGTTTTCTTTTTGTCTTACATAATATTCATTATTTTCATTGTTGCACTTTGGAATAGTCCAACCCAGTCTTAAGGATTTTCACTAAAAATGTTTGACTTTATCAGACCCATACCCATGTCACATTCTGGGTATGTAGGTCCACTTATTGGGAATGTGACAAGAACTGACTGCAAATGTGTCTTCTCATGAACAATGTAGTGTAAATATCTAAAGAGCGTGTAATTTTTATTTGCCCTCCTGCAGATTCACAGAATATATTTAACTACTGGATTTTTGGGTAAGGATGTTTGTAATATACTGATTCATAAGAAATGAAGTTACCTCGTTGGCTCCTTTCCTACCATGAGTTTCAGAATAAATATAGAAAATGGCCTTGTTATCAAACAACTTATGAATGTTGAAAGAAAAGTAGCTAAATTTTTGCTTGTAATATACGATGTTTGGACAGGGGAGATTTTTCTGAAAATCCATGGAAATAAATTTAGTACTTCTCTTCCATGCTTCCCTCTGGCCATTATAAATAATAATATATTTATTAAACACAATGTGTACATCAAATAAAATTTAGCTTTTTACCAGTCTTTAATTAAATTGTTTAGAGGCAGAGTCCTGTTTTTGCACTTCGCTAGATATTTTGGACATGGATAGTTGCATAATTTACAGCTGCAGTCCTCCTTGGGTTCATGGTACATCATGTTCAGGCATATATTCCCATGAAATCCATGGACTGCGAAACGTGTGTACAGGTGCCGAAGTTCGAAATTCGGTTGCTTCCAGGTTTCTGTTTTCATTGCGTCTGTTTCCATAATTTCTGTCGGTATCTGGGCGGCTTTGTTCTCTCTCTCCTCGATGACGATTCTGTATTCTTGCGTTTCCGGTAGTCTGAAACAGTGTTTGATATCTTCGATGAAGAAGGATTCCTGGGCTATTGTATAGGCATATTTCTTGTATATTTTGAAATTGACAGTGCTCTTTTGAGAAACCTTGGTTTAACGTTCTCCAGTTTATTAAGATTTTTCACTGTCAAGTAATTCCATATAAGCTGGATTCCGTATGTTGCGGCCGGCATTACTTTAAGGTTGAAGAGTTTCATTGCAGTTGAGAGGGATAGTCTTTGGAGTTTTGGGATATCGTACATGGCTTTCGTTGCAGCTGTTGCTCGATCCTGTATATGAAGTGAGAAAGCGGTTCCAGTTGTTTGTAAGGTGACCCCCAAGTATTTGTAGCTTGATACGAATTCTAGGGTTTCACTTCCGCATATAAGATGGTCCTTATTAGCCAGCCTTCCTCCTTTCCTGAATTTCATTGCCTTTGTCTTGGCGCTGTTTATTTCCATGGAGTTTTCAAGTGCCCATATCCTAATGTTCTCCATGGCTGTTTGGAGAGCTCCTTGATTCCTAGAGAGGATGATCATGTCGTCTGCGTACATGAGTAGCGTAACATTTCTTGTGTCTATAGTCTCTCCGATGTCTGACGTCATTACATTAAAGAGTACGGGACTCATCGGGTCTCCTTGTAGGACCCCCCTTGTTTGAGTAACGCTTCTCGACATCGATATACCATCACTGATTGTCAGGTAGTTTGTGGTAAGGATTGCTTTAATTGTTCCTAATTCGTTGCTTGAGCTGCCTAGTATGCTCTCTAGCTTCTGGATGAGGATTTTCCTGTCAATACTGTCGAATGCCTTGGAATAATCTATGTATATCACATACAATGGTGTAGCAGGTTGAGCTAAGGTCGTTATTATTTCTTGTATGAGTTCTTGGACAGCATGCAGTGTAGATCTACCCGGGGTGAAGCCATATTGATTCTGAGGTATACTGGCACGTAGTTTGTGTTCCACACGTCTTAGCAGGATCTTCGAGAAGAGTTTGAACATAACATTTTCCAGGGCAATTCCCCTGTAGGAGTTCGGGTTTTCTTTCCTTCCTTTCCCGTTGTAGATGACAGTTATAATCGAATTTCTCCATTGTTGTGAGACTGAATTATCTTTTAGGCATTCATTGAACAGACAGGTTAGCGGTTCTACAAGTCTTGAAGTGTTTCCTTAAGATGTTCAGGAAATATCCCGTCCGGACCGACTACTTTGTTATTTTTCTCGTTTCTTATGAGTTGGCTGACTTCTTCTGTTGTAATTGGGTTCATGTCATGTATGTTTGCCGCATACGGTGTGAAGCAGTTTGACGTTTTGTCCTTTGCTCCCAGGAGGTTACTGAAGTGATCTTCCCATTGTTTCATGTTTACGAGAGGGCTTGATTTCTGTTTCTTTGAAGACCTTAAGATTTTGTGAGGTTTCATTTCTACCTCGGCTAATAGTTCCTGTTCTTTGGAGGTGTCATACTTTAACTTCTTTTCCTTCAGTAGTATTTTATATTTCATACGTTCTTCAGCATATTCCTTTAGAGCGTAGCCTCCATATTCCCTGGCAGTATGGAGTAGGAGTAGTGTTCTTTGTCTCATGTTGTAACACTCTTCATCGAACCATGGTTTTGCAGTACGTTTATGTCTAGTCAGTTGAGTGGTGGCATGTATAATTATGTCATTTAAGGTTTCTGTTGCTCCGTCCAGATTTCCCTGCCTCGCCATATGCATTACTGACGGCAGCTTCACTTTATTTGTTTGCCAGCTTACCTTGTCTATGTACCTTGAAACTTTTTGTGGGAGTCTTTTATCTTCTTGTTCCTGTGTTTCAGTTCTTATTTGGAACTCAGTTAAGACTGGAAGGTGCTTTCTAGTTGCTACTTTTCCCGCTTTCACCCGTGCTTGGTCTTGTATATTTGTGAATACCAAATCGATTGTACTTCTTCCATTTGGTGCTATGTATGTATAGTCCTTCTCTCTATTTAGCAGTCTTAGCTCGTGGTCGAGGAGAAAATCTGTGACCGCTTGAGTTCTTGCGTCCCATTTGTCTATGCGACAGTTTAAATCTCCTGCTAACAAGGTGGGCCTGTCGTTTTCTGTGTTCTCCAGTGCTTTTCCTAGTTCGTCGACGATGTCTTCCGGTTCGGTCTTGGGCGTGAAGTATGCTCCTACTATATTCATTTTCCCAGTGACTACTACTAGGGTATTAACTGTACGAGCTATTGAACTGATGGGTTGGAGGTGTGGCTTTATGAAGCAGCTCAATCCTCCTGAGGGGCGGCCTCTGTCTCCTTTCTTTGCTGGGGAGTGAATCCCGTAGAAGCCATTTATGCAAATTTCTTCTAAGCTGAATGTTTCTGTGAAGAGTAGTACGTCATTCTTTTGGAAAGTGAGTAGGGGGGTCATGTCGATTACTGACTTAAGCCCTTCTACGTTCCAAATCATTGTTTTGATATGCTTAATGTTGTTGTTGCTAATGGTACCATTACTGTGGCAGCGTTGCCCCCTGTCTTTGGGAGCGAAAAAGACGATAACGTCTGACTACTACCCCCTCCGGCCATGATTCTGGGCTGGTGATTTTCTGTAGGTCCTTGAGTGGTATTCCTACTTTGAATGCTTTCAAGGAACCTCTCGATTGGATTTCTTCGCATTCCAGGATTTCTGTGACCTCCAGTCTTCTCAGGTGTTTTTCTACCTTCTCACGGGTCGTGTTTTGGTGAAGGCGTCCGATATACAGTCAGGCTCTACGGCATGCCGCTTGTAGTTCCTCTCCAGCTGCTGTTGTGTGTGTTTCTAGGGCTGTATTGGTGCCGATGATTGTAGGTGTCTGGATAGTTTGCGTCTTAGGTACACGCCTTCTTCTTACAACCTCTGTCCATGGAGCCTCTTCTCTGTTGAATGATATCGGGACTACGTTTCGTTCTATGGAGGGGTGGGAGTGTTCTTCTTCTACTGTGTCTTGTGTTGCGTTTTTAATTTCGTTATGCTGTGTCGCGGTTTTTATTTCATTTTGAATTAAATGTTTGACGCTCATAGTCCAGTTTACCATTATTTCCTGTAGTTTGTGGTTTATTTTCTCTGTTATTTTCTTTTCCAGGTTCTTTCCGAAACTGTCGGGATCGTTCTGGCAGTCCATGTCGTATGCCGCAGGACTTGTCATATTAGATGCCGACTGATCACTCGATACCTTGTAGTTACAATTGTTGCTGCTAGATGGCGTCCCTTCTCCGGTTGCGCTGCTCTCTCGGTCATTGGTTTCGATCGCTGCCTGCAGGTGGAGACTGCTTCTTGTTGGTTCGGTTGCGTAGACGAGAGATGTCGCTAGTTGTCCCATAGATATGCTGTCGTCTACCACATGGGCATCCTTTGTTTCATTCCTAACCTCGATTACATGCATTTCTTTATCATTATTCTTATCTTCTAGCATGCGTTTCACAGTTTCAAAACATTCACGGATTGTGCTTACCGCTTTTTGTATTCGATCTTTCGCTTCCTTCTTCATGTATCCTCCTGCGTCCGCTATCTCTTCTACACATTTAAGAGCACCTTCCAGCCGTTGCTCGGTTACGTCCGCCATCTTCAATCTTATAAATAATCTTAGTTCTTGCTATGTGAACCTTGTTTTCAGTTTCAAGATACATTACCTTCTTCTTTATCTCCAGCCTCATCTCTTCATTTGCAGTGGTACTTAACTGAACAGGAGCGACTTCTTATTAGCAGTAAATTCATCACAGATACTATATGAATCGTTTCTGGGGTATCCAAATTAAATGTTGAACTGTGTTATGAAAATTGTTTAATACATTTCAGAAGATATAAAAGTTTTCAGAATAATTGTCTTTATACATGTTATACGTTGTTAAAATACACAGTTCCCCACTTACAACTTCTGTTTTCTTTATGCTATAATGGCTTTCAGGACCCTTAAATTATGTGTGTTCCATAACCAGTTTTGGACAATTTGGTCTGCCTGTTGGTGTGTTTGCTCTCATATCCTTGCCTATCTCTCTGCTTTAGTATTTATAGATTTTCGGATATTTTCAATTCTTTACTTTGAAATGGCATTTATAAACCTAAAAACTTTTTTACATATATCTTTATTTCATTTGCATCATTTTCATCTGAAATTCTTACCTTGTATCTGAAACTTTACTATGAAGGAGAGCATCATCTTCATTTATTTTGGCCTCCTCTGTTTAATATTGTGGGACCAAACATATAAAATTAATAGTGAGTGGAGAACATATTTTTAATAACTCGCCTCATACAATTTCAAATTTATTTGATTTAAGTCCATTGGTTTCGAATTAATTTTTCATTCATCTTCAGTTTATTTTCATGACTCCAACTGTTGAAATTCTATGTTTGTTGATTTCACCATGGTTACCTCTAATTCTGCCATCTTTGGTTGGCTTTATACATTTTTTTCTATAGGAATATCAAAATTCATTGATCGATATTCATTATTTTGAATGAATGTCTTCTCCCAAACTGTTCATTCTAATGGTTTATCCAATTGTTTCAAATTGTGAAATTGAAAAATCAGCAATTACTGCACATAGTTTATTAGAACATCATAAAATTAATAGAGATGCAAAACTTTTGAAACAATTGGATAAACTATTAGAATTAACAGTTTGGGAGAAGATATTCATTCAAAAGAATAAATATTGATCAATGAATTTTGATATTCCTATAGAAAAACATTTTATTTCAAAATTTATAAAGCCAACCGAAGATGGCAGCATTAGAGGTAACCATGGTGAAATCAACAAACATAGAATTTCAACAGTTGGAGTCATGAAAATAAACTGAAGATGAATGAAAAATTAATTCGAAACCAATGGACTTAAATCAAATAAATTTGAAATTGTATGACGTGAGTTATTAAAAATATGTTCTCCACTCATTATTAATGATATAACCTCATAATGTTTACTTCCCAATATTAATTTAATATATATAAAGATTGTGCCACTAACACTGTAAATTTTGAATTTGTTGATTCATTTATTTTGCTGATTTACATCAATATGTTTTAAACATTTTAACCTACAATTACAGGAGTCTCCAGTTTCATGAATCTGAGTTCTCAATTTTTTGTTTGTATCTTTCATCCTGCCTAAAACTCTTCCTCTTCTTACAGCTTTCATAAGATACACTGTTATTGAGCATATTCATTCACTTTGAATGTATGTGATTCCAGTTTTCACTTTTCTCCCACAATATTACTAGTAAAACAACATATGAAGCAATACAATGAAAAAATAGTGTACATGTAATTCTCCTCCCAAATCAGACCTATAATGAATAAATCTGCACTGCAACAGTTAGATTAAAATGACTTGCCTTCCTTTTCCCCTGTTCACTATAGACTTACCTTTTTTTTTTCACTGTCAAATGGGCCTTGGGTTCGATCCGCGGTCGGGACAGTTTTTCTGGGTGGGGTTTTTATCTGGGTTTTTCCTCACCTGTCACAAATGTCAGGAAAACTTTAAGGCCCAAACCGTCCCCGAAATCATATGGCCATCGCAATCATTGTCATTCATATTCATCTTAGATTAAGCTTCGGATTAGGGACTCTCCTGGTGCACCACTATCATCATCCATCATATCATTGGGGCAACGTAACCCCGCCTTCCAGGCGCCCCAACCTCAGAAGTGGGTTACAAGTATGCTATGCCAGGAGAGAACACCAGGAATGTCGAAGGAAAACCTGGGGCATTTGCAAAAAAAAAAAATCTCAGTGACTAGCCTTACTTTTTCTCCGTAATTTAGCCCATATAAAATTCACTGTGCCCTTAACTGATTTTTTTTATCACATTTACTGACTTACCTATAGTCTTCAATTCCATCACTGCATTTACTCAAGGAAAGATAGTCTCCAACGTAACATACAGGAATATTAATTAAATTATTTGGAGTCTGTTCATCTTACCTCAATATTAATGTTGATTGATCTTGAACATGTTTCGCTTATATCATAATCATTGATATGCTAGAATCGAAACACGTTCAATAACAAATCAACATTAATATTGAGGTAAGATGAACAGACTCCAAATAATTGAATGCAGGCTTTCACGGCCGGTAATCATGATGTTGAGTGATTCCGGGTTCTGTGGCCGTGGTCCATAGTTGGTGTTGATACCAGACGTTTCGCCCTCAACTGCGGAGGGCATCTTCAGTGGCGAGTGCTTCTAGGCGTGTTTCCTGGTCGGAAGCTCTACTTAGAGCTAAGTTTAGAGCTTCCGACCAGGGAAAACACGGCATAGTCCTAGAAGCACTCGCCACTGAAGATGCCCTCCGCAGTTTGAGGGCGAAACGTCTGGTATCAACACCAACTATGGACCACGGCCACAGAACACGGAATCACTTCAACATCAGACTCCAAATAATTTTTAATTAAGAGAATCTCAAAATAATTAACTCCTAAAATATAATTACATTATAAATGCCGGACCATGTTTGCGAAAATGATATTGAAAACACTAGTGGAATAGTATATTTTATTTAATATTTTTCAAAATTATTACAAGAATTCATGTAAATCAACTCTATTATTTACTGCTTCAAATATCTTATTGTTTCTATCAGATATAACAAACTGCAAAACAATAAGACTGAGGAACATGTATATAATTTACTCATTTTATAATTTCATACTGCGTAACATTCTACAGCATCTCTCAAATGTTCACAGGCAATCAGTTCTAGTAAAATATTTAAAATTGTACTTCACATTTTAAAGTTACTGACCATTACTTTGAATAGTTTATATTTAGTTGCATGTTATGAACACCAAGCTAATTAACACATTGGTGACGGGCCACGGAGATCTCCGTGTTTAAATGGCCAGCGCTAGACGACCGGTCACGGAGATTTCCGTTTTTACGTTTTCTATGGCTTCCCTGCCTCTTCGCTTTTGAATGAGGCATTCAATTTTGTTTCTTCTCATTGTGAAATAAATTTTAGTTGTTTTTGTACCCCTCTCTTCTCTTTTATGAAGTTGCCAACTTTATAGAAAGAGTTGTTTACAATTTTATGACAGACGGCTGGTGAAATATGAAATTTTAGTGCCGATAGTTAGGCGATTACGGAATACGTAAGTAACCTGTAAATATATGTTGCAGAGCGGAAAAATTAAAAGAAACTCAATTTTGCGTTCTGGAGCCGATTTATATCTGTGGCAACGTGTCCACAGGATAATTATTATAATAGTGTGGCTATAGCTGAAAATTTGCTCGAAAGAAAGACGAGAGTTTCTGAAGCAATAAAGATTAACAGAGGGCTTCCGAAATCATTTGTGGAAGCAGGAAATAAACTCAAACCAGGAGAAAGTGTTTTTGTAGTAAGGGGGGACCTTTTGCTACAAACATCGAAAGATAAAAGAGACGTAAGAATGGTTAGCACATTGCATCAGGCAACACGAGAGTGGGAGGAGTAAAGTTGTAAAAATGCCCTATTGAATACTTCAATATAACAAGTATGTGAAGGATGTAGACAGGGCTGACCAGTACCTATCATATTACTCCATCCTTAGAAAAACAGTGAAACGGAGTTGTATTGTGACTTGTGAATTGTACACACTTTAATGCTTTCAGGGTCTATAAATTTCAAAATCCTAACAGCAAAATGTCAAACAGAAGTTTTTTGCTTGAAACAGCCTCTTGTTTGGCAGTCGTGAAATTAGGAACAGATGACAGGGAAGACGAGGAAAGACAGAGAGAAAAGAAACCACTTCTAGGAGACCACCTCACGACCCACCAGGCAGGCTAAGACATTAAGAAAAATAAATTAACACCAACTGTGATTGGAAAGAAAAAAATACCCTCCAAACTTTGTCGCATTTTTGGTGAACACAATAAAAGAAACTCGCTACATATGCTCTTTTGCACTGTGCCTTTACATAAAGGAAAATGTTTCCAACGCTATGAAACCCTCAATTTCTACTAGAAGGTCTGGTGAGAATCCTAATAAAGATTTACTTATGCATTATTGTTATTGATTGTAAATATATTGATGTAAAAGCCACACTGTGCTAGCGCGGTTTAAAATTTAAAAGTCCACCCTACTGACAGAATTGTCCGGTCCAGCAGCGGTGGGTGGAACGCAGAGCTGTCGGTCACCAATGTGTTAAGAAAACACAAGTATAACAATAAATCACATAAAAACCTAAAATATTTTAAAATTATTACAGTATCATCACTGATTAAAATATTATAGAAACAAAACTATAATTAACAATTTACTCTACAGTGGGATTTAACGAGCTTCACTTTACACCATTGTTGTCTCGGTTAAAATTATATTTTTCTTTCTCAAATAATGCAACTAAATTGAGATTAAGAACATCCTGAAGTACTTGCTCACCTGCATATCTTAAAATATTGTGTAAAACATCAGTAGCCCCATGATATGAAATTCATTAATCAGTTTTAAATTAATTCCTGCATCACTTCCTAGAACTGAAGAGCTTCTCAGTAACCTACAACATTCTGATTTAAGATTCATTGTACATGTTGTCTGCAAGTGTGTAACAAAGAAGACAGAAATACATTAACATGGACATCTATTTCAATATATGTATCATCTTGAAATCCATCTCTCCAAACCCAATTATGAAAAAATAATTTATAGAGAAATTATAACAAAGTTATATGACCTAACTAACAACGTCACATTTTACAATATGAGAAATATAAGCTAGAGTGAGTTATTTTTTAAGCTTTTGTAAGTTTAAGACTGATGTGTATAAATATTTATAACTGTTAGACCTAATAGTTGCAAATGTTATAATTTGCCATAAATTGTTCTTCATAATGTTTTACTCAATTATTAAATATATTGCTGTCATTGCAACGATGTCACAAAATTTCATATTTGATTTACAAATAGCCTTCACTTTTAAAGAGAAGTAGTATTTAAAGATACTTGAACTATTCTGCAACACCATCACCTGATCTTTATTCTTTGTTTGTGTAATCCATTGTGTAGCTTGAAGTCGAGAACTTGCAAGGGCACAACTGACTTGGTGGACAATCTTAGGACTGTTGATCTCCTGACCCCTCCTGAATGATGAACAACTCATCTAATCATTGTCCAAAGCCAGGAGCAGCCGATTTATTGGAGAAATGGCTTGATTTCTAAAAAAAAAAAAGCAATATGTAATATAAACTTATTGTGTTGTACAGATCAACTCACATAATACATGCATATAGCAGTACAAGTGAATTATTCATAACTAGCTGAAGTTATTTTATCAATAATTAAAATTATAGATTTCATAATCAACATAGTATACCACTGGTGTATAATACATAAGGATTACTGTATGCTGGCTCAACTGCACTTTTACTAGCGCTTGATTTTTCAGTTATATTATTGTAAACTATAGCTCTTCTTTTGTATTTACTAACATTATTTAATATTTTTAAACTTTTTCAAACAATTTTATATCATTATTAGACAGTTTTGAAGTATTTATTTAAATATGCAAATCACAATATTATGACACTGTTAGACAATATTGTGATGCTAACTGCTATTTTCTCCACAGAGTATATTACTTAGTCTATGATTTTTCTATCGCTGTTTTGGGTTATCGCTGGTTGGATCAGCGTTAGGGAGCGATAAGTAAGTGTACACCCATCTTTAATAAGTTTGGTAATTTTAATATTATTAATATATCTTTATAACATAGATTTGGGGACTTATTGCAAATATTGGTCATCTAAATTTCATAGCGACAGATAGTAATCAAGGATGATAATCAATATGTGGTTCGACTGTGGGTTATCGGTGGCTCTACAAACTCTGGCACATGCGCACTGTTATTCTATACGACTTTGAAAATATTTGACGCTAGTTTAAGTGCAGTTCTTCCCTGTATGCTTAGTAACTTGCATGTCTTACAATTTGTAACTTCTGTGTGTCATAGATTTGCATATGCTGATATTATATCAAATGTTATCTGCAGTTACTTCATGAATTATTTTTAGTGCTACAGGTGTGTAGTCTACAATATTTAAGACTCGTCAAAACATATTATTTAAAGAAAAGTAGTATTACAGAATTAGAATAATAAAATCAAATAATAGAGAAACTGCTGCATTACATATAATGACTATTCTGTTCTGGAACATGTTTTCAGAGAAATACTTGATCTTACTATTAATGACAATATATGTTAGGCCACTATACAATTTTAGTACAATCCCCACTGCTCTAACGTTAAATAACAGGTCAATTTTCTTGGATGTCAGATGTATTACCGGTACTGATTATCTACAAGGCATTTAAGATTAACACATTTTTGGAAATTATCTCTAGAAATACTTGTATTTAGACCTAG
Organism: Diploptera punctata; assembly: GCA_030220185.1. NCBI lineage: Eukaryota > Metazoa > Arthropoda > Insecta > Blattodea > Blaberidae > Diploptera > Diploptera punctata. Next base: position 1,195,168 of record JASPKZ010008348.1, read on the forward strand.
GATCTCATTACTTGTTCTATATAATAGGTATATACATACTAGATTTAAATTACGGTACTTGCTAACAATTTCAACAAAAATAGGCCTACTGTATTTAATATCCCAAAATATTAAGAATGTCAAATAAAACCAAATATTTTATAAAATATATTTCTGTAATTGGTAATTAAATATATAGTTCAAAAATAGTCCATAAATAATAAACATAACCTCACATTATTTTGTAATGATACTAACTTGGTTTGAAATATGTATTCATGAGTGAATAAAATTAGTAATTCATTGTGTAAAGTACTGGTATTATACATGAGTACAGTAATTTTCATTAACGAATTAAACTTACTTGTATTTAGGCCTAACTTGTTATATATAATAGGACAGTATTCATACTAGATTTATATTATTTGCTAACAATTTTAACAAAAATAGGCCTACTGTATTTAAGAACTCAAAATATTATGAATATCAAATAAAACTCAAATACTTTCTAAAATATATGTCTGTAATCAGTAATTAAATATATTGTTAAAAAATAGTCAAAAAATAATAAACATAACCTCACATTATTTTGTACCGATACTAACTTGGTTTTAAATATATAAGTATTCATTGTGTAAAGTACTGGTATTATACATCAATAAAGTCAGTTTCAATAATGAAATAAACTTACCTCTCCGATGATCCAAATGTACAGCAGCCTATCAGGTAGACAGGCCTGGTATCTTCGAAAGTCTGCGATATCACTGTAGTCGTAATTTTCAAACTATTCACAGAGTTACTCTACCCAACTAGAGTATTTTCGATTAAATTGGCCTTCAAAATAATAATTAAAACCATATTCACGTTCAATGTTAAAAATGTCCAGTCTTTCACACGCCATTTTAATATAGGAATCACCCTCCGTTAAATATCACCCTCCGATTTTACCGACCAAATTTGTCCGGTTACGGTTTACTAACGAAATACGACGAAATAACTCCCGGTGAAACGTTACTGTTGTTGGTGAAACGCAAATTGTAGTGAAGCTGGGAAACGCGCCGTTTAATTCACCGGTAACACTGTTACCTGTGTTGGTGAAACCGGCCCGTAGGCGGCCAACATTATTTTTGCAATTCAGTTGAGTATAAATGTGCCCTCTTATTAAATTAACTGTATTTTAAGAGAAATGTACATTTTAAAGAAAAAAAAAATATTTTTACGTTTTTAAACTATATAATCCAATTATTAAGTACTATGAACAGATATAAGAAACTACACCTCAAAAAGAGCACTGTACGTAAAATAAGGCACCACTACAAGCATTTAACTTTAAGTCTATGTCCAGAATCTACAGTATTTTGTGCACAATTTGTCCTTCTGTAAGATATCCTTGAAATTTCTACTTTCCCATTTGCTGGCAGTTAAGGCCAATTATACACGTTATCACTGATGATGATTATGATTGTGATTATTAGAGTCACAGTTCCTCATCAGAAGATACTTCAATTTCATCTGATGATTCAGCTGTATCTGGTTCCAGATACACCATATGAAAGTTGTTTGAGCGTCAACCATGGTGAGCATCACTGTGCTTGACAGAAAGTAATATATTTTCTAATGTCACTTTAGTGTTTTGTAGAATATTTGTTGAGCTTTTTACATATTCTATTTCTTTATTAGTTATATTAGTAGATTCTTTAACGAATCTTATTCTAATGGGACGACAATAATGTGGCGAAGGAGGAGTTGGATTCTGCCAGATCAAGTTATTATTTGTACTACAAATTAGTTGAAGTGGTACGCTGAGGACACGGACAAAATAGCTATTGAAGTGCCGTCTAAAATATGTATTAAATTGGAAACAAGTGATATCGATAGGAGCCATCGTGTAGGGAGAAAGGCGGACAGGCCTCGGCCGGTTATCGTCAAATTCGTAAGCCATAGGAAAAGGAGAGAGGTTTTCCAGAACAAAAAAAAACTGAAAGGCAGTGGTGTTACAATAAGGGAAGACTTAACTCAAATGAGGTATAAACTATTAAAATAATGCATCTCCAAATATGGTGTAACGAATGTGTGGACAATTGACGGTGCAATCCATGTTAAAGAAGGAGACAACAAACGTATTATTTCCCGGGCATCAATATATAATATGTGCGAACACGGCCAGTGAATAACCGAAAGTTATCACTGTTTTAACATTTTATTAATAGTATATAAAATTAAGATATTTTTAGTGACGTGATACCAAGTATAGTTTGTAATTTTGTTGAAATATTTTACGACCATTTTTCGTTTAAATGATGATTTTCTTTTGACAGGCTACAGGACAATAATCTTCCCACACCCCTTCTCGCCCCCACTACTTCAAGGGATGTTTTAGAAACAGCTTTATCCCCATACCCTACTTCCTTGCAGGCAGCCCATTTCAATGCTCAAAGTATTACTGCACATATAGATGAAATCAGAACATTTTTTTCTCTTTGAATATCCATGCTCTTCTCATATCTGAAACATGGCTAAATCCCAACATTACCTCTTCTTTAATTAACATGGATGGTTATGGTTTTCTTAGACATGATCGTGTTTACAGTCGCGGGGGCGGCATTGGAGCCTTCGTTAGAACGGATCTTACTCCTAAAATTGTGTATTTATCTAATAACGAACCATCTGCTGAAATTATGTTCATAGAAATATTTGTGAGTTTCAAAAAATGTCTTCTCTGTGTAGTATACCAACCTCCTAAAATAAAAGCTATCGCTGAAATAGAGTCCACTTTACAAAACGCGCGAATACAATATAAACACGTTATCGTTATGGGCGCCTTTAATATAAATATACTAGACACTGATAACATACATACACAACAACTGATGGCTACGTTCCAGGCTTGTGATATGACACTCCTACCCCTACGACCTACACATCACACTCATCACTCTGAGACGTTACTTGACTTAATTGCAACTAATAATCCAGACAGAGTACTTACTCATGGGCAACTGCCAGCCCCGGGAATATCAGCACATGATATTATATTCTTAGCATATTCGCTGCACTGCCCTAAACCGACTCGAAAGACTTACGTATAGAGACTTAAAACATATAGACAATGCAGCCCTAATTGAAGAAGCTATGCAGATGCCGTGGCATTCAATATGGACGCTGCATTCTGTAGACGAAAAAGTTGAAGCACTAAATGACTTTATACTACAATTATACAACAGACACGCCCCACTAAAAACTAAACTCGTGAAACGACGCCCTGCACCCTGGATGACTCTTTCAATTCGTAACTTGATGGCTGGTAGAGACGTAGCACATAAGAAATATAGACTCGACAAAACAGACACAAATGTCAATCAATATAAACAGTTACGTAACAAGAGAAATCAAGCTATAAGAAACGCCAAACTTAGACATTTATACAGCCTAACAGATACCAATACTTCAGAAATATGGAAAAACTTGAATAGAATGGGAATTGGGATAAAAGACACGCAGGTAGACAAATTACCTGTTTCCCTGGACACACTCAATAATCACCTCACAGGTATAACTACTACTCCAAAGGATAAAGAACAAACAATAAATGAATTAACACTGACAAATCAACCCGACAGAGAACATTTCCACTTCTCATATGTTACAGATTACGACGTAAAGAAAGCCATCATGCGAATAGAAACCAAATCAGAAGGAACTGACCGTATAAATATTACTTTACAGAAAAAAATAATCGACGCTATACTTCCTACTATAACTCATATTTTTAACTCCTCACTACTAACTTCTACATATCCCTCATTGTGGAAACAAGCCCTCGTACGCCCACTGCCTAAAGTTAAAATGCCCTCAACCCCGAACGACTTTCGACCCATTAGCATTTTACCTACCCTTTCAAAAGCTCTGGAACGATTAGTCCATAAACAACTGACTGACTACCTAAATGAACACAACCTTGTGGATCAATTTCAGTCAGGCTTCAGGACAGGACACAATACAAATACTGCTCTACTAAATATTTGCGAAGACATACGCGAAGCTGCTGATAATCGAAAACTTACCATTCTTGCATTACTGGACTTTAGTAAAGCATTCGACACGGTAGACTTGGACTTATTGTTGCATAAACTTAAAAACCTCTTACTCTCTGATAGTGCCACGCAATGGTTCAATTCCTACCTTCATGAGCGCCAGCAATCTGTTGTAGGAAATCATGCATTATGTTCTTCTTGGTCCTTCTGTAAAGCTGGGGTTCCACAGGGTTCGGTGCTTGGACCTTTACTTTTTTCAATCTACATAAATGACATATCTAACTCCCTAAAGCATTGCAAACATAATTTATTTGCAGACGACATGCAAATCTACATCCACACAGACAAATATTCTCTAAATGACGCTGTTGCCAAAATTAACGAGGATCTTGACTCACTAATGACTTGGACAGTTAAATATGGACTGCAATTAAATCCTAGAAAGTCACAATCAATCATTATGGGTCACCAGAGACTATTATCTACAATTAACCTAAACACAGTCTCGCATGTGTCACTAAATGGAGTTCAAATCCCTTATAGTGAGACAGTAAAAATTCTAGGAGTATTTATTGACAACAACTTAAATTGGAATACACAAATAAACCATACATGCAAAACAGTCTTCTCAATAATACATTCATTAAATCGCGTAAGAAATTGTCTGCCATTCGCTCTAAGGAAAATGTTAGTAGAAACACTTGCAATGCCCCATTTTGATTATTGTGACACTCTTTTTACAGACTTAAATATTATTTACACTCAAAGACTTCCACGAGTTCATAATTCTTGCGCACGTTTTATTTGTGGTGTTCGCAAATTTGACCATGTTACGCCGTCCCTGGAACAATTATCGTGGCTTCATCTAAGAGATCGTAGAACTGTCCATTCCTTATCCCTTCTCTATAAAATCCTTCACACATCATCGCCTAAATATTTATCACGCCGCTTCATCAGGCTATCCGACACACATAATCTTGACACTCGATCCCATCAGCACATTGTCCTTTATATCTCTCCTCATGACACTGTATATTATTCATTATCTTTTACGGTCTCACTTACCAAAACATGGAATTCCCTTCCGACCTATGTCAGAGACTGTCAAACTATAACATCCTTCAAAAACAAATTAAAGAATTATTTAATAACAAACTAATTTATACACCTCACTGACAGTATTCTTTTAACAATTAATAAATTAAATTATCTATGAAAATAATATTAAGATTAACAAATATTTTCGATTTGTTTTAAATATTGTACAAACGTAAAATTAGTTTTCTATATCTCATTATTTTTCTTTGTTTTATATATACATTAGACAGGGACAATTTAATATGTCTTGTATACATTTTATTATTAGTTTTAGTCTTAATTTTAACTAACATTAACAAGTTGCATTATAGATCGTAATATAATAGATATTATATTTTTGATCAAATTTTTTATTTAGTATTTAATATTAGAGTTCATTGTGATTGTTATATTCTGATGTAATATATGTTTGCCCTGGTGAGTGGAAGAGAAGGCCACATGGCCTGAACTCCACCAGGCTAAATAAATAAATCTAAAAGAACTCTGAAAAATATTTATATCTGAGTCAGCATCATTCTGAAATTTCTGCTTATATTGAGTTTGCAATACACCACAGTCCCATTTGCAAATTAACACCAATGAGCTACTTTCTTCTTGACTTAAAGTCTTTACAACTTCCTCTAAATGTATCAGCAATCGTATAACAGTGAGATCCAATAATTGTTGTAAATTAATTGCAGCACAAGTACCAGAAACATATAGGGTTCTTTATCCGGATAGTAATGCATTTTTGCCTTTTGTAGTACACTGTAGCAAGGATATATATTTTTATTGGCGTTCTTTATTATTTCATATTGCCTTCTCGAAAGACCGGTTTCGACAAACACGGCCAATGCTCTTAATGCCGCTAATTGCGCTTTGTCTTCCTGAAGACTAAGAGAGTACGCTTTGGAGAACTGGTTATTTCTTTGAGTACTTTACAAGCAACTTTTCCTTCCATAGTTCCTAATTTCACTTGTGCAGCATAAGTCAGGACACACGTGTCTCTACTGCTACGTAAATCCTCTATTTTCCTTATTTTGCTTCTTTCGCTTAAATCTTGAAATGTCTTCGTTGGCCGTCCTGTTCGACTCACTACCTTAGGAATAGTGAATATCCCTTCAAGCCAACCACTATTTTTCTTAAGAAATATATCCCCTTTCTTATGTGCTGCTCTCCATTTTCTTTTCAATTCAGACTTAAAATGTGAAAATTAGTGTTTTATTTACTTTATTTGTTTGTCTGAGTAACTATTATACTGTAAAAGGTAATTTTCCAATAAGTCTATTTTTTCATTAATATTCGGCAAATTTTGCTGTTGCATAATGTTAAACAGCTTTCTTCGAGTCATTATATTGACTTCCGATGACCCTAATACAAAAAACGAGAAATTTAAAATAGAAATAATCACTTAGTAAAAAATAAAATTTTTACTAATGTTTTAATAAACCTATATATAATGGAAAACCGCGCGAATCCGCGGCCAATTTTCAAGAAATCGCTAAAGCCAATACTTCAACCTTTCTATGACACTAAAGGAAAGTGCTCGGAAATACCCGGAAGTAAAACTAAAATACTAAGTTTGTTAAAATTGGCTTCAGAAAATAACGAAAAACATACCTTATTTAAAGAAGCTTTATCTGAATCAAAATAGATATCAAAAGGATAAAAACAATTAAAATATGTTAATACTTACTGGTTTATCACAATCCATAACTATTCACTTAAAAATATAATCCCTAATTGACAATACTCTATGTTGAACATAGGCTTGTACAAAGAGCGCCGAGAAAAAATATTTGCAGTATGAGAGAGATCGTACGGACTCAAGGTAACACTGACTGATAAAAATTGGATACCGTATTATCGGCTGATTATTCAGCTCTGATATGTGCAATTATTTTCCTGTCTAGAATAAATTTCAGAAAATCGACTTTTGGCCGCCTAAATCGGTCAAATACCCCACTGTGTGGCGCCTTGTCCATAATTTTTTCTCCCACTGATTTTATCAGTTTTGCTGAGATCTCATATGAACCTGATGCTTTATACATCTTCAATTTTTCTATCGCCGTTTCAGCCTCTAATGCACTAGGTTCTGTGACTAGCATTTCTGCTAAATTATCCTATTCAATATCCTGTTCTGTATGTACATTTAATAACTGATTAAAGCACCTTTTCTATTTAATATACTCCTGGATTGTGCAATCATATCCCCATTTTCAATCCAAATTATGTTTTTTCTAGCCTGAAACCCTATCTTTTCTATCCTAATTCCCTGACATAATTCTCTAATGTTCCTATTTTTTGCATTCATTTGAAGATCATTAATCTTTTCTCTGGAATATTTCCTCTTTTTACTCTTTAGTAACCTCGTGGTTTCTCGTCTAGTACTACACAATTGCTCTAAATTTACGTATAATAATAATAATAATAATAATAATAATAATAATAATAATAATAATAATAATAATAATAATAATAATAATAATAATAATAGCAGCTTTACTTTACCTGGCAGAGTTGAGGCCTGAAGACCTTTTCTACCGCTCAACCATGTTAAGAAAATACAAAAATTACTGTTACATCTAAATTAAAATAATCAAAATTATTCACCGGTGGTGCGGTACCCGGTCATTAGATTTCATAGATATATCACTGATGATAATCACTATAATCAAACAAAATTCTCTTCGTCTACTAATTCTTATTCATAATTTATAGGATTTTCATCCTTTATATTTTCAAAATCGCTCCTCGGAGAAAGACGGGTGTGCATCCACTGTCTATCCATCTCTTCGTTGGTCTTCTTCGTGTTCTCCTCCCGTCCATTTGTATATATTCTTTAGCTCTTTTTGCAAGTCGGTTGTCTTCCATTCTTTCTATATGACCCTTCTAATAATTTCGTCTATCTAAAATAAATTTGGTTATGTCTTGAATATAACCTTTGATCCGAGGCTTGATCATTGGGACTGCTACAATGTATAAGATACACCTTGTAAGTGGGTTGCTAGCCCATTTTTACAGCGCGTTTATTATACGGAGTTTCCTCCGTAAGTCGATTGCCTTCACCCAGTTCCAGAGCTCAGCCTACACCGTTTTATTTCGGAGTTGTCTCTGCTAGATGAGTTGTCTTGCAGGACTAATGAACCCCATCCGCCCATAAACAAAATCCAAATCCCTTAATTAAAATATGAAAAACAATCAAAATAGGGCTCCACATTACCCGAAATTCCTATTTATATGACATGATAAGATTTGTAAATGCCTGGACGGGATTTGAACCCGGACCACTGGATTGATATCCCAGTGCGCTACTACTTACGTTACCAGGCAAATCTAGTACAAACATTAATTTATATATATCTCCACTGCCATCTAGTAGCAACTATAAGAAGTAAGCAAATCAAAGAGAATATTATATATATATATATATATATATATATACACGTCTTTGCTTGTCCGCGGAATTTTGTACTCGTAACATCGAAACCAAATTTGACGTATAGCAATTATCCAATTAATAAAAAAGTATAACGTCGAGGTTATTAATCAGAAAAATCAGAACATTAGGTGTAGGAGTTGACATCAAATTAAAATTTAAAAGTTGCTAAATATAATTCAATGTTTGACTGCGAAACTCAGTATAAACTTATAAAATAACCCGAAGAAGGTATTTTTTAAAAAATCATCGAAATACAACCATTGAAAGTGGTGGTCTACCTGAAACTAAAAATCGACTCTAACAACAGCATGTTTTGTCTGTCACACTCTTTAATTAACAATATGTATTCTATAATATACATTACTTTAATTTATCTAACATTTTAATAAAGTAATGAAAAAAAATGAATCGGTAGATATTATTTGAATTGGTGTCATATGCAATTTGTTAATAGTTAGGCATGGTTTGTTCTTACTGGAGTCAAACACTTTTAAATAAACTGATCACAGACATTGAGTTCCTCCAATTTGACAAAAGAAATATACATCCATAGTAATTCTGCCCGAGGGCAGGTCTTTCACTGCAATCATAGCATTTTACACGCTTGACCTGTATCTATGTAACTGAATCTTTTAACGCGATTTTCACCCACTTAAAATCATTGGATCGACTTGAAACTTTGCATACTTGTAAAAGACCCGTGACAATATAATAATTTCATATTTTGTTTCTAAAATCATGGCCAGAATCATCAAAAAATAAAAAAAAGTGTCTTTGTATCTATGTAACGGAATTTTTTGAACACGATTTTCACCTACTTAGAAACATTGGATCGACTTGAAACTTTGTATACGTGTAAAGGACCCGTGACAATAAATTAATCCCATATTTGTTTTCTAAAATCCTGGCTAGAATCATCAGAAAATAAAAAAAGGTGTCTATGTAACGGAATTTTTGAACACGATTTTCACCCACTTAGAAACATTGGATCGACTTGCAACTTTGTGTACTTGTAAAGGACTCGTGACAATACATTAATTTCATATTTTGTTTCTAGAATCCTGGCCAGAATCATCACAAAATAAAAAAAAAAATGAAAACTGGTATAATAGTTTACGGACTTGTCGACTTTTTAGTCGATCGTTGTAAGAGCACAGTTGGTGGAGCGGTACGCTCTAGTGGTATATAATTTCTGTAATCCATAGGTCGCTGGTTCAAATCCGGCTGGGAGGTTTTTTTAGAAGAGTATTACTTTCAGCTCATACTACAATAGATTCGAATTTAAAGATATTTACATTTTTATCTTATTCTGTAAAATATTAAAACTAAAAAATAAACAATAAATAATAGTTTTAAAAAACTAAAACAACACGCTTTATTAGAAAACCGAACTAAAAAAATGAAAAATAATTTTAATTTCCAACATGCTTGGGATAAATAATTTTACCATCAAAAGCGTGGGGTGCTTTTTATGATGTTTACATTTTCTTCTTAGAGACTTTACTTTTACCAATATCTGTTTATTATCAAATATATTAATTGATAAAGAGCACCCCACGCTTTTGATGGTAAAATTATTTATCCCAAGCATGTTGGAAATTAAAATTATTTTTCATTTCTTTAGTTCGGTTTTCTAATAAAGCGCGTTGTTTTAGTTTTTTAAAACTATCATTTATTTATGCAATGCTTTGCAGTTTTACTACGGAATTATAGGTGAGGAAGGCAGCACGCTTCCTCGAGTCTACAGCGGTGGACACAAGAAATATTTACTTCTTTAACAAATTTCATATCTTCCTACGCCCATTTAATCTACTGAAATTCTCCTGCACATCTCTCTGTCATCCCAATCTCCATCGTCCAATCCTTTTTCCCCTTATGCATGCACAAAAAAATACCATCAATTCACTTTTTTGTCGTCCTCTTCTTCTACCAACTGGCACCCATTCTAGTATTCTTCTTGGGATCTGTCTTCATGGCCGCGCAGGCATGAGCTCTCTATACACCCTATCCTGAACTAATGTTTTCCAATCATTCCCTACATAATCAACTTTCCTCAAATCATGGATGTTATTCTCCCACCTCATTCTTTGTCTACCAACTGGGTGTTTTCCTTATCGTTTTCTTACAAGAAGCTTCCATTCACCTCCCACATGCCCTGCATATCGCAATGTACCACACTTAATTGTTCTTATTATATCTGGCTTCCTTTACATATAATGTGCTCACTATTATGTAGTTATCTCCATTCACCTGCCTGTTCATCTTTTTGGCCCAAAAGTTTTCCTAAGAACTTTATTTTCAAATACTCGTAATCTCCTTTCCTCCCTTAAAGTAAGAGTCCATGTTTCACATCCATATAATATAACTGGGAGAATAACAGTTTTGTATATTTTCAGTATAACGTTTCTTGAGATAGGACGACATTAGTCCCTATAATGATAATAGTATCGATTTCCAAATGAAGCCTATGTTTAATTTCTTTGTGCATCTCATTCCTATTTGTAATAATTGTTCCTAGAAAATTAAAATCAGCAATTTCTTCAAAATTGCCTTCATTTGTCACTATATGTCCATTTACATTATATAATGCATTTCTTTGTCTGAAAATATATTTAGTTCTATTGTTGTTTACTTCCAGATCAAATTCCTTAGTGTTATTCAATAGAGGTGTGCGTGTTGTCCCTTATTAATATGATTTTCATAAATATTCATTTTATTTAACATTCGTATCAGCTGTTTCAATACGCTTTCTTCATCCGACGAATGTCATAAATAAATGTTGTGTTTATGTGTATACTCAAATATGTAAACAAGCAATGCAATATAAGCAGAAGATTAATGAATTATATAGCATTGTATAAAATACATATTTTATAAATATAACAGAGTTGAGTCATTTAGATTTAATTGGGAATTTAATAAATTAATACTTTTATATAAGTTATATATTTCTAAAAGATCTAGTTTTTTTCCCTTTGCTACTAACACGTAAAACTTTAAAATCTGAATTAATAGTACATTAAAATGCAAGGTTGCGGTGAGTGCGTAGTGGCGCTAGTGAGCTCAACAAGTCTCCGTAGGAAAAAGTTATGTGGCTAGTAGAGTTCTAGCATAGTAACACGAGTGCAACGAAAAATCAGAATAGTGCAGCAACGATAACCTACATCACGAATGAACGCGTTAAAGATGTACACGAAGCATTTACAAGAAACAGCAGGAAATGGTAATGTTATTTGTTACTCGCTCTTCACTTGTTCTCTAAATTCCCATTTGTTTCACTGACTGAAGTATACGCACTTATTAGATAATAGTTATTTAGACAACTAGTTACAAAAGGAGAGGTTTAGTAACGAGATGCTCAAGTTAGAACACGACCGAAGGGAGTACTAAATCTAATGTAAAGTCTTGTCTACAATATTTTATCTACGTTCAGAGAATTTTAGTATATTTAGCATATTAACGAAATTTATTTATTACGATAACGTTATGTTTAGAGAAAGAATAATGTGGGGCTTCGGAGACAAAAAAGAAACGATAATTCAACAAACGATGTTGTTATATTCGGCAATTTTGGCTGCTAGTTTCATATATGAATTTAAAGTAAAAATGCGCGGAGAAGGTGATTTTCATGGTGCATCAGGAAAAATTTTAAAAGCAGTCCAAGATGCAACTATTAGTAATACTTCCAGAAAAGTCAAGGAAAGTCTATTTATATAGACATACTAGATCATCATTAAAGTGTATTTTACGTTTTTTGAACCTGTATTTTGTGTTCTAATAGCGTGTTTTATGCCAGAATATAAAGTATAGGTTTTGTTGCTTAGTAAGTACTAATTAAAGCGTCCCATGTTGTTATAATATCAGATAAACAATTATTTTTTAAGTAATCCCACGACAGGCCTCAGGAGGCCCTTGGGGTAGTAGGATGTTAAGGCTCCCACTTTTCTAGACAATCGGCACTTTATGTCAGCCGGGTTGTCAACCCTGCGTGACGGCCGCCTTTACCCCCAGAACAAGTGTCTGGTACTCATTTCCGTTAGAGGCTGAGTCGACCCCAGGGCCATAGTGCCGCCAGAGGGTTTGGGTCAGTTTAAAAATCCTGACCCCAACGGGACTTGAACCCTTGACCCTCCGGCTTGTAGCTCAGTGCCTTAACCACTACGCTACGGCGTGCCCCCGATAAACAATTATTACATTTTTTATTATGCTTTCATTTTTCTCCATGATAGTTTAACCTCTCATCTTGTAGGTACTTTTCATGTGCTCCACGCCGCCCAGGCCTTACAGCGTCACGACCTGCGGGAAAGGGATTTTAAAATTTTGACCATAAAAGGACATGGAAGGTCTCTCTGAATGAGTGATCAGGTGAATCCAGTGCCTCCTCCGAGACAATCTTAATAATACTTAGGACGAAACACACATTCATATTAAACATGGCGAATATGATAATGATGGCTAGATAATGTTCGGAGACCTCTTGGGTCTTGAAGTTTCCTGACGTTATTTTCAGAGGTTAGGCGAACACGAAGAACGTTAGACGATGTTATGATCAACCGATTAAGCATAATTGAGATTTTGATCTGTTATACTGTTTCATGAAGTAAGTATACACACATTTTTAGCACCAAATCTTTAAATATAGTCCTATTATTAAAGAAAAATATAAACGCGATCAGTCCTATCAGAGATTCTATGTTTATGAAACCAGATCTTCATCAATACTATTCTAAATTTTACATCATGCAGCTAAGCGCCAAATGTTCCCGCTCTTAGATTGTTGATGCATAACTGTCAAACAGGGGAAATAACTTTAACATCCATTATTGTTTTTTTTTGGTGCTACAACAAATACACTGCTCAAAAAAAAAATTAGGGGATATTGTAGAATAACCTATTAAGACTATGTTTTTTGGAATAGTATTAGATGCAATCACTTTCTATTACTCCAAGATAATGTAAATAAGAGTTTGAAGTTGTTACGTAACCTCGGTACCACACCAGAGGGCAGTGTCTGTACTGTTGATGTGAAAGGGTGGTGTGGGGGTGAATGTTTTGTTGCTGTTTTTAAATCCAGTCCAGTTTTCAGTTAGTGAATGACTTGCCTTAGGGACAGTGATGTCTCGGCAATGTGATTTACCTGAACCAATGGCTTGGAGGGCCATAGGAAGGATGGAACCTGGACAGACACAACAAGAGGTGGCACAAGCCATTGGGGTGTCTCAAAGCGTGATCTCCAGGCTTTGGAATCATTTTCAAAGAACATACTGTTCACAGAAGAGCCGGACAAGGTCGACCAAGGGCAACAACAGCAAGGGATGACCGTTACCTCTTGTTAACAGCCTGTCGGAATAGAGAGCAGAATGCAACTCTACTGCGAAATACACTTCAAACAGCAACAGGACGCAGGATGTCAACTCAAACTGTCCCTAATCGACTGCATGGAAGTGGTCTCTATGCCCGTAGGCCCATGGTGTGTACCAGGTTAACTCCACAACACCGTAGAGATCGCAGAAACTGGGCGGAGGAACATCGTGGGTGGAGGCATACTGAATGGAGATCAGTTCTTTTTTCTGATGAGTCGCGATTCAACGTGGAATGTGATAGTCGGCGTGTATTCATCTGGAGAGAAAAAGGGACACGAAACAATCCAGCTTTTGTACGTGAAAGATCCCCATATGGTGGCGGTGGATTGATGGTGTGGGAAGGAGTCAGTAGTGGTGGACGTACGGACCTCTACGTCATCCAAGGTGGTACTTTGACTGCGGTAAGGTGTAGAGATGAGATTCTCCGACCTTTTGTCGTGCCTTATGCTGGTGCCATAGGTGATTCTATTCTTTTTTATGGACGATAATGCACGATGCCACTGAGCGGGCTTGGTGGACGACATGCTGGAAGTGGAGGGTATCGAGCGTATGCAATGGCCAGCTTCCTCCCCGGACTTAAATCCGATTGAGCATGTGTGGGATGCATTAGGCAGGCGCATTGCAGGCAGACCAGCAATCTCCCACAACTGTTCCAGAGCTGCACATTGCTCTTATGGAAGAGTGGCCACGTATCCCCCAAGAACTCATTGCTAACCTCATTGCATCAATGCCATACAGGTTTGAGGCAGTGCTGGCCGTTCGAGGAGACCATACACCATACTAAATAAACATTTTCACCCATGTTAATGTTGCTTTGTTTGTTTGCCATATTCCTAATCAGGGACTCTTTGACATCTGGTGTGGTATAGAGGTTACGTAATGACTTCAAACTCTTGTTTACATTCTTTTGGAGTAATAGAAAGTGATTGCATCTAATACTGTTCCTAAAAACATAGTCTTAATAGGTTATTCTACAATATCCCCTAATTTGTTTGAGCAGTGTAGTAAAGACTGACACAGACTTCAAACATATTTTTCTGGAAGCTTACATATTGGCGCATAGCCGGTTGATGCATAACGTCGTCCAATTTATCATCCAGCGTCTCGACCGGGAATAGAACTCCGGCTCTTTGCGACGATACCTCAAGACCACGGCGATGAATTATACTCAAAGGACAAATATTTGTTTTCACAACAGGTATTAGCTAGATCGTCATTTCAATTTATTCAAAAACATGTGATACATTGTACATTATTTACAATAACACACGTATATACTAGCTCTGACAACATTGTATATAGCACTTCGTCAAATTACTCATTTCCTTGTTTGATTCTAATAAACAAACAATAAAATTAACAATTCATTTACAATTGTACATATTAGTTATTGTTCCAAGTTATGGTATGTTTTGCATCAAATCGCCATAATCATGCCATAAAATTAACATAAGACACAATTATAACATTCGAGAGAAAACAGAGTATATGGTTTGTACATTTCCATAATTCATATACGTTTCCTGCTTATTACCAAAAATGTTAGTGTGGAAAAAATGATATCAAGTGAACTATCAACCGGTCCGTGTGTAAACCTACCTTGAAATTTCTCCCAGAGAAGCGTTGTGATGTACCAAGGCTGTGTACAAAATTAATCTGCCGTTTTAATTGGAAAGTACAGAAACCTATGCCAGGATTCAGCAATGGCAACCCACTGAACGGAACAAGTGGACATCCCGGGTTCGTAGAGCGGAATTAAGTAAGGCGGGGTGCGGCGCGGGTATTAAATACGCTGCAAACAGGAAATCACTAGTAAGAAAGCAAATTATATCACTCCATGCAGGTAGCGAGTCTGCATTTACATTGCTTGCGTGTCCATTGTGTTATCAGAGCAGAATTAAAGATAATTCTTGCAGTGTAGATTGGAGAGGAACAGGTTGCTTGCAATATTTTTCATAAATAATACCACGAGTGATATCCAGTTTATCTGGAGTATTTGGAAACCAAGAGTGATATTTGTTAGGACTATTTAACGAATAAAATTAAGCTATTTACATACAAATCATTATTTAAATATAGTTATTTTAAAATATTTAATATTAATGGCGATGTTTCAAAACAAATTAGAAATATTTATGTTTCATTTCTCCATCCACTGCAATTCAATCATATTATTTATTGCCAAATATAATCGCAATATTGTAAGAATGCACCCTAGTGGAGAAAGAAATGAAACATCAAACTGTATATTATAACCAACATTATAGGCTATTAATTATTTTTTAAGAAAACAACTCAATAAAATCATTATATAAAAACACAATTATTGAACCCACAATTATCAAATGTGTAGTTCGAAGGAATCTGTTAATTATTTGCTATATTCAACGTATTTGTTGGAGAGTATGAGACTGCAAAATAATGTTCAGAATATTAAAAAAGGAGAAGCATTCTTAATTTGGTAAACAGTATTCGATAAATATCGAGGTGAAATACGACTGAGATTGGTTGTAAAACAAAATTCATTGAAACGTGATTGGTCATTGACTCCCATTTGGTGCATGAGTTAAATAGTGCCAGGAAAGATTTTAATTCAGGTTTGTATCCTGAAATATTGGCTGCAATCATCGCTCCGCCCAAATCTTTACAAAAAGGGTTACTTGAAGGTGAAATACATATCTTTATTAAAAGTATTTGTTCTTTCTCTATACTTAACTGTTGGATTGTTCTATATTATCTATTTTTACGTGTTGTTCAAGCTGGAATTTCATGGAACATGCGATATGTTTGTTGTATGCTTGACATAACATTACTTTATGATGAGGTGTGAAGAACTTGTTAACTGGAATACATAATTTTAATTTTGTAACCAACGAGTTCGCAACTAGTGCTGTACTGACACTATAGAGAACTGATATTCAGTGAACTGTTTCCTTCAACTGTATAAACGAAACTAAAATCTACTTGATATATTTCAAAAATACAAATCCCTAAAGAACAGAGTCGCAAATTCCAAAGAAACAAAAAGATAACAAAACATATTTTAGAAACATATTTCTGCAAGTTTTAATATGCAGGTGATTAGTCTAAAATCATTAATCCTAAAAGGGATAAAAATGTATGGCGACATAATTTTCTTTAATACACTTCAGAATAACCCTCACTCCTAATGATAGATTTCGAACTTCATTCTCTTTGCTACACATTTGTAGAGGGCCTATGTCAAGTTTGATTGAGAAAAAAAAAAAAAAGCAAAAGTTGTGTCGGATAAAGGATTAAGATACATGCATTTTACATCATTTCTGTTGTCTGGGAAGTAGGATAGATGGAAGTGTCTTTTTTAAAATAATTTTTACATTTCTCCAGAATTTGTTTATTACTTGAGTGTTTTGAAAATGAACATGTAAATATCGATATGTCGTAAATTATGATTGCAAAATGTATGGGGGAAAATTACGTGAAGTAAGTATATGGCGGGAACATAAATACACATGTTGGTAAACTTGTCGGCAGAGCGAGATGGATAGCATACTAGTACGTAGAACTAGGAGTCCAGGGTTCAAATTCCTGCTCAAACAATTTTTCGTTCTTAAATTAGATTCTATCCAGAATTGGAATGTGTTAATTTAAATAAAAACATCGAAAAAGGAGCGAGATAATCGAAGTAAAATCGAGGATATGAAAATAGTTCAATTCTCTGTTATATTTTTCGCAAAATTAAATTACTTTTTTATCGACTTGGATCCTCGAATACAAGAAAATTAACTCTTACTAATCACATATGACTTTGCATGCTGATGGAATGATAATAAACATATCATCATGTTAATGATACAAGTGATACATGTATATATTGAATTGTTGATTCTAGTGCAAATGACAATCCACAGCAATTCGAAGAAAAATATAACAACGCACATATCATTGTAGCAGAAAGTGAATAACGATATGAGGAATATTATATTCTGTTCCAAGAAAGAGACAATAAAGAGTATACCTGAAAATAGAATGAGAATTTGAGATAGAAATAACGTAAAAAGCGCTATATTAAAAATATGTAACATTGGAATATAACTGTAATAATTTCGAGCTAAGTTCCAGTTGTATTGTAAACAAACTTGCATAAGGTATTACTCCGTCTATTAAGGGAACCCATGGTGCAACTTTTACTCGCCATATGACTGAATCGCGTACGGAATTGTCATCGGTAGAAACATTGTTCTGAGGGATCGTCGTATTTTTTTGGGAAATAAGACTGAATACAAGATAAGATGGTACCAATAATTGGGATTTTCCATTTCTTTTTTATTAATTTATTTATGACAAAATTATAAATGGGCCTACCAAATTAGACGATTACGCTTTTTACAATCATGTCGATACATATATCCTTTATTTAAAATTTTATTAAGATCAGAACATAATGCTCTATTATGCTGTAAAATTTGTTATTTTCACCACATCGTTAATGACTAATGTAGGATATTTGTCACTTAATTATTTGAAATCATTCAAAATAATTTACTTCTCTCCGCTTTCCAAACGATTTATTTCTTCATGTTTTAAGAAATTGTACGGAAAGCGGCCATTATCAAGTATTCTGCAATGCGCGTGCGTAAGAATATAAAAATGCTTATTCAATATATTAGAAGTGTAATTATATATTTAGTGATCTCTAATATAACTTATATAGATATGTGCTAGATAATACATTTTTAATTATTTTATTTCCTTTATTTCAAGTATTAGAGAGCGAATTATTTTCTTTACACGCTTAAAAGTAAAACCATTATTCGACCAATGAAAATGCAGTCATACAACTGGTTTGTTTTTATTACAACTGGGGCTTAGCTCGGAAGAGATATAGTGGGTTCAACATATGCTGAAAACTGAAATATTAACTCATATTGGTATTGAACTTAAAACACTAACCAAAACTAAAAAAAAAATAACCAAAATAACTCAGCTTAACTTTATATGTTTTTATCTCGTATAGCGGAGACCAGTTCCATGGACTTGTGGTAAGAGTTTCTAACTGCAGTTCATGAGGTTCTAGGTTTGATTACCGGTCAGGCTACATGTATGTGGACTCTCCTGGTGTTTCATAAGTAATGCCACGAGTGATTTCTAAATTATCGATAAATTCACGACTCACGAAGTGAGTTTACTCACAAATCATTATTTAACTATAGTTATTTTAAAATATTTATATATTTAATGTAAACGGCGATATTTGAAAACAAATGAAAAACGATAGGTACGCTTCTACTGCTTTTGTTTATCACTGCAACCAGATCATACTATTTATTGCCAAAGGAACGCAATATTGTAAGAATGCTCTCTAGTGGAGAAACAAATGAAACACATCAAACTGTATATTAATTCATTTCTGATGTCGTATGATAATTATATTTTTCTGCATTATTACCTGGAAAAAATACATTTAAGAAAGTGCAAACAGTGGTGTATTTTTTGGGTGGTATAATAAATTGCTACAAATGTTTTTATATTAACTCTTGCAAGCGCTGTGTGTTGACATCTATGCACTATATATATATATATATATGCAATCTGGTAGCCGTATTTCTTATAGACTCAGTCACTGCAAAATAATGGTCAGACTTGTTCAGAATATTAAAAAGGAGGAGCTTTCTTTAATATGGTAAATATAACACTGATAAATATTTCGTGAAATACGACTCTGATTGGTTGTAAAACAGAAATCATTAAAACGTGATTGGTCATTGACTCCCATTTAGGGCATGAGTTAAATAGTCATTGTAATTCATCACCCATGTCGTCTGATATACTAATTTCGCCTTCTAGGAGCCCCAATCTCAGAAGCGGGTTACAATGACACCAATGCCAGGAGAGAATATCAGAAATATGGTAAGATATTCTGGTGGCACTGGACAAAAAAGTGTTTTTGCTAATGTTCGGTCACGGTGGACTAGTGCTTATATTCCCTGATTCTGGTCCCGAAGGTCGCGGGTTCAAACCCGACCGGGATCGATAGATTTTTTATGGAAAAATCCATAGAGCAAGTCCTCCGGGAGAGACTTCAAGCCGTAGGTCCCAAGTCTAAAGATTTTCAGACACGTAGAAGATCCTTGAGCCTGGATAAGGAGGCCTGTAAGCAAAATTTACCGCCCTCAAAGTCCTAGTAATACCTTAGTTGCCTGATACCTCATTGGGTCGGTATGTTGACCACATACCATTCATGACATGTGTGGGCGAATAAGAGTAAATAAATTAACTTGGTCTAGCAACTCCTTACAAAGTACAGGCTAAGGCAGTTACATCATTGTAGTAGTATCGATACTTCTAAAATTCACAATTGGTATTATGTATATATCAGTCGTCCTCAACTAAAATGGATTTCTGTTTAAAAAAACTTTGTCAATTAGTTAGACCATTCTGAACATGTTCCATCTTCCGCATATCATTTGATACCGAATGACATATCGAAGTTGGAACATGCTTCTCGTACGTCATCATGAATTATCGTTAGTAATATAATTATTATTCATAACTAACTCACAGGCACTATCGAACCCATAGGTACATGACCGCACGGACTAAAGGTCTCCATGCATCCCTATCCTGAGCTAATGTTTTCCAATCATTCTGACTTCCATCAAGTCATGATTAATCTTATTCTCTCACCTCATTCTTGGTCCACCAACTGGGCGTTTTCCCTCTGGTTTTCCTACAAGAAGCTTCCATGCACGTCTTTCATTCCTCAGTCGTGCCACATTTCCTGCCCATCGCAGTCTACGAGACTTAACTATTCTTATTCTATGTGGTTTCCTATAAAGACCATTTAATTCACTGTTATGTAGTCTTCTCCATTCATCTGTCGGTTCATCTCTCTTTGGTATAATAGTTATTCATGCAATTATTAATTCTTGGTTATAGAGATGAGCAGCTCTGTGGCGCAAGCGGTTAGACGCTCGCCTCTCACCGCTGGGATCCCGAGATCGAGTCTCGGTCACTCCATGTGGATTTCGTGGTGGACCAAACGGAGTTTGGGCAGGTTTTTCTTGGGGTTTCTCCCGTTTTCTCCTGCCACAATATCGTTCCACCACTTCTCCACACTCATCTCATCCACTTAGTTTGATTTCGTTCTTCTGCCCCTCTGATGGTGCGTCATGTATGGTCGGCCGGCACCCTTGTGATTCACAGATCTCCATACAAGGGGCATCATCTCACGTCATCCCTCGATCCGTTCCAGAGTTGGATACGAGTTGAGAATATCTATATTTATAGAGATGAAATCTTTAAGAGATGTGTTGTTATAATTAAAGCTCAAATTGCTTCTGTTAAAGGGCGGATGATTTCTACGTATTTTCATTAACTGGGCCAACATGGTTCTAACTACTTGACGAAGTTTTTTTTAACATAAATACAATTTAATTCAGGACGACTGATATATCAGGTACTTATTATTAATATAAAAATCGGAAAGAGTAAATTTATTTAACTACCTTAGGTGTACATTTACATATTTGGATAAAGTACACAGAGAAAATAAAATTATTAATTTTAATAAAACCATGGGAATAATAAATTTAGTAATGAAACCTTCGCTAGTCCAGAGAGATACCAGAATACGGTTATACAAAACCTTAGCAAGACCTGAACTTTGCTACGGCAATGAGGCATGGACTTTGAGGAAAGGGCAATAGAGCAGGATAACGTCTGGTGAAATGAGATTCATGAGACACAACAGGATATACCAAATGGGATCACAAATGCAATGATGATATCTTGAAGGAACTGGTCACTGAATATATAAATAGATACCAGAACAACTGGAAGAATAATTTGCGACGAATGGGTTCAGATAGAGTTTCGTTATTGTCCAACGGGCAAGAGATATCTGGGCCGTCCAAGGAAACGCTTGATACAAAATTCATCAGTGAGATCATAATAGGTCTCTAGACCTAAGACTTGGTTGTATGAAGAAGAAGAAGAAGATTTTTAATATTGTAATCCTTAAAATTGTTATTCCACCAGTTATATTATATGAATGCGAAACATGGACTCTTACTTTAAGGGAGGGAAGGAGATTACGAGTATTTGAGAATAAGATTCTTAGGAAAATGTTTGTACCAAAGAGAGATGAACATACAGGTGAATGGAGAAGACTACATAACAGTGAACTACTTGGTCTTTATAGGAAGCCAGATATAATAAGAACAGTTAAGTCCCGTAGACTGCGATGGGCAGAAAATGTGGCACTAAAGATTGAAATATGTGCATGGGAGGTCTTGTAGGAAAACGAGAGGGAAAACGCCCTATTGGTAGACCAAGTAAGAGGTGGGAGAATAATATTAACCACAATTTGAGGGAAGTAGATTATACAGGGAATGATTGGAGAAAATTAGCTCAGGATAGGAGTATATATAGAACTGATGTCTGCGCTGCCATGAACCTACGAGTTCGATAGTGCCAGTGAGTAGTTATGGTATTATTCCAAGATTCATATACTGTCATTTGCGTTAGAATTATCTATCAAATTATCATCTAATCGACGGATTAATGTTAAGGTCTACAAGTTGAAATAGTAATGTATTATCAATGTCCAAATACAAGTTTCAACAGAGCTATTGCAGTGAACCACTGTGGAAGACATGTGTTGCATAGGCTCTCGGCTGCAGAGTTTTCCATGTCGTTGTGATGGAGTATCCAGGAAGGTGGCCGACTTGCACTCGATATTATTGTCTGTATGGTTTGGGGTTCGAGCCAGGACCCTGTGGTTACAAATTCTTCTTCCCCGTTGTAATATTCCTCTTCATGTCGTTCTCCTTTGGGTCTTTTTCTTTTCCTCATGCTATCTTTGTAATGAGGCAGAGGTTTCTTGCGGGATTTATTGTCGTGTCTCGCGGAGACAGGAACGATCGTTGTCTTAGGCGCCAGATGCAGCTCTGCAACACAAATTACATTCAATGCCCCAAGCTGTCATTTCTACATTTCTGGTTTTCTATCCTGGTATTAGAGTAATTTGTAACCAACTTCTGAGGTTGAGTCGCCTGCCCCGATGATATGAGAGTTGATAATGACGGTAATGATTAGGGCAAGGCATTTAATGACCTATAAATTGGTAAAAAATGCAAAATAAAAAATGCATTTATGACCTAAAAAATACAAGAAATGACCAATAAAATAAAAAAAGACGAATAAGAAGTTAAGAATTACCAATAAAAATACTATTAGATTACTGACTTACATAAAATTTAACTTAACATCAAAATATTAAAAGAAAAGTATTAAAAATACATATTAGAGTACCTTTTATGGAAGAAAATCCATTTCAATTACACAATGCACTTTTACAACAATTTTGAATTGCAGTTAACAATCAAAATAGGGGTGGAAGCTAGCATAAGCTCTAAGAAATTGAATAAAATTCCTAGAAGTGGGCAAGTTCATTAAGCACATACCTTGAAAAATAGGGGTAGTAGTTAGCAAAACGCCTACTTAATTCCAAGAAATTGTATTGACAAGGAAAAATACTGAATTATATTAAAAATCTCAAATCAAAGACAAATAATGTCACAGCCTTCCGGAAAAGTGAAAAAAGATGCTCAAAATGACCTAAAAATTGCCAAAAAATGACCTATCCCTAGAAGAGTTAAGAAAATGCAAAAAAATGCCCTAAATAATTGCTTATATTTAATCCGTTTTTTAATGTCACACATTTTCATATATGCAAGCAATGTTTTAACCATCATAAGGAAAAGATGCAAAATCATGAATTGCCTTGCCCTAGTAATGATACCCCAAGAGAGGCCTTAATCCTAAACTTAATATAATGAGGTGAATATGATGATGATGTTTATGATCATATGGTGTTCGAAGATCGAGTTGGGTTTATTTTCTTGACATTTAACTTCAAGGTGAGGAAAACCCCGAAAATATCTCAGCCAGTAACCTTGTCCCGACCGGAAGCATTGTTTGTTGATTTAGCTATATGTAAAAAGGTAAAGACGTAACAGTTAAGTACCTTTTACTCCTATGTTTGTCAACCGATTATCTTGTTTTGTTTAGTAGCTATTGATGAGCTTTAGTTTGTTTCCTTTATTTAGGAGTCTATTCGCCGTACTTCACTCTCCTTATGTCAACAATCTAAATATTTGTACAATACACAATACAGATGTTACGTATATTTTTATATTATTATATAGCAAACTCAACAAATTTCATGATACTGAGGTTAACATATGAAAATTTCTGGTTACAGTCTTATGAATATTAAAGTTACGGATATATGAATGAAATATACAGGGTGTAACAGGACCTCATCGACAAAATTATAAAGATGACTAGATAATACCCGGCGTGCGCTGCTACTCATAAATAAATGTTAATGTGTTTTTACCACCAGCCGTGCACTGTTCGGGAATCTGCTTATCCCGATATTCTTGGCATTAATGAAAGCCAAAAAGGGTTATTGTGAGTTATCCGTAGAAGATAAACATATGCTGTCGCGGACTTTTTTGTAGAGTGTTTTTGAGATATTCAAATCTTTGTACATTAATTTGGTGTATTTGTTATGGTTTAGGCAGCGTGAGCCATTTTATCAAAATAGGGACTTTATTTCACGTTTTTCACTACAAAGGGTGATTTTAAGCGTGAAAGGGTTGAGTATTCCAACTCTCTTATAGCCTATGTTCATCCTCGGAATCTCCTGAACATTTTTCAAAAAAAACCATCTCAATCGGATGAACAGTATGGCAGAGCACGCTTGTCCGGGAATCGGCTTATCCCTATCTTCTAGGCATCAATGAAACACAAAAATGGTTATTGTGAGTTATCCGTAGAAGATAAACATATGCTGTCGCGGACTTTTTTGTAGCGTTTTTGATATATTCAATTCTGTGTACATTAATTTGGTGTATTTGTTATGATTTAGGCAGCGTAAGCCATTTAAGCGTCAAAATAGGGACTTTATTTCACGTTTTTCACTACAAATGGTGATTTTAAGAGGTGAAGGGGTTGAATATGACAACTCTCTTATAGCCTAGTTCATCCCGGGAATCTTCTGAACATTTTTCAAAAAATAAAAACCATCAAAATCGGGTCTACGGAAAATGCCGCGTATAGGATACAAACAAACAAATATACAATCATTGATTTTTATATACGAGTATAAGATGTTCATCCCGGGAATCTTCTGAACATTTCCAAAAAAAAAAAAAAAATCAAACTTGGATCACGGATGGCCGCGCATATAATACGAACAAACAAACAAACATTGATTTTTATATATAAGACAAGGCCACGCAGAGAGGATCATATTTTGTGAAGGAACATGTAATCGCAAAACATGCCGTTTATGAACTATGCGCATGTATCACGGTATACTCGCCACGCACTGGAACCAACCGTTCGTTATTTATCTGTGCCGTCAGCCCTCACTCTGCCGTATCAATATGTACCTGTAGCTTTGGTTTGTTGTTGTTTTGAGAATTTAATCAACATGCGGTACGAGTTGACTAAATTCACAGACATGATTATGTGTTAAGGTGAGACGAGAGAGAGGCTCGCCGCATGTATGAGCAGCGGTATCCCAACAGGAGAATTCCACACTATACATTTGCTGCAATTCATCGACGCCTCTGGGACACGGGGAATCTTCGTCCTCGGGCCGTTGGCGGCGGGAGGCGTAATGTGACGACACCAGATTTTGAGGACGGTGTGATAGAGCGACTTACTGTCAAAACCTTCAGCCAGCATGCTGAATATATTGTTTTTTTATTTATTTAGGAATATTCCACAATACAGTGTTTGTCCTTCAACCCAAAGTGATTTGTCGCCAGAGCGTCTGTCTGAACCATATTCTTCCCTCAAATTTCTAGCTTCCATACTTCTCCTCGCTCCATCTCTCCAACGTTCTCTAGGTGTGCCTCTTCCACTTCTTCCGTTAGCTTTCCAATCAGATATCTTCTTTGGCAATCTATCTTCTTGCATTCTTATGAGGTATCCATACCGTTTCAAACGTTTTTTTCTATTCTTCTATATATTTTTTTAATTAGCATAATTTCCCTTATTGTGCTGTTTCTGACTTTATCCCGTCTTGAAATTCCTGTCGATCGTCTCCAAAAATTCCATTTCTACTGCTAACAGACTGTTAGCTTGTTTTCTACTTACTGTTCAGGTATCGGACCCATGTAATAAAATGCTTTGTAACAGAACTTGAAATATAGGTTTCTTCGTTCTGTATATTATATTTCTATTTCAAAGCACTGAATTCAACATACCAATGATTATTCTTCCATCAGTTATTTCTATCATTATTATATACAAGGATAAAATATGTACCTAATTGGTTTATGTTCTAAAGATAAATTAAAAAAAAACTTACCTTGCAGTCTAATTCCACCCTCTGACTTTCCGAGCGCATTCACAGACGCACACATGTAGCCACCAAAATCGTGTTTCTGCACGTTAAGAATTCTGAGGTTCATATGCATAGAATAATAGTTGATGGGCACTTCTCGTATTTCGTACTTGTTGCTCTCTAGCAGCTTCTCTCCTGAAAACAATCAAGAAACATATATGTATTTGTCGAAGTAAAGATTGTTAAAAATTATCTTTAACCTTTTTAGTCTTGAAGTGGAATTAAGAAAAACACTCGATGGTGCGACAGAACTAGCAGGCCTTTGGTCTACTATCCGCCTGCTGGCCTCACATCCACATGTGTTAATCGCAGATGTAGATGATCATCCAGCAAGTATAGGGGTGACATGTGATCGGCACATCGGGTCCCCCAGCCGTTAAAGTAGGCTTTCTCAATCTGGAGTAGCACCGATCACGTATACTGGCCGAAATGCCATGGGAACATTTCTTCCCCATGGAGACTAGAAGCAACGCACGTCCCGTAGGCATCTTGTCCTAACCACTCGGTTACGATGTGTGGCGGAATTAAAATATATAACAGTAATTTGTGTGTAATGGATTTTTGACCATTGATGTGATCTCGGGATAACGTTGTGGCTAATAAGGAGCCCGTCCTTTGGGAGAAATATCGGGAGATTCTAAGGCCCAAATGATCCTCGAACATCATCTGGCCATCACAATCATCATCCTGTCATATTCCCTTGTTGAGAACTTAATGAATGAATGGCGTGTCTTCTCTTAATGGCGTATCGGAGGTGGCCCTAGCATTGAGCTGATCACTCATCTACGGAAGTCCTCCATGTCTTTGTGTAGTCAAAATGTATGTATGTGATTAAAAAGTAAGTAAAGTAAAGTATTCCCACTACAGGCCTCAGGAGGCCCTTGGGGTAGTGGGAGGTTAAGGCTCCCACTTTTTCTGGACAATCGGCACTTGATGTCAGCCGGGTTGTCAGCCCTGCGTGACGGCCGCCTTTACCCCAGAACAAGCGTCTGGTACTCATTTCCGTTAGAGGCTGAGTCGACCCCAGGGCCATAGTGCCGCCAGAAGGTTTTGGTCAGTTTAAAAATCCTGACCCCACCGGGACTTGAACCCTCGACCTTCCGGCTTGTAGCGAAGTATGTGATTAGGACTTAAAAATGCTCTCCCTGTAAGATCCGGGTGTCGTAGGGCAGGTAAAAAGGAAGAATTAAACTAAGAAGGGAACTTGTCCATCAGACACTAAATTACCCATCTAACTCTAATTTGCCCGTATAACATTAATTTTCATCTACCATTAACTTGTCCAACTAACTCTAATTTATCCATCCAACACTAACTTGCCCATCTAACACTAATTTGCCGATCTAACATTAACTTGTCCATATAACACTAACTACTCCATCTAACACTAACTTGCCCACCTAACACTAATTTGTTCATCTAAAACTGAATTGTCCAACTAACTCGAAGTTGCCCATCTAACACTCACATGCTCATCTATCACCACTTTGCCCAATATAACACTAATTTGTCCACGTAACACTAATTTCCCCATCTAACACTAACATGCCGATCTAACACTAATTTTCATTCTAACGCTAACTTGCCGATCTAACATTAAATTGCCTATCTTACATTAACTTGTCGATCAAACACTAACTTCCCCATCTAACACTAAATTGCTTATCTAACACTAACCTGCCCATATAACACTAAATTGCCCATGTAATACTAATTTGCACACTTACCACTAAATTGCCCAACTGACACTAATTAATCGATATAACATTAACTTGACCATCTAACGCTAACTTGCACATATAACACGAATTTTCTCATCTAACGCTAAATTTGTCCATCTAACACTAATTTGCCCATCTAGTACTAACCTGTTAATCTAATATTAATTTGACCATCTAAAACTAACTTCCCCATCTAACAGTAATATCTTCATCTAACACTAACTTCCCCATTCAACACTAATTTGCCATCTAACACTAACTTCCCCATTCAACACTAATTTGCCATCTAACAGTTGTTTGCCCATCTAGCACTACTTTTTCCATCTAACATTAATCTGCCCATTTGACACAAATCTGCCCATTTGACACAAATCTGCCCATTTGACACAAATCTGCCCATTTGACACAAATTTGCCCATTTGACACAAATTTGCCCATCAACACTATCTTGCCCATCTAACAATAACTAGCTACCCTAACACTAAATAGTCCATCTAACACTAACTTTCCCATCTAACAGTAACTTGCCCACCTAAAATTAACTTGCTCACCTAACAGTAACTTGCCCACCTAACAGTAACTTGCCCACCTAACAGTAACTTGCCCACCTAACAGTAACTTGCCCACGTAACAGTAACTTGCCCACGTAACAGTAACTTGCCCACGTAACAGTAAATTGCCCACGTAACAGTAACTTGCCCACGTAACAGTAAATTGCCCACGTAACAGTAACTTGCCCACGTAACAGTAACTTGCCCACGTAACAGTAACTTGCCCACGTAACAGTAACTTGCCCACGTAACAGTAAATTGCCCACGTAACAGTAACTTGTCCACGTAACAGTAACTTGTCCACGTAACAGTAACTTGTCCACGTAACAGTAACTTGCCCACCTGACAGTAACTTGCCCACCTGACAGTAACTTGCCCACCTGACAGTAACTTGCCCACCTGACAGTAACTTGCCCACCTGACAGTAACTTGCCCACCTGACAGTAACTTGCCCACCTGACAGTAACTTGCCCACCTGACAGTAACTTGCCCACCTGACAGTAACTTGCCCACCTGACAGTAACTTGCCCACCTGACAGTAACTTGCCCACCTGACAGTAACTTGCCCACCTGACAGTAACTTGCCCACGTGACAGTAACTTGCCCACCTAACAGTAACTTGCCCACCTAACAGTAACTTGCTTATCTAACACTAACTTGCTTATTTTCTCACCCTAACTTGCCCACTAATATAGGTGTAATCTTGTGATAGAATCTGCTTATATATTAGCAAACAAGTTGTAATTGGCTCTAGCGGGAACATGTGTTATCACATTGGCCAACACGATGCTAAATGTCACTTGTTCTCCGATCGAATAGTCGCTGGCATAAAATAGCCGTTAGTTTTAAATATTGGTTGGTTAGTTGAAACTAAAAACAGCTGTTGGGTGCAGTCTTCACTTTACCCTTCCTAGAAGTAGAATTAGTCCGCCCAGTCGGACGTGCTTCCTGAGTGAGATTTTCATCTTATTTGTCCTCACCTGTAAGGCATGTATAAGGAAACTTTAAGACCCAAATAGTTCCAACATCATCTGGCCGTCATAATCAATCATATTATATTCGAATTGTTTAATGTTAATGTATGCGTGAATGGTGTTTCTAGCCTTAAATATTGTATTGCCTTGGATGTGGTCCTGGCATTGACCTGATCGCTCATCCAGGGAGGCCCTCCATGTACTTATGTGTGTGATCCAGAGTTTAAAATTCTCTCCCGATAGGCGTGTCCCTTTAAGGGTCAGAGCGTGGGTGACGTAAAAGCAGCAAAGGGAGAGGTTAAAAAAAATAGAGAAAAATCGAAAGAAAGAAATAGGTTAGAATTACTTTAAGTTTTGAAAAACGTAAAATATGATATAGGTTTGTTGAAATAGTAACCTACAACAGTTACTTTGGAATAGGTCTGTGATATTAGATTTGATTTATTCACACTTGCGAGTGGAGTGGGGGTTCTGAGCGAAAGTGGACCAAGTCCATATTTTACTTTTTTTGAGAAAAAGCTGATATAAGGATTAAATCCCACTTGATGTGAAAAACAGGTCAAAAGGCCTAATTTCATGAAGCAGAAGAAGAAGAAGAAGGAAAAAATTCTATAATATAGTGTTCTGTTTTAGGGCAGATCCTTCACTGCAATCATGGCACTTTCATGCTATGCTTTGCAGTTTTACTGGGATTTACCCAAAAATCATATAACCACCACCATCATCATCGTCACCATCATTATCGTTTCACCGGTGTGGAAAGAAACCGGAAACCATCACACCTATAACTCCCTATCAAAGCTGCAAAGTATAGCATGAAAATTCTATGATTGCAGTGAAGGACCTGCACTAGGGCAGAACAATAGAATAGAAGAGATGTGGTAGATTTCCTTTGCTTTCCACAGGCTTAAAATAATACATTTAATTGCAGATGAATAATGAAATACTTTTTACAATGAAAAAGAACAAATACAATACATGGTTCAACACAGCTTTCAACAAGTATTGATATTTTGAACCCAGATTCATATAGAACTATCAATTTTTCAACTTGGACCACTTTTACTCTGAACCCCTCATATAGAAGGGTTATTGTTATGAGCCGTGTTCCGGTAACCACCATATCCATGTGGGTCCAGCTTAAGCTAGCTTGTGTACAGGTGGTCTCAGTCATGCCGGGGATTTCCCCTGACATCCAACACACTTCTTCATTACTATTCTATAATCTAGGGATTATTAATCTCTGTGCTTGTTAATTATAATGAAATTCCCAGGATTAACCTTAATATCGCGCTTTTAAGTGACGTCACAAGTCACCATCTCGTAGTCGCTGTAGTAGGAGGACTCTATTACAGAAGTACAACAATATTTTACAAAAACATCTTACAGGCAACAAGCCGTATGTGCTTTGGCAGTTCAAATCAGTACATCAATGTCTAGAAATAATACAAAACAACTAAAATGTACATACTAATTAGAATTAGTTATGCAAAAATTAAACAACTTTTTAATAAGCTTAGCAGCTGATTATTAGGCAATAGGGAGCAGATACTAAGGTTCAACACACATACTCTATTAAGTAACATTAAGAATTAGGACATCAATAAAACAAATATACGATCACATAAATCTGGTTTTCTTACATGAAGTTTCCATGACCCATTTCATTTTCCATTCGTGCCACTTATCCTGCCCATCGCAGCCTATGAGATTTAACTCATCATCATCATCATCATCACTCCAGGGATTAGGCAATTGCCCGTTCCGACTTCATAATGCATCAGCCTAACGTCTTCTAGGTCTTCCAACATCACGTCTTCCTCTTGCTTGATAATTTCTTGCTAACAATGGATATCTCTCCTTACTCATTCCATCCAT
The DNA here is from genome assembly GCA_030220185.1 of Diploptera punctata. Taxonomy (NCBI): domain Eukaryota; kingdom Metazoa; phylum Arthropoda; class Insecta; order Blattodea; family Blaberidae; genus Diploptera; species Diploptera punctata. The sequence continues at coordinate 1,226,593 of JASPKZ010008348.1, forward strand.
ATGATCAATCCATTTCTGTCTGTAATTCGTGACCTTATCCAATAAAGGCTGTACTTTCAATTCTTCTCTTATATCCTCATTTCTTATTCTATCAAGTCTTGTACATCCTTTAACTTGTCTTAGGAACCTCATCTCCGCCGTCTGTATTCTATCCTTCTGTTTTTTCAGTGGAGCCCAAGTTTCACACCATACAATATTGTGGGAACCGCCATAACATTATACATTTTTATCTTGGTTTCTTTTCTAATTTTATTTTTGAATGTTCTCTGTAATGTTTTATTTATTTATTTTGGAGTCTATATCTCTTTCCACATTGTAGCCAACATCACAGCCCAAATATTTGAAACTAGACACCTGTTCTGTACTTTGATTTTCTAAAATAATTTTGGATCTCACTGGATCTCTTCCTCTAAAAGCCATGGTCTTCGTTTTCCTTACAGAAATCTTTAGATCATATAATTTACATAGAGATTTAACTGTTAATACTATTTTTTATTAATACTTCTAAAATTTATTTGAAGGAGGAAGAGAGCATAAAATGCTGAATAATACCCACAGATCTGGCCCCGTTGTACAAACTATACACAGACTTCAGTACCTAATTGAATGCAGAAGATGAAACTTGATTTTGAAAGGCCTACATTGTTTTAACCACTTGACCAGAAGTTGATTTTGTTGAGGACGACTGCTATATCAGGGGTCTATTTTAATATTTTAACGTTAACTATCATTAACATCATTATCCGTCACGAATAGGCTTTTGTAGACCTATTTCTGCCTTATCTAGCAGTCTTTTAAGAAGTTTCCTGACCGTTGATCCTTTGACTATATATATATATATATATATCGCATAATCATTGTTGGAATTCTTGAATTATCCATTCTTTTTGCATGGTCTAGCCATGTTAATTTATATCTGTTTATTTTTTCTTCTACTGATTCTACTTTTAATTGTTCTAAAATTTGTTCAATCGTTTTTCGATCTAAAAGAGTATATCCTGCTGTTCTTCTAAGAAATTTCATTTTGGTTGCTTTGATTCTGCTTCTGTCTCTTTTTCTTAATGTTCAAATCTCACTTCCGTATAAAAGGGAGGGTAATGATAAGTATTGAATATTTTATTCTTGTGGATTTTTGTAGTAAATTATCTTTTAGAGATATATTACTTTTTATTCCTAAAATTTGTGTAAATTTGGTGATTTTCTTGTTCACATCTTTTTCATTTTAATAACTTATTTCACAACCTAAATAGTAGAAATTTTGTACTTTTCTAGACATTGGCTATTGTGTATTTTCTTACTTCTGATTGGATCTTCTCCTAACAGTAAGAATGCCATTACTCTTGACTTTTGTACTGAAATTTCCACCCCAAAAACTTTTAATATTTTATTTAGTGTATATAGACTTCTTTATAAATTATGCTCTGAATTTGAAATTATAATTTGATCATCTACGAAGAGTAGGGAATTTAATGTTAAGGTATTGGTTATAATGATTCCTGATGTATAGATTAGGTTCCATTTAGAAATGATTTCATTCATGTAAATATTAAATAGTGTTGGTGATAGTGGGCAACCTTGTTATTATCATCAGTACTAATATATCCATCCATAGTAATTCTGCCCGAAGGCAGATCCTTCACTGCAATCATAGCATTTTCATGCTATGCTTGCAGCTTTACTAGGGAATTGTAGGTGCGGTAGCTTCCCGTTGATTTTTACACCGGTGACGGATGATGATGATGATGGCCATATGATTTCGGGGACCGTTTGGGCCTTAACGTTTTCCTGACATTTGTCTTACAGGTGAGGAAAAAACCCCGATAAAAACCTCACCCAGAAAAACTGCCTCGACCGGGGATGGAACCCGGGCCCGCTGCGTGACAAGGCAGCACGCTACCTCGAGACCACAGCGGTGGACAATAAAATATATAATACATAAAATTTAATTTACGTAAATATTCATAAAATAAAATATGGAAGTAACTACCTGGCAGGTGCCGTCCTCCTTCATGTAGGTTAAACTCCTTTAAAACCGTAGACATTTCCGAAAACGCCTTTTGTCGCAGATACTGGCTGTTGTTTTGTTTAATACCATATAAATGGTTATGTGTTCTCATTTAAAATCAAATATTATTTCCTTTAAATTTCCAGTTTTCCTGTATGTTTATGTTTAACGGGCTGGTTGGGACAATACCGGGCGTAATGCTGGGAATTGCCACCAGGTCAATAAGCTCGGGAAAGGAGGAAGCGCGGTCTTTGTTGGTGGGATTTAGCGCCGACTCTGGGACCGAGTGACCCATGGACAATCTGTGAGGTCGTCAGGAGTTGAGCGACCTGACGTACTATAGCTCAGGCTGGACCCACTTCAGCAACCAAACACGTCCCCAGCTGGTGCACTGGGGGAAAGGTCGGTGGATCTGCTAGACAGTCCTCCCGGTCAAGTCCAAGGGACTCGTGAACCATTAGTGGGGTAGGCAAGAGATGAGCGCCTTGCCGTACTATTTGCTCATCTGTTGGAGCTTGCGAGCTCCGTGCTGGCCCACAACAGCTGCAGAAGGCGTCCCTGGGGGCACACCAGGGCTCGGCTCGGACCAGTGCAGAGGGGAGCAACTGTACTGGTTTACGTCGACAAACTATGGGGTCGCCAGCAGATGAGCACCTGGATGTACTAAAAGTCTCACACTGTTGGGCTTGTAGCCCTAGCCGGTCTCACAACGGCTGCAGGACACGTCCCTGGAGGCAGAACAGGGGAATGGTCGGTGGATCTGCGACAGCAGTCCTCCCGGCTAGGCTCATGGAGCCCGTGGACCAACTGTGGGGTCGTCAGGAATGAGCGACCTGATGTACTATGTAGCTCAGCAATTCCCAAGAACTGCAAACTCCAACACCCTCTCCCTGGGGTGTTGGTTTAAGGACCGTGAACTTGAACGTGGACGTGAACATAGGATAGGGAGGACTAGAACTAGGACTTGGGAGTATAGTCATGACGACCGAGGTATCCCAAGGGGTGGACGGATGGGCCTAGATGTATGTTTATGTTTGCCGGATTCCTTTCATTCCGATTACACCGAGTGTGTTATCTATAATGTTGACTTTCGGTATTTCGTCACTAACTCTAATAAAATAGGCCCTCTTTGTCCTGTAAAGATTTGATCGCATGCTCTAGTAGAGAACTGAAACAGTGCATCTCTATCTTTTCAGAATATTCATGAAAACATTTTAAGTTAGTGATTTAGTAAAAGAGTGACACGAGTTAAACATTTTATGTTCTTCTTTTTAATACTCAAGTGATTTACATGAACCTGTAGAACCACTGTTCAAGTATCTCGAGCGGATTTCATGGATGAATATTCTGGGCTTCGATTGGAAAAACAAGAGACAGGATGAAAGTTAATTAAAGTTTTCAAAATTATTAATGGACGGAGGCATTAATCGGAAAAAAAAAACTTTTGTATTGGAGAAATCTTCAGAGCGTATAGAAGACCTACAACTAAATGATGTTAATAAGCTGATGTTGCAGGATTATTAGAAAATAGCGAGGAAATGTTAAAGGCCACCGCGAACATTGTAATGAGAATTGGGGCTGGAAGCACACATCAATGAAACTAAATATATGGTTACACGTAGAAATACATTACATAATGTAAATGTACAGTTAACGACGGATGAGGGAAATTATGAATAAGGGCTGAATTCAAATACATGAAAACAATAATAAATAACAAACATAATCTAGATCCAGAAAAAAAAATTAAACGTATCATGGATTCTAGAAACCTATACTATTATAATAATGCAGGGGTTCTTGTTCCAACGTTTTTTGAAAAAAAAGGCTAAACTACAACTATGAATAAATAAAACTCATATATAAAATTTTCATTCAGCAATTTACATGGTTAAAACATGGAATCTTGCTTTAAAGGACGAAATAACATTACGAGTACTTAAGAATAAAGTTTTAGGAACATTTTTGGACCAACGAAAGATGAACAAACAGATAAATGAAGAAGACTACATAACTGAGCTACACAATCTTATGGTAAATCACATATAATAAGAAGTGTTTAAGTCTCGAATACTAGAATGCGCAGGACATGTGGCACGAATAGGGGAATAAAGAAGAACGTGGAAACATTTTTCCAGAAGGAAAGTTGTCCAATTGGTGGAGGGGGGGGGGAAATTAGATTGGTGAATATGATCAATTATGATTTGAGCAGTGGCGTGCGGTAGTCACAGAAATTGCCCAGCTATACGACGAAAGTGCGTCTTACACTTTATGGCAGAATTATTTGCTATTATTTTATTCAATGACGCTCTTTGACAGCTAAGATAATTAGCATCGCAATTCACATTTGGGCCTGAAATATCAAAAAAGATTGTTCAGAAGCCTCTCTTTCAAGGCTTAAGGTTTTTGCTAACCATAAATCAACGATACAGAATCCACAGATTTATTTTTTTTAAAGGAACCCATACACAGGATTTTTATGGCTTGAAAAATCCAACGACATCGGCAGGGTTTGAACCAGCATAGTCCACTAGGACCAACAATTTTTCAAAATTTCCACAGTTCAGATGAACCAACCACGAGGAATGTCTTGTGTAGAATATTACGTCATGAGGGCTTGTACTATCAGTCCTCAGCGGGATTACTAGTTCCAAGTCTGATGTACAGTGAATGATCAGTAGAAATTAACCACACTGATGTGTGACATATGACTGTTTCTTAATTTGTGGGCGTCTTTGGTTGGATTTTCCCCTCTCGTAACTTGTACCGGCCTTTCATTCACTTGTTCTGCGGACTGTAAGTATAAAATGGAAATAAATTCTCTCACTTTGAGTACAATTAACTAAAATCCAAACAGACACAAAAAAACATTGCAATGTGAAATGGAGTAGTCGATGAGTGAACACAATATATGGTACGTATACAAAACGCAAAATGCAGAGACTTGTTTTAAATTCAACAGAGAATAATTTAGATCGAATTGACAATTTAATAAGTTGTTACTTTTTCTTAATTTATTTATTTTTATAGTTACTAGGAGATCTTGTTTTTTTCCCCTTTTACTACAAATATTTAACTCCTTGAAATCTGAATATAGCCATGAACTTTGTTTGCCATTTGACTTCTCTATTTACATTGCACAGCTTGTCTGCGACATTTGTGTTAACTACACTCATAGAGAGAAATAATTTATTTCATTTTATACTCGGTAGTTATGTGGTGTTCGTCTGATGAAGGCACAGTGCACCTAAAAACAACTTAATCGATTGCTTAATAATATAAGTATTCATGATAGTCATAATTACCTTATTAATTCTTCAAGTCAACAACAAATCAATTAATTAAGAATAATTTTACATTTAAAATCATATATATATATATATATATATATATATATATATAGATAGATAAGACCATGCATACTGCACTAATATATAGATAGGTTCTGAAGAAACGACTTAACGGTAGTTTTCTCAGTAAATACTTGAAATAGAACTCTGAGGACATTTCTCTTGAAATGTGATAAGCCTCCTGTAGGAGATTAAATAAATTAATCCTCCAGAAACAATAATTTTATAAATAGATTACACAAAATAATATAGGCTATATATAACTTTTTTAAAGGAGGTCTAACATTTATTCATATGCTGCATTTAAATTAATAAAGGTACAACAATTACAACTGATAGCGACTATCTGTGTCTATATATACTCGCTATCAGTGTAATGGTTGTACCTTTATTAATTTGAAGGCAGGGTATTATTATATACAGTGTGTCCACAAAGTATTGCTACCAAAACAATGTAACTTAGCTCGTAAAATATTTGAGATAGAGACATGCGGATTTTTGCAACGTATTCTACATCTCTCAAAGTTTTATTTAAATTTGTTGCAGATTGTGATTTGAAAGACAATTACGACACCACAGGAAAATACCTAATGTTTATGGTGGTATGCTGAGTCTGGTAAATCACCAGTACCCCATATCCGAATGTCATGGGGGTTAACATGTCTAGACACAAAGAAACTCGCTTAATCAGAGAACATCACCCTCTGTAGGTACACATTGTCTTCGTCAATTGCGTTCAGCATAGAATCTGCAAATTTCGCACGCCAAGGGAAGTCAGTTGGCAGCGACGCTTGCGTAATTTGCAGTCGCTTATGGTTGAATAAATTCAGTTCCCGTGAAGCATGACAAACCGGTTTTTAGGTCTGAGTTGAAATGCAAGTTGCCCATTGTCTGTAGTTTTTTGACTCACATGTGGTCATCCACTCCGCGGCAAGTCCATTACACTGCCAGTCGCTAGAAAATGTCTCGGCCCATCTAATCATGGATGATTTGGATGGAGGATCTCTTCCATATTGCCGGCGGAAATTTCGCTGAACAGTTACTGGTGATTTACTCAGCAAATGACCATAAACTTTACGCCTTTTGCTGTAGTGTCGTCATTGTCGTTTAAATCACATGCTGCGACAAATGTAAACAGAACTTCGAGAGATGTAGAACACGTTGCAAAAAACCGTATATCTCAATCTCAAATAGTATACGGGCTAAGTTACATTGTTTTGGTAGTAGGACTTTGTGTATAAATAAATATTTATTATTGATGCTTAATTGCTTAAGGGTCTTAGTCAGCCAGGCTTTCAGATAACTTGCGCCCATTTTTAAATGCATAATTACAGGCGTCATAGTGGTACAAAAATATGAGGTTGAAATACTTGACGGTCGTTATTGGAAGGCAGAGCTTAGTTAATAGGATGTTAGCAGGGACAAGGCGTTAAACACAGCGAATAAATGAATACATTATTTTACCTGTGTCTTTGTACCAACTGTTCATGGCTTTGGGCGAGGCTTCCACATCACAGCCGATGTCGACGTTACTTCCAACCGGTGCGGCCACCAGCTGGTTCGATACCTTGATCAGGGGATGAACTGAAATAATAAAAACTCTACAATGTAAAGAACTTTAAATTATAGTGTTCAATACATTTTATGAAACTCAATATGTACGTATCTTCTGAACAGTGTACTTAATGTTCGTGAAATAATTAAGATACAGGAGAATTTGTTTACTCTAACAGTATAACGTCAATAGGTAGTAGTAATAAAATAATAATAATAATTTAATTATTTAGCAGCTGTCACATCTTCTGGCTCAATTTATCTTCCGTCATTCTCCTTCACATTTCTGTCATTAGAATCGCTACTTTTCCCATAATGCTGCTATAAACATCATCAATGCACATTATTTTTGCCAGTCTTTTTTTTTACCAGTATTTTTTGTTGATAATCTGAAGCCTGGCTGGTAATGCAGGGGGGATAGAAAATACACCTCATTAAAAATCCCAGGCTAAAATTACCCGGTTATCACTATATGAAAATGGGCCCCATCTCTGGGTAACGTGAACAGGCAGAGAATCTTGTAAGCTGTGGTGAAAGCAATTTTTATAACTAAAAGGAACAATAGAACAAAAATCATACATTTTTTAAAGGAAATTTCTATGAAAGATATTTGGACCAAATAGAGGAACTGTCAAAGATATTAATCAACCGATGATTAGTGTATCTATCTACCTTCTATTATTATTATTATTATTATTATTATTATTATTATTATTATTATTATTATTATTATTATTATTATTATTACTGTTCTTACATTTCATATCCGAAACTTATTAACCCTATTTCACCTAAAGAACGTATTGTTTTAATACTGATGTGGATTATTAAGTGATACCAAGTTACGGTCTGAAAAGTGTATAAAACTGTTATTCTCCCTGTTTATATTATATGGATGCGAAAAATGGACTCTTACATGAAGGGAGGAGAAAATATTACGCGTGTTAGAACATAAAGTTCTTTGGGAAATGTTTGGGCCAAAGAGAAATGAACAGATAGGCGAATGGAGTGACTACTTAACAGTGAAATACATGATATTTATAGGAAACCAAATATAATTAGAACAGTTAAGGTTATAGTTAGTGTCAAAGTTGTGAGTCTTTTGTAATTTTACCTAAAACTGAAGTATTTTTATGAACTTTATTTATGAAAACGTTAACAAGTATGTAGTTTTTTTCTGTCAAAATCACTTCTGTGATGGGTGGTTCACTTAAACAGGCGGTGTTATTTGCAAGCAAGTTTGTTTAGTGAAATTTTAATTTTGGTATTTTTAATCTGGTTGAGTAGTAGACAAGGCCTTAAGACCTTAACTCTGCCAGGTAAAATAAAGCTATTATTATTATTATTATTATTATTATTATTATTATTATTATTATTATTATTTAGTTTTGGAGGATGGAATGGGATGTATGAAAGGGTGTGAAGAATGTAATTACCTGGGGATCAAAATTAACTAAAAATACACCCAACAAAATAACTTAAAACATGGAATTAAAAAAGGCAGTTCAGTAATAACAAGGTTAAACGGAGTTTTGTTGGATAAAAACATAAGAATAGGAACCAAATTACAAGTTTATAAATCCATAATTGGAAGCACGCTAACATACGGTGCAGAAACACAGGAATCGAATAAAAATTGGAGTTTAAAGCTTATGTCTACCGAAATGGATTGTTTCAGACGCTCAGCTAGATATTCTAAATTGTAAAAAAAATCAGAAATACAGTCATCAGACAACAAATGAAAGTCCAAAATTGAATATTAGATTTTGTGAGTTAAAAACAAATAGAATGGCATGGTCATACACGTAGGATGCCACAGAAAAGATTACCCAGACAAGCTTTGGAATGGATTCCACCTGGGAAAGGAAAGAGAGGTCGACCTAGATTTTTATGGATGGTTGATATAAGAAGAGGTACGAGGGAGATATATATGGAAGAATTGCAATGGGAAGATGGAGAAGAATGGAGAAAGAAGATAAAAATTTAAAAAGCTTTGGGCACAGAAAGATGTTTTATTACATTTTAAACTTTTTATAAATTAATAAATAAGTACATAAATAAATAAAAAATAATAACAACAATAAAAATAATTAATAATAATAATATTATTATTATTATTAATGTTATTATTTTTTCTCTTGAAGTCCCTATCTCATCCATAATAGAATTTAATGTATAATAAAATGTATCATTTATTAAATAATTTTCATGCTCACTAATCCCATATATTCCTAATATAGAGCATCTTATACCAAGAGCATCATCTTAATTATGTTACATTTATTGCTTCCCAATTTTGTGATATATCTCTTATAATATTTCATCTTGGTAAGTATTTAAACCCCGGTTATAGCTCTTTCATTCTTTTTAACATCACTGTAAATATGTACTTAGGACCTAAAACCTCCTGGAGTCAGAGAATATATTTATACATGAAGCAGAAACGTCTACAACTAGGAGATGGATGGACCGACAAAATTGGATATTGGGAATCGGACGATGTCAAATACATTAATCAACCTGTGATCTATTATTATTATTATTATTATTATTATTATTATTATTATTATTATTATTATTATTATTATTATTTATTTATTTATTTTTTAGGATGGAAAAATCCAAGGAGCAAGTTCTCCGGGAGGGACTTTAAGCCGTGGGTCCCGAGGCTGAAGATTTTCAGGCTCGTAAAAGATCCTTAAGTCTGAATGAAAAGGCCTCTAAGCAAAATTTACAGAATTTTCCCGTCCTAGTAGTACCTTGGTTTCCTAGATGTCAGTATGAGGCGGAACGCTGACCACGGATCACTCAAATGACATCTATACGAAAACAAGTGTAACTAAATTAGTATGGTTCAAATTCTTCCCTGTAGGGGGAGAGCGCCTAAATCTCTGTTAAGGGAAAACATGGGCTTACAAGAAGATTAATATTATTATTATTATCGTTATTATTATTATCGTTATTATTATTATTATTATTATTATTATTACTTAACAACCTGTAAAAATTTGTCCGTGGAGTTATATAGTGTAAAATGTGAGGGCAGTATCATATTTCATTAAGGAGATAAAATCTGAAATGGTGAAAGTGGACATAGCCCTGTCTTGTGTTGAAATAATACTCACAGTGTACTTGTACTATGAAGCGTTTACTGACTGGAGGCGGTATTCCGTTGTTCGCGATGCACAAGTAAGCTCCCATGTCAGACCTCTGTACGCTGTTGAGCAGCAATGTCTCCCCGTCGTACATCTTCACAGCTGTCTAACAAAATATAACATATTAATAATTATAACAACAAAACTAACATTCTCAGGACTCTTACTATGTAGGAAAATAAAATGTCATCTAAGTAACTACTATGTAATTAATGCTTAAATTGTTAATATATTATTTTTATATATTTATCTGCGGCCCCTGTTTAAATATTCTCTGCAGTGTCACTGGGAACTTGAATTAGCAAACAATATCTGCATTTAACTTTTTGTTGGGCACTTATAGCCTTTTTCATTTTTCTTATTTACAAATAAATTTTATTTCTTATTTCAGGATTGTTTATGTTATATACACAGGTATCCTCAACCAAAATATGCACTTTTTTCCCTCCACACTTATCAGTCTTGCATGTCTGCTTCTGTCATATTTCTCTTCTTCATGTTGCCTTGAATTCCCTTTATCCTCGTTGGCTTTGGTCTAACACGCTCCCTTTTTCCGGATGTAACTTATCCATTTCAATACTTGTTTGTTTGTTCCTGTGTCTCTTCTTCTCATTATATGCCCATGCCATCTTAATTGGATTTCGTCCATCTCTTGTACAATATCCTTTTCTATATTCATAATATCTCTTAATGTATTATTTTTTTATTTTGTCTAATTTTAATATTCTTGTCGATGTTCTTAAAAATACAAATAAATACTAACAATAATATTATTGCTATTTTTTAACACTTCCAGTTTGAGTTGGTTTGGTTCTAGGTTGTTTATGAATGATTGGAACTATTTTAGAATTAATAAAATGATTTGATTTTTTAATAAACATGATAAATTTTGAAAAAAAAGTCATAATATTTTTTTAGTTAATATAGTGAGTTTCACTCGATCTGCGGCCGATAGCGGGAAAAGTGACTGCAAGCATTGAGTAATCAACTCGCGCTGCCCATGCTGTGTCCACGCTGGTGGCAGCAAGTTGAGTGAAACTCACTGTATTATTACTTATTGTTTAATGAAATCAATATATGTGAAATGTCCACTGCTGTGGTACCAAGGTAGTGTGCTGCCTTCTCACGCAGAGGGTCTGGGTTCGATTCCCGGTTGGGACAAGTTTCCTGGATGATGATTTCCGGGTATTTTCCTCATCTGTAAGGGAACGTTGAGGCCCAAACGGTTCCCGAACATCATCTGGCCATCACTATTATCATAAACATATTCATTACGTTTGGGATTAAAGCTTCTCCTGGCGACGGACTCCTTAGTTTATTTATTTAAGGCGTAGCAGCGCACGCCGGGTATTAGCTAGTTTAATGTATACGGTACTAACACTCGGCATAGCATTTAAATTCGCCATGGTCTATTCCGGGTGCATTGACACCGATGGTTAGTTCCATCCCGCTTCTTAATCCAAGTTGGATTGATCACTTTTCTCCGGAAGTGGAATGAACTTTTAGCTGTATTGAACAATTGGGGATCTGAATTCCAAAACATGTTATGTCCATTTTTTTTTTAATTATCAGGACAAGCATAAAACTATTTAATCTAGTTTTTATTTTAGTTTTTAAATCAGATTCTTTTGTTATGTAAAACATACTAAACGGTATAAGATAAAAGAAACAACCAGGCTGTTGTTTGTCCTTCAAAATCTAATTTTAAAAATCGACTTAGCATGATTTAGCAGCAGAATAATGGAAAAAGTGCAAAATGTAAAAGGAAAATAACGTATAAATTGAATTCTAAATCATATCAACTCCATGGACATAGCATGGTTAGGATTGAAGAATGTTAGTATAACTTAGTATATGGGAAAGAGTGTGATTTAGAGAGACATAGCCTCAGACACCATCATAGCTATGTTGTGTTCAACTCAATTTGTCATATTTTCGAGTTAGCATGTTTTGGAATTCAGGTCCCCAAGTGTTATTTTTCTCCGCTGAATAAATTCTCACAAAAGTTCAATCGAGCAAGTATAACAAACATAAAATATGTCGACGATTTTTATTATTAATTTAACACTTCTCATAGAAGGATAAATTATATTTGAAGAGAAAAATTTTCGCCTAGACCGGGACTCGAACCCGGGACCCTTGGCTTTCCGGGCCAAGTGCTCTACCAACTGAGCTACCGAGGCGAGTTACGGTCTAGACGCAAATTTTTCTCTTATGTACGTTGTAATTCCCTCGCGCCAAATGCTTGAAACCATAGCTTCTATCTTTGCAAATGGCGGCTTCTTAGTTAAGAAGCTTATTCTCTTCAAACATAACATATGTCGTTTGAAAGCTGATTTTGTGTATGTTTTGTTATACTAATTGTTTGACCTCCAAAATCATTAAAAACGTGAGTGATGACATTAGAAACAGATGTATGGCAATTTCCCAAACTTAACATCTGTTTTGTTTTTCTTTTTTATAAATGAGTTATTTTGGATTTGAAAGAAAACTTTTCGGGAATTACGTATTTAGAATCTTCATTTACAAGATAATTATTATTCTTCTTGTAAGCCCGTGTTTTCCCTTAACAGAGATTTAGGCGCTCTCCCCCTACAGGGAAGAATTTGAACCATACTAATTTACTTACACTTGTTTTCGCATAGATGTTACTTGAGTGGTCCGTGGTCAGCGTTCCGCCTCATACTGACATCTAGGAAACAAAGGTAGTACTAGGACGGAAAAATTCGGTAAATTTTGCTTAGAGGCCTTCTCATTCAGGCTTAAGGATCTTTTACGAACCAGAAAATCTTCAGACTCGGGACCCACGGCTTAAAGTCCCTCCCGGAGGACTTGCTCCTTGGATTTTTCCATAGATAATTATTATAATTTTTAAAACATTTCAATTACAAATTTGTAAAACACGGATGCGAATAACTATGACAAAATTAGGTGTGCACCTACCTCATATATGTTAATGGGATCAGAATATAAGTTCTAAAAAAGTATAATACTGAGGAGTATAATAACATAAGGTGTTAGAACTTAAAATCTAGAACAATAAGCTAATTAAACTCTAAAGAAGTCTATTCTTAGAGGTGTTCAGATGAAATTTCTAGAATAGATAAAAATAAAGTGTAATTAAACACAAATTAATAATCAAGCTTCAATTGTAACTATTTCATAAAACAAAATAAATTAAGATGGTATGTAGGGTGATTCATAATTCCTATTACAAACTTCTGGGGGTTGTAGAGGGGACTTAGTAGATAAACATTTGATAAAGAAGCCATGTCCGGAAACGTATCATTTCGATGTAATATAAGTTTGAATATCGAAACACATTGGGTTAATATCGTGTGTCTTGTGTTTCAGAATAAGTATTACAGACACATAGGGGTTGAACTACACCTGTCAAGTTGGAGGAAGATCTTGCACGAATTATGGCGGCAGCAGAAATTTTATTGTGCACATACTAGGTCTTGTGCGGCGTTTCAACAAAATAATGCGTCACAGGTACACTTTGTGCAACGAAAAGTAGGGTTGCCACGTGGAAACACATTTGTAGTACAACAGCTAGATGTCTGTAACATTTATTCTGAAACAGGAGACAAATGATATCAGCCAGTACGTTTGCGGACATGAGTTCCTTATTTACCAAGTCTCCTCTACAACCCCTAGAAGTTTGTAATAGGAATTATGAATAACCCTGTAGACGTATGAGAGCTTCATGTTGAGAAACCAGAAAGAAAACGTCCAGATGGTAGTCCAAGAACGAGATGGGAGAAAAATTTTAACCTTGATTTGAGAGAAATAGATTATACAGGGAATAATTGGAAAACATTAGCTAAGGAGAGGGATGTATGGACAGCTTTTGTCTGCGCGGGCATGAACTTAAGGGTACCGAGTAGTTAGTTACGTTCATGAAAAAAAGACAGATTCACAAGAAAAATAATAGAATCTGTCCTACTTACAATTAACGTGGATTGATGGGGTGTTTTAAGTAGCTTGAAGAAAAAAGGATTGGACGGTACAGATTGGAATGACAGAAAGGTGTCGAGGAGAATGAGAGATTACAAACACACAGATACAAATACACTGTCATTTTTGGTTTCGATAATATGCAATTTCTTAAAAAATGCCACGAGCGATTTCCAATTTATGTAGAGGATTTGGAAATCAAGAGTGACATTTGTTACGACTATTTAACGAATAAAATTAAGCTGTTTACTCACAAATCAGTATTTAAATATTGGAAGAATCTTTATTGTCACCCCATCCTCATAATAATAATTTGATTTAATATTTGCATTCAATAAGCACGTATGTCATATAGTTCACTTTTGCGCTCAATTCGAGACATCAAGTAGTCGCCAGAGATGTGACTAACATTCCATAGAATGATCTCGATACGCAGTTGTTTCAACACTTGCTTGCTTTTACTACTTGTAAAAGTGTATTCACAGTATTACGCAACTTTGCTGACTTAGCATTTCAATTGAATCATTGGTAGTATATGTTCTGTCTCTTTCATATGGGAGACAGTTATCAAATATAAAATTTGTAATTGGACGTCTTGGTATTCGCGTGCAACTTTGATAATCTCGGCGTTGCCAACTTCATACATTAACTTTATAGAACCTTCCAGAAAGTACCGCCCCCAAATAGCTTATATACGATACATTTCCTTTGTGCCTTCAGATGCGGAAAAAACATATCACGAGTAACATCCACGTACCCATCTCCGTGATGACCGCCATGTTAAAATATAAATTAAATTAAATTAAAGTGCAGCAGTGCAAAGTGAAATTTATAAAGCTTACAAGAATTTCAAATTATATAGTGTATAGTAAAGTGCGATTTATATCTGTTTTTTTAACGTAATACATATTTTTATTTCTAATTCTACTATGGAAAGTTTTTTATACAGTCTACTTCTCTCCTGGCCATTAAACGGATCCCAGAACTGGGATTTGACCGCACCAAATATAGTTTATTTAAAATATTTATATAATTAATGTAAACGCCGATGTTTAAAAACAAATCAGAAATGTGTTGTTATGTTTCAATTTTTTATTCTCTGTAACTAGATCATGCTATTGATTGTCAAATATGATGGCAATATTGTAAGAATGTACTTTAATGGAGAAAAAATGAAACACATCAAACTGTAAATTATAACTAATGCTATAGGCTATTAATTTATTTTTTTAGTAAACAACTCTGTAAAACCATTACTTAAAAATACAAATATTGAACACACAGTTATCAAATATATAGTTCAAAGTAACCTGTTCATTATTTGCTATCTATTCAATGTATTTGTTGGAGAGTCAGTAACATCAAAATAATTCTCTGACCTGTTCAAAATATTAAAAAGGAGCACCTATCTTTATCACAAATAATAGTTTAAAAAACTAAAACAGCACGCTTTATTAGAAAACCGAACTCAAAAATGAAAAAGTCTCTAAGAAGAAAATGTAAAAATCATAAAAATCACCCCACGCTTTTGATGGTAAAATTATTTATCCCAAGCATGTTGGAAATTAAAATTATTTTTCATTTTTTTAGTTCGGTTTTCTAATAAAGCGTGTTGTTTTAGTTTTTTAAAACTATTATTTATTTTTTATTTTTTAGTTTTAATATTTTACAGAATAAGAAAAAATGTAATGTCTTTAAATTCGATACTATTGTAGTATGAGCTAAAAGTAATACTCTTCTATAAAAAGAAGTCCTCCCGGCCGGATTTGAACCAGCGATGTATGGAGTACTGAAATTATATACCACTAAGAGTCCACTGCTCTACCAACTGAGCTCCTACAACGATTGACTAAAAAGTCGACAAGTCCGAAAGGTATTATACCAGTTTTCATCTTTTTGATTTTCGGATGATTCTGGCCAGGATTTTAGAAACAAAATATGAAATTATTGTATTGTCACGGGTCCTTTACAAGTGTACGAAGTTTCAAGTCTATCCAATGTTTCTAAGTGGGTGAAAATCGCGTTGAAATATTCCGTTACATTGATAAAAAAACACTTTTTTTATTTTCTGATGATTATGGCCAAGATTTTAGAAAATAAATATGAAATTATTATATTGTCACGGGTCCTCTACAAGTATACAAAGTTTCAAATCGATCCAATGATTTTAAGTGGGCGAAAATCGCGTTGAAAGATTCCGTTACGTAGATAGATAGATAGATACAGGTCAAGCTAATATAAAGCGTGTAAAAAGAGGAGGTAGTAAAGAGAATTCGATAAATAGCGAGGCGAAACATGATTGTAATTGGTTGTAAAGAAAAATTAATTGAAACGTGATTGGTCATTTACTACCATTTAGAGCACAACTTAAACACAAGTTGTAGCTTCAATCATTCATAATTCGCGAAAACTAACCTCTCTTTAAAAATGTTCAGACAAAGGGAAATGTAATATTTTGATGGAAAGTATGTACAGCGCTGTGGTCTCGAGATATCGTGCTGCCTTATCACGCGGCGGGCGTGGGTTCGATCCCCGATCGGGACAAGTTTCCTGGGCGAAGGTTTTTCGTGGTTTTTCCCGACCTGCAAGACAAATGTCAGGAAACTGTAAGATCCAAGCGATCCCGAACACCATCTGGTCATCATAATAATATTCACCTCATTAGATTAAGTTTAGTTTAATATCTCTCCTGGAGCATCATTCCCATCATCATCACCTTTCATATCATCGGGGCAATGCAATCCCGCCTTTGAGGCGTTCCAACCTCAGAAAGAGCTTACAAGTACACAATACCTGAAGAGAATATCGGATATATTGTAATGACGCCTAAAAATGTTTAAAAACTTTAAGCACGCCTTTAATCCACTATTCTAAATGCAAGACATTACATTTTTAATTTTTTTCAATAGTGTGTCTCGGTAGTTTTCTTTAATTATTATTGCAACATGTGATTAGTTCCACGACATGTTTCGAGTGTTAGAAGAAATGCGGTTTAAAAGTATTTTCCTTGCTTCATTCTTAAGGTACAAACCATCACTTCTTAATGCAATGTGTAAATAATGCTAGGAGTTCACAATTTTTATAGAAGATAGAAAAATGAAGTACTTTATAGACTACGAGAACAAGAGGTAGATAACTCGAAAAAGAGAATTTTTTCTCATATTTGCGCATAAAAAGATGTTGTTGTAAAGGATGTAATGCACACCCGCATACACTTTGAATAAATAAGGAAGGAAGTGGGGGATAGTGCAGATATTTGATCCAGATTGTCGTGTTAGGATGGGGAGCTTCAACATCTGGGAATAGGAACACTAGAGTGAGAGAGAGAGAGAGAGAGAGAGAGAGAGAGAGAGAGAGAGAGAGAGAGAGGAGAGAGAGAGAGAGAGAGAGAGAGAGAGAGAGAGATAGATAAGGAGACTACGGTCGGTAAAAAGAAAAATAAGACGGGGAGAAATAGTAGCATCTCGCTTATCTCTTAAATGCGGTGCAGCAAAATATCCGATACCGAAGTGATTATAGACATCTTCCTCCGACACTCCGAAAGCAGACAGAAAGTCTTTCTTTACATCTACAGTGTTGTAACAGACCAATGTTGAGCCTTAACCTCTCCTTTGTTAGGAGTTACTAGACGTAGTCACGCGCCGTAGCCGAGTGGTTAAGGCAAGAAGCCTTGGCACAGAGCTACGGGATTTGCGCTGATTCGAGTCCCCATGACGGACGAAATTTTCCAATGGAATTTCGGCCAGTATGGGACCGGTGCCCACCCAGATTTGTGAGGCATTTGGGTAGCTACAATATGTAGCAACTCCAGGTTGAGAAGACCTGCTGACCACATGTCACCACTACATTAGCTAGACTATTTAACTCGTGTCGCAAATGGTAGTAAATGGCCAATCACGTTTCAATGAATTCTATTTTACACCAATGATAGTCGTGCTTACATAACAAAGAATAAAAATAAGTTAAGTTATTATACTGTCACCATTGATTAATTTTACCTAAAAATATTAAACTGTTATATAAACCTTGACCCCCAAAATATTCATTCCAACCCGCATCAAAAGACTTTAATGAATAATACCTTTATCGATTTCTCTTTATCAGCTCCTGCTTTTGTGATAAAGAAAACTCCTTTTTTTAATATTCTGAACAGGTTAGACCATTATTTTTCTCCAACAAATACATTGAATATAGCAAATAATGAATAGGTTCAGTGATTTTACTGAGATGTTTATTCAAAATATAAATGATTAACCTATAATGTTGATTATAATAGTTTGATGTGTTTCATTATTTCTCCACTATAGTGAATTCTTACAATATTGCGATCCTATTTTGGCAATACATAATATGATCGAGTTGCAGTGAATATACATAATCTCACATTTCTAATTTGTTTTCAAACATCGCCGTTTACATTAACTATATAAATATTTTAAAACACCGGTAAGAATATTCAAATAATTACTTTTTAGTAAACAGCTTAATTTTATTCGTTAAATAGTCCTAACAAATGCCACTCTTGATTTCCAAATTCTCTAGATAAATTCACTCCTCACTTCGTGGGTCGTGAATTTATCGATAATTTGGAAATCACTCGTGGCATTACTTATGATAATGGTCTACCTCTATGATTAACACACGTGGATGTGAGGCCAGTAGCCGGCTGGTAGGCCAAGGACCTTCTAGGCCTCTCGCGCTTGAAAAAAGGAAAGTTAATATAGAGACACTTGCAATGCCCCATTTTGATTGTTGTGATACTCTTTTTTACACACTTAAATATTATTTTCACTCAAAGACTTCAACGTGTTCATAATTCTTATGCACGTTTTATTCGTGGTATTCACAAATTTGACCATGTTACACCGTCCCTGGAACAATAATCGTGGCTTCGTCTAAGAGATATTAGGACTGTCCATTCCCTATCCCTTCTCTATAAATTGCTTCACACATCTTCGCCTAATTATTTATCACGCAGCTTCATTAGACTATCCGACACACATAACCTTGACATTCGATCCCATCAGCACATTGTCCTTTATATCCCTCCTCATTACACACTGTATTATTGACTATATTTTACAGTCTCACTTGCCAAAACATGGAATTCTCCTCATCCCTATGTCAGAGACTGTCAAACTCAAACATCGTTCAAAAACAATCTAAAGTATTATTTAATAAGAAACTAACTTATACCCCTCACTGATAGTATTATTTTAACAATTAATAAATTTAATTATTTATGAAAATAATATTAAAATTAACAAATATTTTCATTTGTTTAAATATTGTATAATCGAAAAATTAGTTTTCTTTATCTCATTATGATTCTTTGTTTTTTATATATATTAGACAGGGACAGTCTATAAATAATTTAATTTATCTTGTTTGAATACATTTTATTATTACTTTTAGTGTTAATCTTAACTATCATTAACATTGTTATATTATAGATCGTAATATATTAGATATTATCTTACTGATCAATTATTCATTTAATATTTAATATTAGAATTAATTGTGATTGTTATATTCTGATGTAATATATGTTTGTCCTGATGAGTGGAAGAGAAGGCCACATGCCCTTAACTCCAGGAGTCTAAATAAATAAATAAGTAAATAAATAATTAAATAAATAAAATAAATAATTAAAATAGTTACGCTTACTTCACAAAGAAGTCATGAATAGTATGAGGTCAACATATCGATCCAATGAGACATCTAGTAGCTAACAAATGTACTCTTAGGATGGAAAAAGTCTGTAAATTTTTTAGAGGCATCTTTGTTCAGGCTTGAGACTTTTTTACGAGCTTCAGTATCTGGACTCAATACTTGAAGTCCCTCTCGGAGGACTTGCTCCTTGGAGTACTTCAATTCTAAGAATTCCATCGACACCGGCTGGGTTTGAACCCGCAACCTTGGGAAACGTAGTTGCTGCATATGAGCCACAATATTATATTACAATGCGAGGTTGGGATGTGGTTTTCACACAGTTTTTAATTTCCGAGATTCTGTAAAACACTTCACAAACGTGTGTTGTATATTATTTTTTGCACGACGATGTTTTGAAATAATGAATAATAGTAAAATAATAACATTCTTGGAAATATTTGCGCTTACTATAAACAACTGAATAACGTTAACAGTGTGGCAAATATTTATACGGTAAATGCCGAAAATAATTTAGTTTAGACTGTAGCATGCCGTGACACCAATTAGGGATACAAATGGAGGCAAGTACGAATTTATTGTTTCATATTGTTTCAAATAAAATTCAGTTAATTTAAAATGCAGTGATTTGTATGTATAATGTATATTAACAATGTATTTTGGACATATTTTAGTACGTAGTATATATATATATATATATATATATATAAAGGGCAGTGGTTTTACTTCCCGCACTTAGTAGGCAATTGTTAATATTACAGTATAGTTATTTAGTTATTTATAGGTTGGATACCCCGAAATTTTGGATATTGAACTTTCAATCATGGTCGCCATTGCTGTAAGTACGACAGAACGCACTATCTCGCAAAAATATAAAGTTGATTTAGACAAATTTGATAAAGTTATCAATGAGACTTGAATAAGAACGGAAATTATTAGTCCCTACATTATACTAGTCGCAGATTTTAATGCCATTGTAGCAGGATTTTTGTTCGTAATATAAATTGGATAACGGAAAATTGACTACATATTGAAATGGAAAGAAACTTGGAGATTTTCCAGCTTTCAGTATATTGAAAATCACCAATTTATTTTTAAAGCATAAATATATTCTCATGGAGTGAAAGAGGAAGTCAATCAGTAATTGACTACATCACCATCACCATTATCTTATCTAGGTTTAGGTGTTTGAGGCAGTTCCTAAGAGATCTCAAGACGTGGTTGGTCAGTCCATCTTAATGTTGGTCTTCTTTTATCTCGGCGTCATTTAGGTTGATATTGCAATGCTAATTTTTAGGAAAGCGAGATGAGTCTGTTCTTTGGACATGTTATAAACAATTTCTTGGATAATCGTGAATTTCTTAAAGTACATTTTGAATTTGCATTTTATCTGTGTTTTTCTTTCCATTTTTCTAAAACCTAGGAGTGGACGTAAAAATCTCATCTGTGCCGCCTGCAATTTTGATTTAATTTTAGGATTTAGTATCCAATTTTAGATGTTTAATTTTAGTGTTGATTTTGCAGTTACATTGTGTAATATCAACTTGGTTATGCTTGACATTTTATAGCCAATTTAATTACATTTTTTAAATAATTATGGAACACCATAGAGGAAACTTTGTTAATATTGTTAATTACTTTCTGCTTTTAAAATCATATTTAGAACTAGAAAGCAAAAGAAGAACGAAATACACAGCAGTGTAATAAAATCTTTATTTAAAGAAGAAAGCAATAAATCCTATATAGAAAAAGATTTGATGAAAGTTACACAAGTATAGATGTCGTTAGTGAATGGAGTGTTGTTAAAAGGACTAGATTTGAAGTCTCAGGAACAAGAACAAAAAATATAAACAAAAGAGAAGAAGAAGACTTAGATATACCTCTTAAGAGCTATGTTCCAGCTGCAATGTAAACAAAACAAATGTATGACTGCATTTTCGTTGGTCTAATAATGGATTTACGCTTAAGAGTGTAGGTCTAAATATTGTAGTTCCTCTCTAACACTCGAAATAAAGGGGATACGTGAGATAATATGGCAATTTCAAAAGTTTCGAATTATACATTAACTAACTATGATAAAAAAACAAAACGCATGTTAAATGAAACAGTAACATCTCCAGTTAACATTATAAGTTCATAGGTGTTCAGTATGAGCGCCGTTTGTTACATGACACACATTCAACCTGTAGGCTAATTCTTCCCTTACATTAATAAGCATGTCTGGATTGATGGGTGGATTGATGACAGCAAAAGGTTCTCGAATCCTGGCTATCAACTCGGGCAGGTTAGCAGGCAATGGAAGTACGTAGACTCTTCTGTCCTTTAGAATACCCCAAAAGAAAAAAATCGCATGGGGTGAGATCCGGTGATCTAGGAGGCCACTGGAGATAAGCCGTGGACCAATCCAGTAATGACAGTGTGGAAGGTCTTACGAAAACGCTTACATATGCGTCCCTACCGTTTAAATTGTTACAGGCTCTAAAGCCTACTGATTATGCTAACTTTGCGCTTGAAATGTTGCAGGAGCAACATTCTCCTCACACGCTCTTAGTCGTCACACAATTTGCCTTTACACAGGGAACCGATCGTTGCGAACAGATTATGCCATCGACGGATGTTGTTGACTTTGGGGGGATCACGATTAAATTGCCTTCGAAACGCACGTTGAACTGTCACAACTGATTTACAACTCTCAAACAGCAAAATGCAAAACGTTTTCTGTTGCATCTTTGTTATTATTGTTGCCATAGAAAGAAAACAAAATAAACCTATCCGATCACTCATGCAACTAAAACTATCTCCTTTCTGTTTCATTTCAGTCTCCACACAACTTTCTACGCCTAATCTGAGTGATAATAGTATTACTTGAAACTACGATATTCTTATATGCACGCACTGCATAATAGCCATATGAATTGAGTATGGAAGAACTAGAAGTAGCATTGAACAAAGCAAACCATAGAAAAGCAGCAGGAATAGACAACATTAACGTAAAACTCTTAAAAATGAAACAGAAGTTATTAGATCTAGCAGTATATGTTGGCGCTTGAGAAAAGATCCATAGGAATGGCTTACTACAATATTAGTTCTAATTTGCAAGAAAGAGGTCGTAACAATTGCAGCAGCTGCAGAATAAGTGTTCTCTTACAACGGACTGTAAACTACATTCAAGAATGATAACTCAACGACTCTAAATAACAGCAGATATTTACTTATGAAATAACAAACTGGATTTAAAAAATACCATTCATGCATAGATAATATAGGTTATTCATAATGCAGGAAATATTTAAAAAATACCGATAATTTAATAGACCAATGCGTTTTAATAGGTTATTCTAAGCCACCAGCGAATATTCAATCGGAGAACAAGTGGCTTTAAGCGTCATATTGGCCATTGTGATTACACATGCTCCCGCTAGAGTCAATTGCCAATATGTTTACGCACATATAAGGGGATTCAATTCCAAGAGTCCACCTACATTAGTGGGAAAGTTAGGGTGATAAAATGAGCAAGTCAGTGTAAGTAGGACAAATTAGTGTTAGTTTGGGCAAGTTAGGATGAGAAAGTGGGGGAGTTAGTACACCAGATTAGTTAAGCATTCACTTGTTTTTAGCGGGTTTTAGTGATATGTTGGCTATACTGTTTGAGCAATGACTAATACACCTTTCATATTGCAAGTGTGGTAATTTTCGGTTACTTTGAGCTCATCTTCTCATATTGTTTTAAGGCATTGCTAATCTTTTCTGGGAAATATCAACATA
The DNA here is from genome assembly GCA_030220185.1 of Diploptera punctata. Classification (NCBI taxonomy): domain Eukaryota; kingdom Metazoa; phylum Arthropoda; class Insecta; order Blattodea; family Blaberidae; genus Diploptera; species Diploptera punctata. The sequence continues at coordinate 1,250,052 of JASPKZ010008348.1, forward strand.
CTTTCTTCTCTTAGGATACTATTTACATACTGAAACAATAAATTGTGTGTTACATCCGTCTTTATTTGAATTTCTGTTGTTAGCATGTTTGCATAGAATCCCATTTTCTTTTTATTATGTCTTAGTTTTTGACGAAGTTAATAGGCCAATATTATTGGAAGTTCTAAATACAAAAAGAAAATTCTTTACATCTATAGCAGTTGTTGAAAGTCTATATAAAGGCATTACTATACAAATTGAAATCCATAATGAAATATGTAATAATTGTATGATTATATGACGACAGTTCAAGGCCCACTACGCTGTTTCCGATACATTTTAATATGTATATGGACAATAAAACTAGACCAGGAAAGCAGTTAACTCTATAGGATATACATTTTTCTTCTTTATTCCAGTTTAACGCCTCACCTTACAGGTACTTTTTACACACCACATGAGCTTTACAGTGGCACGATCTCTCAGAAGACACTAACCACACGAGCTTAAGAGTGACACGATCTCTCAGGAGACACTAACCAGATGAGCCTAAAAGTGACACGATCTCTCAGGAGACACTAACCACATGAGCCTTACAGTGACACGATCTCTCAGGAGACACTAACCACATGAGCCTTACAGTGACACGATCTCTCAGGAGACACTAACCACATGAGCCGTACAGTGACACGATCTCTAAGGGGAGACTAACTACATGAGTCTTTTACTGGTACGATTTATCAGGAAAGACTAACGACATGAACCTTACAGTGTCATGATCTATCATGACAGACATTTTAAACTGTGGATCACACACATACCTTTTTTGACCAATCAATGATATGGAGGTCCTTCCCGAATGAGTGATCAGCTCGATGTCAGAGGTGATTTAAATTAAGGTATGTAATATTGATAACTGTTTTATATATTGACTACCAGGTCCTAATATTATGATCAGATAATCTTTTAAATAATTATTTTGTAATTTAGGTAACGTAATATTAAAAAATTGTTTCATTAAACAAAATTAAATCAATAAAACTATTTTGATAGTTTTCTATGGGTATCTTCTAACTGTAGAAAAAATGCCAATAATACGCCAAGAAGGCAAGTTCATGTACTGAATTATTCATGATATCTAATAAACTATTATTTATTTTATTTTAAATCAATAATAAACTATTGAATTGAGTAGCAAAATAATGTCATCGTTAAATTCCATATGGTGGGATAAGTATATTTGGGAAGACACAAAAAATATATTGGTAAAACATTGATGGAATCTGTTGCAATGTATGGAAGTGAGATATGGACAATCAGTAAGTACTACAATAACAGACTAATAGCTCTAGAAATGAATTTTTTATTCAGACGTGCCAGATAGTTAAAATTAGAACATGTCACAAATAAGGAAATTAGAAACATAATGGAAGCAGAAGAGAGCATAATTTAAAGAATTGAGGAGAAGGAATTTAAGTGGTTAGCACATGTTTTAAGAATGCAAGATGAGCGATGGCCGAAACAACTATATCAATGGATCCGACAAGAAAGAAGAAAAGAGGGAGACCAAAGTTAACATGGAAGGAAAACATGAAGACAGTAATGCAAGCTAGAGGGCTAAGTATTGAAGATGCCCAAGATCGTAGGACGGGAAGACGGCAGCAGCCATAAAAACCCAAAGATAGATATATAGATTTAATAAACTATAATTTTTCAAGGTTTTAATAAGCTCTTAGTTTATGCTGATAGTGTATATTATTGGGCGATAGCGAGGAGATACTAAGGGCTAACGCACACTCTCTATTGAGTAACACAAACAAATTGGGACTAGAAGTAAACATCAATAAAACTAAATTCACACATAGAAATATATTATATAATGAAAATGGACAGCTAATGGCATAAAAGGGAAATTTTGAAGAAGTTGATGAATTAAAATCCTAGGAACAATAATTACAAATAAGAATGGGACGCACAAAGGAATTAAACCTGTGCATAACAGGGATCCTTTTCGTCCCAACTCCTTTAAAGAAATGCTAAACTAAAAAATATAAAACTGTCATTCTCCCAGTTATATGGATGAGAATAACGTGGACTCTTACTTAAAGGAAAGACGAAAGATTGCGAGTATTTCAGAATGAAGTTCTTAGAAAAATGTTTGGACCAAAGACAGATGAACAGACAGGTGGATGGAGAAGACTATATTAACAGTTAGATACATGTTCTTTATAGGAAGCCAGGTATAACAACAACATTTAAGTCTTGTAGACTGCGATAGGCAGGACATGTGACACGAATGGGGAATGAAAGAAGTGTATGGAAGCTTCTTGTAGGACAATCAGAGGGAAAACGCCCAGTTGGTAGACCAAACATGAGGTGGGAGAATAATATTAACCATGATTTGAGGGAAGTAGATTATACAGGGGATGATTGGAAAACATTAGCTCAGGAAAAGGGATGTACGAAGAGCTTATGTCTACACGGCCATGAAGCTACGGGTCGGATAAAGCCAGTGAGTGTGTTAGTTAGTTAGTAAGTTATAATTTTAATTTTGAATTAGAAAAAAATTCAACATTTAAAAGTAGGCCTATGTGTTCTACAAATTTAAGGACTTCAAAAAGAAAGATACTCTGCTGAAAAGTTACAAAGTAACGGCAGTGCTTGCAGTGTTATAGGAAATGAAAACTTGGACATTAACTATAAAGGACCGCCTACAAACACAAACTGCTGAAATTATGTTTCTGAGAGCAGTAGAGGTTATAATTTAATGGAAAAGAAAATAAACTGTCAAATAAGGCAGTAATTAAATATATTTAACTTATATAAAATAGATATTGCATGAAGAACGTATACACTCACATGTAATACGAGCCATACAAAGCTTATATCAAAATTCTAAAATCAAAATTAAATTACCAGATGGAGAAATAACAGAACACATAAACACAAGCAAAGGTGTTCGACAAGGATGTGGACTATCTCCACTCTTATTTAATATATATATTAACAGAATAGTGCAAGAATGGAAACAAACAGTAAATAGTGGAATTTCAATAACTAGGAATAAAATAATTCAAACAATATTATATGCTGATGATCAAATAATATTATCAGATTCCGAAGATAGCTTACAAATAGCAGCGTATCAATTATTCAAAATTGCCAGCAAATATAATATGAAAATTTCCACTTCAAAATCCAAAACAATGGCAATGTGTGGAAAAAAACATATAACGGGTGAAAATTGAGATTGATGGATAAATTATAGAACAAGTGTCAGATTTCTCTTACTTAGGAAGTGTATTTGCAGAGTATAAGAGTGACATTGATTCAAAATTACAAAAATATAATAAAATGAATGGGGTAATACGAAGACATTTTGGTAAACAGATGAGGACAGAGACAAAACTAAGATTACATAACATCACATCAAAAGCTGCTCTAAAATACGGAAGTGGAATTTGGATTTTAAATAAAAGAAACTCTCATAAACTTCAAGTAAGCCAAATGCGCTTCTTACAATCATTGTTAGGAGTTAATAGACTGGATCACCAAAGGAACACTATTATCAGAGGAAAACTTGGAGTAACAAGTTTAAATGAAGATATACAAAGATACCAACAAGAATGGAAAAATCATCTGAGGAGAATGGCAAGAAATAGACTTCCAAAATTGGCATTCCAATATACCCCAACTGGACATAGGGACCAAGGAAGACCAAAACATCGGTGGAAAGATCAAGACCATCTTCGCTAGGTTTACCGTACAAGCCACATGGCCTAAAACGAATTTGTTCATGATGATGATGATGATGAAAAATAGTTGAATATAGGATAAAATGGACAGGCAAGTTTTTACCCGCTACCAATATATTATGTCAAAAAACAGGCATTATTATACAACGCTAAAAGACGGAGTAGTTAGGGTCAAAATGAATGGTTTAATGGTTATATTATTATTATTATTATTATTATTATTATTATTATTATTATTATTATTATTATTATTATTGTAATTATAACAATACAATTATTGTGGAATGGCGGATTCCAGTTAAGGAACCGTTAAAAAACCACAAGGAGCGAATGTACTTTATATCAATTGAATCAGATAGGTTCAAAATTATAACAATGTGAAAATAATATTTATTAAAAAATCACTTAATCAAGAATTTAGGTTTATTCCACTTTCCTGTATATTTAAATTTGCAGGTAAAAAAAAAAACCCACGACAGACCTTCGCTATGTAAACTTGCCCGACCAGGGCGCGAACGCAGGCCCGTTGCGTGGATAAGGCAGCACGATACCCCTCGAGACCAGAGCGCTGGAAAAATATTACATTTTCCTTGTCTGAGCTTTCATTAATAAAAGATGTTAGTTTTTGCGAATTACGATAACATGAAGCTACTGACTGTTTAAAACTCGTGCTCCAAGTGTAGTCAAGTCCATCACGTTACAATTATCTTGTTTTACAACCAATTACAATCATGTTTCATTTCGCTGTTTATCGAACTCTATTTAACACCTCCTCTTTTTTGTGATAAAGAAAAGCTCCTCCTTTTTAATATTTTGAACATGTCCGAGCATCACTTTGGAATTACTGACACTCACTAAAAATACATTTGAATTGGTGGGCACATAATGAACAGATTCCATCGAACTACAATATGATAACTGTGTGGTCAATATTTCACTTTTTAATAATGATTTTTTACCCGTGTTGTTACATTAAATTAATAGATTAATAGCCCACAAATTTGTTATAAAATATACAGTTTGAGCCTGAACGTACGTCACGTGCCTCAACATTCAACAGCTTCGCGATTCGTCCGCCTGCGCAGAATTACATGATGAGGGGCGCTTACGTCGGATCACGTGATGTCAATTGATGTTACTCCTCCTCTCGGAGCAGGTTCGAGGCCTCATTCAGGTGTCTTTCAGTGTTAGAGCAAACATGGTTGAGTACAACTTTTTTCTGATACACATACATGATCTTTTCTTATGGCGAAGCTCGAGATAATGGAAGAGCTGCTCGTCGCGTCGTCTTTATCAAGATCGTTTTTTCCACAACGTCGACGACTCAATCGCATACCCTTTTCGCCATAATTACGAAACACACTACTAAAACAGATGCACTTTCACCGCCCGCAGGAATTACATGTGGTGCTCCCAAGAAAATGCCACACTCCCGAATTGGAAGAGGTCGTACTGCATCAAGTTGAAAGGAACCCGTCAACGAGTACACGAGCATTTGCGCGTAATGGATGTTCATCATAGCACCGCTGGAATATTATGCATGAACAACAAGTACATGCATACTACCTCCAATGGTACATTAACTAGCGACAGCCGATTGTACTCCACGAGTTGAGTTTCTGTACGTGGTTTCTCCACCGCTGCACCAACGGGCCTCTATTTCCACGGCGCATTCTCTTCGCAGATGAAAGTGCATTTACTAAGGTATGGTGGACTCAAGTTTCACGAAAACAGCCATGTCTGGGCAGACGAAAACACTCATGCAGCGCATGTTCCAGGGATTTCACACAGATTTTTCAATTAATGTGTGGGCAGGTATTGCGAATGACCATGTGATTGAACCGTACAATGCTTCCATCCATGCTAACAGGTCCCATCTACGTGATCTTCCTATAAGAAGTATTGGATGTGTTGCTGGATTACTGTGTCATTGAACGTCTAACAAGACATGTGTTTTCAGCATGACGGCGCACGCCTTCAATTTTTCACTTCATGTTCGGGAAAATCTGGACTGATGACTTCGATCAAAGATGGATAGGCTTAGGTGGTCCAATTGCATGGCCTCCACGATCAACAGATTTGACTCCATTGGACATCTTTCCTGTGGGATTGTATGAAGAGTTCGGTGTATGACATTCCTGTAGAGACAGAAGAAGATCTGGTGTGCACGAGTTGTGGTCGCTGCAGCTGAGATTGCAGATACACCAAGTGTGATAGAGCATGTTTACCAAAACATCATTAATGGGTACAATGTGGTGCAACGAAGTTGCTGGTGGCCACATCGAACCCCACTTGTAGTGGAATCTGAATATTAACCATAATTTCATAAGGACGAAAACAGTTTAACTGTAAACAAAAGTGTTTGTGAAAATAATTCATTTTTAATTTTGTTTCTTTGGTTATTAATTAGTTGAATTGTAAAACAAGTAATGTACTGTGGCACGCCTGATAATAATTTACTTGTAAAAGTGGTCTCATTTAAAACATGTTTTCAAACGGTTGTAGAACGGAAACGGTAAGTTTCCGGACATGGTTTCCAATTCTTAATATTATGAACTCGGTCCCCTCTACAAATCTAAGAAGTTTGTAAGGGGAATTTAAGAGCACTGTGCATTAGAAAAAATTGGAATGGACATTTTCAACGCAAAATGCAAACTGCTATAGAAAGGTGTGCAAAGGATTGAAGTCGGCAAGACGCAAGGAAATATGTTGGATCAAAGGTGACATAGAGGAGGTTAGTTACAAGTGAGTTGGATGCAATGGGTAAACATTGGAATCAGGTAAAACCTTTGGGAAGAAGTAGAACTAAATGGAAGCCCTTTATTAAGACCTTATGCTCCAATTAGGACAAAATGATATGATGCTGATAATGGTGATTAATGAATGTTCGTGTATTGTTATTTGCAAAATCGATGTTCCACTTCACATCCGACTTAAATTTTAAAAAGCAACACGCAAAAAATCACAGTAACCTTAATAAGGTCTCTTCACACTATTATTGTTATATTTCTTTTTTATCTGCCGTATATTATTATTTAGGTTGAATTTCGGCTGCTTAGCTTTTGAAATGTAATGTACAGTAAAATTTACGGTTATTGACGTTTATTAAACTTGATGTAGCTCTTAACAATGAATGACGTCACTAGTTAAACATTTCGTGAGTGTTTACAAACTGGCGTTCGTAAAACAATGTGCATTTCTTGCATTTACGTCACTGTAATTAACATTTATATCAAGATGATGCATTTTGAGTTAGATTTGATTGATTTCTTGCATTTGAGCAGCAGTCTCATTTGGTGTTTCATTGGTTTCAACAACTCTAAAAGTGCTTGTCTTTGTTGTGTATTAGTTGCATTTCTCCAGGAGAGTAATCCTGTGATAGTGTTTTAGTGAGGATTAGCGGAGACATGTTGTTCGGCCCTTTTGCATGTGTTGGACGTTTATGTCATGAAGTGTTTTGTTGTGTGTTTGTCATTGAAGTTAGTAAAGTTATGCGGCCCTTTTGCATGTGTTGGGCGTTTATGTCATGAAGTGTTTTGTTGTGTGTTTGTCATTGAAGTTAGTAAAGTTATGGATGTGTTTAGTAGATTTGTGCCTTCAAGTATTTTTTGTATTAGTAGTAGTAAAGTTCGTAACTGGTATGTGTTTGCATTGTTGGTTTCCTTTGAGTTATGGTGTGTTGGGTTTTAGTGAACGTGATGCGGTAAGAGGTGTGTTTTATTTGTCTCTTAGTGATATTGAGTTGGAATGTGGTGAGGTTTAAATGGATTGTGCTCTTGTGTTTTTGCATTTGACGTACGCTAGGTACTGTGTGTAAATGGCTGCGAGTTTAGGGGTGATAGTCCCAATTCGGAATGGTCTACACACAACCAATCTAAATATTTCATTATTTAGTACAACTAAGATTGAACCAAATCGTTTGGATGATTAGTGAATAAATAATTGTATTTCAAAGTGAACTAAGAATTTACAAATAAAGTAAAATATCCTTATTCATGGTTCCCTTATTCGCGTTTTCATTATTCGAGGGTTAAAAAATTGCAACACAATTCCTGTATTCGCGGCTAAAAAAAATTATTCGCGGACTCAGTCGGTACATTAGAAGGATTAGTATCCTTTATTAACGCATCAGCAACTTTTTTTTACTGGAGAGACATGTCAAAGTGACGTTTACAAAGAGCGATTAAAAAATGGACAAATTAATATCAAAGAAAAACAAACCTTATTGTTAATAAACCTAAAGTTCGTTGTTAAAAGCTACCGATATGAGATGTCCGTTGATAAATGCCGCTCTCTCTACAATCGGTATTTTATTGATTCAACTTGTCATTCGTTACAATAATTTTGATCGAATAACACGTGTCTCTTCGGCTTTGTTCCCAATTTATAGTGTTGAGAAAAAGAAAATTATTTCCGAAGAGGAAACACGTAGTGCTATCCCTTAAAGTAAAAATATAAATACTTCACCGTTCATGAGTTGGCAAGTTGTTTGTATCTATATAACGCTGTTTCAATGTTAATGACTCAACTGAACTATTCGTAAAGAAATCTGAAGACAAATAAGGAATTCTATTGCTGAATTCACAGCTGAATATCGATCAGAATTCAAAGACCTTTTAAAAGCTGCAAAACAGAGACACGTACTAAGTTCTTTAAGCCCTTGCTGAACCTGACAGTAATACGTACTAGAAACTGTCAAAAATCTCTCAATAATTTATTTTATTTTCATAATTTTTATTTTATTTTAGAAACTTAGAACATATCCCCTATATACCCATACAAATTACCATTCCACATTCGAGGTGTCTGTATTCGCCGACATATTTGCGGAACATATCCCCAGGGAATAAGGAGCTTTTACTGTATATCAGTGACAGATTCTAGGAATTTACCGCTATACTTTTGTTTTGTTAGTTCTGTGTTACTTTGATCTTGTTTCCACGCAGTGCCTGGTGCGACATAAAGCACAAGTTATTAAAATGTTGTTCCTTTACTATTTATTATTCGGACCGAGCTAGAGGAGCGCCAAGATAACGCGCGCTGTAACGACAGAGAAAGAGACAGCGCAATACAGTACGATACAGATGATTTCATGCAGATGTATAAAATGAAAATGTAATATGAAACTGAGATTACAGGAAATATATGATAAATTTACGTAAAATAGAGAATATAATATAATGAAAAGGAAAGGATAAGACCACATGTTATACTGTAGAGAATGTTTTGCTTTGAAATTCAAATTTTAAACCAGAGCATTTAGATTTTAAGTATCGACAGTTTCCTGAAACACTGAACTATGTTGTTTATTCTCGTAGCTTACGTTAATCTCGGTCCCAGTGAATAAACCGTTTCTGGTCTCGCTACAGTTTCCGCGGTTTCGCGGGTTCAAAACCTGTTTGAATCGTTATAATTTCAAAGTAAAGTAACTGAAAAGTTTTGAGTAACTGTTTCGGAAGTTGTGGAATCAAGTTCACAGCATCTGATCTCAAGTGTCGTGGGTTCAAAATCGGTCGAATTCGATGCATTTTTAGAATGAAAAATCCAACATACAAATCCACCTGAAGGGACTTTGGATTATAAGTCCCGACTCTCAAAAATTTTGGGCTACGAGTTTAAAATAAAGCCTGTGAAATAAAGCTTCCTTTGCAAGAAATAACTTAGTAACCTACAATGTGTCTCTTTGAGACGATTGGATAAACAACTGTCACTCGCTGGTATCTGTAGGGACAGAAATGTAACTAAATTAGGGGTTAAGTTCCCCGGTATTGAAGTATTCTTGTCCCACATGAGGATGTATGGGTATCGACAGAAGTTGTTATATCTATATTTCAGACACAAAGTACAGCCGAGAATGTCATGTCGCAGTAGAATGTAATGTGACATGTAATGTACAATAGGTACATGAAGCTCTAGGTCTAGTTGTAAAATACGGTTTTGAGATAACTTTATTAACCCATTCGCCTCAAAAGACGGGGTAGACTCGCCGGCAGTTAAATTACCTTCAACTCAGATGACGAGGTACACTCGCTTTAACTCTCCTGTTATATATTTTGCAATATTTTGTACATCCCTTGGCATGGTAATCTTTTGTTAACATTTATGAATAGTAGAGGAATGTTTTTTGGCTTTCACCCTTATTGTAATCTCAAGTACCGTTACCTTTTGTTTGTTTTGAATGCCTGAAAATAGACAATATAATTTATGGTGACTTAAATCCGGTTTCTGGGGAAATGCATTGAGCATTTAAACCTGAAGCGAATGGGTTAAGTTTAAAATAGCATCCAAATAGTCATAGGACAGCATAAATTCGGCATACAAGGCGACATAGTGTAAGTAAATAAATAAATAAATAAACTATTATACAATATAATTCTGGTGGAAAAACTGCGCTTAATGATATATGGTGTATATATAATCAATATTTACCTAAATATTATCTTATAAATATTTTATTAAATATATTACTATAATTACTTTAGGTAGGCTATTTAACTCGTGTCCCAAATGATAGTCAATGCCCAATCACGTTTCAACGGATTTTATTTTATCACCAATGACAGTCGTGTTTCACCTCGCTCTTTATCGATTTCTCTTTATGAGCTCCTCATTTTGTGATAAAGGAAACTCCTCCATTTTAATATTCTGAACAGCTCAGAACATTATTTCTCTAACAAATACATTGAATACAGCTAATAATGAACAGATTCCTTGATCTTACGGAGTTGTTTACTACAAAATTAAATTAATAAGCTATAATGTTGATTATAATATACAGTTCGATGTGTTTCACTATTTCTCCACTGGGGTGCATTCTTACAATGTTGCGGTCCTATTTGGCAATAAATAATATGATCAAGTTGTAGAGGATATATATAAACTCACATTTCTGATTTGTTTTAAAACATCGCCGTTTACATTAAGTAAATAAATATTTTAAAATACCAGTAACTATATTTAAATAATGACTTTTGCGTAAACAACTTAATTTTATTCGTTAAATAATTATTACTCTTGATTTCCAAATCCTCTAGATAATTTGAAAATCACTCGTGGCATTGTTTATGATAAACTGAATACCAGTACACATTCAGAATAATGTAATACCCATAAAATATTGTTAATTTACGATCCGTGGTAAAATAAGTTTCTTTGGCGCAAGAATCATGAAAGGTAATTAATGAGTGAGCCATATAAGTTTGTTAAAGCATTTCTGAAGGTTCGAGCCACTTGTGTACGCTAGAAAGCATGCACATAGCAAGAAAGGGTTTGCAGCTTCAACAATAGACATCTGAAGTTGTATTAACCACTCTACTCCACGAGAATCCAGTCAAATCAAAAATATCTACTAGCATCGAAAGAATCAGATGTAAACAAGGAAAACGAAACGTTGTAGATGAGACTACGAATGTTACATTTTTGGCAGAGAACTTACGGAGTTTACATCAAAGCTCATGAAACAAATGTAGACTAGCAAAGATTGTAGGAACAGTTACAGATGCTGAGTCCGACTTACAGCCGTCTTTGTACTCGTAAGAACGGGCTTCACTTGATCAGCCGGCAAGGAGCCGTCTGTGTAAGCCAATGTAAGATTTATCCTCCCTGATCCTATAAAAAAAAACACCCTCCAGGATTTGTGTAGTGTGCAAGGCAAGAGGGGAAAAAAGTGAATCGTAGTATGAGTGTGAAAAGTGTCTGGTGGCTTTGCACATCCCTGACTGCTTTCGAGTATACCACACCTCCAAGAACTTCCAAAAAACTGTTGCCATCATTCCCCAACACATCAATAATAATAATAATAATAATAATAATAATAATAATAATAATAATAATAATAATAATAATAATAATAATAATAATAATAATACTAATAATTAATAATAATAATAATAATAATAATAATAATAATAATAATAATAATAATAATGTTTTATTTATTCTGGCAGAGTTAAGGCCATAAGACCTTCTCTTCCACTCAACCAGTACAAATACAAATAAATATATGACAAATATAGATATACACTATACTAATTATAAACAGTTAAAGATACATTAAATGTAGCAATGTAAATTCCATGTATACAAACAACATTTTATACGATAATAACAATAATAATACTTACGATAATAATAATAATAATAATAATAATAATAATAATAATACTAATAATAATAATATAATAATAATAATTATAATAATAACTTAATAGTATAAATATGATTAATTATACAAAAAACACCAATTAATACGAGTATATGTACCTTACACTGGGTAATGATGAAGTCGAGGTTAGAGCAAATACAATAAATAGTAAAGTAAAATTTGTACAAGATTTGTTTCCAAAAAGAAAATTATAATTGTGAAAAAGTGAAGAAGACAAAATATGCTAATTTTCTTAAAATTAAATGGTAAATATGGGTTCCACTAAGGAGGAAAATATTAATAAGTCAATGGGTTGAAAGTAATAATAATTCTTTAAAAATTTGAACGTTTGTCACAAAGAAAATGTTGCTAAGTGGCGGACGTGTAAAATCCTATTTGGATTCGTGACAATTAGACACCCTTGTTTCAATTAACCTACTACTACTCACTGGCAGTATCGAACCCGTAGGTTAATGGCCGCGCGGACATGAGCTATCTATAGATCTCTATCCTAAGCTAATGCTTTCCAATCATTCCCTGTTTAATCTAATTCCCTCAAATCATAGTTAATGTTATTTTCTGACCTCATTCTTGGATTACCGACTGGGCGTTTTCCCAGGTTTTCCTACAAGAAGCTTCCATGCAAGTCTTTCATTCCCCATTCGTGCCACATCAATCGCAGTCTACGAGATTTATTTGTGCTTATTATATCTTGCTTTCTGTAAATACCACTTACACTATTATGCAGTCATTTCCATTTCCATTCCCATTTCTGTTCATCTCTTTTTGGTCCAAAAAGTTTCCTACTAACTTTATTCTCAAATACTCGTAATCTCATTTCCTCCCTTAAAATAAAAGTCCATGTTTCGCATCCATTTAATATAACTGGTAGAATAACAGTCTTTAATTTTCAGTTTAACGCATTTCCAGAATTGGCCTATGTTTAATTTCTTTGTGCATCTCATACTTATTTGTAATTAATGTTCCTAGGTATTTTGAATTCAATCGCTTTCTCAAAACTTCCCTCGTTTGACATTAGCTGTCCATTTCCATTATATAATGCACTTCTATGTGTATATTTAGCTTTATTGATATTTACTTCCAGTCCCAATTTTGTAATGTTTCTCAATAATGTGTGTTGAATTAACCTATTTTTTTTTCGTGAAAACAAAAAGATTTTATTGACAAGTGCGCAAAAAATAACAAATACGTGAGTGACTGACCTTGTTTCTCCCGTCCACCGTCGTGTCGCAGCACGATGTTGTTACCGTCCTCTCTGCGCCACATGACTGCAGGTTCCGGGAGACCCGTTGCTTTGCACCTCAGTCTAACAGAGCCATTCTCAGGAGCCACTCCGCCATCGGGACTGTCATCATTCAATATGTCTGGCGGGATCTTCACGTCCAGGTTACCCATCTGCCATACACGTGAAAGTCGCGTTACTCATTTCAGTGAATTTTGAAGGAAAGAAGCTAATAAGGTTGTTCTCAAGCAAAATATTTATATATCTTCATCGATCCTACCTCATGTTACATCTAAATTATATTAACAATAACAAGAACATAAATATTACATGGAATATCAGTAACATATTTATTCATATTTAAAATATATTTTCTTTAATATAGATATAACGAATGAAATATAAAATGTAGATTATAGAATAAATAGAGAAACATCGGGTAATGTGGACCCTAGTTTTAAATTTGTTTTTCTTTTTTTTAAATTAAGGTATTTGAATTTTGTCTAATTACAATGGCTATCGTTAGTGTTATAACTATGATATAGCATTGTTATTTAATTCAAATATGGAAACATCTTCAGAATTTATATACTCTTTTACATTACAAGGAAGGTCCACTTTAACCTCCATATTCGTGTAAAGTGGACCCCAGAGTCCATCCTTGCCTTTAGACTATTTTAAGTTTATTTATTCTATTAATTTTTTACAGATAGTCACAAATTCATCTGAAAGTATTTATGACTGATCGTAATTAAAAAGCGTTGATATTTATTTAATGTTTTGAAAAAGTATCGTTGATTATAACATTCACACGTCGTTCATCTGCAGACAGGGACAGTCCTTGGGTTTAGGTTAAATTGCAGGCTTTTAAATAAAATTAATTCAGTGTATATCTTTTATATATAGCACCCTTATTAATAAAACCCAACTGGACATAAGGGACCAAGGAATACCAAAACATCGGTGGAAAGATCAAGACCATCTTCGCTAGGTTTACGTACAGGCCACATGGCCTAAAACGAATTTGTTCATGATGATGATGATGATATAATATGTATTTGTGTAAAGTGGACGCAGGTCCACTTTGACCGCCTAGTGGAGGGTCCTCATTAACCGAATTCCTTTGTTATGTTTAATTATTTTATACAGAAGCCATGTCATAATATCAAACCAAATCCGTCAGTATATTAAAACAGCATCTACATAATATATGCATATATATATATATATATATATATATATATATATATATATATATAGAGGAGATTTTTCAACATTTATAATATTCAATAGCAGAGATTAAGAATTAATTCTTAGCTTGAAAAACTTCTAAAATGGTCGTTTTCATAAATATCACAAATAATCCCTTCTTCCCTCAAAGAATAAAATAAACTGATCTTGAACACGTCAAAGCTGATGAGGGGAAGAGGTAAAACATTTCTGTTCGAGGGCAGGGCGAATTAAAGAAGATATTAACAGAGTTCACTCAAACCAAAGGGTCCACATTACCCGAACTTCCTCTACTATTAGGCCTAATGCCATAGAGTAAATTTAGTTATCGCGAGAAAATAATTATTTAACAACATGTAAGTGAGATGCGTATTTATTTGATCTATTGCAATTGTAATTAGGCCTAGGCCTATATATTTTAAGATTCTCCCAAATAACTTAGGCCTATATAGACGGGTGCTAGATAATATCCATCTTTATTCTTGTTATTTATTTTATTTCGAGTGTTATAGACGAAACTAAATTTTTTACATGCCAAAAGGTAAAACCATTATACGACTAATGAAATTGCAGTCATATATCTGGTATTTTACATTACAACTGGAACTTAGCTCGGAAGATGTGTAGGCTATGTATATTCAAGTGTAGGCTTTTTGTAGAATATTACTGTGTATTTATGTAAACATATAATTTTAGCGTTAATTAGTAGGAATGGGCGAGTGATGATTGTGAATGCAATCTTAAATGTTTGTGTTGTCTCGGAAGTGACCTGACAAGTTAACTCAGGAGACTCTCTACGTTCTCATGTACTATCCTTATTTTTATTATTAGAATTAGAATTGTAATTATTATTATTATTATTATCATCATCATCATCATCCAGGCACAATAATAAAGTTATAGTTTATCTATATACCTTACTTTAATCTTTAGTACGGGATGCAGCATAAGTCAGTTAACCGAAAACACAAATATATTATTTTCTGTAGCTTACAACATCTATACAAAAACAACTACCAAAATTGTTCAAAGTGACCTCCATTATTGTTTAAGAAGTAGTGTTTGAAATTATATTATGAAGGTCCTGTATTAAAACCTCAGTTTCAATCAATCTGAATTTTTCTCTTGCAACCATGTGCAGTGATTAACTTATACCGCACCCTGTGTATTATTTCAGCCTTGTTAATCTAAACATTTTATATAGTTTGAATATTTTTACGCGGTCCACTCCTGTTGTCTCGAGGCAGCATGCTGCCCCGGTTGGGACACGATCCTTAGGTGAGGTTTTTGCTGGAATTTTCCTCACTTTTAAGACAAATAGCAAACTTTAAGGCCCAAACGCTCTCCTAACATCATCTGACCATAATTATCACCATTAACATAATCGCCTCATTATATTAAGTTTAGTTTAAGGCCTGTCCTTGCGCAGCATCGCTAATCATCTCATTGGGACAGTGTGGAAAACCTCCTGAGAAACCTCGTCCACGGAACATGTCCCGACTGGGAATCGAAAGCGGGCCCGCTGCGTAACAAGGCAGCATGCTACCTCGAGACCATAGTGGTGGACCATGTAAAAGTAATCAAACTGTATAAAATGTCCAAAACGCGCCCGAACCTCAGAAGTTGGTTACAAGTGCACCATGCTAGGAGAGAATATAGTCCAGTTCTGATAACTGTAGCCGTTTTCTGAAACCAGGAGGGAACATTGCCTGCCGAGTGGGGGAGGGAACTAAGAGCCATGCAAAAACATTTTCTTTTTAATAGTAATAATTATCGTAATAAAATTAATTGTTACAAAAACAACACTATTCTATAACGAACACTTCAAACTTATTAGTCATCGAACCTATTCACTAACACAGAACTAATAGCCCTAGATACATAACTCAACACATAGTAACTATTATGATTTATAATACTGGAAGCACCAGCAACTCGCCGTCCCCTCTTACAGCACCACTCAAATGAGGCTAAAGAAGTCAGAACTACAGAGTAGTAATGGCAACATGGTGGCTTTCATTTAAAATAACACATAACTTACTTACTTGGCTGCGCATAGGGTCGGTGTTAATCTGGCACATGTAGGTACCCGAATCATTCATCTGCACGTTGGTCACGTGAAGTTTCCACGTGTTGTGTCCGTTGTGTGTGACGGATAGCCGTGGGTTGTGCGCCACCATGTGCGTGTGTATTGCCAGGATCGCTTTGGAGTCTGATTTTATCATGCAACCTGCAATGTAAGACAGCATATAATTATAGTTACAATTCCTATGAAGCATCTGACGCATGTGGTTGACGCAGTGCGTATGACGAATTTCACTACCATAATTGAACAGTGTTTAATTCTTCAACCGGCTTGAACGATTATGTCTTTTTCGAGAAAAATACGCTTGAAGTTGAAGTCAATCTTCATTATTTATTGTAGCGTCAAACTACAATACTGGATAGTGCAAGTTATTTTCCTTGTTTGACAATTATGCAACAACAATCTAAGGGCGGGAAAATTGTCGTTTAGCTGCATGATTAATATTTTGGTTAGCATTTATGAAGATCTGGTTTCATAACTGTGTCTTGCAAAATATAGAATTTACATTTTATTTAATAATAAGGCTATATTTAAAGATTTGGCACTAAAAGTGTGCGTACACTTACTTCATGAATCAGTGCAAAAGATGCCATCAAAATATTTTTAATGGCGCTTAACTGTTTGATGCATAACACTGTCCAATTAGTCATCATGAACTGGTCATGCACACGATTCGGAGCATGATTCCTCAGTAGTTGCGGTGGGAGAGAGCACAAGGATATGGAGTTGAGGAAAAGCGTTGACGTCATGTGAATCGTCCCTCCCTCATCAGCTCAGTGGTGGTTAGTGTTCAGATACAATTCATTAGGTACATCAATAATATGAACATTTCATGGTTGGATACGTATATTTTATTACAGAATAACATAATGCTGCATATTTATATTTTTCTAATAAACAATATTATGAAAATATTAACCCAAAGTGTGAAATGGTTTCGTGAATGATTTTATCATTAACGAAACTTCTATCATCAGAACCGCCTACATTCTAAGTTTCTGAAAGTTAGAAAATAAAAAAATATTTATGAGAAGTATACAATAGAACTAAATAAATATTTTTCTTTCTCCCTCGATAGTATTATCTTGGTTCCAATTGAGTAGTTTTTAAAGTTCCTTGTATATTTATTATTATTATTATTATTATTATTATTATTTATTATTATTATTATTTTATAATTGCATGAGAAACATATGTAGACATATAATATATTCTATATAAAACTTAGAAAAAATAATAATATATTGCTATAAACAAGAAGAAAATGGCAAAGGCATCACAATAACTTGCAATACAGATAAGAAATGAATGATCTGCAACAAATAATCAAGATTGCCATACAAACATTCGTGTCAAAACCTGGGAAAATGTAATCTAGATACTAAAGACATGCCGAGAACATGGAACGTGGTTAAAAAAGTAACACGCAAAGCGGATACATACCCCCTCTCATCTTGCCTAACGGGAGAGCCGTCACAGCCCAGGAAAAAACGGAAGCGTTTGCAAATCATCTGGAGCGAACCTTTGTACCTCATGACCCTCCGAATAACCCGCAATTTACAAGGGGAACGGAAACAATGGTCCAAGAATTTCTTAATAGAATACCCAGTAAACAAATCAGGAAAACAAACGTCTCCGAAGTCAATAAATCACCTTCCCGATAGAGAAGCACCTGGCCCTGATGGCATACAAAACATAGTGCTGAAACAATTACCCAACATCAGATATGCATTTTTAGCGAAAATAATAAATGCAATTCGAGATGAAGTATATCCTAAAAGCATGTACAACTGGGCGTATAATACTACTCCCCAAACCTGGAAAAACCCTAGAGAACCAGGAAATTATCGCCCGAAAACATTATTAAACACAATGAGTAAGGTATCTGAAAAAAAATGTAAGCACCTTAATCACAATCTGAAACAATTAAATGTAATTCGGGATGAACAGAACGGATTCCATCCAAAATCCAGTAATGAGACTCGTTGAACAAATCACTGGAGTGTTCAAAGAAAATCGTTCCACTATTGGATTATACTTAGATACAAAACAAGTCTTCGACAGAGTATGGCATCACGGCCTACTATGGAAAATGATAAAAACAGGATTAGATGACTGAATAATTAATTTAGTAGCTAAATATATAAAGAACAGGCAATTTGAAGTTGCTTTTTATAACTTAAAACCCGCCCTGCGGCCCATCTATAGTGGGGTGCCACAAGGCAGCATCCTAGAACCTACGCTTTTCAATGTATACATAAATGATATTCCACAAGACAATAGCCATAACAACACTCATATATATATATATATATATATATGCAGATGACACTTTAATCACTAGTCAATTCTCCCGAACAATACACGCGGCTAGACAGATTCAAAATAACCTTAATATTCTCGAACCATGGCTGAAAAAATTGAGAATAAACGTAGATAAATGCCAAGCAGTTCTTTATACAAAAAGGTATTCTCAAAAAGAAAAAAAAAACAGTTACCACTTGTCACTAAAGTCGTGCGGACCTGTAATATCCTGTATGAAAGTGTCGACTCTCATATTTAATATACAACTAGTTTGCATGCCGTAAAATAAAAACTATGTTTTTAAATGTATAGTACATTTGGAAAAAGTACTGCTAACCTTCCCCCTATGCTTCTCCCTAAACAAACATATACCGTTATTATGAGTTTGGCAACATCTACCCCCTATACGTAGGGGGACACTGGCTAGCCCGTAAGGTCTGTAGTAACTTCTTGGGTTGAATTAGAGTGTAGCGCTAAAACTCTTCCCCTCCGCCCGTGCAGAGTTGACTTGGTGGTACAATACGTATTGTTTCCCACAGAGTATACAGAGGAGAAAGTGGGCAAGTTTCGCGTACATGCCACATGCGGCCCTACTGTGTAACTAACTGCTAACACTTAATATTTTTCGATGGTACTAATATGAAATTCTGCACCGTCTGGTGGTAAAATTATGAATTACAATTATACAACACCAACTGGCGAATAATTATGAAATTATTTGTACCCAACCCCTCAGCTCTCAAGATTATTTTTCATATATTTTTTTATTTTATTCTAAGAGAAAGTGGAAATAAATAAAACATGTACATTTATTTTCGTTTATTACAATTTAAAAACGTGCATTATCAACTCCTTTAAATGTGTACAGTTTATCTACCACTTTATTCTCACATACATATTTTATACAATATTTCTTACAGAACTTTAGCCATGTCGTAATCTGAAATCCATTGTAAAGTCACTCGCATTTTTAAATGTTTATTAGAAATGAATGTACACTACCATCACTCTTCCTAGCCTAACGTATCTTATAATTTTATAACTTCTAGTAGATTTATCATTAAAATAGATTCACATAAAAAAAGCAAACAAATTTGAATTTAATTAAGAGTTAGAGTAAAATAAAATGTAGGTAATCATTTTTAACTTTCTACAATATATAATTTTTACAGTACCGTCTAAATAGAACAAAAGTATGGCAGTTAAAATGTTCAGTTTACAAAATAACTAATTTCACATAATCCCTAGTGAACACGCCGTGCGCCTAGCATTTGTTTTATTTAGTTACATGCTCTCTTACTACGGAACAAAAGTGGTACATTGTGGTTTGCTAATTGTATTTTTTTGTAAATATTCTCCTCAGTTTCTCATCTGTATCTTTAATATTTTGTGTTGTTTCCTGTATCGTTATATGAAAGCACGTAGATATGTTCAGTGCTGCTAAAATCCAAGATGCTTGGATGAATGGATGTTCCGAGTTAGTACTGAAGAAGTCTGGACAAAGTTAGTTTACGGTGTACTCAGTAAATTGTTCAAAGAAAAACGCGTGCATATAAATGAGAAGAATAATATATTGGTGTATTTTGTTACAATAACCAGACTTATTGATGACATTCTAGGAAATCATCAATGTGGATTTTGAAGAAACAGGTCTACAACAGATCAGATTTTTAGTATAAGACAGATTTTAGAAAATAAATGGGAATATAATGGTACTGTACATCAACTGTACGTAGACTTCAGAAAATCATCCGATTCAATTAAGAGGGAGAAGTTATACAGTATCCTGCTGGAGTTCGGAATTCCGAAAAAGTTAGTTGCACTTATACGAATGTGTCTAAATGGCACAAAGAGTAGGGTGCTTGTAGGCAAACAGTTTTCGGACACTTTTGAAATCCAGAATGGGTTGAAGCAAGGAGATGCACTATCTCTTCTACTATTTAATTTTGTTCTAGAGCATGTCATTAAGATCTTTAGATGATGAAGAAGGCCTACAACTCAATGGTATTAATAAGCTATTAGTTTATGCTGATTATGTAGTACTATCGGACAATAGCGAATAGATAGTAAAGGCCAACACGCGCACGCACTATTGAGTAACACTAAGAAATTGGGGCTGGAAGTAAATATCAATAAAACTAAATATATGGCCACACATAGAAATACATTATATAATGGAAATGGACAGCTAATGACAAATGTGGGAAATTTTGAGGAAGTGGCTGAAATCAAATATGTAGGAACAATAATCACAAATAGGAAAGAGTTGCACAAAGAAATTAAACATAGGCTCAATTCTGGAAATGCGTGCTATTGTGCATTAGAGAGACTCTTGATGTCCCAACTCCTTTCAAAAACGTTAAACTGAAAATATATAAAACTGTTATTCTACCAGTTATATTATATGGATTCGAAACATGGACTCATATTTTAAAGTAGGAATGGAGATTACGAGTATTTGAGAATAAAGTTGTTAGGAAAACTTTTGGACCAAAGAGGGATGAACAGACAAGTGAATGGAGAAGACTATATAAGAATGAACTACATAGTCTTTATAGGAAGTCAGATATAATAAGAACAGTTAAGTCTCGTAGACTGCGATGGGCGGGACATGTGGCACGTATGGGGAATGAAATACGTGCATGGAAGCTTCTTGTAGGAAAACCAAATTGAAAACGCCCAGTTGGTAGACCAAGAATGAGGTGGGAGAATAACATTAACTATGATTTGAGGGAAGTAGATTATACAGGGAATGAGTGAAAGGCATTAGCTGAGGATAGGGATGTGTGGAGAGCTTATGTCCGCGCGGCCATGAACCTCCGAGTTCGATAGTGCCAGTAAGTAAGTAATAAATTAAAATCTCCGGCAAGTTTGTGGTTCGAATTTTCAATACTTAAAACTACGATTCTAATAAATTACGGAATCGACATTGGGATGTTCAGTAAATTATCATAAGTAATGCCACGAATGATTTCCAATTTATCTAGAGAATTTGGAAATCAAGAGTGGCATTTGTTAGGGCTATTTAACGATTAAAATTAAGTTGTTTACTCGCAAATCATTATTTAACCATAGTTATTTTAAAATATTTATATATTTAATGTAAACGGCGATGTTTCAAAACAAATGACAAACGATAGGTACGCTTCATCTGCTTCTTATGTTTATCACTGCAGCCAGATCATACTATTTATTGCCAAAGGAACGCAATATAAAAAGGAGGAGCTTTCTTTAGTATGGTAATTATAACACTGATAAATATTTCGTGAAACACGACTCTGATTGGTTGTAAAACAGAAATCATTGAAACGTGATCGGCCATTGAGTCCCATTTGGGGCATGAGTTAAATAGTCAAATTAATATTACTTTATTGTAACGGACTGTCAACAGCACGTATGGCTTACTGCCCGTGTGACCTTTATTTGTAAATAACATTGTATATATATATATATATATATATATCTTACTTTTAGTTTAATAAAGTCCTATTACTATTACTACTACAAAATTAGTTTGCTTTAAAAAAATATGTTGGACATCATGCCATAGAATGTAAAGTTTTTTCGAGAGAAGATACATCTTCTTTTTTCTTAAGTAGTTTTTTTAATTATGCTCCTGATAAGTATGTTCCAAAATCATTGTTATTGTGTTGTGGTATTGTTAGAGTGAAATAGGTCTCTTCATGCTTAGGTAATGATGTCAATTTAATTATGACTTTTCTTAACCAATAAGAATTTCTGTAAGCGACGTAGCATTGTTATTATTATTATTATTATTATTATTATTATTATTATTATTATTATTTGGGTAAGGATTTTGTGGTGTGGCATATTTCCAAAAATATAGCTGTTCTCATAATATTAGTTTAATACATGTAATTTGGGGGATGGAATGAAACAAAATAGACACCAGAGTTGCACCAATTTTCATATTTTCGTGCGATTACTACACTTCGCCCCCTTTACCATCTTGTTTTATGCTTCAGCACCTTTTCCTCCGCGTTTTTAAAAGATAGAAGAAAATAATGTATATCTTTTTCCTCTTGAACAGCTTTTTAAAATATCATCAGAAGTAAGCAATATTAAATAAATTTTAAAATATAATTGGGGTAATTTATACCTCAGAAAAAGTGGTCAATCTGCAAGTGAAGTCAACAATAGTAAATAATAAATATTAAATTATAATTTATGCAAATCACCAGTAATTTTTATCCCAGCAACAATGGCCAATCTGCAGCTGTGAAGTCAAATTTAAATTTCAACAGTGTTGCTGTAATAGTTTAATATAAGTTTGGTTAATACTGGCAATAATCTAACAGTTTTCTATCTACCGACTTGTTGATAGCTGTGTTTTACTAGTCTGAACCACAACATATTTTTATTAGTACTACAACTAGGTTTTCACAACAACAACTTAGCCATTGTTAAGATGGATAAGTTGTGTGCACTATCAGAAGAAATAAAAAAGAAATTTATCGAAACTGATAACTTTATTCTTCGATGTTCCGTCTGCGAAGTAAATATTGCAATAAACTAAATAACTATGAATTACCTATTATGGACTCTATAAAGAAGAAAATTTTGGTGCAAAATGATATGCATATTATATAAATTGAGTTTATGTAACTGGTTTAAACTCAATTCAGTTGTTTCAGCATCACCATTTTTGCACATTTTTGTATATATTTTCAGAACATTTTCTCCCCTTTTACGTCCTAAATTTGCACCTTAAAATCCCTTCCCTAATTATTATCATGATCATCATTATTGAATCTCCAAATAATGCAAACCCTATTTCACCTTCCGGTATGCTAGGGTTAATTGCAATAAAATTATGTACATTCATTCACAGTATGCTTAATTTATAGTTACATATCAATGATGTGCATAGCTGTGGTCTCGAGGTAGCGTGCTGCCTTGTCACGCAGCGGGCCTGGGTTCGATTTTCGGTCGGGACAGGTTCCTGAGTGAGGTTTTTTCGGGGATTTTCCTCACATGTAAGACAAATTTTAGGATGCCTAGGGCCCAAGGGTCCCCGAAAATCATCCGGACATCATCATCCTTATCATTATCATCATCAACCTTCACCGATGTGGAAAGCAACGGAATGCTACCACACCTATCATACCCTAGTAAAGCTTCAAAGCGTAGCATGAAAATGCTATGATTGCAATGAAAGACCTTCCCTCAGGTAGACACTGCAGATAGATAGATAGCTATTACATGGCGTAGATAAATTAAATATTAATTAAATAATATGATTTACACTACGGCAAATCAATCGTGGCAATTCCTACAGTTTGTTTATAACATTTCGAATTTCAGGTCCCCACTTCTAACTGTCGGATTTCGGTGATTTATTGTTAATATCTACATCGGTTCATTTTAATACGATATATTGATTTTCATTGTGAAACATCCACAATGCGACGGCTAAAACTAACTCACTAGCACTATCGAATCCTTAGTTTCATGGCTGCGTGAGTATAAGCTCTCCATACATCCATATCCTGAGCTACTGTTTTCCAATCATCCCCTGTATACTCAAATTCCCTTAAATAGTGATTGTTATTCTCCCACCTCATTTTTGGTATACCACCTGAGCGTTTTCCTTTTTTTTCCTACAAAAAGCTTCCATGTGCTGTTTCATTCTCCATTCGTACCACATGTCCTACCCATGGCATGGATATCTGAAGTAGTCCCCGCCCAAGAGGACAGAATGGGGGACTATTTTACCTCCGGAAAATTTTACCACCAGTGGAATCTATGTTCATTTATATTTTTACGGTGAAAGATCGTCACTCTTTCGACCAAGGTACTTCATCCTTCTGGGATATCGTCTTCGACCTGTCCGGCATGGACGACCCTTTCGGCAGCAGTGCGTAACGGCGGCATATCTCTCGGGGTCATTTAAGCACGCAAGCCACTCCATCAGAAGATAATGCGACGATTAGAAGGAATGTTAAATTTTCGTTTCAGGTGAACTCCTACACCTATTAAATTTAGAACATACTAGATAGCAGTTAAACTTTCGCCGTACCCGAAAAAATATATGTACACATTTTCATGAAGTTCGGTTGAGCGGGTTAGAAGTCTGTAAAGAATAAACTTACAAACAAAGATTTATAAATTTTTAATTCCATGAACAATAATTAATCACACTATAACGGAATCCTTCCTTTGAAGTGCCTTCATTATACATTTATGTGCATTTTGTGTAATGAACTGCTTCTGTTATTATTAATTAATAAAATATACCAATGGCGTGGGTTCATGTTTTACTGGAACCAGAAATTGATTATGAAACTCGATCATTTCTCCTAATATATAGTTTCAATATAGTTCAACGTAACTTTGGGGAAATTGAAGAGCTTATTTCCGAAGTGTCTTAAATCCACGAAGTACCAAACTCCAGAAATCGCTATTTTTATTTTAGGGTATTTGATGTTTATATGGAGTTTTCATTATACGTTATGTTTATTTGTAACTACATTGGAAATATTGTCACATACTCTCAAAAATCCTCCACCATTACAAATGGTAGTAACAGTGTCACATGACTTGGAGTTAAGACGTTTTGGGAGTAAACATAGTTTAAGGAAAGTTTTAGTAGGAGAAAGTATTATCTCCATCCATAGTAATTCTGCCCGAGTGCAGGTCCTTCACTGCAATCATAGCATTTTCATGCTATGCTTGCAGCTTTACTAGGGAAATGTAGGTGTGGTAGCTTCCCGTTGCTTTCCACACCGGTGAAGGATGATGATGGTGATAGTGAATAATAAGGATGATGATGATGGCCATATGATTCCGGGGACCGTTTGGGCCTTAAAGTTTTCCTGACATTTGTCTTACAGGTGAGGAAAAACCCCGATAAAAACCTCACCCAGAAAAACTGCCCCGACCGGGGATCGAACCCGGGCCCGCTGCGTGACAAGGCAGCACGCTACCTCGAGACCACAGCGGTTGAGGACAAAGTAATATCTAATACTCAATAAAGTATGCAATTTATTAAGTTTCGAAATAGTCCGTCGCCGTGGCGTAGGCGGCAGAGTGCGTACCTTCCACTCCAGCGACCCGGGTTCGATTCACGGCGGGGTAGGTGATTTTAAATCAACACCTTGGGTCTGGGCGTGTGTCCAGTCCATATGTCTATATGTGCGAATAAAATAAAGTTAATAAAGAAGGTAAAACAAGAAGGAAAAACAGTGTAAACGGGATGAAAAAAAAAAGATGTTGCTCACACGAAGGTATCGCAATCTTCGAGAGTTCATTATCAGAAGAGTCATTTACTGCATCTGCTGCACTATTTGAAAATACTTTTTGTCAGAATGGCATTGCATTATGGTGCTGGATAATACCTAACTTACTTAAAAAATGAATCTTGTTGTACCTTAGTTTTGTGGTTATAAAATAATGAATGGAAACAGTCTGCGGTAGAAAGCTCAGAAGTTTTACAAAATCCATCGCTGTGATTACATGCCACTTTCGGTATACTACCATCACTAGCGTATCTATAATGTTTATCTTTGTTTTTAGCCCTCTCTGAAGGTACTAGTGCTCTTTTTCTCGCTGTCCGCCCTAAATGACTTACTAGGTCTTCTTCACAACTAGCCATTTGTTTTTCACTGACAAATAAAAAAAAACACCACAGAAAATCACAGCTGACTGTCGTTCATCGACATGTAACAAGGAGTGCCATAGCAGCCCCCATAATGAGTCACGTGCTTTGTACCGAATCAGCAGATTGGTCAAATGGATATAAGACATATTGGAAATAAAAAACAGCAGGGATATAAGACACTTTGGAAATAAACACGATTTTCAAACCGTTTTAACAGGGGATATAAGACACTTAGGAACATAACGTGTTAACATGATACCTGACGGAATAAAGACTTTTGTCACATAAAAATATCGAAGATCACGAATTTTGGATTTAAGACACTTTGGAAATAATCTCTTCAATTGCAGTTTAAGTGTCACCATGATTTTTTTCTGCAGAATAGAAATGCGCGCGCGCAAGGTTTATTAAGTAGCTCCATAGATGGCAGGATGAACAGTGCAGTTGATATTACCAACCTTCGCGATAAATTCCCAAACAGGGTTTTAAACATGGATGTGCACTAACACGTAATTTGTAACCTAACAAAGTAAATAATTTACATATAATTTTGGTAAACTATAAACTAATTCAATCTACACTAACATACGTCATTCTTATTCCCCAAAAATATAGTAGTGGAATTTCTTATTTTAAGGCTGTTCATATTAGACTGCCATCTCTTGAAGAGGACGCTCACTATGGTTTTATAGTACTTGGAGGAAATTATTGAGAAATTTCTCATGCATAAATAAATATTCAACAAATGAATAGTTGCCCCGAAATGAGATCTAACTCACAAAAATTCGAAAGTTGAGTTGGATTAGTGATATACTCAGAGAGTATCACGGCATGGTGCATGTAAAACTATCCGTGCTTTCTTCCAGACCTGTTTTATTTATTGTTAAAAGTTGGCTTTCAAGCGAACAATGATCTATATGTAACAAAATGGCGGAAGAAATTAGTCAAGTCATGAGTAGTAGTTTATCAGTTAGATCTGTTTTCGGGCAATGATTCAATTGTAAAAAAATATTTTGAGAACCGTTAGAAAATGTTAAAATAGTAGGAAATGTTAGAAGAAACGGAAAAAAGTAAATAGTGCAGCAGTGTCATATGAATATTGGATCGTATACCATAGTGAGAACTAATCTATAGTTGAGCCCATGACTTCTTCCAGGTTTTTGTTCAATATTCCTTTCTGTTGAATTGTTAGATGAGAAGAATAACAATATATTCAATCGATAACAGATGGAGACGTGATCGCTGTCACATAATATTTTTTTTCAGTTGATTTTGTGGAAGTGCATTCTGTGGAGTTGTCAGCTAGTGAAAGCTCTTGCCTTGGAAAGTTGGTTTCCTGAGAGCAAACTGAGTTACCTGTTAAGTGAATCATAACCGCAACAGAGTGGAAGCGCCTCTAACAAATTCGATAAAAGCGAGAACTCTCGAGGTCTCAGTCAGGTTTCTCGTATAACAACCCACAAGTGAAACTAAAATTACATTTTTGCGCGATATTGTGTTTTGTCTTACTTACAGCAATGGCGACCATAATTGAAAGTCCAACTTCCTACATTACGGGGTTGAAAACCTAAATAACTGTACTGTAATATTACATATTACAAACTGCATGTGGGAAGTAAAACCACTGCCCTCTATGTATGCTACATACAACGCATATACAAAAATATCCAAAACTAGTGTTAATATGCATTTTACGAAACAAATCACTGCATTTTAAATTAACTGAACTTTATTTGAAATAATAAGTACATAATTGCCGACATTTTATAACTAATTGGTCTCACGGCCTCATGTTGTTTTAACTAATAAACATTGCCCACATTGTTAACGTTAGTTAATTGTTTGTAATGAATGCAAATATTTCCAACAGAAATGTTATTATTTTACTATTATTTATTACTTTGAAATCACCATCGTGCAAAAAATAATGTACAACGCACGTTTGTGAAGTGTTTTATAGAATATCGGAAATTAAAAACCTTGCTATCCCTCGTTTTTTAAACAATTTCCTCGCTTCTGTGAAAACCACTTCCCAACCTCGCATCGTAATAATTACTGTAGCCGAACGCAGCGCGAGGAATGTACTGATATTTTGCATGTGAAGAGGATCCTAGTTCAAATCACAGTCTATGTAGAACATATGAAAACATCCTTTACCCAGAAACTGGGAATCTCCAAGCAAGTCTAAGTTATGTTTCGATTTTCCTAGTTTACAGAATAGGCCTATATCCAGAGATTCTTTGCCACCAACATTTAAAAAAATCACAATTTATTGTTGCATTATAAGAACAGCAGTTATGTTTCGTAAATTGCGATGGGCAGGACATGTGATACGAATGGGGAATGGAAGAGATGCAAGGAGGCTTCTTGTAGGAAAATCATAAGGGAAACGACCGATTGGTATACCAAGAATGGGGTGGGAGAATAATATGCATCATGATTTGAGGATAGTAGATTATACAGAGGATGATTAGAAAATAGTAGCTCTCGATAGGGATGTATGGAGAGCTTATGTCCTTGCGGCCATGAACCTAGGGGTCCGATAGTGCCAATGAGTTAGATGTATGTGAAGAAATATATATCTTAATTTTTTCCTGTAAAATAGTAAGAAATGCTTAAAATGAAATGTCAAGTTGAGCTCAAACTACTCTAAAATCAGTATTTTTGCAATGTAAATTTTTATTAATCATGGATCAGACAGTATAACCAAATTATCACTAAAACCAGCTAACAAACAAGTGAACGCTAAACTAACCTGGTGTACTAACTCGCCTATTGTCTCACCGTAACTTACCCACTAATGTAGGTGGACACTTGTGATTGAATCCCCTTATATGTGAGGAAACATGTTGGCAATTGGCTATAACGGGAACATGTGTTATCACATTGGCTAACGAGACGCTGAAGTCACTTGTTCTCCGATCCAATATTTACTGATGGCACAGTGGCATAGAATATCCGTATATCTTTTGTTAACCATCGAATTAGAAACACTCGATTTCTTATGGGAGCTATTTAAATCAAAACAATCCATGTATAACCTATGTCATGTAATGCATATTGTTGTATAATTTTATACAAAGTTATGTATCTTGTACTGGTTCGTTTTTCAATTGTTTTACTAACAATATTAAATCAAACCAGACAAATGTCAGGAAACTTTAAGGTCCAAAGAGTTCCCGTACATCATCTCGCCTTAATAATAATAATTATCATATTCTCCATGTTTACTATGAATGTATGTGTGATCAAATGAAGATGGAAACAATTATTTGGAAATATAAAAAAATAATTAAAGGTCGAAACGCGATAAGATGTTGAATGAAAATTCTTGGGATAAACAGATATTCAAAGAAACTAAAATCCATATTTATAAATCAATAGTAACAAGTTTAATGACCTACGGAGAAGGTGAAAATTGCATTCTACAGAAGTGGCTTTTTAAGGTCTGTACGATGTTCTAAATTAGGCAGGATCAAAAACACTATTTTCTGAGAAAAATAAGCTTTAACGAAAAAAATTAATTTGTGGGAAATAATGAATTACAATTATTTGGACACGCGAAGAGGATTATTACCAGTTAGGAGTAAATGGACAGCTAATGAGAAATGAGGAAAATTTTGAGGAAGTGGCTGAATTCAAATACCTAGGAACAATAATCACAAATAGGAATGAGATGCAGAAAGAAATTAAACATAGGCTCAATTCTGGAAATGCGTGCTATTATGCATTGCAGAGACTCTTGATGTCCCAACTCCTTTCAGAAAAAACGTTAAGCTGAAAATATATAAAACTATTATTGTACCAGTTATATTATATGGGTGCGAAACATGGACTCTTACTTTAAGGGAGGAAATGAGATTACGAGTTTTTGAGAATAAAGTACTTAGGAAATTTTTTGGACCAAAGAGAGATAAACAGACAGGTGAATGGAGAAGACTACTTAACAATGAACTACATGGTCTTTATAGGAAGCCAGATATAATAAGAAGAGTTAAGTCTCGTAGACTGCGATGGGCAGGACATGTTGCGCGTATGGGGAATGAAAGACGTGGATGGAAGCTTCTTGTTGGAAAGCCAGAGGGAAGACGATCTGTTGGTAGACCAAGAATGAGGTGGGAGAACAACATTAACTATGATTTGAGGGAAGTGATTATACAGGGAATGATTGGAAAGCATTAGCTCAGGATAGGGATGTATGGAGAGCTTATGTTCGCGCGGTCATGACCCTACGGGTTCGATAGTACCAGTGAGTAAGTAAGTAGAAGTTTGGAGTGATTTTCGATTGGGAGAAAATAACGAGGGAGATCTAAGAAGACAAGAACAGAGGAAATTATTAAAAATAACAGTTTTATATATTTTTAGTAAGTATATTTTATATTAATACACAATTGATCTTCTTGGTGATACAATATTAAAATATATATACAGTCAATATGCCCATTTCACCAATAAATGTTTTAAAATGGTCAACAAGTTTCTACAGCCAAGCTGTCATTCTCAAGACCAGATATTGACTGAAGACAATATAGATAAAAAATAAAGATACAAATTCAGTTAAAAACAAACTACGTCACATGACGCAATCATTCACAAGTGAAAGTAAAACATAATAAAACTAATCCTCTTTTTTATCAATTAGAGAAAAGAGGGGGCTGTACGGAATAGGGCCTTTGTCTTTGTTCATTATTTTATCCTTATTTTTATAAATTTCCAAACTTTCAAGGACGTTAAGGAATTTGAAATCCCTGACCGAACGAACCAGCCTAAGATTACTTTTGTTGATAGCGTGACCGTACTCAGAAATATGCTGGGCAACTCCAGATTTTTCAATTCTGTTGAGTCTGAAATGGGCAATATGTTCATTAAATCTAGTTAAAATGGATCTTCTGGTTTGCCCAACATATTTCAAGTCACAGTCATTGCATGCAATTTCATAAATCTCCGGATTTCTCTATACAATCGACTTTATCTTCTTAGGGTTTCCAAGTAAACTATTTAATGTCAAAGTGGAAGTGAAAATCAATTTAGTATCTAGTCCTTTGAATATCTTGTTCAAACCTCTAGTTAAAGAGGGAACGTACGGCATAATAGCAAAATTAGCTTTATTAATAGGAGAATGGAAAGCTGTAGAATCCATAACAAGTTTTCTAAATTCAAATTTACGAATCAACTTATCAATAATATTTCCATTGAAACCATTACACTTAGCTATATCGTTAATGGTTTGTAATTCCTTATTATATCTATTTTTACTTAACGGAAAAGTGATAAGACGGTGAACTAAAAAATTGAAACTGGCCATTTTATGTTGATTACAATGGTGAGAATCTGCCGGGATATATCTAAATGTACTGGTATCTTTTCTATAAATATCAAATTCCAATCTATAATTGTTTCTACTTATTATCATATCTAAAAAAGGCAGCCTTCCATTCTCTTCCTCTTCATACGTAAAATTTATGCTGGGAGTTCGGTCATTTAATATTTCAACAAATTCCTGTACATTGCATTTTTTGGTATCAAAAATAGCAAAAATGTCGTCAACATATCTGAGCCAGACCCTTGGAAGTAATCTAATTCCTTCCCAAGCTCCGTCTCAAATCTGCTCATAAAAAGATCAGCTAGGAAAGGAGACAAGGAATTACCCATTGCCGTTCCCTCCTTTTGTTCATAAAACTTATTGTTAAATTGAAAAATGTTCTGACTTCATGCAAAGTTCCGTTAACCTTGATATATTGATTGACAATATGGGGCTCCAATTTATTCTGTAGTAGTAGGTCTTCCAAGAAACTCAGCGTCTGAGGTATAGGTATACTAGGAAAGAGAGATTTTCACATCAAAAGAAATCAAAATCTCTCCATCCTTCAGCTCGATATTCTTGGTTTTCTCAATGAATTCCAACGAATTCTTAACAGCAAAAGCCGGGCTGTGGTAGGGGTAGATTACCAAACTCACAACTCAACCATTTAGAAATATTATAAGTGGGTGCAGATATAGCTGAAACTATAGGTCTAACTAATTTTCCCGGTTTGTGTATTTTTGGTAAACAGTACAATTTAGGTACCAGAGGATTCGAAATATGCAATTTGCGTTTTAATTCTTTAGTAACCAGATGATTGCACGAATTCACAACATTAGTTACGTCCCTGATCATTTTAGGTAATGGATTTTTATTAACCGATTTATGACCGAACTCCCAGCATAAATTTTACGTATGAAGAGGAAGAGAATGGAAGGCTGCCTTTTTTAGATATGATAATAATTAGAAACAATTATAGATTGGAATTTGATATTTATAGAAAAGATACCAGTACATTTAGATAAAATGAAATATTAAATGACCGAACTCCCAGCATAAATTTTACGTATGAAGAGGAAGAGAATGGAAGGCTGCCTTTTTTAGATATGATAATAATTAGAAACAATTATAGATTGGAATTTGATATTTATAGAAAAGATACCAGTACATTTAGATAAAATGAAATATTAAATGACCGAACTCCCAGCATAAATTTTACGTATGAAGAGGAAGAGAATGGAAGGCTGCCTTTTTTAGATATGATAATAATTAGAAACAATTATAGATTGGAATTTGATATTTATAGAAAAGATACCAGTACATTTAGATAAAAACTGAAATATTAAATGACCGAACTCCCAGCATAAATTTTACGTATGAAGAGGAAGAGAATGGAAGGCTGCCTTTTTTAGATATGATAATAATTAGAAACAATTATAGATTGGAATTTGATATTTATAGAAAAGATACCAGTACATTTAGATAAAAAGGTTAATAAAAATCCATTACCTAAAATGATCAGGGACGTAACTAATGTTGTGAATTCGTGCAATCATCTGGTTACTAAAGAATTAAAACGCAAATTGCATATTTCGAATCCTCTGGTACCTAAATTGTACTGTTTACCAAAAATACACAAACCGGGAAAATTAGTTAGACCTATAGTTTTCAGCTATATCTGCACCCACTTATAATATTTCTAAATGGTTGAGTTGTGAGTTTGGTAATCTACCCCTACCACAGCCCGGCTTTGCTGTTAAGAATTCGTTGGAATTCATTGAGAAAACCAAGAATATCGAGCTGAAGGATGGAGAGATTTTGATTTCTTTTGATGTGAAATCTCTCTTTCCTAGTATACCTATACCTCAGACGCTGAGTTTCTTGGAAGACCTACTACTACAGAATAAATTGGAGCCCCATATTGTCAATCAATATATCAAGTTAACGGAACTTTGCATGAATCAGAACATTTTTCAATTTAACAATAAGTTTTATGAACAAAAGGAGGGAACGGCAATGGGTAATTCATTGTCTCCTTTCCTAGCTGATCTTTTTATGAGCAGATTTGAGACGGAGCTTGGGAAGGAATTAGATTACTTTCCAAGGGTCTGGCTCAGATATGTTGACGACATTTTTGCTATTTTTGATACCAAAAAATGCAATGTACAGGAATTTGTTGAAATATTAAATGACCGAACTCCCAGCATAAATTTTACGTATGAAGAGGAAGAGAATGGAAGGCTGCCTTTTTTAGATATGATAATAAGTAGAAACAATTATAGATTGGAATTTGATATTTATAGAAAAGATACCAGTACATTTAGATATATCCCGGCAGATTCTCACCATTGTAATCAACATAAAATGGCCAGTTTCAATTTTTTAGTTCACCGTCTTATCACTTTTCCGTTAAGTAAAAATAGATATAATAAGGAATTACAAACCATTAACGATATAGCTAAGTGTAATGGTTTCAATGGAAATATTATTGATAAGTTGATTCGTAAATTTGAATTTAGAAAACTTGTTATGGATTCTACAGCTTTCCATTCTCCTATTAATAAAGCTAATTTTGCTATTATGCCGTACGTTCCCTCTTTAACTAGAGGTTTGAACAAGATATTCAAAGGACTAGATACTAAATTGATTTTCACTTCCACTTTGACATTAAATAGTTTACTTGGAAACCCTAAAGATAAAGTCGATTGTATAGAGAAATCCGGGATTTATGAAATTGCATGCAATGACTGTGACTTGAAATATGTTGGGCAAACCAGAAGATCCATTTTAACTAGATTTAATGAACATATTGCCCATTTCAGACTCAACAGAATTGAAAAATCTGGAGTTGCCCAGCATATTTCTGAGTACGGTCACGCTATCAACAAAGTAATCTTAGGCTGGTTCGTTCGGTCAGGGATTTCAAATTCCTTAACGTCCTTGAAAGTTTGGAAATTTATAAAAATAAGGATAAAATAATGAACAAAGACAAAGGCCCTATTCCGTACAGCCCCCTCTTTTCTCTAATTGATAAAAAAGAGGATTAGTTTTATTATGTTTTACTTTCACTTGTGAATGATTGCGTCATGTGACGTAGTTTGTTTTTAACTGAATTTGTATCTTTATTTTTTATCTATATTGTCTTCAGTCAATATCTGGTCTTGAGAATGACAGCTTGGCTGTAGAAACTTGTTGACCATTTTAAACATTTATTGGTGAAATGGGCATATTGACTGTATATATATTTTAATATTTTATATTGGAAGAAAAATAATTGATAAAATATTACAAGGATTTGTGGTTTTAAGAAGGCAAAGATGGAAAGGAGAGAAATGAAAGGAAAAATATCCAAAATGTAGACATGATTAAGACTCAGGAACTACAACAAGCATTGAAAGAATCAAATAATAGAAATGCAACAGGACCAGATAAATTAAATATGGAACTTATAAAATATGGTGGCACATTCCTGCATTTTAGAATATTACATCTATTGAATCCATGTTAACAGACTTATGAAATACCAGGAGAATCTAAAGTAGCAGAAATAATATCACTTATAAGAAAAGCGATAGAAATGAATGCAAAAATTATAGAGGAATCAGCATTCTCAATGCGTTATATAAAATATATGCCAGAATTATAAACAGAAGACTAAAAGTAATAGCTGAAGCACTCCTAGAAGAAGAGCAAAATGGATTCAGAATAGGACGATCCACAATATATAATGTATTCATTTTACTACAATTGTTTGAGAAAAGGAAACCATTTAATTTAGAAACACAAATTGCCTTCGTATATTTTGAAAAAAGCATTTGAAAAATTAAATAGAAGTAAATTATGGCTCATAATGGAAAGGCAAGGATACCCACAACACCTAACACAAATAATAACAAACGTATACCACAAAACTAAAATTATAATCAACACAGGACAGAAGAAAATATAACAAATACAGGTGTTCGACAAGGTTTAGTATATCACCCACCCTTTTTATTATGTATATTAATGACCTAGTACAAAGCTGGAAACAAATTGTTACGAAAGGAATATGAGTAAATAATGTAACAAATTTTAACATTTTCCTATATGCTAACAATGTTATTATAATGCAATATACGGAAAACGATTTACAATTCTCTGTACACTGTTTAAATGAAATAAGTAAGGAGTATGATTTTAAAATATCTATAGAGAAGACAAAAAGAATGGCCTTTTTACAAATGTCGCCCATAAGGTCGAAAATAATAATAGAGAATGAACCTCTATCACAAGTGTTAAATTTTAATTATCAAGGTTGTGAATTGCCTTCTGGATATGGAACAAGAAATTGTATAGACATAAATTATCAAAATTTCAAATGGTATTTTGGCACCATTCATAAAACACTAGAAGATAAAACAAGGAAGGGTACAATATTGAAGTTCTACAAAACAATGACCGTACCGGTACTTTTATACGGTAGTGAGTCCTGGGTAACAAATAAGAGGAGTTTGAATAGAATACAAAGTGCAAAAATTACTTTTCTAAGAAGGATCAAAGTATGCACAAAATTGGGCCACATAAGGAATGAAGATATAAGAAGTGAATTAGAAATATATTCAATAAATTATATAATTCAACAACACCGCGTCGGCTGGGAAGAACATGTTCAGAGAATGTAAGAAACAAGTTTGCCCAAGATAGCATATCATTATAATCCAAAGGGATTAAGGGACGTTGGAAGACCTAGGGAGAGAAGGAAGGAATCATTGTGAATTCGGAACAGGCGAATCGCCTAAACCTTGAAATGATGACGATGATGCTATTTTATATACTATATTATATATATATATATATATATATATATATATATATATATATATTAGAGATGGTGTTATTTTATATACTATATTATATATTAGAGAAATTGAGATTACAAGAGTTTTTAATGTATAATATTATAGCATTCGTTTTGAAAATTGAGCCCATGTTTAATCATGTTTTAATTTTTATCACCATCACATTCCAAATTCGTAATTATTGTTCCCAGATAGGTTATTTGAACTCTCCTTTTTTTTCCAAAATTTCCCCACTTGTCAATAAACATTCCAATTTAATAATGTATTTGTACTTGAGGTCATATATATTTAGTTTTATTATATTACTTTTTTTTTTTTGCAATTGCCCAGGTTGTCTTTCGACATTTCTGGTGTTTTCTCCTGGCATGGCGTATTTGTAACCCACTTCTGAGGTTGTGGCTCCGGGAAGGCGGGGTTACTTTGCCCCTATGTTATGATGGGTGATGATGATAGTGGTGCGCCAGGAGAGTCGCTAATCCTAAGATGAATATGAATGATGATGATTGCGATGGTCATATGATTTCTGGGACCGTTTGGACCTTTAAAGTTTTCCTGACATTTGTCTTACATGTGAGGAAAAACCCCGATAAAAACCTCACCCAGAAAAACTGTCCCGACCGGGGATCGAACCCGGTCCCGCTGCGTGACAAGGCAGCAAGTTACCTCGAGGTGACAGCGATGGACTTTTATTATATAATTTCGAGCCCCAGTCTTATTTAAAAGGTAATCAATCACTTTTTCTATCTTGTAGATTCAACAAAGTTGGTTTCATTATTATTATCGTGATCAATTTTCCATCAGTCGTAATGTAGAGAAACTTCGGTTAATGTGAGCCCCTATTTTGAATTTGTTTTTCTTTTTTTTAATTAAGGGATTTGAATTTTGTTTAATAATAGTGTTATAATTATGAAATGGCATTGTTATTTTATTCAAACATGGAAACATCTTCATAAATTACACAACGTTTTTACAATACAAGAAAGGTCCATTTTAACCTCCATATTCGGGTAAAGGGACTCCAGAATTCACCTTAGTTTTAGTCTGCTTTTAACTTCATTTATTTATACACACAGGCACAGATTAGGCTGAAAGTATTTATGTCTGATCGTAATTAAAAAGCGTTCGTTGATATTTATTTATTGCTTTCAAAATGTATTGTTGAGTAAATCATTCATCTGCAGGCAGCGACGGTCTTTGGGTTTTGGTAAAATTACAAGGATATTAAATAAAACGAATTAAGTGCATGGTTTTTTCAGATAGCATCCTCATTGATAAAATGTGTATTCGTGTAAAGTCCACTTGACGCCTCGTGGAGGGTCCAGATTAACCGAATTTCTTTCTTATGTTTAATTATTTTATACTACCGCAATATCACATAATAACAAACAAAACCCGTCAGTATATTAAAACAGCATCTACATAATATAATATATATGAGATTTGTCAATATTTATAATATTCAATAGCAGAAATTAAGAATTAATTCGTAGCTTGAAAAACTTTTAAAATGGTCGTTTTCATAAATATTACAAATAATCTGGCCTTGAACACGTCAAAGTTAATTAGGGGAAGAAATTAAAATATCATCTGTTCGGGGGCAGGCCGAATTAAAGAAGATACTAACAGAGTCCACTCAAACCGAAGGGTCCACATAACCTCAACTTCCTCTAGACTAAAAATTGATGTTTCTGAACTTAACATAGAGTATACTTGAACGGCTAGAATTATTTAGCCAAATATCCCGAATAATATGTTATGATGTGAAGTGTGTGATCAAAAGACAATTCCTGTATCCATATTCTTCACTGGTTGTAATACATTTGGTATTGGTTGGTTTGAAGTGGAATTTCACGCTTGCGACTTTGTACTCGGGGGAACATATTCCATAGTTCACTGCACAATGAAGCTCTTAGATTGGAGACAAGGAACTGTTTCCCGATAAAACTACAAACTTATCTTATACTAAAGCAAATTTTATACTGCTGGGAAGGGTTTATTCATTTCCAGCAGGCAGTTAATATTCCAGAAAATATATACCAAATATATTATTCATCTGACGATCCAGTGCGATGACCACAGAACCGATTTTGCTGAATATTTAACTCATGCCCCAAATGGGAGTCAATTATCAGTCACGATTCTGTAAAACACTTCACATACCTGCGATGTACATTATGTTTGAGCGATGGTGCTTTCAAAATAATAAATAATAGTAAAATATTAACATCTTTGTTGGAAATATTTGCATTCATTATAAACAATTGACTTCGTTAACAGTGAGGGCAATGTTTATTAGTTGAAACAACTGGAGGCCGTGACGCCAATTTAGTGATAAAATGGCGGCAAGTAGTATTTATTGTTTATATTGTTTCAAATCAAGTTCAGCTCATTTAAAATGCAAAGATTTGTTTCGCATAATATATATTAACACTATCTTTCGGATATTTTTTGTATATACATTGTACGTGGTATAGGCTACATAGAGGACAGTGGTTTTGCTTCCGACTCGCGTGTATGTAATATGTAGTATTACAGTAAGGCTATAATTATTTTTATTACAGTATAGTTATTTAGATTGGCAACCCCGAAATGTAGGAAGTTCAACTTTCAATCATGGTCGCATTGCTGTAAGTACAACAAAACGCACTGTCGCGAAAAAATATTAAACCCGTACCTATCTCATCTAAATTGAATTGTGCTTAAGCAACTTCGTAAATTAGTTCAAACTATGAAGAATTTTCAGAATCATGTTCCATCTTGTGCATTCCATTAATTCCATTAATGCAGAAGATGGAACATGATTCTGAAACGTCTTCATAGCTTTAGTTGACGACGGTTTTTAAACGGAAATTTAATTTTGTTGAAGACAACGTTTTTTATCAGGTACTGGTCTAATATTTTAAGGTTTAATTTTATTACGAGATAACGTAAAGATGACCCTCTTTTAGCTTGCTACAATATTTCTTCCTGTGTGTCTCTTATACCTTTTCATACCATAAACTAATTTATTCTTTTCTGTATCATCATGCTCACTGATAATCTTGTGAATCGAATGTTAGAAATCTGGTGGTTGTTGTTATCTTTACACTGGATAGGTGATACCAACATCAGTTAAATACTGACTGTTCTTTATTCGCAATGTTCCACAGCACAAAGTTTCGAGGCGCTGCTGTTTACTGACGCCACCTTCCGCGAGTGTATGTTTGCTGCAACACCAATTACTTCCTCGGTATCCCATTGTGTAATGTGTCAAATGTGTCCAGCAAGTCATCTGGTGCACTCAAGTCTTTATTCTTCATTTTACGGAAATTTAATATTCTATTCCTGCACCTCATTCTGGACATTTTTGCCAATATGCAAGAAGCAGCGTCTCATAGCCGCGTTAAGAGATTATGTGCCACATGCATTTATGATGCTAAGTTCAAAGCCTAAAAGGATTGTTTGCGGGTCATGTACGTGGATTTCATTTGTCTGCTCTGGTCATGGAGTAAAAGAGTGCATGTCTCTTGACAGTTTTTTTTCGTCGATTTCACAGACTAAAACTGACTATGGCATGTGTAAGATATAACATAAGATAAAACATATATATCTTTTAATACATTATCGGCCTCAATGTTTTTGGAAGAAATTTTCTTCATTTAGCACTCTATTAAGAAAAGTATGGTTGAGTTCGTTAACCACCAAAAATCGAAAAATGTATGAGTAGACGTTTACTTAAAACGCAATTTAATAACAAAATCACTCTAGCGGCCGCAATTTTGGAGTTTTCGCAAATAAACTCATATATAGTATTTGAATGAAAATTAAGACTTTCTCCAAAAATTAGCAATATCCAAAAATATAAATGATGTAAACCCGAAACATTAAATGCTCTTGTTTTCACTGCGATCTTTTAGTTTTTCTCAAATTTAGGAGTCAGCAAAGTAAATACATTACGTAAACCAGCAGAATCAGTCTATCGATTCGATTTGCTTAGAAATTGCTATAGTTGACAACCCTAGTTTCTGTAATCAGGGCGTGCACTGTTAAAAGTTACATAAAGATGGCGGCGAAACATCTTAAAGGTGACATCTATTAACCAGGTGGTTGATTTATCGAGGTGATTTAAATTTCTATTTGTACTAAATGTAAAGATTCTGCGTTTCATCCTTCATATCATGTAGCAAGAACCATCACACTCTATTGAGTTGCAACTAAGCACA
Source organism: Diploptera punctata (assembly GCA_030220185.1). Taxonomy (NCBI): domain Eukaryota; kingdom Metazoa; phylum Arthropoda; class Insecta; order Blattodea; family Blaberidae; genus Diploptera; species Diploptera punctata. The sequence goes on from JASPKZ010008348.1 coordinate 1,290,758, forward strand.
GTGATCCAGAATGTAAAAAACTGGCTAAACTTGAAATTTTAACTTTTCATTAGAGGGGGAAAAACCTGAAGAGTGATCTAAACAAATAAATGGGATACCTATCAGTCTAATAAATTATTCTCTATACCGACCAAAGAGAGATGAACAGACAGGTGAATGGAGAAGACTACATAACAATGAACTACATAGTCTTTATAGGAAGCCAGATATAATAATAACAGTTAAGTCTCGTAGACTGCGATGGGCAGAACATGTTGGGCGTATGGGGAATGAAAGAAGTGCATGGAAACTTCTTATAGGAAAGCCAGAAGGAAAACGCCCAGTTGGTAGACCAAGAATGAGGTGGGAGAACAACGTTAACTATGATTTGAGGGAAGTACATTATACAGGGAATGATTGGAAAGCATTAGCTCAGGATAGGGATGTATGGAGAGCTTATGTCCGCGCGGCCACGAACTTACGGGTTCGATAGTGCCAGTGAGTAAGTAAGTACTAATTATTGTATCTATTTTTCGGGCCGCGAAGTTATGCAACATAAAAACGGAATTTTTATGTCACTTTTGGATATACTATTAACACTTTTTGTGACAATTATATTAATGCCTCACGCTATAATTGTGTTAAATAGACTTATACATTCTCGCTAATGTACAGATAGAGAGCCCACATTTATATTATACTAAAATTAATAAATTTTATTTCGGACTTGAAAAAACGAAAGTTATCTTGAGTTATAACACTTTCGCCGCCATTTTCCACGACGATATCTAAAGCAAAGTATAATTTAAATTGTTGCTAAACTGTCAGGGGTGAAAACGTTTGCTGTAGTTTGCTACTTTAGATTTACGCAGTACGTTAATGAAATGGTGTTGTGCAGATAACGCGTGACCTTGCCGCCTGTGCGCGTGTGTGTGCTTGCACTCAGGGGGGAATCCGGTAGCTACAATAACTGACAGCTGATTGGAGTAATGCAATGCCCATGAAATAAGGCAGTTCTTTAAGCTTGCTAATACCTCAACTTTCACACATATTATCCAGTTTGTTTGATTTGGGGTGGTATCGTATGGAATTCTAAAACTCTAGATGGGTTCTATAAGAAATTCTCCGTGAAAAACTAGAGGAAGGTCGGAATAATCAAATCAAACGTTTGTTTCAATTTGTATTGCATTCTATAAACATTGACAGTATCTCTGATTATTATGTGAAAAAAAATCGTGTAGAGGTGACGCTATTCTGCAACAAAAAAAGCGAAAAACTGTAGAACTTCGACGTGTAAACCCGATCTCTCTTTTGCAACTAAGGTACATTTAAAGGAGCATGGAGAGGAAAATGTATCGGAACTAGTAAATAAACGGTCTTAAACAACTCCAACATGAACAGGAAAAAACCCTTCAATTTCGAAATCGTCAAAATCACAATTCAAGTAAAACCTTAGAATGAAAGGGAAGTTGAAATAACTTATTAATAATTGAAACTAATTTAAACCAAAGTCAATATAAGATTATAAGAGCACAAGCAAAAGAAAGACATGCTAATATCGATCAATCATTTAATCTTATCCTTAGGTAAAGAACGTTATCATAGGAAGGATTTTTAGTGAATCTCTTACAAATGTGCAGTTACAGAATTTGTTGGATCATACAACCTGGCCTATAATTGCATTAAAATATCCAGTTAATATATTATTATTACTATTATATCGTTCATTTTTCCCTGTAATGGTGGGTCGGCCTGCACCCTTGTTATTCACAGGCCTCTACATATAGGGGCTCATCTCGTCTCTCGACCCAACCCTGAGTTGAACCCGAGTTGAGGGTATTTATATTTATTTATTTATTTATTTATTTATTTATTTATTTATTTATTATTATCATTATAGTACACCGCTGTGGTCTCAAGGTAGCGTGCTGCCTTGTCGCGCAGCAGGCCCGGGTTCGATCCCCGGTCGGGGCAGTTTTTCTGGGTGAGGTTTTTATCGGGGTTTTTCCTCATCTGTAAGACAAATGTCAGGAAAACTTTAAGGCCATCATCATCCTTATCATTATCATCATCATCATCATCATCATCATCATCCTTCACCGGTGTGGAAAGCAACGGGAAGCTACCACACTTACAATTCCCTAGTAAAGCTGCAAGCATAGCATGAAAATGCTATGGTTGCAGTGAAGGACCTGCCTTCGGGCAGAATTACTATGGATGGATGGATTATCATTATTTTATACTTGTGACCAGATTAATCTATTTTTCAAAGTATCTCCGTACATACATTGTTTATTAAATCAGTCGTAACGAATACTTTGCATATGACAACTAATTAATGGCCCTCGCTTTCAAGTACGTAGACCCAGTTTTTTTACTCTTAAAATTGTGCAATGATTTGGAGCCCAAATAGTGACTTCCACATTTTTGCCGATTTTTTCGCATTTTGGATCATTGTGCATTGGTAAGATCCTGATGGGATTTAGAGTTTGCGGGGAGAAGAGCTAAACTAATTATTTTCTCCAATCTGATCGAGGTTGCTCCTTCTGGTAGATGTGCATTTGTTTGGTGATAACGTCACTAATTATTGGCCAACTATATTTTCAGATTAGATTTCAGGATGTTGTTCTGTCGATCATTTCAAATTTAGTTTCATATTCCGATCAGAAATATACTCTTGAATGGGGCATGATGATGCCCACTTGACGAGTTTCATATTTTGCATTTTCTGTTTCAACTATAATCATATAGGCCTATGTATATTTTCAGAATATTTATGATCTGCATTTTATTGATACGTCAGAATATTTCCACAGTATTATTTAATGCAATCTCGTTTTTATTATTATACTTGTTAAAAAGTACAAAAAACGCAATTTCTTCAAATAATTTATATCGTAGTACGAAAATATACAAAGCAGAAGAGGAATTGAGTGACGACACATGACTGATGAGCAGGGAGCGGGGTTCTAGTAAGATTTCAATGAAGTTAAGAACGCACGGAATATAAGGAGGGATGACGTACCTGCGACCTTGCAGTGTTCAATATAAACAAAATGATGTTCGGTGGAAGGTATTACACCCTGCATCAAAAACAATTATACATAGATAAGGGATCATAGAAGGAAGCAAACAATCGTATGTTTAGTTATTTGTAGTGTGCAATAAAACTACATTTTGAATAAAGATTTAAAGTACAGAAATGTTTTCTTATACATCATGATTACAATTATTGCAATGTACAATAAAGTACTTCCGAAATACACGAAAGTAAATCTCATGCGATTAGCACATAGACAAGTTTTATATTTTGGAAACTACGTTCCACGTCGCATGACGTAATAGGAGCATATAAAAATTCAAAGTATCAGAGTTGCTTGAGATTTTCTGACTGAACAACACGTCCCTCATTTTGCACATTTCTGCGTACCCAGTATTCATCTTTAAATTCGTCGACAGATTCTGATCTGTAGTTTGGGTCTGCGGAGGTTGAAGCTACAATATCCCTTTCGTTTTTTTTTATCATACAACATTTTCCTTGTTTTTCTTGAATTAGTGTTGATTAACATGATGTTTGAAACTTCCTTTGAACTCTATGTGACATACCTTACATTTGATGGTTTCGCCATTTGTGCCAAATTCCTCTACAAATGATGCAAATTATGCTAATTGTGATGATTTTGAGGTATTACTCTAATTTACTTTAGGCATGTTTCCACAGTTCTTTACTACTCTATATGCAGCGAATAAATGAAACAGTCGCTATGAAACACTCTGCTGTAGAGGAACGTGTCCTGCGCAGTACATATGCCATGTGGCAGGTAATATGAAGTGAATGTTTACTCAAACACCGCTCCCTGCTGTTGAGGTGAAAGTAGGTTGCTCCTATGGAGAAATGTTACCGTATAATGTGTTTCTACGTGTGACCATATACTTGATTTTATTGTTGTTTACTTCCAGCCCTAGTTCCTAGGTTCTAGTTAATTGAATGAGTGTGTTGATACATGATATTTCCTCCTTGTTACTACATAATCAGGAGTATAATTAGTCCTTCCATATCTAGTAAACATTCTCTATACCAATCCCGAGCTAACAGTTCTACTGTATATTGTATCGCTTCACCAACTCCATCTATTGGGCGAACAGTGTATTTTTACCCGCCATATGACTGATAAGGAACTGTCATCGATATAAACATTGCTCTTATTCAACATTATATTTTACATGAAATAAGATTGAATACAAGGTAAGTTGGTACCAGAAGTTAAGAACTTGCATTTTTTATTTATTTATTTATGACAAAAATTATATGGCCTAATCTCAATGGCATTAATAAGCTGTTAGTTTATGCTGATGATGTAGTACTATTGGCCCATAGCGAACAGATACTAAAGGCCAATACGCACACACTACTGAGTAATACCAAGGAATTGGGACTGGAAGTAAATATCAATAAAACTAAATATATGATCACACATAGAAATACATTATATAATGGAAATGGAGAGCTAATGACAAATGAGGGGAATTTTGAGGAAGTGGCTGAATTCAAATACCTAGGAACAATAATCACAAACAGGAATGAGATGCACAAAGAAATTAAACATAGGCTAAATTCAGAAAATGCGTGCTATTATGCATTACAGAGACTCTTGACGTCCCAACTCCTTTCAAAACTCGTTATACTGAAAATATATAATACTATTATTCTACCAGTTACATTATATGGGTGCGAAACATTGACTCTTACTATAAGGGAGGAAAGGGGATTATGAGTATTTGAGAATAAAGTTCTTAGGAAAATTTTTGGATCAAAGAGATGAGTAGACAGGTGAATGGAGAAGACTGCATAACAATGAATTTATAGGAAACCAGATGTAATGAGAGCAGTTAAGTTTCGTAGACTGCGATGGACAGGATATGTGGCACGAATGGGAAAGAAAGACATAACATGGAACCTTCTTGTAAGAAAACCAGAGAGAAAACATCCAGTAGGTAGACCAAGAATGAAGTGGGAGAATAACATTAACTATGATTTGAGGGAAGTAGAATATACAGGGGATGATTGGTAAACATTAAAGGAAAGGAATCTATGGAGAGCTTATGTCCGCCCTGCCGTGAACCTACGGGTTCGATAGTGCCAGTGAGTTAGTTAGTTAGTTTTGACAAAATTATATATGGGTCTACCTAATCAGACGTTTACGCTTTGTCGAATGATGTCGATAGATATCCTTTATTTATAATTTCTCCTTTATTTATAATTTCACTGTGAGTAAAATTTATGCTGTTATTTATAGTCTGCTATTATTTTCACCACATCCTCAATGGCTAAAATAGGATATTTCTCGCTAAACTGTTTGAAAACATTCAAAATAATTTGTATGTCTGCCTTTTCAATTCATTCCTTTGCAGTATCTTATAATACCATTTTAAACAACTGAAATTCCAACAAATGTTTCATTACGCATGCGTAAAAATATAACAATGCTTATTAAATCTTTTAAAATTGTAACTATATACTATAAAATTCTCGTATATATTTTATGTATATATGTGTCCGATAACATACATACATATATATATATTATTTTCGCTATTTCAAGTGTTGGAGGGGGAACTATATTTTTACACACTAAAATGCAAAATTGTTATTTGACTAATGAAAATGCAGTCATACATTGCTTTGTTTACGTTACAACTTAGCTAGAAAAAGGTACGGAATAAATTGGACAACCGAGAAGATAGTGCATTTCCTTGCTTTATCCCATTGTGAATTTTAAAAAGCATCTGAAGAAAAAATATGGAAATTAATGTGTGCAAACAAATGCTGTTACTCTCAATATTGTATTGATGTCTAGAAAAACATAATGATCTTCATAAATGAAGGAACTATTAGGTTCTAGTTTAACGTGTTATTATGGAGTATCTAATACGTCATAGATTACGTTTGTTAAACATTTCAGTGCTATTGTGGTGGAAATAGCACCCAAAACAAGAATATCGCGTCCGACTCTTGTAGTGTAATGTCTCACAATGCATGAATCCAAATGACTGAAAAGTGAAGAGAGAAGTGTGAATAACTGGCTGGATTCCAGTGTTAAGACTTTTGTGAAATGTCTCATCTGTTAGGAGCCCAGATGGTTGAAAACGCAACTGAAAATTACGTTGGGTTCAAGTGTTACTATGTTACACTGAAATTCCTCATGTTGAGTTTCCCAGATGCTTAAAGTCAATTTGGGACATTAGGAGTCATTCTGGTGATTTGATTGAGCCCTAGTTCGTTAGCTTAGTCAAATCCCCTAATACTTTGGGAAGAAGTGATGAGGATCTCTTATCTTATGGGGGCGGGCAGAGGAGATTTGCATGTAATCACACGACAGAGTTAATTCAATTAAATAATGTTGATCACTTTATTTAATTTGTATAAAATTTTAATATAAATTGACAATTGTTTAATTTCCACTTGTCGCCGCTAATCGGAATTACGTGAATCAACGAATACTATATCAACGAGTCATGTTTTTCTAATTAATATTTTCTATAGTCAAGATGTCGATAATTTTCAAAGTCCGATAAATATTTGAATATTTAGCCGCGCAATTATTTCCCCTGCTCTACATCTTACGAAGACCAAGACGCAGGCGATACGGTCACGACTTAAATGTTATATTTACGTGGATTCAAATTTTTTCCTCGAAACCAGGACCCTGACTTCCTTATATGGCAACACAGTGAAAGTTAATTTCTGATCGATTAGATTTGGTATTACGAATACTTGAGATGCGTTATACAATTTTAGTTATTCCCAGAATTTTAAATTTTACCATCGGCTAACAGAGTGTCCTCAACATAGGTCTGAGTTTTTTCGAGTCGTAAATTTTAAGTATAGTTTATATCTTCAATTATTATTTACGCGAGAATTTGTAAGAACCCATGCTGTATTTATGTAATTTATGCTGTATTTATGGTAACTTAAATAAAGGGTTGTTTCATACCGTGGGATCGTTTGCTAAAATTTCCAGAAATTTGGTTCCATTCATACTATTTTGTTCAAATATGAATTTATTTTTATATCCACATTCATTGTAACTTATCTAGATTAATATATATTTTAATTATAAATATATGTTCTATATAAATCGCATAATTTTAATTGGTGGCATACAATTCTGTCACAAAGTACAGAACTATATTATTTTTATATTTTACTATTTTATTACGTAATGTCTCACCTTGTAAGAGCCCAGATGGTTGACGACACACGTGAAGAACACGTCGCGTCCCTGTGTTACTGCGTGGTTCTCCAGAGGCTGCAGAAATTCCGGTTCCTCTTCTACTGTTGATATTTGACCTGCAGCAAAACACACATTTTTGTCCTGTAAAAAGCATAAACATGATCACATGGTTATGAGTTTCATATATTGGGACATATAAATACTAATTCATATGGACCAGTGGAAACGTGTTATGTCCTATATTGAGTAAATCCTCACACCACTTACAACCAGTGAGGTTTATATTGTGTATAGGCTCTACCTGTAGAAGCAAATAGTTCTCCTACGAACACTGAAATTTGGTGTATGTAGTGCATTTGTTTGAGCTGACGTGTTCATCCCATTGCTTTGTTTTACGAGTTAAAACGTCATATTGTGTAACATTTTTATAAAAATAACACAATGCATCAGTCAAAAATAATTTTTTTTCGAAAAAGTTTTCATTATAGGCACACCATTTTCGTACTGAAGTCCACCGCGATAGTTCAGAAGATGGCACTCTTATTTTCTGACTACCCAGTTCAGTTTCAATACCCGGCAAGATTGGAAATTTTAATTATATCCAAGGTTAGCGGATCTTACGCCGAACCCTTCAAGTGTAGGACGACCTAACTGTAGAAACGATGTAAATAACAATGATATTGGTGAGGTAGAGGACATTAGGAACACAACGTCAAGACGGGATCAGGTATAGTTAGGCGCTGCAAAAATTTTCTAATACAGCAGATAATCACAATTGCACAACAAAGTAACTAAAACACTATGCAATATGGTAGGTAACTGCTAGCAAACACAGAGAAATAAACAAAACAATGTATACTTTAGAAGTCCACCAATACATGAAATACGTGTATCGGAACTGGAATGAATGTTACACCCTGAACGTATTACACAGTTGTATAGTAATCAGATGATAATGCACAGGACCGCATACTACTCCCCACCTTTCTTACTACTCCGCGTGCTCTACTTGTAGAAGCAAATAGTTCTCCTACGAACACTGAAATTTGGTGTGTGTAGTGCATTTGTTTGAGCTGACGTATTCATCCCATTGCTTTCTTTTACGAGTTAAAACGCCATATTGTGTAACATTTTTATAAAGATAACACAATGGATCAGTGAAAAATAAACTTTTTTCGAAAATGTAGGCGTTCTTTATGTATTTCGACCTCCTGAATTCGAAAATGGCATTCGTATCACCCACAGTTTTTGCACAAATATATTTTGCAATCAATATGATGTGCACGAAAACACCATATGAAACTCAGAAGTGGCGCTTCGCTTTCATCTGTTCAACACTTGCGCACCTAGCGGCACACAACAAAATGTCACATTGCAAATAGTGGTCTGGTTTTTAAATTATGAGCATGCCTAGTATTACTGCATGTGTTGTGAAATACGTAGTCAGTATGAAGGTCAAGGAAACACCCTTAGATGATAGGAGAGGGTGACAGCTTTATAATAAAGATAATATGTATCTTAAAGGGTCGGTGTTTACCCCAACAGATTTTTAAATCAGTTGAAGTGGAATTTCGTAAGTGAACAGTGGATTGTGCCTTGGTGTGTAAGTTATATAGATGGGAAATTTTGTCGTGTAGGACACATAAGTGATATGTCTATATTTTCTCACATAGGCCTACGTACATTTTTTTAAATTTATGCGCTGAGATACGATTTCAGTATAATAAAAGCTAAAATCCCACGAAATTGTGTGAATAGTCCACATACCTTTTGTTATATTTGCGAAAAAGTGACGTTCGCATCGCAAAGCGACGTATAACTCCATTCATTACGAAATTGTACCATCTTTATTTCGGGTGCAAAAATGTTGCTCAACATATTTTCTGACAATGGCTGTTCTGCAAATTTTAGTGACTGATTGAAAGGAAAGAAACAAGTCAGTGTCCTTCGGCATCTCCATGATTTGGAGAGAACAAACTAATCATGTAAGTGATTGTTATTTCTGCATGGTCCCATAGTTTATTTCAAACAACAAAATGTCAACCGTCAATATTATCCCAACATACCTTCAGCTATTCGTCCGGTGCCACACACTAAAGATCTTTGTATTCCAGTACCACAAGACACCTATTATATTGATTCGGACGATGAACCGAACTCCAGCATTTCGGAAGACATACCCAGACCATCCAAATCCCATGATCCTGAGTTCAATCCTAAAATTCCAACTCAGTCACACAGAATGAGGATTTAATTGGTCTTGGCTGACTTCGCGACTTAGACAGTTGAAGTATCTTGGCGAGAATGTAAAGGTCTCTGCATATAGAACATGCCAGAAGCCACTTGAGCAATTTAAAAAAAAATAATGACATTGCAATCTTCAACATATACAAGGTCTAATGTCTGCTATAAACATCCAACACAGAGCAGATCAAAGTTGAGTCTTAAGGCAGTGTTATTGAATAAAGGAAAAACTTTGCCTTCTGTTCTAGTTGGCTAAGCAGTACATATGAAAGAATTATCAAAATATGAGAAATCTGCTAAATTATGTAAATTACTACAGGTTTAGATGGCAAATATGTGGTGATTTGAAGATGGTTACTATTCTACTTGGTCTACAAAAAAGGGTACACTAAGTATAGCTGTTTATTGTGTGAATGGGAGAGCCAGTATAGATCTTCACACTATAAGGAAAAATACTGGCCTCGTAGACAAAATATGATACCAGGAACAAAGAATGTAAAGGAGCAGTCAGTGATTGAATCTAGAAAAATTATACTTCCTCCGCTACACATCATATTAGACCTAATTAAAAACTTTGTAAAGGCATTGGAATCTGATGGGAGTAAATTTAGGTACTTCCTCACAAAATTTGAGACTAGTACTAGCTAAATTGAAGGAAGGTATTTCTATTTGTCCCCAGATCAGACAACTCTTCAAGGATAAACACTTTTCGGATATTTTGAAAATAAAAGAGAAAATTGGGTAGAAATCATTCAGAGCAGTTGTCTTAAATTCCTAGGGGAACCTTCGGGCCTCAAACTACGGACAATGGCTGGACAATATGTTACTAGCTATTTCTTGAAATGGAGTACAATATGTCATTAAAAATCCATCTTTCTCCTCTCTCATTTGGACTTTTTTCCGAAAAACTGTGGTGCAGTTTCTGATGAACATATAGATGATTTTCACCAGATGATCTCACCGTTTGAACGAATATACCAAGGCAAATGGAAAACATAGGCTAACTAACTATTATTGGTCAGTGGTGAGAGATGCCATTACACCAGATAAGTTAAAAGGAAACACCTTTAACTGAGGTAAACTAGTCTTAATATCACCAGATTTAAGAAGGGAAAAAGTTTTACGTAAAGATATTTTTAAAAATTACGAAAAATCTAGACCACTGCTGATATATTCATTGTCATTTTCTTGTTCCAGCATGAAAAAGTACATCGATATCTGGTCATTTGAATTCCGTAACTGACAAAAAGTTAAAATTTGTTGTCCAGTGTAATTAATTTTTCTCTATTTATTTAAATTTATTCTATATCATTAATTGTTTTCGTTTTTTTATATCTTGTACATATTATATTTAATTCGATAAATCTAGAGTAAATCAAAATACATTATAAATATTAATTTTATTGTATATATATAACATGTAATCGTTTATGTTTACTGTAATTTAGATGTAAGACTATGTTTATTTATTTTTTAAAACCTGGTTGAGTGGCAGACAAGGCCATAAGTCCTTAACTCTGACTGGTAAAATAAAGCTATTATTATTATTATTATTATTATTATTATTATTACTACTACTACTACTACTGTTATACACAAGACGGTATTTTAAACAACTGAAATTGCAACGTATTCTACATTGCGCACGCGTAAGATTAAAACACTGATAATTTAATCTATTAAAATTATTTATGGGTCTTTATTTTTAAATCCTCCTATATTAGTTATATACACATGTATTAGACAAAAAAAAAAGTCACTTGCACTATCGAACCCGCAGGTTCATAGCAGCACAGACATGAGCTCTCCATGCATCCAATCCTGAGCTAATGTTTTCCAATCATCGTTAATAATTTTCCCACCTCATGCTTGGTCTACCAACTGGGCGTTTTCTCTCTGGTTTGCCTCCAAGTTTCCATGCACTCTTTCATTCCTCATTCATGACAGATGTCCTGTCCATCGTAGTTTACGAGACTTTAACTGTTGTCAGTATATCTGGTTATGTAAATCTTCTCCATTGGTATGTATGTTCATTTCTCTTTGGTCCAAATATTTTCCTAAGAAGTTTGTTCTCAAATACTCATAATATTTTCTCCTCCTAATAGTAAGAGTCCATGTTTCGGATCAAAATAATATGACTGCGAGAATAACAGTTTCATATATTTTCAATTTATTTTTTTTTTTTAGAAAAGTTGGAATAACAATAGTCCCTGCAATACAAAATGACATGCATTTCCAAAATTTAGCCTATATCTAATTTATTTGTACAAATAACTGTTAAACCAAGTCAAAAAAGAAGAAGATAAACTAGTTTAGTTTAATTCTCAATGTAATTAAACAGGTTTTCAGTGTAAAAAGTATTGTGATTATCAAGATTTTAAATTGAACAATTCATACATAAAAACTCACCTTGCGTATATTTGTGCTCGTACACTCGAAAAGTAGTCGATTGATTGACTTAAAATTTTAACATATCATTGGATTCGAATATGCGCGTATTCACCACTTTATATTATGCTCTGAAATCATTAGGTGTAGGAGTTCACCAGAAACGAAATTTTAAAAATTGCTCCGGCGGTTACAGTTTTTTGATGTTTCATAACCAAACTCAGTATATCGTATTAAAATAGAATAGGGTACATATTGTCCAAAAATCAGCGAAATCCGACCATTAGAAATTGGAGTTTACCTAAAATCCGAAAAAAAAATTGAACCGTTATATTTGGTTCGTCACAATGTGTACCTTTGTAAATATAAGTGTTTAGCCGCTATATATATGCTCTAATTTCTTTTGGTGTAAGAGTTCACCTGAAAAGAAAATTAAAAAGAAAATATTTATTTACGCGTAGCAGGGGACGCCGGGTATTAGGCTTAGTTTGCCTTAGTTTAACAGTCACTTCTTAAAAATTTCCGTTATTTTTCATTAACTCTCTTATTTCCATAATGTAATGTATTTCTATGGGTGAACATATATTTAGTTCTATTTATGTTTACTTCGAGCTCCAATTTCTTAGTGTTACTCAATAGTGTGTACGTGTATCTCCTCGCTATCGTCCAACAATACTATTTCATCAAAATTGTGCTAGATAATGCATATTCTTTTTTCTCTCGCTCTATTTCGAGTATTAGAAAGCGAAATACATTTTCTTACATGCAGTCTTACATCAGCTTTGTTTACATTACAACTTGAACTTAGATCGGAAGATGTGAGAAGAAAATCGTACTGTCTAATTCTCTTATTTAAGATCCTACATACCTCGATTCCCAATTAGTTATCACCTCGTTTCCAGTATCTATCCTCAAACCATAACTTAAACACAAGATCACAATATAGTATCTTGCTTAATATACCGCAACATAGGATATCACATCACTCCATGTCATATACTACTGTATCTTCACTTCTCGCAACTGGAATTCCCTACCACAAGAAATAAGGGGCTGCCGAATATTGTCATCTTTTAAAAGAAATCTAAATTTATATTTGCTCTAACTTGGACTTCATTATTACCCGGTAAAAGGAATAATAATAATAATAATAATAATAATAATAATAATAATAATGTTTTCTTTATTCTGGCAGAGTTAAGGCCATAAGGCCTTCTCTTCCACTCAACCAGCACAAATACAAATATATATTTGACAAATATAGATATACACTATACTAATTATAAACAGTTAAAGATACATTAAATGTAGCTATGTTAATTTCATGTACAAACAACATTTTGTACGATAATAACAAGAATAATACTTAGGATAATAATAATAATAATAATAATAATAATAATAATAATAATAATAGTTATATATATATATATATTAAGTGGTGTTTCTCGTATAATTTATCATATTTATATTATTATTATTATTATTATTATTATTATTATTACATCACAATTAGTTTAACTGTGGAAGTTGAACTAGTTACAAACTGATAGAATTTTATCCCCACACACAGCAAGCAAATGAAAGCGAGATTTATTTTAAAACCAGCAATAAAAACCATATTTCATTGGGAAATTGGGAGAGCAAACTGAATACAAATACGTAAATAACGCCCTGCGCTGGAATAACAGTGTTAATGCAATAAATAAAATTCAGCAGGGAGTGTCGGCAGCAAACCGAATTGCTAGCAATACAGTGCTTGTTAGCTGTAATATACGGACTGTTCAATTTGTTTCACTTCATCCATAATTTGTTTCATTTATTACTTTAACACGTTTGTCTTACAGTAGGATTCAATATTTATTTAGAAATAACTAAAACCCGACGTGTGCTGCTACGCCTAAATTAGTGACAGAGGATTTTTATATCTTCGCTTCATATGAACTCCTACACTTAATGGTTTTAGAGCATAACAGATAGCGGCTAAACACACGCCGTGCCTTAAAACTTGAATCTACAAAAGTATACATTACGACGAATCAAATTGGACGTTTGTCGAGTAAGTTTTATATTCGTATTTCAAGTAAATCCGAACTTCTAATAGTCAGATTCTGCTCATTTTTGGACAATATCTACCCCAGTCCAATTTAATAGAATATGCTGAGATTTGTTCTGCATCATTAAAAATTATGACCGCTAGAGCAGTTTTTAAATGTTCGTTTCACGTGAACATCTACACCTAATGGTTTTAGAGCAAGATATATAGCTTCAAACACGCGCGTATTCGAATGCAACGTCGTGTCAAAATTCGAAGTCAATCGACCGACTACTTGCGAGCACGAACACACGCAGTTGTCTAATAATCACAGCATTGGTGGAGATGTTTACATTAAAATAAAAATAGTCAATTTATTGTTGCAGTATGTGAATAATTACCTGAAATAAATATACATATGTGTTGACTTATGTAAAAAATCTTAAAATGAAGTGAGAAGTTGAGCTCAAAGTAACCTAAAGTCAGCACACTTTAATGTAAAATGTGTACTAGTCATTGCTCAGATAACATGCCCATTTTATAACCCTAACTTGTCTACTACTCTAGGTGGACTCTATAGATAGAATCCCCTTATACCAGAGCAAACATTTTGGCAATTGGTTCTATCGGGAACGTGTATTATCACATTAGCCAACACGACGCTAAGAGTCACTTGTTATCCGATCGAATATTCACTGGCGGCACGGTGGCATATTCTTAATAACAAGGCAAAGGAGGCAAAATTAATATAAGTGTCTTTTTTGGTTTATAGATATATTAATGTTAACTATTATTGTTAAGATAGAGTGTCAATATTTCTATAATTTTCATACCATCTGATATGGTTATTGCTTATTTTGTCAGATCATTGACGTCAAAATAATATTATATATTTTTTTCAAATTACATTTCTATATATTGTATTATTAATCTCAGCTTTTATCTTTATTGTAATTATTTTGTGAATTTTCTTCTTAAATATTTAATATATCGAGTAAATACATAATTGAAATTATATAGGAAAAAATTGTTTTGCTTTTAAATTACAATACCTCGTCCAATAACACTGGACAACAAATTTTAACCTTTTTTTTGTCAGTTATGGGATTGAAATGACTATATTTTGATGTAATTTTTATGCTGAACACGAAAATGACAATGAAACTGTCAACAGTTTTCCAGTTTTTTCGTAATTTTGAAAAATATATTTGAGTGAAAATGTTTGTCTCTTTACATCTGGTAATATTAAGACTAGCTTACCTCAGTTAACGGCGTTTCCTTTTAGCTCGTCTGCTGTAAAGAACCTCGGTGGCATCTCTCACCACTGACTAACAATAGTCAGCTAGCCTAGATGTATTTCATTTTCCTTGGTATCGTCTTTCAAATGATGAGATCGTCTGGTGACAATGTTCTCCACGTTCATCAGAAACTGCACCACAATTTTCCGGGAAAAAGTCCAAAGTAGAGTGGAGAAAATGGATTTTTAATGACATATTGCACCACATTTCACGATAAATTAGTAACAAATTGTCTGTAGTTTGGTGCCCGATGATTCCCCAAGAAATTTAAGGCAACTACTCTGAATGATCCCCATGGATTTTTTCTTTTTCTTTTCAAAAGTACCGAAAAGAGTTTATCCCTGAAGAGTTCTTTGATCTGGGGACCATTAAAAATACCTTCCTTAATTTTAGCTGTTCTTAGTCTCGGAAATGTTGTAAATACCTAAATGTACTCCCATCAGATTCCAGTGCCTTTACAAAGTTTTTAAATAGGTCTAATTTTATGTATTATCGGAGGAAGTGTAATCTGGCTAGATTCAATCAATGGCTGCTCCATTTCATTCTATGTTCCTGGTATCATATTTTGTCTACGGGGTCAGTCTTTCTCCTTGTAATGCAAAGATCTAGCCCGGCTGTCCTATTCACACAAGATACAGCTATATATATCGAGTCCCCTTGTTGTAGGTAAGTAGGATAACAACATCTTCAAATCATCACACATTTGCCATCTAAACCTGTAGTAATTTATGTAATTTAGCAGATCTCTCATATTATGATATGTCTCTTCGGTATGTACTGCATAGCCCACTAGATCAGAAGGCAAAATATTACCATTATCCAGCAACACTGCCTGAAGACTCAACTTTATTGAATCTAAAAATAACCTTTATTCTTCGGATCAGCGTTGGATGATTATAGCAGAAAACTGGACCTTGTATATTTTTGCAGAATACAATGCGATTATTTTTTTAATTGCTCAAGTAGCTTCTGGCGTGTTCTGTATTATATTATCTCCAAGATACTTAAACTGTCTAGGTTGTGAAGCCAGGAGCTCTGCTTTGACCTTTGAGAGTCATTTAATTCATCTTGAGTCATTCTGTGCGACTGAGTTGAAATTTCAGGATTGAAGTCAGGATCATGGGATGTGGATGGTCTGGGTATTTCTTTCGAAGTGCTTAGAGTATGGCTCCGGGTGAATAGCATAAGGTATGTTTGGATAATTCACGGCTAACTTCTTCTCCTTTGAAATAAACTTAACTAATGGGACTATGCAAAAACAACAATCACTTACATGATTAGTTTGTTCTCTCCAAATCATGGGAATTGCAAAGGGTATTGCATTCTTCTTTCCTTTCAATCAGTCACTAAGATTTGCAAAACAGCGATTACAGCAAATATGTGGAGCAAACGTTTTGTCAAGAACTCCTATTTTGCACCCGATATATAGACGGCAAGCTTTGTAAATTAATTGACTTTCAAATGTCGCTTTTGCAATGCGGCACTCCACTTTCCGTTCCGCAAATATAACAAAAGTTATGTGGACTATTCACTAAACACTTTTTTGAGATATTTTAGCTTTTATTAGACTGAAATCTTATCTCTGCACATAATTTTAAAAGTGTATCTGAGAAAATATAGACATATCACACATGTGTCCTACACAACAAAACAGCACATCTGTATAACTTATACATCAAGGCATAAACCACTGTTCACTCACGAAATTCCACTTCAAATGATTTCTCAACCAGTTGGGGTAAACACCGACCCTTTAAGATGAATCTAAGTTTTATCATAGAGCTGTCACTCTCCTACTGTAAGGGTGTTTCCATGACCTTCGCACTGACTACAATATTCACAGCATACGCAGTAACACTTATGCATGCTGATAATTTAAAAACCAAACCATTGCCATCATTTTAATTATCATATTCGTAATTAGGAGTTTCATCTTAATACAAAACGGCCACTTTTACTTCCGTAACTTTTTGGCTGTTGTCCAGTATAATCTTATGTTGCTTTTCATTTCCAATATTTATTCTGTTTTATAATAATTACTCAAATCTAATTAATCAGTTCCTATTATCCCTAAATTCGGGTGACAGCTCGGCCTTACATTCATCACGTAGGAGGCTTCACAATCTACTTGGATCGAACCCCTATAAAGGAACTTCTGAGAATGTTAGGGTCGATCAATTTGCCTAAGACCCCTCACTTTGATTTTAATAAAAATTATATGTTTAAGATTTGAGCCATCTCATGCCGATTGTCTAAAAATGGGGACCTGAACATCCCACTACCCAAGGGCCTGCTGAAACTTGAAGTCGGATAGCTTCATTTTTCTTTTACTTATTTTAAACAAGTATTTGTTTCTTATTTCAAAACAACAGGCTGCAGAACAAGTGAATAGTATTTAAGACAACTGCATCTCCTCATAGTGTTGATTTATCATGGCAAGATCCAATCTTCATTCTTGGTAAGTTGCATGTTCCATTGCTGTCTTCAATTAAATGTATTTAAATATATTTTATTTCCATGAATTTTAAATGAAGTTAAGTACCCCTTGTCTACCTGTCATGTAGAAGTAACGGGGATTCTATGCCATTATGCCACCAACAGAAATTTATTTAAAAAAAACGGGAAAGCATAACATGTCCATTCTTTTGCAACATGTGAATAGTTACTTAAGATAAATATATAGTATGTTAATGTTTTACCTAAAATATGTGGAAAAATCCTTTAAATAAAGTGGGAAGTTGAGCTGAAAATAACTTAAAATCAGCATATTTGTAATGTAAAAATATGTATTAGCCATTACTCAGAGAGTCTAGCCAACGTATCACAAAAACTCGCTAACAAACCAGTGAATGCTAAACTAATGTCTACTATCTCGCCCATTTTCTCACCCTAACTTGCCTAAACTAACAGCAACTTGCCCACCTTACACTAACTTGCCCATTCCATCACTCCGACTTGCCCACTAATGTAGGTTGACTCTCCGAATCGAATCCCCTTATATGTGAGCAAGCATGTTGGTAATTGGCGCTAGGTGAAACATGTGTTATCACATTGGCCAATATGACGCTAAAAGTCACTTGTTTTTCTATTGAATATTCAGTGTTGGCATGGTACATAGAATAACCAAATATATTTTCTTCTTTCTATTGATTTCACTCTTAAAGGAAGTTGAATATCTTATCTACCTCTCATATATAAATAACTGTTAATATGATTATTATGTATAAATGACAAAATTATTTTTTTATTGTATAACATTAAAGAAAATGTATAGTTTGTTAAAAATCGGAAATAGGATATATTTTTTTGGGAACGAAACTCAGCACATAGAAATAAATTAAGAAGAATTAGTTCACGTACTTTTAACAGCAAAAATCGGATCATTACAGAAGCGGAATTTTAGACATCTGTCCAGAGGTTCTGATTTTTTTACCAAACGAAACTCGTTACATTTTATTGTAATATGAAGAGAAAATATTGAAAAAAAAAACAGGGCAATTAGAATAGCAGGTTTACCTGAAAACCGAATTTTTAAAAATAGCTCTAAGAGCCTCCATGTTTTTATTCTCGCAACTAAATTTGAATGTAACATTTGTATAAGAAATATAATGTCGAGCACATTAATAAGCAAAATGGAACCATTAAGAGCAAGAATTAACCTTGGATTCAGGCGGAATATTAAAAAATAAAACAATAAATAGTGTTCCTAAGATGCCAGCCCAGAACAAATATGTACAGGACATTTGGTTTTACTTTACCGCTCAAGGTCATCTAGTAAACAACAAAGAAGGAGAAACATTTATAACGATTCATTCAACTGTTAAACTAGTTCAGAGCTAATATGGTTTTATATTGAGTTGTAGAATAGAATGCGTTTTGCACGGGCAACAGCGGCAGAAAGCACGCGGCGTCGGCTGACTTAGGCTGCGCTCACTTTGCATGCGTTTTCATACGAAATTCGGTCTCGCGAACACGTACGAAAACGCACGAAGGATTCCGGTCCTTCTAGTACTATGGGAGCCCTCACTAGATGCGAGTTATTCGTAAGTTTACACACTAATAGTTCCGATGACCGAAATAAATCCCAACTCATTGGGATATTCTACTAAGTTCGTACGTTTAATAGTCCAAGATCCGGCTGCAAGATTACTACGTTCATCGAGTGTATGAACAAAACATATTTTTTTAATAAAATTGTGAATGACTGAATACATTTTTGCCGAGTTGCGTATTAAAATTCGGCCGCCAGTGTGTTTAATTAAAATATAATTAATTAATTTATTCGAAATAATTTGATTGACTTGTTATTAAAACAAATTATAATCCAGTTCACAGAAATCGATGTATAGAGCTTGAAAAGTTTTGGTTGCCATTGCAAACTTGGCTGTAAACCTCTTCGCGGCTACAGCAGGCTGTGACACCAATCAGTAATAAAATGACGGTAAGCATGTATTTATTGTTTTATATTGTTTCAAATAAAGTTCAGTTCATTTAAAATGCTGTGATTTGTTTCGTATAATGTACATTAACAAACCTTTGGATATATTTTTGTATATACATTGTACGTAGTGTACATGAAGGACAGTGGTTTTACTTCCCGCGGATCCGCTGCGAGCAGGTTAAGGCCATGTTTGCAATGGCAACCAAAACTTTTGAGGCTCTATACATAGTGAACTGGATTATAATTTATTTTAGTAAGAACTGAATCAAATTATTTCAAATAAATAAATAAATTATATTTTAATTAAACGTACTGGTGGCCAAATTTTAATAGACAACACGGTAAAAATCTATTCAGTCATTCACAATTTTATGAAAAAAAAACATTTTGTTCATACACTCGATGAACGTAGTAATCTTCCAGCCGGATCTTAGACTATAACATATAAAATGGACATCGAAACATTTATTAGTTTAGTTTTTGGACACAAATGTTTGTGGAATCAGAGTGATTCAACTTATCATCAAAGAAAGAAATACCGGTATCCAAGGAATTAAACATATATATATATATATATATATATATATATATATATATATATATATATATATAGTAAATATAGTCGTTCATTTATTTATGAATCACAAACATTACATAGATCATATTAAGTATTGTTTTTAATTGTTGTTGCGAGAGAAATACATCCGAGATTTTATTAGCACTCGTTGCGCTTCTATTCTCTCCTACAGTCATGAATCTATTTCTATTATCAAGAAACAAATTATTCATTGCGCAACAAAGGGATATACCGTCACTATCTTCCTGTATGAGAAATACGTAACCAGTGAGAGCACATCATTTGTAAGTTAACGTACAATACAAATTTGTATACAATGTGAGCGGGGTCATAGGAAACTGCTACTGAAAGAAACGACCGTCTCCAAATAGTTGTGGGTATCAGAAGTACATGGCCTTGAATGGTCAAATAGCATCAATTACCCGCTGTGGTCTCGAGGTAGCGTTCTGCCTTGTCACGCAGCGGGCCCGGGTTCGATTTCCTGTCGGGAGAGGCTCCTGGGTTTCGGGGGTTTTCGTCACCTGTAAGACAAATATCAGGAAGCTTAGGGTCCAACGGCCCCCAAAAATCATCCAGCCATCATTATCATCATCGTCATCATCATCTTCCTTCACCGGTGTGGAAAGCAACGGGAAGCTACCACATCTATAATTTCCTAGTAAAGCTGCAAAGCATAGCATGGAAATGCTATGATTGTAGTGAAAGACCTGCGGACCGTATAGTTAAGGACGACTGATATCTCAGGCACAACGTTTACTATTTTAAACTTTTATACAGTAACCTCAGTGATGGGTCATAATGACCTTAAACATGTTGAACAGTAACCTCAGTGATGGGTCATAATGACCTTAAACATGTTGAACAGTAACCTCAGTGATGGGTCATAATGACCTTAAACATGTTGAACAGTAACCTCAGTGATGGGTCATAATGACCTTAAACATGTTGAACAGTAACCTCAGTGATGGGTCATAATGACCTTAAACATGTTGAACAGTAACCTCAGTGATGGGTCATAATGACCTTAAACATGTTGAACAGTAACCTCAGTGATGGGTCATAATGACCTTAAACATGTTGAACAGTAACCTCAGTGATGGGTCATAATGACCTTAAACATGTTGAACAGTAACCTCAGTGATGGGTCATAATGACCTTAAACATGTTGAACAGTAACCTCAGTGATGGGTCATAATGACCTTAAACATGTTGAATATTTTAAACGTTTCAAAAATAAATATCTTCAACTCATGTCCAACTCAGGGCCGGGTCGAGAAATTAGATGAGATGATGCCCCTAAATTCATGGAGGTATGTGAACGAAAAGGGTACCGGCCGATCACTCCTGATGTTCCGTCACAGGGACGCATGAATAAAATGAAATAAAATGGATGAGATGAATATGGAGAAATGGTGGAATGAAATTTGTGGCAGGGAAAATCGGGAGAAATCCCGAGAAAAACCTGCCCAAGCTCTGTTTCGTCCACCACGAAACCCACATGGAGTGGCCGAAACTCGATCTCTGGACCCCAGCGGTGAGAGGCTAGCGTGTAACCGCTTGCGTCACGGAGCCGCCTATTTTAAACGTTTACTGCGTAACATTTTTTAATTTCCGCGATAAAACGTTATAGTTGCTATAAAATGTTCTATTATGAAAAAAAAAGTATTTGATAAACTAGCAAAGTTGAACCATAAATCGACTTGGTGAGGAATTCATTTTTTTAATTTATACATTTGCCATGCTTGACGCACTTTTTTCCTATAGTTGTACGGGTACATCACACCTCTGTAAAAAAAAATCTGTCAGTCCTATGATTGCATATTGTCAGTGCTATGGAAAAATGCTAGCACGTACACATACTCCTGTACAACATGTCTAATATTTGTAAAACTTTCTATTGTGTGAGAATTTTGAATTTCTTAATACATTGTAACGTGACACATTTTTTATCCTAACCACCTGTCTAGTAATTTTTACACAGACAGATAGCCAGTGTCAAGTAGTATCATACGCTCTAATCGCGGAAAAAAATCTGATGATACTTTTTCCCCCACTACGTCTCTTAACTGAATATAGCTGTCATTATTTATAGGATTATTATGTTAAATATTTACTTAACAATTATAATTGCAACTCTTACATTTTTACTTTAATTTTACACTTATTATTAGATGGCAGCACATATCATAATAACTTAATAAAAATAAACTGTATCGTAAATGATAAACTCTCAAGCCCAAAATAATGCTTTTCCTTAAAAATATGTAATTTTTTTTAGCAGTTGATGACTAATGTAAAATCACCATGATGGCTATATGTAATAAATTTCGATCATTTTCCAAAACCTTTTCCTCAATTTCAAGATGCCTTTCAGAAGCTCACTTTTTTTTATTTCTCTGCTTCTGAATCATTTTAGATTGGTACAAAAAGCTTATTTTTTATTCGGTTTGAATGCGTTCGCTGCTCTTGATCCAATTATTCTGGTAAGTCTGAAAGTCGTATATAACGTTCGTAACTCTTAATGCACGTAAAAATGTAATTTTGGCTACTTGTATTCTGTATTTCGAGTATAGACTACAGTTTCCACTCTGTATTTGAAAACTGCTTTTCCTATTATGTTATGTAACCGTGATTTTGTATTTATTGACGTTTGTTTTCAAAAATGATGTTTAATTTTGTTATATTTTCCTAACTTTTCGTCTATTTCACTAATTCTATTTGTATCAGAAATTAAATGACTTATGTAGATACAATTAGTATCTAGACTGCGATGGACAGGACATGTAGCACAAATGGGGAATTAAATAGGGAAATGGAAAGTCCTTGTTGGAAAATCAGAGGGAAAGGACCCTATTAGTAGGCCAAGAATGAGGTGCCATGGCGTTATTGTAACCCACATCTGAGTTCGGAGCACCTGGAAAGCGGAGTTATGCTGCCCCGATGATGTGTGATAAGGCATTATAATGATTCGCCAGGAGAGGCCTTAATCGTAACTTAATGGCTATGTTAATAATGATAATGATGGCCAGATGATGTTCGAGGACCGTTTGGGTCTTATGGTTTCCTGACATTTGTCTTTCAGGTGAGGAAAAACCCCGAAAAAAAATATTACCCAGGAAACTTGTCCCTACCGGGTATCGAATCCGGGCCTGCTGCGTGACCAAGGGCTGCACGCTATACGCATGTGTAGGACTTGGTAGGATTAAATAGCGTGCACATCCATCAGCAAGCTGTGCACATACTACCCCTTTGGCTCCTACCACAAAGAACACTTGTGCACTTGCTGAATACAGGTCTTAGTAGGGTAGTAGCAAGTTATCTTTCTACACAACCCTGCAGGGAAAACATAAGTCTGTGGTATACATTTCCATTAGGGGCTGAGTCGACCACGGCCAAAAACCCGGAAATCTTCTACAAGATCATCATAATGACAGTCGTGTTTCACCTCACTCTTTGTCGAATTATCTTTACCAGCTCCTACTTTAGTGATAACGAAAGCTCCTGCTTTTTAATATTCTCAACAGGTCAGAGCATTATTTACAGTGATTGACTCTCCAACAAATACATTGAATGTACCTAATAATGAACATATTTCTTCTAACAACACATTTGATAATTGTATATTCAATAATTGTGTTTTTATATAATGATTTTACTGAGTTGTTTACTTAAAAATAAATTAATAACCTATAATGTTGGTTAAAATATAGAGTTTAATATGTTTAATTTTTTCTCCACTAGCGTGAATTCTTACAATATTAAGATCCTATTTGGCCATACATAATATGATCAATTTGCAATGAATAAACAAATGAAACATAACCAAACAGTTCTGATTTGTTTTCAAACTTCGGCGTTTACATTAACCATATAAATATTTTAAAATATCGGTGACTATATTTAAATAATGATTTTTGAGTAAACAACTTAATTGTATTAGTTAGATAGTCCTAAAAAATGCCACTCTTGAGTTCCAAATCATCTAGGTAAATTCACTTGTCACTTCGTGACTATTGAATTTATCGATGATATTAATTATGATAGTTTTTCTGACAAGAATACAAGACGTGAAATTGTTTTATGGCGGTGGCCTTCAGGACTGCATTATTAACAATTGTAAACTTCAGTAAAACTTTGCGCAGCAGTTTACATAAGAACAACACTCTTTTTCTTGCTGCACAATGGAGCACAAATAACGAACATTCGATTGCATGCTACTCTGAATTTAACTTGACTATAGTTGTTGATTAAAAGTTGTTGTTGTTGTTGCAGAGTTATACCATTGTTACGCAACATTAAACTCACGTTTAACTCTGCAGGATTATTTGTTTGCTCGCCCATGCAACTGTTATTTCAAATTAAACAGTCAGCATAGATTCTATTCTCGTTCCTAATTCTTAAATAATAATACTCTAAGGGCCGGTTTCACCAACAGAGGTAACTGTATTACGCCAGTTTAAGCTATGCATTATACACAGGGAAAACTGGCGTAATACAGTTACCTCTGTTGGTGAAACCGACCCTAAATCAAATATTTATTATTAATTTTTATTGAACCGGGGTCGATGGATTTTTTTAAGATGGATAAATCCAAGGAGCAAGTTCTTCGGGAGGGAATTTAAGCCGTGGGTCTCTATTCTGAAGATTTTGAGACTCATAAAATATCCTTAGGTGTGAATAAGAGGCCTCTAAGCAAAATATACCAAATTTTACTATTCTAGAACAACCTTGGTATTCTAGGTGTCAATATAAGACGAACGCCGACCCCGGGCCACTCAATGCCATCTATTCGAAAACAAATGCAACTAAATTAATATGGTTGAATTCTCCCCTAAGAAACGAGGGCTTACAAAAATTTATATTGAGATGAATTAACTGTAAAGCTTGGATGAAAAATAAATGTTTAGAATTTGTAAAGGCTTCTTTGGAAGTAGTCCCGCACCGAGTGGTTAAGGTAGGATGCCTTGACGCGGACCTACGGGACTTGCGCTGCTTCGAGTCTCCAGGGGGGAAGACATTTTCTCATGGAATTTCGGCCAATATGGGACACGTGCCCGCCCAGCATCGCGATGCATATGGGTAGATACAATAAGTAGCTGAATCAGGTTGAGAAAATAGGATATTACGGCTACGGGACCCGACATGCTAACATATCACCTCTCCACTGGCTGGATGGTCGTCTACCTCAGAGATTAACACATGCGAAGTGTGCCATAGAGTGTGTTAGTTAGTCAGTTCATTATAAGTAACTATGATGAACTAGAACTTACAAGGGAACACTTAACCATTGCATGCCGAAACCTGCCTTGAAATTTCTCCCAAGAGAAGGGTTATGTTATATTAAGGCCATGTCCAAAAAATCTTCCTTTTAACTTCAAGGCACAGGAATCAAAATCAGAATCCAGCTATGGCAGCCTTCTGTACGGATCAGATGGACCCCCTGCTTAACTCCCTTAACTTCATGTTTCCATATTTTCTTATATGTCCAAATTATCTTAATTGTGCTTTGATAGTTGCTGCTAGGGATTCTGGCCATTTTATCTCTTTTTTTTTTTACATCTTTACATATAAAAATGGGCGCCTGTCAGTCAGTCTGACCGACCTTTATGGACTCAAAAAGTTCTTCACCGATTTGAATGGGTTTTTACCAACACTTGGGTAATTAGTTTTGGGACAATTAACATATATAATATATTATGGTACGTACTGTAAGCCCGGGGATAAAAAAATGCTAGGTGCACTAAAAATGTCGTTTTATGGACGCTTAAATTGCTTACGCTACCTAAACCGTAACAAAAACTCCAAATTTTCGCACACAGAATTGAATATCTCAAGAAATTCTACGAAAAAGTCTGGGATAGCATAATGTTTATCTTTTGCAGATAACTCACAATACCAACTTTTGTCTTTCACCTAATGGATGCCAAGAAGATCGAAATAAGTTGATTCCCAGGTAATGCCGAGTAATCAGCACGGAGTATCTAAAAATAATTACGATATAAATTTATAATCAGGCCTACTATAAGAACCTTTATCGTTACCCCATCCTAATAATAATAATAATTTGATTTAATATTTGCATTTAATAAGCTCATATGTCATATAGTTCGCTCCTGCGCTCAATTCAAGGCATCAGGTAGTCGCCAGAGTTGTAATTAACATTCCATAGAATGATCTCGACACGCAGTTAGGAACACCTGCTTTACTACTTGTAAAAAGGGTATTCACAGTATTACGCAACTTTGATCTCAGCGTTTATTTAACCATTGTTAGTATATGTTCTGTCTCTTTCATATGGGAGGCGTTAAATTAAAAATTAATATTTTTATTGCACATCTTGGCATTCGCGCGCAACTATGATAGTCTCAGAGCTACCAACTTAACATATATTTTATCGGATCTTCCAGAAAGTACCCCCCAAACAGTTTATATTAACGATACATTTATTTGTGTCTTCAGAGCGAGAGTAATTTTTAACTAAGCAAGACCGCTGCTTGTCGTCTCTCCGTGATTAATCAACTGTTTGCGGACCGTTTCCAAGCCACCGTATACCTTCACACTCACTGTTTGCTGTTATATACTAGCACGGGTTCATTCACCGCCAACAGGACCTAATGTGGTGTTTCACGGCGGCGCCGCACAAACCCGAGTTTGAAGAGGTTGTACTCCATTTAGTGGAAGAGGACGCGACGACGAGTACAAGACACAGAGCAATGTGTCAATGTGGTACGGAGGTACAGCGTCTGTGTTGAAGTCGGTGGTCTTTACATCGAGAGCTTCTTGTAAGTGGTTCCAGGCTACAGGCAGTAGCAGTCCGAAAGAGCAACATGTGTTGTAGCGGTATTTTGTGTGTAACAGAAAAACGGTACGTTTCCAGACTTGGGTTCCTATGTTAAATTTAATTGTCTCTGTCCCCTCTATAAGTCATCAAACTCTGTAAGGGTAATCTTTACTCACCCTCTATGTATGTGTGTATGTATGTATGTATATATATATATATATATATATATATATATATATATATATATTCTTGGAAGTTCTAGTTTCCCTCTGATTAATTTAAATTAAGTGAAGATAATATTTCATTTCATTATACAAGTAAGTCCTGGAGTATTGCATCGCTTCATACAGACAGTTTCCAGCAGCGACGGTTGTTAAGGGAGCTTCCATTTCCAATGCACGAGGTCGCGTGTTCGATTCCGCTGTCATTTCTCTCTCTTTCTCTCTCTCTCTCTCTCTCTCTCTCTCTCTCTCTCTCTCTCGTCCTGATTTCAATTTATTTTTTTAATATTTTTTATTTACTTTGCTTTGCTTTAATTACACCATTTAACGTACTACTTATTTATGCGAAAATATTTTCTATTGCACGACACACAACGAAATAGAACGGATTTTAGTTTGTCGAAGAGTTCAATACTTGTGAATCTAATAGTTGATTCTGATCATGCGCGGTGACTCCGTTCTGCGACTTGAAGATTATCTGTGCCCCATCAATTATTTCAAAGGCCATACTTCCATGTTCGGTAGTGCTGATGACTTTGTCAGTTATCTGTAGGGCTGAAAAAAGTATGGGTTACTGGCTAAGCTGCATCGTACTTAGACCGCTGCGTTTACAAACTGCACGTTGACACGCGCTACTCGGGACAGACTTCTAATACAGCCATTTTGTGGACGAATGGACTCATCTTTGCACAAGTTTTGTTTCGGCATTCTGATACAACCACACGTCACGTAAACAGGTCTGTTACTGGGGACAGTCGAACATACACACTCTCCGCTCCGAGAAGGCAGTGGAGACGCTCGACAAAGACACGCATTTTGTATAGAGATTAGTTACTATACTACCCTGATATCGATACTTTTTCAACCCTAGTTATCAGTGCAGAATTGAATTCGATAACAGTATTTGAAGTTAATCACTTTGCAGTTGTGTGGCTAGACATAAAGTGAGACACATAGTTTGCGAGACAAAGAAATAAAAATGGACAGATGTCAGTTGAATGCTGCGTCACTTTATTGGCCATTGAGTTTCATTAAGCGCCCACTCACATTAATTAAGATGAAGTGCACTCCTCGCAGCGCGACGTTTCTAATTCATCACAACAGCGCGCACAACAAGTTTCTGCTCATCCGACTAATTCCACATAAGACAACACAAATTCACGAATATTACTTTTATGCTTTTAATATTCTCTCTAAGACAGAATATATGTGTTTGGGAAAGAACGTGGATGACCTCATACTCGAAACAGGAAAAATAAAAAAAAATGTGAATTTTTTAAATATCTTGGGTCAATAATTACAAGTTTAGGTACCTGTGAGAGAGATGTACAAACTAAAATTGCAATGGCAAAAAATGCAACTAAGACATTACATGGAATAATTTGGAATAAAAATATTACAAAGGAAACTAAAATGAAAATTTATCAGAGCATAATACAGAATATTTTGTCATATGGAAGTGAAACATGGTCTTTGACGGAATTATTAAAGAATAAAATTAGAACAGTTGAATTTGATTATTTTAGAAGAAGCCTCCAAAAAACAAGACAGGATAAAATAAGAAAAACATTCCTTTGGAGAGAAATGAATGTCACCACATCTGTTGTTAAGAGGATTGAAAATCAAACGCTTAAATGGTATGGCCATGTACAAAGAATGAAAAATGAAATATGGCCAAAAAATATATACCAATGGTCACCCCCTGGAAGAAATAGACCAAGATGGAAATGGAAAACCTACGTCAGAACTATAATGGATGATAGAAATTTGGAAGAGGGAGATTGGAATGATTGAGATAAATGGAAACTGAAGACGACAAATCTATAAGTGGGCGAAAGCCGAAGAAGAAGAAGAAGAAGCAGCATATTCTCTCTCATTAACTAACAAAGTAACTGTCAAACATTGCTTGTCGAAACCCACCTAGAAATTCTCCCAGAGAAGGGCACAGAAATCGATGTCGGAATCCACCAATGTCAATTCGCTGTACGGAGCAAATGTTCTCTCTGCTTGAATAAGAGCTGAGCGAAATGAGGGCGGAAGCGGGGTGGATGGCAGGTAGTGAGGGTTATCCAATCAACCAATTTAGGTGTTGTATTGTTTTCCTATTGTTTAAATGAAAGACTTGGTGCTGGATTTTAGTGCTTTGCAGTTAAAGAGGGCAGATACTTTTTTGGACACGGCCATTGTACACCACAACGCCTCTCTGGAAGAAATACCAAGGGAGAAAAAAGTATTGAAGTATAAAAATTCTACAAGTGGAAGATCCTTTGGAGGAAAGTTTGAAATATTTGTATGTAAAATTTCAGCCTGCATATGTTTGTGATTTATCGACTTCTAAACCCCTCAACCATCGTTCATGAACATTTATACATACATGTACTGCCTAATACATTTTACGCGAATGTGCGTTTTGTCGTACTTACAGCAATGATGACCATGATTGAAAGTTCGACTTCCTACATGTCGGGGTTGCCAACCTAAATAACTATACTATAATATTGCATATTACAAACCTCCTACGGGAAGTAAAACCACTGCCCTATCTATCTATATATCTATATGACATGAAAAGAAAATAAATTCCTGGACGGGATTTGAACCCGGACCTCTGGATTGGTACTCAGCGTGGTATCCATTACACCACCGGGAGAATCTAATACAAACATTTATTTTTCTTATATATTCTCCATTATTACGAGATGTAGCAAGAACTCGGTCTTCACTGCCATCTGGTAGCTACTATAATAAGTAAGCAAATTAAAGAGAATATTTTTACTTTATACCAGTGACGCTATATATATATATATATATATATATAAGGTCCACAGCTGTGGTCTCGAGGTAGCGTGCTGCCTTGTCACGCAGCGGGCCCGGGTTCGATCCCCGGTCAGGGCGGTTTTCTGGGTGAGGTTTTTATCGGGGGTTTGCCTCACCTGTAAGACAAATGTCAGGAAACATTAAGGTCCAAACGGTCCCCGAAATCATATGGCCATCATCATCATTATCATCCTTATCATTATCATCATCATCCTTCACCGGTGTGGAAAGCAACGGGAATCTACCACACCTACAATTTCCCTAGTAAAGCTACAAGCATAGCATAGCATGAAAATGCTATGATTGCAGTGAAGGACCTGCCTTCGGGCAGAATTACTATGGATGGATATATATATATATATATATATATATATATACATATATATATGTATAAAATACATATACGATGTATATACAAAAATATATCCAAAAGGTTGTGTTTAGTGTTACTGTACATTGTATAATACAAATCACTACATTTAAAATTAACTAAACTTTATTTGAAACAATATAGAACTATAAATACATACTCGCCTTCATTTTATGACTGATTGGCGTCACGGTTTGCTGTAGTTTCAACTGATAAACATTGTTTACACTGTTAACGTTAGTCAATTGTTTTTATTGAACGCAAATATTTCCAACAAAAATATTATTTTAGAGCAATTCCATATGTGACTGACTGACATTTACAATACACTTTTGCAGCAAAATGTTTGCATAAATATTACAATTGATTGAATTTAGGGGTGTTATCTACGTGATATGATAGAGGAATAGTGTGTGGTTAAGACTGTACTTAAATATACAACTTTTGAAGAAAAACAGTGCTATTTATTATCTATCAAAGTATGTGTGACTGACTGACAGACATAAATGTCAACTCATCATGCAGCTTAACATGTTCATCTGCATCATTCTCTGAAGTGTGATTCCTAATTCAATTTTCAAAATTTTCAATTTTCCAAAATACCGTTTGGAGGACATATTTCAAGTTACATTCTCAATAAAAAACGAAACAAAAATCACAATTAAGACTAGAGTTATAACCTAATATGTGATGTGTGACTGACTGACTACATTCTGTGACTGACTGACATATCTGAATTTTATTAAGACTTTAATATTGTGGAGCTGCAAATATTATACAAATATTACAAAATAATATGAAATTATAATAGATAAAAAGCGATAATACCGAGATAAATAAATAACTACAAATATTTTATCATGTATAGGAAATGTACAATTTGATATGCTGTAAAAAGATTGAATAAATAGTGTAATTAATTTAATTTGGTTACCATGCACCATTTTAAATTTCACAACATAAAGAAAATATTAACTGATCCATACTTGATTTAATAACATAGGGCTGTAGTTAAATATGCCTAAAATGCATATAATTTTATTACATCCATATTAACTAAATACAATTTATCTGATGCTATATTTATTATTTCTTGTGCTGTTATTAGGTTGAACCATTGAAATAAATAAAAATACCGATATGGAATTTGCAAGTGTTCGTTCCAGAACACTAAAATTAACTTTCACACATCTCAACTTCAAAGATACAATAAATAACGAAAAAATACGATGTACAAATTATTACAATTTTTATTTAAATGTGGAAGATGCTGTTATAATTCTTTCAAAAACAACTGATTACGAATTACATTGCTGATATGAGTTATATTTTTAAACTAAACAATTGAAAAAAATCTCTTTCAATGCTCGAGATCTTAATTTATGACTGGTGTGTCTATTCCCAGCTGGCGCACGTATTACTACAGTGTTGTCATACGCATTTTCGCTCTGTCGGTTTCCAATAACGCTACACCCAACAAACTAATTTTCCTTTACACTACTCTTTATACTTAATCGTTTACACGCCACGCCAATGGTATTTTTTTATACAAGTAACTTCATATGATTTAAAAACTGGTGTTGCAATCAACATGCAAGACTCTGGTTCACAAAGTGCAATGAAAGGAACTGTGGCAACCCCGAAATAATACGACACACATGGCATATGAAATGTCAAACGTCTTCAAGTACACGATCACACACATCAATTTCTAACACGTAGAATCCCGCGCATTTGTTTTCATTTGCGGTGAGTCACAATACTCTAGTGACTCACTTAATAACATATACATTGGAGAATCGAATAACGAGGAATTATTTAAATGCCGCTAATAAAAGTATAATGTTCCTTCACACACGAAACTTATACATTTTTCGTACTGATTGTTCATTTGAAAATTTGTGCAATTTCTATGACGTATGGCTTCAACATTTTCACACGGTGAACTCCATGAGTTGCCGGGATAGCTGCGAAATGTTAAAGTCGCTTTTCTAAAAATCTGTTCCCTTTTTCTACCTCATTTTGTGTCACTTAATGAAATATTATTTATTTAGCTTTACTACTATGTGCCATGTGTCACATAACACTAGAACATAGTATTTCTTCTGTACTTCTCTGTCACCTTCCATCTAAACTAGGCAACAATTGTTAATATTGAGATATGCTTATTGTTCTAATGAACTGGCTGGATATCATTTTGTTTTTTTTGTAGGTATAAAGGTAAAGGTAGAGTGTCCCAATACAGACCACGGGAGGCCCTCGGGGTAGTAGGAGATTAAGGCTCCCACTTTTTCTGGACAATCGGCACATGATGTCTGCCGGGTTATCAGTCCTGCGTGACGGCCGCCTTTACCCCCAGAACAAGGGTATGGTACTCATTTTCGTTAGAGACTGAGTCGACCCCCCGGGCCATAGTGCCGCCAGAGGGTTTGGGTAAGTTTAAAAATCCTGACCCTACCAGGACTCGAACCCTCGATCTTCCGGTTTGTAGCGCAGTGCCTTAACCACTACGCTATGGCGTGCCCCTTTTGGTGGTATAATTTTCTGAGAAATCAACAAGTACGGTTGCTTCATTTACTGCAACGTTTACCCGAACATATTTAAATGATTCCGCTGACTGCCTTTTAGCTTAAATTGACAGAAAATTAGAGCCTGTAATAATTTAATGGAACAGCTGAACCGAACAGTCTACCAAATTTTCTAAACCATGTTTACATTAATCCTCAGCGGAATGCAGCAAGCAACTTACTGTGCCATGCGTATTAGCAATATAAATCAGAGGACGAAAAGTCAGTCAGTCAGTCACGGGACTCTAGCTGGAAAAATAATGCCTTTACAAGAAAATGTCATTAATGCTTTTTTGTTAGTCGTGTACCGATAACGTAGAATCGAAGAGGAAATTTCAATCTATCAATTATGTTGTGTACAGTAATTTTATACGTTTTCTGTGACTGACTGACGACAGCTTATAGTTAACAATTATAGGACCCATTTAAGGTTTCTAGAACATTAGAATGCAATTAATATTATTTCGTTTACGACTAAGGAGAGCCACAGTATGGTTTAACAAAAACGTTTGTGAAATAAAACGAATTAATACGACCGAATCATTAAATAAAAAAAATGGTAAAATTCTGAGTATTTTTACAGGTTTGGAATATCACAAGTTTTTCCACTAACATTAGATTAAAATAATACACATTTGAAATATTATAGAATCAGAAAATTTGATCTTTAAAGAAATATATTACGTCATCAAAGTTATCCCTGCGTCAATTAAAAAATTTTCACCTCGGTATGATATTTTCATGGAATCACTTTTTACTATTACTTTTATTATTTTGAAAACACCGTCGCGCAAGATAATGTACAACGCACATTTGTGTACTGTTTTACGGAATATCGGAAATTTAAGCATTTCCTCGCTACTTCCCATATTCGCATCGTAATATCGTAATATACTATTTTTGGATTTTTGACCGTGTCTTGCGTGTTCTATTCTGGACTTTCTATTAGCTTTGGTGATCTGATTGGTATCCTGCCGTAGAAAAGTGTAAAATATAGTCAGCCAGACGCATGTAATGGTAACAACCAACTACTATACTTGTAACGCTAACCAATCTGGAAGTACTCAGTGAGATCACGCAAGCTACATGCCTCCTTGATACACGAAGATCGCACAGCTTCACAGACTAGCACAGGTGTCCATAATTGAACATCAAGTTCTTAACATGTAGTCTATAATCAGATTATAAAGTGAAATAAAGTGATCACATTACATGCCTCAGGAGGCCTTTGGGGTAGCAGAAGGTTAAGGCTCCCTCATTTTCTGGAAAATCGGTACTTGATATCAGCCCTGCGTGACGACGCCTTTACCCCCAGAACAAGCGCCAGGTACTCATTTCCGTTAGAGGCTGAGTCGATCCCAGGGTCATAGTGCCGCCAGGAGGTTTGGGTCAGTTTAAAATTCCTGACCTCATCGGAACTCGAACCCTAGACCTTCCGGCATTTAGACCAATGCCTTAACCACTGCGCTACGGCGTGTCCCCGTAATCAGATTATACATCACTCAAACCTAATTGTACGCAATATTGCGCATATGCTTCAGGTGTCTACCGCAACATATTTACCAGGCCCCCCTTGATGGACCAGGGATAATGAGATGACCGGTGTTCACTTAATTGGAGTTGCGTGGTTCATCCCGCTCTTTCGGCTTTCGGACTCTCTCCTTGCCGGCAGTGTGGTTTACGTTGCCCTGCTCTAGGGAGGGACACCGTCATCTCACCAGATTTTCATCGAAACTCGGCTGGAAACATACGTCGCTAGATGTTAACAAATTATATAACTGGAGAGAGTTTGCCGCCAAGGAGCCACGACTGATCCCAGTATGCGGCGTATGGACGGTGCTAGTCACCGTCTACAACAACCAAGCAACGCAAGCTAGCAGTTTATTACGAGAGATGAATCAAATTAGATCTCCTGAAGATGTCACCCACAGTAGGTGATAAAACGTCGATAATACTACACTGCAAGACATGGCCAAGAATCCCGAAAACGTATTTTAAAAATGCATAATAATAGCCGTGAAAGTCTTAATCAGTTTGTACATATACATTTTCAAGTTCGCCGAGTGATTAGCCTCTAAAACCATTACGCGTAGGACTTCATCTGAAAAGAAAATTAAAATGTCGCTCTAGCGCTCGTGATTTTCGATGTTTCACAACGAAACACAGTACATGCTATTAAATAAACCGAGGTAGATATTATCCAAAACTCAGCTAAGTCTGACCATTAGAAGTAGGGGTTTACCCGAAATCCGAAATAAGAATTGACTCTAGTAAACCGACATGTTTGATTCGTAGCATTGTATAACTTTGTGTATGTCGCATTTTCGGGTACCGTGAGTTTTTAGCTGCTATTATGCTGAAAAACATTAGGTGTTGGAATTTATTTGAAACCAAAGGTAAAAATAATATTTCGTTTATTTAAGAGTAGTTGCGCACGCCTGGTATTAGATAGTATTACAAAAAACTATGGATTACATCGGAAATATTGGTTAAGGGAAAACTATAATGGCAGTAGGAAAGCAAGTCTGTCTTAATACGTTCTTGAAACTTATAATTAGGGAACCCCAATCATACTTAGTGAAATGAGATATTTGAAATTGCACTCAAGAGCACTTAAAGGTTGAAATCTGAACCTTAAACAAGGATCATTGAACCATAAGAACATGCTTGGCTGAGGGAGCTTATCTTCTCCTACTTAGAGTTAATGTACATATTACATAGCCAAGATCCTTGTTGTTCAGGTTCTTGGATCGAATATCTCTTGTCATTAAAATTCTTTATAATTTTTAGAGCTCGTTCATATCACCAGGTTCGTTCCCTGTTTCCTCAGCTTATGACATCACGTACCTGCATTTAATGGATCAATGCATATGTTTTAGAGAATTGTGAAGGGAAAAATTGGTGTAATGGATTTCGAAGGATTATACCACAAAAGATGTAAAAGGAAATTAATAATAACAAATTAATAGAACATGTTAACAATTTCAACTATTTAGGACGTAACTTATCTTACTGCCAAAATAATGGTATAAACTTAAAATTAAACAAATGCTGAACAATAAGAAAAACTCTAAAAATGTATTTTTTTTAAATGCCCCAGATTTGTTTTTCGACATTCCTGGTTTCTCTCCTGGTATGGTGTATTGTAACCCACTTCTGAGGTTAAGGCGCCTGGAAGGCGGGGTTACGTTGCCCCGATGATATGATGGGTGATGATGATGATAATGGTGCGCCAGGAGAGTCCCTAATCCTAAGCTTAACCCAAGATGAATATGAATGATGATGAATGCGATGGCCATATGATTTCGCGGACCGTTTGGGCCTTAAAGTTTTCCTGACATTTGTCTTACAGGTGAGGAATAACCCCGATAAAAACCTCACCCAGAAAAACTGTCCCGACTGGGGATCGAACCCGGGCCTGCTGCGTGACAAGGCAGAACGCTACCCCGAGACCACAGCGGTGGACTACTCTAAAAATGTAGTGGTCGCGATTTTCGACATTTTGCAATGAAACTCAGTATCGGTTCTTTAAATAAAACGATAAAGTTTCTCGAAAACTCGGCGAAATCCTACCATTAGGAGAAGATGTTTTTATGAGAGCCTTAATTTTCTAATTTAAAAATATTTCTAGCGACCGCCATCTTTGTGTTTTAACAGTGTTACTTAATTATTTGGAATTATTTAATAAAGGAAGATATATTCCCTACATCAGTAAACTTGGACCGTAAATCAGACTTAGATGAATGCGCTTAGTTTACGTAGTTTCGGTGTCACAGTCACTTTTTCTATCAGTTAACGAAATATACTGTCCGACAGAATTTAAAAAATCGCCTGATGTGCCAGAAAACACATTCTTTTTCTTTTTTTGTTGTTAAAATAGCAGACAACTTTACAGTGCAATTTAATTATTTGTGTTTAATTTTCTGAATAGCCTACATGTTATTTTACTTGAATTAATTTCAGTTATTTTCCTATTATGACTGATTCGATGTATAGTTCCAGACAAATTTAACATTACTTATTACTTTTATTCCCTTATGCTCAAATTACATTACCCTGATGGACAAACAGAAAATTGAGTTGATCTCTTGAAATATACTCTAGATGACTGCAAGGCGGGACAGCCGGCTTCTTACCTTACTAGTACATGTGGAGGATTATCCACCCAGGATAGTATTTGCTAAGATTGCCTTTAACGAATAATAGCACGCATTTCCAAAATTGAGCCTATGTTTCATTTCTTTGTGCATCTCATTCTATTTGTGATTATTGTTCCTAGGTATTTGGATTCAGGCACTTCCTCAACATTTCTCTCCGTCGTCATTTGCTGCCCATTTCCATTATATATTAGGCCTATATTTCTATATGTGACCATATATTCAGTTTTATTGATACTTACTTTGTCAATTTCTTAGTGCTACTCAATAGTATGTGCGTGTTGGCCTTAGGTATCTCTTTGCTATCGCCCGATAGTACTGCACCATGAGCATAAACTAACAGCTTATTAATATCATTGAGTTGTAGGCCTCCGTACCTGATATAGTGAGTTAAACCAACCATTCCCAAAGTGTTCTATATCGACCCCCAGAGGTCGTCTCTGACCTGCAAGGAGTCCATATCAAGAGTAACACTGTGTCCAAAGCTTATTTTTTATGTTGATAAATTTGTTATCGGCCTCGGTGGTCTAGTGTTTATGGTCTTTGTCTCTGGTTCCAAGGGTCGCGGGTTCAAACCCGGCCGGGATCAATGGGTTTTTTTAGGATGGAAAAATCCAAGGAGCAAGTCCTCCGGGAGGGACTTTAAACCGTGGGTCCCGAGTCTGAAGATTTTCAGGCACGTAAAAGATCCTTAAGCCTGAATGAAAAGGCCTCTAAGCAAAATTTACTGAATTTTCCCGTTCTAGTACTACCTTAGTTTCCTAGATGTCCGTATGAGGCGGAAAGCTGAACACGGACCACTCAAATGACATATATACGAAAACAAGTGTAACTAAATTAGTATGGTTCAAATTCTTCCCTGTAGGGGAGAGCACCTAAAATCTCTATTAAGGGAAACATGGGCTTACAAGATACAACATAAATTTGTAAAAGTTCTTTATGGCATGGGACACACAATATATATTGTGATGTTTGTTGGCAGCCGTTATACGGGGACATATATGATTATTAATTTGAACGTATGTAGATGCCAACACGTGTTACTGTATATCCGGTAAATTAATGTAGTGATCAGCTTCATTGTGGTCTTGTATGTCATTATTTTAATTTACATGCTCATAATTAGAGCCCGGATTTTATATGATTACATATTTTAACTCTACATTTTCATGCACGAATAAACTATATAGTACACGTTGAAATAAATGTGAGTCTGAACAATTTTAACAATTCTAGCAGCGGAACGAGCCAACAGGCTTAATCCCTGGATCATGATGATGAAATAAATGTATCCATTTTACATATGGATAGCTTGTTATAATGCACACAAATATTGCAAAGTTCGTTCTTCTTCTTTCTTCATCGTATAAATCCTATCGGTACTTCGAATCGACAAATAACACGCCATTATAATATCTATGTATTTTATTTAGAAAAAAAATAGGAGAAATAAGTTACAAATATGTTATTCAATAGTGAGAAGTAGACCTACTGTCACATATGGAGGTTAAGTATGGAAATTCAACAAAAACTTATGTTAACGGAAATGGATTTCTTGAGTAGAGCAGCAAGATGTTCAAAATTGAAAAAAAAAGTAATAATAGTAGTAGTAGTAATAATAATAATAATAATAATAATAATAATAATAATAATAATAATAATCTTCCTTTCATGTGATAGACCTAGTGGTCTGTTACTGTCTCAATCCAATGTTTGAAGGGTCTGCCCAAAGATCTGTTGCCTGGTCGATGGCAATTTAAGATTTGACATGATATTTTTGTTTGGCTCATTCTTCTTACGTGAGGTTTCCAGTTGTGTCTGTATTTTTTTTACATATTCCATGATTGATTCTGTTTGTAATTCTTTGAGAATCTCAGAATTCCTTTTATGGTCTGTTCTTGAGTAACCTGCAATACGTCTCATAAAATTCATTTCTGCCGCAGTTAATCTTTGTTCAGCTACACTGCTAATTGTCCAGGCCTCACTGCCATAACATAATATGGGTCTGGCTAGTGTTTTATAAATTCTGGTTCGTGTGTGTTGCTGTACTGTGTTTGGTTTGAAAATATTATTTATAATTTCTGTTACTACTCTGTTAAATTTTTATAAATTTTGGACTAAAATCGTTTTCCTCTTCGTATGTATCTTTGTATTCGAGGTAGTTACATGTGTTAGTTTGTTCTAATATTTTATTATCAATAACAATTTTACTGCGAACTAGGTATTTTCCTAGGAAAGCCGTGACTTTAGATTTTTCTGTTGAGATTTCTATGTTGTAGTTTATTGCAATTTGGTGTAAAGAGTGGACTGAACGTTGTTGGTCATCTTCTGAATTCCCTATAAATACGATACCATCTGCAAATAATAGGGTATTAAATTATATAATCTATTAAGTGGTATACTGCCATGTGGTTGTAGTCTCCATTCTTTAATAATTGAGTTCATGTATATTATGAAGAGCATTGGTGAAAGACCACATCCTTGTCTAACGCCTTGATTAATGGGTCTGCATTCAGAGATTTTATTTTCAATCTTAACTTGGATGTAATTATCATTATAAATCTCATATAAAGCTTTTATCAGTTGGTCTGGGATTCCATCATATTTGAAGTTTTCTAATAATTTGTTTCTATGTACACCTTTCGACAGAAATATGAGTCATCTCTTGAACGTACATTTCTTCTAAGTCATTCTCGGCTCAGCGCTGGGTTCAAACTAGGAAACTAGTCATAATTGTGCAGTCCCTGAGCTACTGTGTTATGTGGCATGAACTGAAGACTCTTCTACGTGTCCCGATAGCTCAGCGGTAAAGCACGCGGTCACTGGTTCTGTTAATAAAGATCGCAGGTTCGCGTCTTCAATTACGCAGTTTTTTCGTGATATTTGTATTAAAACGTTTTATGAATTAAATACATTTTGTTTGGACATTTGAATTAATCTATACTTTTTAAGTTCATAATTTTTTATACTGTTGAGGTTATAACAATGTTAAATTATATATTTTTACACGCTTTATATTAACTTGACCTGTATATGTCTATATAACGGACTTGTATCTATGTAACGGAATATTGGAACACGATTTTCATCCACTTAAAAACATTGGATCGACTTGAAACTTAGTATACTTGTAAAGGACCCATGACAATACAATAATTTCATAATTGTTTTCTAAAATCCTGGCCACAATCATCGGAAAATCAAAAAAACTAAAAACCTGTGTAATAGGTTGCGGACTTACCGACATTTCAGTCAATCGTTGTAAAAGCTCAGTTAGTAGAGCGGTGGACTGTAGTGGTATATAATTTCAGCAGTCAACAGGTCGCTGGTTCAAATCCGGGCCGGAGGGTTTTTTAGAAAAGTATTAAGCAATTAAATTTTCATGGGATTCCGGTTTATGACAATAAATTAAACTAAAAATTAAAAAAAATAGTTTAAAAACTGAAACAACACGCTTTATTCGATAACCAAACTAAAAAACAAAAAAATAAATAATAGTTTAAAAAACTAAAACAACACGCTTTATTAGAAAAAAACCGAACTAAAAATAAAAAAATAATTTTAATTTCCAACACGCTTGGGGAAAAAAATTAATGTGGTCAACAAAAAAAATCATCTCTAACACATCTAGAATAAAACTAGAGTTATCTACAAAAAAATAATTTTACCATCAAAAGCGTTGGGTGATTTTTATGGTTTTTACGTTTTGTTCTTAGAGATTTTACTTTTACCAATATCTGTTTATTATCAAATAGCTATAAGTATTAATTGATATAGAGTACCCCACGCTATTGATATTAAAATTATTGTTTTTGTAGATATCTCTAGTTTTTTCTAGATGTTTTGGAGATTATTTTTTTGTTGATCACTTTAATTTTATCCCAAGCGTTTTGGAAAATAAAACTATTTTTCATTTTTAGTTCGGTTTTCTAATAAAGCGTGTTGTTTTAGTTTGTTTAAACTACTATTTATTTTTACCTTGTATGCTACCGTCTTCCTCAACTATCTAAATTTTTTGTTGATTTCACTCTAGGCCTTTCGATGCATGCTTCATCTTCTGGAGTTGTTGTAGTAGTATTGAATTAACTGTATGTCTAATAGAGGGTTTTGCTTATTAGACACATTTTCGTTGAGAATGTTTGTATCCTTGGCCTTCTTGATAATTTCGATTTCTTGTAAAATGTTAATTTTATGTCTGTTGTTTTCTCTGTGTATAATTTACATTGTATTATCGATATTGTTGAAACTGTGGCCGCTTTCTGAAATATGTTTAGCGAAATTTGATTTCATTGTTAAAGGAGAAGGCAAATCAAATTTCGCTGTTCACCAGGTTGAATCTAATCGAAAAATCTATGGGCTAAGATGAAAACAGAGATGAAGTCTAATTGGCCTGCAGATGCACGAAAAACGAAAGATGGCTTATGGACACAAATTCAAGACGCCTGGGATGCTCTAGCCGATCGTCCACGTGCCTGTAGACATTTTTTGCATCAATTCCCCGCAGATTGAGGACGGCAATAGATGCTGGGGATTCATACACACGATAATGATTTTGTTTTTGTTAAAGTTTTTCGTTTTAGAAGATATTATTTCCTTTGTTCATTCAATTATTAGAAGGTTTTAATTTATGTCTTATGTGTGTGCATTAAAGCCATAAAACTCAAATATAAAATTAAATATGAAACTATATTACAGGCGAAATGCTATCCTAACATTCAGTAAAAAAAAAAGTAGAACGGGAATCGAACCCGTCAGGTTACAAACGCAGATGTATGTCAAACCGCTCGACCACGGAAACACATAAAGGCAAGCTCTCTCTATTATGTTACTTGAGTGTACACTACGTTAACTAGCAAACACCACAGTACAATTACCGAAAACGTGTTAATGTGAATAAGGCTTCTGCGAGTGCTCACGAAGCTCCCCGATCAGTTGATAGAATCAAGAGATTACTCATTTTTTTGTCTAAGGATGTACTTTGTCAAATGCCTTTTTCGAGTCATTAAACGCCACGTGTGTTTCAATATCAAACTCTGTGTTTTTCTATTAGAATATTTATAGTGAAGTATCCATCTGTACAGGATCTTCCTTTTCGGAATCCATTTTGTGCTTCATCTAATAAATTGGCATAATAATTAGTTAATTTTGATTTATGTAACTTGATGTATATTTTTTAGCATGGGTCCAAAAGGCTTATTCTCTGGAATTATCACAGTTATTTATATCTCCTTTTTTGTGTAGTGGGACTACAACGGCTTGTTGCCAGCTTTTTGGTGGAGGGCCCTCATTATAAATTATATTTAAAACATTTAGAAATCTTTCATTAAAGGCAGAGCTGGTCTAATAAGTATTATTATTACAATTATTTATTTATTCTGGCAGAGTTAAGGCCATAAGTCCTTCTCTTCCAGTCAACCAGCACAAATTACAAGTACATATTTAACAATATAGACTGTACTAATTACAAAGAATTACAAATATATTAAACGTTACAATGGAAATTTCATGTACAAACAACATTTTATATGATGATAATAATTACAATAATAATAATAATAATAATAATAATAATAATAATAATAATAATAATAATTATTATTATTATTATTATTATTATTATTATTATTATAGTATAAATATGATAAATTATACGAGAAACACCAATTAATATATGTACCTTAGACTGGGTGAAGATGAAGTCGAGGTTAGAGCAAATAAAAATTTAGATTTCTTTTAAAAGTTGCCAATATCCGGCAGCCCCTGATTTC
Organism: Diploptera punctata; assembly: GCA_030220185.1. Taxonomy (NCBI): domain Eukaryota; kingdom Metazoa; phylum Arthropoda; class Insecta; order Blattodea; family Blaberidae; genus Diploptera; species Diploptera punctata. The sequence goes on from JASPKZ010008348.1 coordinate 1,333,636, forward strand.
CTGTGGTAGAGAATTCCAGTTGCGAGAAGTGGAGATAGAAATAAAGTAAAACAAAAAAAAATGAATATTACATATTGAATAGTAGATTCTACAAGATATAAAATAGTTATATTGTTATGGGCATGCACGACGAATGAAGAAAGATTTCTCAGAAAAACGCTGGAATGGTGTCAATCTGAAAGAAGAAACAAATCAAGACCTCGAAACTCATGGATGCAAGGAATAAGAACTGGAATGAGAACAAGAGGACTTGAGGACATGGAATTGATTGATAGGGACGAATGGAGAAAGAAAATAAAACTTTAGTTATAGATAGATATGTAAACATTAATAACACCATTCTGCAGGGATTTTTTTAAAATAAATGAGCGTTTCTTAATCACAATTTCACACTGAATGCAAAAATGAAATCCGTTTCACGCACCACGTCAGAATTTTTTACAATTAAACATTTTATGTTTTGAATATTTTTCGTAATGTACGTACTGTAGTAATATTACAGTGTGCTTATCGTTTGTTAGAAAGGCCCAACAGTTTATAATTTCGACTTTATAACTTAAAATGCGAAATAATGTAACTACGAGTATTATTATGTTTATATTTTAAATTATATTTATATTTATTAAAACCTACTATGTCCGCCCTATGTCCGTATATAAATTGTTGGTTGCGTAAATGATCTAAATCTGTTTTGCTATAATTATATGTTGGTTATATACGTTAGTAAAACAAAGAATATGACTGATTTCGTGAAGAAAACTTACTTTCAATATTTTGGCATTAAGTTAGGAGACCAGGATAAATCGTGGTGCCCTCACAAATTATGTCGTAGTTTTGTTGCAGAGTTGAGGAGTTGGAAAAATGGAAAAAATAAGTCATTGCCCTTTGGTATACCTATATAATTGTTTGTCAAGATATTTATTTGATTGTATTTAAAGTGCAAAACGCACATTTATTTTGTGTTATATTTGTAAACATGCTGTTGAAAGTACTCTATTTTGAATAATTAGTTCAGCCAATGAAGTTCATATGAAGAAGAAAAGGATGTAAATGCAAAAATATCTAAATTTTTAAGAATTTTAGGGTTAATAAATTCTATCTTCAAGCCACAGTTAGTCCAAAAGCATTCAAGACTGAAAGTGTATAAAACACTGGCTCTTCCAACTCTTTTGTATGGTAGCGAAGTATGGACGTTGAAACAGAAGGATATACAGAGACTTAGATCTGCTGAAATGAGATATCTTCGGAGGACTGCAGGATACACACTACTAGATCACAAAAAAAATGAAGACATCTTAGAAGAATTACACATGGAATCTTTAGAAAACAAAATTTCTGATTATAAATCAAGATGGATACAACATGTTCATCGAGTGGAAGATCACAGAATACCCAAACTAATGTTAAGATATCAACCTGCAGGAAGAAGAAGACCAGGACGTCCACTCAAAGACTTCTGGATGGTGTTTCTCTTGAGGCCGAAACAGGTCAACAAATGGCCTAAATTCGTGAATGTACTATGATGATGATGATGAGTTCAGCCAATTGCATTATTTTTGCTAGGAGTAGAAGGAGCAAATGGAAATAAGTCACAAATTTCATTGTGTAAAAGGGGTTGTCTTTAGTTTTTATTGTTCTAGTCTTAAAAATTGTTTATATTTTAATTCAATCTTCTACTTTATATGTAGTCTTTAAGACGACATTCAAAGTAATATTTTCGTGTCTTTTGTTTTCTCAATAAAATATTCTCTGATTTGCAGTAGAGTTGTGAAGTTTTAAATTTTTTTTTCTCGAAACCTTATTTTATGACTTAAATCCCTTTACCCGAACACCATCCAATTGTCTTAGTGATTGTAACTATGTATTATAAACAACCGTGTCTTGAAAATGATCTCACACAAGGAGATTGAAACGTCGACTTAATAAATTATCTTTTTGACTGACATAACGATTAATTATTGTTGTTAATAATAAAATTTAGGTAATTTCTACTCATTTGTTTTCTATTGTTTTATAAACTGTAGGCATATTAAATACATTAAATCAATATATGTTGTAGGATATATTGCGAATTTAAGGGTTAATACATTGGTAGTTCGTTTGGGAATAACGCTCCTATTGAACTTACGACAGCAAATAATACTTTGTAGCGAACTATACCTGGCAGTACCTATAGTTCATCCATGCGGTCATAAAAAAACTCTCCATACCACTCTGTTCTAATTTATTGTTCTTCAGCCACTCTCTGTATAATTCACCTCCCTCAAAACATGGTTAATATTATTCTTCCACCTCATTTTAGACTTTCTACTGGACGTTTTCCCCTCTGCATTTTGTATAAGAATTTCCATTACGCTCTTTTAATTTCTATTAGAGGCACAAGTTTACCACAAATATTGTTCTTTCTCATAAAGACAGTATAACTCACCGTAATTTATGTTTCTCCATTCATCTGTCATTGTCTCCCTTTGGTGCAACATTTTTTGAAGGCTCTTTATTCTTATCGTAATATTTCCTCATCTCTTGAAGCAAGAGACTATGTTTAGCATCCATGTAGTTAAATCGCTAGATTACATTCTTGAAACAATTATTAACTGTTACTTTTGGATTAGTAAAGAAATATTCTCTGCCATCGAACCACTTGTGAATATTCGATCGGGGAACAAGTGACTGCTAGCATCATGTTGGGCAACGTTATAACAGACGTTCCTGCTAGAACCAGTTGCCAACATGTTTACCCACATATAAGGGGATTCTATGCCAGGAGTCCATCTATATTAGTGGGCCAGTTAGGGTGCTAAAATGGCCAAATTAGTGTTAGTTTGGGCAAGATAGGGTGACAAAATGGGCGAGTTAATATAGCGTTTTTTTTGCGATAAGTTGGTTACACTCTTTGAGCAATGACTAATACATATTTTTACATTGTAAATATGGTGGTTTCTGAGTTCGAATTCTCACTTAATTTTAAGGTATTCCTCACTTTTTATTTTTGGGAAGAAATCAACTTATATATTTTTCAGTTAATTATTCATGTACTGCAACAATATGTGTTTTTCATGTTTTATTTAAATTTATGTTGGTGGCATATAGTCTCCGAGGAATGTAATTTCAGGAAAAAATTGCAATCATTACTTGTAATATTTCATTGAAATGAAGTGAAGTGTGCTTAATGTAATGTTATTACGTGAAGACAAAGGAACTGCTAAGTGATGGAGGAGGATGAAAGACGTCACTCAGATCCCTACTTGAAAGCGGACTGTATATTACTGAACCTCTAAATGGAGCTCACATCAGACAAAAAGCTTCCGATCTTACGTGGAAAATTAGAATTTTCAACAAAACTCTCACCTCATATACTTTCCTTATTACAAGAGGATCAGCAGTGAACAGAGTTCAGAGTAACAGTAGGACCACGACATACAAATTAAACACATCTTGTATAGCACATTAACGTTTTGCTTGCAGCTGCTACGAATAATATGAAAGAATGAAGTTGAATGAAAACGAATATTTCCATCAGCTGACAAACAGAAAAATGTATGTGTGTCATTCATAGTTAAAATTCCTCTTCCAGACAGTTCGTGCTACCGTAAGGCCGAGTGGCGTGTAGTACGTAAGAGTGTCCGTAAAGTGAGAGGTTAAACTGCGTTAATGGAATGGAATTTAAAACTTTTATTCGTAATTTATCTCGAAATATTCCAAATAACATCAGAATTCCATACGAAAAAGTTCGTTCTCACCATTTTTAGGGTTATCGCTTTTGTAAGTTTTTAAGAGGTTATGTATAGTATAGATTAATAATATTATTTATTAAAAACTAGCGGACTTCGCAGCCGTTGGCCTACCCAAACGTTCAATTCTCGTT